>CM031243.1:551101486-552430191 GCA_018340775.1 Taxus wallichiana var. yunnanensis | reverse complement strand
ACAGTTAGTAGTACTTTTAGTCGATCTCCCTGTGTGATGTGAGTTAGTCTCTCGGGTCATGGCTTTGGCCACATACCTCAGTTCCCGTTGGGAACAAAGAAACGATATGCTTTAGCTTATATATATTGTTCACATCTGTACCCGTTCGAGTTTTGACCCTTTGAGAATGCTTGAGGTAAGTCAAACATTGTGAAGCCTTCTAAGCCTGAGGTACATATATGATGTGTGAGGTTATGCCCTTACATTGTCAAAACTAAGTTCATGATAACCTATTACAGGCAGTGGCTGCTATATGAATCTGGTTAGGTTCTGAATGTGTGTATAGTATGTAATTTAGCCTTGTTATTGATATATTGGAAGTGGGGTTGGGCATAAAAATTCACACAATTCTGTTTAATTAAGTTTGTGATCATCAATTGGTCAGACTTGGAGTAGGCAACACCGATATACCAAGTTTGACTTGAACTCTGATCATACTTGACTCCAAAACTCAGAAAATTGAATAGTTAATAAAACATAGGGAATTTAGATAATAATGGTTTATTCTTTACATTCCACTTCAAGGAGTTGGAGTGTAATAAAGGTGTCTGCACATGTGCTGACCTATTGGAGTGAAATGAGCATGTACAAATGCACTTAATCTGCAGAAGTTAGTGTATGATTATCAATTGATGATACTCTGCAAAGCATAGAATTGGCAAGACTGATACACCAAGTTGATTGGCATAGAAATTCACATGGATCTGTTTAATTGAGTATGTGATCACCAATTGGCCAGACTCAGAATAGGAAATGCCGATGTGCCAAGTTCAACTTGGACTTGGATCATACATGACACCAAAAATTGGAAAATTGAAAAGTTAATAAAATATAGGAAATTTACCCAATAATGGTTTATATTGTACATTGCATTGTGAAGGAGGTGGAGGGGATTAAAGATGTCCGAAGAATGCTAAGAAATCTGACTTCCTTGGTGTCTGCACGTGATTTTTATTTTTATTGTTGACCGACTGGGGTGAAATGAGCACATAGAAGTGCGCTTAAGCTGCCTAAATTAGTGTATGATTACCTAACAACAATGCTATGCAAACATTGCAAAGCATAGTAAGAAGGCTTGGTCTTTGCTCGGACTTGGCAAGACCAATACCAAGTTGAAGGGGCTGGGATCAAACTCTACAAAAGATTTGGCAAATTGACGAAAAGTTGAAAACATAAATCGCAAAAAGATGTTTTATTTTTCATTCCATGAGAATTTAATTTGAAATTTTAAGGATGTCTAAATAACATTAAGCAATCTGTTTTATTTTCCCTTAAAATCAGTTGTCTGCTCAAATGGAGTACAATGAAACAAAGAGAGTTTTGGCTGGTTGTAAGTTCTTTTTGCCCCCTCATTTATTTCTGTATTCACATGTGCTGTGCTTTGCTGAGTGTAGTTGAGTCCATCTGGTCGGGTTTGTTTGTTGTCAATCGGGACTCAATCTCGAAGGATTGTTCAAAGACTCATCAAGTCCTGCTATGCTGGAAAGCTTCTTTAGCTTCGATCATTTTCTTTAACAATGAAAAATAGTTGCCATAGCATTTACTATCAAGCGGAACTATGTTGCCAGGAGACGTCCCCCAGCCCCCCGTACCCTGCCTGAAATGTTTCCGGTACGAAAACGGGTACGGAACGTGTCAGAAATGTCCAGGATGTTTCCGACACGTTTCCTTCAATTATTCTTGTTATATTAATAGTCTTATTTTACTATTTTAAGAAACAGTTTTTTTATTCTTACGACAAAATATTGTAATGGATTGAAGGCAGTCTATCCTGGATTTTCTGAAATAGTTTCTTGTTTAAATGGCAAAATATTGCCGAGGGCTGTAAGCTAGTCTACCTGTCTTTTCCAAAATGTCCAGATTACTTGCACCGATGGAGAACAAAATCTCCCAAAACTACCAGAGGGATTTACAGAATGTTATGGAGCAAGTAAAAGAAGAATAGATGAGATATTAACGCTTGTATATTTTTCAATTTCCTCATAGAGCTGAAAATATTATTATTAAGTGCCAAGTAAATAGCTATTCTTACTGTTAAGTGCCAAGTGTGGCTTTTTTAGTGTGTTAAGTGCCAAGTGTGGCTTTTTTAGTGTGTTAAGTGCCAAGTGAGTTGCGAAGCTTACTGTGTCAGCATCTGGGACAAATTCTCATTGTTAACCTCTTTGTTACGTTTAGATTAGTGACCAGTAGGATCTCTGTGGAAATGTATATGGATAGTAAAACTGTTGCTTGATAAAATGTTTGCCAACCAATAATCTGTTCTCGGATGATGATCAAACAAACTAAAAGAAAATCTAGATGATATATTCTAGAATCTAGATTATAATCATGTATATATGAAACATTGAAATTGTAACCATGTTGAATGATGAATCTTTAGAACTTCAATGAATACAAAATATTTTGAGTGCTTTATCTCTTATGGTCCATGGACTAAAATTTTGAAAATGAGTACTATGCACATATATATTAAATTATAAATTTAATTTTTAAATTTATTTATAATAAATTGCATGGACGTTTCCGTAACGTTTCGTACTGAAAATCGACGCTCGCGTTTGGACCCGCACCGTACCCGTTTCCTGGCAACATAGAAGTTGCATGAATTTTTTTGCAAATGACTCTGGTCTGCGGTGACTGTTGATACACATCTACATTTCTGAGATGCATGGGAGTTTTGCAAAGCAATTTGATCAGTTTTTGACTTTGTTCGCACAACAAAGGGTCGATTAAATGCATTTGTGGCTACCTTTGAGAACTAAACTAGCTGCACTAGAAATATTTGATTCATTTGTTATGACATGCACTACATTGGAGGGTCTAAACTAATTTAGTGCATGTAGGAGCAGCTCAAATTGGAAAGCTACATCCTTATGCTTTCCATTGCAATAAACTATGGTCAATATCATTTTTTCCAGGTTTATGAGATCTCACTTTAGGTTAGAATAACCTTAAGGTTTATGTTTATTGGCCCAAATTTCATTGAAGAAGGCCAATGACCAGAGGCCAAAAGATATTATGCTCATAAGAAAAGGAGTGCTATGCGTAGTACTTGTACCTTTGTTTTTGTTGTTATCCTTTTGAAGCTAGGAAACTAAACATTATCTACATGCATAAAGATCCCAAAGGACAATTTAAAATAAGAGTCTAGGTACCCTTAACATACGAAGAAAAATAGCAATGCTTACTATCTATTTTTTCCTACTTATGTTTACGAGAATTGAAATTCAAATCCATATAGGGGATGGGATGGGGGTGTTGCAAAGACTATTAAGAAGCATTGGTTATGAAACTGCTACACTGTTCTGAAACCAGAAATAATTTTTAAAAACTAAGTTTGTCAAAGCTGATGATGATTTCATGGTCAGAGAAGTTTTTGTACTTATGGATCAATAATCATCGAGAAATTCGGAAGTTGGAAAACTATTCAAACTAAAAATAACTTGAAGAGAATGACAAGAAAGCCTTTAACAATTTCTACATGTCCTATAAAACCAGAATAAGATAAACTATCTCCAACTCTCCTTGTACTGTGAATCCTGAAACAACCTTCTTGAGTTGGAGTTGGTACTTGGGTGAAGCTGATTGCTATTCTTGAGAGAAGCGTCCGGCATTTGAACTGAGAATATCTTCTGTAGTAGTCAAAGGTAGGAGAATGCCAAACCTAATATATGCCTCCTTTAATGTTTGGGCTGTGTAACTTGCTCTTGAAGTATCTTGTAGGCGATACCATACTGCTTGGAGGAGTCTGCAGATATATGTAGTAGTCAAAGGTAGGAGAATGCCAAACCTAATATATGCCTCCTTTAATGTTTTGGCTGTGTAACTTGCTCTTGAAGTATCTTGTAGGCGATACCATACTGCTTGGAGGAGTCTGCAGATATATGTAACTGATAATGAACCACTTTCATGCCTTGATGCTGGGACCCAAACCATGTGCAATCCTGAGGACTTCTAAAGTAAAATTCTTTAGCTGAGACTTGATGACTGCTGTCATCAGCTAAAAGAGGCCCCATTTTCAGGTACTAATTTTTTTAATTCCTCAAATTCACTTTCCATGACTTGCAATGTGGATTTTCTGCAATTTTGTATAGTACCTGATAAATCAGCAACCACCATTTGAGCTTGACATTCTGTATTGGATGCCTTGATAGAATAGAATCAGGCTATCAACCTATGAGTGGTTTGTGGAAACTGGAAAGTCTTCCCGAATACATCCAAAACTATTTCTGAACAAGCAATGAACTTCTGATCCCATGCACCGATGCCGAAGAAGATAAAAATCTGCATGGAGAGGCTTGTGCTTTGCAAGACTCAAACACGAGATAGAAGGAAGCTTCATACTAATTTCTCCTATTTGTGAGAACACGAGTTTCCAAAGTTTCAGTGTTATTTGAAAGGCATGAAGCAGTGATCACCGCTTGAGGACACTGCAAGGCCAAAGTTGAATGATCGGAGAATATAGGGGCCATTACCTGAAATTTAGTTAAAAATGAAGAGCCTGTTCTCAGAGCAGTCCTCTGAACAGTAATTGAGATATTGATTTATACAGGGCAAAACCTTTGGAGAAGAATAATGATGAATGGTGAGCCCGTAGAGAACAATGAAAAGCTTTAGAAGTTTTTGTTGTAAGAGAACTGAAAATTTTCTTAAATTTCTTCTTCACAACAAAGAAAGAATAGGGAAATTTTTAATCGGTCAGAAAGGAGTGGGATATTTGTCAAGGAAGAATGCAAGTAAAAAGTTGTAGCCAAAATCAATTTTCAATGATTTTCAGTCTGCCTCAGAGAATGCTCCTAGAAATAGCTTGTCAGTCTGCTTTGAAGCAATATTCAAAAGTGATATTAATCTCACGGAAGGGACTGAATTGTCATCACACAGGATACCATTTTTATCAGATTCTTCAAAGAGTATGCTTAAAGGAAGCCTGAAACCTGCAATAGTGTGAAAGAGGATATTTGATATTTCTCTATCAAAAGTTAGTGGGATCAAATCAGACACAAAAAATTCATCAGCTAGAAGGTTCATTCTCAACTTGTTGCTCATAGAGCAGCTTCATGTCAAATTTGGAATTTAAAGACTAACTGCTCAGGAAAATCATAGACAACCATGATTCTACCTATGTTTCGTTTGAGATTTTTACGAAATTTCTTGAGAAAATGACAAGGTATGATCCAAGCAAGATAAACTTTCTCATCAAATCAGGTCAACTGGTAAATCTTTAGATTGTCCTCATACAATTATCTTAAATTTGTAATCTCATCAGAACAGCATTGCAAACAACGTATCTTTCTAGCCAAAGGTCCTCCCATCCTACCTGAATCTTGAATCTTCTTCTCATCCCTTCTCTTGCTATTATTTATGGACACAAGTAGAAACTGAGTAGCATATTCACCTTGAGTCGAGAGGCATCTCATTCACAGGGGTAGTGGAAAATGGGAAAATAAAAATACATCAAAAACATATACATACATGTGTACACACACGTGTGTGTGGGCCAGAATAATGTAGCATTTAGAAGTGGCGGGAAACAATTTTATCTATATTTTAAAGTCATTCTATGGTTCTGTTGCAATTGACTGACTGTTGACGCCCTTGGAAATAGCACGAAACTCTAGAAGAAGTCTCTTGATGCCTAGAGGTGTACCCATCCACATGTCCCATAGCTGAAATGCGTGGCCATATTGGAGACACATACCAGTGATCATGGGACGTCTTTTTTATGATACGTAGCAAATATAAGGTCATAACAATACATGTATGGGGCCATATTTTAAATGTATAAATTGAAATAACGCGTGTTAAAAGACATTTTCATGCTTATTCATGTCTATATTGATATTTGGTATTCATCTGAATTTTAAAACTCTTATATTTTCAAGGATTTTGTTCTATGCATCAGCCTTCTTCCGCCAATGGAGAATCCCATGTACCTGATTGACGTTCATTGTTATTCATATAATATCTTAGTCAGTACAGTTGAATTGCATATTCTGTTGACATGGCCTTGTAGGCATGCTCACTAAAATAATACTCCTGTTTGTTGTTAAGGGCAAGAAAGTTATATTCATCTGAAGTTTCTTTCCATCTCATAGAGATGCTCCTTGCGCACAATGTCCATTAATATTTAGCATCTTTACTTGCTACTCCTTGCTCGTTGCGAATGTTCATTAACGTTCAGCCTCGTTTGGCAATAGAGAAACTTGAACTGTTTAATAGCATTGTATTTTTGCAGGTTGTTTGTTAGTTTGCATTGTGCGCAATTCATAGATGAAGTTAGCGCTATTTATTAGAAGTTTATGTAACAAAGACATTGTTAGCATTGTAGGAGGAAATGTACTGATTATTTTTGGATTGCGCTCATTAAAAAATAACTCATATTTTTCTTGTCACCCACCTGCACGTACCTTGACCTTTATGGTATATGGCAAAACATGCAAATGCCTATTTCAATTGTTAGAGTAGATAACGAACCAGTTAGCACACCCACATGTTTGACAATGTCATACTCCTTTGAATTGTAGGTGTTAAGATCAAAATTTAGTAGTGGACTGAATTGCATATGGTTTGCAGTCCAGCACAAAGTGATTCAATGTATTTATCTCAAGTATTTTGATTTTGGTTTGAGTTTTAAGCTATGAACCTTGGGCATCTAACAATACTCGCAGTGTCATCTCATAAGTCCTTATTGTGGGTATTGTTGTTTGTTCTTGTTGAGTTGATGTTAAAATGCCTATTCTATGTCTTCATGTGCACAATAAAGTGACTGCTATATATGCCCATACTCATGAACCCAATATAAAAACCCTATAAGAGCTTATTGGAGGTAGGTATCTTACCTAGTGTAGCGACTGTGTTTGTCACAGTGAGATCACAAGCTACCAACATTAAATCATTTTTCATAATTACTAGGCCATTCATAAGAAGACTATAAGTATAAACTACTTCCAACTTTATGGATCTACACCAAAATCGCATGAAATCAAACAAGAAGACAGCATTCAGTGCATTGGGAGATAAAGTCTAATTGTTTAAAGGATCTGACCTTCTAGCTTGCTGTCAATGAGGACATCAACATCCTTCAAAAACATTATATATTTGTTTATAGAATAATTATCTACAACATAACATAAGCTTTTTTTGCCCTAGACGCCATATTCTCGACCAATGTAATTTTCTCTTTTTTCATATGTAGATTCATCATCATTGCTCTGTTTTTTTGCTTCCAAGTTCACGCACATCAATGATGGTTGACGAAAAATTCCACTTGTTTGAAAGGGCTCCATGCCAACTTTGTTGTCAACAATATTGAGCAATTCTTATGCCTTTAACATTTTAGCCAAGTCTTTAGTGAGGCATTGAGTCTTAGCTAGAGGCAGAGATAGGTGGTGAGGCAGACCTTAGTGTTTATTTTGACCATTATCTAGGTGAATTATTCTCTTCACGATTAGGTAATGTTTGATCCTCACTTCCTATATTACATTTTCTACTTTATTTGAGTAGGCTTTCCAAGTAAAGGGTCATTCATGATAATCTTCTTGTCAGTTTTGGACGTATAAAGCAATACAGAATTTTACTGATTTGAGCGGCTCCATATATCGGTCTCCAATGCTTTCACAAGCAGTTTGACTACCAACCATATTAAGCTGCCACCATAATTAATTACAAATCAAATAATAACTAATGTATGATGGCCCTTATTGAGTTGCCGCTGTCATTAATTACAAATTAAATGATAACTAATATATGATGGTACTTATTGAGTTGTCAACATGATTACAAATCCGATAATAACTAATGCTTCATGGTGCTTGTTTAGCCTCTTGGTACTTGAGCTGCTATTCTATGAGAACTATAGTGTGCTTTTTAAATTCCTTTATATTCACAACTGGGTATTACTAGAGAAAGATGACCTTCAAAGATGCGTCTCCTTAAGGAAACTATTAAATGAATTGCTTTTTATGGGGCAGAGCTTTGGAGCCACTGTCTGTTGATTGGGGGCGGTTTGAATGGGTGTAGACTATCAGTCTCCAATGTATGATTGGCGGTATAAAGATGTTCACTCAGTGCATTTGCCCAAGCGTAGTTTGGTGCACCACCTCTTCATCTCTAGAATGTTTCGAGGCTTATTTCCTATCTTTGTCGACTCAGGTTAATAAATGATTGAGTTTCAGGTTGGTAGAGATGTCTACACTTACCCTTTCATTCATCAAAGAGTTTTGCATCTTTGGGATTCCTTCCCCACCAATGTTAGTATTCCAAGCTCTGCATGCTTTCAATGTATTGGTATCTTTGTGTTCCAACTTCCACCATTCTGGACTTTTCTACTCTCCTTCTTCCAATGAAGGATGTGATCAATAGAGCTGTCATAGAGGAAGTATATCAAATTGTAATCAGATCACTTGAACCTCTGTCCTATAGCTTCTTAGCTTGAAGATTGCCTTCTATGCTGACTATTTCTTGCAGATATTTGATAGCACCGCCAGCTGTCCATTCTCCACCATCACAATTTGAGGATTCCCATCTTTGTTGACTCAGGTTAATAGATGATATATTTTCAGGTTGGTATAGATGTCTACACTTAAGCCTTTCCTTCTTCAAAGAGGTTTGCATCGTTGGGGTACCTTCCTCACCAGTGTCAGTATTCCAAGACCCGTCTGCTTTCAATGTATCAGAATTTTTGTGTTCCAACTTCCACCATTCTGGACTTTCATACTCTCCTCCTTCCTATCAAGGATGTGATCAATATAGCTGTCATAGAGGACATATATCAAAGTGTATTCAGGTCACTCTAACCTCTCTCCTGTAGCTTCTTGGCTTGAAGATTGCCTTCTATGCTGGCAGTTTCTTGCAGATATCTAATAGCACCACCACTTGTCCGTTCTCCACTGCAACAATTGGAGGATTCCCTTGGCTTGATGAAACTGGTTTACCCTAATGCATGTGCTTTACCCTAATGGAATCGAGAGGATTCCCCAAGTTCTGCTTTACCCTAATGCATGTGCCGCTATATGTAAAAATCAATAGGAAACCATCACAGTTGTATGACAATACCATTGGTACCAAAAACATGGGCTATATAAACTGTGGGCTAAAACCGCTCAACTATATACCAATAAGGTCCCAAAAAAATTGGGGGCGCTGCACCAAACCTTTGTTGGGGGCTATTAGACCAAAATGTGGCTAACTTCCGTCTTGGTTTTGGTGACGGTGGTACCCCCATTCCGGTTGTATAGTCTAGTAGATTGTAAAACATGGAAAATATACAACACAATGCCAACAAGTTTCTAGTAGGAGTAACTTGCTTCAGCCCAGGATCATCCAGCTAGATTCACTTAGCCTAGGTCATTAACATATGCAAATGTTTAGCTCTTGTATTGGCTTTTCTATCAGGGGGATATTGAAATTGTTGCTCCTTCCACTCCAAATTATTACAAGCTAGAGCACATACGATCCTTGGCCTTGATCTCCAGGTTTGATATCCATTGGCTCACTATAGTTTTTTTGAGGGATCTTCCATTCACCTGGCTACTTATTTATTAATTTGAACCATATAACTTTACCTTGTATTGAACTGACTCAGGTTTTCTCACTATGTGTTCTCCCCCTATTTACGCTTTTCCTTTTTTAGTGTTCATTACCCTTTTCTTGTTGAAGTCGTTTTAAACACTTATATTTCTGTAACTTGCTGTACTTTGGAGTCCCATTGACCTACTTTGGTCTTTTCTGGACATTAATATAATTAATCTATTTGTGTATACACTTCCTCATGGATTTTGGAATCCTAAACAGGTCTAGGAAAATATGATAGCTTAAACGCATCTTTCAAAAACACATTGGGACTTGTTAGAAAACGTGGAGAGAAGGAATAGAATGTGCAAAGAACAAATGACGAATAACGAGAATGCACACATTATCATTGTGTGTCCATCTTTTATTGTGTGAAAGATGGTTACAAAGGGGTTGGAGTAGTCTCAACCGCTTATTAGTTAATATTTTAATTTAACTAATATTAAACTAACACTAATAAATAAGCCTTATAATCTAATACCCCATCTTAAGGCTTAAACTATAGAACATACTGACAGAAGATTAAAATAACAGGACCACACATTCTTCAGAAGCTTTCCCCTTTGAAAATAGTGCTTTTGACCAAGTAGAACTCCATCAAGCTGCCTCCCCGACCCTCATAAAGGTGTAGTTCCTGAGCTGAATTCTCGAGTTCCCGGATTCCACCTCCCGAACTCCCAAATTACAGAATCTCCTGAATTGTTGGACAACCATCCATACTGAGCTACTCCCATAGTGCTCCATCAAGTTGTCTCATGATCCTCGTAAGGGTAAATTCCCGAGATCCACAGACTCCCAAACTATCTGGTCAGCCATCCATGCCGAGTTTTACTTACACTTGATCCCTTACTGTCTTCAATGTGCGAGGCTTCTTTTAAAATATGTACTCTATCCAACATCTGGTAAGTTTTCAATAGTGGCTACATTAACTTCATTTGATTTGTCTTTCATCTGGATTTTTACTTTCCAAGTATGAAAGTTGAGGCCAGAATATTTGTCTAATGGAATTTCCATTCTTAGACAAAATACCTCAAAAAATAACCCTTTCCCAAAATATAGAATGACCCACAAATTAATGTAGCAAGATTTTAAAAACTTTTGTTTTTAAAGCAAAGAAAGGAAACTATACTAGGCAGGTTTGTGCCCTAGATGACTGGCTATGACTGAAAATTGACAAACTGTGTGCCCTAGCAGCGAATGACCCTTGAAAAATTGCAAATCTAGAAATGCATGCCTGTATTTTCTTTGTTTTGCACTAGCTACCTTCAAAAATCACTTTTTTCTCTTGCTTGTGATTCTGGATTGTGTTTTCTGCAAAAAATGTGCCCTAAATCACATTTTTCTGTGCTGCATTCTGCCTGTCATGTTTTGCCCTGAAAATGTCTTATTTTTGTGCCCTAATTGCACAAACAACCTGAAAATACTCTTCAAAATGGTAAATTCCTATTCTGTGCTCTAACACTTCAAAATGCCTTAAAATTTGTCCAAAAACACAGGCCTTCGTTTTTTTCTTTTTCGCACCTTGCAATGGTGTCAACTGTGTTTTGTGGTTATGTTCGTTGTAAGTGCCCTCAAATTGAAACTGGGTCGTTTTCTGCCCTTTTTGATGACGTTTTTGGCCCTACGTTATTGCTTGCTGCCCTACGATATTGCTCTTGCATCTAGCATTCAAATTGGTCTTTGCTCTTTCGTGCCCTAATGGGACTGGTTTGAACTTCTTCCCTTCTCTTTCTCCTTGCTTGCCCCGCTCTGATACCAATGTTAGAATATGTGGAGAGAGAGAATAAAGAAAGAATAGAATGTACAAAGAACAAATGAAGAGTAACCGGAATGCACACATTATCATTGTGTGTCCGTCATTTTATTATGTGAAAGATGGTTACAAAGTGGTTGAAGTAGTTTCAACCGTTTATTAGTTAATATTTAACTAATATTAAACTAACACTAATAAATAAGCCTTATATTCTAATAGGACCTGGAGATGCTGTAGGTATGTGTAAATAAATGCTGTTTGAACAGTACTGGTGGTAGTGTGGATTGAGAGGTAGCAGTATTAAACATATTATGGAATTTTAGTATGAATTAGCACCAAATACTTATTCAGCATGTTTCTATCTGGCTAGTTTTATGTGATTCTACATAGCACTGTGCTGATGTTGGAATCCCGAAATTAACTTCTAAGTTCTTTTTAGGTTGTTTTCTGTTCAGTAGGACATTGAAAGGCAGTCACTAATTTTTATGGCAAGTTGGTTCTTAATATTTATTTTTATACATAGAAGTTATTTAATCCTCATCCTGAAGGCTGATACAGAATGCTACTCTTTCAGGAGTCTTGAGGGTTTGATAAACCGATCTTATGCAAATATTTCAGAATACCTATTGAAATTCCCAGCGTTGACACTAAAATTTGAGTTAATGAAAACTATTATGCTCCAGCTGCCAGTGTTAAGACCACTTGGAGTTGATGGGCACATGCAAAAGTAAAAGTCATTTTTATAGATACCTTTGGTTAAACTAGTCTGCTATTGCAATTGGTTATATTTTGTATTGTATTACTTCATGCTTTATGAGTCACAATTGGTATTATGATGAACACGACCAAATAAATCAAATGACAGCTAGTTCTGAAGGGCTTGGGACTCAGTTTCCACAGGTTTATAATCTATTTATTTTCCCTTTTGAATCATTTGTCCGGAGTCGCCTGAATAATTCTGTTTTTACTGCTGGAGTTTTATCTTATATTTTAGTGTAGAATCAATATACATTTATTAAGATACTAGCTGATATTATAGCTGATTCACATCTTTGTGTGCAGAATCTGATGGATGGAAGGCTTGATAAAGCTCTATTGTTAGCACTTGCAGTTGGCATTGCTGCAGGAACAGCTGCTACGGTTACTTCTATAGGTTTTCCATATGCTTTTAGTGCTGCCTTCAACGCTCTCCAAGTAAGAAGAAAAAGAGAACAACGAGAACTGAGAAATCGTCTTAAATCTGAAAAGGGCAAAAAAACACCAGGCAAGCCCAAGGAAAGTCAGATCTACAAAGAAATACTTCAGAGAGCATTGACAGATTGGAAGGATATTGATGTTTCACTAGACAATTTCCCCTATTTTTATCGTAAGTAGAAGGGTGATTTTTTATCATTTGGAGCTTGAAATGAATTCTTTTTTTGTGACATTTTATTTTTATATATAGTTTAATTTTATGTAAAGTATATTTCACTTAGGAAGGTTTGCCAGTGTACATAGGCTTTATGTTTCTTATTTTTAATTTTGATACAAGAGTTGCTTATTTGTTTTTGATTGCAAGAAAATGATACAAGTCATCCACTTAGATATATAATTCTTTGCTATAAATTGGAAATAAATTAAGATCCTTGTAAAATGGCTCAGCAAAATATGTCTAAAACTGCAAGACTGAGCAAAGCGGCCTTTCTGTTTTCCATTTGGAAGTCGAAGAAAGATCTTTTGATGTTCAACATCTCAGAGTGATATGGGAGCGTACCAATTTAAGACCTTTATTTCAGAGAGTGGGGTTGTGCTCCCACCTAGGGATGCCTAGCCAACCTTGCTTGGCCCAAGCCACTCAACTATCAACATTATCATGTCTTGTATCTTGGTCCCTTTAGGGTTATTGATGACAGTGTTGATCCTTTTATTTTGCACTTTGCTTCTAATTTAGAACTGGGATAATGTCAATTTAGGGTCCCATTTGATTTCTCTTCTTGATTTGATCTCTGAGGCGACCAAACTTCCTTTTGCATGGCTATTTGTAATATTTACCAGCAAATGCCCCCCGAAGGTGCATTAGATATGCTGAAAGGTATGCAGAGGGTTGAAATGAGCAAATTTGAATGAAAAGCAATGTTCTGAAAGGTAAAATTAACTAAGTGGGAAGAAATATTTCTGATTCTATCTAGTGGATACAAAAATATAAGCCCTTTGCAAACCAAAAAGAAGTCTATATTTTAAATAAAAATGTTCCCAAAGAACTCTGCTACAAGAAATATTAATCAAGAACAAGGCATACTAAAATATAAACGAATTGAAAAAAATCAGAATGTGATTTGCATATTTGGATTCCCCTCAAAAGTCAGACACTTTCAAAAAAATGGCACGAGATTTGGAGCCCATATGCAAAAGTTATGGATTTCATAAGTTGTGGGACATCTCAGAATGATTCTTTACAGCCATGCCACAGATTTTCAAAAACTTGTGGTCTTTATTTATTCAGGATGCACGTTATCATAAAAATGTGTGGCTACGCCGCTTTTAGTTACAAAGAGGAAGTGACTACTTACAACAATGAATTTTCTGTTGATGAGTGTTTTCAAGATGCTGGGAGTTTGAAGAGACTCCAAAATGTCATGGGTTGTCAGTGGCATTTGAATTCTTGGATGGGAATTAGATTTGGCAAGCAAAGGGAGAGAAAATAAAAAAGAAAGACTTGCTAGAGATCAGTTAGAGCTTGTTGGGAAGGGTGTGCAGTCTAGAACTGAATTGGGAGAGTTTTCAAGACCATGAGGGACTGTATTGTATTGAGTATGGCTTCATGTATGTTTCCCATTAATCAATAAAAAGTGTGTGTGTGTGTGCGCAACTCTGCAATGTGTTATGGATTCAATGAGTCCGAGTTTGCTTCCGTGTATTAGAAGCTCTATAGTGTTAGGCTGCAGGAGTAAGGCTGTCATTAATTTGGCCTCCTTATCCCGCCTGCATCATTAAGTTACTGTCAAAAGCAGGAATATCGATATGTGTGCTCCAACAGAACAAAATTTCCTCTGTAATTGAGGGTTTCATTCAAAACAAAATTTCCATGTATTTTAGTTTCCATTCCACATATAGGAAAGAGAGAGGAGTTTATATTTTGATCCAAATGCTAGAAAATATGGCGATTGAAAGCAAGGTTGCAAAACATAAATCGTGCTCCAAGAGTGTACCATACTACATAAATCCTTCAAAGTGTAATGCAAACTTATAAAGCGATTACAAGTAGGCTAAAGCTTTAAAAAGTCTAATGCAAACTTATAAAACAATTACAAGTAGGCTAAATCTTTAAAAGTTTGTCAATGAAAAATTGCCCTACAGTTAGGGCTGCCTAAAATAAACCAATGAAAAGGTAAAACATTGAGGACAGGTGCATAGAAAAGATTGTAATTTTCACTCACTTGACATTGAATTCTTGTGTGGTTCAAATAGACATGGAGACATTTAGCAAAACATGATCTACTAAAAAACCAAAGACCAACCTCTAACAGAGAATAAGATAGTTAATTCAATGTAAGTTTTCAAATCTATGTTAGATATCCATCTTTTCTCAGATATATGTAACTTGTGTATTAGAGACATTCTTGTTAGGAGTCTTAACAAAGCTGATTCTGGTCCTAACTCCCCAATTAAAGGTACTCCACTTTACATCTATTAACAATCACCTATATGAGTTTTTTTGAAGTAATACGAGATTCTCAAAATACCACAAATCAAACCAATTGAACCCAGTTTATCAAGATGCCTGTCGAATACACAAATGTTTTTATCAAAATCATCAGAGATTGTGTTTATTATCACATGGAACATTATTTAGTACACTGCAGAAAACTATTGCATGGGATTAAAGCGTAAAAATATGTATCACCTCCATTTGGGTTAAGATGCAAGAAATAAGAAAGGAGGACATACAAGGAAATTGAGCACACTTACATTTTCCTCTTTGAACCAGCCTCTACCATCATGGCGCCAGCCTGTTCCTCTCAATTTGAGCTCCATCTCTCTGTTTCTGAAGCTCTAAATACTGTTCATGAACTATATTGCTGATAACCTTAGAGTTAGTTTACGCAAAAGAAGTTATGTTGGAATGTACGTTCATGCTGACTGCAGGATGACAGTCTGCAGGGTATGTTTTCTGATCTAGTCCCTTTACATTTTTATATGTAAAGATGCAAATAAAGCCCCTTTTCTTTAATTGAATTACAATCAACTTTTGGATTCAATGTGTTTCCTAATGCATTTTTTCCATTAGTAAGTACATTTTCAGATCCCTTTTGTGTTTTTTCAAGCAAAGGACATTTGAAAGAGCTAGAGAAATCTACCGGATTGTTTAAAAGAACATTGCTAGTTGTAGAAACTTCTGAAAATAACTCAGAAGAATTTGCAAAGAGATCAGAGAGAGTTGCAGACATACGAATGATATTCAATAATTTCCATTAAGCTTTCACAATTCATACATCCATATTTATAGAAAATAGCCCCCTATAATTTAGGAGTTGGCTATAACCACTCTTCTACCTACGTGAGTTGTTAAAACTGTCTTAACCATATATATGTATATATATATATTTGTTATTGTTGTTTTATCTAACAACTAATAACAAATTACTAACACATACTTACATTATAATAATTACTTCACGTAATTATTATTTACTAGTGGAGCACTACCATATAACTCCCTAACATTCCCCCTTAGTGCGAACATGGGGAAAACCTATCTTTGTACTTGCACCGCTTTCATGATTTGGTGATTTTTATTTCAGGATGATCACAAACCTGATGTATGGTTTTCAAATGGTTAACCATGAACTGAAAATGGTGGTTTTACAAGTGGAGTACCACAAACCAAAAATGAAGGTTTTCAAGTGGTTTACCTACAACCACATCATGATGTGCCAAGTACTATTATCAGCCCTCATCAATATCTCACTGCAGGAATAACATAGGAAATTCTGCTGCTCATACACACATACAAATTGTTGACATAATGGAAATGGAACATTGGGACATGTTCCCCCACAATGCGAAATTTCCACTTATTTAAACAGGAACACTGCAAACTGTCACACACCATGCGCAACTTGAAGCAAACACATAACTGAAATAAAATGTGCCACCAAACCTTTGATGTGGTTCTGTTGTTGGCGACTGACGAGAGGTTGCTGATTGACCTCCAACCTCCGATGCCTCCATTCTTTGGTGTCTTGCTAAGAAAGAAAATCATCAAGTATAGCAACATTCTTCTTTCATGGGTTTTTCCTTTGTCTTTGATTCTTCTTTTGTGATTATATTGGCTTCATTTGCTTTAAGTTTTCCACTGAGCAAATCTTTAGCTCTAATTCTGCAGTATGTGGAAGTATGTCCCTTTTTCTTGTAGTAGTAACACTCAACTTCCTCTTCATTTTTAGAGGAATTTTTATGTTTCTTTTTCACATACATTGCAGTTTCTTCTTCTACATCTTCTTTGGTCCTTTTTTCTTTAGCTAGAAGAGCTGATATCATATCTTCCAAGTGATTGTGAAGGAATTTGTCCAAGAGTGAAAACAACATTGCTATATTTGGAAGGTAAGCTATTCAACAATATAGCTTTTTATGACTAGACATGGTGACCCCGTCATTCATTTTGAATCTAAACAACTAGAGTTTTAAAGAAAACTTGGCATTAACTACTTTTGCTCCAAATAACTTGTTTAAATTTTCCCACATTTCATGAGATGGTTTTTCGAGATCAACATAATGCAACTCAGAATCTGAAAGAGCCAGACCAATAATGGCTTTGGCTTTATCATCCCTATTTTGCCATTCTGCTAATTTACTTTGATTTGATGGAGCAGGTTCTTGACCATTCACAATTCTCCACAAATTTTTATTCATTAACTGCATTTGAATTTTGACTTTCCAAGCATGGAAGTTCAGACCATTGAATTTATCTAAAGGAACTGACATATCCATTGAAAAACAAAAACACTTACTGAGAAAGCTGAAAATAAACTCATTGTCTTGTTTACCACAGTGATCGTTGGCGATTAGAGAGGATAGCTGGCGATCCACATAATCGTTGACAATTGAAAGTAGAATCGCTAGCGATTGTCAAAATCGTTGCGATTGGAAACAAAATTGCTGACGATTATTAGAATTGTTGGCGATTGTCAAAATCGTTGGCGATTGGAAACAAAATTGCTGACGATTATTAGAATTGTTGGCGATTGTTAGAATTGTTAACGATCACTGTCAAAAATACAGTAACGCAGATTTTGAGCTGATTGTTAACAAAACAAGATTTGAATGCTCATATAGAGGTTGTACAAATGTTGTTGAGACTATTGTAGGTTGGTTTTTGATTGCAGAGCTATAGTTTTATTTGTTTCTTGCTTTGGTAGACCACACGTCCTCCTTTCTTCACAAGGATGGGCACACAAACAAAAGCAGAAACAATATACAACAGATAAAAATGGAGGTAAGAAACCAGGTGAAGAATCTCCTTTGCTGGACTTGCACGCTTTGATACCAAATGAAAATAACTCAGAAGAATTTGCAAAGAGATTAGAGAGAGTTGCAGACATACGAATGATATTCAATTATTTCCATGAAGCTTTCACAATTCATACATCCATAGTTATAGGAAATAGCCCCCAATAATTTAGGAGTTGGCTATAACCACTCTTCCACTTACGTGAGTTGTTAAAACTCTTTTAACCAAATACACACACACATATATGTTATTGTTGTTTTAAATAACAACTAATAACAAATTACTAACACATACGTACATTATAATAATTATATCACGCAATTATTATTTACTAATGGAGCACTAACCATATAATTCCCTAACAGCTTCAGACAAAGCTATGCTCTTCATTATCTCTTCCTGCTTGCTGATATCATTTTCCTTTAGTTTGGAGGCTGCAGCTTGATGTCTTGCTCCTTGGTTGTGCATCTGCATGGCAGATAAGAGAACATTGAATAATGCTTAAGCAGTCAATAAAGAAAGAAAACAAAAAATCACAAACACTCTCACTTGTTATACGTATATTATCAATGATGAGGGTGAAAAGAAACCGTCTTTATATTTTTAGAAAATATTGTTCAAGATTGTTAAACATTATTTTCTTGTGGAGTCCTATTTGAACACAAAAAATTAATATCCAATTTGCTAAACCCAATTCATATTGGCGTGTGTGCCCTGATGAAACATATGTGCGAGTTTTTTCCCTTTTTTTCTTTTTTTTTGAATGTCCATCTAACCAGACATACCCACAAGTTTTACCAATGACTTCAGATGCTAGACAAAATAAAGTAGACTGTATGGAATAAAACAGGACACCCTTCAGCATACCTTTGAATCCTGGAAGCTACTGCAAGAGAATTGCAGAATGCATTTTGCTCATATGGGAAGATCCAAATCTGTTGGTTAAAGTGTCCTACTTATTAATCAAAACCAATTCTAACTCAGGGAGACAGAGGGTTGATCCTGTAGGTCGAGCTATTACTGTGGTGATTCTGAGCCAATAAACTTGATACAAGCGAAGTCACTACCAAATAGTTTCAGATATAGGCAGGAGTCATATTGATGACATCGTTACAAAAGAACAACATTCTGAACGGACCTATACATTGCATTATTTCGGATTTTTCAAACAATGTACTTGGTTTTAAACAAAAACAAACAATTAAATCAGAAAAATATCTTATACTAAAATCATGCTTATACTGCTGCATCCATGTCATTTCGCATAGAGAAAATACCCCGTCCCAAATCTTTGAGATATAATAGCAAGCCACCTGAAACTCTCGAAATTTCCTCCATGAATTTCTCGTGACCATCGGGAGGATGCGATGCGCGGAATGCATGCCAGCAGAAGAGGCCCCTGATATACTTTGGGTCCAGTCTTCTCATTTTGTAAATTTTCACCATTTCAAATGATTGCACAACCCTCACATTACGGCACATTACAATTACTAGGGCCCCATGACTGAGGAATTCATTCACGGCCAACACTTCCAATTGATCAAAAGTGGCAGTGGCATACTTATATCAGCCAACCATTTGTGCTGCACCTTGGTGGGTCCGCAATGGTAGTGGAGTAGGTGAATGCATTCACAGTCTCCTTCACCACCGCCTGTAGATAGGGAAGCCTGCATATGCCCTCCCTCATGCTTCTGCCCTTGCCCTCTTTGCCCTCCAGCTGAACCCGCTCCTTCCACCGGGCCTTGTATATCATTGAAAGTTAAAACAGCCATGAACATGGATGAATTCATGACCAAGAACAATGAAAGTAGAAAATTAGAGAGAAAAATAAAGAATATATTGTGTTGTAAATGAGGGGAACAACATGAAGTGGAGATGCCATCTTGCAAGAGAAATTGAGGACTTCAAATGGATCTCACGAGATGTTGTGCATGGGGAAGCTAGTGGAAATGATTCAACAGTTTTGGCACCCAAAAGCGAATAGTGTTGCTGTCTGCACAGGGCAAAGAGATGTGTGCCAGATATCCCACAAACTTGACCTAAAAATGAATGACTGCGATCATTTGGATAGTCTTGCACATATCGTAGATGATCTTGAGAATTGAGAGTTTGCTGTACAAAGAAACCTTGCTGTATATGTAATGCCTTCTGTGTAATAATATTTTTAATATTTGCACTGTAAAGGACTTCACAAAATTGACACAGACATGGAAGTTAAGGTCTTCTTATATTATTTTGAAGGAAACTTGCATTAGAATGTACTTCGAACATTTCAGAATCATTTGAACAAACCTTAGAAGTGTCAAGAAAATGATGCAAGTCATTCACTCAGACAAATAATTCTTCGCAATAAAATGGAAAAGCACTAAAACATCCTTGTAAAATGGTTGATCAAAATAGGTCTAAAGCTCTAGGAATGAGCAAAGTGGCTCTTTGCTTTTCCATTTGGAAGTTGAAGAAAGACCTTTTGACGTTGCTTCCTCCTAGTATCACCCAACTAGGCTCCCTTAGCCCAGGCCACTACATGGTTGACATTATCGCGTCTTATATTGGCATGTTTAGGGTTGACGACAACAGTGTCGATCCTTCTATTTTCTACTGTACTTCCAATGTAGATCTGAGACATTCCCAATTGAGGTCCTCATGTTGTCTCTCTTATTGTTTGATCTTTTTGGTGACCAAACTTCCTTCAGCATGGCAAGTTGTGATATTTGTAACATTTGTAATATTTGCATTATAGAGAAGGCTCTTTCTAGAATCGACACAAACATGAAAAATTCAGAAGGCCTTCTTTCCATAGGTTCAAGGTACTATAGAGACTTGGAAAAATCTTGAGCAGAAAGGGCATTGAAATGTGTACTTTCAGAACCCTTTAAAACAACCTTATAAGTGTCAAAGACCATTGTGAACCTGGACTCAGGAAAATGTGCTATGAGATTCCATGCTTGTGTGGTATTTCCTTCATTAGTGGACTTGTAGATCATTTAAAACTAGAATCAATGAACACATTTGACATACAATGTAGTAAGGTGAAATAATCAGTCCTAGTGGAACATGAGTAGGGCGAAACAATTAGTGCTAGTAGAACATGAGTATTAACCTGATCGCTCAATTCTCATCGAGGATACCAAGATCCTAGCTTTGCAGGTTCATTGGAAGGATTGCAAAGTTAGGGAAGTTGTAGAGTTTGATAAACGACTTATGAATCTAAATAGGGAAAATGGTTATTAGCGTAGTCATGCCTGTAAGCTGTCAATTCACAAACTTAGCCAATGTTTGGATAGATCAGGTTGAGTTTCAATTTATCCTTGACCTTAATAGGACCACCATATCCTTAACCCTTTCCCCGCCTTTCTCAATATCACTTGACTATTTATTGGAAATTAATTCTATCTATTTCTTAGGTATTGGCTTACAAACTAGTCCTTGATGATGGCTCCAGTAATGAGACCCAAATTGTCAGACATAAATTCAAAAAGAAGAATGCTTTAGGTAGCTCTTCTCCCACAAATTTGTATTAATTTTTCTCTCTTATTCATGTGGATATGTTTCCTAGCATGTGTAGAGGTACCTTTTAAGGTTTATCCTTGATAGATAGATTCATGTACCCTATTTCATATTGTTTTGTTTGTTTTGGAGCTTCTCATTTCTTATTTTGGGCTCCTCCATGCTACTACGACTAGATGTAGTTGTTGAGTCTCATTGACCTAGATTGCTCACTTGTGAACAATATACTTTGGTGTTTTTGTCTATCTTTGGTGTTTGGAAAACTTATAGTTAAGCAATATTTATGAACCTTAACAGGTTTTAGCAACATAAAAATTGCTTCACACGACCTTATTCCATTCTTTAAGTAAACCTATTCTTTCTTCTTCTGCAAATGCTATTAATACATCATATTATAAACCCGAGTTAAATGGAAAAGGTTTTTCAAATATTGTGACTAGAACAATTCTCACACATTGAAATAAAGAATGTTTGAAGAAGAAAGAAGCAAAAACGTGGACTGTTGTTAGAGGGAAAGAAAAATAAGTGAGAAAGACTAAAAATTATTGTTAAGAATCTAATCCCTCCATATCTAATTACGTCGATAGGTGTTCTACAATGGAAGCAAGGAGTGAGATGTGATGGTGTGGTTCTGTAAGGTTTTATTTTCTATAATAAATTTAACGTTCATTTGACTCCCACAAGGTAATTTTGACCATAAATTTTACATTAACTCAACCGTCACTTAAAAGTATGTTTTCTTTATAACTTTGAAAATTCAATTAAAAATGGTAATATCTTTATCATGTTGTAGAGTTTGAAGCCCTATTTTTCTTTATTCATACTTTTTATTCATGTTATGGGAAATATGAACAAAATTAATGGAATTATTAATCAATGTGATGTGTAAAATCCAAAATAAAATCCTTGAAATTGATATCTATTGGCGTTTTTCAAATAGATGTATTTAAGATATTTGTACTAGTTTAATTCGTATTCCCAAATATGGTGATGTATAGACAGTGAGGAAGTATTTGCATATGATTGGTAAATCACATACCTTTTGGTCCATTGCATTATTGATAATGGTGGCATGCATATATCACTCCATAGAATCTAGTTATAACCGACCAATTGGCTACAAATTCTTATTAACAATCCCATGACGAGAAGCACTCTCATATGTAAGTATTTTAGTTTGCTTGTTGCATGTGCGTGGTGTTATATTGCCAACATATACCACCCTCCTTGAATATTTAATCAATGCTAAGGAAACCTGTGAATAACTATATTAGTATTACCTTATATTGACAACACACACCTCCGGGTAACAAACTAGTTTTGACAACTATCCTTCATGCCCTCTACCATTATTGTGTACTTACTTTCTTGTCATCCTTCTTAGTTTCTATTGTACAATCCGAGAGTCATTTGGTATATCATTTAGTATCAAAGTAATGTCTAGGCTTGCATTCAACAACTTTATAGGAACGCGTTCTTTTGGTACTGTTTTGATGGCCTAACGGTTGGAAATTCATTTGTCTCCTTTGAGTTGTTCTTCAAATTCTTGCTTGTGCAGGTCACATAGTTGCCACTCGCCACCATCAATCTTAGAGCAATTTTAGGCCTGTGCTCAACAACTCCACGCATTTTAATCAAGTCCTTGTAAGTTTCAATGGCCTATATTGAAAATAATTGTGTGATTCGTGTTATTCAAAATAACGAGAGCCACAATCTTCTACCCTAACATATCTTTCAGACAATCTCCCTCACATCCATATCTTCACTCAAATAAGTCCTATTCTAGTTACTAATAACTCACCTAGATACAAACTTAGAGTAATTCTAATATCCTTAGTATATGATATACCATCCTTCCCCACCCTAGTACAAGCACAGGGAAAGAGAACATTGCACACGTAATCGAACAACCAGTCCAACAAGAAAATAACATGTACTTTGACACATCCTCGGATGGATGGGAACTCACCAACCAATCCACGGATTGGAACATATCACCAATTCAACAAGTGTAGTGGGAATGGCCTCACTACAACTTTGATTAGGAACACATCACTATCCAAGACCTTACATCAAATGTGGATAGGAACATATCACTATCCAATCTCTCAAATTGTGAACAATGTCAAACAATTGTTCACATCACAATCAACAACAAGGGTGTCACGGGCTTCCACTTTTCTTCTCTAATTTGCTCCTTTGACTGGCTAGGCCTCACCGAGCAAATACAAATCAAGATAGCAGGACAATGCCCTTACCATATCTTCAATGGGTGTTGGCCACTTTATTGAATCTCGCGTTTTCAGTAGCTACAAGTGATCGCTGCCACTTGATCACGAACAACAGAAATGGTTTTCACTACCATTGGACACCTTTCTTTGCTCTAGTTTTTTTAGCATAGGTTTTACTAAATAGATTGTAGCTAGTGTATGCCATCATTGCTGGCGAATGTCAACAACTCTTGGGATCTATAGACTTTTGGGCTCATTCTCTTTTGCCACTATTGCAGTTTGCAACCCTTGAGGTAGTGGCAAAGTTGAGGTTGCTGATGGGCTGCCTTCCTTTGTTTCCTCCGGTCTGCTGCAGAATGCTGCTCACTCGACAAGATTGATCTTGAATCTCAATGGTCTCACTATTGTGTTTAGTTTTATATTCTCCCCCCACAATGTAAACTGACTTTATATGGATGTCGGTTTCGACTGAAAATGCATCCACTTACAATTGATAGAGTCCAACAACATGTACAAGGCTGACTCTATACTAATTAAGGGGACAATTATTGAAAATTGACCAAAAAAACTAGAAAACTTCAATTTTAGCTATATTTGACTATAGCTAAAATACCTTCTGTATGACAGTTGTTGACAAGTTACACCCTAACGACACTTGACACAAAACTAGTTTATGTAACCTTTAGACTATAGACCAACAACATTTGACACTTAAAAATAAGTTAAATCTGCACTCAAAGGTTTGAATTGATCTTAAACAAGACTGCAGATACGGTGTTGACAATCTATAAATGCATGACATAATAGTAGATGGAAGATGTCAGGTCTGCAGTGAACAAATACAGTTGTGGATTGCACCCACCAATAGATCTTGACAGATGCACGAGAATATAGTACTCCAATATTGATTGAATCAAAACCACACGAAGTGGTGAACAGATCAGTGAGACTGGACATCAACAAGGAGAGTCCTCATTTGTTGCAATACTGCCTAAACATTAATGAAGGTATATTGAAAAATGCACATTAGTGTGATGGCCTCTTTAGAAATTGGTGAATCTCATCCATAGGGACAACGAGGAACATAATTGCTGCCACTGGCAAATCCATTATACTTCCATTTTAACAATCACAGGAATTGCTTGCAATGATACCATATCAAAAATTATTGCAGGATTCATTTTATTCAAAATAATGAGAACTGCATATAGTCTTTCACTCTAACTTATCTTTCCGACAATCTCTCTGACATCCCCATCTTCACTCAACTAAGTCCTATTATAGTGAGTTGTAAATACAAACTTACAGTAATTCTAATATTTTCACTACGTGATGTACTAAAATTTTCATTGTAGAAACTAGATTCTTGACAGTGTGGCACCCCCAAGGTTCAATTTGATTTGGTGATGGAACCAAAAGTTTTGTGCTAATCCCAAGTGCATTAGATACTCGTGTCCACATAGGAATGTGGTGTCTTGTTATCAAAGAAGGCAAAGTCGTTTTGGCCGAGCAAAAGTCTCAACTTGGTGATTCAAAGATCCATTTATCCAATTACAATACTTCTAATCCTCAATTCATCCTCAAGCCCAATGGATTTGGGGTCCAAGTGTTTACCTGATGGACAATACCCTGAATGTGGATATTGATGTGTTATATGTGTATGTGGAAGCTATTTAGTTATTGTGTAGAGAATCAAGAGAGATTTTACATACTCTTGAGAAATATGTATGGTTGTCTATCATCTAATCCAATTGCTATCTAAAGCTACAAATGTGTATATATACATAGTTACCTAAGTCTCGAGGATGGGGGCAGAGGGAGGGGGTTTACGGGACAACATTTTTTCCAAGTTTTGGGGACGACAGGGGGACAACTATTAAAATAATATATAAAAATAATATTTAAATACTTTAACTTTATTCAATGAAATTTAGGGATTTAAATTGTATTTAATGTGTTTTAGGTACCATAAGATTATACTTCAATGTTTTTGGCAAAGATAACAATTTTTTTAAAGTAATAACACTATAAATCTTTTTAATTTATTTTTAAAATAGGGACGTCCCTCCAAGTTCCCAAGTCCCTGAAACAGTTAGGACGTCCTACATATCACCAAAATCTAGGGGATGCATCCCGTGTAACACACACAATATAGAGAGAGAGCTTAATATTTAAATATTTTAACTTCATTCGATAAAATTTACTGGTTTAAACTCCATGTTATGTTTTTAGGTACATTTGGGATTAGGGCTCTGCATTTCTGGTATAAGCATTAACTTTTTAGAAGTAAAAGTACCACAAGATTTAAATAAAATAAAAGGGGGAAGTGAGACGTCACCTCTAATTCCTCGTAATGTCAACAAAATCTAGGGGACCATCTCCGCGTGCCACTGTTCATTACGTTGATAATCATTCAACAATGGCAGCAAGAGATGTGATCTAATGGCATGATTGTGTACATTTTTGTTTTGTACATCAAATTTGATGTCCATTTGACTGCCACTTAAAAGTTTTTTAAATTTTTGAGAAATTCATCGAAAAATAGTAATATCTTGACCATATGGTAGAGTTGGGGCCCTTGTTTCCCAAAAGATTTTTTTGTCATCAGCCAGTGGGAAATATGAAGAAATTGTGATGGAATTACTAATTAATGTGCTACGTGTAAAATCCAAGATAAGAGCCTTACTAGTGATTTCTATCAACATTTTTTTAAGTAGATACATTTAAGATATTTGTACTAGTAACCATCAAGTCAAAACACAAATCGATGACGTTTATCCCTGACAATGGCAGCTATAAGAATTTGATTACACAAAATAACTATGACAAAAATTCACACCAATCCCAATTGTGATGGTTTTGGAAAGATGGTATTCTACACTTTTGTTTGCAAGCGTTCTACTGCATTTTCTGTTGAACCATTCCATGAGAGTTGATTGTGATGTCACTCCACTTGATTGCTCCAGCATGGTACTTGGATCTCTTATTGTTACTATGTTGCACGGGACGATAAGTTTTCAGAACTGACTTCTGTTAAGAAATCAGTCCTTTCATCTCGGGTAGGCCAGCAGTTAGAAAAGTCAAACTGCCTTAAATTTTGACCATTGTTATCATTTACGAAGTGAATGACGATACTATTGAAAAGATCTCCACCCGAGCAATTGAATCTCTTTTTCAGGCTCCTTTTGCTGCTTTGTTGTATGCACTCCTAATTTGAAGGAACATTTGAGTTTGAGACTGACACTTCCAAATGTCATTGGCACACTTCTTAGGTAGGGATGACTAATAATATTCAAAGCCTCGTTACATCGTGTTGTCATGGATCAGAAAAATTTCAAATTTTTTGAAGTCATGGACAAATCCTTCATGTTTTGGTCATTCTTGTTGAGTCCCTCTGGAAAAGGAGCTAGTTATTTTTTTTGCGAAATTTGGGTTGAAATCAGGCAAATCAGATATTTGAGGAACAAGTGGAAGTGTTCCCTTGTTCCACTTATTCCCGCTTTGCCGCCATGATTGACTCTATCATTCAAATCGGTGAAGTCAGTTAAATTGGAAACACTTGGAACAGTTCCGCTGCTCCATTATTCTCCACATTTCAGCCTTACCCGATCCCATGGCATGAAACAATGATAATCGGTAAAGTCGGTGTTTGTTGGCACCTTTGGAATTGTTCCGTAGTTCCACGTGTTCCCGACCGCCCGCCATACCCCACTCCTAAGCAAAAATGATAATAATCGATCCTGCAAGGAACAAGTGGAACAATTCCATCGCTCCATGAGTTCCTTGCATTCCCACAATCACCAATCATTGGACAAATTGGGCCGGTCAGCACAGAGAGAACAGTTCTGCCATTTCTTGAGTTCCCGATAACCCGCCTTTGCTGCCTTAAAGGCCTTGAAATCGGTTAAATCGGCCTTCCGTGACACTCATGGAACCGTTCCCATCTTCCTCCTAATCTCCGATTTGCCGATTTAATGGCAACTTGGGGCATTTAATGTGGACTTATAAATAGAATGGTTAGCTCATAACTGTCAATTTCACACATTCGACCTGTTGCTTGCTTTGAGCGCTGCTTTGTCGCTGTCATCCCGCTGCCAACCGTTTTCCTGTCAGAACTTTGTCATATGCCAACCATTTTCAAAAATTTCAAGTGCATTTGGATTGTGAAGAAGGCGCCTTCATCCTCATCCAACAAGTAAGATTTTTCATGATGTAGGAGCATCACCATGGAATTGGTAAATTTTTGGTTTTCACTCTATTTTGGAATCACTTGAGTCTTGGTGGACATTTTTGATGATGTTGTAATCTTCCTCCACCTTAAGCTTGTCCATTGGAACATGGAATAATTTTGAAAATTCCTCCAAATCACATCCTTCCAAGTTTTGAATTCCTAAGTCTTGGAAAGGGGGTCTAATGTGGAAGTGAGGACATGTAATGAACTAAGAGGACATTAGGAACTTTATATTATGTAATTAAGTTGTTTCACACATCCAACTAGGGGTCTAACAAGTTAGTTCCAGTCCTTACCATAGTTACGGTGTTTGAATTAAAGGTGAGAGTGAGGGAAGGAAAAAGAGAGAAGGGTAGAAACAGGTGGAAAAGAGCCTTGAAGGCTCCAAGAGGTCTGTAGAAGATGATGAAATTATATGTAACAGATCCTTCACAAATAAAGCACTAAATTCCTTGTAAGTGTCAAGGATGAGCAAAGAATCAATGATTGAGTTTGTTTGGCTATGTAAGTATGAATAAGGTTAATACATTTATATTCTTGATGGTAGCTACAAGTATTGATTTCTCTTGATTAATCCCTAATAATGATAATGAAAGTTCTTTGTAAACAGAACAATTGTGGGTTTTGTATGTTTTGGTTGATTGCATAGGTTATGGAGAGGTTTCAAATACTTCCTCACCTAGTGGAAGTAGAGTGGATCAATAGAAATGTGATGAATCATGATACAGGTGTTTGAAGGTGTGAAACAGACAAGAATGAGCCCTTGAGGGGATTTTAGGTGACTGAATGCTTTTTGTATCAGGCTGGTAACAATACTCTGCTATAGATTGGAACTCAGTGGGTATCTGTGTTTTGAAGGACCATTGGTCATCTATGGTATTAAAAATTGATGGTAAAGCAAAAACAAAACTAGATAGGACTGTATATGCACAGTAATTACTCTTCTTGACTGGTAAATCCATAAACCACAAGTATATGCAAAGATTTTAAAGTTGGAAAGGGATCCTCAGGGTGAAATATGCTATCACAGACCTCATAGATATGATAAGTGTCCTTGAATACTAAATTAGGATCTAAGAGTCGAGACCGTCAAGAAACAGGGCTTCTTGGGTAAATTTGGTGCTCAAGTCTTATGGTTAGAATGATTCTAAGTTATATGAGAGGTAATTACCTAAAGGAGAAGTATGAAGCATGTAAAAACAGAGCTTATGAGCTTAGTTTGAGGTTTTGAATCCACCATTTGAGCAAATTATGCATTATTCTTCCTTTCACGCCTGGCAAAAGCCCTAAACTAGGGTTTCATCAAAATTTAACCATAGAAAAGTTCTCAAACTTGGTAGACAAGGAGGTTGAGGGGTATTCTAACTGATTTCCAAGTTTTGAAGTCCAAAAGTGATGTACGGATGTTGTATTTTTGATCAGTCCTTTAAACCCTACTAGTGATCTAGGAAGGCCTAAGGTGGAAACAAGGAAAGTGAAACTGAGCAAATAACCTAAAGAAACTATTCTAGATCTTTTGGGAACATGTTAAATAGCCAAAGGGGTACCCAAATTATGATTGTTTTGTGGTAAAAGTATATATATGAGTTTTTAGCTTAGAAAAGGTGAATTATGAAACGTAATTGGGAAAAGGACATGTATGACAGTCAGGTTTTCCATTGAAGTCAAGACTTGAAATTTAGCTGTGAGCAATAAGCACTTAAAGGGTGCTCAAAAAGATGTTTGGTTTTTCTTAAATCCATCCCTGTGATTCCCAGCTATAAAGTTTCTATGTTGCAAGGGCTACTAAGCATTCAAGAAGAGATAGATGACTGAACAAAGCTATTTGACCATTGGCTTTCAATTGTTGATATTGTATGAAGGTATAAGGGCTAAGACAAGATAGATAAGGTTCCTGACTCTCAGAGGAGCATAGTGATCCAAGAAAGAAAGAACAAGAACAAAAACATCAAGGGGATAAATTGTTACTCTAGCCTAAAACAGGGCAGTTAAGGCAAAAAGGGAGAAGTATAGTTGATCTAAGAATGGTGTGTAAGGGAGTGTAAACAGAATAAGAAGACAATAGGTGCCTGTTGATAAAGATAATCTTTGCATGGACAGTTAGTCCAAAGTCCTTTCTTCTAAGACCATTGCATTGTGACACTAAGAACAAAGTGGATACGTGGATTTGAGGTCATAACTTGTATTATGTTTTGATTATGAAGATGAGATGTTTCACATGATTCTGATTTGAACTAACAGTGAAAGTAATGCCAAAGAAGAATGTTCTTGTTCACAAGCAAAACCATTTATTTCTAGTTATGCATTATGCATAAGCAATACCTTGAAAATTTGCAAATCTGGGAATAACATTATGATTTCAATTGATATGGTTCGACTAAAATTGAACCCCTGTTGTCATCATTTCATCACAATTTTCCCCTGTTTCATAGTTTCTCTTGTTGTGGTACCCTCTTGCCTAGGTTTTGCCCAAATTCTCTTGCAAAAACATTTTTACTCCTATCATTGCCCCTAATCCAATCAAAATGCAGTTCCAATACGTGGGTTATGAACCAATTTCCTCCTTGGAAACCTCTGTGCTAGAAATTGGAGATAGTGATGTTAAACATTTGGATTTGACAGAGTTTTGGGCAAGAATGAGAGACAAAAATCCAACTCCATTGGCCCAAAGGATTCTTGGTAGTGGCCTAGCCCATGTTGGAGGTTTTCCTACCTCAGTTCAATGTATTGACACTGTATTGGCCTGTGCTTCTTGTTTTGACCCCTAAACCAAAGGGTTAAGAGATCCTCAAGGCCAACTCATTGCTTAGCTAGATGCCTATCATATCAATTTAGCCCTTGGTATCCCCACTTTTGATAATTCTAAAGTCTTAACACTAGTTGAAGCCCAAAAAGAGTTTGATTTAACTCCAAACAAGTACCAAACAATGATTGCAAAGTCTTGGCTGAAGAAAAAGAAGAAAGGACCCTCAAAGCTGCCAAAGACTTTGTATAGAAGTGACTTTATTGAAGAGCTATCTGACATCATAACCCTTCTGGCAAGAGTGATGGGCCTTCCTTCAACCAAAGAATTTTAGGATTGGATGTGCATCTTCATCAATTTAATTTGTGAAGGCAAGCAAACTCTGAATTGGGGAGAAATAATCTGTGAAAATCTGACTCAACTAATTCAAGTCCACCAAACCAAATCCTTCCACATGACTTCCTATTTGATTTATATTATTGTTGGATACAGAATTTGGATTGGCTTGTCAAGTCAAGGTGGCAGGCAAAATCTCCCAATTTATGAGTTTTATACCCAATTAACCTTCAACAACAACAAAAGCCATTATAGGAGGGTTAATGATGCCTTCACTATGTTCCTAGTCAGATTGCTTGAGGGATGTGTTACCAACAATTTTTTTAGGAAGCCAAGCAATTGATAACAGTGTATGGAAGCATGTTCATTCAATTTTAGAAGTTTTCATACATCAGAACAACATGATTTGAAGGAATTCCATACAAGCTTCCTATCTATTGCAATGACAAGATTGTTCTCATTGAACTCTGCAGGCAATTGGATATTCTTCATAGAACTTGTAGGGATAAGAAAGTATTTGGTATTCAATTCCCAATATCCCTAGGAAATTATACTTACAGGTCAGCCATTGATGCACAAAATATTGAGAGAACTATTTCTCCTTTCCATATGCATCCTTTTCAAAAGAGAGCATCATTTGACAACAAGAACTTCATCAACAATAATCTTCGTCTCTCATACCTTCATGTACCCACAATTGAAGATTATTGGGCAGATTGTGATGATGAATTTGAATTGAGGAAAATGATGTATGGGAGGATGACTCTTCAACCTTTGGTGCCTTGTGAGATTTTGGTTGCTCTTCTAGCTCCATGTGTCCTACAAAAGGTAGTAAGATGATGTTTGTTCCTTTGTGTAAAATTTGATAAAGCTTCTATCTAAAGTGCAGAATACTATAGTAGACTCATTCCTAATTCAAGGCTTGCAATGCCCGTTATTGAGTAACTTGTATGTTTGACAAAAACATCACAGCTGAAACTCATTGGATACGTACCTTACACTATTTTCCAAGCTCACCAATGCTATACTTTTTGCTTAGATCTTCTAGCTCAGTTGGACATCCACAATGTTGTCAATGTGAGCCAGTGGAAGCCATACAAGACATCTCATTTGAAGGATGTTTCCATCACACAGCTTACAACTACCATTCCATATTTTTCCAACTGCTAGCCTAAGATACTTTGCTTGATAAGATTTGCACCAATCATAAGGAGCAAAACATTACTCACCTAGTTGGTTACCAGGTTAATATAGGTCAAGTGGCTGTTCGAGACCACCTTTGTTGTAAAGTTTATTGAGCTAATGTATAAGTAGGACCGTTATCTTTTGAAAATGTTTCCATCTTTGTAATAGCCTTTTGCCTTTTTTTTTTTCCTTTTGCATGTGCTTTCCCTTATCCCGCCAAGCACACACTCTTTGGCCCTGTATGTCTATTTAAACCAAGGTAATGAAGATGTATATCAATCAGTTCTGATGGCTATCTCTTGTGTTTTCTGTCGTTCCTAAGCTCGTTATCCAATCAGCTGGGTTGGGTCAAGAAAAATGGGAAACCTAGTAAGATGGAGAGGTATCTGTGCTACCCTAATTAATTTAACCTTTCATGGACATTGTGGATTGTTGGGATATTCTATTTTTAGATCATATCAATGTGAACGACAGCCCATCAATGATGCTAATTAAAATGCCCATGGCCTGCACAGAGACAGGAAGGTATATACGTCAAGTACTTTTGAACCTCTGCTTTCCTTTGTGGGAATTTGGCATTCAAACTCTAACCCCTACAAATGTCTATATGGGTATATGCATCTCATAGATCAAGATTCTTTGTGAGCAGCAGTCATAAGGGGTGAGATGCAAAACCTAGCATACCTATGTGTTCTTGGAGTTGGGGAGTGCTCGTTGTTGAGCTGTTCGGTTTCGGAAATTCCTTGCTACTGGCCAGTGGAGACATACAAGTGTTGTCCAGGAAGAACTCATGTACATAGTTCTGTAAGAATGCTTTTGCCTTCATATCTTGAGTGGGGGGATCTTTCACTCTCTATTTCTGTTTCATTTATGGTAGGTCTCTTGTTTTGGCTATAAATTATGGCTGAACTGTCTTTCTTTAGATCTAATTATACCATGTTTTCGTGTTGTGCATAATGTCTGGGACATTGTATATCATTATGCTACCCCAGTTCTCATGTAGCACATGTTTTGTTTGATTTGTACAGTTGCTCATTTCATTTCACCATCACTGGCTCTCTTCATTGCATAAATAGTTTTCATTCACTGTAAAGACATGAGGGCTTAGATAATTTGTTTCACTAGGATTAGTGGTTCGTTGTTGATCTCTATATCCACTACTTCTTTGTTTGTTATACTGAAGAGACATTCACAAACTTCAAATGCTTAACACATTACAATTCTCATGATGCTTTTGAAATGGCAAAGGACATCATAAGTATAACCTTCCATAGGTGGGATTCACACCACACTCATTAGTCCTTGAGTTTTTCCCTTAGAAATCTCTTTGAATTCTTTGTGCATTTTGATTGATTTCTTTAGCGTTTCTAAGTTCGTCATCATCTTCATCTAGGTCATAGTTGATTTTGTTGTTGTCATCTGGTTCCATGACTATAACTCTATGGAAAGACTTAATACATTTCCAATACATTTCCAAAGGCACCTATTTTACTGTCTCATCATTCCATTCCATCTCTTAATTTACGATATTTCCCTTGCAGGAACTATAATCTCTCATAATGTCTCATGGGCATTGTTCAGAGCAAGAGGATTCAACCTTTTTGGACGTAATCTCTTACTTATTCTCATGTTGATTGTTGAATTGCATGCAAAGCTTTAATTATCTCGTCATCGCCCTTCAATTCAATATTTGAACTATGCTATAAAAATTTCTTCAAGTTATCTTATGTAGTGATATTATTGGGCCAGTCTAACAGCATAACTCTTAAAGTGGCTGGCAATATTTTTATTGTATACGCTTTATCTGGTTCTTTATTAATTTCTCTTAATGTTTATGGTGCCTACTAGGGTTGTCTACTTTAGGATTAAAGGTTTATAATTCTTCACATCACCTCTTAATTTGGAATATGAAAAATATGTCCGATGGTTATGTTGTTCTAGAGTTAACAGCTTCTTGATTTAATCTTCTAAACCTCCAGTTATGAATGAATTTTGGAATTTTTGCTATCCTGGTGCCGCTATTTTAGCCTCTTGGACAACCTTGTTTTTCCTTGTTCAACCAGTCATTTTTTTTGGGTTATGATCTTCTCCATTTGATTTATCTATTGTGTGATTTAAGGTCTGCTCTAGACATAGGATTACTGAATACTCCCCATGAGTTCTTATTAAACTGTGTATATACTCAACTATTTTTATTGCATTTGATTTATCGGTTTTTTTGTTTTGTTTTGATTTTATTTTTCTGGTAATACACAATGGCCACATCCTATTGTACTTTAATTGTTCCTTACCCACAATTAATGTCAATGTAAATTTTGAAGGCTTTGGGTGTTGAACATAGGGGAAGCACATTCACAGACGTGCACAAAATTTCGAATCATTCATATATATGCAGTGCAAATAAATAAATAAATATATTCGATTAATTTTATGACATCTCCACATCAACAGATTCATTTTCAGAGGTCATAATTCAAAACCGATTGACACACCACTGTTCCCATCCCGTATCAACATAATAAATAAATACACTTGTTTCATGAATATATAATATTAAGTCTTTAAAAATCATTCTCTTCTACGCTGCTTGTGGCTCCCCTTTGGATGTCGAAAGAAAGGAAAGAAGAAAATATATAATGTTAGTGAAAGACCAAACTAAGTCAACAGAACTCAAGAGTACAAGTGACAATAGCAAGTAAGAAATAGAAAACGAATTTCAAAAACTGAAAAAGTAGTCAAGGCTTGAACTAAAGGTGTGAACTCAAAATGAGTAAGCCCTTGGCAAGTCAGAGTCTTCAGGCCGTTCTTGGCTAAAAAAACAGGGGGTGTTATTCTAGTGCACGATAAGCTGTTTGAGAAATATAGTCAATCCCACATGAAATCATTAGAGAAAGATTGCTTAAAGAAAATTGCAGAATTTCAATACCTTTATATTGGGCAGAGACTTCCAATTGCAGGCATCTTCCATTCTCCATGTAAATTCTAATATTGATTTGGTTTTGGAAAATGTCCTCATTCCTCGATCAGGCAGATTTGGGTTTAGGACGAGAACAAAAAAGATGTTTAAGGGATGCTATTTCTTAACTACTACAGATTGTTCTCATCCCGGCAAAGGATCATGTAGTGGATCCAAAATGTTGATGTCTTCAAATACTGTATCACAGGTATTTCCAGAAGCTTTTGTTCATTGTTTTAACACGGACACAGTATAGGGTACAAAACCCTCCTGCTTCAGACCAACTGTAAAAATTATGACCTCAGTACAGGTTGGCAAAACCTAAAAAGATTTGGAGAAACAAGTATATAAAATCTAATTTAAGAAAGCAAAATTCTATTTTAATCTAACGCTTTGAAATAAAACTAAAAGTGATGACGGACATAAAATTGTAAGGTTGGAAAAGTAAAGAATATACTAACAAAAGCCATTGATCTCAGAGGCCATTAAGATAAAAGGTAAATTCAAATTCCAAGCACACATTTCTGCATAATGATAAGAAAACCCATTCCACATACAAACAACAAAAGCCCAACTTTGTGAAAAAGAGTACCAAACAACTAATTACTTGATTCCACTGGTTAAACAACAACAGTCTAAATAATTTTATGAATCTCCGAGGTCATTCAGGTAATGACTAAAATTACACGAGTAAAAATCCCACAAAATTCCACAATCTAACCTTAATACTGTCATAACCAACTACATGAATTTCATCACCAAAATCAAAGCAGCATAAAACCTGAATGATCACGCAATTATGAAATTTAATTGACAACTGTATCCAGTGAAAACCATGTATAACTGTAACATCACAATCCCAAATCAATTCAACATTAAACTGCCATAACATGCATTGTTAGAAACAAGTGAACTGAGAGAAGTATACTTTTCTATTTTCTAACCATTTAAATTCTAGAGTGTCCTTTATACCAACAAATTCAAACCAGTCTTTTCCACATTTTCTAACCTCTCCAACAGAATTATAAGATATTATAAATATATCCATTAGAACATGAACTGTTCCATGTTTCCAACTACCTAGAAAACCAAAATTTCAACAATTAACAATAAACATTTTAACAAGATCAATTAAATATTGATTTTGTTTAACGTTTACTTTTCCTTTTCCCTTCGCCATCACCATACATTATTAAAGCTATAGATTTTAATATGTAAACATTAACTAATTTAATAGTAGTTAATGTACGTTAGTTACTCATTAGCTAATGATCAATTTATAAGCTATCCCAACTATATTGTAACTCCTTTCTAGGATGATAAAATGATGGACACACGGATCTCATAGTGTGTCGTGTGCCTTCCAGCTTGTCTTCATTCTCTCATATACCTTTTAACATTGGTATTAGAGCCATTGGTGCTCCAAGTGTTCTAAGTTTGGGGAAGCCCTTGGAGTAGGGTACGAACGACGAGGTCGAGTTTGAGAAGGTTGAAGAGGTCATGCAAACTTGTATGGTCCAGATCAACGACGAAGGAGTTGTGGAAAGGTAGAGATGTCATTTTTGAAAAGGTTATGAAGACCATATCAAAGTTGTACTTGTTCGATTCGGGAAGTTGCGAGGCATTGCTAGTATTTCCAGGTTTGTGGCAAAGAACGTCCAAACGCCGTTGTTGTAGAGATGAGTTGAAGAAACTAGATGCCATTTTCGTGAGTGTGTCATGAAGGGTACGATTTCCATTGCATTTGTAGAAATCACGATGTTGTCAAAGTGTTTAGAAGGTGATTTTGATGTGCATTCACACTATTTGTGATTCATGAAGGTGAAGATCAAACAATGGAAGAAAGAAAAGATCACAAACGATTGATAGTGATTTCCTAGTTGTGAGAAGGGCATGCGAAGTGCAAAACAATCAAAAAGGATCACTCATCCTAATTCGTGGCAGCAAGGGCATGAACGGGAATGTACATCTGCTCTTTGTTGTACGTCCGAGGCACGGGCGACCAATTTGTGTAGACAAGGTCTCAAATCCAGAGTAGTAGATTTGCACCCAGGATGAAACATTCGCAAAGTTTTAGGTATATTTTTGATTTTCATGATTTTCCAAGGTAAGACCAGTAAAATAAATTCCAATTTGCAGTAATTTTCAGAAATTTCTTTTACTTGTATAGGGTTATATGTGTTTTACTATGATTTGCTTTATTTGTGAGTCGATGTTTAGACTTTGCATTTTTGTGTTGCATTGATTTGTGGGGTCGAAGATCAAATTTTGTTTGAATAATGTCCAATATTCATAACTTTGTTTTGTCAAAAGTGAAAACGCTAATTGGTCAAAGTTATGATGTTTGGAGTAGCAAGATTTTGATAATCATAGAGTATCGGGACTGCGATAAAATCATTCTTGGCACTAAAGCGCCTATGCACGAATTATGACAAGTGTGATAAGGAGGTCTTGTTGTTGTTGAAGTTGTCCATGTCAAATGATTTCATACCTGAGTTGTGGGATGCCATTAAGGCAAGTGTGCTTTAGACTAGTCTGAAAATTAAGTATCAAACTTTAGAGAAAAGCTGGGTCTTGTATGAAAGAATTTGGTGTTTTCTACAAGGATGATGGAGGATGGGTACCTATAAGAACATCTTCTTTGGATGAAAGATCATTGAGACCAACTTGGTCCCATCAATAAAAAGTTGGATGGTGATGACTTGGTTGGGCTTGTTTTGAATAGTTTGTGCCCTCCTATGAAACATTTGTGGAGGCTCTACATACATTTGATGGTAGAAACCTAGACGCCGATGTTTCATGATTCATCGAATCGATTGCTATTTGTTGCGGTAGGAACACAAGCAAACAAAAGAAATTGAGTCCAATTTTGGAAAAACAAAAAGTGCATGATTGCTCAATCAAAGTGGAAATGGAAACGTCACCCCGGTGAATCTTCTAGATACCAAGTAAAATGCCATTACTGTCAAAACTTATAAGGTTGGGCATATAAAAAAGGATTGGTAGAGTGACGATATGATCTTTCCCAACCCAACAAAAAGCCACAAGATGAAGCAAGTGCGATAGTAGTTGTAGATGAATGAGATTCTTAGGAAGATTATACTCTCGTGGCATCACACACGATTAATAGTGTTATTAGTTGTTGGTTCATTGATTGCGGTGCATCCAAACATTTTTTCATGTTGTAGGGACTAGGATGTAACATTTATTGCTATTTCCGATTCGGTTCAATTAGCAAATGGAGAGTCACTTGCAGTAAAGGGGATTGGGGATATTCGTATAATGACGAATAATGTAAATTTTATCGTAAGTAATGTTAGGTACGTTCCTAGCATGCCTACGAATTTCTTGTCTATTATTCATTGATAGAAGATCCCAATATTGTTGTAAACTTCCTTGGGAAGTAGTGTATTGTGCATGATCATTTTGATCTTGCTTTTGAGCTTTTTATGGTACTTCAATTGCTAGCTATACAACCCATTGGATGCAAATGGATGGAAAAATTCACAAGCAAAGTTGATGGTACTTTGGACGAGTATAAAGCTCATCTTGTTGCAAAAGGAATTTCACAAGAGGAATGAGTATTTGAGGAGAGATGGTTGTTTCTCATCTTTTGAGGGAGTTGGTTTTTACACCCAAGTACAAATACTGCAAGATGTCGACATTTCAGTTGCGTTTCTCCGAGAATTGGATGAGTAGGTTTACTTGGTAGTCTGAAGGTTTTCGGATACATGGTTATGATCATCTGGTTCGCAGATTGATTGAGTCCTTGTATGGGCTTTAGATAGGCTACATGAGCATGGTATATTCACAATGATCGGCATCTCCAAAATTCTGATTTCAGATTTATGGAGGCCATCAGCTAATGATGATACTTCACCGGTCGAAGAATCACCCTACAAATAGTGGGCAGTCTGATATATCTTATGCCTACATGATTGGATCTCTGTGTTACTATTAGCTATTTTTTTCCGGCTTCGGTCTCAACTAATGCTCATACATTGGACAGCAGTAAAATGACACAGGACTAAAGTTTTCAAATTAACATTGAAGGAGCAGCCTGCTGATTTAATGACTAAATAGTTTGGTCTCATCTTGTTTGTAAAATTTCGGGACAAACGTGAAGTATTTTCTGGATTAATCATTGGGGGTATTAAAGTTACTAAGTTTAATCTGTAAGCATTAACTAATATAATATTAGTTAACGTACATTAGTTACTCATTAACTAATGTTCAGTTATAAACTACCCCAAGCATATTGTAACTCCTTTCTAGCATAATAAAATGATGGACACGAATCCCATAGTCTGTCATGTGCCTTCAAGTTTCTCTTCGTTTGCTCTCTCGTATCTTTTAAGACACACGAGTGAAACACAACAATTAAAAATCAAGGAATGGTTGTTTCCTGATTTCTACCTTAATGACTGTCAATTCTTCTTGGATTTCTTGAATGGACAAGTTTGCTTCTCAAATTGGACTTTGGTGCACTCTATCTTTGTTGCCAGGCCTATGTCATAGTCAACTAAGCAATCCTTAGTCAAGGCCTGCAGAATAGAAACATCTTGCCTTAGATGAGTCAAAGCTGTGGATACTATTGCCTTGAACTCGTCCGGGGTTGACCATTGTCCATTTGGCTACTTGAATTGTGACACAGAAAATGAAGAACACAGAATTTCTTTGGAAATAAAATAATTTGTCTGTTCTCTGGTCGCTCTGACTTGTTTATTCAATGCAAACATTTTGTTAAAATTATTGGTAATGAATTCTCTTAAAATATTTGACTTGAACTCTGAAAAGGTGATCACTTCAGATCAATATGAACCCAAACTACTTTCTAGTATCTTCAATGAAATCGATTTTATTCCTCATTTCCAACAACTTTCCATGTTTGTCTTGCATCTTTTTTTGAGTTTCATGTACCTGAAATAACTTGTCATGCAATTGTAAAAATGCAATAAACAAGGCATTTACATTTTCCTCTATTTCAAAAATAACTTTCCAAACATGGTCTTTCTCCAACACCATGTCCACTAGTTCAGTTTTGTCCTTCCCATACAACAGCACCCTGGCATCGGGCCATCACCAACAACACCATAGCATCTCTGACAGGCACTCTAAACATACACACCTACTAAGGTTGGATCTGATCAGGCTGCCAATTTCTAAGATCAAAAAACCAATTTTTCTTTTGCCATTCTTCAACCCGACCACATGATAGTTGAATATGGGTTCTGACAGCTTGAACATGTGTCTAATAAAAGAGCCAGTTATATCTACCACCATACCTTGCCCTGGGACATACAGGTTTCCATTTATTTCTTCACAATGTCGGTAAATATCAAGAATATAAGCACTGAGAGCTTATCACAAACACATGATGAATGCAAGAACTAGTGAACTTCTGAACACAGAAAAATTGTAATGAGAAGGTGCTGAATTTTTGAAATATATCTAGCTTTCGATTTCCCTTGAATAATTCAATAAAGCATTGCCTCTGCCTTCATTTTTCAAAAACATTGATTTTGACACTTTTCCAAACACAACCTGATAATTCCAATCATGAGATGGGGATATATGTCTCAATCTTATTTACTCAAGCCATGGGGAGAACAAGCCACCACCTAAATGTCACATGGGAGGGACCCCAAATAAACACACCACTGAAAATGGGCAAGGAAAAGCACATGTTTGGAGACATCTGTTTTTATCACGTTATCTCTGGACATATAATGATCCAAATTCAGCAAGGAAATCCTTTTCACGCTTTGTGAGAAAGGATTAATAGAATGTGGTAATTGCTCTCAAACCCAGAAATTAAAAGAATGAAAGGGAACGCCAAGATTCAGACAAAATAAGTTGAGCAAACAATACGCAAAAATGAGACAAGTGTCGAATTCAAGCCAAGAGAAACAACAGGAACACAATCCGTAAATGAAGAAGAAACAAAGAGAAACCATGAAAGATGAGAGCGAAATCTTAAATCTCTTGACCAGAGCATTAAACGCTCCATAACTCCGTTTAATCCTGATTATCACCATGGATTATCATTGACAAAAACATTGTTCTCATTAATTATAATAAATTATGATATTCAAAAACAGTGCTCCAATTTCTTTGGGAATTCAGGTGTGTTGGTGACAACACTTTTCAATAACATTATGGACTATGGAATCCTTAAAGCATTGAAGATTAAGTCAGTTACAACAGTTCAATTGCCCTTTTGTAGTAATGCATTTTAGTTCATAGAAGATTTATGCTCTTTGTTTTGGAGTAAGTAGAAAGATTGAAACATGATGAAGTAGACCGGTTAATACCTGTGGTCAAATTTACATTTTTAGATGTACTCATTTGTAGAAGGGTTTAGTGTGTATAACCTATTAAATGTTCTGCAAGTAAACTCGCTTGGACTATTGCTCTTCCTGCTATTTTATGACAGTAGAGAATTTATGATTATTGATTTTTGCACATTAAGTTTATCAATGTTGTTTCTCCATTTCAAAGTTTAAACAATACTTGCACAATCAGCAGTAGTAGTAAATTTTTGTGATCGCATCATGTAGAATTTAGATGATGGTTGAAATGCGAAGTATTTGTGGGCAAAGCAATTTAGTTTGATGCATTGAAGAAAAATTCAGAGTTTCTTTTTGATCTTGGTGAACTTATATGACTGCCAATTTGTGAAAAAGTGTCATTAAATAGTATATTCTAGACGGTTTTTTTGTATACAAGCAATGTTGCTATGCTTATCAAAAAAGTAGTTGAAAATAGTGACCGTCGTACTTGAATATAATTATAATACTAGTTCAAACTTTTTATTCTATGCTTCAAGTTATTTGGTCCTTTTGGGCACGCAAACACATTTGTTTATGGGAGCTGGTTGTAATTTAAATTTATGATTATCTGGTTTGGTCCTTGGACCTTTTGTCGTTACTTTTTTTTTATTATTAAATCTAGAAACAGTAATTATGGAAATTTTATGAAGTATGAAAAATGTGTATTAATATTTGTATTTTTGTTTATACAAATTGTTTATCAAATGATGTAAAGGCTAAAGCTTATATCCCATATTTACTTGACTGTGGGTTATAGGAAAATACTAAGACAGCACTGTTAGATTCTGTGTATACGTTTCTGAAGAGGCCAGAATATATCAAGTATGTATCAAATTTGGCCACTGTGAGTCCTCGAATTCTTCTGACTGGACCGCCAGGTGACTATCTTTTCTTTTAGTGGCTACACATTCCACATTGAAGTTTGAATTAGTTCACTAATAGAAATTATTAGCAGATTAGCTCCTGCTGGCAGTTAATAATGAAGGCTCATGAAACATTGGATCAGTAGTTGTAATGTTGGGCGTCTGGTTGTTATTTAATCTAATATTGTATTTTGCTTAAAAGTAGCATTTTTATGTGGTTGACCTAATTAGTATTGGAATATGTAGTGTACTTTGCTGATCCTTTAGGTAATCAATCTTACTATTCTTCCCCATTGTTTCTTTAATATGTTATATTGAAATTTTTGTCAAGAATATGAACCTTTTGCTCTTAAGAGTAAAGGCAAAAGACTTTTTGGTATGAGCAGGTGCTCGAGTTGGAAGGGTTGAATTGAAGCATAGCTCGTCAGAACTATTGTATATTGGGATTTCACTACCTCAGTGTACGAAACAAGTACCTTTAACATCAGAGAACCTGACATTATGCATCTTTTGGTATGATACAGAAAGATAAAATTTGAAGCCTTTGAGCTTGATAAGGCATATCAAGATACTGTAACTTTGGAACTGTTCTATCTGTCCAATTCTTTTTGGTTTTCCTGGTTGCAGAATCTTCAGTACAGGAATTGTCAAGACAATCATCTTGCTAAGACTCTCAACTGTAATGCGTGTATTTTACATCTCTATTTGATTTTGGTTTAATCAATGCACATCCTTATGTTGGAGATTCGAAATGCCTGCCCACAATGTCCCTTCACTTCTCCCAGTAGAAATGCTTAGAGATTAAAGTCTTCCAGATTTGTTATTGGTCTTTCTTTCACAGACAAATAGGCATTGCTTTTATCCTTCTCACAATATCATGCATGGTTATGACCACAGAAAATGTAAGATAGCTACCCTGCAACTGACTTTTTAATTTACTTTTTATTTGGTCTGCTCTACTTTATCATGTCACTGGGATTGGTGATTCGATACTATTTCATCATCTGCAAGGTGCACTTTCAAGCAAACTACATTTAGTGTCATTTGCAACTTTGGAAGGATGATCAGAAATCATAACTACAAAAAAACCTGGAAGTCTATCTATAATTGTAGACCATAGTTATTAACAGTGGCAGATATTCATGGGGCTGGTTTTTTCTGTGTGGAAGAAAGTTCAGGAAAGGAACCCTTCTTTAACCAATGTCCAAAATGTTGATATGGAAAATTTATACATAAGAGAAGGAAATGACCTCATTTTTCATACAACATTTTACCTCAGTTTATTTTTTTGTTTGTTGGTGTTGCTTATGCCTCCTACTTGATCAACATTTCCTTGCATTTGTTCTTTTATTTCTCTGCTCTTTTCAGTTCCCAATTTTTGCTCAATCGTTGTCATATCTTTGCTGATGTGAATTGGCAAGGGGGTGAGATTTTCCAATTCATTGCCATTGGATCAAAGGATAATAGGTAAGTGCAACCACAGCCGTTTTCTACCATTTCACAGAAGGAGATTTTAGACTCTTTGAAGTGATGTAAATAATTTTTAATCAAGTGAACAATGGTTTTCCTTTATTTCTCATCTGAATCTTTGTTTTTTCACTTTACTGTTGTGCATCGATATGCTTTGTTGTGCTGAGTTGCAATTCTACAACATTTATTTACTGCTCTAAAGAGTGCTTCCTTCTAGGACGTAGACCTCTTGCCACTGAGAGATGAAGCAAGATCAATCTACTTGTATTTTTCTTATTTGGAGACTTGATTCCTATTGTTATTGATTTATCTGCCACAGCACTGTCTCGTCATCATGGTTTAACTTTTAAGATCCTCTGTTGGTCAGCTTAGAGCATTGTCACACCAACCATATGTTTAGCGAAATCGCCCTATCCTTAATGAAGACAGGATATGTAGATTGTGTTCTCTTGAGGAGGTTTATACAGAAATATTTCGCTTTCACATGTTGTATTAAGTAATTTATTTTTAGATTCAGGAAAGGCATTATTGTCTTTTCAAAGATGCAGGGTATTTCTTATCTGCATTACTTCATTATCGACCAAACATATTTTCTTTATTCCTTAGACAGATGGTGGCATTTAAACTAGTTGTTTTGTAGCTCTCATAGACTTCTTGTAGCTCATCTTGGGTGCTCCTAGATGGACCCTTGTTGCTAGATGCAGTATATGAAATTATGAGGATGAGTATTACGCCATAGTATATTATTTAGCATATTCTTTGCTAAATAAAGGTTGTTTAGAGTAGTAGTTGTAATACCCACGTAGATAGAGTTGGTTAAGGTGTTAAGCTTTGTTGGGGGGTTATGTCCTAGATAATAGGATCATAACAAAGGTTTGTTGTATGTCAAGAAATATCAGTGTCTAAATATTCCCTTCATCATCAAATAAAATAATGATCCAGATAACACTATTTCCAACATTCGGTATCAAAGGAAGAACATGATCAGTGCCATTTCATTTTTGTACTGGTTGATGTATGGGCATGAAATGCACGACTCCAAAGTATTTTTGCTATGATGTATGATGATAATTATTAAATTAGCTCATGAGTACATTTGCTAGACTGCTGTTTGTTCACTAGCTGTTTTTTAATCAAGATTTTTCATAGTAAGGAAGACTGGAGGTAAATATTACAAACACAATTATTTTATTTGCTCTCTGAAAATAACATGCATAGCCAGATGTGCAAGCCCACATCTTCTAATTTTTTTTTCGCAGTTGTGGAATTGGAACGGTGGTTCATTTCTTGGGTGAAGTAATTTTGCCAATTGCCCACTTCACCTTTATAAAATAGAATTATCGAGAATAATATTCTTGCCGATGTTCTGCTTTTGCCATTTTCTGTTGACATCCAAAGCTGAGAAAGATTGAAAGCTGCACCGGGTGGATATGTGACAATCCTTGTATTTGTGTGAGGCACTTTACGTTTGCTGCACATGAAGAGATCTGAAGTGTAGGTGTAGGCTGAAGAAGAGCAGGTATGTGGTAGCTGTGCATGGCAGAGTGGCGTGGGTAAGAGGCATTTTATGATTGAAGTATTGAAATTTACAGCCGTACATATATTTTGCTATGTATGGCTGCAAAACATAGTAGTAAGGTGTTTGCAGTCTGAAAAGTATCAGAAATGCATGGACAGCAGCAAACATGATCTCTGTGGCTTAAGGTGTCAACAACAGAAAAGCTTCCTATGCTAGAGAGGCGTGATGGAAGCGTAAAGGCTGCATAGAATTTATTTTATTATAAATTTTTATTTCATAAAAGATTTAGGGCTGAATAAGATTTTATAAAATTTGATATATACATTACAAAAAATTGAACAATTATTCTACTCCTCGACTTCTGGAACAACTAATTCAATATCTCATTATCAGAATCATTTTTTTGATAGTTTGTTTTAACATTATGAGCAAAATAGCATTGCAAAACATTCATTATTTGGGTTTTGCTTTAGCTCATTCAGTGAGTAAGATTTAAATGTTTTTTTGTTTCATTAATTTACCTTTTGGTGTCATTGTTCTGCACTCATTGAAATGGATGCATTATTGGTGGTACACGAGACCCTTGCAAACATTTTTTGATTTGTGGGGTGGGGTGGGGTGGTGTGGCACAGGGTGGGGGAGCTCTCATGTATGGAGAAGACAATTATTGTCCATAACATTGATGGCTGAGATTTCGACACTTGGCATGTCATCACCAATGAGCTAACACTTAGTCGGGAAGGGCAGACCCTCTTGTTAGGTATGCAGAGGTGATCATAAGTATGGGTGTTACCAGGTGCATGTTTTGGGTGTAGCTGGGTGGATGCCCTTTGAGCTTGTCTGTGTGATAGAGCATCCCCAGACAGCAGGATTGTGATTAGCTGAAATGCGACTGCAGCGGTAGTGCACGTTTGGGGTAACCCCTGAACAGTCAAGGATCGAACTCAGAGAATGAATAAGTCGGTGCAAATGTTGTCCTTGAGCGTCACCTGCTCAAAATAAAATAAAAATCAACTTGTTTGGACACAAGCTGAAGATAGATGAAGATTGCACCCTTGCTACACACAATGACGGTCCCCCGTGAGGATAGTGAGGAGGATTATGTTTGTTATGATTTGAACAATAAATTTGGTTTTTTGAATAAAATTCACAAGGTGGTGTTGCTCAGTAAGGCCAATCTCCCATTGAAGGCTCAATCAAAGGTGTTGATTGGTGACATCCAGTCACCATTAAAGAGGATTTCAGCAAGGCCTAGTTCCCTATAGAGGGTTTCAGCGGTCTAGTTCCTATTGAAGAAGATTTTAGTGAGGCCCAGTTTCTACTAAGATAGTGTAGTGCAGCCCAGACCCATTACTACTTCTGGCAAATAGTTGAGTGTGTCTCTATTTGCATGTAGTGCTATGTTGTAGACAGTCAAGTGTGTCTCCACGAGGATAGTGATGAGGTTTATGCTTGCTTATTTGAACAATAAACTTGCCCTTGTGAATTTTGTTGTTCAACGAGGCCCATCACCCATTGAAGACTGAATTGAAGGTGTTGATCAGTAAGGACAAGTTCCTATTGAAGAGTGTTTCAGCAAGGCCTGGTTCCCACTAAGGTATTGTAGTGAGGCCTAGTCCCACTATTTGTTTTGGGTAATAGTTGAGTGTCCCTATTTACATATAGTTCTATGTAGTATGCTCTAAATAGTTGAGCGTGTCCCTGATTACACGGGTGTGTCTATTGATCCCTTGTGGACAGTCGAGTGTGTCCCTATAGCATGTGTTCTAGTCCATGTGTTTTGGTGTTCTCGTTGAATTGATAAGTGCGTACTCATTCATTGATTAATTGTAAGTGCGTTGAACTGCTTGTATGCCCCAATCCACATGCGAAATATATTTGCTCCCTTTTATTGGACTATTACATAATAAGTGAGGGTATGTTAGGATTAATTTTATACCCTTTTATATTATTTATGATATACTTGGTTAAATAAAATTTGTTTTAGAGTGGTGTTTGTATTAGTGTTATACCATTTTATATATTTTATAATATACTTGGTTAAATAAAAGTTGTTATAGAGTGGGTTTTGTAACACCATCGTAGCTAGGGTTGGTTATGGTGATAAGCCTTGTTGATGGGATATATCCTAGATAATAGGATCATAACAAAGGTTTGTTGCACGTTAACAAACTACACAATGTATAAATATTCCCTTCATGTTTCAATAAAATAATGATTCAGATACAATATTTTCGATAGAAATTAGGTGTCTTCTACTCTTGGCATTTGGTCCTAAGCTTTTGGAAGGGAACAATTACTTTATTTACAAGGGATCTATGGCCATAGATGCTAGGGGATCTCCTTGCATGTTTTTTGAGGATTGCTTCGTCTGCTCTTCTAGCTTGAGTCTCTCTCAAAATAGTGCCCTAATAGTTGTTATTATGCCAATAGGCATCTTACAGTGGCAACCGGGTGTGGTGGTAGTGGACTGTAACATCCATGAGCTGTTACCAACCACCCATAGATTATTCACCAACCCGAGCCATATCTTGCCCGAGCTAGCCATTGATTGAATGAAGTGAGATCTACCATCTTACTTGCCATTGTGAGATCAGATCAGATCTATATAGATAGGGGATAGGGGCCATTGAAATTATTCGCTACGAGATATCTATAGGGGCTATATTCGCTATGCTCAACTCCCCATATAGAGCGTAGTGAATTAGGCCCCTATAGCCGAGCCATATAGCCGAGCCCGATCGTCCGGGTCCCTCGGACTACCCATCCCTCTCCCGGTGCCCTCTTCCCCGGCGGTCGAGTGTCATAATTAATGTTCCATCTTAAATATGACATCCATTTGATTGTCAAAAGGAAATTGCAACCTTAAATTTAACATTCAGTTGACCATTGCTTAGATTTTTTTTCCTTTTTCTTGGAGAAGTCAATAGAAAAATCACAATGTACAACGAAGTTTGGAACCTGTTTTATCATCCCAAAAATTCGAGCCTAATGCAATGGTGCAGCAAAGTTAACACAATTTTTCATCACTATGTGAGAAATTTATTGAGAAGGTAATGGAACTGTTAATTAATGTGGTATGTGAAAAATCCAAGATGAAGGCCTTGAGATTGATATCTTGGCGTTTTTCAGATAGATATATTTATGATAACTGTAGCAGTAGGTAAACTTATGTAATGTTCTGTATTCTTCATCAGATACCGACGAGGCTTTGTGGTTCGGCTACTATGCCCCTCTGGCGGGATAACAGATAACTCACATCATCTTTTTGTATTATCCAAAGGCTCACATGTATTTAATGCCGGTATCATTAAATCCTATAGGCTATAACTCTTTTAGGCTTTACATTTTCTTGTAGTTCCTCAATTCTCTTGGGTAGATACATGTCAGGCAGTCCTTTGATTGTGTCCTATTCATCTAGTTTGATCACTTGTAGTTGTGGACATGCTAATAATATATCTGTATCTTGCCTGCTGATTTTCTGCATATACTCATATAGTGAGTTTTTACATTTATTTTCCTCATTTCCCAAAACAAAAAGAAACAAGAAAATGAGCTTATCAAGAACCATCAGTGGCGAAGCTCAATGGAGGTGTGGTCAAATAGATACATAAAGTGAGGTGACAAAAAACTGTTCTCCGTTGGTTTTGGACAAGTTTCCAAGCCTTTTCTATAAACCATCCTTGAAAAGCTCTTGCTGCAATTTGTTTCCCAATGGACTTGTACATTTCCAAATACTTGGTTTACATCAACGGCGATGTTACATATGTCACCAATGTTGGAATGAGAGGTGTAGCAGGGAAACGAAGTATTTTTCCACAATACATTTGAGCTCCTTAGATTGCAAAAATAGCTGAAACTAAGTGCACATTTTCTATGGCCAAAATTTCTCTTACAATCTAAATGAGACAGAGAAAGGGGGACAAGTGTTGAGGGTATTGATGTTACTTAAAGTCAACTTATACAAGTTGAGTATTAAAAGGAAGACTGCAGGAGTCATCATAAGTATATTATGCAACAATGTAAGATGTTGCTAAATTATGGTTTGCCAATGGCATCCCCATACATATTACATGTTCTCCTTATTACAAGGAGATGCTTATTTTTTCTTTTTTTCGTAGCAACATGACTTTCATATATACAGCCTTGTTGGAAAGTCAAGCAGCGAATATTAATAGATAAATGGAGCTAGTGAAGTAGGTTTGGATGAGATTAGAGTTGTCTATTGCTATGGATGGGTGGAGAGATGTTGACTGTCAAATATTGTCATGGATGGATGCTCTTTGGAAGGTTCTTCCTTAAAGCAACCGGACAACTTCAAATATGAGATTTTTTTGATGCTACAGAGGAGGCTGGACCCTCTAATGTAGTGCAGGCAGTGATACATTGTGCATAAATTTGCAAATCAACATGGCTACTAATTTAGAGTCTGCAAGCATATTCTTTTGATCCGATAGTATACACATGTACATTGTGAAGATTGATTAAGTATTAGGGTTGATATAGGTGCTAGAGCTGTGCAAATGCATACCTGAACCACCATAACTCGGCCATTTACAGGTCATTCACGAGGAAGGTGTTTCTAAATCCCGAAAAAATAAGATATGCCTGGTACTTCTTTTATTGGAGCAGATGTTTGAGGTGGAGGCAGCATTACAGACAATAGTTGTTAGCAGTGAATTCCATAGTTGAGAGAGTGTAAGACAGTTGAAGGAAAAAAGGGAATATTTTTTTGTCTTGAATGATGACTGGGGGGAAGGTTGCAGGTATGTAATGTCATTTCTGGGTTGAATAGTAGAGGTAATCAGGTATAGAAATATAGATTCTACCAGTCTCGAAAAGAATTATGAGATCTTTGATAGCATGTTCGAGTGTGTGAAATCTGGCATTGTGAGTGGGAGTCCGCTTTAGAGTTCGACATGCAGAACTTCAACAACTATCATTCACCATTGGTGGATCATATGCCAGGAATGCAACTGGTTTTTCTTCGTGCAGAAACTATGACAATCATCTTTCACCATTGGTTGGATCATATGCCAAGAGTGCAACTGGTCTTTCTTCATTCAGTGCAACACACAGCATAATAAGTCTATGAAGCGGTGTTATATAACAAGTATGGAAATGAAATCTTAGAACTACTTGATATTGTGAAGCTACTAGTATTTTCTAAATGATCATTTAGAGTTCATAGATTTTACTTTTGAATAAATGCCTGCATTTTATGGCTTCATAATGTTTTGTATGTAATGCATTTTACTGTGTGAAAGCCCTCCTAATTTTTCAAAAGCAAATGTTTGTCATAACCAGAAATAATACCTATGTTGCCAGGAAATGGAAATGGGTACGAAATGCGGAAACGACAATTTTCCAAAAACCTTGGATACAAAACGTTACGGGAAACGTCCGTACAATATATTATAATTTTTTTAATATATATATATATATAATTTTAAAATGAGCACAATTTTATATTATATATATGCATAATACTCATTTTAAAATTATTATATATATATATATATATATATATATATATATATATATATATATATATATATATATATATATATATATATATATATATATATAAAATTGCGACTTTATATAGCTTCAAAACTAAATACAAACTAACCAATAATTAATTTTTTTAAATTAGAATAAAATGAAATTAAAATTAAAAATCCTAAAACTAAATATGAATAGTAAATAATATATAATAATAAATCAATAAACATAAATATTAGATTAAACTACATTACCAAGTTACTAAACAATTAATAAAAAATGAAATTGAAGTTAAAGTTTTAATATCCACCGTAACTATTAAAATTAAAACATAACCTAGATTAAATATCAGCTAATATATAATGTTATAATATATATTGAACCAAACGAATTTATGCACTTTATCCAGGGCACACGAATAGGTTATAACAGCAAACGAATTAAAGCTCTTTATCGAGGGCAATATGGGTTTCACAGCAGCATACAGGAGCACACGAATAGGGTATTTTTGCAGCTCTGAGCCAACTCAAGGAGCATACAAATCCGAAGACTGAAACCCTAGCTGACCTGAGCCGACTCAAGGAGAACCAAAATTTCACGTTTCTGGGACGTTTCATCGCTGTTTCCCATTTCAGAAATGTTTCTAGCAGGATAAGGGGGGCCCAGGGGTGTTTCCTGGTAACAGAGAACAATACCTTTTCTCTTATATAAAAATGTTTTTGAAGGTTTCAATGGAGGCATTTCTTTATTGTATTTTTGAAGTCTTCAATAAAGACATTTTTTTATTATATTTTGAGGGTTTCAACTTTCAATAGAGACATTTTATTTATTATTTTGGATTTATATTTGTTTACAATAAATTTGAATTATAAATATTGGCATTTTTTTTTCAATAAATTTAAACATATTAAGATTGACACTTTTTTCAGGTTCTGAAATCTATCAGGAGACTCTGGTGAAAGGGTTGGCTCGTAATTTGCAGGTCAATATACTAGTGCTTGATTGCACAGATATTCTACTGGAGGTATTATTTACACGTTTTTGTTTGATTTGTATAATTAATTTAGGATTATTGACTCAGATAATTGTTTTGAATAGGAATTCCATAATTGATTGTACAGTACGTGTTGATGTGTTTTCAGTCCCATCAATCACTTTTGGTCACTTGAAGACATTAATCTTGTCTGAATTTTAGAAGTGCACAGAATTGTTATGTATATTCTTCAGTTTGTAGCATTAGCACGGTAGCAAACTGCAAAACTCATGGAATTCTTCAATTTGGTTTCCAATTCAGGCTAGAGAATTGCAGCCCAGTAATCTGCAGAAAACAGCAAATCAGATTTCAGATGCGCCTTTAGCATCAAGCAAAACAAATGGAGAAGTTATTTCCAAGGTAAACTTATTATATACCAAAAGTTGGTCACTCTGGTAAATTGAATTTCTTGTGAGTTTTTTTCTTCCAACAGTAAAATCTTACAGCCGATGGTGTGGCTTGTCTGCAGACATGTCCTTACTTCTGGTGTGGTTTCAAACTTTCGTTTGAGTATTATTCTTTTCTTGTTTTGTTTTACAGCTTGGCATATATGTAAAGGCATAGTTGAACAGTTTTAGGCAAAAAGATAAATTGATCCGTTATGTGTTTTCTAGTTTAATTTATTAGTGTAGTGAAACTGCTAGCTTTCTCGAACTGTCTGGGTTGTATTATATTTTGTGAGGTGGCCTTCAAGAGAACAGTTGGGCCATTCAATTAATTTACCTGGCTAACATTCACATGCAGCCTAAAGTAATCTGGATTGTATTGTGTTTTGTGAGGTGGCCTTCAAGAGAACAGTTGGGCCATTCAACTAATTTACTTGGCTGACATCCACATGTAACCAAAAATAATTTTTCTAGGTCACTGGTTTAGTACATCACAAGCGGAGGCTGAAAGGCTGTTATGTTTCTAACTCATAATTACGGAAGAACGGGGGTACACCATGCAAACTATTGCATTAGTTTGGATCTTTGTGACTATCTCTTTGACATAGATGTCATAATCTAAAGCGGTTTTTAGGTTCTACAGCTAGGCTTTTGATTGAAAATTGCACAACATCTGCTGCTAATAAAAAGGATTTCGGTTGATGATTGTGTTTCTTAAAAGTGCATTGGCACATGACCTTCCAAGCTAAAAGCAGAATTGCTGCCCCTCTGAGATAAGCAACATGAATTGTGTCTTATACATCTTTTGTATGGACTATTTTCATTTTACTTTTCTCTCAGAAAAACTAGGGTATGATCACATGTGCGGGGCAGCAAGGCCTTCCACCAAGATTCGCACACACGCACGCACGCACGCGCGCGCACACACACGCACACGCGCGCACACACACGCACACATGCAGACCCGCACGCACACACACGCACACGCACGCACATGCACTCACACACGCACACTCACACACTCACACATGCACACGCACGCACACGCACACACACACACTCACACACGCACACACTCACACACTCACGCACACGCAAACACACACGCACGCACACGCATGCACACGCACGCATGCACACGCACACACACGCACACACACACATACACACGCACTCACACACACACACACGCACGCACACACATGCACACACACGCATGCACACGCACACACACACACATGCACACGCACGGACACACGCACACACACACACACGCACAGACAGACACACAGAGACAGAGACAGAGACAGATATATATCTAGATTCAGGATGTTGATCCTTAATGCCTCAATATATCTTACATATCAGGGTAAGAAATGTAGACTTGCCACTTCCCTAACACATGGCTTAACAAAAAGAGCGGATGTATCATGATTCATATTCAATTATAATAGCAATGTATAAGCCTAGCGGTAAATAGTCATGTGCAACAAGGTACATACTATGTCTACCAAACTTTGTGCTAATGTATCTGTCATGAGACTACTCTTATTACCATACCATCCACAATTATGTGCAACTTAATTTATCATTTTATACTGTGGTTTCATGTGGCCGACTTCATTGAATAGTAAAATGTTAGCATCTAGTTATAATAACAAAAGCCACATTAATCACAACTTCTCAAGTTAATGAAAATGGTGCAACATAAAAGTATGCTATAGGTCTCAGGTCATAGTTGTTAGAGAAAATATTAATATGTACCATGGAAAATCACATCTACACCTACATCTGCCCCATCACAAAATGTATGCAAGAAGAAAAAAGAATGGATGGAGGGAAGAAAAGAATACGGAATCTAAGAATCGTTTCTACATTTATATTCCATGTAAAAGCTGGTGATAACTAAATAATTCTTCTGATGCCAGTGTAGCATTGTACTGTAGCATTTTCAAAGAAATTAACAGTTTGCTATGCCAGGAACTAAATGAGCATGCTACTTGATTTTATTTTATCTTTTGATTTTATGGGAATTGAAAATGTTATGTGACCATATTTAGTGCTGGGTTGACACATAGTTCTTCAACAATTTAACAATAATCAGCATCTTATTTTATTAATCTTACAACTTTGCAGGACAAATGTGACATATCGGCTTCAAATTTGAAATCAAAAGATTCCACACCATCTTCAACAAATAATTGTCGGAAGAAAAATCCAGATATGGGACTTAGATCTGTGTCAGAGTGGTCAGTAGCAAAGCAAACAGATACTGATCCTGAAGATAAATCTATGCTGGTTAAAGTTCCTTCGCAATCAGTTATAAGTGGGACAACAGTAGATCCACCCAAGCGCCTTTTCAGGAAGGGTATGAACTGCACTCTTGGTATTTGTTTCGAATAAATTTAATTCCCATCTTCTCTGAGTTGTTAGTTTATGTTTCTTTCTTGTTTTTTCATGCTCTCTCCCATGAACTATATTTGTTTTGTGTATAGCAATATTTTTCGTTAACAGATTTCTTCATTGAAGGGGAATTTGTTGGGACCTCAGGATAACATTTCATCAATAAACTTGTGAATACATTCTTCTCAGTTGATTTAGTGTTTCACCGTGTTTGGTTATTTCTATGACCTCCCATTAGAGCTAGGTGCTTTCATTTTCATTATTGTGAATGCTTTTATGTCTCTCTATTCTTGTTGTGGCCAAAGATCTATGTCTTCACAGATATATTCCATTGTCTTGTAAGTAACACGAGAAAGTATTGCACATCATATTAAAGGCTAGAGTCTACCCGCTTTGGATTCGTCTCCTCTTGTAATACTTATCGTTGTTTTAGTGGTTTAGTTATAGGATGTCACTTTTTCAGCTTCCTAGGTTCTTTCTAGCCTATAAGTTTTCTATTGTAATTGGATGCACCTACAAGTTGTGTTGATGAATTTTGATCACTAATGGACATTAATATAATTTTTTTTTTTTTTTTTTTTTGCCATCTTATTATTTTCAGCATTTTAGGTATTCTAAAATTTAGTATCAGTTTTAGGTGTTGTTTTGGAGAATGTATATTGCAAGTCTCGGATGTTCTCTTGAGGGATCAACTATTCATACATTTGTGCTATGATTAGCTTGAAGTTTCCATGGAATGTTTAATTGTTTTGTTAATATCTTTTGCTGCACTCAATATTTTGTTTTTTTTTGTTAATATTTATAAACTGATTGTGGAACCTCATTTTGTGAATTTTATTTTTTCCTGCTGAACACGAGCATGTTAGAATATGTGGAGAGAAAAAGAATAAAGAAATAATAGAATGTGCAAAGAACGAATGAAGAGTAACGGAATGCACATGTTATTCATTGTGTGTCCGTCCTTTTATTATGTGAGAGATGGTTACAAAATGGTTGAAGTGGTTACAACCGTTTATTAGTTAACACTTAACTAATATTAACATAATGCTAATTTATAAGCCTTATATTCTAATACCCCCTCTTAAGGCTTACACTATAGAACATATTGACAAAAGATTAAAGTAATAAAACCAAATAAGATCACACATTCTTCAAAAGCTTCCTCTCTGAACACAATGCTTTGACTAGGTAGAACTCCATCAAGCTGCCTCCCTGACCCTTGTAAAGGTGTAGTTCCTAAGATGAATTTTTGAGTTCCTAGATTCCACCTCCCGAACTCCCGAATTACAAAATCTCCCGAATTGTTGGACAACCATCCATACTTGAGCTACTCCCACAATGCTCCATCAAGTTGTCTCATGACCCTCGTAAGGGTAAATTCCCAAGATCCACAGACTCCCGAACTATTTGGGCAGCCATCCATGTTGAGTTTTACCTACACTAGATCCCTTACTGTCTTCAAAGTGTGAGGCTTCTTTTAAAATACATATTCTCTATTAGTGAGTTCATCACTTTTAGCATCTAGTGGATTTTCAACAATGGCTACATTAACTTCATTTGATTTGTCTTTCATCTAGATTTTTACTTTCCAAGTATGAAAGTTGAGGCTAGAATATTTGTCTAATGGAATTTCCATTCTCAGACAAAATACCTCAGAAAATAACCCTTTCCCAAAATATAGAATGACCCACAAATTAATGTAGCAAGATTTAAAAACTATTTTTATTTTTACAAAGAAAAGAAAAAAACTATACCAGGCAGGTTTGTGCCCTAGACGACTGGTTGTGACTGAAAATTGACAAACTGTGTGCCCTAGCAGTGTTGAAAATTGCAAATCTAGAAATGCATGACTGTATTTTCTTTGTTTTGCACTAGCTACCTTTGAAAATCATGTTTTTTTCTCTTGTGATTTTGGATTGTGTTTTCTGCAAAAAACATGCCCTAAATCACATTTTTCTCTGCTGCATTCTTCCTGTCACGTTTTGTCCTAAAATGTCTTATTTTTGTGCCCTAACTGCACGAACAACCCCAAAAAAATTCAAAAATGGCAAATTCCTATTTTTGTGCCCTAGCACTTTGAAATGCCCTAAAATTCGTCTGAAACACAGCCAAAATTGTGCCCTCGAATGGTTTTTTTTTTTGCAACTTTGCAATAGTGTCAACTGTATGTTGTAGTTATGTTTACTGTAAGTTCCATTGAACTGAAACTGGGTCGTTTTTTGCCCTTTTTGATGACATTTTTTTGTCATACGTTATTGCTTGCTGCCCTACGTTATTGCTCTTGCGTCTATTGTTTGACTTTGTCTTTTGCTCTTTCATGCCCTAATGGGACTGGTTTGAACTTCTTCCCTTGTCTTTCTCCTTGATTGCCCCGCATTGATACCAATGCTAGAATGTGTGGAGAGAGAAAGAGTAGAGAAAGAATGAAGAGTAACCAGAATGCACATGTTATTCATCGTGTGCCCGTCCTTTTATTATATGAGAGATTGTTACAAAATTTTTGAAGTGGCTACAACTGTTTATTAGTTAACACTCAATTAATATCAACATAATGCTAATTTATAAGCCTAATATTAAGCCTTATATTCTAATAGGGCACACCATTTTGTGGGGTCGTATTTGCTTGGTGTACTGAACAAATTGAAATTCATATTTTCATGTACTCATGTATTTTGCCAGGAGGAAGTTGTTGCAATTTCCTATCATTATCTCCTGTAATTGTGTGAATTTTTTATTCAACTTATACCCTTCTTTATGACAGAATATTGGCGAAGGTCAGAGTTATTTTGAAAATTTTCAAATACAAAATTGATTACCATTGGTTGGCTTGTGTATTCTGCTACAAATGTATGTATCACATTTATATTTTGCCTGATATCTGATGCTTGATTTTATCTCTGATACAATTTAGGGTTCACAATTTTGTCATTTTTATTTGCTTTTCTTACGAGTTGTCTTTTTAAATCCATTTTAACTCATTCAGTTCTCAAACGTGGGCCTTCTACCCGAGCTTGTTCGTTTTATGTCAAGTCCCTTAGAGACTAAAAATGTCATTTTATTTACATATTTTCCTAATTTGAAATTCATTATCTTAGATATATTTATATCTTTCCATTTTTATCCTCCAATTCATATCCTTTTTGAATTACTCATAGATACTAACTGAAGTAGTAACTATGGTATTAACAAGGATTTATCAATCTTTAAGGTAATGTTTTTAAATAATTGTTTTTATTATGACAATGTTTCTCAATTTTTTAAATAATTGTTTTTATTATGATAATGCTTCTCAATTTCTTCGGTTCTGTTTTTGAAATGGAACTCCTATATTTATTGCCAGATTTTCAAAGACACCTTTTTTCTTACCAGGCTATTCATGAACCATATTGAGATTTGATTGTTTTCTCTATTGTGAATGTTGGAAACTTTGGAATGCCGATCCCTTGGAAGGTGATGATGGTTGACTCAGGACCTTTTTTACCTGGCTATTCATGAATCATTTTGAGATTTGAGTGTTTGTTCTATCGTGAATGTTGGAAACATTGGAATTCCGACCCCTTGGAACGTGATGATGGTTTATAATGTGCACAGGACCTTTTGAGCTCGGGTTTATTTCTTTGAGGCTGGTTGTACTTAGATGATACTATTCTGTATCTCAATTAATTGCACTGTTTTAATAAACGAAGCTGACAGAATTTTATATATATATATATATATATTCAGTAGTTATGATGAATTGATTATGATTGAATAGGCAATTTTCACAAGACTACTGATTTCTACAGGTGATAGAGTCAGGTATGTGGGACCAAGTAATGGACCAACTACGCCTGGTTTACCCGTTTCTTCACACCGTGGTTCTACTGGGTATGTAGTCTATGTAAGATGATGTTCAAGTTTTACTTTAGCAGATTATGACACATTTTAGTCACAATATTCTTGCGATTATCTATTCAAAAATGTATATGAGTTTACAATGATAAGCATTGGATTGCTATTGAAGATTATCAATCTTCTATTTATTGCTTGTTAAACATTATGATATATTTCGATGTAGAGGTAAAGGACCTTCTGTTGGATCAAAAGGTCGAGTAATACTCTTGTTGGAAGAGAATCCGAATAAAGTTGGGGTCAGGTTTGACAAGCCAGTTTATGGCGGAAACAACATGGTAGATCTTTGTGAAGATGGATATGGCTATTTCTGCAATGGTTTGTTTTCTTCCATCGTCTAGTCATGAAATGTGGCACTTTCAGAATAAGTCTTTTTGGCTTTTAGCTATGCAATGTATCGCTAAAGTTTTCATCTAGCCCCCAACAACACACACACTTTCTTTTACTTTCTCTTGTTATTTCTATGGATCGTATTGAGCCCCATTGATATATTTTGGTCATCCATAGACATTAATATAATTCCTTTATTTTTTATTATAGATTGACTAACAATAATGCCAATTTCAGTAGCTATCAAACACATGCATGCTTTTTATTTGAGATTCCATTCGCCCTTTCGCACTGTCTGATAGTTTTTTCTTTCTGACGATCTTTCAAGTTTAAAGATAAACAGCTCTGTACTCTGTAACCTGTCTAAAGGAATCAATTAAAGAACCCTGTTAAGTAGTTAGCACTTAGCAATAAACCATGAAAGATAAGGTGAATTTGAACCTAAAAATATTGCATCATAAGAAATTCCTTTTGTGGAAATTTAGGTAGTATAATTCCTTTCTTGTCTATCTTGTACATATTTATTATAAATTAACATTTGTTAATGCCGATTCAGTAACTATAAAACACACATGCACCTTATGTGAGAGTGTATTCACTCTCTCCCATTTTTTGATATATTTTTGTTTTGACGGTCTTTTTAGTTTAAGATATAACAGATCTGTAATTTATGCATGTAGGAATCAATTAACAAATCCTGTTAAGTTGTTAGCAATAAAACATGAAAGTTAAGGTGTAGAGTCGAACCTATAAATAATGCACCATAAGAAAATCCTTTCATGGAATTTGATGTTTCTTTTTTATCTTGTACATACTTGTTATAAATTAACCAACAATAATACTAATGTCAGTAGCTATCATAAATGCACATGCTTCTTATTTGAGATTGTATTTGCTCTCTCCCATTTTTGATAGTTCTTTTGTTTTGATGATCTTGTGAGTTTAAAGATATATCAACTCTGTAATCCACAGCCTGTATAAAGGAACAAATTAATGAACCCTATTAAGTTGTTAGTAATAGAACACGAAAGATAAGTTATAGAGTTGAAACTATAAATAATGCATGATAAGAAATTCCTTTCATGGGTTGGATGTGGTTTGTGACCAATCTTGGATGTGCAATAGCGAATGGTCATCAACACTTAACTCGGGGCATCCTTAACGGTTATCATCAGAGGATTTTGGTTATTTAAAGCTAGTAGCTCCTAGATCATTGAAAGCTAGTTATTAAGACTTAAGACACTTTGTATAAGAGTAATTGTTATGCAGGAAAATTTTGTCATTCATAAGGAGCTTTATGAGAAATTGGTGAAGTGACCAAAGATGTTAATTGAACATTATTATTGTAAGGATAAAAGATGTACCTTTCACCATGAGTTTGAATTACACTTTGGTATGTTCTATCCCATGAAGGAGGTTAAAGTTAACTATGATAGCTTGCAAATTCTAGAAGAATATCGGAAGCAACATTTCTGCAAGGAATATAGGCATGTAGAGTTGCACAATATATTTTTGGACCAACTTTGAGAAGGATGTCCATATATGAAAATGTAGGCAAGGAAAAGCTAGCTTGTAATCCTTGTCAGGATTTGACAATGACATTGATCATGATTGGAATATAATATTCTACAATCAGAACGAGGCACTCTGGACTCCCCATGCCCCTGCCATCAAGAAAAACCTATTGGGGGTAGGGTAATTGAGAAAACATGTATGGTAGTCACGAAATCCTCAATTGAGTTATTACGTTTATTTAAGGCTCCCAATCACCTTGACACTAGAATGTTTCGATGCACGGGTACGGTACGGATATGGGTTTGGTACGTTGATACATCAAGTTTTTTAAAACTTCGGTACGGTACGATGTTAGGTACGTTCGTACAATATATTTTTAAAAGTAAAAATATAAATATATATAAAAATTTAAAGAAAACAAGCTTATAGTCTCAGAAACCTATAAAATATTAGAAGCCAACAACAAGCTTATTATGAATCAGAAGCCATCTAAAGTAAGATTTCTTTGACTGAATACAAGAAGACCACAAAACATTAAATCTACGAGTCCATCTACTAATGGGCTCACAAACATTCCACTTATTGCTAATGCCCAGGGAAAGGTTTGGGGAGAAAGCAATCTTTTCATAGAGTTGTTTGAAGGTAGCCTCTTGGAGAAGGGGCCCTTTGAGCCACCTCATAGTATCCCAAAATTCATTCTCATCCTCTATAATTAGTCCAGTAGAGGGAGCTGTGAAAGCATTTCTGAGCATTGTATACATTCTGAACTGAGATTGAGGAAGCTTACAGAAAGTTGTAAGTTTGTCCATTCCACCCACTTCCCAAATCTGTACAAGTCATGAAATATTTTAATTCCTTTCTCAAACCAAAGGAGGGCAGAGTAGCCTCTTGTCAAGGCAAGGATCTTGTCATTATATTTTAGATTCAACAAAATTGATTTGTAGGCTTGGCACCTAGTGTCAAAGGAAGAGAAGATAGGCTGCCCAACCACCAAGTGCTTCACTTGTTCCCATGCCTTCCAAATTGACTGAAGAATAAAGGACCCACGAGGAGCAACAAGAAAGCACCCAAATAGTAAGTCAACCAAATGAAGTCCTTTTCATCTCTCTTGACCCTTCGGAGCCTATTGGCAATATTGAATCTCACACAAACTTTCCAAGGTTCAATTCCAGTCAAAGCCCTCAAGTTTTTTTTTTTTTTGCACTTAAAAAAAAACCATGTGGTATGTACCCACAAGCCCTGGGTACGTCTCGGTACAATACCTGAGACGTACCCAAGGCTTGTGGGTACTTACCCACACAGTACCCATACCCGTACCTGGTATGTATCAGGCCTGGTACGGGGGGTTCGGGCAGTCTAGCCTGGACATAATGATGGATCTATAACACAATGTATGAAAGAAAGTTTCAGTGCAATAAGTCTTGTAAAAACCATCTCTTCAAATGCCATAACCTTCCAAAACCATCCATAAAAATAAAGAATAGAAAAGAACTATTTGCGATTGGTGAACAATAAGGTAAACAAGAACAAGAAACATGTTGAAACAAACGACTCCAAATGCAAAGTAGGATTAACATGAGCTTTGTGCATAGAGCAGCTGAAATTGAAACGCAAATTGTCCCTAATATGTCTTTTTTTATAGATGATAAATTAGCTAATATATCAAATCCCTTTCAAAGATACCCCTTCCATATGTTTTTGTAGGGCTATTACAAAGCTGAAAAATAGGGCTGAAATGTGATTTTCATACAAAGAGATGTATGCATTTGTTATTATTGCCATTGAGTTGACAAAAAAGAATCCGAGAATAATGATTGAAAGACTGACAATTTGATGACACATTTTGATTATATCAGTATATTTTCCCAATATGGTAACTTGAGTATTGGCTCCTACCCCATTGTCAACAGGGTTTCGAGAGATGAAGTTATAGGACTAAGACCAAACAATATCCTAACTACATTTTAGATAATAACATCTGGAATGGCTTGAAAAGAATGTATTCTAAAAGAGTATGTAATTCTAATCTCCAAACTTTCAAAATATTGTAAAGGATGATATGTCAGCAATGGAAGTCAAGTATTTAAAGTAGCTAGCAGAGTTGGAAGAAATCAAAGATGGTGTAGAGGTGCTTTGGAGGGATGCCATCGATGCTTTATTCGAGTATAGAATTACTATTCTGCAGGTCACTAGAAGTTAATCCTATTACAAAGGAAATATGGTCTTAGTGCATTAATCAAAGCTTTAGAACAATCAAAGATTTAAAACAAGAGAATGCAAAAAGGGTATATACCTAGAAGCACCCCCAAATCGTAGGAACAATATTCGGACAAGAGAATAGGATGGGGACAAAGACCGAGGGAAAAGGACAAGGGACCGAGGAGTGAGGATGCTTCCTTGTCTAACATAGGTTTAGACCATAGTTACCTAAGTCTCGGGGACGGGGTTTCCGGGACGCAAAAAAATTCCTAAATTTTGGGGACGGCAAGGGGACAGCTATTAAAATAATACATAAAAATTAATATTTCAATATTTTTAACTTTTTTCAATGACATTTAGGGATTTAAACTGTATTTAATGTATTTTAGGTACTTTCAAGATTATAATTGAATGCTCTTGGTAAAAATAACAGCTTTTTAATAGTAAAAACATCAGAAAACTTTTGAAAGATTTTTAAAAAATTGGGGACGTCCCCTCCAAGTCCCCAAGTCCCCGAAACGTTCGGGACGTCACCAAAATCTAGGGGACGCGTCCCCGCGTAACACCGGTTTAGACCCTTCAAAAATTTGTAGTTGATTATAGAGTTTCCATCCTCACCCAAGGCAATGAGAAAAGACCAACAAAGAAAGAATGTTTACATGGTTGTTGAATGAAACAAAATGTACCACCCTTCTTTGCATATAATGTAAACTTTGATAAGGTTCATGAGATGATTTATCTGATTTCGTGATGGAAAATATGAGTAAGATTGACTAGAAAATCATCGAGTAAGAAATTTTGGAAAATTTAACATGATGTCCATGTTGGTAACACCAAGCCTATGGAGCTCTAGGATGAATATGGAGCTATTTAGAAATGGAGGGCCCACTAGGATACCAAGGAAGAAGATGTAACTAAGGATAATGTGTAAAGTGGAGTTGTGGACTTAGTCGATGACAATGATGGGAAAAAGTGCTAAGTGTCCCATCTTCTAGTTAGTTATTTAGTTAACTAGCAACAATTGTAAGTGTTTTTGTAGTTTTTAAAAATACATAAAAATGAAGAAAAATATTTATGGTGTTTATAGATTATTTGATATTTAACTTCTAGATATCATGAAATACTCTTTTTAGAGTTGTGTTTTTATTATCTCAGTCAGTTATTTAATTAACTAGTAACAATGGTAAGTGTTTTTGTAGTTTTTAAAAATACATAAAAATGAAGAAAAATATTTATGGTGTTTACAGATTATTTGATATTTAACTTCTAGATATCATGAAATACTCTTCTTAAAGTAGTGGTTTTTATTATCTCAAAATTTTCAAGCAATATGAAACCATATTTTTGGGACTCAAGGTTTGGTTTTTACTGTTTTGTTAAAGTATTATCTATCTTTTTGATTTCGGAAAAGTCACGATGCTTGTATCCTTTCTCTACAATGCTAAAGTGTTTTCTTCATTAACACAAAAAACCATTTTAGAGTGCCATCAGTTGGGCCAGCTAGCGGCACACGTATATAATTTTAATTGAGTTAATTCATAAGACAATTTTAGTATGTTGTATTAAATAATTATGCTTGTGCTATGATGAAATTCTAAAAGTACTTGTAAACCTTATGTATTTGAATAATTGATCATGAATGCAATGTACTAATGATATTTGAATCAGGAAATTAAAGATATAATATTGTATCAATTAAAATTGAAGATATTTATTTAAATAAAGTATGATTTTTTGAGATGAGGATGCCTTGGTGTCTCTTGTTTATGTACTGAGTTTACGAGTGTCCACATCTAGACCAATTGTGGTCCAAGGTGTTTCTTGGTCCTTGGGATGTTGAATTGATGGGCAACAAAGAGAATATGAGGTCATGGAAAGAGAGTAAAAGCGATGATTTGTGTTACAAAATATGTTCAAATAGATTGTTTTTGAAATTTCAAATATATTCCAAATCCTACACTTATTTACTCTGAGGTAAGCTGATATGGTGAAATGGGGTGAAGGCTTTACTTATAGGTCCCTACCTATTAAAAGGTTTTACATGTAAGTTCCTACTTATTCAAGATGTATTCAGATATCCCATGACATAAAAGTCAAAATTAAATTTGCACCTATAGTTTGGATTCTAGAAGGGTTTAAAAATACTGGTCTATGTGAGTGGAGATAAGGGCTAATAAAAAAATATTATCCCCCACCAAATGTGGCCCCTATAAAGAGGTCAATCCAACTCATTGAGAGGGGATGGGTTTAGAGTAATTTTGGATGTGTGTTGTTAATGTGGTGTAGAGTTTTCCTTCCGGTAGGGTTGAAGTTTTTCTTTCTTCATGATTAGTATGTGATGTTCAATTAAGGGAATGTTTAAATGCCATTATTTATATGAGTTAATTGAAATATTGTAGACTCCAGAAGAGGCAGAAAAATCTTAATATGTACATCTAGTGTGTTGTCATGTGGTGTAGAGTTTTCCTTCAACTAGGCTTGAAGTTTTTCTTATTCCTCTTGATTAGTATGTGATGTTCAATTGAGAGTATGTCGAAATGCTATTATTTATGTACGTTAATTGAAATCTTGTAGACTCAAAAAAGGTGGAAAATTCTTATTATGTACATCTAGTGTGAGGAGGGGGATGATTGAGATAATCGGTTGGAAGCACAAGGGTAGGGGGATAACTTTAGCATGAAAGAGCCTATGATATGGAGATTTTGTGTCGTGAATGTATATTTGGTTGTTTTCGAGTCTACAAACTTGTTATGGTCAATGAGTGTATGAATGCTTTTGTGTGATTGCTACATCTTTTGTTGGTATGATTGATTCATATGTGATCGGGTACCGACTGGTTAAAAATTAAGAAATTAGTTGTAAATTGGTGCAAATATAGAGATCCTCCTCATATCCATAGACCAAGGTACATAGCTTGATGTTCATGAGTGGAATAAGAGTATTCTTGGGGTAGGCAGGGTAGAAAATCCAATGGAATCCAATTGAGTCCAACATTGATGAAGGCAATACTGAATTCTAGCAGACCATTCTCAAAGTTATCAAGGATATTAACAGTTCCAAGGAAATCCATTGGGTGCTCATAACAACTCACTCTTGTTATTTATATATTTCAACAATCACGTGTCTTTATAGTGAATTGATATTTTCTATAGAAAGTTTATATAATTATTGCATTTTGAATTTGTTGCTCGTCATCGTTAGAAGCAATGGTTGATCTGTAAGTTGCTTATATTTGTATATTTTATAGTAGATGAAACTCGTGTTTTTAAAAAAGAAGTGCTACTTGTAAATATGCTAAGCAATTACATATTGATTGTTATGGTTTATCGCTTGAAAAAATAATGCTAGTGGCATTTCACTTTATAATTACCAACTACAATAATTTGTGTTCGAGTAAAGAATCACAAATGAGGTTAATGCAGCAATATCAACACCATGATTACTAACAGTAGCAGTACCATTGGTGTTAGCAATAGCAACACCATTAATGTCAGACAATTGGGATTTTGTACACTATACACAAGGGAAACAATTCGCATTTGAACAAATTCACTATCAACTGCAAAAAGTAAATGCAATTTTGTTGTAACTAGATTTGTACAATTTCAGTGGGGTGCTAGTTGTATGTACCTATATGTGGGGTAGACCAACAAGGACATACGAATCCTATATAAATAGGATTTCATGTGTATTATACAAATTATGGGTTTATAATTACTTAAGGCAATCTGTATATAACACTTGTGCGTTTTCCCCAAGAAGCTTGGGAAAACTTTGGATCTGTATATATATATATATATATAGGTTGCGGCGCAATTAATTTTTCTAGGTTCCTGGTTGTCCACTATTGATAATAGGCTATAGCGTATAACCTTTAGTCAAACCCGTTGTCATCCTGAAAGAAAATAATAATTAGGATGAGGCACCACTTGGTATACACTATACTATGGAAATTTTAGGCTGAGGTTCAAAGAACAAATTAATTGAATGTGTATATGTATAAATGTACACAATTATCTTATTGTCCATTTTATCCTTAAGTGCTCATATAGTTCTAGCAGGGGTTGAAATATTCTCTTAATGAGGCTGTTTATAGTCACAACGGTGGGCTGCTGTTCTGCATTGCCTGAGTCGCCAAAGACAGCTAGTTGGTCATATCATTTGGAATTGTGGCATTGTAGTGTGGATGTTGGTATGGGTCGAAGTGGCCCTAGATCAATTCCTAAAGTATCAACGTTATGTTATGCCCACTTGTTGGTTTTGTTAAGAATCTATTCATGTTGGTGGAGACAATAGTAATAAGATAACACTGAATAATAAGCAATTAATAAAAGGGTTAAAAATCCATCAACAGTCAGCTCAAAGCCATGGTAAAACAGCAGCCCACAGTTTCGTTTTGCTTTGTGTTGTAGCCTGCCATTACACTTTTTAACCCTCAAAACTTTGCATTGTTTGTGATTACTTGCACATTTTGAGGTGCAATAAGATTTTGAAAATTTAGTTTCTAAAAGCTTAGTGTCGTGGAGGTATAGTGTACCTATAACAACATTGAGCTATATGCAAAAAAAAAGAAAAAGAAAAAGAAAGAAAGAAAGAAACAAAAAAAGTAAATCTTTCTCTAAACTTGCATCACACGACCAGTCTACCTGATTCTGCCTTGAGGGATTTGAACCTGGGAAGAGAGTTGTATGTGTACGGTCAGTTGAGAGCACCTTGCACATGCGTTGAGGGACACTCTTCTACAGAATTATAAATTACTAGCTCACTTACAATGACCAAGAAATAGCTAGCTCAGTTTGGCGGGTGGAGGGTTGAAAAAACAGACATAGCCTTGTCGTATCTCACATTTCAGATTGTTGTAAATTCCCAATTGCATTTCAGATGAATAATTGGTGTTATATTCTTCGTGATAAATAATTAAAATCTTGGTTTTGCTCCATAAATATAATAACAATAACCTCGATAAATAATTACAGTCGCGACAATTTATAATAATGTTGTTGGCGTCGTAGTAAAACAAGATAATTACAATCTCTTTGAATGTTCGAGTTCATGTTCAATGAGTATAAAGTTCAATTCAAGTTCGCCAAGGGATAAAGATCGAGAAAAACAAAACATCTTTCAGTTAGAACAGATTATTTTTTCTATCATTTTTATTTTCTGGAAAAATTACATAAATATGTCAGAGGGATAGAGTGGAGAGACCTTTCTGTTATCTGCTTTCAGTTGGTATATGTATACACACACATATATAAAACAATGCAAACTCAAGTCATATCCCTCCCATGCAAAACTAATGGATAAAGTTCAATTTCATGTTCGTCAAGAAATAAGTTCGATGAAATTCAAACTTTTATGATAAAATTCTGCGTACCTTGTGACATGGTCTCGAAATGTTTTTTCCATGTAATATTATCAAATGTTGGTTTAACATTGTTAGTAACCTCTAATAAGAAAGATGAAAATAATTTTTGTAAATATTTGTTCCCTAAAATGTTATTAGTAATGTTAAAGGGGTGTATCACTTTGCTTAATACACATGTAAATCTATGAGACCTATAACATAAAGAAATCATTAATTAATTATAAACCATAACAAGGAATCTGACTCCATGGCTATTGTGATTGAATTGAACACCATGATGCCCTTTCCACGAGAATGAGAAGACTAGTAAAACTTTTTATTGACTTCAAAACTTGGTCAAGGTTACTTTGTCTTCAACAACCTCACCAATGATCCCAGGATATCCAAAAACCTAGGAAATGTGTGTTAGTTCTAATTGAACGTACATCAGATGAAAAAGATACTACAATAACCTCCTTGATTAAATCACCCTCAAGGGTTACCACGTGGCACCCTGACATGCCTTTATTGTTTTTCGATTCACATAAGCGTGTTCAAGCCTTGACGGCTAATCTCCAAAAACTTCATTTGATGGATGAAATTTACCAATATTGATCAACGACTATCATTGTTTTGTTGTTCACCTTTTGGTTATGTGCTTTGACCTCTGAAATTCCTACAGGCATCCACGTGACAATTTTCCTTTGTTTTGTGGCCCATGGCATCAAAACTTGACATGAGCTCTGAACAAGCACCACTTCTTTGCCTTTCAGGGTTTTGCAGGTGCCTCATACCAAGAACAATGTGAACTTTGAAATAGTGAATCAACCTTTCACATGATTCATGCCTTTAACAAAAGGCGCCTACCTACATACTCTCACCTAAATGGGGTCAAGTCCTGTAACTGGTTGGCCTGGACAAAGTTACAAATTGGACCATGGAATATATAATTGTGCCGAGAGGTGTTCTACACTGGCAGCAAGGGGGGTGGTGGTGGGCTGTAATGCATGTGAGTGTGTTCACTTTTAAACCTGACCTTAAATTTGATGTTCAGTTGACTGTAACAAAGAAGTTTTCTTTTTCTCGGAGAATTCAATCCACTAATATCTTGACCGTATGTTGGAGTTTGGAGCCCATTTTTTCCCCTCCTAAAGTATAATTTCGAGCCTTACACATTAGTGTAGCTAGATTGACACCATTTCTCACCTTTAGTGAAGGATGTAATGAAATTATTAATATTTATGGTATGCCTTAAAATTGATATCTCTTAGTGTTTTTAGATAGATGTATTTAAGATATCTGTACTAGTTTTATTCATTGTTTTGTAAGAGCTCATATGTACAAATCATGTTCTCTAATCTAGGACATGTCTTCTACCCCATCCACTTATCTCTCGATATAATTGATTCTAAGTGAAACTCTTAACAAGCCGAGACAACTTGACTAACCAAGCTATTTATCATAGGCCTAATAATTAAACCTATAATTAACCTAAGTAAATGCCATAATTCCTAATTGAAAGAAACTCATGGATCTATATTTATAGGTCTTTTCTCATCAACTTCCCAGAAAAAATAAATATCCTCAAAATTCTAGCTGCTGGGCATTAACGATTTCATGTACAAGGAACATTATCAACAAGAAAAGAAACACCCAGCTAATGTTTTTTAGCAGAACAGTTATAAAGGGAAACACAATTTTTGGCATTCAAGAATGCAAGGAGGGATTGTGATCTACCATCCAATGGGGGACAAGCTCTTGTGGCCAACTTCAAGTATTGTTACTTCTTTGTACAACGAAGGGATCTCAATAAAATCGGTAAAAATTAAAAATAAAGATTGCAAGATTGACATTGTATAACTTCGAACACTCTAAAGAAAGTAGTTAAGCTGAGTGAAGGACACCAAACAAAAAAGTGGTGTCTCCTTTATCCCTTGTCCATCCAAAAGTATCGGTAAGCCTTGTGTGGATCTTCGACTTAATAGGGTTGGCAAGTCAGCTTTGGGCAAGCTCTCTTTCTCCAACGAGCACAACATTTGCATTCAAGATATCGAGGTCATTGTGAACATAGTTACCTAAGACTCTAGGACGGCAAAAAATTTCCATAATTTCGGGATGGCAGGGATGACTATTAAAATAATATATAAAATTATAAATATTGAAAATATACATTGTTTTTTTAAAATTTATAAATAGTAGTCTGTGACAGTCCACCATGTGCATTTGTGCTTGATTTTCTTTGTATTCATCATCACTCTTGATTCTTATTATGTTTTTGTAGTACAATACAATCGGGTTACTGATTAACCAAGTAAATGTTTTGATGTATTCCACTAAAATATCCCTTGTGGGATATCACTTGAAATTCACAAAATATATAAAAATAACAATGAATTGAAATTCTGATTTTTAGGACAACAATATGTAGAAACAAAGAAAAATTTGTATTTTCCAGAATAATAATTTCTAACACTCCCGAAGCTTCAAATAAGTTAGAAAAATATGCAGAAAAATAAATTTTCTCTCGGATATGATTTTATTTATTTATTTTAACTGCTGAAACTGCCTAAAAATTCCAAAAATTCACAAGGAGCTGAAATGATTTTTATAAATTTTGTAATTCAGACAACAATATATTTAAATTATAATGAATCAGATCCAACCTGGAAAACTCAAAAACTTTAACTAGAAACCCTAGAAAACACTGCTGCAAAACCCTAAGTAGATCTGAAAATAAATAAAGCCCAAACCGAATGAAACTCCTCAAATGATGGAAATAATCTGATCTGTAGATGGCTGAAGTATGGACCAAATAATCTCTCTTCGGCATTGAGCAAACCCTTGAAATTCTCTGAAAACTCTGATATGAAAATTTTATTTGAATGAAACTCCAAATTAGCAAACTAGGGATGGATCTTTCACCACCGAAGAGTGCTCTGCTAGCTAGGAGTGGATCTCTCACCACCGAAGCTAGGGTTCTTGCGGGATCTTACTCCACAAGCAAAAAGTGTGCAACCAACAATGACTCCAATATCTGAAAATGTGTGTATATATGAATGCCCCTTTCTCCCCCAAGCGCTTCCTTTTATAACTTTTCATTGCAACAAAGGGCCCAAAAGAATCCTAATCAACCTCCTTGGGGAAAAATCCACATAATAATAAAATAACTTAAGTTACTTTATCACCACTATGCCCAAAAGTACACTTAAGTTATCCCAACACAAAATTAGAATAATAATAAAATAACTTAAGTTACTTTATCACCACTATGCCCAAAAGTACACTTAAGTTACCCCCAACGAAGAAATAGAATAATAAAGTACCATAGGGGAGCATCACACAACCTTATTTCAACCTTATTTCACTTAAGTCACCTCCAAGTACGCGTCCAACGTCGAAACATAACCTATAAGTGAAATGAAGTCAACGTCACTAGCCCCTTGGGCATGACCACGACTAAGATGGATGAAAAGCCTCCTAGGCCATCTGCTCGGAATTGTGGACATTACATGCCCAACTTACTGTTTTTATCATCTACACAACCTTTCTCTTCATATAGAAATATACATACGACTTTGTAAGTTTGTTAAGTGATTGAGCTTCCAAAGTTAATTTTAATTAGATTTATACATACAAACTTTTTTTTCAAATAGAGATGAGTGGCTTCCAAAAACAATCTTACACTACAAGAGTACAATTAAAAAAGTCAGTTTTTAAAGAGAAAACAACAAACATATATATATATATATATATATATATATATATATATATATATATATATATATCAAAAGACGTCTCGGGGATGTTCGACATCCCCAATGTCCCCGAAAAGGGGACGTCCTTGAGACGCCCCTTGCTATTCAGGACTTGCCTATGTCTTTTCACTAGCAAGAAACATGGGGGAACATTTTCCCGCCGTCCTAGGGACATCCCGGATGTCCGAATGTGCTGGTCTCGATGAAATATCCCCGTGGGATAATCTTGAAATTTGACAAAATTTAATAAAAATTTGCAGCAAATAATATTTTGAAATTTTTGGAAATGAACCAACTAGGGCATGAACTGAAATTTATAGATATCTTGCAAAATACTTGCCCAAATCACACAAAATTTTATAGAGAGCTTGCTAAGGTGAAAACAAAGACTAGAAAAATATTTTTGATTTTTTTGAGTAATATATAACTGCCAGTAATTTTCAGAAAGCCCTAAATTGCTGAAAACTTCAAAAATTCATAACTATGTGAATACAACTGATAAAATCTGATTTTCTGGAAATAACATCTAAATATATAGAAATGATCCCAACCTCCAGGACCTGAAATGGGCACGTGAAACCCTAAAAACACTGCTGCAAATCTAGAATTGAGTAGATAAAACCCTAGAAAAGAATTGTTCCAAATTTGAACTAAAACCCTTGATGAATAAGGGTTGTCCTCTTACTTTGAAACAAAATTTATGATTACTCTCCAGTTCTGTCCAAAAATCTAAATAAAGCTCCAAAATAGCAAACTAGGGAGGATCTTTCACCACGAAGAGTGTTCATTCGAGCTGGGTGTGGATCTTTCACCACCGAAGCTAGGGTTCATGTGGGATCTTACTCCACAAGCAAAGAAAGTGCAAACAACAATTGCTCCAATATCAAAATAGGTAAGTGTATGAATGAATCAATAACTCTCCCCAAGCACTCCTTTTATAACTTCACCATGCAACAAGAGGCCCAAAAAAGACCCCAATCGACCCCCTTGGGAAAACCACATAAATATAATATGATTTTAAGTTACCTTTTCCCCCCATGTGCCAAAAGTAACTTAGGTGACCCCCAACGAAGAAATAGAATAATAAAGTGCCATATAGTCACCCAACGACAAAATATAACAATTATTACCACCAAGTCGCTCAACTTAATGTCAACGACAAAATATAACATAAAGCAAGGTGGTAATCATGTATCCATACCCAATAGCCTGCAACGTCGTTAGCCCCTCGGGTATGACCAAGGCTAAGACTGAAAAATGGCCGTTAGGCCCTCGGTGAAGGAATGGGGACATTACAGTCCTCCCTTCCCGAAATTTGCTTGTCCCCAAGCAAATGCAAACCCATCTGCCCTCGTGCCATGTGCAATAGAGAGAACATGATGTAGTGCTCCCAAAGTCTTGATCCGGTGCCAGTCAAATGATGAAGCCTTTGGGAGAATATGCCAACCTTACTTGCTTCCATCAAGTCAATGCAAGTATGAGTGTAATCAGCTATGAAAAACATGCTCCAATCCGTTATACCTTCCTAGTGTATGAGGAATCCGTAGCAAGACAAGCCTCTCTAAGCTCCAAGGCTGCCCACTCAAGAATACCATCATGTAGTATATAGGACAGCAGTCCCTCTTCACCTTCCCTGCTTATCTTCAACCCTGCACATGAAGCAAACATATTAGAAGAAACAAGAGCTCTCATTAGCCCTTCTTCTAGCCCGATGATTAGCTGATATGTGTTCACCCATTTGATGAGTGTCCCAAACTTCTGCGGTACTATCCTGATGTCATAGTATCCCTGTAATTTCCCCTTAAAAACCAGATTGGGAAATGTCTCATCAAACTGAAAATTAATTCCCTTCATGACATAAATCAGCTGAAAATGACAAGAGTGGATCATAAGAGTAATGAATCTATAATGTGGGCAGATCTGAAGTGACTGAAATTGAAGGATTAGACCCTCAAAGAGTGCCCAATTGCATTCTACCAAAAGAGTTGCCTCAACAACTGTCAAACACCTTACCAAACTCATATTTCCAGCAGATAATAAAGCAATAAAGAGGCTATAAAAAGGATAATCAGCTGATGAACTGCAAAAATGCAACCTCCTTTGTACACCATGAAGTTTGATTTCTTTGTTTTCCTCAAAAATTTCAGTTTATCCATATGAGGAATGAATGCAAGTTTCCCAAAAGATGGTAGCCAATGTGTCCAATGAATGATTCCAACTTTAAGTAACCCAAATGTACAAACACATTCAAGTACTTCACACCTCTTAATGACAATAAAGAAATGAGTTATCTTCTTTGTGCAAGACATGTCTTTCCATGGACATAACTCACCAATTCCTTCTATGTTGGGAATATACATGGCTGCTCCCTCATCATACTTTATTCTCTTTCCCCATATTTTCATTTTATCGTAAATGCAAGAGAAAGGGAAATCAAAATTAGAACTCATGCATCCATAAACTTCATCATAAGGAACTTCATACCTTTTGTTGTACCCATTGATCCTCTTCATGAGAGAAGACAACACATCTGAAATAGCATAATTGGGGCTGCTCATCACACCTTTGCAACTCAAAATTTCTGATATAGGATCAACATCTTCATTCTCCTTCGATTTTTCAACCCATGCATCATCTTCTTCCTTAACATCATGCAACCATTGCATCCCAAAAATAGTCTTACCTCTAGCAAACTCACCCACAATAAATATACCACATACCTCATGTCCTTTCAATATCATGGGCTGCTGCATTATTTTCTTTGCCAACATATGCTCATTAGCTGAATCAAGAGCAATGTGAAAGGAGGATGTGTTTATCCCATCTAGCATACCTTGAGACTTGATTATGAAATAGTCTTCCTCAATCATCCAAGCATGTGCACGCTGTCCCAAATGATAGAAACATGACAACAACATAGGAGAACTCAATGAACTAGGAAAATGGTAACCATTCTCATACCTTAGGATGCCAAAGTCATGAATGCCCCTTGAATTCAAATCAACAGATTGCACCTTGATTCTTTGAGCACTTTGAGGACTAGATGCCCCTACTAACCCTTCCAAAGGTTCCGCCATGTAGCTGGTATAAAAATAAGTCATGGGCTTTATTAATAAAGCCTTTTCTCCTCTCTTTATGGCTGCTGTTATACACAGTCCAACAAGCTGAAGATGATTAAAATATTCTCTTACCCATTTTAGCAATCAGAAAATCAGCGCAAGTACCTTGAGAGGTACTCTCCCTTCTTGCAGCGGAGTCTCCAAAGAAGAAATTGTGCTTGCCAACACTTGTAATCCCAAAAGACACATTTGAATTCCTTCATTTTCTAATGAAATCAGTCATAAGGTTTTCAAAATCAGAATTGATAGTTTTGGACAATTGCAACATATTACCAAGATCCCATACCTTATAATGCCCATGAACCCTTGTATCATGCAAGGTCTTCCATCTTTGCTTCTCTTGTATTTCCTCATAAAGAAGATCATCACTCTTTGTCTTCATGATGACTTGACTTTGATGTACCGAATCCTTAGCATTCTTATCCACAATAGGCTGAATACCATCATGATAAAACTGCTGTAATGATATAGGATGAAGATGATGAAATAAATCCATGCTACTACTAACCTCCTTATAAAGAATATCATCAAAAGGTTCACCTTCTATTGCTGATTTAGAAACCTCCAAAACAACACCATCCTTATTGTGATTCATGATTTTAGATGGATAACAAGTGGAACAAGAATCAACACCTTTCACAAGTTTATGCTCATTACTACTTGGTAAATCCATCCCATATGATAATGACTTATTCTTTGGAGGATTGATAGGTACCTTTTGGACTGAAATATCTTTTTCAATTTTGCAACCAACCAACCATGTTTGTTCCTCTTTTCCTTCCCCACTAACACAAATATTTTGCTCATTAAAAGTCATACTTTTTTCTCTAAAAGCTTCTTCTTCTTCATTTGGCTGTAGATCTGATTTGTCCTCCTTCGTGGGTGTAGACCCATGGCCTCATTTTCCTTGCTTACCCTTGCCATCCTACACATCAAATCTTTCTAGAAACTTTTGTGATTCACGTATTGACATATGATGATCTCGCTTGGGCTTGCTACCAATCTTCATCATGCAATAATTTGGAAATGGCATATTATATCTGAAATTCTTACTCAAAGATTGGTATTTCCTCTAACAAGAATACTCATCAATCACCTCTACTGGTTGCCCTTTATCACTGTTCTCACTTTTTTCCCCATTATTCCTAGATCTGATTTGATTCATGTTATGTGTGAGCTGGTTCAAGTAGAAGTTGGTTGTCTCTTGATGTTTCACCATGTTGATTAACATTTTCTTCATAAAACCCACATTGAGATCTTTCTGATTTGCCATATTCTAACCTTCTTTCCGCTACCCAACAAGCTGGAGGAAAGTTGACTTTGATACCACTAAAATATCCCTTGTGGGATAATCTTGAAATTTGACAAAATTTAATAAAAATTTGCAGCAAATGATATTATGAAATTTCTAGAAATGAACCAACTAGGGCAGCGAACTAAAATTTATAGATATCTTGCAAAATACTTGCCCAAATCACATGAAATTTTATAGAGAGTATGTTAAGGTGAAAACAAAGGTTGGAAAAATATTTTTTAATTTTTCTGAGTAATATATAACTGCCAAGTAATTTTTAGAAAGCCCTAAACTGCTGAAAAACTTCAAAAATTCATAACTATGTGAATACAACTGATAAAAATCTGATTTTCTAGAAATAACATCTACTAAATATATAGAAATGATCCCAACCTCCGATCTGAAAATGGGCTCCTGAAACCCTTAAAAACACTTGCTGCAAATCTAGAACCGAGTAGATAAAACCCTAGAAAATAGCTGTTCCAAATCTGAACCTCGAAACCCTTGATGAATAAGGGTTGTCTTTCTACTTTGAAATTGAATTTCTGATTACTCTCCAGATCCGATCCAAAAATTTGAATAAAGCTCCAAAATAGCAAACTAAGGAGGATCATTCACTACCGAAGAGTGCTCTGCTAGTTAGGTGTGGATCTCACCACCGAAGCTAGGGTTCTGAGGGATCTTACTCCACAAGCAAAGAAAGTGCAAACAACAGTTGCTCCAATATCAAAATAGGTGAGTGTATGAATGAATGAATAACTCTCCCCAAGCACTCCTTTTATAACTTCACCATGCAACAAGAGGCCCAAAAAGACCCCAATCGACCCCCTTGGGAAAACCACATAAATATAATATGATTTTAAGTTACCTTTTCCCCATGCACTAAAAGTAACTTAGGTGACCCCCAACGAAGAAATAGAATAATAAAGTGCCATATAGTCACCCAACGACAAAATATAACAATTATTACCACCAAGTCGCTCAACTTAATGTCAACGACAAAATATAACATAAAGCAAGGTGGTAATCATGTATCCATACCCAATAGCTTGTAGCGTCATTAGCCCCTCGGGTATGCCCAAGGCTAAGACTGAAAAATGGCTGTTAGGCCCTCAGTGAAGGAATGGGGACATTACATCCGAGGGAACATGTCCCCGCGTAACACTGATTATGAATGAGATTTTGACAATTCTACGCCTAGAGATACCATTAGTTGAACGACAAGCCCTTAATGGTATCATATCATGCCTCCCCATTCCTCTAGGATCAACCTCGGATTTTCATTCCTCTTTCTATGCGGGCTTTTTGGTTTTTTAGGCTCTCGGTCACCCTCGTATTTAAAATCCTCAAAACCAATATCATATCATGCCTCCCCATTCCTTTGGGATCAACCTATATTTTCATTCCTCTTTCTACGAAGGCTTTTTGGTTTTTAGGCTTTTAGTCACCCTCGTATTTAAAATCCTCAAAACCAGTACCATCCTTCCCACCCTCAAGAGAATGATGCTCAAGGCAAAACACCCAATGATAAATCAGTCAAAGAAGACTCCATTGTTATTACTCTGCATACCATTGATGGTAATGTTGAATTCCTCATCAATAGCATAGGGAAAATGGAATCCAACACCCTGTCACGGAGAAGGCCCTTGGCTCTATGGAGAGGTGTATTGCCTTCCTCAGTGATGTTTTCAGCAACAAAATAAGAGGATTGAGATGTTGGAGAGCACAATATATTACTATATGGTGATTTGGAGGTTAACTACAACTACAAACTCTCTGCAAAGCTTCAAGCCTCTCAAGATGTGGCCTCTAGGAGTGGTGAGGAACAAGTTCTTGTGGATATTCCCCATACTTGGCAGCTTTATGTCAACTGGCCCAGTGTATGAAAACAAAGGAGTCGACATGGGGCCACTTTTCAGGGGAAGCTGCCCTGATGGATAGTAAATGGTTCTGCTCTGTTTTCTGGGGAATAAAAACTCTTTGCTGACGTGATTACCCATATATTTTTTTCTCCTTTTTCTTGATATCTCTGTATATTGTAATAGAGCAGCAGATAGTTTAAGTTTCAAAAAAGAAAAAGAAACAAACAAGGGTTTGAAAAGAGTTAGCACTCTTCTGACCTTTCTGCTTTGTTTTTTTGTTCTCGCTTATTCCTTTCCGGTCATTTTGGTCATGTCTCATGTTTGTCTTTTCCTGCTTACTTCCTCTTGGTGGGATTTTGCAGCTCTTCTGTATATGATGCTTTATGTATGTATGTATGTTCTGATCCCTACCCTAGTACTCACCGTAGTTAGGATAACTGTGACAATCTGTTTTTGTACTCTTTTAGACCTTTTATCATTATAGTTTGAATTCTTATTTAAAAATAGGAAGGACATTGCTAGAGAGGATCACAAGATGATGTGTAGGCTTAAGGAGGTGGCAGAGGTTGAAAACACTCAAAGAACTTGAATTAAGATGATGGTTTCAGCCATTAAGTCAATAATGGATGCTAATCATCCATGATGTTAGAAATCGGACTGGCCCAAATTTGTAATGAATAAGTTAGTTATTTAATGTTTCTCTCTTTGTGGGCACTTAAATATATTTTCACATGGATCTTTTTTGTGTTGGGCTTGGAGCTGTCATTACCTGTTTAATTAATATTGTTTTCTATTCTGGTTTAAGTGTTGCTGCATACTTGTGATGGTGCTGGTTTCCTGTAATGATCTCCTGTTTGATCATCATCAGCTTCATGTTTTTGTGAGGGTTCCTTCCCTTGCAGGTCTATCTATACTTGTACTCTTAAGTCACCGCATTCGAATTCGTGTTCGAGTTCGTGAAGTATTAAATTCGTAAGAAATTCGTGACTAACAAAATTTGAGATAAAATTCGTGATTAAATTCGACAAAGAGATTTACTAATTTATTATTATTAACTAATTTAATTTATTAATTTACTATACTAATAATAAATTACTATACTAACTTACTATTCTGTATTTACTAATATAATATTACTTATTATCATAAATTCATAATTATTACTTACTAATTTACTGAATAATATATACTTTGTTAAACATTTATTATTAAATATTATTAATACTTACTAGTTACTTATTATTAAATATTATTAATACTTACTAGTTACTTATTATTTTTAATCGCATATATATTATAATGTAATAAGCCCGACTGAAAAGAAAGAATAAGCATATATATTATTACTGACTGCCTCCTTGACTGCGTATTTATTTATATAGATGATCGAAAAAATGCGTGGACAACAGATAGATATCTCAGCTCCGAGTCTCCAGTGAATCGCAGCTGCCGCGAGTAAAGGGTGTTATAGTAAACGACATTTCTGGTTCGATTATTTTTAACTTACAAACTTAAATCTGCGAAGAAAACCCTAAATCGTGAAACGAAAAACATGGCATTATTTTTAACGGCATTTCCAGTATCCAGAAAACCCTAAATCGCTAAACGAAAACATAGCTGAAGAATAAATTTGCGAATCCCAACGATTTTTTGGTGTTTGTTAAATATTCGGCGAATTTCGATTTTTTTGGTTGAAAATCACCGAATGTGGTGACTTAGCTTGTACTATGTCTTACAGCTTGGGCTTTAACAACTTAGGTTTTAGCACTCTCTTACTTGTTCAGTTTTCTATTGTAATTTGTGTTTAGTTCCTTTCTCATAACCTTAGTGTCTTTTTACTGTAGTAATTATTCTCCTTTATAACTAGTCCCATTAATTCATCTTGGTCATTTGTAGACATAATTTCTCTCTACAACGTCTATGTTAAAATCAGATATAGAATATGCCTATCATTGTTCTTTCAATCTTATTTCCAATACTTATCATTCTTCATATTGATGATGACTCAAAATGTTTATGTTAAAATTTAAATCATTCTATGCTATCTTCTCCTAAAATTATTGTCTTCAACAATAATGGACTGCAAAAGCTTGAAAACTGTACTAATTGTATATGTCATCTTTATCTATTGGTAGTTTTCCATTTTCATGATATTTCAAATACAGTTTTGTACATTTTGTTTAACGATTAAGGAGTTGCTGCCCCAAATAGCATTGGGACTTTATGCGCTCATTCTGGGTACAATAGATCAGATTTCACAGAAGTTGGTGAATGAACTTTAATGGCAACTACAACACACCCACATCCATATCATTTAGGATGGATTGAGGAGGGACATTCCACATTTGTTCGTGAGTGTTCTCTCACTTTTGCAATTGTGTCATTCCAGGACATGCTTGATTGTGATGTCATTCCACTTGATTATTGTAGTTTGTTCCTTGGAGCTCCTTATCAAGTTTACCTTGGATGTCTTTGATGCCTTTCAAAAGGCCTACTGACAAACAAGGTCTTTAAATTGTATAAACTTATAAAGTCACTTCTTCTATAAGTCCTTTCCTCTCTGGTAGGCCATCGGTTAAACTAGTAAATTTGCATAAGTTTCTTACTCTTTGTATCATTCAAGAAGCTATGGCAGATAATGTATACGAGCTACGACCCCAAGCTTTCAAATCTCTTGCTCATGTATATTTTTGATGTTTTTGGGGATACAAAATGACTTCCTCTCTTAAAGCTCAGAAAACACTCTATGGTGCATGTGTAGCCAAAGTAGGTAGGACTAGAATGTACATCCATATAATAGGTAGAAATGGTGGTACCTATTATATCTCGCTATAGAACATGTTAGAAAAAACGAAGAGGAGTGGGTGGGGAAGTGGGATGGGGTTGTCAAAACAATGTAAAAGCCTGACAAAATTGTTAGAATATATGGCAATAGTGATTGGATATCCCTCACCACGAGCTACATAAGATAAATGAACTGATATCCCAGAAGATTAAAGGAATCAGATAGGGAGCAGGAAACTTAAAAATCCTCAATCCTTAAATGCAACAGAGGGAGAGCCTGTAGAACTATAATCTTCCGTATAATTGTCAATGCAAAGTCCGATGATGTCCTGTGGAAAGTGTGCTTGGCATAGAGGAGCTGACAGAAAAATCATTTGGACTAGGGTAGTAGGTAGTGTTTAGTTTTAAGTTTTTAAGTTTTATATTTAAAAACCACATAAAGTAATTAGCATTATGGATACATATTGAATGAGTTTTTATTTTATGTAGGTCACATTGGTTTGCACTTTGCACATTAGTAATTAAGTGTACAAAATTACCATATACTGGAGGTGGCAACTTTTTTATATTTAAGAAACCCTATAAAGTAATTAGCATTATGGATACATATTGAATGAGTATTTATTTAGATGTAGTTCACATTGGTTTGCACATTACTATTAGTAATGAAGAGCATACATTACCAAATAACGGAGATGACATTGATACTTGTTTGTTAAAAAAGATACAAGCATGATAAAAAATGTCAAAACTTAAGATTGTCTACAGCAAGGAAGACTTGTATGAGAATCGTAAGAAGTTTTTTTTTTTTTTTTTAGAAATATTCCATATGAAATGTATGAAAAATACTTGTTATCGTCAACTTATTGGGTCAAAAGTTACTTGCATTTCATCTAGACTGATTTTGTATGTCAAAGGAGTTGTAAAAATAACCAAACAGAAATTTTCCAAGGGTATACGCGTTATTTGTTCACCATGGAGTTAGTCATTTTATTAAAGCCATGAACCTTTTCCATAATACTTCAACAGTTTGTTTTAACTTTTCATCATTGGCTGAGATTTCCTACATTACATTCAAGCTGGAATTCTTTATTAACTACTTTTTTTGTGCCTTGATTGCTGCTTGACTTTGGCATTGCTGGTGTGTTACTGAAACTGCAAATTTTAACACTAGAAATCTGCATGCCTTTCTTTCAGTTAAAGATGAAAATCATATTAGCAATATAATTTGAATACCTTGTGCATCTGTTCCTGACCAACCATTTCAACTCTAGCCAAATCTGAATGGGTTTAATTTGTGAGGGTCAGTAGGCTATAGGATGGTGCGGTTGTAGGATGCTCAGGGATATTTTGTTGTTTGCTTGACAGCTGCCCACGGATCTCTAATGCAGTGTTGGAGCTTCGTTTGGAGCATTCTGTTGGCGAGGATGAGAATAAGATTATGTTTGATGCCCTTATTGATGTAAGTTCTTAAAGTTTTTCTCTTACAGTGTCTGATAGTTGTTTAGATAAGCTAGTAGATTTTCCTTACAAAGCCATTATTTATATTTTGTCAATGATTTTGGCTGAAAGATTTTGAGTAGTGAAGCATCAAAAGAGCCTTTGGTCCTTTTCATAAAGGATGTTGAAAGGTCAATGATGGGGAATCTGGAACACTACAAGAAGTTGGAACAGCTGGACAAAGCAGAGTCAAGGGTGGTTATTATTGGATCACATACGATGGACTTCCAAAAGGATAAGGTAGTGCAGCATTTGTCAATGACATTATGTTATTTGCTTCCTTAAACTAAATAATCAACAATAAAAAGGATAAACCTATGTTTGTCCACTATAAATATCAGTTAGAACAATGCTTAACCAATTCGCAGATCCTATTATTTGAATAGTGTAATGTTTTTAACTGATTGGAGGAAAAGAATATTTGTGTGACATATAGCTTTCTGTTTTTTAGGATAATAGGCTTACTTTACAAGTTACATTCAAATGCATTAAAATTATATAGTACAACCTTTGTTGGTGGAGGACTCCTCTCTTTTAGCTCGGTACTGATATGAAGGCCTTCGAGAGATCATTTTCTCGATCTTTTTCTATAGCGAAATCCTGGTATTTTGTCCGGAGTTTCTTGATCTGCTGGACTGTTTGGTGTGCTTCACATGCTTGATAATATGTTTAGGAGGTCTGCACAATTGGGGACACACCAATTTAATGACTTGTGGCAGGTGTCAAAGATTCACATTTAATTTTAGGTGTCCAAATTCAATATCTTTCAAAGGTGGTTATAAAGTTTATTCTTTTCTTTTCAAAGTTGGTTTCTCCCTCCACTTGTTACTACTTTGACTTACCTATAATATGTTTGTGAAGCATTTTCCTTCTATTTAGTGTTAGTTACCATTAAATAGAGTGTAGTAAAGACATCCAATGGAGTTAAAGTAATGTGGGATCCTTTTACATATCCTTCTTTTATAATTATACTAGTTCAATTTTAGTTATCTTGGATAATCTCATATATTTCCATGGTTACCTAAGACTCCGGAGGGGGTTTTTGGGATGGCAATTTTTTTCCTAAATTTTGGGGATGGCTGATTAAAAATATATATAAATATTCAAAAAATATAAAATGTAGTGACTAAAATATATAAATAAGCTTAAATAAATCCATTTGAGATTTAAATAAGCTGACATCATACATATCAAATTATAAATTATACATAATTTAATAAAACCATTTCAATTTGAGTCTTTAAAGTTAAATAAGCTGCAATAAATTATAAAACCATTGTGATTGATCAATTAACAATATCTGATATTCATATCATTGATCAAATACACCAACAATTGTCAATATTACAAAAAGAAGAAGACAAATTTCAGCTCAAAAATTAGAATCAACATCCATGAACTCCTCGTTATAACTATCATCCTCATCCTCAACAAAGAGCCTAATCAATCCCATTGCGTAGTATTGTTCTTTTCTACCCGCCTTGGCTCCTCGGGATCTACATTCCAGCATAATGTTGGGGTTTGCTTGTACTCAATTGTCTTGCGATCTATAAGATGCAAAGCACTGTGTACAACTACAAGCTTCTCCGCTCTCTTAGAGGTAAGCCTATTCCTCTTAACAGAGTGAACCTAATCATATGTAGACCAATTCCTCTTAGAGCTAGAGGAATTAAATACCTAGGAAAGGAGGCAAGTTGCAAGTGTTCATAGTGGTCCTGGATGCCCATACAATCGCCACCAACTCACTAGCTTGTCTTGTGCCAATGTTACCTTGTTCATTTTCGCTAAAGTTTTGTATCCATCAAGTTTAGTGAAGTTTTGTAACCATCAAGTTTAGTGAATTTGAGCCACTCCAACTTGATTTGTGAAGCCTCCTCTGGACTATATATTTTTTTAAGGGCCTTCATAAGGCCCTTCTTCATCTTATCATCATCCAAAGGGAAAATTCTACCTGGCCTCTCAACATACCATTTGGCATTAAGTGCATATGCAACTATATGAAGGGGGGTGTTCAAATTCTCCCTTCTATGTTTAATTTTGGGATGAATATGTTCATGGTAGAACTCCAAAGCGGGGTCCCTCACCCGAATAGTTGCTTTCACTTGCCCAAGCATACTTTCAATGCACTCATATATCTCATCAAGATTGGGGCTATTAGAATCTCTCGTATTTGATGATGTTAAAAATTGGAGATATAATTGATGTGATGTATTTCACATCGGCCCAAAATGTTTCCCTCACCATCGCTTCCTTCACTCTCTTCCCTTGCTCTATCTTAGACTCATGCCACCTAGTCCAATCCTGTGTCATAATCTTAATTTGTAGGGGCTCTTGCAATTTAAGCATCCTTTCCAACAAAATAAAATATGATGCAAAATGAGTGTCAACTGGTTTGAGGAATTCCTTCCTCGCAAAGCTTTGAAAGAGTGCCAACGATGTGTGGTGATTGCATATAAACATCTGCATGTCATTGGCTTCAACCACTAACTTTTTGACCCACTGAATCTTCCTTATGTCTTTCAAAGTGTATTTTTAATGCCATGCACACAACATGAGGTCCAATAAATATGATTGTATGTACCTTCCACTAACTTGTCTCACGCTCTGCACATGTAAGTGAAATCGGGAACCAGAATAGTCATGAATGCACAATATATTATTTCACACTATACAGTAGCCTAATATATAGGTTGGAGTTTCCCTAGAATATAGGAAACCAATTACTAACTATATACGAGTTGTTTTAACAACTCGTAACCTATTCTAAATACAAGAATTGTTATAACTTATTAACTCATATAAATGTAAGAGTCGCTAATGTGAGCGCTAATAAATATATTTCCTAACAAAGAAGTTGCATTTGTGATAACTTGTACAACATTTGAAGGTCTAACCTCCTCAATGACATGCTTGAAAATATGAAACTGAAATTCAACATCTTTCCTCTTCAATGCTCTCAAGAAATATGATCCATGTTTGCAAAAGATGATGATATTGATGAGAGGTTGGTGTTTAATATCCGTCCACCCATCCATGATAGTACACGCATCCATGTGACACCCATGTGCCATTCATCTCATCTATTAACAAATTAACCTTGGAATAATTTGTAACCAAGATTATTGCCTTAAGTTTGGTGTCTCCAAGGGGCACATAACTTGTACTTGTTTTTGTTACCTTGGTCATAGCCTCCTTGTAATAAGGAGAGTGGATGGAATGAAATGGGATCCAAGTAGCATCATTTTTTCTAATAGCATCATCCGCTTCTTCCCTTACCTTTAAACAAAACATTTCTACAACTAGATTGGGGGCAGCATCCACGACCTTTCTCTTTCCTCTTTTTTACTTATGTCATTCCAAAATTGGAACTAACCAAAGTATTCTTGCCAATCCTAAGAGAGTTGAAAGGAGTGTTAACTTCAGGTGCTAGTACCATGAACTTCCGGAATGTTGTTCGTGGGTTTTCTATTATAAAGTCTCGCTATATTTGCTCTTTGATCAAGTGAAAGAGCCTTGCAAACACCAACCCCCTTCCTGTAAGGTGCAACAAGTGTGCATTGGTCCTAGTGATGTTGCCATGCCAAGTCTCGGAACATATGTTGCACTTTCTTAATTTACTCCCCCTTCAGAGGGGGGGTTCGCAATTATGTGAGTAAATTGTTGCAAACGGCTTTTTCTTATTAAATTGTCTCCTGGCAAATACAGAAAACATTTGAGAGGGCCAATTGGTAGCATTATCAAACTGAACTACTAGTTGGTGTTGGCACTACATTTTGTCTCACTTCTTCGCCCTGCCGCCCCCAATGATGTCATCACCAACACTTTACCTAGCTCAACCCTCTCCCCCTCATATTCATAACCATACAAAGAAGAAAAATGGTGATGATTGTTGGGGCTGCACTGAATTAAAAAAAGGGTGATAACTATAGGCAATGCATATAAAAAACTAAAACACCCATAACTATATGCAATGAATTAAAAACAACAATAACTATATGCAATGATTAAGAAAAAGTAAACCAACCATAACCATATGCAATGAATAAAAAAGCCATAACTATATGCAATGATTAAAAAAACAGCCATAGGCCCATAACTATATGCAAAAAAATTAAAAATATTAAAAAAAAAAAACATAGAAACATCAAACATGTGAATACTGAATAGGAATATTAAGTTTTTCATTTTTGTATCTACATTCACATGTGTATCAAAGTTTTTGTATTCCTAATGTTTTTAAGAATGTGTATCATGGTAAACCTTGCCAAACCTATTCAATAATCAAGAGTTTTATGTTTTTTTAAATTTTAACCCTAACAACCAAACCCTATGTAGTATGCATTTTGTAAAATCCTACAAACTATAAACAAGATTACATTGTGAATGTAGATACAAAAACTTAAAAACAACAATTAAATAGTACAAATACAAGATGGATTTTAAAAAATAGAGGCTTTTATCAAGTATGTAAGAAATTATAATTATAAATACCTCTTACTTGCTCGTGTACTTTCTCTTGCTGTTGCCCTTCTTCCTCTTTCTCTTGTAGTTGCTCTCCTCTTATTCTCTTTGCTCACTTTGCTACTTTGCTCAAGTGTGAATATTGAATGTGATATGGAATGAGGCCATAGAGTCATTTAATAATTTAGAATGTCACTTTTAGGGTTAGTGTTATGTTGTTGTGTTTCTTTTATGTTATTTCAACTTTGCATAAAATAATTTTTCACTAAAATGTTTTGTTTAAAAGCAAATGGAAAAAAAAGTGCCGCCATGGGCATTTGAATGTCTCCAGGATGTACCTTGACCATTTTGGGGACGGCTAACATGTGGGATGTCCACACAATGTTCCTCAATTTTCTTGGACTTTCCGAAGATGTCCCCAAGTTTTTTTACACTTCTGGAAATGCGGGGGCGTTTCCCCTCCATCCTGCCATTTGTAGGATGTCCTAGACACCTGGTTTTCGGGGATGTGTTCCCGTGAAACACTATATTTCTAATTGGCTCTTGATTAGAAAGCTCTATAACAACTATTTTATAGGTACTATTGTTGATTACACTCTGCTAATTTTTAATCTCATATTTTTGTTTTATGTGAAATCATAAATATAGTATTTGTATGATTGGCTCCTAGTTTAAGATAAATGTTGTCTTTTACTGTCACGTACGGCCTGGTAATAATGGAGTCTATCTGTATGCTGATGAATGCTGATGGTTTCTCATCTGCATTGTTAAATGAAGATGATATTGCAAATTTGTGAAGAGTGACTCCTGCTGAAAAGGGTTACGTGTTAAGCTGATAATAATTGATTTTTAGTAAACTTGATTCCTAATGGGATGTGTGTCTGAAGCACATGATGGAAACAAATACAGAAAGTAATCCCATGACAAATTTGTTGTCCAATGTTTTGACACATAGTGAGGACTGAGGAGTGCAATGCTCTCCTATTTTGTGCCTAAAGAAACTAAACTTCAGGACGAGTTACTGAGACCTTTCAAAAGTATGGAAAAGAAAACAAATAAACGAAAAATTAAAGGGAATCTAACTTGCATGAATGCCCTCATCTACTCAAGTTTACTTGTTTAATGAAACACTTACTAAATTATTTTAGAAAGAAGTCATAAAACTGAAAAACAAAGTATCAACCACAAAGACCTGCCCCTAAACAATGGCAGCTATATCTCACTACATAGTCCTCAATCTGGAAATAAAATCCATCCGCAACAGAAACACCCCGTGCTCAAATCCATGGAGGAGGGTGCATAGTTATATATTGCCTACTTAAATTAAACAACACATGCCCAATTAATCCACAAAGCACACAATGCCCATGAATTTCAAGAACTGTATGCAAAATTTTGAAGAGCAAATCCTGCTGAAAAGGGTTATGTGTGCATGTTAAAGGGCTTGCTGGTAGCTGATAATATTTGATTTCTCAGTAAACTTGATGCCTTATGGGATGCATATCCTGACTGAAGCACATGATGGAAACAAATATGGAAAGCAATCCTGTGACAAAACTGGTGTTTAGTGTTTTGACATGGACACTGGGAGGAGTGCAAGACTCCCCTGTTTTTCGCCTAAGGAAATTAAACTTGGGTACAGTTACTGAAACATTTCGAAAGTATGAAAAAGAAAACAAATAAACTGAAAATAAAAATATCTCATTTAAAAATTGCAATCTAGCCGAGTTTGCTTTTTTAATGTTATACTTACTAAATTATCTTGGAAAGAAATCATAAAACTCATGAAAACAAATTAGCAACCAGAAGGGCCTGCCCTGATCAATGGCAGTTATATCTAACTACACAATCCTCATAAGCTGAAAATAAAACCCATCCTTGACAGAAACACCCTATGCTCAAATATATGAAAAAGGGTCCATAGTCATATATTGCCTATTTATTGAATTAAACTGTGTATGCCGAAATAATCCACAAAGCACATGATACCCATCAATTTCGATTACTCTAATTTTCAAACAACATAAGCCCAAGTGAAAATCTATTATTAAAATCCTTAATCAGTTATATTCAACTTCTTACAAGTATGTTCCAAACAGCAAGAGTCCAAATTGAATATACCAGCATAAACATCAAATGCACTTTCAAAATCACAATGAGAATTCTTTTACTGTAATTTATATAAAATCCATATATTTCAAGTCTCTTGTGGATCAAAATACCAAGCTAATTTGCTTTGAAAATTTCTTTGTGAACCCCACCCTATTAGAAGATGTGAACACATAATGAAGAGAAAGTAGAAGGCACATGACACACATTGAGAGGGTGTGGTGCTCGTATTTATTATGTTGAAAGAGGTTACAATATAGTTGGGAAAGTTCATAACCGAACATTAATTAGTAGATAACTAATAGTTCATTAAACATTAGCTAATATACTTCAATACTCCCCATTAATGACAAAACCAGAAACATGTTTGTCTTGAAATTTTACAAATACAATAAATGAGGGAGTTTAGTCATTAAAATTTTAGGCTGCTACTGAGATATTACTCTGAAACCTGCAGCAGTCTTTTGATGCTTCGCTACCATTTGATGTTTGTGTTTTGGCATTGACAACAACTGAAAAGGACAACTAACAGCAAAACCATGATCTGGTCGTGTGGACATAAGATATGATAGATGGTCCACCAATTGTTCGTAGAATGATTCATTGACCAGTGATGAATCATCAACTGATAATTTCAGTCTGATCTCTATAATTCTGAAACCAGAATCTTAGAGATGCTAATCAAAGAGAGTGTATTAGGCTTGTGGAGTCGGCTCAACTCCACAGGGATTCTATCAATCTACAACCCAGATAAGCACGTTTGGGTACTCAAAAATCTGCAGGCAGCACTACGTAGATCTCCTCGTCCAAATTTCTGGAGAGAAGAAATGTGACCATTTTTGTAGTATCTGTAGGAGTGAAAACCAACACCAGAATAGTAGGAGAAATAATTATCTCCGTGATAATAGGAGAAATAATCATCCCCTTTGCAGTAAGAGAAATTCAAATAACCATCTCATCTATTCCCTCTTGTTGTAAAAAGCCTTTTGTAACAAGATGAGCAAAGTGTGCATGATTTGCTGATCTTTGAGCTAGTGCGTGTGATTGAGTGGTGTGCCTTGCCATCTCAACATGCCCAATGAGCACATCTTGAATATTAGAGCCTCTGTCCACAATTAAATGTGCACATGACTGAGGAAGTCCATCCTCCCTAGGCATTTCATCCTCACTCACATTTTGTATTAAGAGAGGAATTCATCCTCGGGCATTGGCTCTTGCACATTTTGTATAGTGGATATTCCCTCCACAACAAGTGCATGTAAGTTGACTGAAGTAGGGTCAACAAGCCCGAGGATTTTAATCCTCGAACACATCCTAACTGGCGGGTCTTTCTCCATGCGTGCTTCAAAGTCAACTATATCAGAGTCAACAAGCCTATATTGGCCACCTTGCACAATGCCTAGGGCAATTATTGACCTTGTTTCATATCCGACACAATAAACTTTTGCCCAGAGACATTTACAGGAAAAATTGCTATTCTCTGTTAACTGACAAATAGATAAGAGATTTTTATGCATGCTAGGAACATACCTAACATTCCTTACTAAGAGTTTTTGAGCATTATTCAACACAATGCATATATCTCCTATCCCCTCTACTGCAAGTGACTCTCCATCAACCAATACAACTGAATTAGAACAATTTGTATTTGTAGTAAATGATACATACCAGTCCCTTCAACATGAAAAATGTTTGGATACGTTAGAATCAATGATCCAACAACCGATACCACTATCATTTGAGCATGATGCTGTGGGACCATAGAGAGCACACTCTTCCACATATTCTTGTTCATCTGCAACTGCTGCCCCGTTTGCCTCATCTAGTGGCTTTTTGTTGTGCTAGAAAATATCATATCGCCGCTTTCAATAATTCTTTTTAAGATGTCCAAATTTATAACAACAATGACATTTCACTTGGTATTTGAAGATTCAGCAAAGTGACATCTTCACTTACCCTTTGGCGGAGCTGGCAGTGCACTTTCTGATTGTCTAGAACTGCACTCAATTGCTTGTGTGTAGCTGTGTTCTTTTTGCAACTAATAAGAATTGACTAGATCAAACATTAGGGTCTGGCTTTGCTACATCAAATGTTTCATAGAAGAGTGGCAAACTGTTTAGAACACTGCCAAGTGGTCATCATCCACCTTATATTGATGGAATTGAGTTGGTCTTAGAGATCTTTCATCCAAAGAATGTGTTCTAATAGGGACCCATCCTCCATCATCCTTGTTGAAAACAAAATTTTCAAGTATAAAAATTGACTCTTCTTTGAGCATGTACTTGTTCTTCAATTGTGTCCATAGCACACTAGCCTTAGTGGCGTTGTGGACCTCAAGTATCAAATCATTTGACACCAACAACTTTAGCAACAACAAGGCCTCCTTATGATGCTTGTCATAATTCACAAAATCCACAACTTGCCTTCCTTCATTGCCACGAAGGATTTTATGGTAGTCCCAACATTCTGCGAGCATTATAATCTTGTGATTTCATACATTGTAATTCTGTCTAGTCAATTTCTGTTCCTTCAGTGGAACAAAATTCTGAATATTGGCCATTTTTTACACAGTAATTGATTTTTTGACCCATAAAACAATGCATTAGGAAAAAGTACTCTACAATTTGAGTATTTGGCTTTCGACCTGCAAATCGACGCAATGAATTAAAGTACAACCTATATTTTGATTTTAATTCTGACCTGCAAATTAACGCAAGCAAAAATAAAAAGAATTATCATAGCCAAGTAATTAGATGTCTGAAAATCATGAAATTCCTTGTCTAGATTCCGTGCCCTAGATGACTGTTCATTATTGCCATTCGGGATTCCTTTTGTGTTCATGATTTTCACAGAAGGCTACAAATTGTTCTCAACAAATAATGATCTGGTTTGTACGACGAATTCTCTAGATGCTGGTCTGTCGGCCTTGACATAAACCGAAAGTCACAATAGGGCTCAACATTACCCTGGCGGCCCACTCTTCTATATGTTGGCCCAGTCGGCCTGTACAACATTGGCCATGAAAAGAAAAACACTGGTATTACTCTCCATCCGAAAATCACGTCAGTTCTTGTACAAGTCCGTGTTTATTTTGTTAAAATATAGAGCACTATATAGCATATAATGCAGTTATGTAGTTGTCATTCAGTTGGTAACTGTTCAACCAATCTGTAACCACCTCTTCCTATATAATAAACGATGTCACACTTGTTTGTGTGTGCATTCAGCCTTCTCTGAATTCTTTCTTCTCTTTGCATATGCTTAACATGGTTTTCCCTTACTGTAACTCACAACTTATTTCAGACAATATGTGACTGCATGACTGCACAACAATTATTGTACTCCCTTGCGTTTACCTAACTTGAAAACTCAAAATCACAGAGGAATCAATGGTGTTTTGACTGAATTTTGTGACTGTAACAGCTCTGCAATGACGTATTTGAAACCAAGAACCAATGTTTTGATGTGTTCCTTGAAATGTCCTTAGATTTGCAAACATCCTGCAAATAATTTCATGAAAACTTCTCCGTAGTTTGTACCCTCTTGAGGGCTTCCAATAACTTCGAAGCTTGCTGTTTGTACCCTCTAGGGTATCCTCGAACAGTGAATGCTTCAAGCACCAATTGCTCTAGTCCCAATGTCAGAAGATGTGAACATGGAAAGAATGAAGAGAAAGTAGAAGGTTCATGATACATATTGAGAGGTGTGTGGTGCTCATATTTATTATGCTGAAAGAGGTTACAATATAGTTGGGGAAGTTCATAACCGAACATTAGTTAGTTGATAACTAATAGTTCATTAAACATTAACTAATATACTTTAATACTCCCCTTTACTTTGAGTTCAATAGGAAATAATTTTTTTATGGGCCATGAGTTGTTCCAAGTACCCAACTACTGAAAAGACTGTAAAATTTGGGGAAATGCTTATAATGAAATCAGGTGAAGATTGATTCCTCTTAGGATTTAGAATTACTCTTAATCAGATTCTTACACATGACAAAGATAAATGTCACATATGACATATCTTTGAGAACAGGTTTTCCTAGTTTATATGTTTTCTATAACATTCAACTTGTTTTGAATAACTGGGACAGTTCGATTTACTAACTCCATCAATACTGGGTGCATTCAATCTTCTTTCCAGGCTGGACATCGTACTTATCTCTGAAATCTTTTATTAGGACCTTGAAGTCAATCTCCTCCAGCCTGAAAACCCTAATAGCTGAAATTACAACTTACCTGAATTATTCCAGAGATAACCATTTCCTGTCATCCCTTTTGAACTTTGTCATTAGGAATATGGAGAACATACATTTTCTCTTTATCAATGTATGTCTTAAGCTGCTCTTCACCGTTTCCTCAGCAGGGCAGCGATATCATCCAGATAGTTATTTACCAATGCATTTGCCATTATAGATTTAAACCTAGAAAGAGAAATGGAATCAGATTCTTGAGGATCCAATTGTTTCTTGGTTGTCTCAATGAAGCTAATCATGTTCTTTGCTTCCAACATCTTCTTGCCCAGTAGGTGCGATAAGAAGTTATCTTATGTGCTCCCTTGTGAAAGCTCCTGCCTATCATTGATTGTCTCCATTTGTCTTGGAAAGAGAGTTTGCAAAACTGTTTTTAATCTCCGGGCAGTTTCAAATTATAATTATTTTAAGTCGCCGTAAGCGGGGCCATGTTGGTTGAAAACCTGTTTGGGTGGTCTTTTGGCTTTGCCAATCTATAGAAAGTCCGTAATGGGTGGTAGATTGATTTGCTATTTATCAAAAATGCATGAAGGCGGCTAAAAATGCCCGGAGATGTAAACCGGGATACAACATCTCAAACGAACTGTGACAAAAAATCTAGATAAAATATTAGACAAGGTTGTTGGGTTGTGGTTGGGGCATTTAGTGAGCCTTGCTGACTAGGGGCTAGTTTTTCACAATGTAGGTGGATAACTACAGTGGATTAACACTTTGAGATTTCCATAGGTAGACATTGTATATGTATTTGGAATAATGCATGTTCTTTATTTTCTGAGATATGACATTTTGTGTCACTCTTTTGGATCCATCCTCAGAAATATATGGATAAGAATATAATGTTCGATTGCTGATTTAATTTAGTTAAATATGAATGTAATATTAATAGATTTTGTTTGATATTTTAATTGTTGTAATGTTAAGAATATTCATGAATAATAGAATAATGTAAAGAGGGATGTACATAAATTAATATTATAAAGCTAAGATTACTAAGAAGTTTTGTGTTCTCATGATATAAACGAAGATGATAATTTAAATATAAAATCTATTTGCTTTTGACAAGGTTGAGAACCACGGGTTTCTAGGTATTCCTAATAAACCAACCATAGTTCAAAAACTTGTACTTGGACATAACTCAACCACCCAAAATTTTGACTCATACTCAAGAGTTTGACAATTACATGGCATTACTCAACAACTTTATCCTTTATCTCGTATTTTCAAAAACAAATAAATTTATAATGTAAAACACAATTAATTGATATGAGAAATGAATGAAGTATATTTTCTATTATTTTTTGATCAAAAAGGAGTAGAGAATACAAATTACAATTATAAACTAAAGTGGTATGGTCATCAATGCAAATACACTAATATGAAATATTTGATCATCTCCAATGCCTAGTATAAGTTTGCTGCCCCTAGAAGTGGAAGGTAAAGATTCCTCCTTTGCAACAATATCATCCGCAAAGATATCTCGCATCCTAACCAATTCCTCACGGTTCCTAATGCCTTTTGCTGCCTTAGCACCATTACTTCATTTACCTCCTTGTCCAACTCTCAGTAAAGACCTCCTTGGTAAGCATGGGCTTCTCACCATAAGTAATACATTCGGCATATGAATCAATATCATCCAAGTCAATTGCCTCACGACTCTTCGTCCCCTACACTTGTCTCACACGAAGACGAAAATTGTATCGTACAAAAATAAGGTCGTTGAATTGTGTTGTTAACCTATTGCGCTTCTTTGTATAAACAACTTCAAATATGCTCCAATTTTGTTCACATCCATAAACACTACATCATTGGCACAAAATGTGGATGACTTGCTTAAGAAGATTTGGTATTTTTGCACCATAATCTTCCCACCACAAATCCACAAATAGGACGTTTATAATTTTGTAAATCAACTAGGTTTGAATAAATGAAAAAGCAAGTATCTATGCAATAACGAGAGTAAAAACAAACAACTCAATTTATTTTTACTTGGCTGAATGGTGTTTCTTCCTTTCACTCATAGAGCCGAAGAAAAGAGCCTTCCCTCTCGATTCTTTAAAATCCGTAGTTTGTGAACAATTGCATTTCTAGTTTCTTTGTTAGGACCCATTTTCTCTATGCGTGTATTAAGGCCATCCATAACCTCCTCATTGGCCTTAAAGGATCGGGAATAGAAAAACTTGGGGTTCAAATAGTAGGTTGTTGCATATCTATGTCGGTGGAGGTTCTCGTTCCATTTCGATCAATTATGGGCTAAATGGGTTCATGTTTTCTTTTATTTTGTCTATAATATTTTTAATGGCCTCATACAAATAACCCATTAGGTTTCTCTATCCAACAATTGTAGAACTCTAACCACGAGCTCTTTCAAATAAATATAAATTAGTTGTTTTTAAGGATTACCCTAATGATTTCCTTGGCATGTTTCTCAAGCACATCATCAAAAACAGTGTTTATTGTGAGATTGTGAGCCAAGATTGAGCATTGGTAAAATATGAACACCATAAGCTTTAAGCAAAAGCGAAATGCAAGTGCAAAAAGATTGTTGTTAGAGAGAGGAGCCATGAGCCAAAAGATAGCTGCATTCAAAATATGGAAATAGCTCTAGAAGAGGTACATAAATAGGAATTGAAGAGGTGTAACCACTTTGCTTAAAAGGTGGAGAAGTGTAACTCCCATCTATCCCAATGACACCTAAGCAAGCTAAATACATGTGTAGGAAAACCATACAATGGAATAAAAACCTACACTAACACCCTCTTTTAGGCATAACTTAGGTGTGTAAAAGAATCGGGTCTTGACAACAACGTTTGATAAGGTACCCAAGTACAAAGAAAATACCTTGTAAAGTGGAGAAAAAGAAAAAACCCGTAGGAAAAACTCCTTCCCAAAAAGGAGAAAAGAGAACATAGAAAATCTCCCTTAGTAGATAAGCCCCTAAGAAGAACATAGAGAAGTCCCCCTAGAAAAAGAGATAGGACTAGCTAGCCCTTCGAAGATGCAGCCTCATGAACTCCCAATAGATCCCGTAGATGAAGACGCCTTTTGTCAATAAAGGAATTAGTGAAGACTGCATCCCAATCTAGAATGCCAGATGTTGCATTGCAATATTGTGGATTAGCGGCGAGAGGCAAAACATGTGGAACATCTTCGGTGTGACCGGGTTTACTGTCATTTGATGGATCGCCAACCAAATTACTTGCATCTTTTAGTGTCATTTTTAGCCCAAAGAGGACCGGAGGTTAGAGTCAAGAGGCGATTTCTCAACATTTGAAAAGTGACTAGGAGATAAACGAGGTGAATCACTACCCCTTCCCTTGTCATCTAAATAGGAAGAAACATCCTCATCATTATGAATCTGCTTGGCTTATCGAATCATTAGAACTGTCACATACCCATGAGTCCTATGTGAATGGAAGTGAAATGACAGAGTCAAACTTGAAGAGTTCTTGTCGTAAAGGAATCATCATCGAAGCAAAGTGTGAGAAAAGGTAAACCCGAGAGTGTTGGTTTGTTCTCCCCATTGCAATAGAAGAACCACTGTGCGATTCACTAATAATATCACTTGTTTATTCTCTAATTTTAGAATTGTATGTTAAGAATTTTGCTTGCATCTTCACTCTTGAGGCGAAAACCCTCCAAGAGATTTAGAGAAGGACGAAAACCCTTCCTCTAGTTGAGAGGATTCTCCACACTTTGTAGTTTCTATTTTTCCATCTTTACCCTACGAGGGTGCATCGTGAATCGTGACAAGGTTTGAATCGTGAATCGTGAAACGTAGCTGGTTCGTGAGGGCACGTTTTTCTAGTTTTTCGTGAATCGTAGCTCGTTATTCTGTGCACGAGGTCACATTTTCTCCTTTCGCAGATCGTGCAGGGTTCCTGTGGGCACGTTTTCGTGGCTCCATACCTTGTTTCGTGGCTAGATACCTCTCTGAATCGTGACTGAGTGGCTCGTGATCTCCTTGCTTGATTTGTTAATACCCCTCTAGTGGTTTTCATGGCTCGATTCATGGCCTTCATTTTCGTGGACCTTTAGTTGCTCGAATTCAAACCAACATTTGCCTATGTCCTTCATCTTTGTGGCTCTCTTGCAATTTCGTAGCCCCTGTTCTGTCAAAACCGTGGGTTTCTAAGTTTCTGCAAAATCGTTTGGCTCGGGCTTCCCTCTTTCGTGATTCTTCTGGTCACGATTCCTGGTTTTCCCAGCATCTTCGGGGGCCACTGGTCACTGTGTCTGCATACTCGTGACTGCCTGCATATTTGTGCTCGTGCATGCACAGTCTTGACTCACTGTCGAGGCCCACAAAAATATTTTGGTATGCTCTCTGGTTCGCCTCTCAGCCTCTCCCCTCTTCAGGTGGTTTATCCTAGCGGTTTAGCTTCAATCATGGCCCCGAAAACTCCTACTGGCAGCGGCATGATCGGTAATCCCCTAGGTAACACATCTAGCAGTACAACAGACATTTTATTGGAACTTCTCAACCGAATCCAGAAAGTTGAAAATGCCAATCAAGCAACTCCAAACTGAGATCTATACACTTATTGGTAGGGTCGCGGATGTTGAGTCTGAGAGTGCCATCTTGAGAGAAAAATTAGCCAACACGGATAATACTAGCTCCCCTAATGAGGCCGTACACGCAGAAATCGTTGACCTCCGGTCTCAACAGGAGGAAATCAGAAATAACCAAGCTTCCGTAAAACTGGAGACAAAATCATGGACCAAGATTGTCAGTGGGAAAGGCAACATTCCCCCTCCTTTGGCTGCGGTTGAGGCCGTTATGCAGGCCAAGTTAATTGAGGAGTGAACTAGGCGTGACCGGGAACTAAACCGTAATGTCCCCAATGGACATTATTTAACCCCTAAACGGATTTTAGGCAATCCCAACTTTAAATATGCAAAATATAGACAAATTGCAGCCAAACAGAAATCTAATTTTTGCAGAAAATTAAATCTAGGGCAGCGAACAAAAAATAATGGATAACTCCCAAAATACTTGCTCAAATCTCTTGAAATTTTAAATGGAGCTTGCTAATACAATAATTTATATTATAGAACTATTTTTGGAATTTTTCGAATAACAGAATGCTGCCATAAATTTACAACGTGCCCTAAACAGCTGAAAACTTCTAAAATTAATATCTTTTGCTAGAGAAGTCCAAATGAGTGAAACCCATGCCCTCCCCTCCTTACCCATTCTTAAGGTTGCCTATCAGTGCCTTCTCTGCTGTAAGAAGCGATCCTTTTTTCCCACCGCATATATATGCTTTCCATTTCCCTTAGGACTAACCCTCGATCCTTCTGGCGTATTGTCTTTCCCCGCCACTCCCCCTCCTCCATGACGATTGATCCTATCTCCATTTTTTCCCACACCTCTACCCTTTACGATGTTTCGGGCAGCAGCTTTACCCAGATTGGCATCCCGCCGCCTGGTAATCCCTTTACTCACCGTAATATCAAAGAGGCAATAAGGATTTTGAACTATAGCAAGGCAGCTGATGTGGAAGGTTTCCAGGCCGAGTTTTTCAAGCAGGGTTTTGAGGTCTTTGGGAACTATTTGACAGATCTTTTCAATCAGGTGGTTAGCGGGGATTCCCTCCTACTTGGTCTCATCACATCATTCACCCGATTCACAAAGTTGGATTCATTTATGATCCAAACAACTACAGGACTCTCATGGTGGGCCATTCTTTCTCCAAACTCTATTCTACAGTTTTAAACAGGTTGGTGTCCGAGATTTTGGAGCAGAAGCAACTCAGAGCTAGAGGTCAGGCTGGTTTTCGCCTGGTTACCACACCATCGACCACATCTTCACCCTTCGGGCTATTATTGAGGAGGCCCGTCATCGCTTTTCAAAAGTTTATTGTTGTTTTGTAGACTTTTGAATTTTTTTTGACTTTGTACCTTGCAGACCTGGCCCTCTTCTAGCGACTGTGAGACATTGGTATTTCTGAGATTCTTATTATCGCTATCATGCGCCTCTATGAGTCCATCCTTGGTCGTCTTTGTACTACACACGGATTGTCTGATTTCATCAGGAGCACCATTGGGGTTAAACAGGGGTGCCCCCTGTCTCCTACCCTCTTTGGCATTTACATTGATGAGCTGGAATCTTTTCTTCGGATCACATTCAGGAAGGGGATGGTTGCCTTCTTCACCACGTCTTGATTTCTATTCTCCTATTTGTCGACGATATTGTTTTACTCGCCTCTTCTCTGAGGGGCTTCAGAGACAACTTGATGCACTTGCTTTATTTTGTGATCTTCGACATTTGACAGTCAATCTGGGTAAGACCAAGGTCATGGTCTTCAACGGGTTGAAGACATCACACCTCCATTTCTTCTTCAAGGGACAGGAGGTTGAAATCACTAATACATACACCTACCTAGGAGTCCAGTTCTCAAGGCCAAGATTCAGTATGAGGCATGCTCTTCAGCCGAGGGTGAATAAAGGGTATGGGTCTCTTGCCATTCTCGAGAGACAGTGCTTTCGAAACCACTTCCAGGACATCTCCTCCAAGATGTTTCTTATGAACTCCCTCATCCACCCCATTGTTCTCTATGGGTCTATTGTCTGGGGGCCCTCCCTTTTAGACACAGATTGGGCTTCTGCTGAGAGGATTCAGACTCTCCTCCTTCGCCGCCTCATCAAGATACAAGCAGACAGTCCCCCAACATATTATTTTGGCAGAGTTCGAGCCCAACCTTTCCGTCTGGAAACTATATTTGACATATCAACCTTTCTTCATCGTATCAGGAGGTTTGGTGATCTCTTCGATGAGCGGGCCAGGTATCTCGTATCTCGCTTATTGTTCCTCTGTGAGTATTGCCCAGGATGTGGGCCGTTGTTGGTTTTCCGAGACTTCTGCCTTGTTGGATTCAGTTGGTATCCAGATTGATCGTCTCCCCCTTTCCAGTATTCCTTGAATGCTCCCAGTCATCTCTTGCCCACCAAGCAAGTGTTGAATAGGTCCATTCGGGAAGATATCTACAGGAGCTTCATTCAGACTACTTGGGTGAACCCTCCTAGGGGTTTGCGCCCTAAGATGTCCTTTTATGCAAAGCACTTTCTTGAGATCAGAGATGGACTCATCATCCGCCCTTAGTACACCTTTCGTCACTGGGGGCATGCCCTTCGTATACCTCTAGGTCAGTTTCGGTCGGCTCCCACAGACTTTGGTGTGAGACTGATCACCACATTGATCGGGATGACAAACTTTGTAGGCTCTGTAGCCTTCATGAGGTGGAGATCGAGACTCATTTCATCTTTCGCTGCCCCATATACTATGAGATCAGAGGACGATTTCATTGCCTCTTCGACTCTCCCGATTTTCTTCAGATATATTGACCAGCGGTGTCTTGCCCTCTACATCCGTGAGTCTCTGCTGCTCCGGGACCAGATTCTTCATCCTCCTTGACAGTCATCCCCATGAGACAAATTACAACCTTCTTTCCGGTTTTACCCGCAGTTGGAGGAACTAAACGACAGAGCCTTTCTGACCTAGATACAGTGCATTGATTAGTTCGTCCCCGGTTGGACCTTCACATTTCCCTCGATCACCACCAACAAAATCGGATGCGCACTCGTTTGAGGCAGCCCTGCTCCATTCGTCCCCGTGGCCATTGTTTCGATCTCGAGATCTTAGCAGGGGAGGAGGTTTTCGCCCCCCTCTTCGCATTGCCAGTCCATCAGGAGCTTCTTTTTGTCGGCCTCAAATGTTAGGAGGGGTGTGGCTACCATTCCTGAGTAGACCACTGGTCCTTGTTTGCCCCCTCCTCCATTCCCTTCTTTGCTTCTCCCGTCTTTCTCCCCCGCTTGCTCCATTGCCCCCGCCTGTGGGAGTATTTGGCTTCGGGCTTCCTTTCTACTTCGTCTCTTTTTCTTTCTTTTGTTTTTGGGAACTCGTTTGAGTTGTCCCCACTCGCACTTTGTATATTGTTTGGACTGCAGTCCCATTGACCTACTTTTGTGGTCATTCGTTGGACATTAATATATTTATCTTATCTTATCAACTTACTTTCTTGAATCGTGGTGAGCTAGGTATGCGGAAACGCCTAAGGCCCCCTGTACCCGGCTGGAAGCGTACTAGGTATCTGATGCGAGTGCAGTGCGCTTGGAAAGCGTGCCCCACGAGGGGATAGGTGCGTGCAGTGCGGTTTTGCCGTGCCGGACCGTGCCTGCAATCCTCGTGGGTATGTTTCCAAGCGTACCGCCAAAAAGAACTTGCCAAAGACTGTTTATTTCCTTTTTGTCAATTCTTTCTTTTTTTGGATTTTTGGTGGAAAAATCACAAGTATAGAAAAAAATTGCCATTTTGGAAAGGGTCCTAGGAAGATGTAGCGGTAAAAACTTGCATGTGCCATAACTTTCATTCTGTGACTCCGTTTCAAGTGTCGTTTTCTCTAAAAGTGTATATTTTCTTGAGCTCTACGCATTGATGGCAATATTTTTCTTATTTTCATAAAATCCATTTTTGCACCTTTTTGGACCAAGCAACTATTTGCAATCTTCTAAAAGAATCATGAGCTTTGATCGCTTTGTAGATGCAGTTAGTAATTAAAAATACTAGATAGCTTTCCAAAACTCGTGAGTATTCTCCCGTGCTCGGACTAATCGTCCCACTGCTAGCTTGGATCCATATTTTTCCCGCTTAGTTATGATGTTTCGGAAATATGTTAGACAATATACTATCGTCTTTGAGTGGATCAAGGAAGGTCACCATGAACAATCAAAAGTCTTTGAATCTTATCACAGTCACTAAAATAAATAAGCTGTGATAGAGAAATAATAAATTTCAATAAGTATGCAAATGCTTCTTTAAATTTATAATTTATATGCATATATATATATATAAAAGCGTACCAAAAGCGTACCCTACCCAAGATTTTTAAAAATTTGCCGTATCGGCGTACCATACCAATCGCACGTACTGTACTCCGTATCCAGTTGTCTAGGTGGTGAGTGATCTAATATATGGATATGGGATTAATTGACAATGAAGGAACATAAAGAACATCCTTAAATGTCCCATCACCTATGACAACATACCCTCTCTCAGATACCTCAACAAAAGTGTGATCACCCATCAAAATAGTCGGCGTAGAACATGGCTCTAAGGAAGTGAAGGCAACTTGTGATGAAGCCATGTGGTGTGAAGCACCTAAGTCAAGAACCCATGTGGTCAGAAGCACCCAAGTCAAGAACCCATGTGGAAGGTTGAGATACAATTGCAACGAGTGCTTTGCCCTTACCTTTCCCCTTACCGTTTTCTCTTTCCTTTGTAAACTCTTAAACTGGTGAACTTTGTGTTTGAACTAGGAACACTGATATTGTTCGTATTTATTGTCCCCAAATGGACACTTCCTAACCGTAGATGGATTCTCCGCAAATCTCAATCCAATGCAGTAGATTATAAAAGATATACAAAAATCTTTAAATGCAGATCTGAATTTATATTAGAAAATGCGACTTGGGTAGAGAATGGAACTCACCCAAAACTGAAGTAAAATCAATAGATTTCTATCAAAAACAAACCAGCTGATATTATTATTGCAAAAACACCAAAAAGATACCAGATTTGACCTCAAAAATGAAGGCTGAATTATTTTATTAAAATCTGCAGAATGCTCCTTCAGACACACAACTGAAAACACTAGTTCTTTGACCCAAAATTACACAAATTGGCTGATTTGATTTCTAAAAATCAGCAGATGAAACAACAATATAAATCAGCTCCAAAACAGATCCAAAACACCATGAATCAACTCTTTCTATGGGTCGCTCCACCAAGAACACTGCTGGAAATAAAGGGGAATCACAATGACAATATTCTCCTTCAAACCCTTATTCGGATCTGCAACATTCAGCCCTCAAACACTGCTGATCTTTAATGGAAAACACAACTAAATCCTTGTACTGCAATGGAAACCCCTGAATGGAGAATCCTCTCAAATAGAAGAAGAGTTTTCGTTCTCCTTCTAGACCTCAAGAGGGTTTCGTCCTCTAGAGATGACTTCAATGGGTTTTCGTCCTTTGAAGTAATTTACAAAGCTTCAAGCTCAGACAAAAATCATAATATTTTGTAAAATAAAAGAGATGCCTCTCACAAGCAAGTCGACTTGCTTTTATAATGAAATTTGGCTTAGTAGCCACCCACAACCACCAATCATCTTCCTTTTCCCGCATTTAATTCTTTTTTGGCATTGTGCCCTCTCCCACATGGGTCGCATTTCCTCTAGGAGGAAATTAAAAATTATAAAGTGACTTCCCTTTTATTTTTATAATTTCATTTTGTCACTTTTTTCTTTTTTTATTTTATTTTAACTTTATCATTAATAAATTAATATAAAGTGCTTATAATAATATTTTATATTGCACTTTATAATTAATTCATTATGACAAGTTTCCCTTTTGTTCCACCCTTAGCCATCGGGAAGCAACGAATTGGCTAAGTGTCTTCGACCGAGAGAAGGGGATATTACAATTCTCCTTCTCCAAATTGCTTGCCCTCAAGCAAATAGTGACTAATCTGTCCAAGTGCCATGTGCACAAGACAAAACATGCTATAGTGCTCCAAGATTCGAGATCTTGTACTGTCAAATGAGAGAGCTCTTGCCAAAGTATGTAGCTCTCATGATGCTCACAATCATGAATTAAGAACAAGGGATCCATATGCTCCATATTACAATTTGTATTACCATACTTAGCATGAGAAAAACAAATCTGAAATGGTTTACTATGCAGCAATAAATATGACCCATTATTATCCTCTTCATACCTTGAAGTATCACCAATAGCAACTACTTTTATGTTAGGACCAACAAGCTGATTGTTATCCCCTTTCTTTTCACCATCTTGCTTCTCATGTATCTCCTCATGTCTGTTGTTCCGGACAAGGCAACAAGCTGAAAGTAGTCCTCATCATTTGGAATTTGGGCCTTCACCACCAAACTCTCATCATCAACTTGCGGATTGGAGTTCTCTTCCTTCTCGGGCTCAAGCTCCTTGATTTCCTCCTCTACCACTTGCTCACTTTTGCCCTCCGGTACATCGAACCTCTCCATGAACCTTTGGCTGAAGTCATCAAAGAAGTAGACAGATTCTTCCCCTTGGGTCTTTATCAAATGATACCACCAATCCTTTGCTATCCCTTCCAAATGATAAGGGATGAATTTGAGGGCATCATCCACACACATAGGGTTTGATAGCAAGTATGCCTCCAATTCTAGCAACCATGATCTCACAAAAAGTTTATTAGTACCATCAAAAATAGAAATCTTACCCCACCATGGTTGTAACTCTCTACGGGGCTGCGTGCCTAGTGTTTTTTTAATATCTCCCAAAACTGGCAAGGATCACCGCTCTGATACCATTGTAATGTCCCCAAGTGGACACTTTCTAACCCTGGATGGATTCTCTGCAAATCCCAATCCAATGCAACAGATTATAAAAGATATACAAAAATCTTTAAATGCAGATCTGAATTTGTATTAGAAAACGTGACTTGGGTAGAGAATGAAATTCATCCAAAACTGAAGTAAAATCAATATATTTCTATAAAAAACAAACCAACTGATATTATTATTGCAAAAAACACCAAAAAGATACCAGATTTGGCCTCAAATGAAGGCTGAATTATTTTATTAAAATATGTAGAATGCTTCTTTAGACACAACTAAAAACACTAGTTCTTTGACCCAAAATTACACAAATTGGCTGATTTGATTTCTAAAAATAGCATATGAAATAACAATATAAATCAGCTCCAAAACAGATCCAAAACACCATGAATCAACTCTTTTATGGGTCGCTCCACCAAGAACACTATTGGAAATAAAGGGGAATCACAGTGACAATATTCTCCTTCAAACCCTTATTCGGATCTGCAACATTCAACCCTCAAACATTGCTGATCTTCAATGGAAAACACTGCTAAATCCTTGTACTGAATGGAGAATCCTCTTGAATAGAATAAGAGTTTTCGTTCTCCTTCTAGACCTTAAGAGGGTTTTCGCCCTCTAGAGATGACTTCAATGGGTTTTTTTCCTTTGAAGTAATTTGCAAAGCTTCAAGCTCAAACAAAAATCTAAATATTTTGTAAAATAAAAGAGATGCCTCTCACAAGCAAGTCGACTTGCTTTTATAATCAAACTTGGCTTAGTAGCCACCCACAACCACCAATCATCTTCCTTTGCATTTAATTCTTTTTGGCATTGTACCCTCTCCCACATGGGTCACATTTCCTCTAGGAGGAAATTAAAAATTAAAAATTGACTTCCCATTTATTTTTATAATTTCATAGTCACTTTTTTTTTTCCTTTTTTAAAATTTATTTTAACTTTATCATTAATAATTTAATATCAAGTGCTTATAACAATACTTTTTATTGCACTTTATAATTATTTCATTATGACAAGTTTCCGTTTGTTGCTTCCTTAGCCGTCATGAAACAACGAATGGGCCAAGGGTCTTAGGCGAGAAGGGGATATTTCATCGTATCTAGAATGTGTTTTAGGTGATTAATGTGTTTTCTACATACACTTACGTTCATCATGTCTAGTTTTATTACAATAGGCACATTTGACCCTCTCTTAGTTTTGTTTTCCTTCGAAGAGGTCTTAGAGTTTGCTTTGAAAGTAGTGTTGATTTCCTGATCCTTCTTTTGCTCATTGTCCTTTCGGTTTAGTTTCTTATCCTTATTATTTGAAGCTTTCTGTTTTTATTGTCCAACAATTAGGGCATGTGACTTAGAAGACTTGAGAGTACACATATGTATAAGCTTATCTTGCTCCGTAATCAAGGAGTGTAATGCCCTTTTCAAAAGTAATTTAGGAAAAGACCCTTGGCTTAATTGTCTATTTTGTGTGGGCTAATAGGGTGGGGAAAAGGAAATAAATAAATAATTTAAGTGCAAAAAAATAATGTATTTTATAAGCACTTATGTTTTAATTGTTAATTTAAAAGTGACTTTTGAAAAAAAGTAAAAATAATTAATAAAGTCACCACTTTATTAAAATAAAGTACATTTTTAAAGAAAGTAAATTGCTAAAGGAAGGTCGTCCCATTTAGGACTTTATTTTGAGTGTTGTGCCATGCCAAAGTATAAAAAGGGGTCGCTTGGAGTGAAGAGGGGTGTGATAGAATGGTCTATGGAAGTTTTGGGCTGGTACTCTAGAATTTGGAATTAAAGGAAAAAATCCCTCGTGTTTCATCAATTTTTGCATTAGAGGACGAAAACCCTCAATCGCAATTAGGTGAGAGGATGAAAACCCTCCAACCCTCTTGAGGTAACTCCATCTGGGAGTTGCATGTGGGTTTCAATCAAGGGTTTCCAATTTAGATCTGCATTCCAGCTAGGGCATCATCAGATTTGCAGATTTCCAGCTAGGGAATCGTTTGAATTTACGATTTTCAGTTAGGGTATCATCAAAAATTCAGATCTCATCATCTTCCGAGGCTGAAGAGGAATTCCAGCGAGTTTCCAAGGCCGAATTGTACATACCTAGGGTTGACGTCATCATTTGGAGCCTCCTTGAGGGCTGACGTCACCTTTTTGGGGTTTGGCTCAACATTTTGGTGGTCGAGTTGAATGCCGGACATTTCAATAAAAGTTATAAATATTGTGATGTTGCTGTTTTTCCATTTCATCAAATAAAATTGGTCATTTGCAGTTGTTCACCCTAAATTTCAGAATTTCATAATTTACTGTTTCAAGGGTTGCAATAAATTCCAGAATTCTGCATTGTTGTCATTTGATAATTTCTAGAAATTCTGTATTTTTGCCTCAAGGGTTTCAAATAAAAATCAAATTTCAGATTATTCATCGAGGGTTTGATTGAAAGTTCCTCATATTTCAGTTGCATGTTCATATCTAGGGTTTGGTTTCAACTTGTCATTTGGGAACTTGCAAATAAAATCAGATTTCAGCCTTGGTGCCAAAAAAGGGTTTATAAGGAAATCCAAAATGTCCTTATTTTGGTCCTAAAGGGACGTTAAAAGGAGGTAGCAAAATCATCCAAGGCATTTTCCATGTGGCTCCAAGGGCACTCCTAGTGGCATGGAAGGTAGAAACAAAAACTGAATAATTAGGGTCCAACTTAGCAAGAATAGAAAGAATTAGCTGATTCATTCTTTTTGACTATCCCAAATTGTTTCAACTACAATCTTAAGTGATTTATTTTGTGAAGATGTCTTGTTTAGTGTCAAAGCTGCTCGGACTCAAACTAATGAGTTCATTCTCCAGTTCATGACCCCTCATTGCATCCTGCTTAACAAAGAGTTGTCCCAATATGGTCTAGACGACAAAAGGTATGCTAACAAATTCTATGTGAAAGAGAAAATCACAAGATACAAACAAACAAAGTAGACTGTAGGGTTCATCACATCGATTAAACCACCTAATTTTATTTGTATCGATCTTGGTTCTGTTTCAATATCCGATGTGATTTGGTGTAAACCCTAACTTCTCAAGGAGTTTTGCATTTTGGTTTTCCACTTGTGATAGTTATATGGTGTGAGAAGCGGAACCACATCTTGATCGATAATGCATAACAAGAGGTTGCAGAAATAAACATGTAGAAGAGAACACGAGACAACCTTCCCTAAAATTATTAGAAATAATCCTTAAAAGTATCTCTTATAGACTAAACAAGGAAAAAATGTAGCACCAATGTGAGGAGCTCGAAAAAATACACACTCAAAAAATGACACCTCAAAAGGAGCCGACAGCATAAAGTTATGGCTATTATAAGGTCTTTACTCCATGTATTGCTTGTTCATTTAGGTTTGAGAGAAATATTTACATCCCTTGCACTTGCAATTTTCAACACTTACTCATGCACTTGCAATTTTTAAACATGCGAGAGAGAACACAAGACAACTTCCCGAAATTATCGAAATAATCCTTAAAAGTATCTCATATAGATTGAACAAGGAAAAACATGTAGCACCAATTTGAAGAGCTCGAAAAAATACACACTTTCAAAAAATAACACCTCAAAAGGAGTGACAATATAAAGTTATGGCTATTACAAGGTCTTTACTCCATGTATTGCTTGTTCATTTAGGTTTGAGAGAAATATTTGCATCCCTTGCACTTGCAATTTTCAACACTTACTCATGCGCCTTAGAAACAATTACAACTTTCGAGTCTTCCCCTTTGGGTTGGTTGTGTTGAGGGGCTAAACTGCATGTGACAAGGGGCTAGGGCATGGGAATGTGGTGAAGTGAACCTATGCCCAATTATGGGTTGTTGCACACTTCCTTATCGAGTTGCATAATGGCTTATCAAAGAGTTGTGCAATGGCTTATCACAGAGTGGGAGCCATCTAGGGTTGGTTTGCATTGCCTCAATTTTTGTGTTGTGGATGTGAATAGTGTGGACCTTTAAATACTGTTGCCGCCACACATAGATACAACTGACAACTATGCCTATGAACACTTCGCCACCCACACAGTGCTGACCAACTAGTGCACACCACTAGAAATAAATGCGCACTACTAGCAATAACAGGTACAAATGCTGCACACAAATTCTGCCACCACTGCGTGTTGGTACAATGAGCAACAATAGTTACACACTGACAATGTAGGTACAATTATCCCCACATGCAAATCTATACAACCTCTTGCACAAATGAACAAATTGAGCCAAACCACAAAATTCTCAAAAATCTAGACACTAGATTTTTGCGAAGTTTGTTTCCGTTTGGAATACATCTAAATAGCTTAGAGATAACCACAAAAAGCCGAAAAAGACCAAATCCAACCTGCTTCACAACATACTCGCGTTTACCATCGATCTTAGGGTTTTTATAGGATTCAAACTCAATGGTATAATCTGTTTCTCCAAAAAAGCGTACAAAATGAAAACTTTCCTACAAAACCCGTTTAAACAAGGATTTTTCTCTTGTTCTTTTCCGATTCTCCAAATCATCCAAATACGTGGGAGAAGAGCATACTTAGAGACAAAGGAACTAAAACAAGTTTGAAGTAACTTAAGATTCCAATAAAATAAACGTAACAAAACAATGGCATCCAATTACTAGAATGAGCTTTGGTACCATGTGAGATTGTGGACCAAGATCGAGCACTAGTAAAATACAAACACACTAAACTTTAAGCAAAGTGAAATGCAAGTGCAAAAATATTGTTGTGAGAGAGAGGAACCAAATATGAGCCATAATATAGCTTGTATTAAGAATATGAAAATGACGCCAAAGAAGGTACATAAATAGGAAGTGGAGAAGTGTAACTCCCACCAATCCCAATGACACCTAAGCAAGCTAAATACATGTGTAGGAAAAACCATACAATGGAATACAAAACCTACACTAACATATACGACTTTCTCTTTTAGGCTTCTTAGTATAGGAATACTCCAACTAGTGCGTGCTCATAGACATATGCTTAAGAGATGTTAGTTAAAATGCAATGCTTTGCAATGTGATAAAGGTTGTGGCAAATTGCGGGACTCCTGCTCACATAATCTCCTTTTCGTTGGTGTGCTCTCTCCTCAAGCTTAGCTCCCAAGGGTGATTGAAGATGAACTTTGTGATATTTCTTATCTCTTGACCACATTCTTTACCTATGCCATCTTTCTTATGTCCTCAAGGCAAAGATCAATACAATGGGCTGGACAAGGGGTTCAAAAAGTGCGGTGTGCCTCTCCTCAAGAAGTATCCATGTTGTTACATATCTTTCTTGCATTGTGTATGACAACTTGGACAACATTCTCCATGTCGACTTCCATCACTATCTCATCCAACATATCACAATTTTTACATTTTTCACTTGGTGGGATGCATCAATTGACTTCAAGAAGACCAAATGCTCATTAGAAAGTTAATCAATGTGCAATTTTCCCATGGGTCCACCCATTAAACAAAATCTTTGTAACATTTCCTTTCCTATACCCTTTTTTTGTTCTTCTACAATACCTTGCATATGTTTGACGAAATCCACAAACAACGCAGACCACTCAAATCATGAGTAGAAGCCTTTAACCTCTTCTTGGCAACAATCAATGTAGTGACTAAAATTTGCTAGAATAGAATTATTGCCACGTTTAATGGATTGTTGTAGTACTAAAAGTTTGTTGTAGCTATTCTTGCTTCATTGTGCACTTCTCGGTTCTAACTAATACCTTTTGAGTGAAGATTGTGCTGCAAGACTACTTGAGGGGCAAAAAAAAAATCAGAATTATCTTCAGTAGATGAGTTGTGTCCACTGTTCTCGACTCTTTGGAGTTGGGGCAATGGAAATGGCCTAAATATCATGATCTTCACTCGCTTCCCTCCTATTCACTAGGTTTGCAAGTCAAACTTTCCTCTCCACATATTACGTAGGGTATGCGGCCATCTCTCTTTGAGCCTCAAAGAACACTTGTTTGCACACTATCACATCTTTCTTTGATATTTGTGCGATGTGGTATTTGAGGTGATCGACACCACTATTGATCTTCATCCCACAATAATTGCATATCACACAATTGGCCTCTGCTTGTCCAAAATGTTTTCAAGAATGGTCGGTAGACTCGGGCTTGCTAAGTGTAGTTGAACCGGATGCCGATGGCATTCTTGTTAATGTCGATAATAGAAAATCCATTAAAACCAAAAAAAAACATTTGATGAAATTTCTATTTGAGAAGATTCAAGCAAATTGAATATAGAACGTTGAAAACTCTAGGACCTAGTTGTTAGAAAGTAGAAACTTAGAAAAATAGAAAGTAATGTTATCACTCCTACACGTATGCTTTGATTGTTTTCAAACTTGTGGTTTTTATCGAGTATACACTGCGATGCATTCCTTGATATTTTGAAAACCCTAGCTCCAATGGTGTGTTGATCAATCACATTCATTTTATTCACGAGAGGAAAACACAAAAAATTGGTTGTAGATATAAAAATGACATTTTTAAAATTGGGCATTATAGTGCATAAATGGTGGAGTCAACACAAAAAACTTGTAATGACGAAATTACTTGGTGAAACTCTCCAAGTTCTTCTCTACTGACTTAACTTGTTTGTTTTCAGACAAGTTCTCGGGGTAGTAGGAATGTAGTTTCAATACCTTTTTTACCTAAAATTTTGGAAATTTTATCTGTTGTGCTTTTCATACGAGGCAAGAAAACTTTATGTTTATTTTTGACTAGATTAGTTTCAAATTTTATTTGAGAAAAATTTATAGCCATATGGAATGCTTTGTATATCTGTTTATTTTTGTATCACGTTTTCATAAAAACGGGAAAGGAGTCTAATATCTTGATTCAAGTGATCTTTATTAGAAATGCTCACAGCTCTTGTAGCTAGTGTTTTTAGAACACCGATTTTGGGTAGGACGATGATTGGAATCAATTCTTAATTATAATTTTTTGTGTTTTCTTTTTATATGCTTAATGTGAGAGCGACCCATCCTCCTTAATAGGATGTCAAGAAATGGAATAGATTCTTCAACTTCCATTTCCATGGTAAATTGAATGTGTGGAGAGAGGTTGTTGAGGTTTTTAAGAAAATTATCTACTTTATTTTTACCATGATGCCATTATATGTTTGTATCATCAACAAAATGTTTCCAACATTCTTGTTTGAGCAGCTTAAGAATCAATTATTGTGAACTTCTTGGTGAAGTCTCATGTGGATGATCATCTTTGTGGATTTTCTAGTGTTATGGATGAGATGGCTAAACATATGAAGGGGAAGGTTGTGTTGAAGCACTTGGTTAGGGATTTGGAAAGGATGTTTTGAGGTTGGGCTAGATCTGTATGCAGGAACGCAAGCACCCCTCCGTACCGGGCTTGATATGTATCGGTAGTGCAGTGCGAGTACATGGTACAAGTGGAGTTTGGGTATCTTTGTGGAGTACGTACCCATAGGCTTTGGGTACGTCCCCGGGTATGAATTTTCGTTCTTGGGACGTACCTCGGGCACTGTGGGTACGCATTTCCTAAATGTACCCACGATGTTTATTTAAGTGCAAAAAAACACTGAGGGCTTTGACTGGAATCGAGTAGAGGAAATTTGTGAACATTTATTAGAGGGCGGCCAAAAAAACCCTTGTTTTGTGAGGAAAGTGACCTAGTCGAGGTGTGAGTGACTTGTGAAAGTGGAAGTTCCCTTAAGTGATCATGTGCTTGTGAGCGTGTTCTCGGAGATAGATATATCATAGAATCAAAAGCCCTAGCAGTCGGTTGTATATCAGTGAAAATGCCAAAGGAATTTGCTAATGTCAATCCGCCAGCAGTGAGGAGTGAGGATTGTGAACTGCCGTCACTTGTAGCTATACACCACCATTCATGCCATTCCGGAGGATTCCGCTATAGGGATGTCGAGACTCTAAGATTATAGAGCCAAAAACTTTGGAAATGTTCAATTAGGTTAAAAAGTTTAAAAAAAAATCTTAATGTCTTCAATTTTTTTAGTTTGTAATATCAAATATGTATAGTCACGATTTTGTATTTCCACATCTATTGCTTTATTAAGTTTTTTATTTTAATAAAGTAATTAAACATTAAAATGTTTAATTATTTAGTTTTTAACTTGTTTTAGTATTTAAAAATTATTTTTTTAACATTTATAAATTATAAAATTTAAAATATTAAATATATATATTTTTATATATATTTATATTTTTTACTTTTTATATATATATTGTACGAATGTACCCACAGTGTAACATACCTGAGGTTTTTAAAAATTTTCCGTTTCAGTGTACCGTACCTGTACCTGTACCCATACTGAAACAGTCTAGATGTTAGGTAGTGAGGATGCTTTAGTCGGGCCTTTTTAGATTAGAAAGCCTTGTCTTTCTCTGCTGCAGAAGCTATTGTATTTGTTTTGAAAGACTGCTGTAGCTGGTGTATTGAAAAGAAAATAGTTGTGTTGGTCTATCTTCTGAAAAAGATCAGATTTTAACCGCATAAATGGAATTTCATTTTTATTATATTTATATGGGAATGGGAGCCTCCAATCCTTTCTTTACCGATTAAAAAAACATAGCTATATTCGTAGAGAATTGATAGCAAACTTCTATGATAATTAATCTATCAGGTACATAAAAAGGCAACGTATGGGGTGTTTCTTGAGTTCCCTCAACTCTGATTATAGTACCCAATGACCTCAGCTAATTATTTATTATAATGCACCTCAAAATACAATCTGGCTATAAAATAGTCAATAATGAGGATGCATAGATCATAGTGCCTATGCCTATACAAAACATTACACGCTACATGAAAGGGATGTTGTCATTGTGGTGTCTATTCAGGAAACATAGAGAGATTGAAATTTGAGGAATAACATCTACAATGAGTAAGATAAAAAGCCACAGAAAAGCTCCCCCTGACATTCATGGATTTTCTTATCAAGATTGAGGGAGTTCAGCTAACCTCAGTTAGGAAGCTTACTGTTTTCAAAGCTTTTATGCAACAAGGGCACCAAAATCACATCTAGAAGCTTTGTGATATCCTTCCCATACATCCTATTCTGCAAAACCATAACATTTTTGATGGGAACCCTGAACAGACTAACTGAATCAAGTTAGCTTTGTTTTTCCACACATCTGGATTTTCTGACCACTCCCCGAATACCTTCTAAAAATAATGCTCTAAAATATCCCTTGTGGGATACCACTTAAAAATGCACCAAAAAAATAAGAAATTGCAGCAAACCCAAATTCTGATTTTTGCAGATTTTTAACAGTTAGGGCAGCGAACTGAAGAAAATTGATATCTCTCAAAATACTCACTCAAATCACTTGAAATTTTTAGGAGAGCTTGCTAATATTATAAAGAACATAAGAAAATTATTTTTGGAATTTTTGGAATGATATAATGCAGCCAGAAAATTACAGAAAGCCCTAAAAACTTCAAAAATTCATATCTTCTCAAGTAGGCATGATAAAATTATGAAATTTTGGAAATAACATCTACTAATAGTGAGAATGAAAACCCAACCTCCAGATCTGAAAATGGACACTGGGAAGCCCTAAAAAACACTGCTGCAAATCTGGAACTGAGTAGATAAAACCCTAGAAAATAGATAAAAATCTAAATTTCTGGAAATAATATCTACCACTGATATAGAAGAGATCCCATCCTCCAGATCTGGAAACGGCACACTGAAACCCTTCCAAAAATTGTTGCAAAATCCCAAAGTGGGTCGCTCCCCTTGGGAAGAGGCCAAAAACCCTCAAAGTGTCTCTAAATATGGCGCCAAAATCTGCTCTAATCGCTGCCACAAATCAGATCTGAAAACCCTTGGATTATCTCCACAAAATGTCACCGAAACCCTCAAACCCTTCCTCTGAAACCTCTGAAAATACCTCTGTAAAACAACCTTGAAAACAACTCCAAAATGACAAGCTAGGGTAGATCTCTCACTACCGAAGAATGCCCTGCTAGCTAGGGATAGATCTCTCACCACCGAAGCTAGGGTCCCTGTGGGATTTCACTCCACAAGCTATAAATTTGCAAGCAGCAGTTGCACATGAAGGAAAATAATTATGTATGCAAGAATGTTCTCCATCACTCCCCCAAACCTCCTTTTATAACATCTCATTACCTTTTTCCAAGTTGGGTGCTCCATGTGGGACTAAAAAATGACTTAAGTGACCCCAACAAAGAAATAGAATAATAAAGTACCATAAGTGACCCCAACGAAGAAATAGAATAATAAAGTGTTACGGGTCCCCTCCCCCTAACAACAAAACATCTAGTCCCTCCAAATCACTTTATGTTCATGTCAATGAAACGTTATAACAAATGAACTAGATATTCACACCCAATAGCTCCTAGCGTCCCTCACCCCTTGGGTATGACCAAGGCTGGGACTCGAATTGGCCCCTAGGCCTTTGGCATAGGAAAGGGGACATTACATGCTCCTTGGGATGTTATTTGACCTTGTCAAGGCTGTAGTTAAAAGCTGGCTTTGACAATTTTTAAATTTTAGCACCATCGTAATGGCAAACCCTGTTACATCATCACAATTATTCCACTAGGTGTAAACATTTTACCCTCTTTCTTAACAACATTGAAAATTATCTTGAACATGTTATGGGAATGGAAATACCTTAGGTTTTGGAGCTGCTTGATGCAAGTAAGATCCTTTGATGTTTCATATTTCCTCTTCTTGCTCGTTGAGGTCCTCCATTTCTTTTCTAGGAGCTCTTGCATGAGTATAAATACATTTAATTGAAATTCGTTTTGCGGCACATTCGAGACATAAAAATGTATCCTTTAATTCTTGGCCTCTTTTGGTTCTTTGAATCTTTTTGGTGCCATCTCAAGGTGATTAAGGCTATGCATTCTTTGAATATCCTTGAACTCTTGATTGCAGATTGTAGATGGAATGCAACAACTTTTTCTTACTCCTTGAAGAGCTATCTCGATAAATACTATGCTCCACGGGGACGTGTTCCGCCCTTTTAGGCTCGTCCCCGTATCGTGGACATCTCGGAAACTCGGGGATGGATAAGAAACGTCTCCTACCCGTCCCCAATTTGTCAAAAAAATCGGGACGCCCCGAAACTCCAAATTTTGAGTAGGGGATGGTAGGGGATGTCAAGGGGACTTCTGCAAGTCCCCTAACCGTCTGACGACGACGTTTGGCGTCCCCTATGTCCCAGAATGTTTTAACTTTAAAAAAAAAAAAAGACAATTAATAAAAAAGGAATGTGGGGGCCCACAAGGACCCCCACATTAGCATTCCTTTCAGTCTTAAGGACGTAAAACTTTCCCGGAATGCTGAAAAACCAGGAAACCCATATTCCTTAGCAAAAACACATAGAACTCATATTATGATTACTTGCTTGTAAACCAAAAAATCCACTTTTACTAACCCAAGGAAATGAATCTAAAGCAAACTCAGTTCAATAAGGAGTGCTACTTTAAAACTTTTCATTATATTGCAATTAAACATGTCTAGAACCTGAATTTCTGTATGAAATTCTTAATTCAATGATAATCAAATGAAGTCTCTCGTCCATAATATATTGTGTATATATAAGTGTATAATGCATATTTGAGGCATACATACTAACACAGATCAGAGTTCTGTTGCACGTTCCTGCAAAACAAACACTTTATTAGTTATAAAAACTATACTCTCTTAAGTGCAATAGACCTGAATGTACATAATCTGGTGATAAGTAACTAAGTGCAGTTTAGAAGAGAAAGAAAATGAGAGATCCCAAGGGATGCAACTGCTTTCAAGTATCGAAAGGGCTTACCAGCCAATTTTAGATATACCTGAGATCTAAACATTCTTGATAATTCTAAATTCGATGTTCACGCGAAGATAAGGAAAAAGGAAGAAATAATAATAACAGGCACAACCATCCAAAAAAAAGCATAATTCTAATGTCATCCTAAAATAATAATAATAACACGCACAACCATCCATATTTCATATTTTAGGACATCCACATTCCTTCCTTTCAGCTCCAATTTTATGTATTAAGGTTCTATAATGTGTGTGATGAATGTTTTATGATTTATCAATGTTATCATATAAATATTTGAAATTTCCTATATTTTTTAAATTTTCCCTTATTTTTTAATAGCTGTCCCCTGCCGTCCCTAAAAAAAGCCTACAAAAAAATCCATCCCGAAACACGTCCCCCGTCCCCTGTCGTCCCTGTGCGAAACTTGGTGGAACATAGGTTAAATACAATGAAGAAAACCTGCACAAACAATTAATCACCGACATTTCTTTGAGGGAAAACATCAACTCAGCATCCAATTTGCCTGAAATTGGCACTCCAAGCTTTATTTTATACACGTCCGAGGTTTTAAATCACGACTTCTTCAAAACAACCCGAATGAAAAGACTCTAACATTCGAAATGGCAGTGCTGAAGATTCAACGAGGATACACCAATGTGGCCCAATCCCATCACACGAAACTCAACAGAGAAAAAGGGGTTGAACCAAAACAAAAACAAAACTTCCCAATCAACATGTTCACAATATGCTGACTTGTCATCATCTTGTGCACTATGGACCATTTAAATCAAACAGCCAAAGTATAAACTCCAATTAAAATACACTGAGAAGATTACATGTGTTGCACACGCACTGGCCAAACACCACTAATTAAAGACAAGTCAGAAAATATGGTATCATACAACTCCCTGTGAAGCTGGCTTACGAGGGAGTCGTTAAGGAGGGGTTGACAAGTGTAATCCTCTTGTTAATTTTGAATTTGGAATTTGGAATGCTGGGATTAAACAAGTGAAAAACTATTGTAACATGGAAGAAAAATAAAACTCTTGAGGATACTGCTGTCTCAAAATGAAAAAACTCCATGAAAACATGACACGATAATGTGACAAATGTCCCACTCTCATGGGTTGGATAAAATCTGAGGTAAACGAAGAATAACAATATTTAAATCAAATAAATTGGGGATAATGGAGGAATAGAAGCAAAAAAAGGATCTGTAGTAAATAACATCAACAAAGGTGAAGCTTATAAGAGGCTAAAGTAATTCAAAACCAATTTTGCTAAACCTTTAAGGCTGCCATATCATTCTTAGGAAACAATTAAGAGTTTTTAAACAATGGCACCAAATTCATTAGAAGTTCGGTTGTGTTGTTCACAACAAAATCATATCATACAGAATAACTTGGAAAGGTCTTGCACAAAAACTAAGAAAAAGCATGAAAGTAGAGAACAATCTCAAAAAATTGGCTCAAAACCCTTATAGATGCCTGTCTTGTTATTTTATTCTATTGATCTAATTTCAAAAATTCACCATAGTTAATAAATTGATTTAGATCCTTAGAGATTATTGTAGAAGCCTGTCCTGTGGTGTTATTCTAGTGATCCATGTTAAAAAATTCACCATAATTTATAATTTTTTTGGCTCATGTATTGCTTGTATCTCTGATCTTTTAAACTTGTGTTAAACCCTTAATACTTATGAATCTCTGGATTGTGGAATCAAAGGAATTTGCGACTCCTGCAGCCATGCTTCTAGTAACTTCAATGCCTAGAAAATCTAGTTCTTTTTGCAATTCATGTTTATTTGTTTGACATCTTTATCTTAATGAGCCATTCAGTTTGTAGGCTGTAAACTAGTCTCATTCTTTTGCCCCTTTGAGGCAATGTTTTTATTCTCGTGGTAGTTGCTTGTAGCTGTCTGCCGTGCCCTTGTATTTGTTTGGCTTATGGGAGTTTCTTGTAACATTTATGCCTTTGACCCGGTGCCTATAACTGCTTTAGTATCTAATGCCGTGAGACTTTCCCTTATGAATATTACTTGACTTTCTTTAGAGCTACTTTGTATTGAATTTTTTTCTGTGAACTTACAGAAATTCACTTTTTAAAATAAAATTTTGTTAGTTTACGTTTAATTGCTTTATTCCTTTCCCAAAACTTGTTGACTTTTGTTTTGATCACATCACTTGGCATATTTGCAGGGGGCTTTTGGTAGCTATTCTACGTCAAAGTCTGGCAGTAGTCTTGCACCTCTACTAGACTTGCCCTTCTTGGTATAACTTCTTTATTGGTTCTGTGATTCAGAATTTTTAATAGCTTTTGCAACTTGGAGCTTTGAAGCAGTCCTGTACAACTTATATATTGCTAAGAAATATTTTTCATCATGTCAATTGTCAGGATAATTTTATGTCTCGAATAGAAGATATTAAGGGAGAAAGTGCAAAATCATCGAGAGCATTATTCAAGCTTTTTCCATCAAGAATCTATCTGCAGCAGCCACAGGTTCATTATGACTTTTCTTGGGATTGTCCATAAAACAGTTAAAATCTTTCCAACCATGTTTTTGATGGGGAGGGATATTTAGGGGACACTTATAAATTTTTGATGTAAATCTGGTGTATACGTTATTGAGGTTTGATTTGTGTTTTGCATGAGAAGAATAAGGAAACATTCTCAAGGAAGCTTGATAAATTTTGACGACAACAAAACATCGTTGTCAAGAAAATTGAACATTGGCATCGAATTTCTTGCATACAAAAAGATATGCATGGGCCGAAAATCTTAAGAATAGGTGTTTGTTCTTCTCAATTGTGATGTTGTAAGATGAAAATAAGGAGGGCAACATGTTTGGGCTCGTAATGATGAATTTTTAAGACAAGATCTTTGGGTTTTTTAGGGGAAGAAAAATATATTATCAAAACATTTATCTGGATGCAAAAGTGGATTGAGCACAGTTGCATCCAGATAGATATTTTGAAAATAATCTCAAAGGATCTTTTCAAAATAATCTCAAACATCTATAAATAAATCATATTGATTTCCACCAAAAGTGAACAATGGAATTCAAGGGTAAGTGCAGCTTATAAGATATCATTCCTACAAAAATGTTAGCATACATTAGAGATCGTGTACTATAAACACAATAATTATATGGCAGGGTTTCTTTTGTTCCCAGAACAAGGTCTGGTATCAGTGTTTTTGCTCCTAAGTTTTAGCCTTCAGGATGTATTCTCACAATTTGGCTACAATTTCATACTTTGGTCTTTTGTACTCGGGCATCATGTTACGTATATAAAGAACATGGAATTCAAGTATGCAATCACCATATATGTAATTGCAAAGACTAATGATTTAGTCCGTTTAATTATGTGGCCATGTATGAAATCTGTTTTGATGAGATTTATATTGCTCTAAGTGATGTGATAATGAAAATGAGTTGATCGTGGGCAATTGCTCCCAAAGTACATGTATAGATAGTTGTGTAAGAGATCTACCCTCTTCATTTTTAGCCCTCGTGTCCTTTATTTAGAGCCGTCCCCTCAATTCGCTATTTATAAACATATTTTTATACTTCAGCTAGGGTATGACATGCCATGAGTTTACCCCTCGTGTTTTGATTTTCAATTGTGTTTTAGCTTTAGCCATAGCCACTTTTTCACCTTCTAGGGTTCTTTCCTAACTATTGTAGTTGGATGTAATTTGGGTCCCGTTGACCTACTTTGATCACTCTTAGAGATTACTGTTATCACCAAAAATTAGCACCCTCTGATTTAGCATGAATGAGCATTCAGTGATTTTGGGAAACATGGGATTGTCTCCAAGTTGTGGGACTTGTTACTTGAGACAAACCTCCAGAATAGACTGGTTCCTCTACCTACTCCTAATGTTAAACTACTCCTAGAACTGGAAATGCAGCTCTCTAATCCTACTCTAACAATCCAAGGGACCAGGGTGAGAGAGAGATGCATGTAAGGGGAAATTCTAAGCTAAAGGGAGGTGATAACACCAAGAAAAGGTGGAAAGACACTTTCAAATGAGGGAAAATGGGAGAAAATGAGCAAAGAGAGGGCAGACATGGGTGCCACAACCCAAAACAACATTTAAACCTCCATTTTCACACAATGCACAACATAAATGAACCCTGCAAAGTGAGGAAGCATACACAACACACCTACAAATGAATGAAGAGGCAAGAGAATGCAATAGACCCAACTAGGGCAGAGAATAGCCACCAAACATAAATTTTATTGCCTTATAAGGATGCACAATTCATTACAATGAAGGAGGAAGGCACAAAAGTATTGCAATAGTCCAAATTTGAGGCCTGCAATTCATAAACACTGGAACAATATTCAATGATGCCCTTGTTTTGGGAGGGTCCAACCTTTACAAATGAGCATCATTTTACAATTTATAGATTGGAGAGAGAGAGGAAGGAAAAGAGAGGGAAACTCAAATTTTTACCTTCAACCACCAACATCATGCATTGAATGTCTAAAAATAGGCATGGGCACCTTACCAAGACCATTTCCCCATGATACTTTTCTTGTAGGAGAAGGAATGGGCACCATACCTCATCAAATCTGGTAGTTGAGCTACCTGGAACTACTCCTTTAATGCTAGGACTTTTTCTTTTCCTCTTTTCCACCCACCTAACCCCACCAAATTTTGGATTTCTTGTTTCCATGGTGAAGTTCATGATGAGACCTTTCCAACAAGTCCAATTTTGTGAAATTTGGAGTTGTAGGGCGAAAGTTATGGCCATTTGAAGTTTAGGAGCTCCGGAGAATCACGATAGAGTTCTCGCAGCTGCCAAGGGTTGCTTTAATGTTTTCTGCACAGGGGCGGATGGTGTGTGGTCGGGAACTTGAGGAAGGGTGGAACTGTGCTTGTTGTGCGTAAGGGGCTCGACTTAACCGACTTTGACCGAACTATTTTGTCCAAAGTACTTGCCTCTGCCTCCATTGGTCATGTCGGCCATCCAACGAATCGGCGCGACCGGGCGAACGTTCGTTAGTGCCCAAAAGACTGACCCTTCAAAACAATGCTCCCGCTCGGTCAACTCGGCGGCCGGGGAACCGACTCCCACGTTCGTATGTTCCCAAAGTGTCCGCTCGCCGACGCCTTGCTCCCAATCGGTTCTCGCGGCCAATTTGCTTCGTGGCGAACACAAGAAACAAAGGAACAGTTCCTTGTGTTCCCAAAACACCCGACTTAGCCGATTTGTTTGCATTTTGCCCAATTTTCTTGAGATTTGGATAAGTATGGAAATCGAGGGGTGTCAAGTTAGAAGTGGAGTGTCCGCAACACCGATTTTGCCCAATTTCATTAATTACCTTGCCCATGTCCAAATGAAAGTGCAAGTTATCAAAATAATCCAGGAGGGAGTATTTTGGATAACAATTACTACAAGTACTTTATTGGAGGATTGCTCTTTTGAAGTAATCTTACATATTGTCAATGAAGTAATCTTACATGTACGGATAAGCACGTGACGAAAGGAATCCTTAATGGAGCATGGAATTGATGAAGACAAAATTGGGAGTACATGATCGAAAAGCACCTTTGTCACATGTATGTGGCAAGACTTGGGCAAGAACAGTCAATGACCTCATCATCTATCACAACAAATGCATGATATGGAATTTTTATAGGGGAATGCTGTCCAGACAGGACAATTCTAGGAGGAAGAGTGCTCCTTTTAGAACTTCTCCCACTTGAAAACTGGTGAACCCTTGGGGGCGGGGGAAGAATAATTAATAATGTGTTCGTACCTCTATCAACAGAAATGCAGACATAAGCAAGACCATTGACACCAAAACTAAGCAGATCCATGGCACCTAGAAGGAGAGTGAGAGTTGGCGTGGGCGCTTGAGTAGTAGTATGCCAAGAAGAGTGTTGTTTTACTGACATGTCCATATCTGTTTGTAAGTCTGCATTAAAGAAATAGAACTTGATGCCTTGTATGTGTCTGATGGGCTGAAAGGTGGAGGTGATCAGCTTGTTAGGTCAAGGTGACTCATCCAAGGGCTTTTGGGAACAAGATGAATCCATTTCAAATCTGGCTATGACATTTTCAGGTAGGTGCACACCGCATATAGACATACACATCACATTATAGCATATTTGACATTCATCCTTTTGTTGTATTCGCGTCATTGTGTGGCAAAACATATCTCTCTAAAACACCATCTGAATGCATGGTTTATAAATTATGGCTCAGGATCATGCACACATACTGTCATTGGCATGCCGATATTGGAACAACAATTATCATTGCATGCCAAATGTCATGCCAAATGTTTTTGCATATATGCAATGAAAAAAACCAAATTTTCGTTTAGTTATTTATTTGTGATTCTTTCCACAGTTTCCATTATTTAATTTAAGTATTTATTTATAAAATAATTTTTATGGTCCAAATGAGAACTACAGTCAACAGAGAAGACACGGGGTGGTCTTGAATCACGTACACAGATCATAGAAACCAGACAAAGATGATCAAGGAAGACACCATGAGAACATTATTACACAAGCATTGCATTGTGGTTATTTTTATGGAATAATTATTGACTTTTCAATCGATATATCATGGGTTTCTATTGGGGCCCTCATCCTCAAGAAAATTTGTGGAAAACAATGAATGACCTGATAGAAGAATTCAGGGAGGGGGAGAGAGGAAAGGAGAGGGAGACAGTAAAAATTACAGAATCCATAAAGAGGCAAACAGAGAAATCTGCATAAACAGGCCAGCAACAAAACCCATTAACAGGCTAGCTCAGAATGCTTCATAAACAAAGCTACAAAACCCATGAACAGGTCAGAATAGAAATATCAGGAATCTCGTTTTCAAACTAGAGCAAGAAATACCCAGGACCTTCCTCTACTTACCTTCTGCCATACTTGATCAGAAAAGAATGCAAAGTGAGAGGAGAAAGCGCAATGCAGCTGAGAAAAGAAGCTCCACCTCCCCAAGAGCCAAACCCAAAAACATGTCAACATAGAAACCTTCAAGGGTCACAATTTCAATATACAGGAATTTTAAGATAGCAAACCTTTCTCTTCATATCTTCCGTCGAGCCCAGATCATGAAAGTTTCAAAGAGTATGAGAGAGAAGGGCTGCATACAGGTCGCCTCAAAGCTAGGAAAATCAGAGGCCAAAGCAACTGGCAGAGGAGAAGCAGCAGTGTCACTAGGGAAAGCGAAATCTGTCTGAGAGATGAGGAGAATGGAGCATGATGCCCAAGAGAGAAGCAAACTTGATACTGGGAAGCTACACACTTAAAATGCTGCTTGACCTTGACACCCAACCTGAGCCAAATTTCTTTTGGGAGAATGTTTTGAAAGTCTACCACAATGCACAACCTGGTGACCTTGGCTGTTTCAAAAAAGTAGAAACGTAAAACCTGATTCATTACAAAATAAGGAAAAACAGGAGACCAGAAGAGAAGGACATTATGAAACCTCACCCAGAAGGAAGAAGAAATAAGCCCAAGCAGGGTTCAAATAAGGAAAACCATGATTCCCAACACAGACCAGCACCATCCATAACCAAGGACCAGCTGTGAGTAAAAGGTTACTGACCTCTAATACAAAGACAAGGGAGAACACAACAACATCCAGATGGGACAACCAGAAGGAAATGAAATAGGGGCTGAAACCTGTAGCATAGAGGCACTAAATAATGACAAAGGAGTGCCAGAAAAGAAGAGGAAGGAGGGATAAACCTACAGAAGAAAGTAGGGCGGCGCAAGCTGAACAGGAGAGGAAAGAATTGCCATGGCCTCTTAAACCAAAGCAGATGCAGAGGAGGAAAGGAGGACATCGCAGAGCAGACCAACAGCATAGCAGGGAGAGGATGCATGCGATGAGGAGGGAGACTCGGGGTAGACCTTGTATAGCCATTGGAGCAAGCAGGAAAGCTGTTGGGACCCATCGCTGTTTGCTCCCAAGAGAATTTTCCTGTGTAGTAATTATTGCTAATGACATCATCAGTCCTACAGTCACCTTTTTAATGTAAAATTTTAGCAGTAAATCGATCTTTTTGCTTATTGGGTTGGACATTTAATATAGCACAGTTGTGACATCACAATAACAATAGCATGCCGTCATCACTATTTCTAATGATGTCACTATTATCATTTATGCAATCAATCCTTTTATGACCTCACCTGTTCTTTTTCTGATTGAGTTGACTAGTCAACAACTTTATCATTCATTTTTTAATTGATGACTAGCCAACCTGGCAGCCTTGTTCATTCAAATGTATGGTCCTGCTGATTATTAAATAAATTAATAAATATTTGTTATACTTAGTTGCTCATTAACTAATGACCAGTTATAAACTACCCCAACCCTATTGTAACTCCTTCCAGCATAATAAAATAATGGACACACTTGTCTCAATGTGCCTTCTAGTTTCTCTTCATTCTCTCTCTTGTATCTTTAAACATTGGTATCAGAGCCACTGTTCAACGAATCCCTAGGAGAAGGGCGCGAACAGTTGGAACTTGGAGTTTGGGTAAAGCCCTAGGAGCAAGCATGTTACTAACTGAGAAGTAGAGGTTCATTATCAAATTGAAGGCATTGAAGGTTATGAACTTTGTAATCAGGGCACGTGCAAAACAAAAATATCAAAATCACGATTTAAAGATTGAAGCCCAGTTCAGTCGTGTGTTACAGATGGAGACTTTGTAAGGAGGAGATTAAAACGATGCTGCAGTAAAAAAGCGACTGTAGACGGAATAAAGGACGCGTTGAACATGGAGGCATTTTCGTGAGCAGGAAGGGAGGGCAACAAATAGACAGGAGCAAAGCCATTGAAGTCCAAAATGGCGGTTTTTCAATCTGGATTGCAATAGATTTGCAACTTATGAGCTATAAATTGCAATTTAGGGCTGGTGAAGGAGAATGCCCCAGACTTCATCGGTTTACATGCTCTATCAGCTGAAAGATTGTGGTTTTATGAGTTCAAAAGGAGAATTTGAAGTTGCAGACGCCTAGAGCACAGGAATCATGCTAGGATACAACAGTCAGCCCAGGCAGAAATAAAATTGATGAACCGGAAGGTGTAACAAATTTTGAGTGGCATTAGGACACAGACCGGGAACAATGAATTGCAGGAAAGCTGCAGTTCTCAATTTATATTTATTCTGTGCAAAAACGAGTAAAATAATCCCAACTTGCAAAAATTGCAGCATTTGTTTGTACATGTACGGGGTTTTATTGTAATATGCTTCATTTGAGAGTAGCTACTTACAGGCCAGAGTTTTTGCATTGATTTACAGGCCAGAGTTTTTGCATTGATTTACAGGCCAGAGTTTTTGCATTGATTTACAGGCCAGATGTAAAAATTAATGACCAATATTCAAAACTTGGTTCTACCGGAAGCACAAAAGTTGAGTGGTCAAAATTATAATGTCTTGAGTTGCAAGATTTTGACAATCTTAGAGAGTATCGGGACTGCATAAAATGGTTCTTAGTACTCAAGTAAGACTGGTTGCGGATTTTCTGTGTCAGATAATATGATACTCGAGGTCTAGAATGCTATTGAAGCAAGTGTGCGTTGGACCAATCTAAAGAACAAGTACCAAACTTTGAAGAAAATTTGGGTCTTGTACTTGAAGAATCTGCTATTTTATGGAAGGAGAACATCTTTGGATGAAATATCTACGAGACCAGCTCGGTGCCATCAACAAAAAAGTGGATGATGACCCGCTTGGATGTGCTTGTTCAAAACAATTTACCGGCCTTGTATGAAACATTTGTGGAGGCTTTACACTTGATGGTAGAAAGCCATATCTTGACATTTGATCAAGTTAGTTTCCTATATACTACAGAAGGAGGGCAAACAATCTCAGATCTCAGTTGAAAGGGAAGTGAAAATAAATAAGGGCGAACATGTGAAAAAGGATTGTCGAAAGTGACAATACGATCTTTCTTCCCACAACAAAAGAGCAAGATGTCGGGAAAATGTGACAACAGTTGAAAAATGGAATTCTGATGAAGAGTATACTTTGTTGGTGTCTTGCTTGAATGATAGTGCTACCAATTGTTGATTCATTGATTCCAGTGCATCCAAACATTTTTCACATTGAAGGGATTGGAATGTAACATTTATCTGCGAATGCAAATCGTTCTGATTTAGTTACATTAGTTGATGGAATGTCACTTATGCTGAAGGGGGTAGGAGATATACACATTGTGTTGAATAATGCTAAAAAACTCTATACTAAGGAATATTAAGTATGTTCCTAGCATGCATATAAATGTTTTATTTATTCGTTAGTTAACAAAAAATTCCAATAGTGCTGTAATTCTCTCTGGGAAGGACAAAATAGTTACCCTAGGCATTGGGCAAGGTGGCATGTATGGGTTTGTTGACTTTGCGATAGTTAACTTAAAAGCACACGTGGAGGGATACTCTATCATACAGATGACCTCTAAGATGGAATTCCTCATAGGCTTGTTGTTCCTACTCTAGTCAACTTACATGCACTACTTGTGGAGGGAATATACACTATACATGATGTGTGGGCGCTGCCATGCCTCATGAGTTGGTGGATGAAATGTGTTGATTATAGGATGCACAAGAGGCACATGGTGAGCTGGCAAGAAAAGACACAAAATTATGGAGGGTGACTCCACTATCTAGGATATGTAGGAGGTGCATGGCGAAATGGCAAGAAAAGCCTTATAGTGAGATGTCAAGAAAAGCCTCATTGTGAGATGTCAAGAAAAGTCTCATTTTGAGATGGAAAGAATATACACTCAAAGAAAGGCACCGGCTCAAAGGATCAGAAACAAGGTTATTAATTTGAGAAAACATGTTCATGTTGCTCTCACATCTCATCTTTTTTTACACCGTCTAATCTACGGTGATATTATGAAGCATAATGCATAACTGAGTGGGAGATTGCCATGCAAGCAAAATATAACGCCTTGTTAGAGAACTGTATGCGGGAGATGTTGGAATCAATGCCATGTGAGTTGGTGGAATTACCCATTGGATACAAATCCAAAGCAAATCCATGGTACTTTAGACTAGTATGAGGATTTGTGAAAGGATTATTACAAGAAGAGGAAAAACTATGAGGAGTTATTTGCTCCTACTATGAATAATTTGAGAATGGTCGGTTCAATTTCAGTTGACAAAATTTACAAATTTAAAAATATATAAATATAATAATAATTACATATGAAAATAGTAAATACCTATACATACACATATGGCATAAGTATACCAAAGACTAGAATTTTCAATCAACTTAATATAATTAAGTAATTACTAAATAGATACAAACTAAAAAAATCTTAAACTAAATAGTAATATAATATTAAATTAAGTAGTGAATAGAATAATTAACTATTATTAAATACTAAAAAATAAATACAATGTTAAAAATAATAATTAGCTATTACTAAATACTAAGTATTAAATAATAACTACAATGTTAAAAAACAATAATATCTTAGATAATAAATACAACATTACAAAAATATTAATATCTTAGATATTTAACGGATGTATCACACTAAGTCAATCTAAGAGATGGTATAAATTTATACATCGGTTAAATAATACATCGAGTAGTAAAATAGGCCTTGAATTATTACACAACCAATGTAATTTACTATTTATAATATGATATATCATATATGTAAATATTATTATCAGTCCTGACTCGCAGCCCTAGCTCAAGCCCCAAACATTGCAAACTTGCAGGGATTAATGACGCCGCGGCTCAAATGGGTTTTAATTCAAGCACACTTCTCAGATCTGATGCAATTGAAAGCCCTAAAAGAAAACCAGCATAAAGCAGAAAAAGTTAATGAAATGCAGAAACCAGCCCATAAAATGCAGACCACATGATTGCAAGATGACGCAAAAACGGCCTGGTACCTGACTGCTGCTGGAGGGCTTTCAGGATGGGTTCTGAAACCCTATTTCTTTGTCCCATATTCCGTTTTCTGTTTAACATCTAACCTGCACACAGCACAACAAATGCAAAGAGGGTTCGAACTTAACCGAACAAGTTCGGTTTTCCCTAAAAGTTCGCTGCGAATCGAATTTGGACCATATTTGTACGAATATGGTAACTATGGTTTTTAGGTATTTGGTCATGTTCATCTGGTTTGCTGATTGATTAAGTCCCTATACAGACTTGGGCAGACTCCACAAGCCTTGCATATCCGTGTTGATCAGCATCTCCAAGATTTTGGATTCAGAACTATGGAGGTTGGACTGAAGTTATAAACCAATGATGATTCAACATCGGTCGAAGAATTATTCTACAAACATTTGGTGGGCACCCTGATATATCTTTTGCCTACATGGCTGAATCTTTGTGATGCTCTTAGCGATATTTCTCAGCTTTTTTCACAACCAAAGCTCATACATTGGACAACAACAAAGCATTAGGAGACTACAAATTTCAAATTAATATCCAAGGAACAACACACTGATTTACTGACTAAATCCTTTGCTCCCATTGTTTTGGCAAATTTTTAGGTACAAACTTGGAATATTCTTCCGATTAGTTATAAAAAGGGTACCAAAGATAACATTGACTAATCAAATATTAGATAATGTATTTAAGTTATCAATGTATAACTACCTCACCTGATGTAACTTCATTTATGCTTAATACAAGATAGACACACACAAGATTAAGTGTGCCGTATGCCTTCCATTTTCTTTTCACTCTCTCTCTCTTTTATTTACTAACAGGTAAAACCACATCAAATGCATGACTAGTGCTTGTGGAGATGAACAAAAGGCATACGCAGTTAGGAAGGAACCTGTGTTGGGTACTAAGCTTTGACGTGAGCGATTGGGTTTGTGATCTTAGCAAAGTACCGCCAAGTTTTTCTTTTTTGCACCTGCAAAAGATGTTGACCTTTACTTGGTAGATTTTGGGTGGAAGAAAGGCAACAAAGGGTAGGGAAGCTGGAAAGGGTCTTCATCTGTGAGATGGATGATTCCCTCTTCAATATAAATTGTACTGTAGACTTTTATGGAGGGGAGAGTGCAGAAATATTTAAAATAATGAATGTACAAAGGTTAGACACCACTTTGGAGTCTGGAATATGTTGGGATCAAGAAATGGCTGATTATTCTCACAAGAAGGAAATGTGAGTAAATGGTATAGTATGTAAAGATAAGAAAGAAAATGTACTAAACATCATCAAATCCATAAGAAATGATATGAGAAATTTTAATCAACCAAAATTTTCATCATTAGGGTAAGCTAAGTCACAGGGTTTACTGAATTTCAATGTGAAAGTTCAAAATTTGGCGAATTCCATTAAAACAACCAAAATTCATCCAAAATTGTCAATAAATTCGTACAATATGTATTTTCCCTTATTTATATTTAGAAAGCGTTAAAAATCACTAAGACGAGTAGAATCCTTTAGACACACTCAACTAAAATTGATGACCTGCACATAGGCTGAAGTAACCTGTGTGTTGTCTACTTGTGAAATGCACCAAAGAATCTGTGCCCTAGCCACTTAGACGTTTCAAAATGTGAATTGAATGAGCCTTTAAAGTCGACCAAAGCTGGTGGGGAAGACCAAGATGACGCTGGAAGGGAAACACAACTTCACACAAACGACGTGATCACACTTACACACGTTTTTCATTGGATTTCAGTACATCTTCTACAAAAACCCGCACCCGTACTTGTCTCTCATACTTCTTGTACAACATACCCTATCACACGCTATAATAGGTTTTAGGTTTATTTAAGATTTTAGGTTTTACGTTTTTTTAATAAAACATTATGTTTTAAGTTTTAGGTTTTTTTAATTTGTTATAAAGCATTGCACATTAGTTTTCAGCATATACAATTTAGAATTAAGTTTTTATTAATACTTTTGTTTAGTATTAATTTTAGATTTTAAATGAATATTTTAAGTATTTTAGTTAATGAATATTTTAGATATTAAAATTAGATTTAATTTTTAGTATTTTAATTAGATCAAAAATTAAGTATTTTAATTAGATTTAGTTTTCATTTTAAATTAAAATTATTGATTATTAATTTTTTTAATTATTAATTATATTTTTCAAATTTAATGACGAATTTTTCTAGGTGATTTTTATCCTCTGGCAAATTTCTTTCTAATTTTATAAATGGTCGAACACGAACACAAACTTGAACCTTGTGACTTAGGGGCCAAGTCAAATTGTGCAAAGGTCTGAATCTTTGTAGAGCTAGCATGTACTGTTATTCCCCTAACCTTTATTCATGTTACTATCTTCAGTATGCATGTTGGTTTATAGATTGGAAAACATGTGGCAAGCATAACCCTACTATAGTCATCTACTAGTTAGGCTTCCTTTCTCATGTATGGCTTACCTAACTAGGGGCTTGTGGGTATCCGTAACGGCGTAACCTAATGGTGGTTATAAAGAGTTGGGGTTTACTTGTAGACCATACTGTATCTACTGTATCCAGACTCTATCCCCTCGAAGTGGATCACTATTCATTTCTTTCACTCTTCATTATGTTTTTGTTTGCGATGAGTCTTTAGACTTGTATGCTTCTGTATCTGTTTTCTGCAAATATTTTCTCTGTTTTTGAGAGAGATCATTTCTTTATCGTGATTTCTGTTATTGCTGATGAAAATAGAATAGAAATCTAAAATATATTACAAATTCGCTGTCATTTCCAAAAATTCTGTCAAAAATCCATGATTTCAACAATAGAAGTTGACTATACATAAGAGGTTTCAACCAACAAAGGATGATGTTTTCAAGAGTGTGATACCTTATAAGAGGCTTGTACAATTTGTCTGTTTTCTTTTTCTACATTATAAAGTGATTTATTTTCTTCTGTTTTGAGACAGAGAGGCATGTCAGGTCTAAGTGTCTAATTTGTTTCACTAACTCACATCAGGATGAAAATGTGGCATTGGAATGGAACCGTCAAATAGAACAAGATACAGAAAGACTAAAAGCAGAAGCTAACAGGCAACAACTTCGCATGGTTTGTATAATACTGTATTATGTTGGTGTGTTTTCATTTTATCCTTTTACTTCTGCAGAACCTTAATAATTATGTTCTGAGCACTCGAAAATTGCCAGGTCATGGGATCCTCAGGTGTCATATGTAAAGATTTGGTCGGAACTTGAGATTAAGAACCAGATGTTAACTCATGATAGTAAGTTTTTGAGGAATTTAAATGCACATTATTATGTTGAAACTTGTTACACGTGTGAACATTTGATGTCGTTCAGATTTGAAAAATATGCATGCCTTTAATATTGAATTGTTTGTTGATGGTACTTGGCTATTATGTATTCTGCCCAAGCAATAACAGATACTTCTACTGTTCTGATTTGTAGTGGCAGAGAAGGTGGTGGGATGGGCTGTCAGTTGCCATTTGCAGAAGGACGGCGAACCTGTTTTATTCAATGGAAAACTTGCTATAACAGCAGAAAGGTAAGTGCTTGGTGCTCTGTTTTTGGTAGCATACTTTCTTGTGCTGGACATTGATGGATGTCTCACTTTGGATCTCGATGATGCCATTGGGAATGTCAAAATACTGGTAGCTTCTCCTCCCTGTGTGTCACGGTTCCATTCACAGATTTACTAGAGATGTCAATGAGAACCAAGTGGTGCATTATCTTGAGATATGTGTCCTAAATGTTTAGGTTTTTTCTTTAGTCTTTACCAGGATTGTGATTTGAAGCATCAAACACATGAGTTTAATGCTCTGTTACTGGAAAAGGTTGATTTTCTCTGTTTTTGTATAGGTCAACATGTCCACTAATTACAAGGGAGTGTGACACACATTACTTCACAATTGTTTTTGCTAAGAAGTGAACTCACACTTTGCACCATCATTGGATCACTAAATCTCGGAAAGTCAACATTCGGGAACTTGCTCAAGAAGGATGATTATCTTTTGCCAATTAGAGAGTTAGCTGGATTTTCTTCAGATGAATCTACATGAATTTCTGGAATTATGCAAATGTGTGCAGGCATTTTGACCATCCGCATTCTTATGTCTTAATTGACTCAACTTTGAGATCTATTGTGAATTTTTTGGCGACTGTTCTCTATTTATTTTTGTCCACCCTTTCTGCCTTCTTTGTTGCTTTGGCTTGATCATGAAACTAGAGGATTGTTGCAGCACAATGGAATCACTAAATGGATTTTGTTTTCTTGGAGGAATGTTTTTACTGTCTGAACATTGATATAAAAAGGATCTTGAACAAAAGATTAACACCCTAATGTAGTTTTAAGAAGGCTAAGGCTGTAGCCCGTGTTAACATAATTACCATCTATTGAGGCTACTTTGTTTGAATTGTAAATAGTATATGGTATGGCCATTGTTTACTTAACATTATCCCTCTTATATGCATCTTGAATAGCCTAAATCTATATGTTTCATATTTCAGCCATTTATGGTCATCTATTTTCCCTTCTGGCAATGTATTGAGTTTTCATCAATCTTACATGTTTACTTGGTATTGATATACATACTTTTTTGGTCTTTCAACCAGCATGCAACATAGCCTTACAGAGTTGCTATCTGTGCAAAGAGCTTCACCAATGAAAAAATCGTTGAAGGTGAGGATTGGAAAATGTAATGCTTTATTCCTTTCAGCTGTTTTAGTTTGATGCAGAATCACTATCAATCATGGACTGATGTTGAGAATAACTGCTCCGACTGAGAGTTTTCCCAAAACCATTCTACAGTTTTATGAAATGCATGCTTTTCTGCTAGCTGTCACAAGTCACCCACTTTGAACATCATGATTATTTTACATCATGCTTCTTCAGACCATGATGCCTTTTGGTATATGGTTTTTCAAGTGAACTTATTAGATGCAATATAATGGCTACTACCGATGATTTTGCACTTGACATAAATCTCTTGTATAATAATAATGTAATTATTGTCTGTTTATCCAACTTCTTAGTGGAAAATTTGATAGACTGAGGTTTATTTTTAAAAATTTTTATGTTCTTCATACATATATGAATGCCATTTTAGAAATAATCCGTGGTTATCATTTGCAGGATGTTACATGTGACAATGAATTTGAGAAAATACTCCTCTCTGAAGTTATTCCTCCTGATGAACTAGGAGTTACTTTTGATAGTATTGGAGCACTTGACAATGTTAAGGAAGCACTTAGGGAGCTCGTTATGTTGCCATTGCAGCGACCTGAGCTTTTTGCAAAAGGACAACTACGGAAGGTTTTTCCTTTATATTCCTGGTTACTGCTTTGAAATTCATGATTAAAGAAAATGCTTTATAGATTGAACATTGGTGACAAGCACTAAGTTGGCTTGTAATAGTAATAGTAGTAACAGAAACTCCTAATGCAACTCCTACTGAAAATAGAAAATAGAATAAAAGTGGTTTAGAAAAAGAATAAAAACCCTAGAAATGAAGGTGTCCAGCATCGATGGTTTAGAGTTTGGCCAGATGTCAGTTCTTACCTGAAAATAAGGCAAATTCTTCAGAAACAACCTAAAGATGGTCTCAAACAACCGTTCATTTGAAAATGCATCAAGAAAGTGGAATATGAAAGTCTGAAAGCATATTGTAAAATTGTACCATCAACAATTTTGAATTCTCATTTATAAGCTGGAACCCTTGGCTCGTAAAATAATATATTAAAATGTGTTTGTTTAGCTAGTGCACATTTGTTTTCAGTTTAACTTCTTGCAGGCATGCAATGAATTTTTAATAATTTCAATGTTTATTGGTTCTTCTAGACATTTAATGGTATTCTGTATTTGAAATCACTTGAATAATTTGCAGCCTTGCAGAGGATTGCTCCTATTTGGTCCCCTGGAACTGGTAAAACGATGCTCGCAAAGGCTGTAGCCACAGAAGCAGGAGCGAATTTCATTAATATTTCAATGTCAACAATTACATCGAAGGTGTGAGTGGCATCTTATTTGATGTTATAAACAGATCTTGAGCTTATTTTCGCCTAACTGGTGTGCATTTGCTATATTTGCAGTGGTTTGGTGAAGCAGAAAAGTATGTCAAGGCAGTCTTCACTTTAGCTAACAAGATAGCTCCAAGTGTAATATTTATTGATGAGGTAAGTTTTTGCTTATTTGCATGAAGGATAGCTCCAAGTGTAATATGTATTTGATGAGGCGAGGAATTTTATCTTAGAAATGAAAGACAGACATAACATGTTAAAAGTAGTAAAGATAGTGAATTTTAGGACTCTTTCAAAATGATGCGTCTAGATATCATTGTGAGCAGTAGCGTGTTATATTGTCATAGGGCACTATTTTAAAACCTGCTGATCAAAGTCATAATTTTGCAGGTGGACAGCATGCTTGGAAGAAGAGGAAAGGACTCGAACATTCGGCTATGCGTAAGCTAAAGAATGAATTTATGGCTAGCTGGGATGGCCTTCGAACACGTGATAAGGAACGTGTGTTGGTTCTAGCAGCTACAAATCGTCCTTTTGATCTAGATGAGGCTGTCATCAGAAGGTTTCCAAGGAGGTACCATCCTTACGTAAATCTTGTGTCATACTCCAACAATTGTCATAGATCATCAATCTATGTTTTATCAAACTCTAATGACAAAACTTAGCTAATAATGAAATTGAAACTCTGAGAATCATTCATGGTGACTCTGGAAACATCCACTCATTCATCTGATGAATATCACAGGTTAATGGTTGATCTTCCAGATGCTGAGAACCGATCCAAGATTCTCAAGGTTATTCTTGTGGATGAAGACTTGGCACCAGAATTTAATGTGTTGGAATTGGCTGCTGCCACTGATGGATATTCAGGAAGTGACTTGAAGGTAGTTGCCGTTTATATATATTCTTATACATTTGTGTTACTGTTTTCTGAGCAACTTCCTTTTCCAACAAAAAAAATGGATAATAATTCTAAAAATATTCAAAAAAACGTCAGGCATCTTATTGTATTGTGTAATATTGACAAGGCGGGAAGTCGTTTAGAGCTGATATTTAATTTCTCCATGTTAAGTATTAAACGAGTCATCTTTTGATTTTTCTAATTTCATTCATACACTGAGAGAGCTGCCTTTTCTAGACATGATTTTTTTAATGCTAAATTGGTTTGCAACTTTTCAGAGTTTATGCACAACTGCTGCATATGAACGAATACGTGAGCTGCTAGATCAAGAATCTAAGGTATTCCAACCACACATAGTTTGAAAACATGAGCATATGTCTTTATTTGCTGTTCTATATCAACAGTCATGTGAATGTGTTTAGGAGAGAGAGAAAGCAAAATCCGAAGGACGGGTACCTCCTCTAACCGCTAAAACACCTGAACTACGGCCTATAAGCATGGATGATATGCTAAAAGCCATGGAAAAGGTGATAAATCTTATAATAAGAATGTCCTGTCATTAGGAAGTATTAACTAATATTAATTTTGTCTGCATTGTTAGAAAGTATCTAGTAATATGCAATTTTCTTGTTTTGTATTCTTGTCAGGTTCGTTCTAGTGTCTCCGGAGATGCTAGAAGCATTCTTGAATTGCGGCAATGGAATGATGAATATGGAGAAGGGGGTCAAAGAAGGTGATGACTCTAAGCTATTTCATGTGAAATAGACTATGTCCCATTAGAGGTAAGCATTAAAATGAATATCTCAATTCTGTTATCATGTATGTGTTACTTGTGATTGAAATAGATATAACTTATTCCAGGAATGCTTCCTGTTTGCATTGATAACAAAAAATAAAATATGGGTATTTGACTTTATGATAGGGCTTAGTCGAGCAGATTTGCAATCCTCAAATATATTAGAAATTTAGACCATTGTTGATATTTCTCCATTCTTACAAAAGAGTGATTTTCTTTGGATAGATTGCATATGTCAGATAGCCCAGAAGGTAATCCAGAGAACATACACTATTATTCACCTGGAGATCTCATAAACGCCCAAAGTTTATGGCAATTGTTGCAAGAGATTATATACAAATTCCTGGAATGGTAGCAGGTTGAGCTGTACAGTGAAAGGAGGAGACATGACCTTAAGGCATGGTATCTGAACAGAATTGAAGCACCATATAAGTTCCAGTAGGAGGATAAAATCAAAATGTGTCACTAGCCACAGGGAAATTTGTGGGTGTACATGCAATTTTTTTTTGCAGCCCCTGCTCATATTTAAAGGTGTCATTGATAAAGTCAAAAAGCAGCACAGATTTTGTTGTAATTTTTGGCATGACCATTTTGTAAGAAGGAATACATATTCTCATTCTGGTTAATGTGTTACAATTAGCATGACACTTCTCGACATAAAGCAAAAGCAAAGGAGTAAAGTATATTATTTTCTGCCAGGTGTATGTATATTTGAACAATAAGCACTAAAGCTGTACTTGTAATTGTCTATTTAAGTCGAATCCTTAAAGTCAAAATATAGTATCATTTCACCGAGTTACATCATCATTATCATGAATATGAATATAAACGCCTTAACTTTACAGGTTAATATCTGTTATTGTGTGGGGCAGGGTGTAGGGGAGATGTAGTGGCAAGTTCAATTGATGTTGTAATTCTCACAACTGGTTGTTCTTTGTATTAGCTTATATGGCCATGTGATAGGTGCCTGATAACTTAGTATTTACAATTATGTCAGTATGATAGTGGTAGATTATCTTAAGAAGTTTCGCTGCATTGGACAAATTTGTCATCACATCAACTACCTTTGCTAATAACTGATTATGTGTTGGAAACCTATTCAAAAGTTCAACTTAAAGCTCACAACTGGTTGGTCTTTGTATTAGCTTATATGGCCATGTGAGAGGTGCCTGATAACTTGTATTTACAATTATGTAAATATAGTTGTGGTAAATATCTTAAGATTTGCTGCGTTCGACAATTTGTTATCACAATAAATGATTATATATTGGAAACCTATTCCAAAGTTCAAATTAAAGCTCGTAAATTAAGTTTACTATTTTACCTATTTGATGGGGTAAATGGTAGATATGCTGTCAATGCTTGGGTGTACATATAATCAAATTCAAAATATATTCCACAATTTACACCTCCATTTAACTGATTTGTTCCATACTGACAGAGAGTCTATCATCAACACATGGTTTCTATATTATTTTGAAGAGAAGGTTATATTTTTCCTATCCCGGCAACCTAGCATCTGGTTTGTGAGGAAACATGAATTAGCACCAATCATCCTACTCTCTGATGGTGCCAAGTTGTTAAAGTTGGATAAAGATGCGGATTTGGGGATTGGGACACAGTCCCTTTGGTCTGTAACAACCCGTACCGAGGATGTATATGTATTAATAAGTTCATACAACTCACGATCTTATGTTGTTTAATATATGTGTTGCTAGACAATAAATTGTTAATAGAATAATTTTTTATTTGAGGCATCTTGCTCCCCGAGAAAAATGTTGATCAGTAAAACATCCATTTTTGAATGGTTCAAGGTATGCAGCAGTCGATTACTTACGCTTTGGAATGTAATAGTCAATGGTAGTTGTTACTAGACCCCATACAATAATTTCCTACACCAATAAAGCCTCAATTATATTGCACAAGGTGGCAACCCTACTTTAATACCAATATTAGAACATTTGGCTTATTTAATGAAAATGTTTTGGATTGATTAATATATAGATAATTAATCTTTAATATGATAGTAGCTTTGTGCAAGTCATCTCAAAATGATCTCCACTAGTAGTCAATCATTAACCATAACGACAATTTTTTCCATTTATTTTGGGCAATAATCATTAGTCAAAGGTACTCACTTAGCACATTAACACCTTAAAAGTATTTGTATGGTAACGAGGAATGAATGCAATTCACCACTTTCTTTAGGTTTCTCACTCTTAACATATTTGAATAGTACATAGAATAATATTTGAAACTTTAAAGGCACGGTGAAATATCCCTTGTAGGATATCACTTGAAATTCATGAAATATATAAAAATAATAGCAAATTGAAATTTTGATTTTTATTTATTTTTAAGACAACAATATGTAGAAACAAAGAAAAATTTGTATTTTGCGTAATAATGATTTGTAACACTAACCATAAGTTTCAAATAACATAAAAAAATATGTAGAACAATAATCAAGAGAGATAATATTTCTCTCCAATTTGATTTGATTTATTTATTTTAACTCGTTGAAATTGCCTTAAAATTCTAAAAATTCAAAAGGAGTTGAAATGATCTTTATAAATCCTGAAATTTAGACAACAATATATTTAAATTATAACGAATTCGATCCAACTCGAAAATAAAAAACTCCAACTAGAAACCCTAGAAAACACTATTGCAAAACCCTAAATAGATTTGAAAATAAATTAAGTCCAAACTCGAATGAAACTTCTCATAGGAATTCGCCAAGCTTGTTTCAAACACCGGAAAGAATATGATTTGTAGATGGCTGAAGTATGGACCAAATAATCTCTCTCGACGCTGAGCAAATCCTTGAAATTCTCTGAAAACCCTGATATGAAAATTTGATTTGAATGAAACTCCAAATTATCAAACTAGGGATGAATTTTTTACCACCAAAGAGTGCTTTGCTACCTAGGAGTGGATCTCTCACCACCGAAGGTAGGGTTCATGTAGGATCTTACTCCATAAGCAAAAAGTGTGCAACCAACGACTCATATATCTGAAAATGTTTGTATATATGAATGCCCCTTTCTCTCTTAAGTGCTTCATTTTATAACTTTTCATTGTAACAAAGGGCTTAAAAGAACCCTAATCGACCCCCTTGGGAAAAAAACCATATAATAATAAAATAACTTAAGTTACTTTATCACCACTATGTCGAAAAGTACACTTAAGTTACCCCCAACGAAGAAATAGAATAATAAAGTACCATAGGGGAGCATCACACAACCTTATTTCACTTAGTCGCCTTCAAAGTACACGTCCAATGTCGAAACATAAACTATAAATGAATTGAAGGTGCAAACCATACCCAATAACCATTAACTTAACGAGCCCCTTGGGCATGACCAAGGCTAAGATAGATGAAAAGCCTCCTAGGCCATCTGCTCGAAATTGGGGACATTACAGTCCTCCCCTCCCGAGAAATGCTTGACCCCAAGCATTATCCTGTCATGTTGTAGAAGTTGAATACCACAAAGTAAGTTTCTCCACCTCACCTTGTAGTCAACCAAATATCGATGTGATCTAAAGTAACCAAGACACCTCATGTAGTCATCATGCTCTCCATGCCGTGTAGAGAACAATGTTTCCCCTGAAGTAGTATGATGCCCACACCAACTCTCCACTGGTACCCACACTGAAACTGCCAATCTATCTAGTCCCTGCCAATGTGAAGTCATCATGTGATCACTCACTACCTCTCTAGTCAACCCATGGGTACGAAAGTCCCCTCTGAACCCTATGGCATCCTTTGGATCAACCTATGAAACAACCCATATAAGCACAAAGCGTGTCAACTCTCCCACATGACCCACACTCGTGTGAGAGAAAGGCTCCTCATAATGTGTCTCAATGTGTCCCGTGGGGAAAAATCCCAAGACTCCAGTAAATGGTCAACCGACAATATCAACTCTACATAGTCCACCTCCTGTGATGAATGTGAACCTATTGAATAACCAGGTAACTGAGTCAACTCCATCCCTCCATTGACTAGCACATGGGTGAAGTGCTCACTGTGCATAGAAGCAGTAAAATACATGAGTGCTATCTCATGTCGACTCAGGAAATGATGGCCTTGTATACTCTGATTTGTCATGACGACAAACCACACATCCTTGAATAAAGTTGAGGATATCCTCCCTCAACCCATGCCATCTGAACCTCTCCCATATGAACCTACAGGTCTCATCGAAGCTCAAGTGTCAAGTCATGGAAAAACAATGCACATGTCGTAATATCTCCATCCTCAACCATGAATCTGGCACAAGGTACAATCTTCCATGATAGAAGATCATCTCGTCCTCTAATATGTAGTTGTCATCATGTACGTGACCATCCAGAATCTCACAAGTGTGTTGGTTCTTAGAGTACTCAATAAGCAAATGAGATCTCCAATCTACCGAAACCTCAGATAACCAACATAATGATAAACTCGGATGATCTGAACCTATAACCCCAATATCTGTAATTGTCTCATGTGCACCACTATTGGTCACACCCATATCCACAGAATTCCACATCGGTGCCCAATAGTAAAACACCTCGTTGTGCCGGAAAGTCCTCTTCATCCCCTTGGCTGTAACCACTCTAGGTGCTCTTGTAGATAAGCCTCTCAAGATTACATTCCTGCCCTCGGACTTAAACTTCAGCTCCATCGTCTGAAAGTTAGTCCGAAACTCACCAAGAGAGTGAAGCCACTGCACTCCCAACACTATGTTGGTCACTCCCATACCAACAATGTGGAAATCATCGGTAACTGTGTAGTTACCCATAGTGATGCTCAACTGTGGAACTCTCTGTGTGCATCTCATATACTCTCCATTGGCTACAACAATGTTGAAGCCCTCAAAGTCTTCTGTCTGTAGACCTTTCCTCTCAACCAAGGATGCATCAATGAAGTCTGTGGGTATCCCCACTATCAATGAGTACCACAACACGCTGACCCTATATAACTCCTCTAACCCTGAATGCCTTGTACATTAGGAGTACTAGACAATGTAGCTATAATCTCTCGAGGAAAAGTCTCATCCTCTTGCTCCACATCAACGTATTGTCCAATACAACTCCATCTCCAACATCCATCTCGTGGGTCTCTAACTCCTCATCTCTATCACCCTCACTCTCTTCAAAGACCTCAATGAATTGGGCCTTTCCTTTCCCTGTGCAATCATGCCCTAGAGCCCAAGGTGTACGACAATCGAAACATAGTTTCTTTCACCTCAACTCATCTCTAAGCTCTTGGAAGTGAATGGCTTCTTAGCCACATCCTGCCTAGGTGTAGGCTCCTTCATGTCTGCAGCTCATCCGGTCTACATGCGGGTTCCTTTTTAAACTCGAGGTGGAAACCTTGACTTTGGAGTGGTTAGTTCCAAATCCCGTGCTCTCCTAATAGCATCATGCAATGAAGAAGGCTCAAATGCCTTCACAAACCCTGCTAGTGCATCTGTCAAACTTGCTATGAAGAGTGAAGTCAACCTCATCTCTGAAACATCAAGAACCATAACCGAAATCCTCTAAAAATCTGCAATGTAACCGTTCAAAGAACCTTTTTACCTTAAGTGAGTCAATTCTCTGAAGTACCTATCATGATCCCTCCTATCAAATCTGCTCATCAGCCTCTGTGTAAACTCCACATATGTATCAATATGCATGTGATCCTATGTAATGAAACTATGATGCCACCCATCATGTGCATCTCCCTCAAGATGTAGGATTGCAAATTTAATTGCATCCTCTTCGTGCATGGGATTCAAGTCAAAGTATGTCTTCAACTTCTGAATCCATGATTGTGTTGTACACACCTTTGAACCATTAATGCGTGGAATGAAGATCTATCCCAATCTCCTCTCGTAACTCGGCACCTACGCGGATGGTCCATCTTGCATAGGCTCTCCCGGCGCCCAACACAAGCCAAACACTTGTTCTAGTTCAAAACAACATGGCGCAAGAGTCAGAATGGTGCTTCCCGTGCAACATGTCTCACCGTCAATATCACTGCGCTAATGTTGCGCACGCGTAGGCCTACATGATCCATGCTGCTTCTAACTACGAACCTTCCACAAGCACAATCAAGCCTGAGAATCAAGAAAATCTAGAAGCCCCTTCAGAGGCCAACCTTATGTTCTTTTGCGCCAAAGACTTCTGTACAATTAATCAAGCTACAAATGATACAAACAGACTGTGTGCCTGGGTTGTTGATAATACAAGGTACAAGCAGAGAATGCTTGAGTCCGGTGTGCGAGTACCAATTCCCGCAACACAGCCGATCCTCAAAAGCAAAGAGATGCAACTAAGAAAACTAATATCCAAGGCACGAAGTTTCTGCGAATGAGGCCCCGCACAACACTTCTCCTGAAGTAGCGCGTGCCCCTCCTTTGGTAGGTCAAGCCTCTGCCCAAGCTATGGCCCCTACCTATGTGCCTGGACAATCAAGAAAAGATGCTATTGTGCCCCAAATGCAAAAATCAATGAGCATTCCATTCAACATTGTGGACCAGATGAAGAAGACAAATATAAATGTCACAATGTGGGACACTCTGGCCATTCCATCTCAGTGTGACTTGTTGCATGAAGCTCTGGCGCAACTCCCACACATTGATCCAATTGTTCGAAAACCCCATGCTGCAGTCAATATCTGTCAACTAGAGGAGAAGCAAGCAAGTAAGGTTGTAAAAACCCCACCCTTTTATATGTCTTTGATCATAGGCAAACACCTTGTGCACAATTGTATGATTGACTCATGCACTAGTACTTTTGTCATGCCTAAGAAAATTGTTGATGTCTTAGGTCTTAAGTACAACCCCTTGTCCAAAGGAGTTCTATAACTTGATGGATCAACTATCACCACTCGAGGGTTATCAAGGATCTCGAGTTAACCCTCCATGCATGTCTTAGCCTCACTATAACTCAAGATGTGTCAATCATTGACCTACCTCCTTTGTTTTCCTTATGTCTATCAAGATATTTTACTTGCTAAAGTGGGTGGTTACTTGTCTTCTGATTGGTCCCATATGTTACTTAAGACAAGGTATGGTACCCGTTTACCATACAAGCTGAGCCAATATTTTCCTATCATGTTGAGTCATATGATCCATCTCCTCTCCAAGCCAATTGCCTAATCCATGAAGAACAAGTTTCAGTTTCTGAAGAGCAACCTGTTCCCACTCCTGTACCTAACTTAGTGCTAGATGAGTGGGCAGAAAGGCATCACAAGTTTGATCCATATGCTGAAGAACTAGAAGCTTTTGAGACTGGGCTTGGTACTTAGTACATCCTCAAGAAGAAACTGTGTGGCGAAAATCTTAGGTCTGTGGAAGTTATACTTCGATGGTTCCAAGAAGAAACAAAGTGGGTGCAGGAGTTGTTCTCATCTCTCCCAAGGATGTGAAATTATTCTTTGCGCACATGTTGCAGTTCACATGCTCCAATAATGCCGCAGAATATGAAGCATTGGTACATGGTATTCTTACTGCAAAGAAGAAAAGGATTAAGGTGCTGCAGATATTTTAAGACACGGAATTGGTCATTCACCAGGTCACAAACAAATGCACGGAAAAGAATAAGCTTCTCAAAGCTTATAGAAACAGAGTTTGTGACCTCTTTGAGAGCTTTGATGCTTTAAACTTGTAGGTGGTGCCAAGGAAGATGAACAAAGAAGATGATTAGATGGTCGTGCTTGGCTCACAATTTTGTCCTACAAAGGATTTTGCTAAAGGAAACACCCAACACGTCAAAATGGTAATCATACCATTCATTCCGCATAACAACACTAGGTGACAAGTGTTTGATAGTGACACGCAAATTGTCCCGCTTCATTCATAATGAAGTGAGTTTTATCAACATGCAAGCTAACTTGCATGACAATTATGGTGACCAAGTGATCCCACTAAAGACAAATAAGTTGCCTAAAGGGCTGGTCACCCTAGAGAAAATATTTAGCCCCAACGATGAGTTCAAGGGTGAAGAAAATTATATGCACGTGACGTAAGAAGACTGCTCCCCAGTCACTATTATGCGTAGCAAAGAAATGTTGTTGAGTAAAGCTTACACACATGATGAAAATGAGGCCTTCATCTCTCTATCGAAATACAATGATATTTTCTCATGGGAGTATGAAGACCTAAAGGATTTGATCCAAGTGTTGCTCAACACTCCATTGACCTTGATCCTAGTATCAAGCCCATCAGACAAAATCAAAGGCCAATCAATCCAAGGATAGAGCCCCTCATGAGGAAAGAATTATCTAAACTCATTGAGGCAAAGATAATATTTCCGATCAAGTATTCTACTTGGGTCGCAAATCTTGTTCCATTGTGCAAGAAAGAATGGAGAAATCAAACTTTGTGTCGATTTCAGAGATTTAAATAAGGCATATTTGAAGGATCATTATCCTTTGCCTTCTATGGAGCATATTTTGTAGACTGTGGGCGATGCACAAATATTTTATATGTTGGACGTGTATTCTGAGCTTCAATTAGATCCTGGTCAAGGAAGAGGATCAATTCAAAACATCGTTTACAACCAAGTGGGGAACATATGAATATCAGAAGATGCCATTTGGTCTATAAAACGCGGCACAACATTTCAATGTGCCATGGATATTGCCTTCAAATGATATATGAATGAACTCATCTTGGTTTACCTAAATGACATCATTATTTTCTCAAAGCAAAGCACGTGGATCACATGGCGCACTTGGAGAAAGTCTTTGAGAGATGCAGAGAATTTGGGGTGTCTCTTAACCCCAAGAAGAGAAATTTCATAGTTGTGTAGGGTAAGATTTTGGGCCATGTAGTCTCAAAGGATGGCATCACAATTGATCCTGAGCATGTTTCAGCCATCCCGACTCTTTCCCTCACCGGGCAGACAGAAAGCCTTCGCAACCTTTCCTCGGTAAAATCAATTTTGTTAGGAGATTCATTCCTAACTTTGCAGGATTGGTTAGGCCCATCACCCTCATGCTCAAGAAGGACACAACCTTCAAGTGGACAACAGAAGGAAAGGAAAGCTTCAACAAGATCAAGCAAGAAATTATTTGTGCGCCAACACTCATCAACCTAGATTATGCTAAGGATTTCATCCTTTATGCTTACGGAGTTGATGCGAGTGTTGTTCTTTATGACATAAGAAAATGAACAAGGACGGGAGCAACGATGGATTTTTTCAGTAAAACATTGAAGGATTATGAGTTGAAATATATTCACATGGAGAAACAGTCTACGCCATCATGCGCACGCTCAAGAAGTTCAAAAGTATGCTCGCCAAAAATCATATTAAGGTGTTAGTTTCACACTCAGTGTGAGAGACTTCATCATGAGAGCAGAAATTAGTGAGAAGAGAGTGCGATGGGTGACCAAGATCATGGAGTATGATGTGACTATCAAAGCCATGAAGTTGGTTAGAGGTAGTGCGCTCTGTAAATAACTTGTTGAGGAGGTGCATAATGAACTTGAGAGTTCATTATTTCGGATGAAGAGTTCCCGTATGCGAACCTAAACAAGATGCAAATCTTAGCGCACACAGCTGGATGAAGGACATGATTATATTCCTTTCTAAGGGCAGGTACCCTCCTGGTTTGAACAAATCAAAGAGGAGGTATACGAGGTTGGATTCAATACCATATGTTTTGATTGATGGCCTTCTCTTCAAAAGAAACATTGATGGCATACTATTGAGGTGTATTGACGGCGTGTAATTTGAAAAAGTGTTAGTATAATTTCACGATGGATTCTCTAGTGTACACTTCTCTCCATGACTACAATGATGAAGATCATCATGACATGACTCTTTTGGCCTACCCTGTTCATGGATGCACACAAATGGGTCATGAAATGCAAAGAATGCGCTTTCTTTGTAGGAAAGAAGAAATTGGCAACGCTTCCCCTCCAACCAATTCGGTAGATCATCCTTTTGCACAATGGGGTATTGACTTCATAGGCATGATCAATCCTCCTTCGAGTGCTGGCCATAAATGGGTGTTGACAACTACGGATTACTTCACTAGATGGACAAAAGCTATCGTGCTCAAGGAATCAACCAAGTCAATCATCCTTGACTTTCTCAAGGGCATCGTAACAAGGTTTGGTGTTCCTCAAACAATTATTTTAGATAATGCAAAAGCCTTCCTTGGTACTAAAATTATTGATTGGGCTCTTAGTCTTGGTATATACTTGAAGACCTCCTCCAATTATTACCCTCAAGGTAATGGCTTGGCAGAGTCAACAAATAAGAACCTAATCAGGATCATGAAGTGAACAATGAATATCAACCAGACAGGCATACAAAGGTCTCATGCGTGCTTTGGGAAGACATAATCACAATGAAAAAGGTAATAGGAACTTTGCCCTATAAGTTTGTCTATGGAAAGGAGGCTACACTTCCTTTGATACTTGAGTTGAATTCGTTATCACTTGCCCAACAACTGGAATTTGAAGGCACAAACTAGAGAGAAATCAAAATGACAGAGCTGGTTGAACTTGAAGAATCAAGGAAATCTTCCATGATCAAGCTAGAATAACATCAAAAATCAACAAAGAAATGGTTTGATATAAATGCTAGGCCTCAAGCTTTTAAAGTTGGGGACTCGGTCTTAAAATGGGATGTTGACAAAGCCAAACCAGGGTGTCATTCAAAGTTTCACGCACTTTGGAGTGGCTTGCATATATATCGGGCCTTGCAAGGAGGCTAATTCTTTCGAGTTACCTATTCTTGATGGAGGCATGCTATCCATCCCAGTCAATGGGATTTATCTCAAACCCTTCCATTAAGCTTGCTACATCATTTTGTATATATTAGAGTAGTTTCAATTCCTCCAAGTGTGTTGCATGCACATTATCTGTTTTTACACAAAGTGATTTCCTTCCATGTGCTTCTTGCACAGACACTCTTATTTTGTTTCCGGATGTCACCATCTTCCATAAGCTTACAACAACATGCAATATTTAGAATAGAGTTCAGAACATGCTTCAAGTGACTCAGGGGTAGTTCTTCAAAGTTACAGATTAGGGATTCATATACACGTCGACTCCATTCATAAAGGATGCTCTAGGCTACTGATCTCCTTCATTTAACGGGCATATAGCCCTAAAAGTCACCAAACTGTACCCACATAACTCCCCTAGTTATTTGGATAACTTATATTTCCATTATGGCTCTGAGGTTCTATATTGCAGGTTGTGTGCACTTTAATTGTTCTTTTGGCATGTTTTCTTGGCTCCTGTTCCTCGTGTGCTATTTCACGCTCTCCATTTTCCTTGCACTTCCCATATTTTCCTTCTCATTTCTTCTATTATGTTCCATTTTCCCTCAAGCCCAATATTTGCACATTCACATTCCTCCTAGTGGTCCATACACCCTTCGAGCGCATCCTAGACTTTCTTCCCCAAATTAGCTAAGTCCCTGATATTCTTGCGCGCCCCCTTCCTTGCTGCCGCACATTATTTTGTAATGATTGCGCCTCTTCCATACATTTCTTCGGCAGGTATTCCTTCCTTTCCCCACGTGCATTACTTTTGTGTGCCTCCCACTTTCTTCTTCCGCACTCGTTTCCTTCACTTCGCACGCTGCTCGACATTCCTCTACGCCACTTCTTGTGCCATGTGGATGGTTAGAAATTGCAAGAATCACACGCAACCTACCAAAGTATGCCAACAGGGCGTCAAATCCTTACAACCAACCAAAGTGTGACACATGCAGAAGATGACAAAATAGTTGATGATGTGGGCTACCCTCCATATCACTCAAGTTCAAATTTTAGTGGGATTGGGTAGGTAAGAAGTTGGAAGACCTCTATTGTGCCATTCATGAAGGATCCGATTGCTCCAATCTCCCGATTTGATTTAAATCTCGCTCCTTTTCGCTTTCCTACACGCCAAATAGACATGGAGAATCACATTTGGATTTGCAGGCATTTATTGCTTGTTGTTCATGGTTGAGTTTTCAAATTGAATTTTCCCTCCTTCTCCTCCTTCTCTCATTTATTTTTTTGATAAATGTAAGAGCATTGCTCATTGATAAGGGTTAGATAATTTCGGTTTTCATAGGCCTTGCCTTGCATTTTGAGTTGCAGACCTTTAGATATGGTCTTTGCATGTGGATCTCACCTTAGATGCCATTGTAATTGACTCTGCATTTTTGGAAGTAATAGAAGCATTGTTTTGTGGCTATCTTCGCCTTAGCTTTTTTTTGTTCTTCTTTCGACCTCTCCTTCACGTTGTGTGTTTGTTGTTCCTTCTCACATCCTCAGATCTCCTTTTCTCGACCGAGTTTCATGAAAATGACCGTGTAGCCGCATTCTCGGTCTATTCTACGCGTGTCTAGGCTTCCTTTGCACATTTTCCTTCATTTTCACTCAAAGCTGATAATGTTCATCCCCTTTCTTTTTGGTTTTATAACCTCCTTAGTCTAGTTTCCCCCTTTTATGTTCTCCTTCTATCCTTGGTCCCTTGACATGTTTACCTTAGGATTTCCTTTCAGCATTAGGAGTAGCAATAGCAGTAGAAATAGGTAGAGGAATCGACCTTCTCCGAAGGTTTGTCTCAAGCGCACAAGGTCCCACAACTTGGAGATAGTCCCATTATTGATTCAACGATTCAGTTCTTTCATATTTGAGACACAGTGCGGGTTTGAGCCACCAACAATTACTTTATCATCACTATGCTCAAAAGTACATTTAAGTTATCCCAACGCAAAATTAGAATAATAATAAAATAACTTAAGTTACTTTATCACCACTATGCCCAAAAGTACACTTAAGTTACCCCCAATGAAGAAATAGAATAATAAAGTACCATAGGGGAGCATCACACAACCTTATTTCACTTAAGTCACCTCAAAGTATGTGTCCAACATCGAAACATAACCTGTAAGTGAAATGAAGGTGCAAACCATACCCAATAACCATCAACGTCACTAGCCCCTTGGGCATGACCAATGCTAAGACAGATGAAAATCCTCTTAGGCCATCTACTCGAATTGGGGACATTACACACACGGTTACTAGAATAAGGCCTAGTAGATTAAATTTATTGTAACACAATAACTAACATTTTTCACAAAATTAATCTTAATGGTGTATAGACAATGTAATTTTCTTACATGCTCATTGTGAATTGATTTTGGAGTTCTCTTCCTTATACCAATTGCTTCTAACACCGGTATTATTGTATTATATGTATACCTTGGATTTTTTGATCCTTGTATATTTTCATTCACCCACATTACTCTTTCACTAGTTGGGAAGATTGAGTTGGTTTGTGTGCTAAATTCACCAATTAGGGTCTAACATGCACATAACATCAATCTATTTACATCCTAGCCTTGTTTGATTTCATACCTTCTCGCTATGTCCAGTTGAACTCTTTAATATGCTTAATGATCCTTGTTATAACATGTGATGTTTGTCCTACTTGGACTTGGTTATCTTTAGGACATCATACACTTGTGAGTTGTTGTCTACTTCAAGATTTGGTATTGAAACCCTAGAGGTTATAGTTGCTCATTGTCACTTCATTCCCCCTCTTTGAGCCTTTTAGACCCATTTTAATTCAAATTGTCCCTATAACGTGCAAAGGTGTTTTTGGCTAAATGGTAGTGGTGAAGCCAATTGTGGTGGGGCTTGGTTTGAATTGTACAAAATTGTTGTGAACTATTTAAAGTTGTTTACCAGTCATTTCTAATTATTTACATAAGTTAAAAGTGTCACTGGAGCTTCCCTAAACCTATGAATAGCTCCTTTGCATACGTTTATGTGACTCCTTAATTTTGTATGCTTACAATCTATCAAATATATTAAGCCCTCCCTTGATATATTCTTGAAGATCTACCAAATCATCCACACCCATTTCATTTCTTCAATTTAACACACCTTTCTCAATTTGATCTTCATACACATTATAGATATGTTTTGAGGGTGCAAATAGTTTTGAGATCAATTTTATGTGTCATTGATCACCTCTATATGAAAATTAGTTTTTATGATAATTTTTCCTTTTTAATTGGTGTTTGTACTCTTTTATTTGGTGATTTATCCGATATAAAAGTTATATTAAGCCATGCTCATCTCTTTATAATTGCATGTGTTTGTTGAAACATTGTTTGCATTTGAAGAACTAAAAAAATAAACATAGGGTGGATTTTTGATCCAAGCATTTTCCTTGATTCACATGAATAAGAAAATAAATCCTCTTCATTATGTAATGAGAAAAACCGGCTTTAGTCAACAAGGCTTGAAATGGTGTATTTCTTGTATAGTGGTGAATCTATTGATATTGGCATATGTGGTTGTGTAACCACCGTGGTGGCTTTGAAATTTTCGATTTTTATTGGTCATAGGCTTTACCCAAATTGATTGAATAATTTGGGTAATGGTAGAAAAAGGATGTCTCTTAAGATTCTAGAGAGTTGGGTGTCCTTTAGTGTACAAAAAGATGCTTTTGAGACATGATAAATAAGATGCACAAAAACAATTGAAGATATGTGTATTTGAGTGACATGTTGTTTGGTATAACTATTTTTGGCCATACAAATGATAAGGATTGTGTGCAATTTCCATTTCCAATAGGTTTTTCCCCATCTCAAGGTTTTCTCTATCAATGTCTTGTGTCCATTGTTGCATTTGTTTTATGCTCTTTCTTTTGGATATTTATGATAATTTACATTCTTATTTTCATAATGCATAGTTCATTTTGTTTCCCATCAACATACTACACTATTTCTAAGCTTCTAAAGCATTTTAAACTCGCCATTCGTAGGATTTGAAGATAGATAGCGATTTGTGCATTTTCAAATTCTAGTTATCAATTAAATTTATGACTTTACATATCATTTTGGTATTAATTAGTGTTGATATTGTGTATTAATTTGTGATTAATTTGTATGACAATGAAAATATTGAACGAAGAGTTTATACCTTACTGACCTTGAGATTTTTACAATAAAGTGAAATTAGAAGGTAAAATAAGGGAAGGTAAACTTTCCAAAAAAATTGTTTCCTTGAGTCATGCGTGGAAAGTGTGATGAAATTACTAAGATACTAGTACAAGCAATAAGAGCTCACAACTAGGAACCAAGAATTCATATGCATGGTGGTTCATGCTCCAACCAAGAAGTTTGATATAGAAGAAGAGCCACATGAAAGACAAAGAAAGTTTTCATGGGTAAGAGGATTGCACTATAAAAGAGATAAAGCTAAGGTAAAATAACCCAATCATACTCCTTTTAAAGTTAAAACCAAAGTCGAGGTTAGATATTTTGAAGTACACAATTGGTTGAAATAAATGAAGGTATTTTTTAGTGCTCATCAAACTATTGAAGGACATGATTTTTTTTCTCATGAGTAAAAATGGAAGTATATGCTCTAATGTAGTGGGAAAGGTAACATCCTTGTACAAAATTCAATTGTAACTAGGTGAGATGAGCTCAAAGAGTTATTATGTAACATGTTTTATCTTATCGGTATAAAACTATTCAAAAAATTAACTCGACAATATTTTAGATAAGGTAATGGTTGAAGTGTGCATGATAATACTAAAATGTTTCATAGACAACCTTATTCTAATGGGTTGGACTTGGAAGATGGTGACAACTTGACCAAGTACAAGGGAGGTATCTGTACATGCCTAAGAAGATAAGTCATCTCTCATCTCAATTAAGTGAAAAGAACCTTGATGGGGCATGATGCATACTATAATTGAGTAAGAAAAGAGGTCGAGGGGGATTAGTTCACAAGAAGCTAGTTTAAGAAAGAGAAAATTCAGTGTTACACAACTTACAAAAAGGATAAGTGGAATATTAAGAGAATGACCTAATTTTTCATGTTTTTAAAGATTCAAAGAACTATTGTAATCATTGTGTTAGAGATTAACATATTGACATAAAGTGTTGGAAGTTGCATCAAGAATTATTCCAAGAATGACTCTAATAAATACATGACATATTTGAAAGAACAATTGATGGAGGAGACATGGGAGAATTTTGATGTTGATGAGAAGTTAGGATGCACCATGAACAATACATCTAGCAAGGAATATAGAGGGAAAAGATGAGAAAGCTATTCCAAGTCAAGATGTAGATCGAGAAATTCAAACATATGAATTTTTAAGAAAGCTTGGTTTACAAACATATGATCATCCTCATCCATATCCTTTGTTTTGGGTGAAAAGGGTTGGATAAATGCATGTAACTACGAAATGTAGATTCAAAATTTTGGTATTAACGAACAATATATTGATGAAATAGAACTAGATGCAATTCCACTTGATCGTTTTATGTGGTGTTTTGGAAGTCCTTAGTTGCATATTAGGAATTTTGATAATAAACATAAATGGATCAATGATGGGATCAACTATATCATAAGGCTCATCAAAGCAATCACATAATTACTATGGTAAATGTGAAATACACAGAGAATACCAAGACATAAAAATATTTAGATGAATTCATTGTTCTCTTTTCAAGAAGTGTTCCAAACTCCTAAAGGTTAGCCACCAAAAGAGGAAGTATGGGATTCAATTGTTTTCTTGAATATCCTTTACCTAATATTGATTTGTAAATACAATCAATTTTAGAGAGTAATGAAGTGAATAAACACATTCAATACTTATTAGAGGAAGGGGCCATACACCCAGTACTTCATGTGGGCCACCCATTATGGTGGTACAAAAGGAAGACTATTAGAGAATGTGCATAGATTATAGAGCCTTTCACAAAATCACATAAAAAGTAGATATATATTTATGTGGATTGATGAATTGTTCGACCAACTTCAACATGCAAAATATTATAATTTAGGTCTCAAATCTAGCTGCCATCAATTTCTTATGAATGATGTTTAGAAGACAACCTTCAAGACAAAACATGGATTTTATGAATGGTTGACGATTTCATTTAGCGTATGTAATGTACTTGCATTTATGAGATGGATGAATGATGTGTTTAGGCCTCTCATATATTCATGTGCCAAAGTGTATGTTAATGATATTTTAGTTTTCACTACTATATGGGAAGAACATCTAACTCATTTGAAGCAAGTCTTGCAAGTGTTGAAAGGAAAATAATTTTTTTGCAATATGAAGAAATGTGAGTTTTCCATAACACATACACATGTTGCAATGTGTTTTCGGTTGATGAAATATTACTTGTAGAATTAGATGTTTCCGCATTAGTTTGGTAGAGTTTTGTAGATAGTTGAGAAATTGGCCTTTGTTATGACCTAATGTTAGCTTATTTTATAGCCTAGAACTTTTTTGTTTTTCTCATTAGAAGAAAGTTGACCATGGAACACTTGCCTTATGATTTCAAGGGGTGTGATACTATAACAACCATATATTTGATATTAATAGAGTTGTTTCGTAGTGTAGTCATTGTCAGGTTTCCTAATGAATTGATGCCTTACACCACGTAGCCAATGTCGAGTTGGATCTCACCTAAGCAAGATTTTAGGTAAAATCTTAACAATATTTTTTTTTGTTAATGTATGGAAAGACTACATATTTAAGCATAATGGCTCAACACTTCAATTACAAGTTTATAATAAGACTATACATGAATTCTTCCAAGAATTCCCATCCTATACCTAGCCTATGTTTGCAAACTCTACGAAGCTTTGGCAGAACCGTACTTGGTTTACAATCTCAAAGGAAATTCATTTAATTCCTTAACTTGGAATTCAATCCCTATTATGCTTACAACTCCTTCTATGTATAACATGCACCAAATGTTCTAGTGGGAGATCAAGACGCCTTAAGAAATAAAATTTATGTTATAGAATACTCCTCAAGTTATCTCTCATGACTATTGATTTGTTTTGGAAGTTTATCCTCTATTAGATCGAGCTGAATTAGATCAGTTTTGGTCCATGGTCATGATGGATATATCAAGAACCATGTGTGATCCCTCCTAACTATATTGATGTTGATAGGAGATTATGTCATACATAGATATCATCATTAAAATGAATGGGAATGGTCTCATAAGAATGTGGTATTTCAAAAATTTGATAGTGTTTGGTGGCTTTTGCAATGCATCACAACATAGGGTAAGCATCAACAGATCTGTAAGCATGCACAAATATTTAGTGTAAGTTTATTGTTATCGATTTGAAGTGTTGCAAAAAAATATTATGTGACATGTGGGGTAATGTGCGGCTATGAGAAATGATGCGCGATTAAATCTACCTTTTCATGAGTGAGGTAAATATCACTTAACATAGGTAGGATTGCAAGGATTTGGGAATGTAATGTAACTTGGAATCTTATGCATGTCATGAAGTTTTGTGCGGTTTAGACAAGTGTTTTTGGCTTCCTCTAAATTAATAACACAAAGGTTCTTTGTGCAAATTACTTAGGAGTGTTGTGGCATTTTACACGTATCTATTTTATAAATTTAAATATTTTTGGGTGAAAGGATTTCTTGTGAGCCCGAGTGTTGTTGCATCAAACACCTCAACTAAGAATAAACCTAATCCCCTACTCAAACATGTTTTGAAGGTATTCAATCGAATAAACAAGTCTAACATTATCTATTTCCTTAAGCTTAGATCATATTTGACTCATTTACCTTTCCATTTTACCGGATGTTCCTTATAATATTTTGTGTGTTGTCTTTTCTATGCGGTCATCCAAAATTCATTGAATATTTAAGTGTCTTTTCTATGGTAGTTGGTGCCTCTAATATAATTTTGCATGTTATTCTTGTCCACTTTTCTTCCCCTCAGAATACATATATAGATCTGCTACATTAAAGATGGGCATGATATTTACCCCTTATGGTAGTTGCTTCTCGGGCATTCTTCACAAATTTCCTTTGACAATGCATCGTCTAATCTATTTCACTTGAGTTTATCATACATTCCTTGTGGGAACCTTTCTTTATGTAGGTGCACAAGAAGTAAATGACCAACCTTAAACTCCAAGGTTCTCCACATCAAATATGTGTACTATTTATACTACACATTACTCTACTCCAACTAGTTTTGTACTTTCTCATGTGCCTCATTCATGTACTGCAAAAATTCGTTAGCTTCCACATGTATCCCTTTTTCTTTCATAAACTCTTATAGCTCTGCAAACCCTCATGGAATTGTTTTATACATAATACTGAAAGATGACTTCCCAATTCTTATATTGACATTCTTGTTATATGTGAACTATGCATACATAAGAATTAAATTTCATGTTCCTTCCTTTTCGCATACTAAACATCCTAGTAAAATTTTAAGGCATAAGCTAACAACTTCTATTTGGCTATCCGACCGTGGGTGACACATATAACTAAACTGTAACCTCATGTTCATATTATTTTTAATGTTCACAAAAATTTCCCCATAAGCTTAGTATCTATATTCTATAAAACCATGCACGAAAATCCATGTAGTCTCAAAATTCCCTAGAAAACAAGATAACAACATGCATAACATCATTCATTTTCTTAGTACAAGAAACTAAAATGAAGACAAAAACTTTGGCGGAATGTAAAAATATTTTTTGGGAGAACTCTGATTTTATTGTTGTTGACTCACAAGGAGCGTCAGGAGGTGTAACAATATTCGGGACAACAAATATCTCAATGGTAATGTGATTTTAGCTTCCCATAATCATATAGTTATTAAATTTCATGCTTCTAAAAATGAATCAATATGGATCCTTTCCAACATCTACGCTCCCAACATTGTTGTTGGTAGAAGAAAACTATGGGAGGAGTTAAAATATTTTAGAAGCATATTTAAGGATTATAATTGGTTGGTCATGGGTGATTTCAACACCCCTTTAAACACCTGGGGAAAAATATGGTAGTAATTCTGATTTCTCAGTTGGTATGGGTGACTTTGCTGAGTTTGTATCTTCTCTCAACCTCATGGATATTGAGCTACATGGAAACCAATTCACCTGGTCTAATAGAAGAATTGGTGAGAGTTTGATACATGTAAGATTAGACAAAGCTCTCATCTCTGCTAATTGGATTTTGAATCAGGATTTTCACCTCTCTTCATTACCTAGGATTGGCTCAGATCATAACCCTATTGCACTTAATATTTTCAATTGGTCCAAGCCATCACATAGCTCTTTCAAATTTGAAAAAATGTGGCTGGATCATGAAGACATTATGGATAGGATTAAAGAATGGTGGCATTGGGATGGAGAAGGAACAACACAATTCAAGTTAGTTCAGAAATTGAAAAATGTAAAACAACAAGTTAGAACCTAGAACAAAGAGGTTTTGGAAATATTTTTGAACATAAGAAAGAGATAAAACAACATCTTGAAGAACTCGAGATGAGAATCTCCACCAAAGGTATGAATTATGAGGATCAACAACTTGAAAATAACTTACTTTTTGATCTACATAACATCAATAATAGAGAGGAAACTTTTTGGAGAATGAAATCTCGGGCTCTGTGGCTGAAAGCTGGTGATAGAAACACCAATTTTTTTCACATGACCACCCTTAAGCATAGGTCCGTAATGAACCACTGAGGTATCCAAAGGAAATGGCATTGTCACCAAGGATCAAAATGATATAAAAGTAGAAGCTCTCAAGTTTTATGAAAATTTGCTGATGGAAAGTAATATTTGTAATGAAGAAGAAACTTCTTTCCTTCTAGATGCCATCCCAAGTAATAATATTTTTGATGAGAGATTCAAAAGCCTTATAAAATCTGTAGCCATTGAGGAACTGAAGAAGGCTATCTTTTCACTTGAAGGAGATAAGGCACCAGAGCCTGATGGCTTCTCTGCAAATTTATTTGAAAATGCTAGGATATCTCTTTCGGAAGATGTGCTTTGAAAGTCTGTAAATGAATTTTATAGAACAATAAATCTGATGAAGGAGCTGAACAATACTCATATTGTGCTAGCCCCAAAGAATTTGGATTCTAAAGACTTCAAGGATTTTTGGCCTATCACCCTGGTAAATGTTGTTTACATATTTTTTATTAAGATTCTTGCTACTAGATTACAACCTTTGCTAGTTGATCTAATCTCTAAACAACAAAGTGGATTTATAAAAGGAAGGATTATTCAAGATGGAGTAATCATGGTTCATGAAACCATACACTCCATGGATAAAAGTAAAAATTAGGTATGGCAATAAAATTTTACATGCATAAGGCCTTTGATAGAGTGTCTTGGAATTTTTTAGATAAGGTCTTGTCAAAATTTGGTTTTCAGAACAAATTTAGAAAAATCATTCAGCCTGCATCTCCACTTCCATATTTTCAGTTGTTGTTAATGGTACTCCTAGGTGGGATTCTTTTCCAGCAGCAGGGGTATAAGACAAGGGGATCCCATATCCCCCTTACTTTTTATAATAATGGCAAACAACCTTAGTAGATCCATAACTAAGGCTATGAATACTTGGCATGCTAAAAGGGTTCAAACCTACTTCCACCAACCATACAACTTCACATCAACAATTTTCTGATGACACAATTTTGCTATTGATGGCTTCTATTCTTGAAGCTAAAGCTATAAAGACTATTCTCAGATTCTATGAAGCAACTTCTGGCCAGAAAGTCAACTTTGAAAAAAGTTTGGTGTATTTTTTCAATACTCCTTCAGATAGACAGAAAAGAATTGCACTCATTTTGGGGTGTAAAATCAGCTCTCTACCCACTACCTATCTAGGCTTACCTTTGGGCACTAATAAAGTCTCTAATGCTGTTTGGAATGCCTTGTTAGATAGATTTCACAAAAAATTGGTTGGGTGGAAAGGTGTTGTTCTCTCTAGTGCCGGAAAATGCTTGTTAATCAAAAGCACACTACAAAACTTGCCCATATATATAATGTCTATGTACAACATCCCAACAACAATTGTTGACAACATTGAAAGAATTCAAAAGCATTTTCTATGGCATGGAACTGAAGAAAGGTTTAGGTACCATTTAGTTGCTTGGGATCAGGTTTGTACACCCAAAAAGATTGGTGGCCTGGGTATAAAGGATATCAAGAAGATGAATGTAGCTTTAATTGCCAAACTTGGTTGGAGACTACTAAAGGAAAAACAACCTTGGACAAAACTCATTAGGATCAAGTACTTGGCTCAGCACAATATGAATTCTTTTCTTTTTGAAGAACAACTTCCCAATGGATCCATTTTTGGAACAATTTGCTTCAAATCAAGCACATCCTTGCTAAAGGTTGTAGATGGAAAGTAGGAAATGGTTAGGATATACATTTTTGGCAAGAAAAATGGACTGATTTCAGGTTGAGTGACAAATTTGGCTCAATAAAAGATAGTCTAAGTGAGAAATATGGGACTAAAGTAAAAGATTACATAGAGTTGGGTGAAAGCAAGAGAACTTGGAAGCAACTCAAAGTGGATAAGGAAAATTTAAAACTTGTTGTCTCCTCTCTACAACAACAACTTGCACTCATTCCTCTTAATCAAAAGGATTCCAAGGATGATCTTATATGGGTTGATTCTTTTGATGGGGACTATACTGTCAAATCGGGCTATAATGCATTTTTTGAAAATATTCAATGTGATATAAACTGGAGTAAAATATGGATGCCTGAGTTAACCCCAAAGGTTAATTTATTTATGGGACTAAAGTAAAAGATTACATAGAGTTGGGTGAAAGCAAGAGAACTTGGAAGCAACTCAAAGTGGATAAGGAAAATTTAAAACTTGTTGTCTCCTCTCTACAACAACAACTTGCACTCATTCCTCTTAATCAAAAGGATTCCAAGGATGAGCTTATATGGGTTGATTCTTTTGATGGGGACTATACTGTCAAATCGGGCTACAATGCATTTTTTGAAAATATTCAATGTGATATAAACTGGAGTAAAATATGGATGCCTGAGTTAACCCCAAAGGTTAATTTATTTATATGGATAGTATTAAAAGGAAATATGTTCACTAATGATAAACTAATTAAAAAGGGTTTCATTATGTCTAACATGTGCAAAAAAACGCTGAAGACATCAAACATCTACTTTTACATTGTGAGTATGCCTCAAAGATTTGGAGTCTCATATTTTCCAATTTTAATCTATAGTGGACTCTTGCTAATACCTTCTTGTAGACCTAGGAGCAATGGGATCCACCATATAAACATTTCATGATAAGAAGATTACAGAATTTGGTTCTGCCTCATACCATTTGAAGATTGTGGAAAACCAGGAATGGAATAATCTTCAGGAACAACAGACATGTATGCAACAAGATCTTTAAGGAAATTTTTATAGCTGTCAAAGATAACATTGAAAGGTTTAGGCCTCCAAAAAATAGACCATACCCCAAGGAAGAAGAACCTATACTTGTTGCTTGGAAGATTGATATTGGCAATTCACATAGGAATGATCAAAATAGCATTGACAGATCATTAGTTCATTAGATTCAACCACCCAACTTATGGTACAAGTTGAATTTTGATGGAGCATCTAAAGGAAATCTAGGGGCATCAGGAGGAGGTGGGGTGATCAGGGATCACAAAGGCTGTCTTGTTGCATTTTCTAGAAAAATGGGCCACCAAACAAACCACTATTATGAAGCCTTAACAACATTATGGGGGATTAGGATTGCAAGAGATTGCAATATCTCTAATATTATAATTAAAGGGGAATCTTTGAACATAATAAATATTTTAAATCAAGCGAAACCCCTAGTTTGACTATTAGGGATTTCATTTATGAATCTATTGAGATTTGTAAATCCTTTGTAAAACTGCCAAATCATCCACTCCTATCATGAAGGCAACAAAGTGGCGGATAGTCTTGCTAACTATGGAGTTAGTAATAACATGCAAACTTGGTTTAGTGATGACATTCTCCCTAGCAAGGTACATAATGACATCATCAAGGATAAATATGAAATAAAAAACCATCATTAAGAATTCCTATGCTGTTTTGAGAGTGATTAACTCCTTACGCAGGGCTAATAATATCACTTAGCCTTCACACGCTTTTTGGGTATGCAAAGGCATTGTTAAGAAGTGGTTTTGGGGAGAAACATTGCCATTGGGAACCAAAGAAATAACAACAACAAAATGGGTGGAGCTCCATGCCAAAATGAACCCACCTACGACCCGGCTTGGAAGGATGATGTGACCCTATGGACCTATCTACAAATGGGTGGGGTTTCAAACCTCATTGAAAAAATGCAAGGTCACGATTAAGAAATTTCTCTTCAATTCGTGGTTGGATAGAAGTAAAGAACGGTAGAATATGGTGAGATCAATATTAAAATCACTGAAGAACTTATTGTAGAGGTCATGGGGCTTAGCTTAGAAGGTGTCGATTCTTCAGTAAGAGGGTCGACAAGAAAATTGAAGCCAAGAAATTCCTAGCAGACAGAGAAAATCTCAAGTTTGTCATTGCATGCATAAAAGTGACCTCCATTCTAGAGCCCTTTGACGAAATTGCAAGGATGATTGTCAGGTATGTCACTTTGGAAGGAAGATATGTGACGGTTCCTCTCAAACATTTGGTTTTCCTAAATCATTTTAGAAGGAATTTGCATGTTAGCTTTCCACATTATATTTTAAACTCCTTGGAATGCTCTGTTCTTGAGTTTTAAAACCACACTCGTGCCATCCCCATTCACCAAGGCATCAATTTGTTGCTTCACCGTCATTGCATTTCCCAACATCGTTCAATCCCCACTACCCCTGCCCCTCCTTACCCCGAACCCATTGCTCCCACCAATGCTTCTGGTCAAAGGAAAATTAGAACCAAAACCCACTTTACCCACCTAATCATCACTTCCCCTCCTAAATAATCCTTCGTAGCAGCAAAGAAATTGAGTCTGCTAAAAATATGCTTCATATTAGCAATCCAGCTGGTGCTTCTACTACGGATAGGGATGAATTCCTTCTCAACAAAATTGTCAAACTGGAAAAGGAGGTTGGGGTTTTGAAAGAAGAAGTCAAGCAGGTCTGTAAGAAAGAAGGAAAATGAAGATACAAAATGACCCTGAATAGGATAATGATTAGATTCTTGAAATATACAAGAAGCTTAACTCATTGGATAATAGACTGGGAAATGCAAAAGGAAGACATGACTACACCATTTCTATGCTTAAGGCTATCTACAACTTCATGGAGCAACATGTCAAAAGTGTATGTGTGCTCAATGACATTCCTACTACCATTTGGGAGTTGGGACTAGTACGGGACTTGATTCTCTCACAGTTGGACAAGAAGGATCCCTCCCATGTCACTACCCTGGCACTCTTCACCTCTCTGCAAAAGGTAAGGAAAAAGATTGACAAAAAGAACAAGTGAAGGGGACTATCCTTTCTTCTGGTTTTCGGTTTTGTTAATGTCGGGATGCTGCTTTCATGCTGCTTTGTTATCGTTTTGTCATTGTTTTGATCCTTTTGTATAGTTTCTTAGATAACTATAGTTGGATTTTCATGTTTAATTTGGATGCTTTGATACAAACTTGATGTATTTATTGCATTATCTGGCTATGGAGCCTTTTTATAATAGGGTATAGTCCCTTCAAAATTATGGACTATTTTTTCTCTATCTGGCTTTTGAGAACTTTTTGTAACAGGGTATAGTCCCTTCAAAACTATTTACCCCTGATAAAAAAATTCATTTTCTTATAAGAAATAAAATTTGTCATTTTTGAGAATATATCCACAGTAAAAAACGATAGAATCATGACCCCTATGTGTTGTGGGAAATCCCAAAACAAAATCCATACTCAAATGCTCCCACGCTTTCTGAAGTACTAGTAGTGGGCTGACATAACCCTATATTATGACTCTCCCCTTTCACCAATTGACATACTATACATCTTTGCACATATCAATGCACATTTATAGTCATCCATGGATAAAATATCTTTCTCCCAACTGTGCTAAGTGTTAGATTTATTAAGGGAAATATAATTGACAAATTACAATTCCACCATTTATAGAGCAAGACTATAGATTATGATGTGTAGTTATAGAAATAGAATTAGCTTATAATACATCAAATTACAATGATTAATAAGAAAGAGAAGAAAGAAAATAATAGACAAGAACAAGAGACAAATAAAACTAAATTTAAGTGGAGAAACCTGAAGTAAAAACTCCACTGATAAAGCATTGCTTTTTATTAAGAATTCAATAGTTTTGATCCAACACTTCCAAATTTCCTTGATCTCATAGACACAATAATAGACTTTTGTCTCATAGTATATCAGCTCACATAAGTAGCTTGAGCTTGTATATTAGCTTGATCAACTTAGATAGATCTCATCGATTCCAATCTTGTGAGGGATCATCCTATATAAATAGGATGGGTGGTTGGTCATATTGATTAACTAAAATGTGTAATTATGTCTAATTCTATAGTTAATCTAACGTTAAGGACATAAGTAAATAACAGATGAATGTATAAAGAAAATGACCCAAACAACTAAGAAAGTAGAAATGTAAAACCCTAAAGTGTAAAGAGAGTTAGAAAGAACTCAGTTGATTCGACAAGCTTGTTGGACTATGTCGCAGAGATGGCTAGAGAAATAGGAGGAGGAAATGATTGTGCCGAGGTCCATAAAACCGCAGATTTGGCCAATTTGAGTGAACTGGGATGCCTGAATAAGTACATGGGCACATGTGGGTGCCCTAGTTTACAATATGGGCACCATGGTCTGTGAAAATATCTGTAACCTTCCTCCGAGGTGTCACTTGATGGTTTCCTACCTTCACTCCCTTTTGCACTAAATTCACCGTACTCAACCGTATGTCGTTGGTAATTGGTGATGAAGAAGAGACCTGCAAAACCCAAGACAAACATCAAACCATAAAAAAGAAAGATGCATATGAAGGGGTTGGACTGACCTCAACTGCCACAATGGTGGACTTACTAACTGAGAAATACACTACATCTTAGAACCAATGTAGTTATCTGTGTGTGTGTGTGTGTGTGTGTAATGAGCAATAATTATGTGTAGAAAATGTAATAAAATGGTAGATTAAATAGAATAAACTTCCCTCTTATGTAGTGTGATGCAGATGAACTAACCTTGTGCCTTGTGACGGAGTTAGATGAATTCAAATGGAGCCTTTGATGGATGCAACTTTAGGTGATGATAGTAGTGCTTAGTGCTTGGTACCTCATTATGGTCTCATAACTTTATTTTTATATGCTTATCTTATTCTAATTTCGTAATTAACCCCGAAAAGGCCTACCACTAAAAAGATAAGGAGCTCAAACGGCCAGAAACTACCCATAAAGTGGCGGGAAAGTGTAGAAAGGCTCAGGGCACCCCAAATGGGACTAGGCCGCTTAGGGCTCCCCAGTATTGGGATGGATGCCCCAGTTAAAGGTAAAATGATGCCAAATGACAAAAATAGACTACACAAGTATGTGCTGAAGGTCGGAAGTGACGACAAAAATCAAAGTAAAATGGCCAAAAGACATGGGTTAATTAATAATTTCTTCACTAAAAAACCATATGAATAGTAGTATGAGACTAGGAAAAATAATGTCTAAAGTTCGTGATTTTGTGACTACATTTTCCCCCACTTTATGTTGGTGAGCATAAATCTCGGTAACATAAAGTAGATAGAGATGCATACCGGATGTCCATGTAGAGTGATGTAGAAAGCGTCCCGATGGACTAGACAAAGCGTGGAATGAGAAAATAGTGGAATATGGAAACTAAAGATGCAAAAAGTGAAAAAGTGGTGAGAGTGAACCTAGGGTAGAAACACATATGAATTCCAATGTGTGTGATGTACCTGCATGGTTACTATCGTGTGTGTTGCCACAAAATGTTTTTGTTTTTACCCCCATTGTTGTAGTAGTAGTTGATTGCTTGTTTCTCATACAGATGAACATGCAAGGAGAAAATAATCAAGTAGTCAAATACACTTGTATATGTAAAAATGCATGTATATTTATGTAAACGTAAAGTACGTAAATGAAAAGTGGAGCATGTGCACTTGATCCATGTCGAGAGAAAAAGTGTAGAAGGATATCCTATACTTGTGAGATTTTCAGTGATCTCACGCCACCGTGGCTGAAGAAGTGTAAGGAGAAATCAATTATTCTCCAACCTATAAATGATTCCCAATAACATTTGAAGAGATCTCTTTATTGTCTAGTTTTTTGGGTGATCCGATGCCACTGGCTAAAGCAGTGTAAGGAGGAAATCATTGTATCTTCCAACCAAGAACTACTCCCTAGAATGTTAAGGGAAATATGCCTTGTTAAATTTGCTGTGTATGGGGTTTGTAGACTGGTCTGAACCCACTCGCTGTATGACCCACAATGTCAAGGATGTAAAACTACATTGAACTCTATCGATAGAGAGCTCTGTGTAATTTGTAAAACCCGAAATGATGCCCCCTCTTTGGGGCGCATGAGACGTCACCGATAAGAGAATGCGGCCCCAAAAGACGATTGACTTCATAAAAATTTCCCAGTAGGCGGAAGGAATGTGCTTGGTAAACACCAAGGCACATGAAAACTAGTGGCTAGAAACAAGTTTTAGTATTGACAAACATGGATGTAAAAGACGAGTGTATGCTACACAAAACATGTAGAAGCTAGAATGGAAGTAAACACTCAAGGAGACATATATAGACTGCCAAATCAGGTTTCAAACATGGGACATCACTCATGATGTTGCAAGACATGGAAGGCCGCAATGTCTCATATATCAATAAACAAGTGTGCATACCAAACAAAGGGGAAGGCCCACATACAATAACAATCAAAACAAGAAAGTAGAAACAACAAACAACAATGGAAAAAAATAATCCTGCAAACAAATGCATCACATGAAGCACCCATTAGCATGTTAGAAAGATAACCATATGTAAAAATCATGTATAAGAAGTAATGTAAAGTTATAAGTACAAAATGAAACAATAACAGTCCAGTAAGACATGAATGTGGATGCCCCTAGCGACCTTTATATTAGTGGCGGGGCGAGCATCCATGCCGCTTGTAAGAGACCCGTATCCGCGATACAAACTAGAAAAATGTGTGAATGCACATGTGTGTATGGTAGTGATAATGACATATAAGAAATCTAGCTAGCATGCGTAAGAAGTGAATATGAAAAAGAAAATGTAAGCGAGAGTACAATTAACCAAGATATGTAACATGCTATGGATGGATGGAATGGAATTCAAGATGGATGACATGAGCCACGTACTCCCTGTTTGAATGGAGTTGTATGCAGGAGATTCATTTAGTATTCCCCTCAATAGTCAAGAATGAACCTTAAATGAGAGGGCATCATTAGAAATGGTCGAATAGTGTGTTATGTGTAGCGCGCTGTGATGAATGTATATTTGTGTTGATGATATGTGACCTAGATATTAACACGTGATGATGTATCCTAAAGCGTATATCACGGTAAGATGAATAGAGGAGTGGTGATGTAGCCTAAAGTGTGTACCACTAAAAAATGAAGGAATAGGTGACCATTTAGCCTATAGTGTATGTCACTAACCTAGTAATGTTGCATGATAGAAGGTTGAGTGATGCATGTGTGTGTATGATAGGGTCCATTTGATTTATAAACCCTCGGCAGTTGAGTATGCACCAAGGGACTAGAGTGCGTCATAGGGTAAAGAGTTTAGCACATAGAGTATGCTGTAGTATGTGCAATGATAAGAGATGACCATGTGATGTGTAAGATGTGTAATATGGAATGTATATTGTGTAATGCAATACATATAGGTGGACTGATACCGTGAGAGTGCATAGTATATATGATGAGCAGTAATGCTAGAATAGAAGTGTGACACATGTATGATGAATACTAGTATGGTGTGTAGACAATGTATGATGTATAAATGTGCAATGCAAGTTGTGTATGTAGACTAAAAAGTGTAAGGTGCATGCTATGTGGTATGTAAGATGAGGAGTATATAATGTAGACCCTAAAAGTGTGATACATGTATAATGACTGACTAGTATGATGTGTAGATGTGCAAATTATGTAGACTAAATGTAAAGTGTATGATGTAAGATATATGACACTAGACATGTGAAGATATGTAGTGTGTAATGCCTATTGTGCATTGTGTGGTGTTCATGTGTAGTAAGCCCTCAACAGTCAAGTGTGAACTGAAGCACAAGAGTGCATCATTGGGTAATGGTCACAAAGTGTGTAGATGAATGTGCCTATGCTATGAGATTGATGTATGATAATGCAAATATGAGAAATGTGCTAATGCTAATGTGATGGGGGGTGTGTGTGAGATGCTATGCTACCCAAGTGTGTAGTGGGGAGCGTGTCTATGTACCTCTATCGAGGAGATTATCATTGTCATGGTCAAAACCTATTGGAGCAGCATCGAAACCTGGTGAGCAATAGAATGAGGTGGGTCATACAAAGATCCATAAAATGTAATGTGTATACACTCATTGCATACTCTTCATCAATGAATGGTATTGGTGGACAACCATGTGCATGCCAATGAGAAATATTCAGAGTTTAATTAGGAAATGAGTCATTAGTAATAGAAATATTTCCAAATGGCATAGGGAATGTGAGTGAATTATGGTTTGTGTCTAAAGTACCACCAATATAGTTAAGACAATATTTTCCCAATGTGAGTGGAGAATCACGAGGGGTACGTGCAACAAAGATTGTCAAATGAAAAACATGCAAGCCATACATAGTCTGTAATGTGAAAATAGCCATGATAAAGATGTGGTGAATGCGAGAGGTGGTCATATGTCATTAAGTATGATGCCAATCCTAACCAAACCCTCACGTGTGTAAATAATATCTTAACAAGTGTGGTCGACTGGGATGTGATGCCAAAAGGAGTTGTTAATGAACAACGTGCACATGAAAGGAGGAGGTGGAAATGTTGATGATGCAATAGAAGATGAAACAATGTCTAAGGCATTAACAAATCCATGATAAAGTACCATAACATTAGTAGAAGGGGAGTTTTGAACCTATATTCGCCTGGGCCATCAACCACAAAGGTGTCTTCAAAGTAAGTGTCATCTACATCGAGAGGAGTGAAATTCAGTTGACCGAGTGCTTTGTTAGTAAGTTCAATAGTATCTAATTCATCATCAAATCTCTCAGAATCATCTGTGACAACATTATCATGTTATATAGAGTTGTCAAGTATATTGCTAGAGATGCACTAGGTGGGAAAAGGGAAGATGACACCTCAACAGGTTGAGTAGTAGTGGGGATGAAGGTAGGTGTTTGTAGGTGAAATGATGGTAGTAGTATGAGTAGAAATGACTAGAGTATTTGTAGTGGTAGAAGAAGATTGTGGAGCGCTAGACTGACCAATGTCATATGTGTCAAGGTTACTATATGGAATACGTTGCAAAGGTGGGATGGGCATAACAGTAATAGGGTCTATGCGACAATATTTGAATGGATCTGGATCGAAGTTATAGTATGTTCATAGCCATCATGAAAAAATTGACACATTAGTGAATAGTATATGGGATGAATTGCATTGCGTGAATCCAAAGTCTCCTAACAAGAGATTGAATTGAAATGAGGCATCTATAACAAAAATTCGGTGAGGATGGTGATCCAAAAATTGTACTTGTTTTTAAACTGTACTTTTAAAATTTCTAGATACTAAATTTTTCCATATTTAAAATTGATCAAGAGTATTTTTGAACCAATTTTGGGTGTCTTGAAAGCCCAAATTTCAAACTCTTCCGAACAATCAATTATCTTAATTTTCCAACTTTAGTGAAATATTTGAATCTAGTACAAATCCATTAAAATATTCACAAGTGGAATTTATAATGCACTCAAACTGAATTCTTGATTCCAAATTTTGATAAGTGCATACCTTTACTATTGTGGGTTATGGATATTGAAATTTTGATTTCAATCCAATTTAACCAGTTATGTGATTGCTTTATTAATTAATCAAATAAACTATTTTAAATGTTTTATCTGATCAAAAGCTTCTAAAAATTGAATATGAAAACACCACAACTCATAAATTTGATAACAGAGTTCACCCAAGGCTACGTTTCTAGATTCTTGAAAAGAGAATCGATCTATTTAACACCTCATGAAGTACAATAACCCTCCAATAATGAAAAACATATCTTTATACATTGAAATGATCTGATCAAAGAGTCAAGGAACTCGAAAAATTACAAAAAGCGCCCCTATGTTGATCTCATGGCTCCTACATTGTTTGCATGGTGAGTTTCCTACGAAAATATGTCCGAAAAATTTCTACAACTGAAAATATATAAAACCTACAAGGAAATAAATTATATATTTGGAAATATTATGAAATTATGAGAAATTTTGGTTTTTACACCAAGTCTTGAATCAAATCGAAGTGCCCCAAAAATTCATATTTACTGCCTCTGCCTTCTTAACTACCTCCCACATCCCTACAACTATGTGTTTTAAATAGCAGCCACCAACTCTTTACCACCGAGCCCCATTGGGTGAGTTGGTTGGGCGTATGTGCTTTGGAATAGGTAGGTCCTAGGTTCAAGTCCATGCGGGTCCTTTTGTGTCGGGCTCATTGTATACACCGTGGGGTGTATCCCATTACTAATGAGGATGACACAATTTATATGGGGAAATACCCCTTCCATTTACGTGGCTAAGGCCACATCCTCCACATTTTTCTCAACTTTTATATAACTGGAGTGCTGTTTAAGTGACCCACTGGGTTACGTGGACCGGCTATGCATGTTTGGTTGGTTCACTCGAGTCGTGGTTTGGGGCCGAGTTGGACCACATGTGTCTTAGGCCGAGTCATTGGTTCCACCGTGTGATCCTGCGCTATTTGGTTAAGCACAAAACTATGTGGGAAATGGGCACCAAGTTTGTTGTGTACTGTTTGATCATTGAACTGCCCAATTAATATGGGGTTTATTATGGAATATAAGGGATAAAATAAATCACGAACCACATAGTTTAAACCGCCTGAACAAATGTGGATAATAGTGTGATCAACATGGTGGGGAGTTGATCACCCCACCAAGATAGAAATAACTCGCTTGAGCCAATTATCAACCTGAAATGCACAATTAGAGTCCTGCAATGCAAAACATAAACTCATAGTGCAAAATTGAACTCGAAATACAAAATTGAGCTCGGAATACAAAATTGAGCTCATGGTGGCAAGCCACGTGGTGGCTTGAGGGCCCACCACATCGGAAAATAATATGAAGCTCTCATGGCGGCTGGACTCCCTTTCCTTAAAAGAGTTAAGCCTCTTGTTCTACCATGCCACAATGTGAGTTGAAGACCGAAGGCCTGAAACCATATCAAACAACCTTTTTGTCTTCTTGCTTCTTTCCAATTGTCACGTTCGGATTGGGCTGCTGACCATTTTCAATCTTGAACTTTGACCTACAATATCTTTTGCATATGAGCTTCATTTTCGAGTTCCACTGTCAACAGAAAACTCTCTAAATTCTCTAGAAGCTTGTAATGATTTAGAGAGATTTAGGGAAGATCAAGATATCTTGAAAAATCCTCCGATCAAATGGTTTTAGGCCCAATTTGGATGTGTAATGAAATGGCCCCTAAACATGTATGAGTGGTAGAGTCATAACCGCGGATGATAGTAGAATTCTTAGAAATGAGATTATCACTAATACCTAGTTTTTTTAAGAGGGAATAAACACATAAGTTGATGGCTAATCCATTATCAATAAGTACTCATTTAATACAAGTGGTGCTAACCACAACAGTGATAAGTAAAGGTGCACACGGATTGATTTTAGCAAAAGGTGATATGTCCTCATCAATAAAAGATATGGCATGTGGAAAATTGTGAAGAGATTGGATGAGGTGTGTAAAATCTACTACCGAGTTGTCACTTTCTATGTGAATGGAACGAAGGGTTGCTTCAAGTGTTTGGAAGCAGTCAGGCACATTATGCAATAAGTCATAAAGAGAAATATTAGCGGGCATATTTTTAAGTTGTTCAATGATGTCATAGCCCTTAGAAGCTATAGGGGGAGTCACCAAAGTAATACATGGAGGAATAGTAGAGGGTGGAGTAGTATGATGATTAGGACGAGTATGCCGAGTAGTTACTACATTGATAGATGGGTCATCCTTGGTATAATAAAGTGAGGAGGATGTTGAGTACACAATAGCATGAAATCCGAAGCGAGTGGTTATTCCAAAAAAATTAGTGCGTGCAAAAGAGGGATAAAATGATTGAGCCATAGTAAAAGAAGATCCCTAAGTGGAAGGTAGCATTGAATGTGGGGTTCACCAAAAAACGATTAACTAAAATGTGGAATTATGTCTAGTTCTATAATTAATCCAACATTAAGGAAAACAGTAAATAACAAATGAATGTATAAAGAAAATGACCCAAACAACTAAGAAAGTAGAAATGTAAAACCCTAAAGTGCAAAGATAGTTAGAAAGAACTCAACTGATTTGACGAGCTTACTAGACTGTGTCGCAGAGATGGCTGGAGAAATAGGAGGAGGAAATGACTATGTTGAGGTCTAGAAAAGTGTAGATTTGGGTAATTTGAGTGGACTGATGCTTGGATAGGTACATGGGTGCCTATGGGTGCCCTAGTATGCAATATGGGCACCCTGGTCTATGAAAAATATCTACAACCTTCCTCCGAGGTGTCTCTTGATGGTTTATTTCCTTCAATTCCCATCACACTAACTTCACCGTAATCGACTGTATGTCGCTAGTAATCGGTGATGAAGAAGAGACTTGCAAAACCCCAAGACAAACATTAAACCCTAAAAAAATAAATATGCATATGAAGGGGTCGACTGACCTCAACTGCCAAAATGGTGGACTTACTAACTGAGTGCTACACTACATCTCAGACATGATGTAGTTCTATGTGTGTGTGCAATCATGCCCTAGGTGTTATTTTTCTAGTCGTACTTTGTAAAAGTAGCGAGCAATAACTATGTGTATAAAATGTAATAGAATGGTGGATGGAATAGAATAAAATTCCCTCATATGTAGTGTGATGCAAATGAACCAGGCCTTATGCCTTGTGATGGAGTTAGATGGATGAAAATGGAGCCTTTGATGGATGTAACCTTAGGTGATGATAGTAGTGCTTAATGATTGGTACCTCATGATTATCTCATAACTTTATATTTATATGGTTCTCTTGTTCTAATTTCATAGTTAACCACCGAAAAGACTGCCACTAAAAAGATAAGGAGATCAAACGATTAGAAAGTGCCCAAAAAGTGGCGGGAAAGTGTAGAAAGGATCGGGGTGTCCCAAATTGGACCAGGGTGCCGAGGGCGCCCGAAGATTGGGTTGGAGCCTATAGTCAAAGGTAAAATGATGCCAAACGACAAAAATAAACTGGGCAAGTATATGTCTTGAAGGTCGGAAGTGACGACAACAATCAAAGTAAAAAGACCAAAATGCATGGGTTAATTACTACTTTATTCACTCAAAAACCATATGAATAGTAGTATGAAGTGAGACTAAATAATGTCTAAAGTGCACAATTATGTGACTACACATACCGTTCCACTCTTTAGCTATGAAGATCGACTAAGATTATTAAAAATAATTTTTAAGACACGAGGTTGTTTAAGTGGTGGTCCACCAAATGGTATCCCCACTTGACATTAACACCCAAACACTCCCCCTTAATGTTAAGTGGGGAAAAAAAAAAAGCAAATCATGCCAAATTTACCTTTTTTAACAAAAGGATTTACAAATCCATGAATCAACTATAGTGATTTAGGCTAGCATGCAGACAAGGGAAATTAAACAGATATTCCCATACAAAGATAGACAAGGGAAATCATGCAGATCTTCCCATACAAAAATTATTAGACAAGTGTTTTATATATGAATAATTATATCAGATTATGGATCCTTTTATAAACCAAGGCATACCCATAACTAGTTTTTAATGGGATTTACAAGTAAACTCTCATACTGTGACTTTTAATTATTACAAAATGGAGGAAGTATTGAAAGTTTACAATGAACTGCCTTATACATTTGCTCATGAGACTTACAGTTAACATATAACATTATAACCATGTGTAACCAATCCCTATAGGATCACCTTGTTACATAAAAACAGGTGGTCATGACCCACTCTTAAAAGCTAACCCAAGTCTTTTATAATAAGTCGTTAAGAGGTGACATTTTCATGCACATTCCCATCAATGATAACTCTAATATGCCCAATAAGGTACAAAACTTGCAGTATTCCTTAACACACAATGGCTTGGTGAATATATCTGCAACATAATCTCTGATGTTGAACTGGATTCTTTATCAAGAGAAATCTGACCTTCACATAGAAGAGAACAATTGACAACCACATAGCTTCTTTGCTGCTTCAAGTGATGGCACATGCATGAAAACTTGAACATAAATCTAGCTATATATCCAACACAACATCAGTATGGTTAGAGTCATGATAGACATCATAATAAGCATAACAACTAACATAACAATATGCTTAACAACTAACCATGTTACATTAAAAATATGTTGAAAAATTTCAACATATTATACTACTAAAATATTTATTAGATGCAATCAGTATTGGACGTCTCCAATATAAACACAAAGGCATCCCCAAGTGTCATTTGATATGCATATAATAATAATTTAGTAATCACATAAAATGAACATATATATCTTATTCTAAGCCTTTTATACAAAGATAAGACATGATAGATATCTAATCTAACCAGATAATCAAATCATATAAGAATGATTACAGAAAAATGACCATGTAAGCAACATTTAAGCTTAGACATGTCATATATGATCATATTTTCATGCCAAAAAATAGTCAAAACATTGTCTTAACTTCTCTTGATTCTAAGAATTATATTCTTGTTACTACTAAGAGATCATCAAAATATAAGACATGAATGTTTTGACAAAAGACTCAATATCAACAAAAATAGATAGAGAAACCAAGCTCATAAAAGAAACTGTTAAGCTTCTAGGAGATTGCTTAAGACCATACAAAGATTTTTGTTCCATACATGAATCCTAGACAGAGTCAAAGATTGAAAGATCTCCCCCTCAATGTCTATATCCATTATATCAGAAGAAATCGAAAAAATTGCGAAACAATTTCAAATTTAAGATACTCGAGGAGAGAAGAGAGGCAGATTTACAAAAAGGTTTCTCAAGATCATGCACATATTATTTGTAACCTCTTGGTATAGCTTTCAACTAAAAAAATTCATCATGAATCAACATAACTTACATGTTTGAGATAGGAACTTCTGGTTTAATATATTACTCTCTTGAAAACTCAGATCAAGAAGGCCTCTAAACATCATAACAAAACTTTTGATGAATGACCTTAGACTTCACATCAAACTAATAACCAAATATCACAGAACTCTTAGGCTCAGAAATTTCAAAATTTAGATGAATAATAATGCTCCCTTTTTATAGAGAAAACACTAATATTTTAAGTCAAAGCTGAATATTATTCCGAGAAGAGGAAGAAAAGAAAGATTTAGACACAAATCCATAAGAAAAATATAAGCCATTTTTATGAATACCAGAAGCAATGACATTACTGAATTTGTCTTTAACATACCATTTATCAAGCAATAAAACAATTTTACCATTTTCTTTAATTAGCTGAGAGAAAGACAAAAGATTCTTTTTCAGTTGAGGAACGAACAAGACATTCATAATTAGCCCATTTGCTAATTTAACATTTCCACAAATTTCAAATCTAATGAAGGAGTTATCTCCTAGATAGATATTTCCTCACATTTGACATCATCTGAGAGGATACGAGAATACATGTCATGTTCCTCGAGGAACGACTATCAAGAATCCATTTATTGTCATTTGAATCGAAAGGTCCATATACATGGCAATCGACTGCTCAACTATATTTGCATGATTTTGCTCATGATATTTCTTTTTATTATTAGGATTATTATTTCTAGAATTCTTGACTGATTTGTTAGTTTTAACTCTACAATCATACTCTTTATGCCCAAATTTTCCACACTTGTTGTAGGTTCCATTAAATTTGACCATAAAATTCTAATTATTTTTAGCGAGAATTAGGCTTATGATTAACTTTAAATCTAGATATCATATTAGATTTTTGATTAGGATTACTATTAATCCTATCTTGAGAAGAATTATGATTTTGAGAGAACAAGGCTTGAGACGTAGTATCACTTTTGAATCAAAATTCTCCATTACTTGTTCTTCTTGAATTAACAAAGAAGACAAAGTATCTAAGTCAGGTAGATCATTCTCATTCTAATACTTAGAGTTAAGAATAGAGATAAAATTTCTAAATGTTTCATGTATATTGATCTCGTATAATGAAATATAACTTATCTTGAAATAGTTCACGATTCTGAGAAATCCAAATAGAGACAAGAGAGAAGCTATATAAGCACAAATTTAATTAAAGAACAATTTCCATGCAAGAGAGCAAAGACAAAGTCAAAAATGAGCTAAAACACGAGCTACGACTTTATTTTTAGTTATATGCTCATAGATAAATGAAATAGACAATCCACGGAAGGTCATAGAGAAAAAATATAAGATTTTTTAAATTTTGGAATCCATGAGACAAAGGAACTAAGAAAACCCGTGGAATGAAGAAAATTTAAAATCCATGACACAAACCAAATTTATAAACCACGAGACAATAAAGTAAAAAAACCGTGGTATAAAGAGTTTTTTAAAAATACCGTAGATCCTTTGATGCACACAAAAGTATTAAAAAATTAAATTTGATAGAAGACTTATCGGGTCCACGACAACAAACAAAATAAACACAAGTAAAAAATCTATAACAAGCCCGAAAAGGCGTGAAAAGTAGAATACACATGTCACGTTTCAATTAGCTTGCACTTCGCAGTGTGGTTAATAAGTCAGAAGACAATTAAAGAAATATACAACAAAACCATATACATGTGTATTTAATTAATTGGTTTTCTTCTTCACACTCTAACACAATGTGAAATCAAAGTCTTATTCAAACAAAGCCACTTATCAAAAATCTAACGGATAAAGAATAGACACTTGGTGGTTTCCACCAAACTTTAAATAGATTGCAAAGGGTGGACTTAAAGTCCCTAGAATAAGCCAAACTTTAAAATAAAGTTTGGGTCCAAAAACAAGAACGACATGTGTCACAATCGTAGTGGCTAAGACAAAGTAGACATTGAAACCTCGAAAGAATTTTTTTGACATTTGCAAAGACCGACACTTGCGAAAAACCAAAATACATGTCAAAATGTAATTGGTTTGCACTTCACAATGTTACCAAAAATACTAAAGAAAAATTAAATATACGTGGAGCCTTCTTAATGGATCACTTTTTGCAAGTCTAACAAGGACCGACAAATAAAAAAAAGGTGGATAATTCGATTGGATAAGCCACTTTGCAAAAAAAAAAAAACAAGATGTGAAATGCAAAGGTACATAGAGAAATTCTATTGGCTCGACCTTCGCATATGGAAGAAACAAGAAAACAAAGGCCTGACAATGCGAAATATAAAGTGAATTGGAGCTTCTTGATTGGATCGATTTCAAAATGACAGAGGAAAGAAAGCCGAGTCCAAAACGCGAATACATATAGAAAGCCGTTATTGGCTCATGTTTCACTTGACTTACAATCGATAAAAACATGAATTAAAATGTGAATACGAGATGTAACCTTCTGATTGGATTGAGCTTCGCAAAAATGAAAGGGTTTAATTAAATGACTAATAATGTGAAGCTAACTAGAGAAAAATTATTGGCTCAAGCTTCCCGAGTAATAGAACTTGAAGAGAACGAAAAATTCAATAAATACTGACAAAGCGAATCCAAATTGCATAAGAAGATTGGATTGTGCTTCGCAAAGTCAAAAAGTCATAGAAAATTAAAGATCTAAGAAAAATAATGATAGATCAAAGCCACTTGGCACTCTATGAGTGGATATGGATTCGCAAACACGAAAAGAACAACAAAAAAGCTACTTAGATCAATTTATTTTCTTGGGCCTCACAAAACCGAAAAGATCTATAAAAAACTGACACAATGATGCCAGGTGGTGAAAAATGATTGGATCGAGCTTCGCAAAGGAGGATCTAGTGAAAAATAAAGATTTATAAAGTTGGGTCAGATTTAAACGCACAAACTAACTAGATCTAAGGAAATCCTTTCGGATCCATAGACAAAAATAGCCCTAACAACTATAAATGGTGCAGAAACTTAAAAAAGCACGCAGACGACGCTTTAAACTATAAACGATCAAAAGCAAATCACATAAGCATAGATCTAAGTATAAAATTTCTAAAACATGATCTAAACAACCATTTATCCAATATTTTACCAATATTAAGGCAGGAATTGGAAATTTAAACTTGGTTAGCTTGAAAACAACTGCAGAACTTTTAGGGTTTCGCAGATTTGTGAACAGACTTCAAGCTTCTTCTATCTAGCAACTCAAAAATCCCCGAGATCAATCTTGCACACGCACAATCACCTGCTCTAATACCATGTTAGATTTATTAAGGGAAATATAATTGACAAATTACAGTTCCACCATTTATAATGTGAAGACTATAGATTATGATGTGCAATTATAGACACAAAATTAGCTTATAATAAACAACGAATTACAGAGCTTAATAAGCAAGATCTGAAAGAAAATAATAGACAAGAACAAGAGACAAATAACACCATATTTAAGTGGAGAAACCCGAAGGAAAAAAATCCACTGATAAAGCATTGTCTTTTATTAAGAATTTAATAGCTTTGACCCAACACTTCCACTTCGCTCCTCGGTCTCATAGACACAATAAGAGACTTTTGTCTCATAGTATATCAACTCGCATAGTAGTTTGAGATTGTATATTAGCTTGATTAGCTTAGATAGATCTAATCTAATCTAATCTTGTGAGGATCATCCTATATAAATAGGATGGGTGGTTGGTCATACCATTCCACTCTTTTAGCTATGAAGACCAACTAATATTATTAAAAATAATATTTAAGACAAGGGGTTGTTTAAGTGGTGGTCCACCAAATGGTATCCCCACTTGACATTAGCACCTCAACACTAAGGTCTTATCCATTCTCAAGTGAATTGAGGTTCATCTAAAATGCTTTTCGAGATCAAGTTTCTCTCATCAATCCTTGTGATACCCACAATAGTGTGCTTCCAAACAAAAATAATTCTTGTAGGAAATATTTTAACTTTGGTATGTGATTGAGAATCACTTATTCTACATATGCCTTCCATGATTCCATAAAATATTCATCTTCTACGTAGACATCCTTCGTCTCTTTGAACCCTACTACACTTGCATCTCAATTAATAAGATGCATCTCCTACTTAGCACATCCGAATCCCTATTGGATCTCCCACTTCTATGCCTCAAGGAAAATGAGTAACTTTGTGGGAATTCAACCCATTTCATGTGTCTTTGATTCAAATTCTCCACAAACTATTTGGGAAAACAATAATGCTCAACTTCCTCGTGAGCTTGCAAAGTGGCATACAAATTCTAATCTTAAACTAAATATATTATTTTTGTCATTCGGTTTCTCACCGAAATAAGTGATGGGTCTCCTTCCCTATTCATCACAACTTCAATGACTATAAGATTATAATCACAATCAACTCGAGATACTTTATTGAAATTAGAAAAGGCCAATATTGGTTTCTATGTGACCTTCTCCTTCAATCTATGGAATGAATACTCTATATTTGTGGTCCACATAAATTCCTTCTTATCTCTTTGTATAATGTCTGTGATAAGTGCAAAAATCTCATTGAATTCTCTAAGGAAATTCGGGTAAAATCTTGCAAGTCCATGGAAACTTTAGGTCTCTATGACATTCTTGGGTGATGGCCAATCCACAACTCGCACATTCTTAGGATCCATCTTTATCTCTGTTCTTGAAATATTACAAATCTCAAATATATTAACTCCTCCTACATGAAACTACATTTCTTTAGATTCACTAGCAACTTCTCCATTTCCGGATGCTCTAACACTCTAGAAAAATGGATCAATTTATTTTCTAGTCTCGTTTTAAAAACTACAAATGTCATAGAAATAAACAATGAAAAACTTATATAGAAAACACTTCAACACTTTGTCCATTAAATGTATCACTACTACACAATGTGCAAATAGTGCCATATTTTGGCTAATTTTTGTGTCAAAAATTAACCTTATTGGGCATTTTTGCCATGTGTTTTGCAAGAAATTGCGTCTTACATTTTAGTAAAAACTGACGCAAACATGATACAACTATAAAAGTTTAGTTACATAGAATTAGAGCCGATTTGTGCCAATTTTACGTGAAAATGTGTCTACTTTGCGCTTATCTTAAAATGATGTAAGACCTACATCATTAACACCAAGGGTGGCACAAATGTGACACAAAAATCATGGGATTGTTTTTACAAAAATATATAATTACTTGTTATTACAAATGGTATGATTTTGAATGATTATTTTGAAATTTTTACATATTTATATTTATCAAACATTGTATATTAAAATATTATTTACATTATATTGTCACTAAGAAATTGTATAATGAGAATTTGTAAGTATCTAAACATTATTAATAATAATAAAAAGACAATGTTTCAATTCAAAATGTGATTTACAATAATATATAACAATGTAATTTCGAGGAGTACTAAGGGGTCCCTTTCAAATTACAAAACAAATAGATGTAAAACTACATCTTAAATATCCTAGTGATTAGTCTTGTCATCCTCCCCCGATCCTCACAATATTCTTGCTCTTCTTGAACTTGATCCTCCTCATCATCCTCATCATCATGCTCCTCATCATCCTCGTGATTCTCGACATCCTTTTCATCCTTCCAATTTATTTTTCCCGACAAAATTTAATGATAAAATGTTAAAAGTGTTTAATTTTAATTTATAGTTTGTGTGTACAAAAATTGAACACTACATGTCTTACCAATTCAAATGATTATCTTGGGCCCATTGATTAAAGGATTTTTGTTCCATCTCAAATCTTTTAGTGCCACACCCACTTTCTTTGTTGTATGCTTCTTATAGCACTCTTCTTGTGAATATAATTATATGATAAAATTACATACTATTATTTTTACTAAAAATATTAAAACAAAACAACACAACTCTATAAATAGCTTATATAGAACTTACAAATTTATTAGTGACCTCTTCTAAGTTTTGTCATCTCAAATGATGAGTCACCAACAACCCTTTTTGGATTGTGGCTTCATACCCCGAGTACATTAGTTTTGATACTTGCATAAATTATAATATGTATTGAGTTTTAATCGATCACCATATTATACAATTACCATTGCATTATGATCATAGACCATTATTTTCTTTTATAATACTTGAATGACAACTAGAGAATAAAATATCAAAATAAACAAACCATATTTATCAACCTCATTGCAAATATTTAAAATTTCTCTTTACAATTCAAATATCAACATATATCATTAATTTCATTAACTAACATGTAACCCTCTTAGTGTCCTCTTCCACCACTTGTCACACAAACCAAACCAAATATCTTTCTTTATTTCGGAGGTCAAAGATGTCTCCTCTCGTCATTTGTGTTTCCTTGAAAGTAAACTTGGAAATTTTCAATATATATATATATATATATATATATATATATATATATATATATATATATATATATATATATAAACTATGTATTTTTATTAAAAATTATATTACGCAACATAATTACCCTTAAATTCCTCTTTATTCTCATAAACCCTTCTAATGCAAATTTTCCAATTAGCTTTGGGTCGTAGTGGGTCCTCCCGAACTTAACGAAAGTTACATCAACCAAACTTCTTCATATCTCGGTCAAATCATCCTCGCGAACAATAATACCGCATATGTTATAATCCGTTCACTAGAATGGTGGTTTCTCAAAGACTTAAACGGGATCAATACTCTATTGTTACTTTTCGATGTAATTGTGGACAATCCAAACACAAAAGATAACATCGGATCATGGGTGTCACATGAAAAAGCAATGAAAGGATCTTATGAATATGATAACAACGCCAATAAACTTAATTCCTCTCAATTTTTCCAAATACTAAGCACAAAGAAGAAGACAACACAAAAACACAAAATATGGAACTGAAAAACCTTAACTCTGCATATATACCTTATAGTTTTTCAAAATAAATAATGGAAAAACACATTAGACAGGGCAAAGAAGAATAGTGTGTGCCCCCGCAAACAAATCATTTTCCCATCGGGCTGAACTAATTTGCTCGATACCAAATATTTGGTAAGATCCTTTCTACAGAAGATACAACACAATAAAATTCTACTCTCTCTATATATTATCTCTTCAAATCGATTACAAATATAGATAGGAAATGTCATTCCTATAAAATAGGAAACTAATATAACAACATTCCTTAATTACATATTATTTCTTATAACAATAACAACCTACTCACTAACTATTACAATAACTAATTACTCATTTACCGTGAGTAATTATATACCATTACATCACATATATAATTATATTATCATTGATAATATAATTGCATACATTAATAATAATGTGAACACTATTCATTCCTAACAAGATTTATAAACACTCTAGATGACAGTATGAATAAATCAATTATTGTGTTTGGTCAACTATTTAAAAAAAAAAAAATACATGTAACCACAAAATCACTATAATTAACATATAAAATAAATTGAAAATAACTTAAACTAATACATTGATAAACCATTATATAATTACTCAATGTATTGAAAATAAATTGAGTAATTATATACCATTACATCACATATATAATTATATTATCATTGATAATATAATTGCATACACTAATAATAATGTGAAAACTATTCATTCCTAACAGATTTACAAACACTCTAGATGACATTATGAATAAATCAATTATTGTGTTTGGTCACCAGAGTCAAATCATCCTCGTGAACAATAATGCCGCATCTATAATAATTTGTTGACCGTAATGACTAGTTTCTCGGAGACTTAAATGGGATCAATACTCTATTGTTACTACTGATGCAATTGTGGACAATCCGGACACACAACATAACATCGATCATGGATGTCACATGAAAAAGCAATGAAAGGATCTTATGAATTTGATAACAACGCTAATAAACTTAATTCCTCTCAATTATGCCAAATACTAAACACCGAAATAGATGGAAATTTGATATGTCAATGGAGATGGTGCATGCGTGCACAGAGAAGCAGACAACAAAAAAACACAAAATATGGAACTTGAAAAACCTTAACTCTGCATATATACCTTATAATTTTTCAAAATAAATAATGGAAAAACACATTAGATGGGGCAAAGAAGAATAGTACGTTCCCTGCAAACAAATCATTTTCCCATCAGAAGCTTGGACTAATTTTCTCGATACCAAATATTTGGTAAGATCCTTTCTACAGAAGATATGACACAATAAACTTCTACTCTCTCTCGTATATTATCTCTTCAAATCTGTTTACAAATATATATAGGAAATGTCATTCCTATAAAATAGGAAACTAATATAACAACATTCCTTAATTATGTATTATTGCTTATAACAATAATACGTTTAACCATCTTAATAACAACCTACTCACTAACTATTACAATAACTAATTACTCATTTACCATTAGTAATTATATACCATTACATCACATATATAATTATATTATCATTGATAATATAATTTCATACACTAATAATAATGTGAACACTATTCATTCATAACATGATTTATAAACACTCTAGATGACAATATGAATAAATCAATTATTGTGTTTGGTCAACTATTCTTTTTTAAAATACATGTAACCATAAAATCACTATAAATAACATATAAAATAAATTGAAAATAACTTAAACTAATACACTTTGATAAACTAAAATAAATCGATTATTCTAGATAAGATAAAAATTATTAAAATGATCACTTGCCTCGATTATCCATTAATGTCATCATGTCATCACTTACATAGAGGTCCATTTTGAGGCCCCCTTGTACACAGTGTCTATAATAACTACAATCAAGATGATAGGTGTTGGCCATTGTGTGTTTGTGTTGTCATTGATGTCAAGTCCATTGATGGAAAAGAGTGTCATGGTGTTTTTATGAGTCTCCATGTGGTGTTAGTCAATGGTCAAACATGAAGGTTGATTGGTAGTGACAAGATTTGGTGAGTTCTAGGAGGTCTTGGAGCTTAGTTTGCTAGGCATAGTCATAGTATGAGTATTCTGATTTGGTTAAATGTTTTCATGATGTCAAACATGGTTGGTATGATGTTTCATGGGTTTCTATGAGTATTCATGAGGTCAACAGGTCATTCTTTGAGGTGTCATGGTTGAGTCAGGTCATTCCAGGCCTATTCCTAGCCATGGAACATGCAAAATTAGACGGAGGTATGAGTTTTGATGCTAATCAGTCTTGTTAGGGTATGGTATCAGCATGGTGGTAGTGTATATGAGGTGTGTGGTGAGTTTTATGTCAATATTTAGTGATACAGTGCATTTATGAGGTCCTTGGGAAACAAGAAGGTGAGAACATGCAAGATAACATGGGTAACAAAGATTGTATGGAGAGGTTCAAAAATATTTAGGCTAGATGGTGAGTATGGAAAGTGAGAGGATTTTTTCATGATGCTTCATGACAGGTTTCAGTCAAATTGAAAGAAGAGTTTTGAAGATATGCCGAGTTTGGAAAAATTGGGTAATCTACAGTGTGATTTTGAGCTAAAAGTTGACCTTCTGATGCTCGTTCTAGACTGTATGATTTTCATAGAGACCTGAGCTATTTGACATATATTATTAGGTATTTTTTAAGGTTTTAAAAAATAATGAGGTGGTTTTATTGTCACATTTTTATTAACGATCGTTAAAAAGATAAGTTGCTTTGAAACCCTAGCTAAACCCTAATTCAAAGTGACTTGGGAGAAAGTGAGTATATTGAGCTTGATTTGATTCCTTTTTCCAAATTGATGATTGGATATTGTATAGGACTCATCCATATTCTGAAAAAGGTAAGATAGTGCTTGTGACAATATGTGGGCCCCACTGAAAATGTTTGTTTCTGAATAAGTTCAGTTTAAGGTAAGATTTTCCAAAGGAGTTGAGATATGAATTGAAATTGTTTTTATCCCTAGAGTTTTTCTAGATGTAAATTATAGTTTCAAATCCATAGTTATGATTCTAAATATAAAATTGTGCCCTATTTATGAAGACTGGTTTTTGGGGTAGTTTGGAGAAGCTTATGGTAAAAGTGGAATTATAGGAGCTACATGATGAGTTAGGAATCCATTCAAGTTGGGTTATGATCCTAATTTAGAGATATTTCAAATGGTATATAAAACTTGTGTTTTTGATAAGGTATGAAGAATTTATTACCTTATCTTTTAGGGTAAAATGAGGAGGTTTCTTGATCTAGCAGAGTGTAAAGTGGCTTTATGAGGTAAAGTGATATTTCTAAGTTTTTCATTCTTGTTGAAGGCTGTTGAGTGCTTAGGAAAAATGTATAAGGGTGTTCCATACTTTGATTAATCTTTTAAGTTATTTTTAAGGTGATCGAGAAAGTTGAGCTCAAGACCGCTTCTTGAGTCGTAGAAGGCTAAATAAATAGTTTTAAGAGATAGACCTATTTGAAGGCCTTCCACTAGGAGTTGGAAGGAAATAAAATATAATGGAAAGAGGATTCCAAGGTATTTCTAATTATATCCTATTTGTGTCTTGATGATCGGTGTTTATGGTTCATCTAGCTTAGTTTGTGGAGAAGAATTCTATTTGGTTTTCGGGAGAGGATTGCTCGAGTTGGAAGAATTTTGTACCTAGAGAAGGCAATTTGAGGTCTTTAAAGTGACAGAAAGGGTACAAACCAGTTGTGTTTTTAAAACCGCTTTCTCGGTAGTTTGATTTGGTAAAGAGGGAAGTAGGCGTGATTTTCACATATGGATGCTTCATGAGCTCTTTAACATGAATGGATGTGATATAAATGTCCTAAGGATTGAATTTAGTGGTTACATACCATAGTTTATTTGTTATTGGGTGGTATTGAGGCCCAAAGGTGATGAAAGGGTGTTGGAAACAATGTTTTTGTGAAGGATATGAGGATTTTGAGTTGTGTTATGAATTATTTGATTAGCGCAAGATAATTAACGGTCATGGATGATGTTGATATGCCATATTACACAATTTTGGATCTTTAATAATCATGGTTTTGACATTTGTAGTTTTAGCTCATCCAAGTGATGAGATTTTGAGCCATCTTTTGGGCTTGATGAGTGTGTTTGAGCTTGACTGACCTATATGGGTCCACTTGATGAATTTGAATGAACATGTTATATTTTTGAGTTTATTTGGTCAAAAAAAGGAGGGAAACCAACCTAGCTTGTGTTTCAAATAAGAGAAGGGTATTTAAGTGTATGTTTGAGTTCATTTGTGAACTAGTTGTGCATGGGATAAAAGTGTGATATAAGTATAAGTGTATTATAGGTATGAAGGCATGATTTAAGAGTTAAAGAAGTATGTTATAGGTTGAGTAATGATAGATAGCATGATAGTAAGGTTTGAAGCCAAGACAAGGTGTGAAAGAAGAAGATAGAGTGAGTTGAAGGAATGAGGGTTTGATGATGCATACATGAGCTGAAATTGTGATATCCATCGGTTATGATAGAAACATAATTTAGATATATTCATCTTCGATGGTTTAGTTGGTTCTTGACCATCTTATGGGATTGTAGCCTCATTGTGGGCAAGTGTTTCACTAAATTAGGGGTTGGTACTCCTTGTAGGGTTGGTGCTCTACTAAAGTAGGGGTTGGTGACTCACTAAATTTGAAACATAGAAATATAAAGTTTTTGTTTAAGTGGTTTTCCTTCCCATGAGGGTTTCCCACTTAAATCTTGTGTCTATGTGTTCTCTCTCATGTGTTATGGTTATTTGAATGTATTGTGCACACCTAATAAGATATTGTTGAATGTATATGAATGGATGGATGTTAATTGTAAATGAAATAAGCGATTTTTAGGAATTATTCCCCCGCCACCCTCAGGTCCATTGTTCTTTCAAAAATTGTTATCGAGAGCAGTCCTTGTGAAACAAGTTTACTAGCTTGATGAAGATCCTAAAATAAAAAATGGGTAACTCAATTTATTTTTAGAGGAGAAAGTATGAGAATAACGATTCTTTGGTATTTAGATTGTAAGATAAAATCAATGATATAGATAAAGAGCATGGTCAAGCCATCAAGGTTTTGCAATCTCAAGTGGAGAGTGTTTCTAAGGCCCTAAAAGTCAAAGAAGAAACTCGTTACAGGTATGAATAAAAATTGAAATCCATAGAATCTAATTTGGAAAGTGCATCTAGTAGGTTAAGGATGTATGAGAAGTTATAAAAGAGCACTGAAGCTCTTGATGGGATCTTGGAGAGATAAAGAGATGTAAATGATAAGACATGCCTAGGTTTCAAGGGTAAGAAAAAGGAGAATGATGAAGGAGCTAGACCAAGTTCTCAATCTGATGTGAAGGTGACCAAGAAGACTGATTTGAGAAGGTCTAACTCTGTTAGACAACCTAATGTAATGAGGTATGGTGTTTCTTTCATTGTTTATTGCTAATTTTGTCATTTTTTTGGTCATAGAGCTAGAGATTGCAAAAGAAGGTCTCCTAGGAATGGTGTAGGCATCTTCAAGGGTGAATGTCATTCATGTTGTGAGTATGGCCATAAGGCTAATGAATGTGGTTGGAATATTAGTGTGTATGAACCCGGAAGTTGGAAGGTGTTGTTTGTTTAAAGTGTCATAAATAAGGACACATTGCTAGATTTTTCACCAAGATGAAATTCCAAGAGTAACCAACGGGTTTCAAGCTACTAGTGTAAAAATGGAAGAGTTCTCAAGAGAAATATCAGTCCCATAAATGAGGTCAAGAGATCTGATTCTTAGATTGTGAAAGTTGAAGAGTCAAAGCTAGCTATCATGATGGAAAAAAATTCAACAAGCCCAAATCAAATCAATGAGGTATGTTTTCTTTAGTTGAAGAAGAAAGATACGAAGAACATCATATGTGTCTATCAGCCATCCAAGCTCCTGTGCAAGAAAATTTGAAGAAATTAGGCCTTTAGGACACTTAAAGGGCCATAAGTTATGGTTTATGATCTCTCCATGATTTTTTGAGTCCTTGTTTCTTATAGGTGTCTGAGTTTTTCATGTTTTCATCTAATAAGAGTCTATTGTGTCAATCAATATGTTACAATTTGGAGTCTTGGTATCAAGTGGTGTATGTTTAAAGGTACAATGTGTCAAGACTAAAAGGCTAAGAAGAATTCCATGTTGCTATTTTTCTTATTTGTTATCATTCATGAGGTACTTTGCTATACAAAGGTTCTAGTCTCATATCGACATCATCCAAAGATGTGTCTATCATTCATCGTAGTTTTCTAGGTTTGGTCACAATCAAAAGAATGTGAAGAATCAAGTATTGAAGGTCATTATCATGAGTAATGAATGTTGAATATGGATTGTTTTCTCAAGGATTTGTATTGGTGTTTCACAAATAAGAAATGTATTTCATGGAGAAGCAAGTGACTCGGGGTATGAAGAACCAAAACCCTGTTTCAAGTAGAAGTAAAAGGTAGTAAGTCCTTGACAATGGTGTTTTAGGTGTGATTACGAAATCCAAAGAGAAAATGTATGAGTATAAAAGAGTGTCCATAAATTTATCTTGTGTCTTGAAGAACTTAGGTTGAGCCCTTGGCTAATTCATCGATTATCAAGGAGTTATGTCTTGTCAAGTATAGTTTTTTTATCACAAGTGTCTATCAAATTTTGTTTTAGAGTGTGATAATAAGTGAGAAGTGTTCAAGAGTCAAAACCATGAGTTATGGAAGTCTATTTGTGACTGTTACACCTTTTAAGAGGTTGTATCACCCTGTGTTATGAAGTGTTGGGTATCGGTACAAATAAGATTTGACGTGGTGGAATATTTTACATCTAGGCTTGCTTTAACTGTTAAAGACCACATGAATGCATGAGTTGAAAGTAACTAATTGTGCTTGAACTTTTGTTTATGCTCCGTAAGATATCATCAAACAAAGGACATGAAGCATGTCATAGGCCCATGTTAGCTCATCAAGGTAGGTTGAAGATCTATGAGATTGATTGAATACATATTGATAAGTGAAGTTGAACATATTACAAGATCATTTTGATTTATAGTGAGATGTCAAGACCTACTAAGGGGATCTTGAACCTATATAAGATCACAATCGACCAAGGTGTGTCTTTTTATACTTATTCATGATATTTCTACAATGTTGTAGAGATATAAGGATGGTAAACAATTTCATAGTTGAATAAATAAGTGAAGTGATGGTGTTTTGGAAGTGTGATAATAACAATGTATATTAAAGAAGATTGTGACAAGTCTAAAAAGTGTGTGAAGCTCTCATAGTTGTGTCTTGCTACGCTCAAAATGATCAAGATGTTCCAATACAATCATAAGTGTTTTGCTATCATGTTGATGATAAAATTCTTGGAGCAATACTTGAGATCACTAGACTGTGATATGTCTAAAAAGATCTAAAATGAAATGCTACAGGAGTATTCGTAGGTCTGTAGTGTTAGTGTTGAGCTTCATCAAGGTCTTAAACATATAGGTGTTATTCAGAAGGTTGGAATGAAATGTGTATGCATTTTAAAATATTGTGAAGGTAAGACAAATATGTGATGGATTTTATGCATATGGTTTCGAGACAGAGCCTTGTAGATAGTTATTTTTGGATCAAATGAGGTATTATAGGTAGGAAGGACATTGAGGACTCAAAGCCTACTATAAGACTGAGATTGGTTTTAATGATAGGGAAATTATTCATGACTAGCGAAAAGGTCAAGGAGTGAGTAGGGGCATCTTCAATGAACAAAAAAATTATTAATCTATCAATCTAATCATGTGTATGAGGTCAAGACAAGTGTATTTGAGTATATTCAAGTTATGAGAAGAACGTTAGGAAGAGTTTTAAAGCTTGGAACTTCAAATTTTTGTTTTCCCTCCAAATGGAAATTCAAATTCCAAAATAATGTAAAAGATATTGTAATGGGGATTATGAGAGTCTAGGTGGTCTAAAAGTGTAAATGTGAGTCTTAGGAGCAAAATGTTGTATTGTACCTCTTTGTGTGTGAAAAAGGGTATATGAAGTGTCATGGTAAGTTAGTTAGGTTAAAATGGTAATGGAAAAAGTGATAAAAGGATGATGGATTTGAGTTAGAGAGATTTAGTTGGGGAAAATAAGAAGAAAAACCTTCTAAGGAAGGTGAAATAAGAGACAGAGGAAGCCTCCTCGTGGTTGAAAGGAGATAGAGAAAGAAATTTTTGTAAGAAATATATATAGTTAATGGTTATAGAAATTTGTTTTGGCATGTCACCTTCCTTACTAGCACCTAGTGTTGTGATTTACTTGAACCGAGAGCAATTTATTTCTCTATAGCATGCATGGAAGTTTAGTTTTAATCACATTAAGGTAATTCCTTAACGCTTTGAGGAAGTAAGTTATTTATTTCTAGCATGGAGAAAGTGTATGAATGTGTATGACAGTGATATGATTATACTTGTAATAAAATCCTTTGTTATGTTTGATTTGAGAATTTGTGAATGAGCTTGATAATGAGATTGGCTGTGGAAGGTTATTAGTACACCATTTCAAGGGTTGTTTTGAATTACTTTCTATTGAAGGTTGATCTTACAATGTACACTTAGTTGATTGTGGATTTGTGCTTTCACGGTGTGTGCAAATATTTAGCTATTTGTCTTGAAGGTAAGTTTAAGTGATGAAAAAAGCTATAGGAGTAATTTCATGAGGTAAGTCCCAAAAGAGGAAGAGGTTTCCATATCAAATATGAGATATAGAACCCAAATTTGTAGTATGAAGGATCCATATCCCTATTATGAACATACATGCATAAGTCTTTTCTCATGGTAGATAAAGAAATGTGATCAATACTTCTCATTGTTAGAAAAATATTAACGAGGAGTGAAAATTGTCTTTGTGACCATATTGTAGAGTTTGAAAGATGGATATTATCATTTTATAAGGAAATTAAGCTTCTTGGTCCATGCTGATATGCTACGATTAGGGTTTTAATGGAAATTAGAATGTGAAGCCTCAAATCGGTGACCTTTGCTTTAAAACTTCCAAGATAACATGGTTTCAATCATATTAAGAATATTTTAAAAGAATTTTGGGAAAATAAGGGTTAAAATTTTAGGATTTTGAGATAGTCTCTTGGAAGGTCGGTTTGCATACTCTTAGACTTAATTAGGAAGGCCAATTTGTAAAGGAAGTGTGCTCTAAAGTTGTAATCCAAACTTGTAACTTAGTGGGTAGGGTAAACCTGATAATGGGTGTCTGGATATGTCATCATTATGGCTTGAAGTCATTTGTAAAGGAAGTTATGATTGAAAGTGCTTATTGTGAGGGGCTAGTTGGACCTTAGCGAGCTAGAAGAGTAAAAAGTTGATTAAGAGACAAGTTTAAAGAATTGAGTATTGAAAATTGGACCACACCATATCATGGATAAAGGGTACTAGAAGGTGTTTTCATCTTTTTGTGGGTAGTCTTGGTTTATTCCAACCATGAAACTTCTAGGAGCAATTGTCTTAAGAACTTAGAAAAGAGCAATTTTGGGTAAATGGAAGGAAATAGATAAGATTGGTGTTTCTAATATTTTTAAAGATGGTTCTCATGTTGGTTTGAGGTGATGGAATATGGAAATTGAAAGGAAGGTGATTGTGGAGAATAAAAAGAAAAATCTTGCTTAGATGAGTGAAGAACTAGTTAAGAAGGTGAAGGAAAATTGAGAAAAGGTAAGTGTTACGTGAGGTTTGATGAAATGTGGTCATTTTGGGGTTGAATTGGCATTGCATGCATATTATGGAATAGAGTATGGTGCTTGGATGAGCCATATAAGGTAAGAATTGATCAAATATTGCATTTCTAATCCATTTTAGGCTTCAAGAAAATCCTCATATGTAAAATTAAGATGAATTTGTTGTTTGAACCTTCCTTATTGGTTGAATGTACAAAATAAATCCATTTTATTCTGCATCAAGAAGGTATCAATGAGGCTTGAAAGACTCTTGGGACTAAATTACAAATTTAAAGGATCGGGTATGGTGCATTTTATGAGACTATGCTTCATTGGAAGAGGTATAAAGTTGCACAAGGTAAAAACATGAATGATAAGAGTAATAGATGAGTTCTTCGGTGGATGTGTATTGTTTCAAGACTGTGTATTAACATTAGAGTATTGGTTTCCTCCCATAGAAAGGGACTATAATCTTGATGTCATGTTCCCACCATTTTTGAAAGAGGGAAGGAACAAGAAGAGGCGTGTTAGAAAACTCAACCCTTAGCAAAGTGAATGATAAGATGGAAGAGGGGAAAATATGAGAGAGCTCGACCCTATAAAAATGAGTGGTAAAAGGGGGAGGTAAAAGGGGTAAATTGATTGATTGACACTTTAAAAATGAGATTTAAGAGAAAAGGGACTAAAAGGGGTTAGATTCACTCTACTCTTTAAAATAAAAGAGATGTAACAAGGTTAGTGATCAAATCTTAACAACATGAGTGTGAAGAGAGACCAAAAGGTGTGAAAAGGTTAAATTTTAACAAGATGAGTGTTGAGAGGAATGGAAAAGGGGAAGACTTTAAAACACTTAACAAAATGAGTGATGTTAAGGTGGAAGAGACTTAACAAAGTGAGTGCGATCAACTCTTAACAAAATGAGTGATAAGAGTGACGAAGAGATGTGAAAAGGTTAACTCTTAACAAGATGAGTGTTAAGAGGAACAAAAAAGGGGGAGAATTCACAACACTTAACAAAATGAGTGATGTTAAGGTGGAAGAAGGGATTGAAATGTTAGTTTAGAGGAATCTTAGAAAAATGAGTGCTAAAAAAATATGAAGAGGTTTGAAAGGCTTTGCGACCCTTTACAAAGTGAATGTAAAGAGGGAAGAGGTGAGTTTTCTCAACTTGTGACAAAATGAGTGTGACAAGAGGAGACTTAAAACATGATGAAATATGTTCAAATCTTAACAAAAGTGTGTTAATGGAAGAGAATTAGGAAATGTGATGAGAATGCTCTATTCTTAACCAAATGGATGTTAAGAGGGAAGAGACTTAACGATGAAGGATGTCAACTACGAATAAAAGTATGGAAAAAATACACAAAAAAGAAAAGAGAGTAATTAAAGAATGACAAAGTGAATGTCGTCACAAGAAGTGAAGAAATGAGGAAAAGGTCTGAATATCATGAAAGTGGAGATAAGAGATGAAAGGAATGTGATTGATGAAGGTCCTCAAGTTAGAGAAAAGTGAATGATTTAAAAGAGAGGAATGCCAAGGATGTCAATAATTCAAAAAAGTGAATGTGAAGCATGACAACGTAAGATGATGGGAGAGAGATATTAAAGATGTTGACAATTTAACAAAGTGAATGTGAAATGTGACAACGTAAGAGTATGGAATGCTCAAAGTTCAAAAAGATAATGTTAAACTTAAGACTTATGAAAATGAAAGATCAAGGTGATCAAGAGGGTGCTTGACCATGATAAAGTGAGTATCACAATGTCAAGACTTAAATGAAAATGATGAAAGTGATCAAGTTTGGATATGGATTTTTGCAACCTAAGACTTAGACTCGTTTACAAAGTGGTAAGGTGGATGAGAGAGAAAATGTGAATGACAAGAGTGAAACACAAGTGTGTAACATATAAGAAAAATGAAAAATGATGTAGTGAAAGTTGGCCTCTACCTTAGATTGGCTTGGTCAAGGTGTGGCTTCCTAGGTGGTTCTCTCAACTAGGTGTCAACAGTATATCTAAGTGAGCATGGTATTATTGCTAGTTGTTGGCTTTACTTTACCCCCTTTGAAACAATGAGAAAATATCTTGCTCAAATGAATCACATTGGGGTCTCCATTAAGGATACACATGACTCTAATCTCACAAGGTGTAGTAGTCAATTGGGGAAAAGGTACCCATTTCATAAGCCAGTTCCCTCAATTTTTCAACTACTTTGGGGTTCCTATGGTACTCCTCAAATGAGTTTTATGGCTTAAGCCAAAACACTTCCCACGGTTATAGCAGTTGGGCAATATTATTGTCAAACACACCTATAAAATAAAATGTGAATGGTTTATTTTATCTTGATTAAAGAGGTTCCCTGCACACAAAGTATTAGTATTTTCTTAGCACATGATCGAAGAAACCTATAGTTAGTAGTTTGAGAAATGGTCTTTGGAATACGGTCCTGAAAATAAATGTTAGTAGTTTTCCCAAGGTAAACAAAGAAAAACAATGAAAACAAAAATTCATGTTTACGATTCTCAAGATCGCTTGTAACAAGCACGAGAGAAGAGCATACGCATGAAATGTGTTGTGACTAGCTTCACAAAAATTAAAAACGATAACAAAAACGTAAGTAAAAAATTTCCACAAAGCATTAGTATGGTGAAAAAATAATTAAATGTTTGCAAAAAGTTTCTAACAAGTGAATTGAAAGGCACAAAAATTGTTGGTGTATATGATTTGTCTCATCGACACTCAGTTCTTATCCAACTCTTGTGGTTATTCATCTCACTTAGTGAGAATAGGTCAATAGGGTTAGTTAGGGTTGTGTACAGATGTCACGCATAAGAGTTACACAACACTCCTATATACACCTTTTATTTTTGATCGATGAGCATGTGAGACCCACAATGTCTTTCTCTAAACTTGATTCTCATTTTTTTGATTTGATCTCTTGCTTACTACGTGGAGAGTTCATGAAACCATTGGAATTGCAACCTTTTTATATGTGCACGGGGTTCTGTATTGATCCTCACAAAACAATCTGATATGGTATCAAAGATATTGTTTGGTAAACATGCACTTGTTTGATTTTGGTTGCTAATTACTTTATTTTTTGGTTTTCGTGCTTCTTGTGTAAGTTTTCAATTATCCTTTGGAATCTTGTTAACAAGTTTAACCATCTAGTTTTTAGAGTTTGTGCTGGTTTTTTGGTTGTGCACGTGCAGGTTATAGGTGTTTCATAGCTAGATCTAGCTAGATGCAACTAATTTTGGGGGTATAGCTAAATCTAGAGGTTGGTACATTTATGGTTTTATCAATATTTTTTTGTTGAGAGTGATTTTTTAATGTTTTTGTTTCTATATTTGTTCTAGCCTCTTACCCTCATAGTTTGTATTTTTGGTTATCATGTGTTGTCTTTTACTCCTATCAGCTTAGTCGAGCTCTGAAGAGCTTGAAAAGCTCCCGTAGAGCTTGACAAGTTCCCCGACGTGTTGCTATGTTGTTGGGTGAGTTGTTTGAGACCTCTCTTTACATGTTCAAGATATATTTTACATAATATTTGGATCATTGCATGTGGGTTGGATTTTGGGGTTTGCATGTTGGATGAAGTTGAGCTGGTTTTTTTCATTGCCGTGTTTGGTTTAAACTCTAGCCAAGCTCTTTGTTTGCCACATGATTTGGTTGCATTATGGCGAGTTACCCTATTTTTTGTTTGTTTTGCTTGCACATTTTTGTGTATCAAGCTTCTTGACTTTGACATGGTCGTATTATCTCTTCCCCAGAGCTCGTGTTTTCCCCTACAAAATTTTTCGTGCGTGTTAACGTGTTTAGCTCTATTAGTCATTTGCATCCTGTGTGAGTCACATTGCTTTGAGATTGAGGTTTTGTCTGCTTTTGTGTCAAGTTTTCTACCTTGCATCATCGGTGAGTATATCCCTTCCTTGCATTGCTCTTAGCTTGTGTTGGGCATTTTGGATTTTACTTTTGGCCAAGCTATCTTAATTGCACACCTTGTTTTCCATTGTTGGCGTGTTGTTTTCTTTACGCATGTCGTGTCCCAAAATATACCGTGCTCATATCTCCATGCCTCGGCCTTAACCATTTTAGCTTGATCCTGCGTCACCATTGTGCCCAGAACTTGAGATCTTTTCCACTCTAGCCTTGTCTCCCACGTCAAACACCAAGCTCTACACAAACTATCTATTCGCCATTGCATCTCACTCCGAGCTTCAAGTGTTGAACACACTCTTCCAACTCAAACTCTCTCCTCTGCTTGTTTGTCGAGATATGCTCAATCTTCCTTGAGCCCTTCCCCGTATTGAATGAGCCTCTTTTCATTTTTTCCCGCTCTTTTTTTCAAAACCTAAGTGTTGACTTAATTTTTTTAAACCATTTTGTATCGGTGTTTATTTATTAAACGAAGTGGTGTGTTTTAAATTGGAGGGTGTTTTTTTAATTGTGGTCGGTATTTTTAAAGGGGGTGTTTAATATATTAAGATGGGTAAGTTACAAGTATTAAAGGGGTGGCATGTTTTGTTAAGTGGGGTGTGGATAACATAGGGGGTTAATATTAAGAGGGTGCTTAATTCTAATTTAGGGAGTTAGTTTTGTTTAGAGGCTTAATTTCAATTAATTAAAATCTTAATTCTTTTTAATTATCTCCTTAATTGATTATTAGTATGCTCCTTAAATAATCTCAATTAGTAGTCTAAATTTATCATTTTCTAATGTTATAGTTGGTTCATTTTCCGTTTAATTTCTAAATTAAGTTAATAAATAAAATACAAAGTACGATTTATAACATTATTAGACGTTTTTAACTACTAATCATTTGCTTTAGAGTGTGTATCACCCCTCCTAGCATTTTTTTCCCTTCCGGGAGTGTTTTCGGCATCCTGGAGGTCCCCTAGACTCGTCTTGAGGTATTTTTACATTGTACTCACCCTTATTATTACTTGCAAACTAATGAGTGCGTCCCCCATAGTCTTGCAGCAAGGGGGTTTCTACTGCGACGTGAGACACTGTTCTCAAATTGGACTTTATTTTGTCCCCTTGTTCCTTACTTATGCCTTTTTAATTCTTGTTTACATGTTGTTTGTTGCTTATGACTAAGGCTTATTGTGACCTCCACTCTTGTGCGATTTGTTGACTACTATAAGGTGAGTGGTCAACTATCCCACGTTGCACAAACACACCTTATTGTAATCAACACATTACTTATAAAGTACCTCAAATAGGAGGTTATCATTTTCTTGGGTTTTTATTTCATGCAATCGTAATCTTGAATGAGTCGATATCTTGCAACCTTTTGTGTATTCTTGCACCCTTATTTTCTTGCATTATACACTCATTGATCTTTTTAGATTTTCACCATAGAGATTGTTTTTCCCAAACCTACGCTTCATAGGACCGTTTCTGCATTACAACCTCCACCTATTCTTCTTGGTAGGGATAACTATGCATTGTGGCGTTCGAGCATGGAATGTTTTCTTATTCACGATGACCTTTATCTCTACTTGTATGGACGAGTACCGTCCCCAATGATCCTGATCATCTTGAAGACTAGCTTGACACTTACAACATGGTTATTGGTCATTTTTGACATACATTTCCATGCCTCTCCACCATCATGTGGCACACACAGAGTGTCCTCACACTATTTAGAGCATCCTTCATTCCTTATTTGGATACCTTTTAGAGATTTCTGTTGTTCTCACATTGACATAATCATATCCTCTCTTTCCTCATGTGATGATAGTTCCACCGACACCGATTTTTATGTTTCTATCCCTGATGGTGAGGATTGTTATTCTAGTTCTGATGACGAGAGTACTACTGAGGACTCTCTCCTCCTTCTCTTGACCACCTTTCAGAGAATGTTGACACTCCTCCCTTCTCATCATACATTATACAATATTATTTTCATCCTTATACTCTCATTACATCTTCCTCCCTTCCACTTCCAAAGCACTTCTATTTTTCGAGCCACCCTTTTGGGATGAGTATTTGCAAGACCTTAGTCATCTTTTCACAAAGGTGCCTACTTGTGTTGTCATACAGGGAGTTTCCCATCCTTCTACAGGTGTTTCGAGGATTCCTTCATATACTTTGTTAGGAGTTTCCCTTCTGGGACTCTTATCACTTCCACTTATTTAGAGACCATCACTGATCCACCTTTTCTTGTGGATCCTCTTTCTACTATTATGGGGTTGTTACTTTGCCTTCACTTCACTTGGGCATCCTTTTGATGGATTTTCCTCTTTTATACTCGACATTTATTTATTTGTGGCATTATCTTCGGTTCATTTGCACTCACTTGCCAAAACTTTATCAAATTTTCATAGAGTAGATTCAAATTTCTTTGTATTCTTTGCCTTGATTACTTCACAGAGTAGGAAAACTTCCAAAGACTCCATTTTTGTTCTTCCTAAGGGCAATGACACTTTATTATATGTGGATGGATCTTCTTCATCTATAGGTGGAAGGCCACATCATCAACACTCTTGTCGGAGATTTCTTAGAGTTGAGACTTGAGATCCGGTTATAAGATTCTTTGATGAACCCTCACTGAAGCCAAGTATCCTTACGTGTTCACTCGTCTTGGGGCGAGGACCAATATTTATTTCTTCCATCAACTTTGGGCCTTCTTGTCTTTCTCTTTTATTTAGGATTCCATTTCTCTCTTCTCTTCTTCTAGAAAGATTACAGTTTGTACTTGAGTACCTTATAAGGCCTTTAGTTTTCGAGACTCATTTGATGCATCTTTCTTAGGTTGTTTTAGGAGAGTCTTTTATCTCTTATAATTGGATGTTTTTCCTTTGGGTTTTCCTCCATTACTTGAGATCCTTATTATACATGGGTACCTCATGAGGCCTAGTTTCCGGGACCCATTTACCTTCTCCTCTTCTTCTTTTCCAGAAAGATTTTTGTTTATACATGGGTACCTCATTAGGATTAGTTTCGAGACCCATTGACACATCTTTCTTAGTTGTTTAAGGGATTTCTCTTTCGTTTTGACTTTCCATGACCTCTACCTCAACTTCGATGAAGGGGTGTTGGTGTATATGAATTGTCTCGTCGACACTCGATGTCTTGTCCACCTCTTGTGGTTAGTCATCTCACTTAGTGAGAATAGGTCAATAGGGTTAGTTAGGGTTGTGTACATGTGTCATGCATAGGAGTTACACAACACTCCTATATGTACCTCTTATTTTTGATCTATGAGCATGTTAGACCCACAATGTCTTTCTATACTTGATTCTCATTTTGTGATTCAATCTCTTGCTTACTACATGGAGCGTTCACAACACCATTGGAAGTGTAACCTTTTTTGATGTGCATGGGGTTTTGAACCGATCCTCGCATAAAAATCCAATAGAAATGTCCAATAACCCTATAAATGCAAGTTCAAAAGTTAGTTTGATGAAGCAAAGTGACAAGAAAAAATTAAGTAGGAGGGTCCTAAGCGAGTAAACGTTGATAAAATAGCCTAAAAGTGAAAAAAATTGACAAACATCTAATAGCGCTCTACAAAATCAAGTTGCACAATTAGTCCATTTATTGAAAAAGACAAAAATAATAAATGAAAGGTCCTAATTAAAAAAATCCAAATGTAATTAATAAAACTAAGTAATTAATTAAAACAATCTAATTGACAAATTAAAAGTAAATAGTTAGATCTAATCTAATTAAATGAAAGTAGAATTAATTAATAAAATCATAAACTAAACCAAAGACAATTGGTAAAACTGAAGTGAAAAAATAAATAAATTAAATAAGAATGAAACTTAAGTATAAACTATAAGTTATAAGAAAACCGTAAGAATGAAAGGAAACCTAAAACAAATAAACTAAGTTTGTTAGTTATTTTAGCTTAGGATTTCAGTCGGGTTTTGGTGTTTTTTCTTTTTTGTGTGAAAGTTTTAGAACTAGTTCGATTGCGTCTTGAGACTATGTATGAGGAGCTTAGTTTTGGCCATTGACAGGTAACTGATGAGGTCAACATTTGGTCTCATAGGGAGATCGGTGTGTGCGATGCGTAGGGGAGAGCAAATCAACGAGCTAGTGCACGGTGCCGAGGGCCAAGGGCGATGTGAGAATGGGGAGTTAGGGAGCGAGTGAGGGGATATATTGCTCGGCGAGGGAGTGGATTAAGCAAACAATAAAGTATGTAAAATATGAAACCCTAAACAAAGGGGAGAGGTGAGAGGAATTAGCTAATATCCACACAATCTGAAGTGATCTCGGGTAGGGTAAAGTGTTGAAAAAACTTTGAAATGTGTCATAATTGCTCATTCTAAAACCTAGAACTCATGAACAAAGTTGTACATGAGTGTCCATGGTAGGGAAAGGGTGCATGTGTACTGGAGACTGCTTCTGGGAACCGGTGACTATGAAAAATCTTAGGATATTATTTCGATGTGTCAAAAAGTGTCACAATTTTTCCCTGTTGATCACCTAATCTTCTCTCCTTGCTCACCAAAGGTACCTCAGTAACCTACAAAAGATAAGTTCACTTGCACAAGCCTACAAACCCCATCAAAATTAAAAAAGGAAAATGTATAATGAGGATTTAGAATAACCCCGACAATCACCTGAAGAGTGAACTTACAACTAAGTGTTGCACTATATATCATACTCCATGTAGTTCTTGTGTGTGTGTGTGTATAAATTATGCCCTAGGATTCCCTTGTGTAAGATGCACTAGATAATGGGCTAGACTTACTTGATGATGCAAATGTGTGGATGGAATAGAATAAACTTCCCCTTCCTATGTTGTATATGTAGAGTATGCATCCCTTGTCCCTTGAATGGATGCTATATGGATGCCTTTAGAGTACTTTAGTGCCTTTGGAATGTAATATTAGGTGATGATAGTAATGTTTAGTGCTTGTCCCTCATTTTAAACACATAACTATGTATTTATATGATTCCCTTGTTTGAATTTTGTAATTGAAAATTGGAAGGATGACCCATAAGTGAAAAATATGCCTAAAATATAAAAGATACCCAAAAGAAGCAAGTAAGATAAGAAAGGGTCAAAGGGATACCAGAGGGGACAGGGGCACTGGGCGCTACTTTCTGGCATGGTGCTGGTGTCTAAAGCCATAGAAGATAAATGAGTAAAGTTACAACTTGGTTGTAGGGTATGGAAGACCAAAAATAAAGCAAGATATAAAGAAAAAGATGCCAAAGATGAGGTCAATTACTAGTTTTCTTGCTTAGGAATCATGTAAATGATAGCATGATTTTAGGACCTAGAAATATATCCAAGTGCATGATTTTGTGTCTACATTTTCCCCTATTTTATGTTGTTGAGTGAATACTTGATAACATAAAGTAGATATAAGATGTGTACCTTATGATCCATGTAGAGCGTGTGGTGAATAGTGTGCCGAGTGGACAAGTGAAGCTTATAGTAAGAATCAAAATGAAGTGTGGAGACTAGGAGAAGGAAAGTGTGACCCTAAGGGTGAAGCATGTGCGTAAATATGTGTTGCTAGAACCTATTTTTGTTGAAGTAAGATGTTCCTTGTTGTGTATTAAGGATGGACCTACAAAATAATACTTTGAAAGAGTAGTCTAATTTGTGTATATGAAAAATATGAGTAAAGTGTGTAACAATGTGAAAAAGTAGAAATAAAAAAAGAAAGTGTGCAATTGATGTATATGAGTGTAAAAGTTAGAAAGATGTCCCGAAATGTTGCGAAGAGTGATTTTTTTGGCGATCTCATGCTAAGTGTGAGTTTTTGGGTGACCTCATGCCAAGAGCAATTTTTTTAGGAGATCTCATGCCAATGAGCGAGTGTTAGGGAAAGAGGTATAGTGTTACTCTCCTTCCATGAATCTTCCTAATAAGCACCACTGCAGATGGTACATCCCTAATTTGTTCCTTTTGTCCCTGATTAGTTCTAAATTGTTCATGATTAGTTCTGATTATAGGAGATTGCATATATTTTATAATTGAGGGTCTGTGCCTATAACTATAGAACTATTTTGCAACCTACTTTAAATTGTGTTGTGCTAAGAAATTGACCACATCTAGCCCCAAGACATTAGTGCCCAGGGGAGGACATAAGGGCCGAGGCGCTACTATCTTATTTTGGGTGTTGGCGTCTACTCGTGATTTTGACCCAAGTCGATTCTAAGCCATTATGTAACCGTATTATTGTGTGTATTCTATATTATAATGTTTTGTCCTGGATATCTATACTGTTATAGGGGTGATTTTTTCACCCAATTTAATCCCCCTTGTTTGGGGTGCATGCGATGATGGTAGGGGAATGCAACCTAAAAGAGAGGACCTAATGTTGAGCTGAAGTGCATACCTGCAAGGGGTAGGGGATATGCATGGTATAAACCAAGGCACATGCAAAAAAATAAGTATAGTAACATTTGTTAGTAGTAAACATAGCTAGGATGTAATGGAATATAACGTAATCAAGAAAGTGTGTATACAAGATAGACAACGAAAATTGGGTTTCAAACATGCGACATCTCTCATAATGTCATAAGAAAATTAGGGCTGAAGTGGCCAAAAACATACAATGATCATACAATAAATAGGGCATATCCCATAAACAATAGCAAGAAAAATGTATCAGAAACCATGGTGGCATATAGTCCTGTAAAGAAAATGCTACACATGAAGCACCCATTATCATGTTAGAAAGATAAGTAATATCTCATGAGTGTGTATAAATAAGTGAAATGGAAACTAATTGTAATGAGAAGTAGTGAAAAATGTAGCAATAGAAAAAGTATAAGCCCCAGAGCCTTAGTGGAACTAGTAAGAGGTACAAAGTGCAAACATCATTGCAGCATGTAAGAACTCTGTAATAGATCTGCATTCACCTCAAAATACCAAGTGAATGTGCATGTTTATATATAAAAATATAATGACATACTAAGAATTCATCTAGCATGGAAAACGAAGTGTAACATGTAAGTAGAATAAGCTAGCAAAAGTATATACAACCAAGATATGAAAATGCAATGTATGAGTGTGATGGAATGATATGTAAAGTGTGAAGATGATAGGGCGTGTTCCCCCAATGTATGTGCATGAGATGAGGTTCATTTATAAAATATCCCTCAACAGTCAAGAATGAACCATAGAACAAGAGTGTGTCATTGGGAAATAAGTGTGTTGTGTGAGTAGATGCTAGAAAGATGTACCATGAAGTACAAAGCGTGAGATGTAGAGTGATGTGAGGTGAGTTTCATTTCAAAATTAGACCCTCAATAGTTACGTATGGACAATGGAACTAGAGTACGTCATAGGGTAATGATGATACAATGCATGTATAAATAGGTATGAAATTGTGTAAAAGGATTAGTTATGAGGCATGGGGCACAAAGTGTGGCAAGTAGACATTAGGGATAATTGAAAATTATGCAAATGGGGAATAAAGTATGATGTCCCCCTAATCTGTGTGATGGAAGACGAATCAAGTAAAATCATCTAAGAGTTCGTCAGTGTCAAGATCATAACCAATTGGATTTGGATTTGAGACCCGGTAAGCAATGGTGTGGGGTTGATCATATAACGATCCTTTGAGGAGTAAGTTGTACATACCCATAGCATATTCTTCATCAGTGAAAGGAGGTTGTGGACAATCATGTGCATACTAATGAGAGATATTTGGATTATAGCCAAGGAATGAATCATTACAAATAGAGATACTACCGAAAGGCATGGGAAACATGATATCAATATGGTTGGGATCTCAAGTGCCACCAATGTAGTCAAGACAAGACTATCCAAGTGTGAGTGGAGAGGAATGGGGAGTACAAGAAAGGAAAATCAATAAATGAAAGTCACGAAGGCCATAGGCGGTGGTAACAAATACACATCCATGATAAAGATATTGAGAGTGAGGTGGGGAAGGAGATCAACGAGTGTGAATCCGAGATGAGTTAAGCCATCATGTGTACAAAATTTTTCATAAAAATTAGCGTCAAATGGAATATGAGGCTAATAAGAGTCATGTAGAAATAGAGTGCATGTGAAAGGAGGAGGTTAAGGCATGGAATGAATACGGGAGATGCTATAGGTGGTAATATGTACAACATATGGACAATCTCCTAGAAAGGTATCATGGAATTAGTTGAAGGATGAGGATTTTTAAATTGGTATTCACCTGGATCGGTAGCGAAAAAAGTATCCTTAAAATAGGATTCATCTATTTCAAAAGGAGTAGAATTAAGGTTGCATAATGTATCATCATTAATATCTACAATATCAACATCATCATCGTAGTCATCAGTACCAACATTATCTTATTGAATAACATTGTGAATAATATAGGTAGGAGTGGAGCCGGATGTAGAAGCAAGAGGAGCCATGATAGGTGTGGAAGTAGTAGCCACGGCGGTGGACATGGTGGATAATAGGAGATTAATACTATGCGTAGGAATGGACGAGAATGCATGTGGAGGTAGAGGGGTGAATAGGTGTACTAAATTGAAAAACATTATATGTAATAAGATTTTGAATGGAATATCTTGTGATGGAGGGATATGCATGGTCGTGATAGGGTCTATGCAGTAAAACTTGAACGGGTCGGGTCAACAACATTGGTATGCTCATAGCCATAACGGAGGAATTTGACACACCTATGAATTATAGAGGGAACAAGGTGCATGGCATGAATCCATGCTCTACCGAGTAATAAATTTAAATTAAATGAGCTATCAATGATAAATAATAAAGTAGTAACAATTTTAGTACCAACTTTTAAAGGTAATGTGACAATTCCCATGCATGCGCGAGTAGTGGAATCATAGCCATGAATGAGAGTGGAAGATTCGTTAATTAAATTATCAGAGATGTTCATTTTCTTAAGGAGAGAAAAGGCACATAAATTGATAGAAGATCCATTGTCAATGAGTACATGATTGATGCAAATGGAGCCAATAATGATAGTGATAGGTAACGACGTAAAAGGATTGCTAGCAGCTAAACGAGGGATATCCTCATCAACTGAAATATATAAAATGTGGTAAATTTTTAAGGGATTGAATAAAATTGGTAAAGGAAATTGAAGAATTATTACTCTCAATGTGGATAGAGAAAAGGGAGGCCTCTAATTTATTCAGATAGTCGGGTACACTATGTAAGAGATCATAACGAGAGATTTTGGTTAGTGTATTCTTGAGTTTCTCAATAATGTCATATCCCTTAGAGGTTGTGGTAGGAATAATATAAGTAATAGGTGGTGGAACAAAGGTAGGTGGGGCTGTAGGAGGATGAGTAAGGCGAGTGGTGACTACGTTGACGGTTGGATTAGGAATTGGAGTAACAAAGCGGGGAGGGTGTTGTGTACGCACAAGCATAAAATCAACATAGGTGGAAACCATGCCAGAAACCTTGGTTGGAGTATAGGAGGAATAAGAAGATTGATCCATGAATTCAAGAGGAGGGGGTAAATTTTGATGCATTCTCAGAAGGTAGGGTTTGAGCAATCGGGTTCACCAAATGATTTAATTTAATTTGAATAATTAAATCTAATTGCAGAGTAACTGATGTAAAAATGATGTATAAATCCTAAATTACAATAATGACACAAGAAATAAAACATGTAAAATATGAAACCCTAAGAAAAGGTGAGAGGTGAGAAGACTTAGATGATATACGTGCATCCGGAAGTGGTATGGGTAGGGTAAAGTGCTAAAAAATTGTGAACTATGTCACAACTACTCATTGTAAACCCGGAACTCATGAGCAGAGCCGACATGGGCGCCAAAGGCGGGAAATGGTGCTAGGCATTGGAGACTCGCATCTCGAGCACCGATGACCGTGTAAAATCTCGTGGATCTAATTCTTGATGTGTCACAACATTTTTGTAGTGTTTCCTATTGATTGTCTCGATCTTCACTCTTTGGTCATCAAAGGTACTTGTAACTCCAAAAGATAAGTTCACTTATGACAATCCCACTTTAACCACATAAAACCTAAAAAAGGAAAATACAAAATGGGAGTCAAACTGACCTCAGCGGTCACCCAAAGAATGAACTTACAATCGAGCGCTACACTACATCTCATAATCCATGTAGTTCTTGTGTGTGTGTAGAAAATTTTCCCTAGGATGCCCTTGTGCAAGATGCACTAGATAATGGGATAAACTTGCTTGATGATGAAAATATGTGTATGGAATAGAATAAAATTCCCCTTGCTATTCTATGTATGTAGAGTATACAACTCTTGTCCCTTGAATGGATGCTAGATGGATGCCTTGAGTGATTTAGTGCCTTTGGAATGCAAGTTTAGGTGATGATAGTAATGCTTAGTGCTTGGTCCCTCATTTTGAACACATAACTATGTATTTATATGATTCCCTTGTTTGAATTTTGTAATTGACAACTGGAAGGCCAAACCATAAGTGAAAAAGATGCCTAAAAGATAAAAGAGACCCAAAATAAGTGAGTAAGATAAGAAATGGTCAAGGGTGCCTAGAGGGGATAAGGGATCTTGGGAACTGTTGTCCTGGCCGGGCAATCGTGTCCGAACCCATAAAAGATAAATAAGTAAAGTTTCAAATGGGTTGTAGGGTATGTAAGACCAAAAAGAAAGCAAGATACAAAGAAAAAGAGGCCAAAGATAGTTGTCAATTACTAGTTTTCTTGCTTAGGAATCATGTAAATGCTAGCATGCTTTTAAGACCTAGAAATGTACCCAAGTGCATGATTTTGTGTCTACAACAAGAAATCTAATATTTGAGAGAGAATATGCAAGTTGATGCAAAAGAGTAGAGAAAATGGAGAGTTCCTTTATATCTTTGAGTTATGTCTATTCTGTGATTGTCTTTTTGGTATTTATATTGACGTCATCGCTAGCGGTGATCACGTCGGCCAGAATGTGAAAATACCCAACGTAATATCCTACGGGAAATGGTGTTGGATAGGGAGGGGAAATGACGAGTGGTGTGTACAATGTGTCGTGAAGAATAAAAAAATGTAAGACAGAAATAATATGGTCATGTGTAAGTAAGGTGTCGAAGGGTGCAAAGAAAAGTAAGAAGATAAGAGAAAAAGAGGTGCATAAATAGGACCAAAATCCATTCTCTCTCCATGTATCATCCCTAACCCAATGGTTACGTGAATAACCATACCCTATCCCTGGAATGAGCCCCTTAAGGAACATGTTCCTAGAAATAGATGCATTGTTAGTAACAGTGTCGAAAATATAGAGCATGAAAAATTAGGAGTATATACCCTATGCTCAAAAATGGAGAAAAAATTCTTTTGTTGATTGGAATTAATTTCTAGAAGAGTATGATAATTACAAAATACATAAAGCATATAATCATTGATTACTAGCTGATGTATATTCATTCTATTGTATATGTTATTGTTATGGAGAACACCTTACATATACACATGATTAACAAATATTTTGATTGCAATAAGATATGGCTACAAGATTATTCATCTTCTTGAATAAGTTATAATTGGTCTTCTAAAGCATGAAGCGTGTTGGTAGATTGTTCTAAAAAGATATAAATACAATCGACTCGCTTAACTATTTTTATGGATACTTATTAAAATTTATCAAATTAATGTACTATGTTAATATTAACACTTAGAAACTCTGAAATTGTAGTGTAATCATCAATTTTAAACCATACACCCAATTCCATAGTTTTTCTCTTCATTTTCCAATTTCCCATCAAACGTGTAAATTACGTTAAATTGTTTTATAACTTCAAAATTTATATTAGAACTGAGTAAAATAACAACAAATGAAGGAAAACATAGACATAAAACTCCAAAAGTTGATAACAAAGTTTTTCTCGTGAGGGACTACATCTTCGGGTTTGCATAATGACGAACCGATCCTATTAATGATGCAAAATAAATACAAATCTTACATCAATGTCTCCATAATGGGAAATATTACCTACAATAAATTCTATCTCAACTTCACGTAAGTTCTAAATAGCACTTCCCGCAAAAATCATACAAATACCTTCTCTTCGTTCTCGAAAATAGGCTTTCTCTCTCCAAAGTGGGAAATAATTCTCCAACTTGGGAAAATATGACTCTACTATATCTTTGCTACATCATCCATTTAAAAATTATATGAACATGTCTTCTCTCCATTAAAATGGGCTAAATCTCTCAAGATAGGCTCTAGGACCTAACACAATCTTATAACATTATCTCTTCATAAACCAACTCGTTTATATTTCACTTACAACCCACATGGGGAGTTGGTTGGGACTTATCTCTTGGTACACGAGGTAAGGGGTAAAATCCCCTTCCCCTATCCATTGTAAATGTATTGTCTAGCGGGGATAATAATCCCACATTGTGCGGGAATATTTATCTCAAGTCTTTATTAAAAATTGGCCGAGATGGGAGCTACGTGGGTGTGGTCATGCTTACACTTTATTTTGTTGGTCGTTGAACTAACTCGGTTGTAATTCGGTGATTTAATCTATGTGTATTTATTGTTTAGGTTCCAATCCCTCCCGGATTGACATGTAGCTCACCTTGTAGTATGTCTTAGCCACGGGTGGTTTTGACTATTTGTATATTGTTGTGATCTTCCCAGCTTCCCTAGTGATATTGCCCTTTGATCTTAGTTATGCTCCAACAACGTGGTTTTATTACTTCTTCATACACTTGTATTAGTACTAGTACTAACATGAAAACAACATGAAAGAGATATACCTTTGCTTTTTAGTTATGCATCCATTGCTCCAATAGGCTCCATTAGATGTCTGAAATCATCCTTTCCTCCTTCTAATTCTTCCTTCATGTACTGATTCCTTCCATCAATCACAAACATGCATAATCCTTGATACACAAGCATTCATCCAAATAGACCTCTGGGGTTCTTAGTGATCAAACCAACAAATGGGTTCATGAATCACTCCCTACCTTCTTAGAACATTTCATCCATCCCCTACCAAGGTGTTTAGACTATTAGTTCAGTCAAGTACTTGTATTCATACATAGTTCTCTAGTTTACCCCTATTTGGCTTGTAGCCCTCCAAGCACCTAAACTGAATTAGATATCCAATTTGAATGAGACAACTAACCAAGAAAATAGGTGGTTTAGAGTCCCTTTACGGGGTTCTTAAAGATGCCTAAATTTCACTATAGGTTCCTTTGTATGAATTTATACTTAATTTGTAAATCGATCATGCAAATTAGGCCTTTTAGAGCACATATCATGACAACGTGACACTTGTAGCTAGAATATCACTTGAATTTTCATGGATACACCTCTGAAATGTCATTAATATGATTTCTACCAAGTGTGGTAGCCTAACTCTTCAATTATCCCTTCAATTCATCTCATTCTCTCCATTTCCTATGCATTGTACAACTAACACCGCAAAATTCCATACATTTACCTCACATGTGTGAGTTGAGACTTGAAACTTCACCAACCCTTAGTCCACATAAAGAAAAATATATTCTCAAATTTTCATTAAATTTTGAGGGTTAGAAATTTAATTGTTTGATGCCTAGCTAGGGCTCGAGAGAAAACAAAATGACCTACAAGCAATTGAAATAAGTTTCATGAGCTAAGAAAATTCTATGGGTCTCCTTAGACCTCTCGTCCACATATTCCCGCCTTCACATATTCAAAAAAACTCTCTCCCGGTGACTGTCTCACTTCCTTCTCTCGATGCCTCGGAACATGGGTGTTCTTATACATTCACAAAACACATTTGAAACATGTAAAATGAACTATATATATATATATATATATATATATATATATATATATATATATATATATAATACCATTGAAATATCCTTATTAATCCTTGGACACCTCCATCTCATGTTCTTTCTTACATGTTTTCTTGTTTCCTTCCATGGAACACACACATACTATTCAACAATTCCTCCTAAATTCTCTCTCAAGCCCCAACATGAACTCAACAACTTATCTAAACTTGTAATATCATGAAAATATATCCCATAATTTTCTCAAGATCATTTCAAATCATATTTATCCTATGGCACACCTAAAAATAACCTTATTTAGGCTTATGACAACTCATACCACCCTTTGACTATTTCTTTCACACACTCAATTTCATGTTTTACAATATATTCAACTTTGACCTTCATTTACTTAGGTGAAATAACTCATATACACCTAAACAACATGTTTAAATGGTCTCATATGACCTTATGACACTTGGTTCTTGATGCTCCTACATCAGAGTATCCTTGTAAGAAAAATTTGAGCTCCTGCTCAAATGCATTATAGATGTCTTCCTCTTCCTTGTCTTCCAATTCCTTGTCCTTTGCAATGGTGCACTCTGATTGGCTTATACCTCCTTTCTTGCTTGTACTCTACACCTACCAACCACCACTCTGAACTTGTACTTCTTCTTCATGTACCTTTCTTCTTTGTTTATCTCTTGTTCTTGTTCAATCTTCTTAACCATGCACCTCCATTGAGCTTCTACCCTGTTGTCTTCATGTCCACCTGCAATCATGACATCTAAAGCAATATTAAGCATCCAATCACAAGTCTTAAGTGCTTTCTCAGCTTGTTCTATCACTTTCTTCTTCTCATGTTCCCATTTAGCCTCTTCATAGGCTTTCTTTACTTTGCAAATGAAGTGCAAGTCCTCAATACTGAAATTCAGCTCCTTTTCATGCCTAGGGAGTTCATATACCTCCTCAAATGTCATCTCACACCCTGTAGTTATTTTCCTCTCCTTCACTATCTTCTTTACTCCACTTCCTTGCATGAGCTTTTTCTCTTATGTTTCCACAATGGGCTTCTAGATGTCCACAATCATTTGTTATTGGACTTACTCCTTTTGCCTCATTCTTTGTTGTATTCAAGTTACCATGAACTCCTCTACTGCCAATCTCAAACTTATCTTATAGTCTCTTGTCCTTTTCAACCATTTCTAACATGATAAATACTCTTATTATGTTCTTCACTGTTTGGATTAAGGATCTCTTTAGGATTATTATAACATACCAATGCTTTTTCTTCAAGAATACATTCTTTTCCTTGTACACCCAACAACCACCTTTGCCCATGTCTTGATTGCTGCAACATGAGAGTATCACTGATTTCCTCTCTCTGGTTTTGATTTCCTATTGGAACAAACTTGCTCTTCAAATGGTTGTTTCCTTGACTGGAATCTAGGTTATTGTGACTATTTTTGGTTTCTCCTTAAGGTTCCTTAATACTAGCCACTAGTGATATATTACAAAGAGTAAAGTTCCATAGGCTTTTTCTGAACTAGACTCTCCCTTAGTCCTAAGGAATGATTTCTTGACTGTAACACCTCCTTTCCCAACTGATTTTTTCTCTGTCATGTGTTCATCCTTGCATATGGTTACTCCTTGTGGTCTTAGAATACTCTTTATGATCTCTTTATGCTTTTTCCTCATCAACTTACTCTCCACCTCACAAATTTTCTCTTTCCCAACTAGCATTGGTCTACTAGTCCTATAATAAGGCTTAATACATAATGCTAAAACTTGTGCATGACCATTGTCTATCATCCCATGAACTCCTATGATTATTGTTCTCAAAGAAATTTGTAACCTTCTCAAGGTATTACTTACAACCAAATTCCTGCAATCTCTTTGAAATCTGAATATATGCATAAAAGAATAATCATGTATACCACCTTGTTGTGTTGGATGTATGACTTGGTTCTCTATTTCCTTTCATACTTGTGCTAAAATTTCCTTCTCCTCCATGGCTCTAAGTACAACTTCATCCTCCTTGGCAACTTGTTTTGATTCATCAACAACCATGTGAACTATCTAAGTTCTTAAAGCCTACTCATTGCTTCTTGGCCTTGTGCCATATTCCATACTGATTATTTGCTTTGAGTATTATCCTTCTTTATTTATTCCCATTATGCCTTGACTACATTTGCTCTTAATCATGTATAGTTCATCATCTTGGATGGCTATATTAAGACCTTTTGAAGTTTCTAGGAACATCTCCTTGTTCCACCTTCCACTGGACTCATTTTTTCTTAGTCCATTTTTGCTCATTCTTTTCAAACTATCTCTGGAACCTGCATTCACATATACTAACACAAGATTAGAGTAAAAATAAGATGCTCCATTGACCTCCTTGGCTGTTTCATGCATAATTCTAATTGGTTTGTCACTTCCTTTCACTTCTAGGCTTGTTTGTAATCTTTGTCTCTTCATCTTCTCTTCTTGTTTTTCATCAGTCATGGTGTCTTTATGAGACTTCTCCTGATTTCCTTGAGAAATATCCCTCTTTTTCTTGAATTCTTCTTCATTCCTTCTTGTTGACTTGTATTCTTCCTTGTTTTTGTCTTTGTACAAGGACTGATTGTCCTTCATCTTCTTTATTTTGGTCTTCAAATGACCTGTTTTCTTCCTTCATTCTCATGACACTTTATTGTGTCCTCTCTTGCACTATTCTTCATGATCTTTCATAAGATCTTGGAGGAATATCTTCCAAGTCCTTTCTTCTTCTTCCCTTTTCTGATTATTGTCACATTCCTCCTTCCTTGAAAAATCACCATGTTCTCTTTCACCTCTTTTGGGCTTTTACTGATTTTATTGATCCTTTTCAATGGATCTTACTTGCTAAAAATTGGAAAGTTTTGTTTCACCTCCTTCTTCTAAGGATTCATCACCCCTTCCTCTTTCAAGAGTTTTAGGACCCACTTCTTAGTATTTACAAAAATTCCTTTATCCCAAACACCATGTACCTCTTTTCTTTACCTGCATGGATCCATCAAAGGCACTAACACATGCTCTATTCCATTCTTTGTTAGAAAACATTTATTCAACCTTCCATTATAAATTACCTTCTTGTCATATTGTCATGGCCTGCCTAGGAGTAAATGACATACATCCATAGGAATTACATCACATAAAACCTCATCATGCAAACTTCCAATTTTGAAAGGTACTCTACATTGCTCATTTACAAGAATTTGATGGTTCTTCTGAACCCATGCCACTCTGTAAGGTGTAGGATGAACTAATCTCTTTAAGCCCAATTTACTCACCATTTCCTCTGAGACAATGTTGTCTATGCTACCATTATCTATAATAACATTGCAACACTTACCTCTTGTCTTGCATCTTGTCCTAAACAAGCTTCTCCTGCGCTAGATCCTGGATCCTGTGATTTCCCTTGATGTAGAAGAATTCTTCTTAGAAACAATGACTCTCCCTGCTTCTTTTCATCACCTCTATTAGTTGTCCTTTCCATATCTGAATACACTACTTCTAGCCTTGTCATCCTTGTGCTTAGATCACTGATTTCATTCATCATACTATCCATATTTCCCATGACTCCTTCCTAGATCAATTTCATTATACCCTGCAATGATGGCTTCTCTAAATTTATCATTCTGTCAACAATCAAATTCACAATTTCAAGCTATATATCAATTAAAATACTATAAATTCCTAAAATATACTTGATTATACAAAGCAACCATCTCGATACCAAAATGATGCAAGGGGTCTACTAGTTTTCCCAATGTTCTCATCAAGAACCACTTATCACAAATCTTGCAAGAATATTTCTCAACACATGAGCACTATTGAGAAGGGTACTCACCACCATCCCCTTTACATTGAGGATTTTATCTCCATACTCCATAGTACTAATCTTATGCTCTTCAATAACTTGGTTTCATTACTTCTTCATACACTTGTATTAGTACTAGTACTAACATGAAAAAAACATGAAAGAGATATACCTTTGCTTCTTAGTTATGGATCCATTGCTCCAAAGAGGATCCATTGACTTTATAAAATCATCCATGCCTCCTTCTAATTCTTCCTTCATGCACGGATTCCTTCCATCAATCACAAACATGCATAATCCTTTCTACACAAGAATTCATCCAAATAGACCTCTGGGTTCTTAGTGCTCAAACCATAGATGGGTTCATGAATCACTCCCTAAATTCTTATAACATTTCATCCATCCCATACCAAGGTGTTCATACTATTAGTTTAGTCAAGTATGTGCATTCATACATAGTTCTCTAGTTTACTCCTATTTGTCTTGTAGCCTCTAAGCACCTAAACCGAGCTAGATATCCAATTTTAATGAGACAAATAACCAAGAAAATAGGTGATTTAGAGACCCTTTAAGGGGTTCTTAAAGATGCCTAAATTTCACTATAGGTTCCTTTGTATGAATTTATACTTCCTTTGAATCGATCATGCAAATTAGGCTCTTTAGAGCACATATCTTGACAAAGACACTTGTAGCTAGAATCTCACATGAATTTTCTTGGATACACCTATGAAATTTCATTAAGAATATTTCTAACAAGTTTGGTAGCCTAACTCCTTCATTATACCTTCCATACATCTCATTCTCTCCCTTTCTTGTACATTGTACAACTAACACTACAAAATTCCATACATTTACCTCACACGTGTGAGTTGAGACCTAAAACTTCACCAACCGTTAGTACATATCAAGATAGAGATATTTCCAAAATTTCATCAAATTCATCTGAGGGTTAGAAATTTAATTGTTTGATGCCCTAGCTTGGCCCGAGAGCAAACAAAATGACTCGTGCAATTATAATAAATTTCATGAGCCAAGAAAATTCTATGGGTCTCCTTGAACCTCTGCCCACATATTCCTACATTCACATATTTGAGAAACTCTCTCCTAGTGATTGTCTCACTTCCTTCTCTCTCGGTATGGAACATGGGTGTTCTTATACAATTCACAAAACACATTTGAACCATGTAAAATGAACAAATATATATATATATATATATATGTAACACCACCGAAATATCCTTATTAATATTTGGACACCTCCATCTCATGTTCTTTCTTATTTTTTTATTTTCTTCCATGCAACACACACATACTATTCAAAATTCCTCCTAAATTCTCTCTCAAGCCCCTACATGAACTCAACAACTTATCTAAACTTGTAATATCATGAAAATATATCCCAAAACTTTCTCAAGCTCATTTCAAATTATCTTTATCCTATGACACACCTAAAAATAACCTTAGTTAGGCTTATGAAAACTAATACCACCCTTTGAATCTTTCTTTCACACACTCGCTTTCACTTTTTACAACATATTCAACTTTTACATTCATTTACTCATGTGAAATCACTCATATACACCTAGACAACATGTTCAAATGGTCTCATATGACCTTATGACACTTGGTTCTTGATGCTCCCGCATCGAAACCCCCAATCAACATACTATGTGGGACCCACCTCACCCATTGAAGACCGGAGGATAAAAACATTATTTTTATCGAAGTCTCGCCACTTGTTACCATCATGTGTGTCCACTTGTCACATCCTCAACCTGCCACATCAATGTTGTGCAAATCTACGCTTAATTTTTTTCCAATTGGAGCTAAAATTCAGTGGATGGTATATTCCTCATACATAATCCATTTTGCATCGTTCAAAAGGTGTCGAGAAGATATTGATGATTATTTCCATATGGAACTAGTTTTAGTAAATTTATGAAACATTCGAACCATGATTATCCTCTAGATCAGATATTCTCTTACCTAGCGCAAGCATGGAGGATGTCACCTAGTGTGTCACATGATAGTAGGTGTTGACATATGGACACAAAATTTTATGTTCATGCATAGGATGATGGAGGTGTGTGAATGTTGTGAAAAATAAATCATTGATGATCTAAAGTGTCACGAGATATACATGACATTATCAACAATGGTAAGTGCCAACGAATGATTGTGATGTGTTATATGACCGTGTGACAAGTTAAGAATATTATGGGATGGTGCGTGACACTATGAGAATATGTAAGTGTTGTGTTGTAGTGTGTAACATTTATGGAAACTATGGGTTATTCAAGGTGTTATGGAATACTATGAGAAGGTGGGAATATTGTGTAGTGGGAGTGTTGAGAAGTATTGTACCAAGATACCAAAATATCATGCATGTGGAATAAAATGAAGGGTTTGTTGTGAGACACTATCAAAATGTGAGGCATGTTTTGAGGGGATGAATTAGTGTTGTGAGGTTCTATAAGTACATGTATGTGGCATGAGATGTTTTATGGTTGAGGAGCATAAAAACCGAAGGAGAATGAATTCTTGTCTATTATTTTACAAAACTATGTGTGGATTAATAAATCCCTCCTCATATAGTTTTAGGAAAGCATCGATCTAAAGAAGTTTTTTTTTCAAAATGATCCTAATGCACAAATAAATTCCTAAATATTTCTATTAATGCCCATGTTTCCTCTTTGAATCAATGGAAACCTTGTGTATGTAAGAACCATGATATACCCATTTTGCAAGTTCGATGGGTGAAACTATCAAAAACAAATCCTCATCTCATTTTCACTCACATTACATTCATATGTCTTATTAACACACTACAAAACACCCTACATCCTTTTCCATCTATTGATCAAGTACCCAAGGGCTCCATCGAAGTGATTTCAAGGTTTTTAAGATTAAACAAGGGTTGGAAGAATTGTTATTGAGATTTGGAATTTCACTTGACATAACACATATTTTCCACATTTTCATTCAAGGTGGAAATTTAATCTTGGCCTACAAATATCCTAAGACCTCATGAGTGTTTAACTTTTATTTCAATTCCTTAAACCCTCGTGAGTCTTGAGTTACTTTTGCAACTTAGAATCTTGTCTAAATATAAAATTATGGTTTCAAACCACATTTACAACTTTGTTTTCCTTGGGAGGAAGTATCAACAAATTTTTAGGCTGCTCACACATTTCCAATATAGACTTAGACACCACCAATATATCAAACATTGATCTTGTTCATATTGACCTAAAATAGTTTCATGTAAAAATCAATGCTAAGGAGCACGTGGGATAATCAAAATTTAGGAAAAATATTATCTCAAGGAATATCAATTGAAGAAACAACTAATATCATCATTCATGGTAGTAGTTTCATTCATTATTTCTCATAAACTAGAAATTGCACACAAAAATGTGATGGAATTACCAAATGGGATGCACTGAATAAGTTTAACTTGAGGGAAGGAAACATTGCAAAAGAAAGAAGAGAGATGAAGAAGGGGTTTGAGGGAGGATAAATTCAAGAGTGGGGAAAATTTTGAGGGAACCCAAGCCAAAATATGTTTTTTTACGACCAGGACATATGAACCATGCACCAATTTTTTCAATCATTTGAAGGAGGAGGAAGGTGTGGTGTAAATCTCATTGAGGAAACATAATTTGGAGATATATTAGACTAAAGCAAGACATGGTCAATAATTATTACTATTGCCAATATTTTTTGTTTGCAATGTTATTCCTTGCAATTTTTGAGTAGTTAAAACAAAAATCAAATTAAGGGGAAGATGTTGGCACATGTCTTAAGAAACTTTAGAGATAAGTACACGCGGATTGAAATCAACATCCTATGTCGAGTCAATGTAGTAGTTAATTTTGATGACCAAAAACATTGTCGTGGTGGTTTTATGCTATCTTTATAAACCATTATCTTAAGACATTCTTCTCTCTTTCCTAGGCAACAATAGATAGTACACACAATAATTTTTCTTATATATTTGTAGCTGACACAACCTCATTAACATTCCAACTTCTTACCACTCATTAATTTTGAAGCATTGTATTGTGTGTCTATATCAAGCAAGGTTTTTATGACCCCTTTTCTTTTGTTGAATTTTTCACTACTAGAAATGTTGTTGTCAAGGTTTGAACACACATTTTGACACTACTCTTATAATGATTACCTATCCCTCTTGGAAGATAAATAAAGGGAAAAAACTAATTATCCTTTAAATGGAACCCATTGATGTATTGTGTGGAGAGGCAATCCAAGGGTTGCGAATGTAGAGTATCCTTCACCACCACCTGTAGATAGGGAAACTTGTATATATTCAAACTCCAAACTCTACATATGTTAGATATAAAAACTTAACATTTAGGGTTTATTTTTTGTCGATTTCATGTACACTTGAAAAATTAGGATTTATCTTTAGTGATTAAGGTACAAATCAAGGTTTCCCTCATCAACGATCCCGTGACATCATTCAATCAATGACCACCAACACAAAACCTTGCTAGACCATTTTGTCAATTCAACCATCCATTTCCCGATGGAAGTTAGATATTTCCAATGAGACTCCCATTTGTAAATAACTATCACTGTATTAATGTTTGAGGAATTGTAAAAATAACATTAATATTTGTGTGTGCTCTAAGACCTTCCTTCAATGTTTTAGCTAATCCAAGGTTATAAATAGGGAATACTTCATTTTGAAGATTATATTTCAGTTCATGGGTTTGAAGATTATTATTTAGTCAAGATTGGTTTAAATATTATAATTTGTTTTATTTATCATGATACTCTGTATCAATGTTGTGAGCCTTCACAAATCACTTGTTTTCTTCCCCATTGTTGAGGCATGAAAATAAAACATCTATAACAAAATATAAAAAATTACTTCCCACTTAATAACGTGTAACAATAAAAATCCCAGCACACATGATGGATTGGAATTTTCCATGAAAGATGAAATGTTTGGAATTTTTAAAAAGTAAATTATTCATTTTTTCATCCTTATATTTATGGGTTGTGATGTTGTGCATAGATGAGAAATGTTGGGTCATTATTAATGAAGGTGGTTATTAAAATAACAAAGTTATGTGTGTCATTCTAAAGTGTAAAGAAAAGTGAAGAGAGGTCATTGAGGTGGCGATAAATACAAAAAAACATAGACCTATTGGTGAATGAGATATTTGTAGTGGAATCAAAGAAGATGTAACTCATGTATCGAGTAACTTACTCCAATTCAGTCTTGGTGAAGTATTGCACACCTTATGTCTAGTAGATAGAAGGTTTTAATACATGGTAGTGGGTATTGGTTGTTCATTGCAATCTTGTTAAGTGCACAATATTGAACTCAAAAGAAAAAAATTCATAGGTTTCTTAGGTGTAAGTCTTATTAGGACACCACAAGGATAAGAGATACTCTTGATTTTTCATTTATCAAGAAGATCATATATTTGACACTAGCCTTCATCATTCTCCCAAATTGACTTGCGATATAATGGAATTTTAAAAAGTGGGTATCTAGGAACCAAATCAATATGATGCCTTACTACACAATGTGTTGGAAGGAATTTAAGTTTTATGAATACTTCTCTATATTTTCTCAACAACTTTTCTAGTTGTTTTTGTGATGAGGATTGGGTAGTACACAAATATAACTTGCTTACTCTCTTGTGCATGTGCTTTTGGATGGACCGTGAGTAACATGAACATTTGCATGTGTGAGATGAGTTTGCTTTATTAGTTTATGGATGTCAATGTGATCTTTTTCGATGGATTAGAATATAAGAAGTTGAAGAAGGGATCATTACCATGTACATTTTGACTTATAGGTATGTATGATATGTAGCATATAATTCATACACATGTGATCTTCCCAAAAAAGTGTTTCACACCTCAAAGGTGTGATGTAAAAAGTGACACCGACCTCCATGGGTATGAATTTGTATTGGAAAGTGTATTATCACCATACACATATTTTTTCCTTGTTGGAACCATCCAAGAATTTATGAATCAATTAGGCATTGAGTTGTGTCTTGTAAAATCATGTTCTATTGACTTTGACTATCAAAGATGAAATGGAGAGATTTTCCTTTAAACCAAGAATTTGTATGCAAGATACAACCACATTCCTTTGAAGCTTCAATGGAAATTTCATTGGTAATCATAAAAGAGGTATCTAAATCAATGTCATGTAGTTGTATAGAACTTGATGTGGGTTGCACCCCAAAGCATTGTGGGTTTGTGTGTGGAATTTTGAATCTTCATGGATGAATTTATAGAATTAGTGGAACATTTTTTCACCTTGGTTAGTTTTTTTTTTATGTAGGAGGTGTATAAGCCTCTTGGTTTTGTGCAACCTTATTAGGGTGATATCCCGTATGAGCCATGTTCTCGTTTTTGAAGGGGGCTCAGATGGTGTGTTGTGTGTCGGTCGGATCTTACACACAATGATGTTTGAAGAAGAGAATAACTACATCATATTTATCATGGATTTGATATTGGTAGTGTTGTGATATGTTTTACCTAATTGTCAAAAGTAAAGAAATCTATATTCACCTAACTATGAGGTGTGATCCCACTAATGTGCTTAAAAACCTTAAGTTGATCCATTAATTTCTAAAGAAGACACTCAACGTACTCATAAAATTTGTTATGTAATCTACCAATAACTGATCCTTATACTAGCACAACCGATGGAACTTCAACTAAAAAAATCATACCAAGTATGAATGAGCTCAAAATCCTTTTCATGCTTCCTATTGTGTGTTTCCCACTAGTGGAACATTAAAATGGACACCTTCAAAGTTGCAAAGACGATATTATCTTCATCATCAAAGTAGTTGATAGAGGAGTATGCCTCAATTTTCTGAATAAATTCATCTATTGCTATGGTGTCAAATTTTCATTCGAACATTGAGATATCAATATTTACTTGGGCCTTTAAAGGGGTAGGTTATGGAAACCATTGTTATGTGGGTTGTAATAAGGAATGAGATGTTTTTAGACTGATTTGCGTCATGAATTTATAGAATTTTCCAAATATTTAAGTGTGTTATTCCTAGAGGATGCCCGGAATGTGCTTCTAGAAATATGGGAATGCCTTTGGTTATTTATAAGAATCAACCACTTGCTCTTTCTACATGTGTTTTGTAGATACATTGAAATAGATGCGATCAATTTCCCTTCTTTCTACTATTGTGTGCATGTGTTTATAGGAATATGAGAGATTTTTCTATAATATCAATTATGCACATCATGGTGTCTATGACATTTTTGTGGAGGTTATCCTTGTGCTTAGAGGTAAGAGGTGAAGGTGATATACTACACATGAAGATTCGATAAAATTAACTAACCAAAGAAAATTGGAAATGCGTATACTTTTGTTGGGTAAAAACCTTGGTAATAGGTTAATTCTACCTAGTAATAAGTACTTACTTATTCTCCTATGGTAATTTGTTATATGTTAGATTATTTGTTAAAGATTATTTGTTTTATCATCCTCTCGTATGGTTTTGTAACCATTTTTTGTTGGAATGTTACACTGCAGTAAACCGGTGGATGAATATAGTCGTCAATGCATATATACATTGAAACTAATTCATTTTTTTGGTAATCGTGAGTTCATTATGCAATATAATAATTATGGTGTATTGCTCACATTTAGTATCGAGTAGGGATACTCTATATATGTGAGGTTTAGGAATTTACAGGAGGTATCTTGGAGGGTCACGGAGAGGTTTTGAGTAGCAATAGAGATAAAGAGCTTCCTACCTCCTCTCGTGCCAAACCCCTATCCACACCCATTTTGGTTGCTGCACAAAATAGGTAGCATAAGATATCCAATTTCTTGTTTATAGAGTATTCAAAAAATCGGTAGTTGCAGAGACGGTGAGCAAGGAGTGTTCACTTAGGCACTCGCCTCCATCACATATAGAGAATTCATACAATTACTTGAAAAAAAGAGAAGAAAAAACATTCCCTGCACCAAAGCTTTCCAAAATTTTACAAACACGGGTGTTTCTCCATTGTCCTATTTTTTTATGCAACATTTAAACTAAATTTTTAATAATGTGCATATAAATTAGGCTAAGCACAATTTTTTAAAGTTTATGGAAAAATAAACTTTATATTTTCTTTCCTATAGTATACATGAAAAGCCAATTAATTTGTATCTCATAAACCAAGATGAGTCCAAAGCCAAAATTTGGCCACATTGTGGATTTAGTCATTTTATTTTAGAAAAAAAAATACAAAATTTATCCTAAAACTCTCGTTTTAAACGCTTTTGTCTTTTACCCAAAAAGTTACAATTAATTCTATATCACCCAAACCAAAAGGAGTTATGACTTAAATTTTTGTGGGATTTACTAAAATCACATCATTCAAAAACCCTTTTGAGAAACTTTTCCCATCTAATACATTTTTGAGATACAAAACTATAGTCAATGTTTTGATTTTTTTCTCATATAGTCGTAAAATCACAATTAATTGATTTCTTGCAAATTGGGAAAGCCCGTGGTTAAAATTTTGCCACATTTTTGAAATTCCATTATAAATTTGTGTATAAGTTTAATTTCTTTGAATAATCATAAAAACACATTTGTTTATGTTTTGTGAGTTTTTAAAGCATAAATACACAAATCAAAAACTTCAAAGAATAAGAAGCATTGGTATCGCTGCAGCTCCATCGTGGCTGCAAATGCTCCTAAATTTTTTCTTCCAAATTCATAGCTCCTAAGAGGAAACAATTATGTGGAATAAAAGACCAAGATCAAAATTCAACTTGAATTTGATGACATATGGCTGTGTTGGGAGGGATATTTCATTAAACCGGATGGAGATGCTATCAAACAACATCGGTTTGATTGATCTAATTGAAAATCCAAGATGATAATATTGTTTGCAGTATCATATGATGTGAAACCAAAATTCATGATGTCAAAACAACCAAAGAAACGTGGGAGAAATTGAGCACAATTTATGAGGCCAAAAATAGAAACACCATTCTACAACTATAAATTCATCTTCACACGGTCCCCATTGAAAAGTGGTGAGAAAATTGAGGCATTTCTTCAATGTGTTGTAACATTTTGATATTCATTACAATCATTGGAAGAGGATGTAACACATTACTCTCTTGTACCCATCATCTTAATAGCATTGTCCCCCTCTTACCGCATCTTCATGACTACATTGAATGTCATGGGTCAAATACCAACTTTTGAAAAGTTGGTAAACATATTTCAAAAGGAGTCTATGCAGACAAAATAATAATAAGAAGAACACGTGTTGGCTTCGCACCAAAAAGGAAAGAGACCATTCAAGTCTTCTAAGCAATCCCAAAGAAAGACAAAGTCGGTGAAATCGACGAGGAACAAGTTGTATAAACAATGTTTATTTTTTTATAAAAAGGGAAAAAAGCTGAAATGTTATTGTACAATAGATTCCAATAGGGATCATCCAAAGTGGCAAGAAGAAAAACAACATACAATCACATTAGGGATAAGAAAACAAGAAACAAGGGCAAGACAAAGGAAAATTGAAGAAGAAGCCCTAACAACAAGGCAATGTTGTTGAATAGGAAGATCACTATGATTATGGAAACTTCCTATATGCTAATCAATGACATGAAAAATCATCTTCCCACAATGATATCTAAATGTTGATTTAGGTGAGACCTAAAACATGACTACGCGTAAGGACCAATTCTTCACTTTGAGTGACACACCCACCAAAACCATGTTTCATTGGGTGATGATAACTCTTATAGTGTCCAAGATATTGAAAATGTTTCTTTACCCCTTAGTACACATAATTGTATAATAACTAATGTCTTATATGTCCTTGGTTTGACAAATAATATCTTATCATTCAGTAATATTTTGGATAACAATCCAAATATTGGTTTTGAATATAAAGGCGGTAAGAAAATATAAATTAGAAGCTCTAAAATTGTTGCATGAGCTTCCAATATGGGCGTATATTTCAACTTAATTTTTCTAGAGAGCCGAGAAAGCTCTTATAGAAAAATACATGTCCTAAGCACAATTGTGGCACAAAAGTCTTGTCCACACCTCACCGGTATGATATGGTGAGAGGACCCCACCTCTCAAAAAGGACTCAAATAAATGTTAACATCGTGTTATCCATTTTTTGCACCCCTGCAAAATGGACAACTTAACAGGTCAGAGTGTTGGAAGTTGACGGGGAAAAGAAATGCTTTGCAATCTTCAGGGTAGCTTGTGTTTTGGCTCAGCTGAGTTGGTATTAACTTGCGGTAAGCTGATGGTCAGGATTATTGTAGAATTCGCTGAGTTCGGGGAAGATTTCATCTACTTGGATGGTCATCCAACCCCTAGGTTGGAGGGCTAGGTTAGACAGAAAATGAAGTCGAGTAGCTCCGCGGGGAGCTTGGAAAATGGACGGGAGATCGGGTGTTCAATTTGGCGACAAGTTCTCGGTTGGCTAGCTCATAGTTGATATGGGGTTGAAAGGAGGTTATATGGCCATCTAACCCCATAGGTTGGACAGATGGAATAGAGGGCCGTCCCAACCCGATGAGATAGAAGGTCATGTCTAACCTAGGTTGGACAGTCGTGCGACAAAGGGTTGGATGGCTCGGCCGGATGATCAAGATACGAGGTTGGATGTCTCTCAACCCCATAAGTTGGATGACCAAGGTTAAAATATCCACATAGGTGTATAACACGTAGGGATAGATGATCATCTAGCCCAAGTTGGATGACGTAGGGTCATAGGTTGATGGGTCACTTGGTTAGACGGGTGGTTCACCGATGCACTCGCATTTAATAGAGGTTAGTCACCGTCCAACCATACATGCTTAGATGGTTCGCAAGTCGATGGCCACTTTGGTAACTTAGTTCTCAAGTTGTACGGCCTTATGCACTTAGATGGTCGTCCAACCCGACTCCGGTTGGACGGCTCACAGTCGTAGATCAAATGAGGGTAGGTGAGAAAAGACAACTTAACCACCAATTTAATGGTGGTAGTTGAGGTGGTTTAACTACCTTTTAGGGATTTAATATGGGTAGGTAGGGGAAAAGTGTTATATAATGTACTAGACCCCCTCATTTTTCGGGGAGATTTTATGATAATTACATAGGAAATCTGCCAAAAATTGTTCCGTAATCCTTTTGTGAGTTTAGGCCTCGAATCGAGTATTTTGTGAAGGATTATTGCCTCATGCTTGCATTGTAATGGATTGTGCACCATTTTAAGTAATAAAATTGATGTTTTTGGCTTTTTCGCACTTACTTGAGTTATATTGTATTTCTTTTGCTTCCCATTAAATTTACAGTATCTTGTGCATGTCTTGTTCTTTTCGCAAGGCCTAGATCTATTATTCTCCACAAAAATGGAGATCTAAATGCGCTTTTGGACCGTGTGCACCTTTGTTTGCCCTATCTTACCTCATTTCATCCCCATTTTCACTCACTAGGAATCTCTCCACCCCTTTTTTTGGTGTTATCACCCTCCCTAGCTTAGGATTTACATTTTATGCATTTCTCTCTCTTCCCTGGTCACTTGGAAATCTAGGTTAGCTTTAGAGTAGTCACATTTTCCCTTTCTAGGAGTAGTGTTAGCATTAGGAATAGGTAGAGGAACTAACCTTCTCTGGAGGCTTGTCTCAATTGCATGGGTCCCACACCTCGAGATATGCCCATGTTAGTCAAAAGTATGGTTTTGTATTGCACAAATCCTAGGGTGCTAATTTTTTTGGCATAGCAATTTTGGCACGCCCGGTGTGATAGAGGTCATTTTACAAGTGTTCTTACATAACATCTGATCTTCATCTTTTCATTGCAGCAAGACTGGTGTGCTCTTGTTGTGATTTGTAGCCTTTGGAGGTTTTGTGAAGCACACCTAATGACTCCCAAGAAGAAGAATTCAATGTTGTAGCAACCCAAGTCCCTCAAGCATATGAGAAGGATCCAGACTCAGTCAAGGATGACAAAATAAGGCACCTTTGAGTATTTGCATCTATCTCTAGGAAGAAGAAGAAGGGGAAGAAGAGTCCAGAGGTCTCCACCTCCACAAAACAAGACTTTGTCTATGTCTCTACCTGGTAGGCCATTTCTCCAAGCAACTAGGGTTCTTTGGCCAATCAGTATGACACATCAACAACCACCACCAACAAACCCATTTGATCATTTCATGGGCAGTAGACCACTCACCCTCAATGCACAAACTCCTATCCCAAAGTGGCAGCGGTGAAAAACATTCCCTACTTTAATGGGGAGAATCATACAACCCCTATCGATCATATTCAAGACATTGAAAACGGTTGTTTCATTCAAGAGATCGATGAGATGGATGTAGCAATATGAATCTTTTCTTATTCTCTCAAAGGTAAGTTGTTGTAGTGGTTTAGGAGCTTAACAATGCGGCCAATCACAGAATGACATGTATTGTGTTCGATATTTGTAACCATTTTGGAGAAAGGGAAGAAAATTTTTCACTTTTGGAGCATCCGACTTCAATTAAGAGATCCCCTAATGAGCAGATGTTTGACTTCAATTTTAGATTCCAAATAACATGGGACATGATCCCAATAGCCACGAGACTAGTGGAGAAAGGTGTATTCCTCTACTACTTGAAAGATTTAAATTCAGATATATCTATGATGATTCAGTCTATGGGAGGAGTGACTCTACCTGGAGCATATGTCATTGCAATCAGAGCAAAGAACTGCATGATCCATGCTAGAAAGCTTGCACCAAGGCCACCTATTCCTCTCTATCTGGTTATGGGTAATCCTATTACCATTCATGCACTTGGGTTGAATCCCATTCCATCTCCTATAAATTAGAGCAATAGTGAGGCCTCCACCTCTTCTAGTACTTCCAAAAAGCTCCAAGAAGTCATGAAGAAGCTGCAGAATTTTCGGAATGAGTAGGTGACTATTAAGAGGCAAAGCAGGATCAAAATTTCAGACCATACCAACCTCAATCTCAGTCAAATAGGCCTCCGTATTAGTAAAATAGGCCTCTAGCTCAAGTTACAAGTTAAAATAAAAATATAGGACAACACCAAGCTGCTAAGCCATTTCAACCATACAATCCTAATACAACTTCAACATCTAGGGCTTTGGTTCCGGTACAGAACAACATGACACAAGAGTACGATTGGTGTTTCCCTTGTAATCAGCCTCACAACCAAGCAACATGCTTCAATGGTGCTCAATCAGCCCTAATGGTTCGAGGCATGGGTGTGTCTCAAGAAACAAGTGAAGAGGGAAATCAACAACAATCAAGTCCACTAAGGCTCCCAAACTACCACCACGCCGGTGAAATGGAAAGTAGAAGACTTTTGCGGGGTCAATCAGCCTCATTTCCAAGGTGTAGCAGCCAATACACGCTAACGAAGATGAATATTGAGGAGAGGCATTCATCTAATCCTTTCATTCCTCAACCTACTCTCACACAATATGAGTCAATAATGTGAGAGAAGCCCTGAATGTGCAAATTCATCCCAAGGCATGAATCATATCAGCCCACGTGTCGATCAAGTGTCAAAGAAAATTGTGCCAAACAAGGGGCAACCGAAAGATATTCCACCTCCATTCAACATCATTGATCAAATGAAGAAGAAAAACATGAGCATTTCCATGTGGGAGTCACTGGCTATTCCAGACAATGAGACCTATTGCAAGCAACCATGGTGAATTGGTCAGCCTCAAATGAGTCATCTAAAAATCAAGAGAAGGTTCTCACCAATACAATGTAGCAAGAGGGAGGTAAGTCAAACAAAAATTTGAAGCCTCCACCATTTTATGTGTCTTTAATTGTAGGGGATAGCCTTGTGCGCATTGCTTGATCGATTCAGAGCAAGCAGCTTGGTAATGCCAAAGCATATAGCAGATCAATTGGGTTTAAAGTATGAGTTGGTCTCTAAATGAGTGGTACAGTTCGATGGGATAGCAAAGTGGGAACAAGTGGGAGTCATCAAATATTTAAATCTAACATATCATGCATGTTCTAATGTCACGCCTTGCATGATGTGCTGGTTATTGACTTGCCACCACTCTTTACCCTTTTCCCGTCAAGGATTTCACAAATAAAATCGGAGAGGCTACCCGCCAAAAATTGGTCCCGCAATTTATTCAAGACGAGATATGGATCCAAAGCCACAACTAGGTCGAGCCAATTTCAGACTTCCACATCGAGCCTCATGTGCCAAGTCTGATCAACATCATTTGTTTGAATTTTGACTAGGAGGATTGTCCAAACACTCCAGAAATAGGTACTAAAGTCGGAGGAATTCTAGATTTGAAATTAGATGAATGGGCTCACAAGAGGCATGCTTTTGATCCATACATGGAAATGGAGGAGGCTGAGTTAGGAATTTATTGCTTACATGAAGAGAATCCAATTCTCCCTAGCATCACCAAGCTAGACAACAAGGATGACAATGAGATTTGGAAGTTATTTTTCATGGTTCAAGGAGTAGAAAAGTGCTGGAGGAGGTGCAATGTTGGTATCACCACAGGGAATCAAGTACTACTCGGCTTTCCATTTTCAATTTTCTTTCTCAAACAACACAAATGAGTACAAAACATTAATTCATGGACTGCATTGGGAAGAAGGAGATACATCAAGAATTTGTAGGTTTTTGGAGACAATGAATTGATTGTCAATAAATTCAGAGGACACAATGCTACAAAGAATTATCTTCTCATAAGTTATAAGAACAAGGTTTGGGATATTATTTAATATTTCAAAGAATTTAATACTATTTCCATACCAAGAAAGAAGAACGAAGCTACGATGTGCTTGCAGGTGATTGGGAAACATTTGATGTGGTTGATGGTATTAAGAGGGATAAAACACAACCCCATATCAAGGTAGTTGTGAGACCCGCAGTCTCAGACAACAACACAAGTTGGTAGGTGTTTGAGAATGATCAACAGATCATCAATTTCCTACGGGAAGAAGTTAAGTTCTCATATAGGAATTAAGATAAATTAGAGCAGCGAGACAGGGGAACAAGTAGTGTAGTTGTGGATGAACAAGCTCCCAAAAGGCTTGGTGAAATTGGAGTCAATTTTCAATCCCAATGATCAATTACAGAAGGAGAAGGAAAATATCTAGGTCAACAGAGAGGATTCGAGCCTATTTTGGTTGGGAAGGCAAGCTACTCCAGATTGGCAAGGTGAGTACTAAAAAGAAAAATATGATTTCATACAGCTTTGCCAAGAATTCCCAGATGTCTTTTCTTAGAACTACGAGGACTTAAGGGGATTCAACCCAAAGTTAGCGCAACACACAATTGAGCTGGATCTGGAAGCCAATCCCATTAGGAAGAAGAAAAGGCCAGTCAATCCCCATATCAAGCCTCTCATGAAGAAGGAGCTGAACAAGCTCATTGAGGTGAGCATCATCTTTCCGATCAAGCACTCAAGTTGGGTTGCAAATCTAGTGCCGGTCAGGAAGAGGAATAGAGAAATCAGTTGTGTGTGGACTTTCGGATTTGAACAAGGCATCTCTCAAAGACTGCTATCCACTACCCTCTATGGAGAAAATCTTGCGGGTAGTAGCAGGATCGAGAAATATTCTCTCTCCTAGATGGATACTTGGGATGTTAGGAAATCTTCGTTTAGTGCTCACATTATTATGAAGGTTGGATTATTATAATATGTGAGTTTATTATATAATGGTAAATGTAATAAACTATTGTAAATTAGTTGTTTATAAAACAATTAATATTTGTTAGTAAGGTTATAGGTTGTTTGGGTGAGATTTGGTTGTTAAACCAAACTCACGTGAATAGTTTTTTGTGAGGAGTATTGTTAAAACAATTTCCTAGATTATAGGAGCATTCTCTCCTATATATAATTGTATTGTAATACAAAGTTTTATCCAAAGAATAACAGAGAGATTATTGTGTTAGGAAATAGTATGTATAGTGCTCACATTAATTTTACTATGGTAAATGGTTAGTTGGTTGGTTGATTAAATATATTGTTATATTTAATCAATAGTTGAGTAGTTATATTGTTACACCCGTAAAACTATTCACGAGTGAATCATTATTCTCCTCCCTATTTTGTAGGAGGTTTAGTTTTGTTTTTATAGCTATATAATAGCCTATGTAATAGCCTTGATATAATTGATATGGTGTGTATGAATATTAATTTGTATACATTTGGCTCTAAGTATATTTGCATGTGTTAAATCTAAGTATAAGATCTTCAAATACCAAACATTGGTATCAGAGTGATGGTTCCTGCAATGGAAGAATTTTTCTTTTAATTTTTTTGTTGGGGGAAGCTCAGATATGCATTTTCCCTGAGTAATGAAATTCATTGATACGAGAAAGGTTCTAATTTAATTTTGTGAGACTTGTGTAGAGTAGCATACGTTTATTAAATTATATAAGATACATCTACTAGTTTGGATCAATTTTTTGTATTGGCAGATTCTGTTTCTATATCCATGTTACGCGTGCATTTTTTGATTAGAATTTAGATTTATCTATGATTAATCTTTGAAAAAATGTGTTCTACACCAAAAAGAAAAATAAAATTAGCACAATCGTAATGTTCATTAGAGTGGCCATCCCAGAGAACCGATCTAAGGTCTTCTGGTTCAGATATAGAATTTAAGATTGAAATTTTCTAAGGAGATCCTGACAGCTTGCAACCTTCAGAAAGTTCATTTAAAATTTGCTTTCCTAAATGCAATGGGTGTTTGTTATAAGCAAGGGAACTTCAATACAGCTGCTAACGTTGCTAGGCAACTCTTGGAGACAAAACCCTCTGTAAACCATGCAACAAAGGCTCGACAAGTTTTGCAGGCACGCGAAACACAACCACGAGATGCCACCAAGTTGAATTATGATTTCAAGAAATCCCTTTGTCATTTGTGGAGAAAATTTTACTCCCATATATTGTGGTCAGAAGGATGTTTCCTGTCCGTATTGTACATCACGTTTTGGGCCAAACATACATGGAAAACTCTGCCCTATATGCGAGCTTGCAGTTGTGGGTTCAGATGCTTCAAAGTTACTTTGCTCTACTGTACATGGGCCGATAGTTTCATATATATCTACATATTGGTGTTTGAATTTTTAGTTGTATGTAGCTATCATATGTAGGTTCAAGTGGTGTTTTTAGTCCTCCATTTCTCAAAAGACAAAAGTATTTGTTAATAATAGTGTCCTTAGTTGTGTCCACGGTTGTATTTGTGTCCATAAAGTCTCATATTAAGAGCCATTGTTCGCTTTCTAAAAATTAATTTTTGTGTTGTCTTTTATAGTTACATCAAAGTTTTGTCTTTTAAAACTAGTGAGTTTAAGTCTTGTATGTCATTTTGTGTTATTCAAATTGTCAATCTTAGAATGGTCTTATAAGTAGTGGGCCAAGTATTGTTTATAAAAATCAAAATTATTTGTGGAGTTTGTTATAGATGTTGATAGTTATTTTTTGAATCAAAGTCAAGTGTTGTCCTCTCAAATTCGAGTCATTATCTCCTTGTCCTAGAGTTAAAAATTGAAGTCATCATTTTGAGTAAGTATGTTATTGAGTCTACGTTTTGAGTCATATTAACATCGCTTATGAAGTCGTTGTAGAAAGACACAGCTTCGTGCCCTTAAGAGTAAAAAGATTGAGTCATTGTCAAAAAGTCAAATATTGTTTTAAAAAAAAAGTTCCTTACGGACGCATTTTCGGTGTTACCCGACCTCCGAAAAGGAAGTGTTTCACATCATGCGAGAGGAGACAAAATAATAAGCAATGTGGAAATCATGTTGAGATTCGTATCCAAATCAAAGCTAAGCTAGTAGTTTGACACAAGAGGATAGAGGCACAAGAGGTTGGAGGTCAATCAACGGCATCTCGTCGGTCACCAACAACATGGGCCGCACCAAGCTATGGTGAAAGTGTGTGTGCGAGTTTGCTTTTTATTTCAAAGTTGCGCTTTTTTGTGTGCAACGTGATTTTATTTCATTGTTCATGTTCTGTTGAATAAGTGAAAATTTCACATTGAGGGGGAACATGGTTTCAATGTTCCATTTTCACTTTTCCCTCTTTTCATATTTGTATTTAGTGAGCAGTATTTCCTACATAATTCCTTGAAGGAAAAACATAGTGGACAGATGAAAGCACAAGGAAAAGAAACATCATGATATTGAGGTTGTTGGTTGTCCTGTAAAACCATCCTTTGTTGAGGTTATTGGTTATCCTATAAAACCATCCTTGTTGAGGTTGTTGGTTGTCCTATAAAACCATCCTTGTTGAGGTTTTTGGTTGTCTTGTAAAACCATCCTTGTTGAGGTTGTTGGTTTTCTTGTAAAACCATCCAGATCATGAGCATGCACGGCGAAAGCCATGAAAGAAGTGTGATTGTTTTTCTCCCATGTTCACACTAAGGGGGAATGTTAGGAAATAGTATGTATAGTGCTCACATTTATTTTACTATGGTAAATGGTTAGTTGGTTGGTTGATAAATATATTGGTATATTTAATCGGTAGTTTAGTAGTTATATTGTTACACCCGTAAAACTATTCATGGGTGAATCATTATTCTCCTCCCTGTTTTGTAGGAGGTTTTGTTTCGCTTTTACGGATATATAATAGCCCCGATATAATAGAGATGGTGTGTGCATGAATATTAATCAGTATACATTTGGCTTCAAGTATCTTTACATGTGTTAAATCTGCATATAAGATCTTCAAATACCAAACATGTGATACAATCAAATTGTGGTGAAAGAAGAGGATCGACCAAAACAACCTTCACCACCAAATGGGGTACTTATGCCTACATGAAGATTTCGTTCGACATTCAAACGTAGGAGCTACATTCCAGAGGGCTATGGATATGGTGTTCAAGGGGCTGATAAATAAGATAGTTCTTATGTATTTACATGACATCACTGTATTCTCCAAGAATGTAGTGGAACACCTCTTCTACCTCGGAAAGTGTTTCAAAGATGTAGGAGATTTAGAGTATCTCTAAATACAAAGAAGTGTTTATTCCTAGGTCATAAAGGTAAGCCCTTAGGCCACATTATGTCTATAGAGGGGGTTGATAATTGATCCGGAGAGACTCGAGTTCATCCGTGCTCGCCATTGCCAAGTCACAAGAAATCTATCCAAAGCCTCTTAGGGAGGATTAATTTTGTTCGAATGTTTATACCAGATTTTGTTGCTCTAGTTAGGCTAATAACTATGATGTTGAAGAAAATCATGGCATTTAAGTGGATAGCAGAGGGAAAGGAAAGTTTTGAATCTATCAAGAATGTTATATCTCAAGCTCTTACTCTCATAAATCTAGACTTCTCCAAGTATTTTATGCTCTACGCCTTCGTAGGTTAGGACACTATTACTATCGCTTTGGTGCACTAGAATAAGGAGGGATCTAAACAACCAGCTTGCCTTCTTCGTCCTAGAGATTAGAATATTATGAGGTAAGGTACTCTTTCATTGATAGGCATGTACTTATTGTTATAAGAAGTATGAAAAAATTTAGGCACTTGGTTTCAAATAATAAAATTCAATTGTTAGTATCTCATGTCGGGGTGAAATATATCCTCTTGAACAAGGATTTGAATGAGAAGCGGGTAGGATGGATCGCTCACATAATGAAGTATGACATAGAGATCAAAGTCACCAAATTGATCCATGGAAAGGGGTTGTGTGAACAGTTAGCTTCTAGCCGACATGTTGAGACAAATCATGGAGAAGAGGTTGTTTTGGTGTTGCAGGAAGTTCAAGAATAGGTTGCAGAAAGTATACCCACCCCTTGTTGGACTCGGAATATGATGTAATTTCTTCAAATAGGTATATGTCCTCCAGAGTTGAGCAGAGAAAAGAGAAGGTATTTTAGACTCCAAGCCATCCCGTATGTCCTCATTGATGGTGTTTTGTTCAAAAGGGACACAAACGAAGTTCTCTTAAGATGTGTTGGAACATACTAGATTGAAAATATGCTACATGAGTTTCATGATGGAGAAGTCGGAGGTCACTTTGCTCCGTGGGTAATGGCTCTCAGGATAATGAAGGTAGGATATTTTGGCCCACAATATTTAGTGACCGCCACACTTTGATCAAGAAGTGTAAAAAGTGTGCATTCTACACAGTAAGGAGAAGCTAGCGAGAATTTCCATTACATCTTGTCTCGGTTGAACAACCATTCATGTAATGGGATTGGACTTCATTGAAGTCATTCATCCTAATTCAAGCCAATGTCACAAGTGGATTCTTACAACAACAGACTATTTCACTAAATGGACTAGGGTGGTGGCACTCAAAGACGTAAATGAGGCCAAAGATCATCCTCGGATTTTTACGAGGGATAGTGAAAAGGTTCGAGTGCTTGATCACCACCATATCGTAAAATGCATTGGAATTTTTGGGCACAAAGATCACCGAATGGGCTGTTAGGAATGGAATTTATTCGAGCACCTCCTCAAATTATTACCCTCAGGGTAATGGCCAAGTTGAGTCTTCCAACAAAAACTTGCTAAGGATTATAAAGAGAAATCTAGATGAGAACCAGAGGACTTAACATACTAAACTAAAATCAGCCTCATGGGCTAATAGAATCACTCCTAATAAGTCAATCGGTTACTCCCCTTTCGGGGTGTTTATGGAAGGGAAGCAAGGTTACCAATATCCCTAGAGTTACCAAAGTGTTGGAGCTTATCAACTAGCTGGAATTGTTTGAGTTTAAAGCTATGGAAGTCAAGTACACAAAGCTCATGGAGCTAGAGGAGCTGAGAAACCAGGCCATGAAGACAATGGAGAAAGACCAAGCTCAAATCAAGATGAGCTTTGACAGAAAGGCAAAAAATAGAACCTTCTAAGAGGGAGACTTGGTTCGAAATGGGATGCGAGATCGAGTTAAACCAGAAGACACTCCAAGTTCGATGCTATATGGAGTGGCCCCTACATGATCACAGGATGCAAGAGTAATAATGCTTTCCAGCTATCTAAGTTGGATGGTGAAGAAATGCATATTCCAATAAATGGAATCTACCTCAAGCACTGTTACTAAAAGGAAGAAAATTCTCATACTTGCATATATTAGTCTAGGTTTATATTTCCTATAAGTGCTTTGCAAAAGACACATTGCTCTGTTGTAGTTTATGGTTGTTTTTATAATAAGTGCTTGTGTACTCTCTACATGTTCCATTTGGGATGTGTATGTATTTTTGTTTGTATATAGTTATGATTTTTTTCTCTTTCACTTTCCAATTTCAGGCAGGGTCTCATGATGGGACATCCAAGATCTAACCCAGGGTTTTTCAAAATGACACTCCCAAACATATTCCAAGTTTACAAGATGAGTTCTCAAGTGTCATACTAGTTTCAACAATCAAGATGACTCCATTCCCAATGGATCCTCTAGGGTCACTAGTCTTTCAGATCTAGCAGTAGATCATCCCGCAAGTTGCCAATTGTTATCCATTTTTGCACCCCCGCAAAATGGACATCTTAACAAAGTTGGAGTGGTGGAAGTTGATGGGGAAAAGAAATGATTTGTAATCTTCATATTAGTTCATGTTTTGTCTTATCTCGAGTTGGTCTTAACTCATGGTGAGCTACTTACGAATGGTTGAACTAGTGGTCTTATTATAGAATTAGCTAAGTTTGGGAAAGAGTTCATCTAGTTAGATGGCTTGTTGGGGTGTGGAGCCTATTTTTTTGGTCTTCTCAAATCAGTATTAAAGTGTTGGAGTTCAAACAGTTAAGTTTGGATACTTCAGGAGCATTCTGCAGTCGTCTCATGTGACATTGTTGTACCATTGTTGTGTGCGTCGGTGTGTCATCATTGTTAATATGTTGTTAATTGGATGTTAACGTTGTCGTGACAATTTTTCCAACCGTGGGAAGTTGAAAGGTCATGAATTTCAAACTTCTAGGGTCGGCTTTAGGACTTCTTAAAAGGATTGTAATCCTATAAATAGAGGTGTTAGGGTATCTTGAATATATCTTGAGTGTTCAAGAGGTCTTGAGTCTTAATGATCAAGAGGTGATCAAGAGTGATCAAGGTTAAGCAATTGGGTGTCAATTGTGGTTTAGATGTGGTTTAACATCTTTGGAATTATGTTGTGAGTTCATAACTAAGAGAAGACTGTGAGAGTTGTTTTACTCTTGTTGATAATAAAATCTGAGCAAGTTCTTGGTGGACGTAGCCCACATTGGGTGAACCACGTTAAATCTTGTCTTGTCTTCTTTTGTGCATTATTTATTTATGTTGTTATATTTCTGCAAGTATAATTCTGCTATATAGTTTCCTACTGCTATGGTTTGAGGAATTGCTTTTGCATATTTGTTCTCTAATTACTAACATGGCCATCCAACCCCCTAGGTTGGATGGATAGGTTAGATGGTAGATGAAGTTAGAGTAGCTCCGTGGGGAGCTCGAAAAATAGACATGATCTTGGGTGTTCAAGTTGGCTACAAGGTCTCGTTTGGCAAGCTCACGGTTGACATGGGGTTAGACGAAGGTTAGACGGCCATCCAAATCCAAAAGTTGGATGGATGGAATAAACAGTCATCCAACCCCACAAGATAGACAGTCCTCCAACCTAGGTTGGACGGGTCGTACAGACATAGGGTTGGATGACTCGGTGGGCGAGCAAGATACATAGGTTGGACAAGTTACAGTGCTATATGAAAATGATTGGACGGTCATCTAACCCCACAAGTTGGATGGCCAAGGGTAGACAACCCACATAGGTGTACGACATGTAGGGCTGGGGCAGTCGTCCATCCCGGGTTGATGGCGTATGATCCACAGTTGGATGGGTCGCTTGGTTGGATGAGTGGTTCAATGATGTAATCATATGGATAAAGGTTAATTAGTTGTCCAATCCCACATGGTTAGATAGGTCACAATTTAGGAGGTCGTCGGTAACTCGGTTCTTAGGTTGTACGGACCTATGCGCTTAGATGGCTGTCCAAATTGGCACATTTGGATGGCTCACGGGTCATAGTTTAGATGAGGGTAGGTGAGAAAAGATAGCTTAACCACCAGTTTAATGGTAGTAGTTGAGGTGGTTCAACTACCTATCAGGGATTTAATGTGGGTAGGTAGGGAAAAATTGCTATATAATGTACTTGACCCCCTCATTTTTCAGGGAGATTTTCTGAGAATTGTAGAACTCTACCAAAAATTGTTCTAGAAGCCTTTTGTGAGTTTTAGGCCTCAAATCTGGGTATTTTGTGAAGGATTCTTGCCTCCTACTTGTATTGTAATGGATTGTGCACCATTTTAAGCAATAAAATTGATGTTTTGTGGCTTTTTCACCCTTACTCAAGTTATATTGTATTTCTTTTGCTTCCCATTACATTTGTAGGTATCTTGTGCATGTCTTGTTCTTTTGTAGGACCCAAATCTGTTGTGCTCCAAGAAAATGGAGATTTAAATGTGGTTTTGGATTGTGGTGCCTTTGTCTTCCCTCTCTTACCTCATTTCATCCCTATTTTCACTCACTAGAAATCTCTCCACCCCTTTTTTTGGTGTTATCTCCCTCCCTAGCTTAGGATTTACATTTTATGCATTTCCCTCTCTTCCCTGATCACTTGGAAATCTAGGTTAGCTTTAGAGTAGCTGCATTTTCCCTTTCTAGGAGCAGTGTTAACATTAGGAATAGGTAGAGGAACCAACCTTCTCTAGAGGTTTATCTCAGTTACATGGGTCCCACACCTCGAGACAGCCCAAATTATTCAAAAGTAGGGTTTTGTATTGCACAACTCCTAGGGTGCTAATTTTTTGACATAACACATTGTTTGGCAGGAAAACAACATAGAGCACCATTCCAGAAGAGTACATTTCAGGCTCGAGGTAAGTTTAATATGGTGTATATCAATATTTGTGGATCTATGAGACCTAGTCATGTTGGTTTTTAATATTTTATGTTTTTGTTTATGATTTTTCAAGAAAAATGTGGATATATTGTTTTTGTACTAAATATGAAGCATTTGAGAATTTCAAGAAGTTCAAAGTTGTTGAAACTAAGTCTAGTTGTAAAATCAAAACACTCCACTTAGATCGAGGGAGGAGTACACTAGCAATGAGTTTAATGCATTCTTGGAAACTCATGGAGTTTATTGGCAAATGGATCCTCTACATATGCCACAACAAAATGGTGTTGTTGAATGAAAAAATCATAATATCATGGAGATGGTGCGATGTATGATCGACGATTCTAACTTGACAAAGACATATTGGGTTGAAGCATCCAAAACAATATTATACATGCTTAATAGAGTTCTCACTATTTCTCTTGATGGGGTAACATCATAGGAATCATGGTCAAGGAGAACGCCATCTATTTTACATCTCAGATATTTGGATGTAAAGTGAGCATGCACATTCCCAAGAAGAAGAGAACAAAACTTGATATGAAATCTAAAAACTATATCTTCGTAGGGTATAGTATGGAAGCTCTCAATCATAGATTGAGAGATCTGAAAAGAAAACAAAATTCTACACAAGTAAGGGTATTGATTTTTTCAAGAAAAATAAGAGGAAGGACCTCCCAAAAGCTCATCTAATGACCAAATCAATCATGTGTAAAAAAGATGATGATCTTCCCTCTAATGAATAAAATGAAAATGGTGTTGATTTGATAAGAGTACCACCAACAAGAATAAATCAATGTATGCCTAAATGGTATATTAATGTGATACTTCATTTCAGATTGGGGAAAATTGAATCTCCTTAAAGGGGTATTCCAAAGATGTAACCATAATGGGTGGTTCCCATGTATCTGAAACCAACGGAGTAACCATTTGGTTGACCAAAACCCAACCCAGTATGACACTTTCTCCTTCCATCCATTGCCTTTTGAATCCTCCCGATTAGTGTGATGAGATTCGAGCCAAGAATGGTTCGAGAAAACATTGAATAAAGAATAGTTCACCAACTATATCTCAGTATTATCAGCGGAGAGATGCCAAATTTTATGGTCTTCCGACACACATCCAAACCTAGACCACACACTCATAGTAAGGCTTTTGATGAGGTAATTTTTTTCCGAATGAGTAAATTTTTTTAATTCGTTGAGCCCTCTATAGATCGGAATCCCTACAATCCAAACCTTAGAAAGATGTCATGGATGTTTAGTATCACTGTGATACAAAATAATACATGGAAACTTATTGACCTACCACCATGGAAGAAAGCTATTAGATACAAATGGATTTTCAAGATGAAATAGAAAGCAAATGAAACTATTCTCAAGCACAAGATAAGATTGGCGTGAAAGGGGTATGCTTAGAAAGAAGGAATTGACTGGGAGGGGAGTTTTTCTCCTACAACCGAGATCAAAACTATTAGGATGATTTTTTCTCTAACTATATGGTTTGGTTGGAAATTCCACCAAATGGATGTGAAAATTTCCTTTCTTAAAGGATATTTATGGGAAAATGTCTACACAACTCAACCAAAAGGTTTTGTCATGCCTAGAAAAGAAGGAAAGGTATGTAGACTCATGAAATCTCTATATGGTCTCAAACAAGCTTTTTGGGATTGGCACATCAAAATAGATGAGCATATCCTTCATCATGGATTCTAGAGGAATTATTATGACCCCAATCTCTACATTAAAAAGTAAGGGGGATATTTTGATTGTTGTTGTTTATGTTGATGATCTAGCCATCATTGGTAGTTCAGTAAAGATGACTGATGCCACTAAGAAATACCTTAATCGATCATTCGACATGAAAATTCTTGGGCTATTACACTATTATCTTGGCTTGGAAGTATGGAAAAAGGAAAACCACATTTTTGTATCTCAAATGAAATATGTTAAGACTATGCTTGAGAGTTTTTAGATGATGGACTATAATCTGATTTCCACACCTATGGAGACAAGACTTCAGTTGTATCGTACATATTCATCGCCACAAGTGAGTGTAACTCTCTATTGATAGATGATCGAGAGTCTCATTTACTTGACTTACACTAAGCTAGATATCAGCTATGTTGTTAGCTATCTTTTGTAGTTAATGCAAGCACCAAGGACATGTCATTGGAAAGCACCAAAGTGGATTTTGATGTACATTAGAGGAACATGTATTTTGACCTAGATACAAGAAGAATGATCACTTCTTGATATGATATAAAGACTCAAATCATGCAAGTAATATTGATGACTAAAAATCCACTTCTAGATATGTATTCTTATGGGATATGGTCCAATGTCATGCGGGAGAAAGAAACAAAACTTTATTTATCAATATTCTAAATAAGTTGAGTATTGCAATATGAAGGAGTTGTCTATGAAACGATATGACTACGTCACATACTTGAGGGACTAGGACTACCACATAAGAAATATACCATCTTATATGTTGACAATGAAGGTGTTTTAAAACTTGTTCGCAATCCAAAGTGGTTCATGAGAGGATAAAACACATCAAGGTACATATACCTTTCATATGCAAACATGTTCTACAAAGACAAAATTCAACTTCGGTTTTTCCTAACACAAGAACAACGTGTGAATGTCTTCATAAATTCACTTGCATGAGAAGAATTTTAGGCATTCAGATAATTTCTCTCATGTTCTTCTTGAGACCATGTAGAATTAATGGGGAATATTGGGTAAAATCCCTTAGTAATAGGTTAACTCTACCTAGTAATAAGTATTTAATTATTCTCCCATGGCTTTTTAATTATTGGTTATTTATTAAAAACCATTTGTTTTATTATCCTCCCATTTTCAACCATTTTTTGTTGGGATGTTACACCTGCATAAATTGGTGGATGAATATAGTTGTGTAATGCATATATACATTGCAGCTAATTCATTTTTTTGTAACTTGTGAGTTCATTTTGCAATACAATAATTCTCGGTGTATTGCTCACAACTTTTGTAGGAAATGCAAGTTCTATTCAAATGACAATAATAGGGGAATAATACAAAGGTGTATGATACTCTAGTAAAACTAGATATGGGAATCCCAATGGTCAATAAGGGTCCCTTGGTTGAGTTTCCTAGATTGGAATGATTTTTTAGAAGAGTGTGATGATTACACAAGATATGCGGGTATGAAAATATTCACTAGTATCCGAGATATGGTTGTTTTATTGTCTATGTTGTTATTATGGAAAACACATTACAATAAGTGTGTGTATGTGAGCATGCTCATGATTAAAAGGAGGAAAATACAATTGATGATAGTTACAAGTAATAGATAGTAATAAGATGAGACATCTCTGTAGTTGAGTGACAGCTTAGACTTCTATTTTGAAACATGTTGGCAAATGCTTTGACTTGGCGCGCAGTGGAAGAAAAAATCAAGTTTTACACAAGCTAATGATTCCATAATCTATTCAAATTAAAAAACAACAAATATCAACACACAAATATATAGGTTATGAACACTCTTTAACACAAGTATTTAAGCCAAACAATATTCTAACAAACCCTATGCTTAGTTTGATACATAAAAAAAACTAACAAAATAGGTGAGTTTTTATTTTACCAAATAACAATCTCACTTCACAATACTAACTTAATGAAGTAATAATATTTCTAACATTCCCCCTAGTGTGAAAATGGGGAAGAACCATGCATCATTTGAACTGGAAATAAAATCATATGACAATGCATACTTTTAGGTCTGCGCATACTCCTACTCTAGATTTTTCTATCTAGATCTTTTTGCTCAAGATCACCTAAATATGATAACTTATCCCACTTTAGTTTCTAGTGAACTTACACCATCTGATCATATACCAATGAAGTACAACAACAGCTAGAGGGTCTCTGCAATCGATGCCCTCCTATACAACTGTTTACACCATCTATAATATGCACATTCTCCTCATTTCAAACTTTACAGGGGATAGATTTATTTTTGCACAAAATTTCCAACACAATCAACTGAAAAAGAGATGCCACCAAAATAAAATGCAACCTCATTGTTATTGGTTGATGAGAGGTGTTATTGAGCTACTTTCCTTTGATTCCTCTGACCTCTATTAAGAATTTTAGTTTATTTAGTAAAAATTCTTCATGGCTAGGACAAGAAAGATCTTCGTCATTTGAGTATTCTTCCTAGTTAGTTTCTTCAACCATGTAAGCCTTTTAATCTAGTTTATAATCTAGGATATCGGGTTCCCTCTTCTTACAATTTAAAATTACATGTCCTTGTTCTTTACAATAGTAACATTTGACATTTTGTTTTGGAGGACTAGGTTTTGAATTGTACTTGCTTTTCTTTGATGATGTACTTTCCTTATTTTTACATACATTACCTCTTCAGATTCAAACCTTTCATTTGAGTTTCCCTCATCAAGTAAGGTGGAAATCACCCCTTCCAAATTGATTTTCACTTTGCTTAAAGTAAAAACCATACTAGAAAAACTCTTGGGCATGTTATTTAGAAGTATTGCTTTAGCATCATCATCTTTTACTTTCTCATTAATTTGATTTAGTAGAGAATGAAACTTACTTATATGATCTACCATTTTTGCGCCTTCTTCCATCTTCAAACCATATGATCTCTGCTTCAATGTCGTTTTGGAACTCTTTGCTTCAAATCCAAATAACTTGTTTAATGAATCATAAATCTCCATCACAGACTTTGTGAAGTCTATATGATGTAGATATTCTTTTACAAACCGATTCTAATAGTACCTAAGAATTTTTATCTTTGACAGTCAATTTGTCGAGATAATTTGCATTTGCCGTATGACTGTACTTAGTTTGACACCATCCTAGAGCTATTTTTGGATCATTTGTAACTGCATTTGTATCAAAATATATCTCTTTTAATTTCTCAATGAGACTTGATTTCTCCGTGACTATCCCACAATTTTGACTGAAAATAGGTATTAGTTTCTGTAGACACCTAAATCTGACTACACATTTTTAATACTAAAATTTAACTATTTATCCACTTTCCTATCATTTCATTATAATTAGTAATTTCTAGCTAATTAGCCAACATTCCCCTTCATTTCGGTCAATTAATGACACTTCGTTAATTAACTAGTTTTCCCCCACCCACGGATGTCGAGTTAACGACACTTCATTAATTATAATCCTCTTTTAATTAATTGATTAATTAAATATTATTAGTTAATTAATCCTTTCAATATTCTATTTAATCAATAAACCTTCTTATTAGTTAAATCCCCTTTCAAATCCTTTAAATTCTACTAATTTCCTTCTAAATCATCTCTAAATGGATTCTTAAGCTTATCTTGGTCTATTAATTAATCCTAATTGATTAATTAAATCACCTCCAACTCCCATGAGTTGTTAATCTCTAATTAATCTCTTTTAATCATACTTGTCCCTTTCTAGTTCTACTTTACTTTTATCCCACATTCACTAGGTTGTAAGCCTCTCTCAAATTGGAAAGATATATAAAGAACCTAGTACACCTTGTCCAAACTTACACCATGTCCTTATAAGACATTAGCATATGATAAGAGAATTTCAATCTTGAAAGTCTTATTGATCAAGCAACCTTTTCCATCTTCTACTTGGCAAAGAGTAGTAAGAGAAGAACCAAACATGGAAATTAAGCCATATTGGTGAGATCTCTTCCTCTTCCATGGAGAATTTCCTTTTTAATCGCACGTAGCTACGTTTGACTCACTAAAGGAGTATCTACAATTACAAATCACATCTAAATATAAAAGGATTGGTTTTTCATTTAATGTTTTAATGTTTAATGCACATTAATTAAGCTTTTCCTTTTTAGCTTTATCATGATGTTTATGTTGTTGATTAACTAAGTTAGGAATCTACTTGGTGTTAGTTTCCTTTCATTAACTTAGATTAATTCAATCACATGCATACATATGGCACACTTGGTGGGACACTCATTTGTCTCATGCACATTATTTATGTTTTCTTAGTTTAGACTTCATTTCTACATGCAAAGTTCTTTCAAATTATTTTGTTAGTGGGCATGTATGATGATGTTTAATAGTTTTGAGTCCTTTTTGTAGGTATTTGGGAGGAAAATTGATCTTGATGAGAAAAATTTGAGATTTTCATTGTTCTATTTACAAGCTATGTTTTTGATGTGATTTTATTGTTCACAAAATTTTGCTACAATTTTTGTTGTTCATAGGTTGCATTTTCGATGTGGTTTTTAATTTTCAAGGGCTGCATTCTTGTGGCATTTTCTTTTCTTTTCATAGGTCATTGATTAAGCAAATATTGAAATATATATATATATATATATATATATATATATATATGTGTGATAATCTAAATATGTACCGAGTGTAATGATATGAACAATTAAGTACATATTTCACCCAAACAAGTAAGATATAAAATATGAAACCCTAGTTGCAAATGAAAGGATAAAAAGACTTAGCTAATTCACAGTGATGTCAAGTTTGTGCCGAGCTAGCAAACTAATGAACAGGAGGAGGTAAGTGTCACACCAAAGCCCAAAAAATGTAGAAGTGTTAGAATAAGTTGGACTAGGCGCGCTGGATCAGGTCATGGGTGCTTAGGGCGCTAGAGACATATTCTCGGCACTGTAACTACTCAAAATCTGTAAAACCTAATTTTATAGGGTCACAAGATGTTTTCTAGTTGTCACCTTTGATCATTTGTATGTTGCTATAATTTTTTGTTGTTCACCTAAAACTTGCAAGAAGAAAGAGCACCTGTAAAACCCCTAAACTACATCAAATCCCAAAAAACATATATACAAAATGGGAGGTCAAACTATCCTCGACTATCGAAAAGTGAACGTAGGGGTGAGCACCTTTGCACTACATTATAGAACCCATGTATTTTTATGTGTGTGTGTGAAGAAATCATGCCCTATGTGACTCTTGTGCGAGTCGCACTTGATAACAAACAAGTAACTAGATGTAAAATATGTAGATAGATGTGTGCATGGAAAAATGAAATTCCCCTCCTATGAAGTGTATGTAGAATAATGTAGTCCCTTTCCCTTGTGTGGATGTTAGATGGATGCTTGAATGCTCTTGTAAATGCCTTTGGATGCAACCTTAGGTGGAGATAGTAAATTCTTAGTGTTTGGTCCTTTATTATTGCCACATAGCTTTATATTTATATGATTCCCTTTCTCCAATTTCGTAATTAACCACTAAAAGGTTGACTAGTAAAAATCAAGATGCCCAAACAACTAGAAGAGACCCAAAAGATGCGAGAAAAGTACAAAGAGGTCGGGGCACTCGGAGGGGATGAGGATGCCTAGGTGTTAGCATCATGCCCGGCACTTTGGTGTCCAAAGTCGAAATGCCAAAGTATGAAAAGAAAAATTGGGCAAGAAGGTGTGTGAGACCAAGAAGGAAAATAGAAAAACAACACAGAGGTCCAAGATAGTGGTCAATTAGTACTTTTATTGCTTATGAATCATATGCATAATAGTAATTGATCAGACAACATAAATACCTAAAGTGTGTGATTTAGTGTTTACATTTTCCCCCACTTTATGTTGTTGAGTGAATGCTCGATAAAATAAATTAGATAATATATTTGTACCTAATAACCATGTGGATTGATGGTGAAAAGTGTGTCAAGAGACAAGGAAAAGTGTGGAGTGATAAAAATATGAAGCATGGAAGCTAGAGAAGAGGAAGTGAAAAATGATGATGATGACCCTAGGGTGAGAGCATATGTGTAGATGTTGCATTGTAACTGTTGTTGATTTTACTTGATGTGTGATTGATGTGACTACCGCTTCCCATAAGGATGGACATGTAAAAGAAAAGAATGAACAAGTAGTCAAATATGTGTATATATGAAAAATGTATGTAAAAATGCGAAAAGGAACATGTGCACTTGATCTGTGATGAGTGAAAGAGATAGAAAGTATCTTGAAGATGTTGTAGAAGAACAATTTTTTTGGAAATCTCACGCCAACTATGCCAAGTACAAAAGAAGTGTAGGGAGAAAGGTCTAGTGTTATTCTCCAACCTTTGACTTCTTCCCAAAGAGAAAACACCACTACAGATGGTGTGCATATCCGATCCATTTCAATCAAGTCCGATCCAACGCGAAAGTATAAAAGAAGGTGTAATGCATGCATGTTGAGTGTTGAAGGATTGTGTGTCCTATAAAATACGCTCTGTAAACTACCAAAAACTATATTGAATCGAGAAAATTTTTGTAACTATCCCCTGGTCACAGTGCCCAAGAAGGCTCAAGGGTACCCAGGGTGCTACTATCTATGTCTAGGCGTTGGTGTGCAGTGTTGTGTTGAGGACCCAAGTTAGATTATGGGTCGTTGTTGAGACTGAATGTTGTGTTGTACCGGTAATAAACTATGTTGAAATGTGATCAGAAACTGTTGTATGGGGTGAATGATTCACCCAATGATGACCCCATCATTTGGGGTGCATGCGAAGTTGTGAGGAGAATGTATCCCAAAGGAGGAATCGATGTATATCTGAAACTGAAACCATGTAGGGGAGGTAGTATGCTTGGTAAAAACCAAGGAACACATAAACAAAATGGCTGGAAACAATACATCAATGATAATCACAGTTGAGATTTTCATGTAATTATGACCTTTAGGATGAGATGGGTCCAGATTGAATGGAGGCGGAAGCGTAATAATATTTCTCTCGACTAGTTATGGTAATAGAATATGGGGAGCACAAGAAAATATTAGTAAATGTATGCTTATGTGGTTGTCGTTGAAGCTTTTTAGAAGTAGATGCAACGTTGACATTAGCCTTAGCTTCAATAGGTTTTGTAGATGGCTTGAAATTTGATTTGCTTTGAAAACGATCCTCGATACTTAAGCTTTCCTATTGATAGGAGCTTAGTTTCATGTAGCTAAAGAGTATGACACAAATGATCGAATGAAGGATATGTCTCAAAGATAACACTCTCCTAGAGAGGTGGAAATAGAATTTGAACAAATAGATCTTGAAGCTCAGAATCCGCGAGTACATAGACATCTTAGCTAAGTTGTTCTTATATCGCAAGACATAATCCGCTAGATGTTCATTAGATCCTTGTTTAAGTTATGTGAGTTGAGCATAAGATATCTTAGAGCTGATATTAATAGAGAAGTGAGCGAGAAAATCATCAACTAAATGCGTAAAAGATGTTATCGAGTGGACAGGTAGATCATAGAACCAATGCATTGCATAATCATGAATACTTTTAGGAAAGAGCTTAGCTAAGAGAGTATGATCATCTGAAAAATATAGACATGCCACATGAAATGCTTGGAGATGCTCTTGAGGGTCACCATGACCATTGAAAATGGGGAGCTTGGGAGTGAAAAATTAAGAGGAAGCACATAAGCGAGAAATGGCAGGTGTGAAAGGAGTATGAAGTAACAAATTGGAATCCAGATATAGACACACACGAGAAGTAGCGTGTTGCAATTGATGGATTTGAACTTAAATATCTTAATAAAGAGAGGCTAATTCTTGAGTGTTGGCGTAAGAGTAGAAACAAGTGGTTAAGTAGCAATAGTCATGGAAGCGGGGTGGACGAGGTTACATTAAGCTCCGCAATATTGGTGCTCTCCTCAAGAGCATAAATAAAAGTAGGTCTAGATCTTGAGGATGCTCAACAAGATGAGCATTGAGGTCATGAAGATCATCATCGGTGAAGGGTACAACCATGATGAAAATAAAACAAGACTAGAAGCAAAGGTGGGATCAAGCGTGGGGTTCACTAAATAATTAAGAAAATATTGAAATAAATAGATGCTAAATATAAATATGTAACAATGCAATGATATAAACAATTAAGTATATATTTGACCCAAGCAAGTAAGCTAGAAAATATGAAACCCTAGTTAAAAATAAAAGGATAAAAATACTTAGTTGAAGCTATATCGAGCTGGAAAACTGATGAACATGAGGAGGGAAGTGTCACACCGAAGCCTTAAAAATGCGAAGTGTCAAAATAAGCTAGACTAGGGCACTGGATCGGGTCGGGGTGCTTAGGACACCGAGACCTATTCTGCAGGCCTGTGAGTGCTTAGAAGCTATGAAACCCAATTTTATAGGGTTGTGATATGTTTGTTATTTATCGCCATTAATCACTTGTATGTATTTGCACTTTTTTGTTATTCACCCGAAACCCGCAAGAAGAAAGAGCACCTACAAAGAATGTTATGTTGTAGAGCCTATTTTTATGTGTGGAAGTGTTGAAGATTGTACGCTAAAAGTATTGTACACTCTCCACAAGCCTAAAAATGTTCTTGATATCCTAGGAAACATGTTCTTCTCATATGGGCAGGATTTTTGACCCATAGGTTTATGGAATGGATTTGGCTTGTGGTTTTAGTACCCACGGTAGATGTGTACTATTGATGTTCTTTTTTCCTATTGATGTTCTTTTTTTCCATATGGTAGGGTAGACATATCATTGTAGATGTGTGTGAGTTCAAGTGTGAATTCAGGAGAGTTTGTTGAGCATAGCTCCAAACATATCTGGGTATTGTATTGAGAGAAATAGGTGGCTTGTAATAAAATCTAAGCAAGTGATTCTTAGTGGATGTAGCCCAAATTGGGTGAACCATGTTAAATATTGTCTCTATGTTGTGTTCTTTTATTTTATACACTTTTATTTCAGATATGTGATATCATTCTGCATATTAGTTTCTACTATTGTGATTCTGTGTGGGATTGTTTTGCATACTTTATCCCTTATTTCCTAACAAAACCTCCAAACTACATCAAATCCCAAAAAAAAAGATGTAAAATGGGAGGTCGATTGTCCTTGGTTGTTAATAAAGTAAACTTATGACCAAGCATTGTACTACATTGCAAACCCCATGTAGTTCTATGTGTGTGTGTGAAGAAATCATGCCCTAGGTGGCTCTTGTGCAAGTCGCACTTGATAGCGAGAAATTAGCTAGATGTAGATATATGTGTGCATGGAAAAATGAACTTCCCCTCCTATGAAGTGTATGCAGAATAATGTAGTCCCTTGCCCTTGTGTGGATGCTAGATGGATGCTTGAATGCTCTTGTAAATGCCTTTGGATGCAACCTTAGGTGGAGATAGTAAATGTTTAGTGTTTGGTCCTTTATTATTGCCACATAGCTTTATATTTATATGATTCCCTTGCTCCAATTTCGTAATTAACCACTAAAAGGCTGACTAGTAAAAAGAGATGCCCAAATAGCTAAAAGAGACCCAAAAGATGTGAGCAAAGTACAAAGAGGTCGGGCACCTGAGGGGACGGGAGCACTGTGCACCGACATCCCGGATGGGAGTTGGTGTCCAAAGTCAAAAATGCCGAAGTATGAAAAGACAGATTGGGCAAGAAGGTGTGTGAGACCAAGAAGGAAAATAGAAAGACAATAAAGAGGCCCAATACAGTGGTCAATTAGTAATTTTCTTGCTTAGGAATCATATGAATAGTAATATGTGATCAGGACTAGATAAATACCCAAAGTGTGTGATTTATTGTCTACGGTTGTGGGTATGCTACACTTTTTCTCAAGTTTTTGTTGATTGCACTATTGTGTCAATCTTTCAATCAATTTCTCAAAATTTCCAAAAATTTAAAAACTGATTTTTAAATTCCTGCAGATTTATACATGTTTTTTATCCTAACATGTAGGTTTTTATCTAAATTAGTACTAACATTTTGAGTATTTGTTAGAAATGATTTTTAAATATTTTGAGTTGTTATTTAAAAATCAATTTCTAACACTTAAATGCTTTGATAATGTTTATTTTTTCCATTTTCTTAAGTTAGATCAAATGGTGTATCATGTTATTCTCTTGTGCTTTTGAGCGATCTTGAGAATAAAAAAAAAGTTTGATCTTCATTTCTAACATTTTGGTTTAATTGGAAAAATTCATCATTTAAGTTGTTTAAGAATTCATCTTTCAAGCACTTAATTATCATTGATTAATGTTTTCCCATTTCTAATTAGTTGGATCAAATGTCGTGTATGCTCTTCTCTTGCACTTTCGTGATCTTGAGAATAAAAACAACCTTGATCCTCTTTCTAAACATTGTGGTTTGCATGGAAAACTACTAATATTTTGAGTGCAAGACCTTTTCGCTTGTCAAAGACGAAATCAGAAAAAATACTAACTACACTATGTGTAGGTTGCCAAAGGTGTGCAAAACCACATTAAGATCAAAGATTAAAAAAACACCATTCACTCACACTTTGTATTTGCAAGTTCGGATAAGGGATTAAACCCATCCACTTTAAACTATGGGAAGTGCCTTGACATAATCCATAAAACTCATTATGAGGATTACCACAGGAACCCCAAAGTAGTCAACACATTGAGGGAACTGGTTGACAAAACGGGAAGTGCCCCATCACCTACTTGACTAGAAAAACCCATGAGGAGTGCTAAATGTTGTCCATATGAGGCCTCTTTCATTAATTTGATTGTGGGGTAATGGTCATTTGTTTAGAATTTATTCTAAAAAAGTGTACCTCTCTTAGACAAGATATTGGCGAGTGTTGAGAAAAAAAGCCTAGGGAGCCATTTGGCATTGGGGCCAACTTGACTATATCCAAATCATGTTTCAAATACCCATTACAAAGCAAGAATTCCTTGAGTCGCAACCTTATTTGAAAAACAAGGAGAGAGTCCATTGAATGCGTGCCGCATATCTTTCATCACAAATCTTACAACGTAAAACTTTTTCCTAGTTTCTACCTTGTTATTAAACAAGGTGAAACTCTACCAAATTTGCAACATGTATTTTTCATCACCAATCATAAATTCCCTTGTTCTTTTTTGGCATTATTGGTCAAAGGAAAATAACTCAAAGTGCTGCGAAAATTGTGTCCACCACTTTTGCACCCACTTAAATTTGTTCCTCTTTGCGATCTTGATTTAAGTGTTGAAAGTGTGTTGGTATGTCTTCAAATTTTGGAAGTTCATCTTGAGGAAAACATTAAGACGTCTCAATTGTAGAAGGTATCTCACCTTGATCTCACTTTGCGTCATTACGTTTCTCACATTATATCAATCCATTTTTTATACTTACATCTTGTTTTCTTAAACTTGATATAAGTGTCCAAATTGTATTATTATGCTTCTCATATTTGTACGTACGTTACGTTGTTTTTCGCCTTATGTCAATCCCTTTTTAATACTTACATCTTGTTGTCATAAACTTGATATAAGTATTGAAATTGTATTGTTACATTGCTTGCATTTGTATCACCATTTTTAGGACTTAAACCTTGTTTGTATTAAACTTGATTTAAGTGTATACTTTGCATTGTTACATTGTCAAAATCACTTCAACCCCTTTTTAATACTTAAATATTGTTTGTTCAAAACTTGATTTAAATATTGAAATTGTGTTGTTATCTTATCAAACAACCTTTGAGACAAATTTAAACATAGGGAATAGTTTCCTTTGTAGTCGTTCCTTTGTTTAGGACTTTAACTAGATTTTCCTTGGTTACTTTCATTATACATTTCACACTCTTGGAAAATTTTCCTTTGCAGCCATTACACTGCTAAATTTTAATCAACCATTTTGACATTCACACTTGTAACTTGTTTTTAAAACCTTGTTAGATTGTCAAAATTGTGTCATCATGATGTTTTTTTCCTTAGATCCCCTTCGAAAAATCACATGAGCATCCCCATATTTGCAAAATGTCTAGTTGGCCATTGATTACGTTATCTCGAATCAACATGGAGCTTCCTTCCATTTTAAAGAGTTCAATCATACAATATTGGTTTAAGCATTTGGTTCCAACAATACCAACCATGACTAACTAGCACATTGTTCCTCACACTTACAACAATAGAGAACCTAGGTTTCAAAATTCACATCAAAATATTCCCATCATGACTAAATCTCAATTGGTTCTTCACACGAGGGAACTCGTTCTATTACCCATTTCCCCACATTCATCTCATAATTAGTGGTATGATTATGATTCTTCTAGTTTGTGGTATGATTCTAATTCTCCTAATCATTCATATCCTTCTAATCCTTCTCATTGGTCCTATCCTTCCGATTATCATGATTTGTGTTATTCTTCTAATTCTCCTCGCCTCCGATCCTCATCCAATTAAATTTCTTCTAAAGAATAATCAGTCGCCAAAACTATGTTTTCCTCCTCTAAGTATTTTTGTCACCATAACTTCTCCCCATCATTCCTCTATTTCGACTCCTAATTCGTAGTCTCCCTTTCTTCACAGACCGCCTTTATCAGTCCACCCCAATGACGTATTCCTCCTTTGAAGATTTGTGAGACTCAAAATTCCTCTAATCAATCATCTAAGTCGACCCCTACGTCACAATCCAATGACTTTCTACACGACCCTGTTTGTTTACCTACACTATGTCATCTTCTAAAAACCCAATACCAACCTATTTCAAATCTACTTCTTCTTAAATTCGTAATACATCCAAATCCAAATATACTTTTTCTCTTGATTCATCTTCTTCTATCAATCAAAATCCAATCCCTCTTTGCCCCGGGTCATTCCGATCATTTATTATTCTATCCTTATCAATCTTCTAAAGACCAATGTTTGTGTCCACATCGAACAATTAACAAGAAACAATCTGCTAAGACATCTTTTTGAAGCATTATCAAAGTTCTTTGTGGGAGAAATAAGGTCAAAAATTCCCATCATCAAACATCTTCTCAATCTTCAACACTTTTTGGACCCCTTTCTTCCAATCAACCTTCTACCATTGACCAACAACGAGTCATACCGATCGATTTATTTCAAAATGAAGAAGCGATTAGAGAATTTGTGGGGCTACATGATGACATTCCTCTAGAGGATCAGGAGAAAGGATTCTCATTTGAACTTGATGCATCCATGTATTGTGGGGAAGAGGTTGATTCCTTTAGTCAATAAATAGAGGAAGAGCCTACAATCATCAAACTTGATCCTCCTTTTGTTCTTACATCTTCACATTCCCATTACATGGTGAAATTCCTAGGTCCTTCATTGATCCCTAGCTTATCTTCTCATCACCAAATCATTCCTTACATGTATTAATTCCTTAATCAAAATCTCTCCTTGGGTCACCTCCAGTAGCCCTTCATATTCTTTTATATGTGGGCCACCTCTTAGTATCCCATCATCTTCTATCTTTGGGTCACCTCCTGGTATCCCATTATCTTCTATCCTTGGGCCACATCCTAGTAGCCCTTCATCTTCTATTTTATGGGACACCTTTGGGTAGCCCATCATCTTCTATCTATGGGACACCTCCGAGTAGCCCATCATCTTCTATTCTTGGGCCACCTCCTATCCTGTTACCATCTATTCTTGGGCCACCTCCTACTGGCCCATTTCCTTCAATCATTGGACCATATCCTCTTTTTCCATCATATCATCCTTCTATTGACAACTGTGGTAAGCCCACCATCATTCCTATCATCGATCCCCGACATCCAATTTCTTCTACCACTTTCAAGGACCAACCAAATCACACATTAGCTTGTAAAAAGAACCAACAATTTCTTCATCAAGCTAAGATAAAAATCACAAGAGCTCTAAATCTCCAATCAAATCCAACACCCACAAATATAAAAATCAATGGATAGGGAACTCAATATCCCACATACAAAATCCATGTTGTAAGATAATTCACGGTCACTTATCAAATATTATCTCACCATGATCATGAGATTGGAGATAATATCACTCTTGATAAGCGAAAATTCCTAGTCTCCTTATTAAAAAATCACAAAAATTGTTGTTGGATCCTATCACGCAGAGTGACATTGTTGGTCCCAAATTCCCAATCATTCATCTTCACCATCTTCTCCTTTCGTGGTTTTCCCTTCGTTGAACCATTTTACATTTTAAAAAAATTAGAAGAGAGAAAACATTTTGAAAATTACAAAAAAATCAAAGGTACAAATGTCAAACATTGCAACCAGTATTACATACACATGAATGTTATTTCCTTCCTTTCCTTCCTTTCCTTCCATTCCTCTGCAAATCACCCACCATTTTCATCCCTTCGGTGATCTTTTGGTTGGTCTATTTGTGCTCATTGTGTGACATTTATCTCTATGGTATCCATTTGACCTTGGTCTTTCATCACCTTGGTAAATTAAAGAATGACTGACCTCTTAAATATCCTATCATTATCTTCATCTAAAAAAATTGTTACAAAGACCTTTGGAAGTATTTTTGACACTATCCAATGTCTTCACCACAGTCACTTCCACATCCTTCCATCAAGCCATCCATGGTTCTTAACCCCTTATAAAAAAACAATGAGAGAGCTGAAATAAGTTTTCGAAAGAAAAAAATCTAAATTCAAAAATCAAAAGAAAAAGAAAAAATCAAAGCAATAAAACTCTCTCTAGGGTTATTTCCAAAGATCTCTATCGAGGATATAGACGCCCGTGGGCAAAGCAGAGCAATGTTGCGAATAGAATCAAATACAAATCACCTATCAAAATAAATCACTCCTAGACATTGGCTAGTTTGTCGTCACTGTTACCTATTAAATATTTAATTCAAGAATTAATTCATTTCCATGTGCACACATTGGATCTCTTTGAGCAACATGATTAGTATGTTACTAGGTGTTTTTGGACCTTGTTCAGACTCGTACTTTAGTTCGTATCATGTCTCACAATTTGTGCCTTTGGCTAATCACCTTTTCATCGCCAATCTTCTAGCTACATTTTCCATATCCCTCCATAGCATTCATGATTTTATTCTACTTCATTCGAACATCCATGTGTATAAGATTGTATTTTTACCATGTTTGAGGGAAAAAATTTCCTTCTTTCAATAAACAACATTTTCCTCTTTTTCTATCATATGTTTCTTGGCCACTTGCACTAGGGGCATGCTCGCTCCTTCTTAGCACTTCATTGGTTTGAGTTCATCATCATGTTGAACCTATCTATCTTGGCCTTGATCCGAATTATCTTCATCTTTTATATATGTATGGATTTTTCCCTTGTAAATTCTTACCACTCACCTGGGGATCTTTGCATTTTTTTTTCCTATACATAGCTTCGGAAAAATTTCAAAAACCCTAAAATTCATAAAACTTAAAAAAACCAAAAATTGATAAAGCATCAAAATCCTAAACATTCACAAAACAAAAAATCCTAAAAATTGAAAGGTATCCTATAAAACATCTTATTTTAGTGCTTTATGGTTCTAGCGCACGACATGTGGATCATCTTGATCTTCCCTTCATTAAAAAGGTTGGTTTTTTTGCTATGCATGTCTTTCCTTGTATATATCATTGCTTTCAAGCGATTTTATAATGCATGTTGCTTTTCATGGGACTTCTATGTCCTCCGTTTATTCCCCTTGCATGTATCCTTGCTTGGGGCACCATTTTAACCCTTGTCATATAACTCGAACATTTGGGAACTAAAGATGGATAACAAAAATATTGGTGTAAATTTCTTGAACGTTGTTTGTTTGAGTATGTTTGTTTGTGCTTGTTTGTTTGTTTGTTGGTCTACTTGTTTAATTTCTCGTGTCGCATTGCTTTATGTATTTTTATTTGAATCGGTCCTTTAGCATGGAACAAAAATCGTATTATGGATTTTCATGTCATTCTACACTTTTTTAATGCTTATATCAAATAAATAGTGACTTCTGAGCCAGATGGTACGTCGGCTACGTTGTGGTCTTCCCATTCTCCATCTATCTTATCTTCCATTCCAATTCATTTTCTACCTATCATTTTCCATTTCTTCCCCCTCCCTTGCTTCTTCCACTTGAGGCATGGGATCTTACTTTTTTTTCTCGATTCCAACAATGGCCAACCAGGCCCATTTTGAATCACTCTATTTTTATGATATTTTCTTCCAACACATATGGGGCAAGTAGGGATCATTTTTATCCCCCACCCCCTTGTTTCTTCCACACGTCGAAACCCGGATTTCTTTTCCAATCAATCAATTTAAACATTGGCCAACCAAGCTTAGTTCAAATTTTAGTCATTGTAGTGCCTTATTCTCTTTGTTGTGCGATCGTTTCCTTCTTCTTTTGGGCATTAATCAACCTCTTCTATCACCCCATCAACACTCAAGGGGGCATCTTCCATCCTACTAATTTTTCTTCTACCTTTGCAAAATTTAATTTTTACTATCTTTGAAGTGGTGTCGCTTGTGCTACACCACATCAAAGAGGGGCAAATGTAGACACCTAAATTTGACTACGTAGTTTTAATACTAAAATTGCACTATTTATCCTATTTCCCATCATTTCATTATAATTATTAATTTCCCGCTAATTAGCTAACATTCCCCTTCATTTCAATTAATTAACGACACTTTGTTAATTAACTAGCTTTTCCCCACCCTAGATGTCAATTAACAACACTTCGTTAGTTATAATCCTCTTTTAATTAATTAATTAACTATTATTAGTTAATTAATCCTTTTAATCTTCTATTTAATCAATAAACCTTCTTATTAGTTAAATCCCCCTTTCAAATCCTTTAAATTATACTAATTTCCTTCTAAATCATCTCCAAATGGCTTCTTAAGTTTATCTTGGTCTATTAATTAATCTTAATTGATCGGTTAAATCACCTCGTATGATTAGAAAATATTAATTAGAGATTAACAACTCCCATGAGTTGTTAATCTCTAATTAATATCTTCTAATCATACTTATCCCTTTCTAATTCTACTTTACCTTTATCCCACATTCACTAGGTTACAAGCTTTTCCCAAATTGGAAAGCTATATAAAGAACCTAATACACCCAAACTTACATCATATCCTTGTAAGACATTAACATATGATAAGAGCATTTCAATCTTGGAAGGCTTATTGATCAAGCAACCTTTTCCATCTTCTACTTGGCAAAGAGTAGTAAGAGAAGAACCAAACATGGCAATTAAGCCATATTGGTGAGATCTCTTCCTCTTCCATGGAGAATTTCCTTTGATCGCATGTGGCTACGTTTAACTCACTAAAGGAGTATCTATAATTACAAAGCACATCCAAATATCAAAGGATTGGTTTTGCATTTTATTTTTAATGTTTAATGCACATTAGTTAAGCTTTTCCTTTTAGCTTTATCACGATGTTTATGTTGTTGATTAACTAAGTTAAGATTCCACTTGGTGTTATTTTCCTTTCATTAGCTTAGATTAAGTCAATCACATGCATATAGTTTCAACAAAAAAATATATCCACTTATAAATAAATTAGATACTTTGAAACTTTAACAAAAAACCAACAAACAAACAAATTATAAAATATAATTAAATATTGGATTTTAATACCTGCAAGAATTTGCTCGATTTTTATATATATTTTTCCATTTTTTTCTTTCGACCAAAATCCTTTGTGACAATAATAGTCTATATATTAGCAATTACATAGGAGTTGCAAATTATGCCGAGAAAATCTAAATATGTATATATTTATTTTGGCATAGGAGAAAATAATGTTGCCAAGAAAAAATCTGCTCGGAAAACATTGTCAGATTTTGACACTTTCCAACAAAGGCAACTTCAAAGATGGATGCCTATCGGTGAATAAACAAACAAAATAGAAGACTCTCACAACACAAAATACAAAAAAAATCTCTTACATAACAATTTAAATACTGAAATAACATAATAGGAAACATAAACATTGAATATAAACCTCACATGACTCGTGTCACAAGCGTATACAACAGGAATTTTTTTGTAAAATCAAGGAGACATTTTGTAGATGTAAGAATCTAGTCATCTCTCCAAAGAAATACAAGCTGTTTCTATAACAAATCAAACACCTAAATTCATTCCTAGTTAGGTTCTTATGGGATTTCCATAACTCATTTAACCCTCGTAAGTCACCTCCCAACCCTTTCTCACTAATATCATTTCTTTACTAGCAATTGCACAAGAGTTGCAAATTACACTGGAGAGAATACACATATTTATATATTTATTTTGTACAGGAGAAAATAATGTTTTCCGAAAAAGACTGCTCTGAAAACATTTCCATATTTTGACACTTTTCAACAAAGACAACTTCAAAGGTGGACTCTATCGGCGAATAAAATTCATTACATGTCACTTGTAAAATATCATATAACTACATTCAAAATGTACCCTCACGGTACTTGTACGCTATCGGTCATTGAGGAATACTTGGGCTTAGAGGGTGGTCCCCCTGATTCAAACACTCCGCGTTTTACTTTACTGGGAAGAATCGAACAATACCGCATCGCCCTACTTCAAAATGTAATTTAACTTTTGATTTTATTTTTATATGTAGAAATTATATTATTTTATCTCTAAAATAAATATATAAACATTTACATATACATTCTAAAAATTTATTTCTAAACAAATTGGAACAAATTAAAGTATTAAAAAGATTGTGAGGTTGCAAACCTACTCTCTCAAAAAGTAAAAATGCAAAGGAAAACATCAAAAATTCAAACCATAAATGAGACAAAATTCATATGAACATGTGCGCACAAGAACATGCACACACATACATATATAATATGGTATGTGTAATTCAATCCCAAAGGCACAAGATAATACCATCAACTCAAACAAAAATATCATACAAAATGAGAAAAAATTAAATTGGTGATTCGATACACCTATGAATGCAAGGTCCCATATATACCCTATCATACTATCCATACCATATATACATACTACATCAATAAAAAAATTTTAAAAAAAAATCTTTCAAATATATATAATGTGCTTCATTAAATTTAATTTATTACTGCAGTGCATTTTAGTTGGTAAAGACTTACGGTAATAAAAGGTTGGTCACTAGTTTAGGGATAGTTTGTCCCATTTAATCGCAAATTAAATTTAATACTAAAAATAGAATCTTTGTAAAAAAAAAAGAATCTTTGCCACAAAATAAGAAGCAACCGTTTAGCATAGGAAGACCTTTTTTATGAATAAGATCTTATATTATATTAACAAGTAAGATGATACAAGATAATTCAACAAAAAAGTGGGTGGTATGAAATCACGCCCCAAAGCCATGAACAAACTAGGTTAGGCCTAGGAATAGCCAACTATAATAACATAACAAAAAGCACTGAGCTAATGAAACTATGTCATTACGCAATGCAAACAATGACTAGCAGAGGGTCGATCATGATCATCAAGCTAGCCGGATCCAGGAAGGTCCTTGCCACTATTTGGCACCTCCCAACCAGAACCAGGGTGGCCCTCTTCTTCATTATCTTCCACAATATCACAAGTGGGTGAGATAGCTAAAGCCATTATGGGAAACTTATCCGGCAGAGGCACGAAGATCCACCCATCATGGGTGCAAGGATAAGGGCCAGCCGGTGAGCCCCAACCGAGGTGATGAAATGACGGAGGAGCCCCAACCATGGTGGCGAGATCGGGGGTGGTGGAGAGAATCTCCGCCATGGTGGCCGATCACGTGCGGGATCGATAAACACGATCCCGAATGAGTGACGCTGGGAGCGTCTCCAACAACCACCTCGAGGACAACCTTTGTGGGGACGTAAGAGCGCGCCGAGAGGGAGAAGGTGGCTCCCAAGAAACATTGCAAGGGGCGTCACCCTAGTGATGGAGAAGGTTTTAGAGGTACTCCACCTCGAGGGACACCTTATTTGCTTGCACTTGAATCTGTAGTAGCACATTGGAGATAACCACCAACTTATTATATATAGAGAAATGTTGATCAACTTCAACATTAGAAAATAAACAAGAATTCCTTTCTTTCCAAAGCCAAAAGAGAATTTCCCCTCTGAAAGCATGCCAAATTTGGGAAAACATGTGAGGCATTCTGGTTGTCTCCTAAAAGAATATGATGCCAAGTGAAACATTCTGGTCTAAATGGGAGAAAGAATGAGTGAATCTAGTTCCAAGCCTTTTGGGATTTACTACAATACCAATAAGTGGGGGATAAGGTTTCTAAGTGTCCATAGAAGGGACATTTGGGGGCCAAGACACCAAGCTGAACCAGACGGGCACCAATCGAAGGCCTTGGTGGAGAATACACCACAAAAAGTGAGCAATTTTGGGTTCCACACAAGTGGACCAGACAATGTTGAATCTCCTTCTCCAACTGGAAGGAGAAGAATGCAACCCCCATCGAGTGTTGAGTTTTTCAACCATGGGAAGATGTGGAGATAGCCAAGCATAACATTTACTAGTAGAGTAATTCCTAAGGGGGTATCCACGAACCACTTCCAATCTGTCCACCATGGATGAGAAGGAAGCACATAAATTTTGTGACTCATATGATCAGGAACAAAGAGATGATGTCAGTGATACTTGGCACGATCATGTGAGGTAAGGTTGAATTGAGCTTTGAGCTCATTCCAAGGACACCAAGCTTGGATACACTTTCAAAAAAGGTCCTGAATGGAGAAAACTCCACACTTGAAAAACTTAAGCACATGGATCACAGGGACCTCTGCAAGGCACCAATCCTAGAATTGGATGACTTGTGACCACCACAAAGAGTGATGATTAATAGAGAGGCCATTACGAAATCCGTTTCCCTTCCATTGAAGCCATGGTTTGATTTTCTCCCATGCCTTCCAAATACTTTTGAGAACAAAGGTGTTGACCACTCTGACAGGAATAGGAGCAATGAGAAGATTGGAAAATCCTTAACCCTTCCAGTCGGGTGGCCATAAGGGGAACCCTCCTCAATGCCATGACACAAAATCACTTTCCAAGCTTCTTGTCCTTTTATGTTGTGAATTATCCATTTGGAACAAAGTGTCTCGCCCTTGATGTAAAATATCAATAAGGCCCATTCCTCCGATTCTCTGGGAAGACAAAGTCTCCCATGCAACTTTGTGAAACCCTTTTCCAGAGGAAGCATTGGACCAGAGAAAATATTTGAGAAGATTTTCCAACTTCTGCACATATTTTTGGATGGGACCCAACAGGAGGAATAATAAACATGTGTGGCTTCAAGAACTTTAGAGAAAATATGGAACTTACCCGCTAGAGACAATGATTTGGTTATCAAGTATTCAAGATTTTTAGCCACTCGTCAAACAACATACTACTAAATATCATGTAGGTAACACTTGAAAGGTAAAAGGAATGCTAATAAATTTAAACATTTCACCATGGTCAATCATCTTCCAACCATACGAAGCCATCCAGGGGGCGCGAGGAGGAAGGATTTCTTGTAACACTATGTTTTTCACCATTGAATGGACGAACCGAGATGCTAAACAAAAGTTTCAGGAATCGCATGACATTTTAAATGTAACTTTCATCCTCAATTAGCGTAAGAAAGGAGTCTTCAGAAAAGTGGCCATTGAGCAGTTGGGAATTATCAGAAGAAGGCAAGGTAATTCCCCTGATAAGCCCTTGGGATTTGGCTTTGGCAAACAAATAGCCAAAACCTTCGCCACAAGAACATAAAGAGCATGCGCTAAAGGGAAACCATGTCGTATGGATTGGAAGAGGCAAAATAAAGCTGAGTTGTGCCTATTAATGGTGATTTGAGCTAAGGCATTTGTAAAGAGCATCTTGACAGATTGTATGAAAATTGGACCAAATCCCAATGAAGAAGCATAACAAGAATGAAAGGCCACTCTATCATGTTGTAGGCTTTCTCAAAATTGATTTTAATGAATACGGATGGTTAGATCGGACTTGTAAGCCCATTCCATACCTTCCTAGATGGCTATGATATTGTCCAGAATGTAACGCTCCTAGATGAAGCCAATTTACTCCAGCTGGATAATGGCATGAAGAATATGTTACAAAATCGAATGGAAAGAGCTTTGGCAATAATCTTGTAGGAAACATTGAGCAAGGTAATAGGTCATCAATTGGTGATCAACTCGGGGTCCTTGAGCTTAGGGATGAACTTGATATTCCCTTTGTAAATGGGAGTGCCAAGCGACTGACTTTGAAATCCTTCTAGCTATACCTAAAAGATGTCTGGGCCAACAACATCCCAAATCGATTTATAGAACTCGCAGGGAAAACCATCGCAACCAGGTGCCTTGTCATTGGCCATTTACATGACCACTTCGTGAAGTTTATTAAGGGTGTGATCGCAGAGGTGGTTTATGTGCTCGAGAGAGCTTGCATGGCACCGCGGCCAAGCATTGATCTAAGCAGCACATCGCTCATCCAAGGGCGTTTGAGCTTGAAAAACTAGCTTGTAATGGTTGAAAAGGCCTCTGAACATAAGTTGTGGATCTGTGAACCGAGTTCCACCATCGTATATGGCACAAATTTACTGAAAGGAATGTTTGGATTTGAGGGAAAGAAAAAATTCCTTCAAAACATGATCCCCACTTTAAGCCAATGCAAACGGGCACAAATTTGAGTGCCCCCGAGCATTGTAGTTATCCAGTGATTTAAATTTTCTATGAGCTTTACCACATGGAGTTGCATAGTTTCGGACTAAGGGTTTCCTTCGAGTGCCACCACCACCGACTCACGAGATAAGACCGAAGAAGGTAGCGAAGTATGATGTACGTCAAATTTTGGTCAGCTATCGACCATATATTCTAAGGAATCTGGTCATCCTAGTCATCGCATCCTCCCACCACTGGGTCCAGCTGGAACGAAGAGGTGGATGATAATTTTACAGATGATGTGGCCGAGGTGTTAAATTCCACACTCGCTTGATATGATTGAGTGTGGGCCCATGCTCCATCAAGGTAGTATTGAGAAAAAAATGTCCTTTATGACAAAAAGGTCGCCTATCTTGCCAAGTGATACGAAATCGGATAGGGAAGTGGTCCAAAAGGATGAAATCTGCATCACTTCCACAGGAAAGGAATAAGTGTTGTCAAACTCAAAAAAATCTTGAGTTGACAACATGGCCCTATCGAGCCATTTGAGAACTTAATCTAATTCACCTCGGAGATTGGACCAAGTAAACCAAGCTTCGAGGTGGGTGTGTGAGAGGCGTTGGGGTCATTAAACCCAAATTTATTACGCATATAGAACCACGCCTCCCTTTCGTCAGTTTTCCATCACATATGTAGGTTTCCATACTTATCTAAGGGCAACTCCACCATATTAAAGTTGCCACATATGACCCAATAAGCATTGGGAATTTCATTTTCTATCCACCGCCAAAGATTGGCTCTTTCAGCCACATCATTAGAGGCATAAATATTGATGAAGCCTAAAGGGCGGCTTTCAATATTAAATAAGGCCCTGGATGGCATGATTGGTGGGGTTGACACCGTGGTCCATAAAGAAGGGCTGCCATTTGGGGGAAAAGGGAGATCAAACCCCCATGCCCACTCTCATGATTATTGGTAAATGTCAGGCCAAATGGATTTACAAACCATCGCCAACTAAAAACCTGTAACTTTCACTTCCTACAGACACAACATATCTAAGTTGGCAATTTTTTTACAAGCATCACAAACGATATACTTGTGATTGGACTCTATGAGACCCGCACATTCCATGACATGTAATTCATGAGAAATGATGGTCAAGGGCCATACCATCCGCATCCAATCCATCCAAGGCATCAAACTGGTTTTGCAGAAATTGAGCATTATTATGCTTCAAGAAATCCTAGAACTCAACTTTCATTCACCCGACATACTCTATATTATACTCCTTTGTAGATTCCACACTGTGTGTCGGGATATGATCGCGATTAGTCATGGAGTGGCAAGAAGGACTTCGGGCCCTTTTGGATGGGCCATGTGAACCAGTTGTTAACAAAAACTGTGAAGTCAAAAGAGTCGAGGAAATTCGGATGGATTTTTTCGGTTCCATAAGAATCATGGCCGCCTTTAGTGTGTTGTAGAACTTAGGCAAGGGGACTAATGAGTTATCAGAAACTAGTTCCTTGGAGTGACGTTGGCTAGTGTCGTGTTCCTTAACATATGGCTCAATCGATCCACTTTGTTGTCGAACACCTTAGCTTGAGCCATTTTTTTGTTTTTCTACCCTTTAACGGTTTGCCACCCTTCCTCCCGAGGGGCTTTGGCATGATTCGAGGGTCATCTTAGGCGTTGGCCAATTGTGCGAGAACATTGAGAGGATAGTCCTTGATCTTATGATTAGATGAGAGGATAGTCCTTGATCTTATGATCAGAGGCTTGACAATGAAAACATGTGTTAGGCAGGTTAATGTATAAAACACGTTGGGAGTATCAAGTATCTCCCATTTGAATTTCCACGAACTCCTTCAACTCTTGGGAGAGGTTGACTTCAACACAAACGCATTTTTGAGGCCAAGACCAATTTGTAGAAGCACCGAGATTCCATGCAAACAACTTGCCTTATAAAGGAGGCGATTTGATGTAGAAAATGGACATAGGCAATGGCATGAGACAGGGACTCCACCCAAACGGGGACTTTGAGAGTCGCATACTCAGATACCACAAAATATTTGGTCCAAGGAGAAAGGACCAAAAGTGAGTTATGCACATACCAAGTGGTTGAGCGGTTCAAAATAGTTGGGGCATGCGATGGGTCAGAAAAATGGAAAAGGAAAAAACCTTTGGTCATGTTCTGTACACTTTCGAGTCGGATGCCGTGAGCTTCCCAAGCTAAGTTAACCCACGATTTTAACATGCTTTCAAAGGGGATGCGGCCCACAAAATACCCAATAAGGCAGAATTGTTCTAGCCATTGGCACACAACATTAAATTCAGGAACAGGTAAAATAACATCAGGAGGAGAATCATTACCTTGTGAAAAACCTTCAGAACGAACTTTCAGGGGCGCGATGACACCATTGTTTGAATCTCCACAAGCTCCGGCCTCGGCAACAATAGTCGGGCTCAAGGTGGAAGGAGGCATTATAAAGGGGCGCCAGGGCAAGAAACCCTAGAGCTTACCGAAAAAGGTACAATCTCGTAGTGCTTGAAGAGGCCACAGTATGACATGCGAGCGAAAACCCTAACGGAGCGAAAAACTAACCCAAAAAAAATCCATTATCTAGGCCTAATTTGAAAATTTTCTGGAAGACCAATTTTAGCTAAGGATTGCAATGGGGGTTGCGAAAAATTGCAATTCTTCAATGCATCATTTGAGGCCACATCTCATACTTTATAGATATATCTACTTTTCCGAAGCCTTTTGGCATAAGAAAAAATAATTTCAACTTCCTAGATATTCTTAGCGAGTCATGTTGCAATTACTTAGGGAAAGCATGGGACCACATGCGTGCAAAATGATCTTATAATTTCGTTGCAAAGACATGTTAAAATTGTTTTGAATTGCCTCATCCATATGACCCCTCTAAGTCATAAATATAATGAACATAATGTTTACCAACTAAACAAAAATGTATTTCCATGTATCTCTACTAGCAATTGTATGAGTTCAAAGGTATGTTGGAAGGGATGTCAATGTTAAATTTGCTAATTATTTCCTCAATGTGTCGTGGTATTTTTAAAAACAATTTATATATAGTATGTATGGTTCCACGTTTTGCATACATGTATTCCAAGATGTTTGCATTGGCAATTGACAAAAAAATGCTTGTGATTATTTTTTGAATTAAAATTGAGACAAAATAATATAAAATAGTTGCAATCGTTCCACTTAACACAAGTGATATTTCGAAAATGTTGCTCCCACATGAGTTTCCATGAGATTATATCCTTGCCCAATCTATGCCCTCTAGTATAAATGTGAAGGGTTGGTGATTTAATTTGATAATACATCTATATGTAGAAAATTTCTTTACATAATTAAGCATAAGTTCTATTCAAAGAAATAATATAAAACTTGCAGCCATCTTTGATGGCATATTTAAAATTGAAGAGAGATATCAACCAAGTAACAAGATATTTCTAATTATGGTACCACATAAGGACTTGACTCCTCCATAATAATTTGGCCTTTACAAAATTATTATAGCATCGATTATGCAACGTACTTTGGTCATTTGTGCACACTAATATAAATTCTTTCTATTCTTTCTTTTAGACAAGATCCCATGAAGTATATTACATAAAATGCCCCTACCCTTCCCATATCCATAGTGTAAATATTCCAGGCATATAAACAACATGAGAGCATCTTGAAAATGTATTGAAATATTTTAGATTTCTATGGATGTCTAATAACATTAAAAATTCAAAGGCTACTTGGGTTTTCTCTAAAAGCGGGTACTACTATCATCATTAGAGGGTACCCTTTGATTCATTTTTCACTCTCAATGTAATATTTAATAATGATTTTACTTCTACATATATACATTCTTTCTCCTCTCTAATGTCAATATGTAAACCTCAATATGCAAGTTTTTCCGACACCATTTATCTATGCCAACTACAATATAAAATTCGTAATTTTACTTTCGCATATATACTTTTTAAATTTATCTTTAAATTAAAAACATACAAATTGAGATCAAATTAGATTGAAAAATTAAGTTCATAAATACATTAGCTCTCCTAGAAAGGGATGTGAAACATCATTAGAAATCTCTAACCATAACAGAAACAAAACACACAAATATATATGAATTTGCATACATAATCTTGTATGTATTTCAATCTCATATGAGAGACATATTAAAAGCACGATATAATACAATTAATCTAGACAAAATGACAATACAAAATAATAAAAGTTGGCGTAAAAAACTATCAAGAAATGCTCTCCATCATCTCCAAATATTGGATTGCTTGTAATCCCTTCTCTCACATTTTCTTTTGGCCAAACATGTTTCCATTTCCTTCAAGCGTATGACTCTTTTTTCTTTTTCTTTTTCTACACCTCCAGCTTACCATCCCAAACATACACAAGTTTCCTGAAAACAATTCAATGTCATGACAACTCCATTGACCATGATATCATAAAACATGACTTTAACAGATACCCTCTCAATATATAGGAAGTGATGCACATTGCTTGATTACTTCAAAGATTTTGAGAGCATCCTTGTAAAAGCCAATTTGTGCATATCCTGCAATCATCACATTTCATTAGACCATATCTCTGTGTTATTTTGTCAAACTGATCATGTGCATTGTGTATGTTTCCACATTTTGCATATATGGCTACTAGGGCATTTGCAACTACAACAATTGGCAAAAATACACTTCCTATTATGCTTGATGGATGTCCATACCCTGTTCTTGACAAAAATACACTTCCCATTATGCTTGATAGATCAAAATAGTCAGTCATTTATACTTCAGAGCTGTTAGCGCATATTATCACTATGTTGTTTGGTCATTTGTAGAGTTTTTACTTATTTTGTTTGTTTTATTTTTATTTTGCCTTGGGCCTTGGTTGAGTAACTAGTGTTCTATCTGGATTTTATGAGCGTTATTCTTTATGATGTTTTTTTATATCAGACATGTATTTTTTATTTATTTAATATATATGCTTTAATTAAATATATAACCTATGAAACCACAAAATAAAAATTGTAAATTTCAAATACAGAGTAAAACAGGGAGGATGAAAGAGTATATACATAGAATCGACTATTATCATGATACGCATTTCAAATGTCACTATACGAAGGATAAGTCTTAGCCTGCCAGAAGACCAAGATTCAAACTAGGAGAAAGCTCCAAAAATTATTTACAATGGAGAATTAATATTAATTGTTGAGCTCAAAACTCTCCAAAAGAATTATTTGGAAAAAATACTAACATATTTTAATGAAAGTTTTTTTTTCCTTCAAGCTTATCACTCCTTTCTCATTTTCCTTTTCTACACCTCCAGCTTATTACCCAGACGTGCAGGTTTCCTAAAAGCAGTTCAATGCCATGACAGCTCCATGATATTATAAAACAGGGCTTTAACAAATATCCCATCAGCATAAGACCATGCTTGCAAAAACCAATTTGTGCATATCCTGCAATCATTGCATTCCATGAAACCACATCTCTTTGAGTTATTTTGTCAAACAGTTCACGTGCACAGTTGACAAAAATCCACTTTCCATTAGGCTTTGATGGATGTCCATACCCTGTTGTAAAGCTCCCATTTTGGCACAGGCTAGGATTATGTTAGCAAAGGTTGTGGAGTTTGGCTTTACACCTACCAATTGCATTTGCTTGAAAGTTTCAAGGGCCTTTGAACAAACCCATTCCATGCATATCCTGCAATCACTGCAATCCATAAGACCACATCTCTTTGAGGCAATTTGTCCAACAGTTCATGTGCCTTGTGTATGGTTCCACAATTTACATAAATTTCTACTAGGGTACTTGGAACTACATCTAACAAAAACCCGCTTTCCATTATGCTTTGATGGATGTCCCTGCCCTGTTTTGGAGCTCCCATTTTAACATAGGCTAGTAGGATGCTGGCAAAGGTTGCGGAGTCGGGCTTTATACCTGCCAATTGCATTTGCTTGAAAGTTTCCAAGATCTTTTCAACAAACCCATTTTGTGCATATTCTGCAATCATTACAGTCCATGAGACCACATTTCTTTCAAGCATTTTGTTGAATAGTTCACATACCTTCCGTGTGCTTCCATATTTTATATACATATCTATTAAGGCACTTGCAACTACAACATCTGACAGAAGTCCCTTCTCCATTATGCTTTGGTGGATGTCCATACCCTGTTTCAAAGCTCCTATTTTTGCATAGACTGGGAGTATGCTAGCAAAGGCAAACTGATCAGGTTGGACAGCTGTTGGTTGTATTTGGTGAAACAGTGTCAATACCTCATGGTGACACCCATGTCTTCTCTGTAAGCTGCAATTATGACATTACATACGAAGTGGTTATAAATTATATGTGCCATCCATAAACATTTGAATGAACTAACATATCATCATCCTAATTTCTGTTATTGACATTGTGTCCAATGGTTCAATCATTGCATTTTGTCAAAGTGTTTGTTAGCATGCTCCCACATTCTGTATATTGGTCGAAAAAGATTGCTTTAATTTATTTTAATGACTATCTACCCACTGTTTCAAGTTCCCATCCAGACACAGGATGAGAGGATGCTGGCATAGGTTTTGTAGTTCGAATATAAACCTACCGATTGCATTTGTCTAAATCTTAATATGCACAGCTTGAATTGGAAAACAAAGCAAAAGACACCAAAAGGATACTGTAACAGATTGGGCTGGAAATTCAGACAGATAAAACACAACGAAATAGAAAATGATTGCGAGTAAAGGGATTGGAAATGGAGCCCTGATGACTGTGGGCTTCAGAGATCTCACATTGCGCGCAGGCTTGTAATGTTAAAATGATTGCAAGTAAAGGGATTTGAAATGGAGACCTGATGACTGTGGGCCTCAGAGATCTCACATTGCCCGCAGTTGTAATGTTAAATAGGCAGAGAACATTTTAGGGCTTAAAGAGGAAGTGACGTGGATGCTGAGAATGACGGGTTATCATGCAGAAAAAACCTGCCATAGAGGCTTCACCCTATCTGGCAGGGTCTCCCCATAATAAGACTCCTCTGGCGTAATAACATACATAGGTGCATTTGATCGCCAGATTAGCTTCCTAAAAGATGACTAAGGTTAGAGTAAACAACCATCAACAGATGCTCTTACCACCATCTCCAAGCATTGGATTCATTGTAATCCCTTCCATCACATTTCCGAACGCTCAAAAATATTTCCATTTCCTTCAAGGATTCCTCTCCTTTCAATTTTTCCCACAACATCTCCTCCTCCAGTTTTTCCGCCCAGACATGGGCAGGTTTCTAGAAAACAGTTCAATGTCATGACACCTCCATGGTATCGTAAAACGAGACTTAAACACATACCCCATCAGTATATGTAGGCATTGATGCACATTGCATACTATACATCTGATATAGGTACTCAACAGCATGGTTTAGATCTCCAAACACTTAAGAAAAAACACTCTAGAAACTGGAAATAAAATCTTGTCCGTTCTTTACAACTGCAGGTCTGACACGGTGCACCTTGTTATAGTGCAAGTCTATGTTTACCAATTGTTCCACTTAACATCACCAATAATCTCCACAAGAACAGTTTCCTTGTTTGAAATGATGGAACCGATTTGCATCTCTCACAACAATTTGTCTTCCAACAATTTTAGAGATAAACTTGGTTGCAGTGTGGCAGTCAATGCATACTCGAAGGTTCTTGACGACTCTAATTGTTGTTCCAGGGGGCATGTTTATCAATCCAAATGCAATTGCCAACTTCTCACTGTGGTGGTAGAGGAATAACTCTTTTTCCTCCTCCTCCACATCATTTAGTACATTTCTTGAATCTGGAAAATACCCTTCTGCCTTCATTTCTATAGACAATTTCTCCAACTTTGCATAGATCTCCTGTGTCTGTGGGTGTGATCTATCTCCTACACAAAAAGCATGTACCATTTTATGGCCTTCAATCCAACTACATCCAGGTATCTTTTTAATTCCTCTATCTTTCATCAATCTCCTCACCATTTGAGCCTCACCCCAGCTGCCCAATTCTGAATATATTTTTGACAGAAGAACATAGGTTGCAGTATTTTTAGGATCCAGCTCAAAAAGAAGAGTTGCTGTTAATACTCCCAACCCTATATTCTTATGTGCTCTACAAGCACAAAGCAAACATGTCCACACACCCACCACAGGTTTAATTGGAATTTTGATGATAAAGTTTAGAGTTTCCTCAAGATACCCAGCACGGCCAAGAAGGTCAACCATGCATACATGATGGTCAATTGTGGGTGTAATGTAATAAGAGTCATTCATGCCATTGAAGTACATGCAGCCCTCGTTCACCAAACCTGCATGGCTGCAAGCTAATAAAACACAAGCGAAGCTTATGTGGTCAGGGTATGTACCACAGTGCTTCATTAGTTCAAAGAGTTTGAGAGCATCCTTTGAAAAGCCATTTTGTGCATATCCTGCAATCATAGCATTCCATAATATCACATTTCTTTGAAACACTTTGTCAAACAGTTCACGTGCCTTGCGTATGCTTCCACATTTTGCATACATGTCTATCAGGGCACTTACAACTACAACATCTGACAAAAATCCACTTTCAATTATGCTTTGATGGATGTCCATGCCTTGTTCCAAAGCTCCCATTTTAGCACAGGCTGGGAGGACGCTGGAAAAGGTTGTGGAGTTTGGCTTTACACCCGCCAATTGCATTTGCTTAAAAGTTTGTAAAGCCCTTTCAACAAACCCATTTTGTGTGTATCCAGCAACCATTGCAGTCCATGAGACCACATCTCTTTGAGGCATTTTATCAAACAGTTTACATGCCTTGTGTAAGCTTCCACATTTTGCATACATGTCTACCAGTGCACTCACAACTACAACATCTGAAAATAATCCTCTTTCAATTAAGCTTTGATGGATGTTCATACCCTGTTCTAAATCTCCGATTTTTGCACAGGATGGGAGGATGCTAGCTAAGGTTGTGGGGTCTGGCTTTACACCCGTGAAATGCATTTTCTTATAAGTTTCCACGGCCTTTTCTGAAAACCCATTTTGTGCATATCCTACAATCATTGAAGTCCATGAGACCACATTCTTTTGAGGCATCTCTTCGAAAAGCCTTAGAGCTTTGTCTAGAACACCATTTTGTGCATATCCCGAAATCATTGTATTCCATAAGACCACGTCTTTTATAGGAATTCTGTCAAACAGTTCATGTGCCTTGTGTACGCTTCCACATTTTGAATACATGTCTACCAGGGCACTTGCAACTACAGCATCTGACAAAAATCCACTTTCTATTACACTTTGATGGATGCCCATACCCTGTTCTAAAGCTCCCATTTTGGTAAAGGATGGGAGGATGCTGGCAAAGGTTGTGGAGTCTGGCTTTACACCTGCCAATTGCATTTGCTTAAAAGTTTCCAAGGCCTTTTCAACAAACCCATTTTGTGCATATCCTGCAATCATTGCAGTCCATGAGACCACATCTCTTTCAGGCATTTTATCAAACAGTTCACGTGCCTTGTGTATGCTTCCACATTTTAAGTACATGTCCACCAGGGAACTTGCAACTACAACATCCGACAAAAATCCACTTTCAGTTATGGTTTGATGGATGTCCATGCCCTGTTCCAAAGCTCTTATTTTGGCACAGGCTGGGAGAATGCTGGCAAAGGTGAACCTATCTGGTTGGACACCTGTTCGTTGCATTTGGCGAAACAGCGTCAATGCCTCGTGAGAATAACCATGTGTTCGGTAAGCTGCAATGATTGCATTCCATGAGAAGATGTCTCGTTCAGTCATTTGATCAAACACTTGGCGAGCATCTCCCAAACTTCCGCACTTGGCATACATGCGTATAAGTGTATCTTGTAAAAGTTTGTCCGTGGTAAACCTAAATTCACTCTCATTGATGTGGGAGTGGATTTTCTTACCCTCGGAAAGGGTTTTCTTTGAAACGCAGGTCTGCAATAGTTGAAAGTAAGTAGAAGAGTCTACATGTGGGTTGCGTGTAGTAAGCAGAATGTGTAGCGCCTCTTTCAACCGACCTGCTCTACATAATAATGAGATATTCAGATTGAGATCGGCAGCGGATGGCATTGTATGATAATTCATTGTACTTCTATCATTGTATTTGTCTTCGTCTTCGTCTTTGAAAGCGGTTTTATGGGTTTTTGTTATCTATTTGTGTGAATGACAATAACAGAAAGGAAGTGGATATTGAAAAATATCGCAACGAACAAATCCCTGTTGTACAAAATCGCAACGGTTTTGGTAGAAAAAATATCGGTATCATACTTAGGGTAGGAGCAGCAGCGAGCAGGGAAGCAGTGTAACACATATCCGCATTTTTTTCATGTCATGGCTGCTGTTCCATTTACAGGAATATTCAGAGAAACACTCTTTGTTTTTATGTAAACTTCACAGGCTTATGGATTTAAGCTTGAAGTGGTTTTTAAAATCACAAATAGGAGTATATGCGGGAATTTTTTCATGCAGTTCGGCCAATTGAAGGTTTTATAAACACGGATATTTGTTGGAATTTTTCAGAGAGCTCCCGCGATTGAAGCTTCCCCATTGATTAAATGTCGTTTCGATCAGTGAAGTTTCAAAAGGGCTCTAAACTCGCATGCCAAAAATATCTTCGATTATCCAAAGTAAAAAGCCCAAGGATCAATAGGTGGTTGTTCTATCCATGTAGTTTGTTTGGCTCACAACTAGCAATCACACATAAAGGTGTAATGGGTATGTCGATAGTCGATAAGACTCTGTTGAATTTTTCGGGGAAGGGCATTTATAGTAAGGCGAGCATAATAGTTGAGAATGCTTGTAGTAGAGAGAAGATAGGGAGATAAGAACGTTGTATTTATATTAAGATTTGTAATACAAAAGACGTCAACTAAAACGGAAGTGGAAAGGGCGAGGGGAATGGAGGGGATGGAGGGGATTGACTAGGAAGAGAAGGGGATTGAGTTGAAAGGATTGAATGACAAGTGGGGTTGTCATGTAAAAATATCTTGTCCTAGATGTGTGATGGGAATTTTTGTGCAACAATGGTGAACGCAAAGATGGTTCTATCCTAACAATGCATTTTACACTCCATCTTATCAACACCTAAAGATAATGCGATGAAGAATCCTATTCGAGCCACAAGCAAGAATGTAATGAATGTATCATCACTCCACAAGCTCAAATCAACTCCTTGGTGTTTGGATATGCCTTCAAGATAACAATAGATGTAATGATGTAATGGATAGTTTGTTAGTTACACTCAAATCTTCTCTCCAATCCGGCATCATGCGCAGTATGATAAGGGCTTTTAGATGTAAATTTTGGCGAGTTTGCTTACTTGCTCAAGTGGTGCTCAAATGGGAGGTGGCCAATCCAATTTATAAAGTTGGGATGGCTAAATGAAGGGATATGATTGATTGGTGATGTGTTTAATCCAAGGGTGGAGAAATGGTTTGGATTGATGACATGGATGACAAATTATAGGAGGTAGGTGGAGATTTGCCATTTTTGAATTTTAGATCGATGCAAGGTTCTAAATAATGGGTTAGTCTAGCCAAATCAAGTTTAAATAATTAGTTAAACTTGATTTATATGAGAGGTGATTGGGTGGAAGTTTATAGAATGGGATTAAGTTTAATAAATTACGATTAGGTGGTGTTTCAGGGGATGAGTTAGGTGGGGGATTTTAAATTCCTAGAAATGTTTAATGGGATTTATAGGATATTATGAGGGATGAAATGATAATTAATTTTATGATTAATCACCAAAGGGATGAGATGGGATGTTAGTAATATGAGATAGGGGTAAATTAATATGATAATGGTCTTATTGGGAGTAGTTAGATGTTTGTTAGTGGGTGTAAAGGTTTAGGTCAATTAGTTAAAAAGGGGTGATATAAGGGTGTGAAATTGGGTTTTGGTGATGATTGTGGGATAATTTAGGTTTAGTTAGTGTGTCGACATTTAGGGTGTCTACATTTTACCTCTCGTTGAAGGGCCATTGCGGAAAAAATAGTGGTGATCCTTCAAAAAAAAGGAGGAAAGATTAATATGTAAGCACACCTAAGTGCACTTAATGAGGGGTTGGTAAGGTCTTTGTATGGTAAGGTGATGCCCCCTCGAGGGGTCATTCGAAGATGGAACATGAATATGACCACTTGAAAAGAGTAGGAATTATGTGCACATCATGGAGGAGGGAGAGAGTGGCTAGTGTGAAAGGATGCCCAAAGCCATTATAAGATTCTCGGACTAAGTGGGAGTTGGATTGTATGGGAGCCAAGTGCTTGAGGAGATTAGATGGTGCGGGGGCCAAAAGTTGGGATTGGTGGCATAGGGGACCGAATAGGGGAAAAGGGGCAAATAAGATGATTGGAGGTGTAGGGGCCGGATAGATAGGCACATGGGTCAAATGTGTTGAGTTGTAGTACAAGGGCTAGTTAATATAATTGGCGGCGCGAGGGCCGATTGATCGGCACGAGTCAACTACGTTGGCCGGTGGTGTATGGTCTATATTATAGGATTGGTGGCATATGGGCCGCTTAATATGATTAGGGCGGCAAAATTTTAAGGAACCTACGGGAAAAAAACTTATAGAAATGGTGGTGAATCTAGCCGGAGCTAGATCTTTGCATGATTAAGGAATTGTCTATGAAATCAATTGTCGTCATATTGGTGAAAAAGAATATAATTTTTGAATTAAGTTGTGAATGTATTGAAAATGTTGGATAATTTCTACTAAATTTCAAAAAAAAAATGGTGAATAGATTTTTTTCAACTTATGAATCGTGATGTTAGTACCTGTTAGTTTCAGATAAGTGACTATTTATTAGATTGAAGTTATTAGATGTAATTTCATTTAAATTGGTGTTTTGATGACCTAAGAGCTATCGAGAACTGTGGACTCCATGATATTGCATCCAAACCTAATTAGCTTGGACTAATTGTTAGGCAGATTAAAAATGATTGGATAGTTTAGAATATAATTAGCTTGGACTAATTGTTAGGATGATTAAAATTTTGATACATGCTTTGTAGATGAACCCTTGGTTATTTGCCAAATATTCAACAAGAAAACAAAGTAATCATTCATGAACTAACATCCGCCATCTTTCATTCAAAATTTCCAAACTCATCTGCCATCTTCAAATTAACATTGTTAGTTTAGGAGTAAGATAGTTTTAAATTTTACATAGATAGTTTCATGATTCATAATCATTATTGTGTAATAAAATGAGGGATCTATTGGGGCCCTCACCCTTGAAACTTAGTAACTTACATACATCTTGTTGTAAAATAAAGGGAGTATTACATTACTGACTAAAAATTGTAAAACATAAGGATAACTATATTGACACGATGACATATGACCCCAAAATATAAACACATTAGGAAATATGGATCTTTAAATATGAGTGAGAGGACCACAAACCGGTTCACCGCTAGATTCAACTCCTCATTTACACCAAATTCCTCCCACATAACAGAGGACACAACCGAAGAACCGAAGGTGCAGAGAAATTTATTCCTTCTCTCATGGAATTCTTAATAATCATCCATGGCCCCAAAAATGCAAGATGCAAACATTCCCATCTCGATAAAAATCCTATGAGAGGGACAAGGTCCACTTAAAACCTTCAAAATTTGAGTATTTCCTTCGTCAGTGGCCAACTAATCTCTCATCAATCTTCCACCATGAAAGAAGGGTCATTTTCCTTTTCCTCTTGCCACACGTGATTTTAACTTCTTCTTGGTTAGGACCATAATAACAGTCTTACATATGAATTACTTATCCAAATTTTGTTTAAGTGTTTCAACCAATCTTTGTCAAATGACGAATGGATTATGCTAGCTAATCTTGATGAGGATTTATGCTTCCCTCTCCTAAAATTTTAGGGTGATATTTGTCCCAAATAGGTTTTAGGCCAACGACAAAGGTGTCATAACCTTTGAATAAAAAATTTAGATAAACAAATTGATACACATAAAAAATGGGAGAAATACTAGCTAACCTAACCAAAAAACCAAATCAGATTTTTTTCAATTTCTAAGAAGTCCTCAATTGACTCCATAGGATTGGGAAAAGATAGAACATGACAGACCAATTGCAATCTAGAATCACTGACATAGAAAATATTGCGCAATTAAATTCGTGGGATATTGGCTATAGTGAGTGATTAGAAATAATAGACCTCGGTAAGAAAATTTTGGGAATACCACAAAATCAAAAAGAAAGTGAGAACTCAAATTCACATATAATTACAACTTGTACCTTCGACCAACCATCCCTATATATACAATTTTCCATGACTCTATGATCGAAGTAGTTGGTGAACTTATGATAAATTACGTGAGCTATTAACGAAGGATACTTGTGTGAACTTAACGATAACTTGTGTAAACTTATTACTTAAGGATTATCTTGCTTTTTGAAAAATAAATGTTGCTTAAAATAGACTTCGAAGGATCGTTGATTAAACAACGAAAAAAATTGTAACAAGTATCTCCATGAATTAAACAACGAAAAGAAAAAAATATTTGATTTTCCACATGCATTAGAAACGAGTGAGTAATAATCGTAGATTAAGACACATGGTAAGTCTAGAGTCTAACACTTTGAAAACCGTACATATGTGGTGTTTTATTATCGATTCACACTTCATAGTGAAGCATACCGAACAAAAATATCGTATGATACTAAGGGCCGGAAGAATTGTACATACATTAAGTCTTCTTATTGGCTCGTCGTTTGTACTATAACATGGTTCTAACTTTTACAAAAGGGAACAATATGCGAAGCTATTAGAACTCACCACGTGGAATTAACAGGAGTTAGAGGTGAAAAGACAGGAAAAATCCATGTGAATACATGGAGAATCAAGAAAAGAAGCGAATTAAATCCACATCAATTGTAAAAGCCATGAGTATCTCAAAAATCAAAGCACTTGTGCATTTAATTTAAAGTTTTACAAACTATGACAAAAATAGAAAAGTGTAATTGAAGTTGGTCTTTCTTTTTGAGAAATAAATATTGCTAAAATTAGGCTTTGAGTTCTCATGATAAAACATTTATATTTGAGCCAATATTTACATCCATGTCATCCCCCTCAAATACCATTTCAAAAATGATGTAGTTTTACATTCGTAAGAAGCTACATTAATGAAAAATGTGTGACACCACCTTCTATTTATTAACCCACTCATAAATCATAAATCATAATCATGGTTTTAGAGTAATATATTATATGAAAAGTATTGGAGAATACAAAATAATTAAAAAAACATTAATTGTTTAAATTAATTTAATTAACTTGATCAACTAAATTTTGATTTTAAAAATAGCCAAAGATCTGAACTAGTCACAGACTCACATAAAGTCCCCTCACATCAACAAATTAGGCACTCAAGAATCCAAAATTGAAATACTTTCCATATGTGACATAATTTACATGTTGCGAAAGAAAATTGGTATATTAAGAAATTCATAATATATTAAAGGATTTTTTAAATAACCATATCAAATTATCAATATGGGGTTTAGGTTACTCTATGCACCCCTTAAATTAGGGTTCACATTACATAGTCAATTTTCAATATATGGTTTACATGCCAATTACTGGTTCTACCTTTTAAATTTTTAGTGTTTAGGGTGTCCTGCTTGTGTTATTAAGGGTGACCCCTTAGTATTTAGGTAGTTGTATGAGTGTTTAGGGTCTAGCATTTAGTATAAATACATTTTAACGTTAGGATGTCATTGTATGAAGACACTAATGCATAATGTGACACCCCAAAACACTAATGCAACACCCTAAACACTCATACAACACCACAAATAATATTGTTTGGACACCTTAAAAACTAACGTGACATCTTGATTCTTAAACATTCATGTAACGCATTAAACACTATTGTGACACCCTAAACACTAATGGCTCACCAAAAATAACACTCTTATATGACATTGTAAACCTTAAACCATAAGGGCTAAACTCTAAGCACAAACCTTAAATTGTAGTCACTAATGTGACTCCCTAAAAACTAATGGATCATCATAAATAACACAATCTCTCTTGTGACTCCATTTCTTATCTCTCTTGTGAATATATGATGCATTTGTAAATATCATTATGAATTTCATTCTAAGTGACTATTTAAGACCACGTTAGGAGTTCAAATCAAGACTAAAACTTCAAATTAGAACCATCATTATTAATCTATTACCAATAAAAATAAATACATTTAGTTGTTTAAGTTAATTGCCTCACATTGGTTTTTTGAGTTCTGGATTATTTTAATTTTTGATTCATGTGTTGGTCCTACACAACAAATATCTTTATGTTATTAAGTAGAGTTTGCACTTCTAATTTTAGTTGAATCTTATAGGGTAAAGAGTTTGAGCTATGTTAATCTTAGTTTCATTAGTTAGTGTCTCTTATGCTTAGATTTGTAGATGTTCTATTCAATCTTGTAGGTTTAGGTGATTTAGATATATTGGCAATTGAATATTGCTTTGGGGAGAGATGTCAATACTTGAACATGGTCCAATAGTGGATATGAGTCTTGATCACACAATACCCAATAGTTGTCATAGTACCACCTAATAGTTTTCATAGTATTATCTAGTGGTTATTTAATTTTGACATAATAATTATGTAGAGTAGCCAATCACATCATGACATGTAAGACTTATAATTATTAAATACCCAATATTCAACCATCATAACCCATGTACAAGTATTGGTTTTCACCATGGTTGTAGTGTAACTCAAATTTACTATTTTAATTTAATTCAAGATATGGCTTCTCCTCGATTAAATGCTCCAAAGAAAAAATACTTAAGCTACGAAAAATGTGATATATATTTTGATGCAAAATTCACAATCCTATATGGCATACAATTGATGTTGTGGACCCCTTAGCTTAGGGTTTACCACTACTAGTGCCTCTCTCCTATATGGAATTTGATTAGCTTAGATAGTTGTTAGGATGTGTTGTGAACAACACCTCCCTATGCTTTAAAACTGAAATAATGGGGATCCTTTGATGCGTTTAACAAAATATTGAGGCCATATTTTCTTATAAAAAGAAACTATGCGTTCTAGTTACAATTTTGTCACATTGTTTTATTAAATTATGCTTTAAAGACTAACGATGGTTTTAAACATGAAATTGTAAGTTTTTATTTGAAAATAAAATTGGTTCTTTCAAGATATGACAATCTACATACTGTCGTCACATTGTTAGTTGACCCATCAATGTTTATTCATGGTTTGACTTACAAGTTATGACATGTTTTATGGTTTACGAAGAAATGTGGCGGCCTTTGTTCATTAGTTATACTCTTTAACATATACTCTTTGGGCATGACAAGTTTCGAAAGTTCCAAAACTATGTGGAGATTGTTGATTCATTTGTAATATGCAAATTGACAAGACAAGTATCTCACAAATATTACAAACCTTGACTTCTCTTAAGAAAGGACACTGCATGAAATATATTCATTTATGCACTCTTCGCATCATTACATCTTCAAAATTATTACGAGGACTGATATTATAGCTTGTGAAACAACGTGGAGATGTCTTATTGGTTCACTTCTTAATATTTCTAATAGAGTCTTAGCAGAGATTGACTATGTGAAATGTGAAGTAGCGTGGAGTATTATTATTGGTTGACAACTAACAAGGTTATCAAAGAATGAACATTTTGAATTGCAAAGTAACTTGGTGCTTTCTTATTGGTTCACACTTCAAAATTACTGACAGGACCTACCAAGCAGTTGACATTGTAAAAATAATATGGGTGTGGAGATTTCTTATTAGTTTGCACTTTGTGGTGACTTATGAATTTTATCTAGATTCGACACTACGAAAACTATAAAAACATGGTGTTTTCTTACTAGTTTGTGCTTCATGATGAAACATACATGACATAAATTGTTTGACAATTTTTCGCTCTCTGTTACAAGTTAATGAAATAACATGCTAAATACAAGAAACTCCAAATATGGGAGGGTTTATGGCTACCTCTAATGCTTGATAGTGATTGTGATGGAAGACGGGTCCACAAATCCTTTTCGCAATGCTTGATGACCTTCACAACACAAAGGAGAGCTACACAAGAAAATATTAGTATATTTGGATGGTGGGTTACCCACCAAAGTTAGTCCCGAGAAGCAATAAAATTCCTAGGAAGGATGTCAACCCACTTGTTTATAAAATTGATTGAAAACAAGAAATAGGTAACATGCATAAGATAACCATAATAGAAATATTCATAGATATTCTAAATAGAGATCCAACTAATGGATGCAATGATAAATTCGGATAAAGAGTGCAAACTAGAAAAAGGTCAATGGTGACCAGAGACAATCGACGGTGATTGGAGAACAAAGAAAATCAAAAGGATAGAAATAAAAGATCCGGAGCAGGCTTCTAGATTTTGAATATGTCCTAGGTTAGGTATAGGGACAAAGGAAGTAGGGAAAACACAAATTAAAGGTAGGTGTGCTTAAGGAATAGGTGGTTGAAGGCGATCGGAGGAAGTTGACCGACGTGGCAAAAAAATGTAGTTTTGAGATGTCTCACGTCGGAAGAACACAAAGATTTGAAGGATTTGGGTGTTATAGGGTATAGAAACCGATAAAAAAGGGACATGATGTAGGAAAATAACTGAGAGATATAGTGGGTTGATTATGACCGGGAATAATCGATGGTGACTGAGGTTGACTTAGGGCTTGGTGAAGGTTGATGGGTGTCAAATGGGCTATATGAAGTAAATAAGGTTAGTGATATGATTGCAGAGCTCCAAAATGATGAACGAACTGCGCAAATGGATGATGAGGAAGTGATGAAAATAAGAGAGGTCTTCTAATAATCTCTAAGCTCCAAATCTTCCAAGAGGGTAGAAAAAAGCTCCAAATTGTCTTCAAGAGGTTGTGGTAGCTCACAAGAAGGCAAGAAATCTACAAAAGTTTGTTAGAGAACAGATCTCAAGAGTTTCATCCTCTTGGGAGGGGGAGTGATGGTATATATATAGGGTCACCAAAGTGGCCAGATAGGGTCATCATGGACTGTGGTGAACCATTGATTTGGCATAAGTGGATGGTGTAAAACTCAAGGGATGAGGATTAATTAGGGTTAGAAATTAATTTGGCGAGTTGGAAGAGATATGAGTTGCATAGGGATTGGAAATAGTGGTTGGATTGGGTGGAAGTGTATTTAAGAAAGGAAAGGGTGGTTGGAAATATTAAATGGGGTAGGTGGTGAGTTTAGAAAGGATAAATGGGAGGTTTAGGGATGTAATTAAAGTAATAAATATGTTTAGGTATGATCAATATGAGATGGTGTTGAGATAGGAAAATAGAAACCGAGAGGAATAAATTTGATTTAGGGGAAATGAGATATTGAATAAGGACATGAGTGTGAGTGTGCACGATGACGATGAAGGGTCAAGTTAATGCGCAATGGGGGCTAATGAACCAAATTATGGTGTCTACTTTTGCCCCTTTTTGTCAAGTGGTTTACGTTAATCAAGCCTCGATACAAGAAATAGAAGATGGTTGAGGTGATCCCCTCAAACTTGGGGTCGATGACACAAAGGAAATTAATTGCTAGATTAACATAGTTAGATGGAGGAAGGGAGAAAAGGGTGAAAAGATGAGAAAATGCCCCAAGTGGAGAGTGATATGACCATTGCAAGAAGGATGAGATAAACTAAAATAAAATGGTTGTAATCCTAGAAATACATTAGTAGGGAACATAACATGACCTCAACGCAAGTGACATTAATGTCCTATAGATCCGTGAGTCGAAAATCTCACCGTAGTATGGAGGGAATCTAATGTGAATCCACTCATATGGATGTGCAAGCCATGATACCAATGGGTCAAAGGAAGACATCAAAATGATTTTACATGTTCGAAATCGGCTTTTGGATACTCTAGATGTTGATAGTAGGAGCTACTTCATCATTGAGAAACACATATTCATATGATCCTTTTATGATATCACCATCTAACAATCTGAAGTTGTTGAAATTAGATGTTTTGAGTTGATACTTTGTTGTTTTGGGCTTCCTCATAGTAGGTCTTCCATATCTTATTAGATATATAAGGAGGTGATCGACATTGAAGGCATCCTAGAATTTGTATTCTCTGCATCCTTTTGGGATGACCTTAGCAAGCGCTTGAATGGATAGAGCTTCAAATGTGGATGGAAGTTAATTTATATGGATGTAAAATGGTGAGGATGTTGTCGGTTTTGGTTTATTAAAATGATCCATGGTGCTTTAATAATGCTCTTCCAACAACTTTTAGTATTAAAATGGTTGGGGATATCTAGGAATTGTGACTTCCATACCAAAATGAGGGAACTTGATATATTGGTGGAGTTTGGATGGCACAACTTCCATATCATGGATCCATGTTCATCCCAAATGGATTTTATAAGGTAGGTTGATATCCACTACATGGATTTGCCTCTCGATGTGTGACATGACCCACCATGATAGGAAGATGATTTTTTCTAACATGTTATCTCTTAGCTTCATCATATACCTTGACCACAATGATATTTAGTGTTAGTGTTATCTCATAATAGCCCAATTTTCCGATGAGAGTTAGAGTGCAAATGTTTACACTGTGCCATTATCTATCTGAAAGCACACACTTGGTATTTTTCTTAACAATAAGTAACTATACCAAGTGTGTGCTTGTAGAGGATATCCTTGAGGGATTTATAAAGGATATCCTTGTGGATAGAGGAGGTCTTGAGTAGATCCATAATGTATATTTGAGTAGAGGTATTATCAATATGATTAATAAGATCATATTATCCTTCAAGAGGGCAAAGGAGCCTTTTATATAGTGAACTTAAATGGTGCTCTTGGGATGGCAGCATTGTTACTCCATGTGACAACATTGCTTTCAAATGATTAGTTTTTATGGTGATAGTAGGTTGAATTTGAGGTGAAGGGGTCTCGGAAGACTTACCTTTTATTTTGATAGTGGTGATGTGGTGATCAATGTAACCTACAATAAAGTAATAGTTATAAAGGACCATCTTATAATAGATGTGGTTAGCTTAGGAAGCATGACCCTAGCCTTACAATTTGGAATTTTACTTGTATTCATGTTTTGGTAACAAGTCATGATAGATCCCTAACTACTAATTTTTGGAAGTGGAAACATCTACCTCAATTTCAATGTCACCCTTGTCATGAGGTCCTAGACATAGTTTTGAATGGCATAAAATATTTTTTCTTGTTCTACCGTGTGGGAACATGTCATCGAATGTCATGAAGAGCCACGAAGAAGAAAAATTGAAAGGAAACACTAGAGGATCATCAATAAAATAAGACATAAATCACTTATCTAGGGATCCATGGGACGGATGCCATGTCATAATGTCAAGATGTGGTGATGCCATAGTATCATAGCCAAGCGGCATGTAAAGAACGCCTGAAAAGCATAAAAAACCATATAGTAGAAGATATAAAGAGAAAATATCATAAATTTGAGGGTGTAAATAATGAGAAGATGGGTGATTAGCCAAAAGGGCAGATAACAATCCTGAAAATCACAAAAACCCATGAATTAGATATGATAATAAGACTGTCAGATAGGTAAATAAATCTAAGCAAGGACATAAGCATAAGCAAGGATGTGCATAATATCGTGGTGATCCAACGAGAAAGACTAGGGTGTACAAATCGAAAATCTTGATAATGTTGTTAGTTGTTAAAGAAAAGGTTGAGGTTAATGAATTAGTGAATTTGAGAAGAAGGACGAGAGATGGTAGTTGAGTACCAAAACTCTTGAGTTCCTTCATGCGTGAAACTTTTTAAGGAATTGAGCATTCATTGGTTCTTTGAAGATGTGGCCTTCATTGGTTTGAAGATGATATGTGTTAGGACCTATGATATATTTAATGAGGTAGGGACCCCACCATTTCTTAGTGTATTTTCCTTCTTTTTCATGTGTATAATCAATTTTAAGGAAAAGGCCACCCACGTCAAAAGCACTCGAAAGAATGAGTTTGTTATGTTCTTTAGGAAAGGAATTTTTATGTTTATGAATGCGAGTGTATGTCCGGTCATGTATTTCTTCAAATAGGTCAAGGTCATGGAGACACTCTTTGTGGATTTCCTTATGTCGGAATGATAATGGGAAGGGAGATGCGGAAAGAAGGAAGTTCCACCTCAATTAGAAGGATTGCCTTAGCTCTATACGTGAGTGAGTGAAAATGGGGTTGCCCGGTGGCCATACGACACTGGTGCAGTATGCCCATAATGTAGGATACAACTTCATATGCCAATATGCACGTGATTCACGGATCATCTTCTCTAATATCGTATTGAGAATTTTGTTGGTAGAATCGTCTTGTCCATTGCATTATATATGATATGGCGTTAAGAATAAATGTTTAATTTTAAACTTAACACAAAGTTGCTTCTTCTCTTTACATTTGATGCTCCCACCATTGTTAGATATGATGGTGTGAGGAATTCCAAAGGGGAATATGATTTAGTTAAGGATTAATTTACATATAGTAAGACCAGACATATTAGTGAAAGGCATGGCTTTAACCCACTTAATAAAGTATTTTGTGGCTATAATGATGAAGACATGACCATCTTGAGATCAAGGAAATTTCCCCATGTAATTTAATCCACATTTACTTAAGGACTAGGAGTTGTGATGGATCGCAACTCATCCGGAGGGATTGAAACAAGTCATCATAGTATTGGCAAGGTATACACTTTTTGGAAAAGGCATGAGCATCTGATTCTAGTGTAGGACAATAGTAACCCATGCATAGGAACTTGCGTGCGATGTAGCATGGGGCGCTACAATGGCCACCGGAAGTGCCTCCATGTTCTTCCTCAAATAAAAGGGGAACCTTGTATTTATGAACACATCAAAGTAGTGTACCTTCAAAGTTGTGATAGTATAATATGTTTTCCTTAAGTACGTATTTGAGAGCATTTTTTGTGTATGTGCGGTCATGCTCGGGGTCGATACCTTCAAGGTAGTTCTAACATTTTATGAATTGATGAATATCATCATACCAAGGGTCCTGCAAGGCCATGTGGCTCGATCCGACAAACAAACTGACCTAAATATATGAAGGAGGTGAAGTGCCTATGGTATGAAAATTTTTAATTATAAGAGTGTCATCATGAGAAGTGTAATGTGACTGAAACTAAGTGGAAAATGTGGCCAAAGAATCAACCAAGGCATTATGTTCACATGGGATTGATTCTATGGTAAATGAAGTGAAGTGTAGAATCAATTCATGGACTAAGTCGTGATAAGCTTTAAGGTTTCTGTTGCGACATTGATATACACCACTAACTTGTCGAAAAAACTAACGAGAATCCCCATGGCATGAAGATAGGAGAAATTCTTAGCTAAGGTGACATTTATAACTAAGATAAGAGCCTCATATTTCACCATGTTGTTGGTTATTTTAAACTTGAGTTGATAACAAATAGGGAAAGTATGGTAAGAGGGATCGATGAGTACACATCCCACCCTAGCTCCTCCTTAGGCACTTTTCCCCCGATGGTGACCTCCTCAAATGATTTTGGTTGATGGCTTGTTTTTAGGTGAGGGAAGAACTTAATTATTTTCATCAGAGGACTGTGCCTCAATACCAGGTGTGAATTTTTAGTAGTATTCTTTAATGGAAATTTTTTTGTCTATTCCCTCAATGAGGAGAATGTCCTCATCAGGTAATACATCATAAATAGGTTGGGGAGAAGAGATGGGAGTGGTAGCCAATCTGTCTCTATGAATTTTACTTTTACCACCTTTTTTGTGATGATAAAGAGGCAAAATTCCATAAGGAGGTCTATCCACTTCCCGATGTGATTCATTAGGAGGATATTATGCAAGAATAAGTTTCGTGAGGGATTTGTATGCATAATGGTTCGTAAGTAGTTTTATATATCATGTAGTGATGTAACTTCGTAGTTGTGTAATATATGGCTAAACAAGCCCGCTTAATAGACATGTATCATGCTTCATAATCTAGTAAGGCTCGACTAACATAATAGAATACATGTTCCTTCCCTTTTTATCTTCCTTTTCCAACATTCCCCCTATAGACACCTGAGAGAAAGAGGTATATCTAGTAGCAAATGTCGATCCGGAGAAAGAGGTCAGTGCAAGGTTGGCAATGAGGATAAGGAGTGTTTCATATTGTTGAAATCATGTTGACAATATTTGGTCCATTCTAAATTGGTAGCCTTCCGAAGTAGGCTATTTATGGCATGAGTGTGATAGGTAAACTCGGGAAAAATCTTGATTTCCCCAAGTTTTCCAAGGAAATTATGTATGTCTCATGCTATGGAGGATGTGAAAAGAGTTTGTGAGAATCAAATCAGAAATGAGGCACCATGAAGTAGTTACACTCCAACGGAATCGTGATAGCTCCAACGATAGCAAGAAAGAATTTATCAGTAATGGAAGAACTTGCTCAACAGAAACAAAGCTTACACATAGAGGAAAGACAAATGGAGTGTCTTGGCATGCTCATAAATGAATAGTGAAAGGGTACATATAGGGTGCTGAGTAACCCTAGTGCATGACACACATGAAACCCTAAACCTAACCCATGTGAGATGACCCTCCAATATGAGAGGAGGACACATAGGATAACTCACACTAACACCCCCTTCATCAAAGTGGGGTAGCGGCTATGATGAGTCAGACGGAAGAGGAAGAAACTCCTAAACAACTAAGAAAGATGTGTCAATGGGGCCCAAACTAAAGGCCTAATAAGGTGCCCATAGACAAACACAATCTTCCTAGAAGAAGAAGAAGAAAAGAAGGACTACATAGCCCGAAGAAGATGAGCAGTTGCAGAAGACCTCACCCCAAGAAGAGACCGTAAGTGAATAAACTTCATCTTAGTGAATGGCTTGGTGAATAAATCTATGATCTGATCACCGTCTTGAATGTACTGAATGTCGATGATACCATCATGAATAAGCTCCCGTATGAAGTGCATATGGATCTCAATGTGCTTCGTCCGCTGATGTTGAATTGGATTTCTGCAGATAGAGATTGTGCTCGTGTTATCACAGTAGATAATGGTAGGCCACCAAAAGTGGATGCCAAACTCTGTCAGAGTACCTTGTAGCTAAATAGCTTCTCTGCAAAGGTGTTAACTGCTCCTTTGTATTCTGCCTCTGTAGATGATATCAATTACATTTTGCTTCTTGCTAGACCAACTAATAGAACCCGAACCAAGAGAGAAACTATAGCCAAAAGTAGATTTCCAATGATCTAAGTCACCGGCCCAATCAGAATCTATGAACTCAATCAAGTCAATATCAACCCATCTATGATAGTGAATGCCATTAGTATAAGTGCCACGAACATAGTGAAGGATCCGTTTAGCTGCTTTCCAATGCAACTCATGTGGCTCTTACATGAATCCGTACACCTTCTCCCACTTTACTTCTAATTCTACGCCCACTGCCTTGCTCACTCATGCAAATGAGGTTAGTAAGCTATGGCATGAGCATTTTGACATCTAAATTATCACTACCTTGAACAATTGAGCCAAAATGAAATGGTCAACGGGTTGCCTTGTGTCAAGTTTTCTAAGGGTCTTTGCCGTCACACCAAAAGTTCGAATCCGATGGTGAGAGGGATCTCATCATGTTATTCAATCACTATATACCCTCATACGATGGAGCCGGTATATACCCAATCGGGCCCAACAACATTAAGAGATAGTGACATCAGGAATTTCCCAGGAGGTCACCCATCACCACACTACTCTTGGGCTGGTGCACTTAACTGCCTGGCTCTAATACCACACGACTTGCCATCACACCATAAGTTCAAAGTTATGGTGTGACAGCAAGTCGTGTAGCTCTGATACCAAATGCTTTCCCATCACACCATAAGTTCGATCTGGTGGTGTGACGGCAAGTCGTGTAGCTATCGTCGAGTAGTTAAGCGCGTCGCCCCCAGAGTAGTTCCGGATAGTGACCTCCCGGAAATTTCCGGTGTCACCGCCTCCCAATGTTGTTGGGCATGATTGGGTGTATACCCGGCTCCATCATGCGAGACGGTGTTGGCGTAACAGCTGAATAACATGATGATATCCCTCTCCACCATCATTTCGAGCTGATGGTGTGACGGAAAGTCATGTAGCTTTGATACCTTGAAAAGAGTTTGCGAGAATCGAATTGGAAACGAGGCACCATGAAGTAGTTACACTCCAACGGAATCGTGATAGCTCCAGCTGATAACAAGAAATAATTGATCAATAATGGAAGAACTTGCTCAACAGAAACAAAGCTTGCATAGAGGAAAGACAACGGAGTGTCTTGACATGCTCATAAATGAATAGTGAAAGGGTACATATAGGGTGTTGAGTAACCCTAGTGCATGACACACATGAAACCCTAAACCTAACCCATGTGAGATGACCTTCCAATATGAGAGGAGGACACATAAGATAACTCACACTAACAGGATGGTCATGACATGTCGAGGATAGATTTAATTTTTGTTGGATTGACATCAATACCATGTTTAGACACTAATAATCCTAGGATTTTTCCCCATGTCACCAAAAATATGCATTATCTAGGATTGAGTCAAACCTTGTATTTGTGAAGGCATCCTAAGGAAATGTCTAAGTCATAAGCGTGATCATAAGTGCATCGTGATTTGACAAGTAGATCATCGACATAGAATTTGACTATTTTATGAATGAGGTCATGGAATATGTGTGTCATGGCATGTCGATATGTTGTACCGATGTTTTTCATTCCAAAGGGAATTTTACATAGAAATAAGTGCCCCATTCTCGTAGTAAAGTAGTTTTATGTTGATCTTCGGGTAATATGAATTTGGTTACATCCTTAGAACCCATCCATAAGAGATAACATTTCATACCATGTTATGGCATTGATGATGGTGTTGATGGATGGTAAAGGAAATTTGTTCTTATGGTAAATGAGGTTAAAGTTTCGAAGTCAATACAAATACGTATGGGCAAGGTGACCTGCTTTCAAATCGGTATGATTTTGGACACCCACTAAAAATAGTCCACTTTGTCAAATGAATTTTTCATTTAGGAGTTTGATGATTTATTTATGCATAAATCATTAATCTTGGGAAGGTACTTCCTTATCTTTTCCACACGGAAAGCAGCTTGAAGATAGGTAATGATGTTATGGGAGACAATTTTAGGATCAATGTTAGGCATATCGGCATATCCCCATGTGAATACCTCCTTATATTTTCGGAAGAACTCTATGTGGAACTTATGTAAGTGAGGAAAGAAATCACCAAACATGACTACGTGTGTGGGATTTTCATCAAGCTATACACTAATAGTTGATTTAGCTAACATAACATTGTCATCTTGGAAATGACATAGGGCCTTGGGTAATTTGGCTAATTTTTCCTAACTAGGATCAATAACAATGACATAATCATCAAAGCACATAAGTGTCTTGGAGAATTTTCCTAACTTATGATGATTTCGAGGGAGTTTATCTTTTAAGGCATATAGGAGTTCTAGAATAGCCTCATCATTGTCTAGGGTGTGGATAGGCCCATGGTATTCTACATAGATTTATAGGCCTATGTATCGCCTACCATCTCTATGCTTTGCCTAGAGTTAGTTTGTCATAAAAATGATACCCTAGTGTCTAGGGTGACTTCTTTGGGTGTAGAATTAACAATGGCCATGCTAGGAGCACTTGGGCCGGTGTTACGTGCAGAGGATGTCTAAGAAGGCTGTGCAAGTGGTGGATTTTTTGCAAGAGCGTGACGCAAAGCATAGTCAAATATTTTCTCGATGACCTAGGAGTGTTGAGGATTGGTGGATTAGTGGGAGGGATATAAGGAAGTGTATCTTCTTCATCCTCACGGTTTTTAGTATTATAGATAGGGAATTCATAGGATGTATCGATGGTATTAGTTTCAAGCTGAGAAAAATGTATTTGAGAAAAGGCATGTTGGAAGTGTAATACTTCTAAGTTCCTAGACTCAGCTTGTGAAACGATGTAAGCTTCATTGAAGGCAATCCATTTTCCTTTAAGATTAGGAAGCTCTACTAAATTAAGATGTCAATCTTGCTAAAATACATGGGTGAAAGGGGAGGGTGATAAAAAAATAGTTGTGAAATTTCTAACTCGTTGCATTCTAAATGGTTAAAGGTTGAAGCATCACTCGTTGGCTCCTCCATGTTAGTTTGAGGTGGCAATCAATCTCGAGGTAGAGGAATCAGAGGTAACCGATGCACGATATCATCAGGTAACCAATTTTTGTTGAATTTGTTTTCAAGGTCATTAGGTTCATCATCATCTTAATTTGCTAATACAATTTAGATTTTGGACCTAAGATCAAAGAAATCCGGGTAGAGAATACTTTAGATCTTAGGAGAAGTTGGCATTAGGAAAGTATCATTGGGCAATGACATTGGGACATCCCAGGATTGGGATCATCATCGTGCCTAAAGAGTTAGTTGTTATGGATTAATTTTATGCATTGGAACCCGGATGAGGCAATTATGCGTATGAAATGTGTCCATGTTTGGCCCAGTAGGAGGTTATAAGAGAAAGGATGATCTAGAACCATGAGCTTGGTATAGACCATTTTGGGTCCAACTATGATGGGTAACCAAATGCATCCTATAGGTTTTTGTTTGGTGTTTTCAAATCTACGATAAGTCAAGTGGGTAGGCTTGAGGTCATTGATAAAATAGCTGAGATTATTGATGAGGGATAAAGAATCCAATTTAATTCCCGATCCTTCATCCACGAGGACCTTACGCACTTGTGCATCATGAATGATAACACTAATAAGTAGGGTGGGTCATCCACATGAAATAGAACCTTGCTAGTAATCATGTCATCCTCCACAAACTCCAAGTATAAGTAACCACTGAAGTTGATTTCGTAAGGATGATCCTATAGTCTCTATGTGATGGATTTCAGGATTTGGAGAATAGTAGGAATCTTGGGGACTTCACTAGGAGGATCTTCAAAGTGCTACAACCGTTGAAGAAGGAAATTTCAATGTGAATTTGAGGTACGCATGATTTCCATAAAGTGCATCTTGTATATAAGGGTGTTCAACTCATCCAAAAATTTCCAATGAGGCTTGGAATAACTTCCATAGTAATACCATGGTGGTGGCATAATAGAAGATGTATCTAGATGTGATGATGGTTTAGTTAGAGATATCTTGTCGAGGGAGGTGGGATAAGATCTTTACTTGGTACTTCTTGTGACACCATGGGTAGAAGATCGACTGTAGGAGCAAGTTTTTTCATTGGTGGGTCCTGAGAAGTATCAAGCAATGGTGGTTTATCAGAGGATGTTTTTGGTTTAATAACGGGATCATCATGGGTAGGTTTACGTCTATATTTTACCTTATCCACATTGATATATCTATAATCTAGGAGATTATGATCATATAAAGTCTCTACCATCCCCATGATGTTCATGGGGTTTTTATGACACTTATTTTGATGGTTGGAGTGAGATCTCTCTAAAGATTGATATTTCTCATAACGTTCTTGTATAATGGTAGAGTAATCAAAAGAAGAGCTAAGGAAGAAATCAAGGATGCTTTCCTAAGGTCCTTACAATCACTGTGAGAGTGTCCTATAGTGGCATGCCACTAACAAAATAGATCACCTCTAAAGTTAGGCAAGGATTGTTTTGAAGGGGGACAATTCATGGAGTGGGAAGAATTTGGAGAAGTTTGGCATAAGATAAAGGAGTATGAGGGGAGGGGAAAGGGGATTCCTGACATTCTCCCACTCCTTTTCCTCTTGGAGGATTTGAAGGGATGATTACATGCATTGTGATTTTAAGTTTAGGTGATGAATTGAAAGTGCATCCAAATTCACGCATGAGATGATATTTTCTTTTTGATTATTTGAGGGCCTTGTCCAACGTGTTGGGAGAGGATCTCAAATTATATTGGAGAATAGGTGTAAGGGCCTTAAGGAATATTTGGCATAGAATCGACTATCAATATTATGATTAGCTTGTATGGAAATTGTTTTCCATTTCTTAATAAAGTCTTGGGTAGATTCGTGTATTCCTTGCTTAAGGTTTATAAACATTTGCAAAGTGTTTTTGGAAGATCTTGTTGATGAAATTCAGAAATGATAGTTTTGACTAATCATTATAAATCAACTATCAAGTTTGGAGGAAGCTGGTTATATCATTCTAATGCCTCGCCTATGAAAGTATTTTCTAGAAGCTTAGTGGTTGTGTAGGTGTTTGTTTGAATCCATTATTTGTAGAGGTTGTAAAATGTATTAAAATAAAGGGTTGGATCCATAGTACTATCATAAGAGATGGTAGGGAGATTCTCTCCCAATTCCATGGCAGAAATGTATGGAGCTAAAGGTTCATTTTGAACATTTTGTATCATCCTAATCCAGATTGGCGAAAGAGGAATATGATTCCCATGTGCATCCACCTATGGAGGGTGTAAGAAGGTATGATAGGAACCACATTTTGAGATGCTATCTACAACATCTGATACTGTATTTGAAATATGTTAGATGTGGTGGTAGCTTGGGATGATGCCATCTAATCTAGGAGCTTAACTATTACCATGTTAGGATCCATAAATGAATAATGGCCTTTGTTTAAGGGTGTTTGTTTTTTATTTTCATATTTAATGGTGGGAGTTTTAGGAGATTTTCCCTTATCAATCCTACTGAAGGATTATGATCATGATAGGGTATTTCGTGGTTAGGATGGGGTATGGTCATTTCCATGGCATCGGTGGATATCTTTCGAAAACCTCCATTTTTCATAAGTAAAATACTCATTTTGTTGAGATTCTTAATGATGGATCTGGGATCTATATTTTTAATCTCAACCACATTACATTATGTTGATTGACCTGCTCTCGACTATTCATAGGTGTAGGGTAGGGACAATATATTTTCACCGTGATATTGAGGTTACTTGGAAGGTTAATGTTTGAAGGAGGAGAACTAGATCATTTAGGAGCTGATTATGCTAAAATGTAATATCCTAGCCTAATATGATGCTATAGAAGTAGTAAATAAATAAATAAATGCAATACTGAAAATACCCAAGCAACTAAGTAAATGAAATATGAAACCCTAATGTGCAAAGAGGGTTAGAAATGTATTAAGCTGATTCGTCAAATTTGTGGTATTGTGTCGCAATGGAGATCGAGTTGAACAAAGGAGGAAACCGTCACACATGAGCTGAGAAAATGTAGATCCAAGTTATCTGGATGGACTGGGGCACCTAGAAAAGGGATTGGGGCACATGGGGCACCACGGTGCGTGAAAACGCTCTGTAAACCTCCTCTAGGTTTCACCGGATGTTTTCCTCTGTCACTTCTGGCGTGTGAATTTGGTTGTGTGATCACCAAAGCACTTTAGTAAATATGTAATAGAAGAATTACCTACAAAACCCCAAGCAAAGCATCAAAACCCTAAAAAGAAAGATGAATACGAAGGATTTAGATTGTCCTCAGCCACCACAATGGTGGACTTATCATTGAGCATTGCACTACATCTCAAACCAAATGTAGTTTTGTGTGCGTGTGTGTAGAATTTTTCCCTAGGTGCTCTTGTGCGAGTCGCACTTTGTGAGTAATGAGTAATAAATAGATGTAGAAAGTAAATAATGTGTGCATGGAATAGAATAAACTCCCCTCCTATGAAGTGTGATGCAGAATAACCAACCTTTGTCCCTTGTGATGGAGTTAGATGGATGTAAATGGAGCAATAGAAGACTTTATGGATGCACGACCTTAAGTGGTGATAGTAGTGTTTAGTACTTGGTCCCTCATTATGGTCTTATAACTTTATATTTATATGGTTCTCTTGCTTGAATTTTGTAATCAACCCGAAAAGGCTGACCACCAAAAATATAAGAATCTCAAATGGCTATAAAGCACCCAAAAAGGGAGAGGAAAGTGCAAAGAGGATCAGCGCACCAAGAGGGGACCAGGGTGCCTAGGGTGCCCTATTCCTGGCTAGGCGCCCCAATCAGAAATAGGGAAAATGCAGTATAATAGTATAGACTGGGAAAGTATGGGTGTAAGATCAAAAGTAGCAACAAAAAAAATGCAAGATGGCCAAATACATGGGTTAATTAGTACTCTTTTTCACTCAAGAACCATATGAATAGTAGTATGAAATCGGGACTAAATAATTACCCAAAGTGCATGATTTAGTGTCTACATTTTCCCCCACTTTATGTTGGTGAGAAGAATGCTCAGTAACATAAATTAGATAGATATGTGTACCTGATATCCATGTAGAGTGATGTAGAAAACTTGTGAGGGACTAGACAAAGCGTGGAGTGAAAAAAAGGTGGAGCATGGAGACTAAAGATGCAAAAGTGTAAAAAGTGATGAGAGTGAACCTAGGGAGAAGCACACGTGTAGATGCCAATGTGTGTGATGTACTTGCATGTTAGTATGATGTGTGTGATGTTGAGTGATGTTGTTGTTGGTGTTAATTATTTGCTTCTCATACGGATGGACCTACAAAAGAGAAGATGATCAAGTAGTCAAATACACATGTATATGTGTAAAAATCATGTGTAAAGACACATGTATGTATGTAAAAATCATGTAATGAAAGTATGAAAATGAAAAAGGAACATGTGCACCTGATCCGTGATGAGAAAAAGGGTGTAGAAAGGATCTTGTTGATGTGACGTGTGAGTTTTTTGGTGATCTCACGTCATTTGGCCAAGAAAGTGTAGGGAGAAAGTATAATTTATCCTCCAACCTGTAATCACTTCCCAAAACTAAAGAGATCTCTGTACTGTCTAGTTTTTTGGGCGATCCGACGCCACTAGCGAAGTAGTGTAGAGAGGAAGGTCTAGTTTATCCTCTAACCTATAATTTCCCCAAAATGCTAAGGACAATCTACCCTGTAAAAGCCATTGTGTATGGATTTCTATAGACTGGTTTGAACCCACTCACTATGTAACCCATTGTGTGATGGAAAAAAACTAAAAATGAATTGTACAGTACTTGTGTTGTGTACTATGTGTGTAAACCCAAATGATTCCCCCTCTTTGGGGCGCATGCGACGTCGTTGTAGGAGAATGTGGCCCCAAAGAGAGACCAACCACCGAAATTCAAAATCTACTTTGCGGGGGGATTTGATTAGTAGAAACCAAGGCACATGCAAACAAGTGGCTAAGAGATAAGTGTTAGTATGAAACAAGCATGCATGTAGAGAACAAGTTATAAGATACAAAGACAATGTGTAAGCTAGGATGTAAGTAAACATGCAAGAAACCAACATAGACCATGAAAAGTGGGTTGCAAACATGGGACACCACTCATGATGTCATAAGACACTCAAGGCTTGTAGGTCGTAGTGGCTGCAAACAAACAAGTAAGTGTGCACACAAAACAAAGGGAAAGGCCCACATACAATAACAAACAATGATGAGAAAGTAAAGAAAAGTAACATGTAAACATGGTAACAAGTAATCATGAAAACAAATGTTGCACATGAAGCACCTGTTAACACGTTAGAAAGATAAAATGTATGTCAAAAGTGTATAACCAAAAAAGTAGTGTGCTATGAAATAAAATGAAACAATATCACTTTAGTGTATGAAAGTGGATGTCCCCAGGAGCTATTGTGGCACTAGTAGTGTGCCAAACATCCATGTTGTGTAGTGAACCTATATAATATGTGATCACAACTATAAAACAAGTGAATGCGCATGTGTGTATGGTAAAGATAATGACATACAAGAAATCTATCTAGCATGTGTAATAAAGAAAACTTGTACAAGTAATGTGAAAGCAAAGTAAATGCAACCAAGATATGAAAAATGTTGTGGATGGATGGAATGGAATGCAAGTGAATGATAGGATCCATGTGACCCTCGAGTGAATGGAATTTGATGTAGTGAGGATCATTTGTTTATGAAGTGAACCATAAATGAGAGTGCATCATCGGAAATGGTCTAATTATGTGTTGTGTGTGTATGGTGGTGAATGTGTGTAAACATGCGTTGAATGTATATGTGTGGTGATGATATAAGAGTATACCTATAGATGATTTATGAAGATGTGCCTAAAGCGTATATTATCCTGAAAGTGTATTTATCCTATAGTGTATACCACTATGAGATGTGGAAGAGTGATGAGTAGCCATACAACGTGTATCACTAATCTAGGAATGTCGCATGATAGAAGTTTGAATGAGGAATGTGTGAATGTGGTGAGGTCCATTTATGATGTATACCCTCAATAGTCCAATATGGACATGAGACTTAGAGTGTGTCATCGAGTAGTGAGTGTAGTGTAAAATATTTAGGTGTAAAAAGATGTATAGTAGATGTATGTGATGAAAATGTCTTGTGGTATGTATAATGCACAATGTGTAATGTAGAATGTGTTTTCTAATGCAAATAGTGTGTGGGGTGTGTGTGTATGTACATGGATGCCATCAACATTCAAGTGTGAACTAAAGCACAAGAGTGTGTTATCATCAAATGTCGACTAAATGTGGATGAATATGTGTATCTTTATAATGTTGATGTGTGGTGGTGCAGTATGAAACATGTGTTGATGCTAGAGTGGGGGGTTTGAATGTTATGCCCCAAGTGTGTGATCGAATGAACTATCCAATGAAAGTGAAGGATGAAGGTCCCTCATCCGATGTCGGTGGTGATGAAAGTGTATGACCATGTTCTCTAGTAGTGGTGGTATAGTAGATAGTTGTTGTGTGGGTGAGTGAAGTCTATGTGCATGTGATGGATGAGTATATGATGAGCACCATGGTGTAAAAAAATGTGTAGGTGATGGGGACCTGATGAGAAGTAGAGCATAGAGGTGATGGACACCTGTGGTATAAAACAAGGAGGAGATTTACGTCGAGATGTTGTAACTATCCTAGGAATGGGCCTATGTTGATGTGTTGGACTAACAGAGTGATGAGGATGCATGAAATGCGTATGAGTAGGTGAGCTAGGAGTACATTATGCTTTATGTGCTATAGACCGAAGCACCCTAGATGAATTTGATGATGCATTAGCCATTGCAAGAGGAGGGTGTGATAATGGAGTAAAAGGAGGCACACCATCAATAGAAATGACTTAATTATTATGAATGAATTTTAGATGCAAATGATTCATGAAGATAATAGAATTAGACCTACGAATCCAATTGAGGCCTAAAATCAAGTCACACCCATCGACTGCTTGTCTAACAAGGAAAGGTACAAGCATAGTAAGAGGTCCTACCATAACATGAAAGTTTGATGACACCATATGAATTGTTCATCGATATGAAATTTGTGATAGTTGATAACCAATATCATGAGAAGTGGAATAGATCATGCGCTAATGGGCTAAGATGGGTCAACCTTAGTATTATTGATAGAAACAAATCGATAGAAGAATTAATATGTAAGTGATTAGATGTGAAAGCCACATGATAATCGTTATCATAAAATGAGATGATCATTGGAGAAGTTTCAGTATGTGCAAATAGAAAGTCAAGAGCCCTTAATGTAGGAGGAGGCAACTGCGTGATATACATAGTTAGTGAATATTCAGCCACTTTTGTGTCATGTTTTGGTAGAGGGTTGTTAAATATTTTGAGCTTATGATTTTCATTGATAGGTGAGAAACCATAGGTTCTGGAAGCTCAATTTTACCACTATCGATCAAACCCTGAATGAGAAATTGAAGTCGGAAGAAAATGATCTGTGGAGTGTCCTATGCACTGATGATAGTCGCAATGGGAATTTTCATTGAAATTACATCCTTTTGGTTGAGATGGATCTATTTGTAGCAAAGAAGGTAGTGTAATGAGGTTACTATCAACAAGTTGCGGTAGTAAAATATGTGGAGGTACACTAAACTTAGTGAATATACACGATGCGGTTGCAATTGAAGATCCTTAGTAGTAGATATTGCGTTGATGGTAAATTTTTTGTTGGTTGGTTTAGTTGTAGATGGTTTAAATGTTGACTTACTTTGAAAATGCGTAGAGGATGATGTTTGATCTTGGTATTTAATTTTTCCTATAACTAAGAGTTTGGTTTCACAAAGTTTAAGAGTATGACAAAGTTGATCGAATGAAGGAGAGGTCTCAAAGAGAACACTCTCCTGAGAGGTGGTAAGAGACTCTGAATGAATAGGTCCTAAAGCTCAAAGTCCACAAGCACATTTGACATTTTAGCTAATTTGTTTTTGTAATGCAAAACGTAATCCGATAGTGTTCATTAGATCCTTGTTTAAGTTGTGCAAGTTGGGCATAAGAGATCTTAGAGCCGATGTTTATAGATAAGTGAGTGAGAAAATCATTGTCTAGATACGTGAAATATGTTACCAAATGGACAGGTAGGTCATAAAACCAACACATCACATAATCTTGTAAACTATGGGGAAAGATCTTAGCTAGTATAGTATGGTCATCCGCATAGTCTAGGCATGCCACATGAAAAGCGCGAAGGTGCTCTTGTGGGTCACCATGGCCTTTAAATATGGGTAATTTAGGGGAGTTGAAGTTAGGTGGTAATGGATAGGTAGAAATGGTGGGTGCAAAAGGAGTATGCAGAAGTGAAGTGGAGTCCAAAGATGGTGATGCACAAGAGGTAGCAAGTTGGAGATGGAATTTGTGTTTGTAGATCCTGATATAAAGAGGTTAAATCAAGAGTATTGGAAGAAGAGCCAAGCGGTGCATTGGGAGTGCTAGGGTGAATGATTGGAGCAGTTGTGGTAGGAATGGAAGCTGAAATATAAAGGGGTGGAGTAGAGACCATGGGAGCCAAAGATTGAGCAACAAGAGGTACTAAAGCATCACGAGTGTTCTTAGAAACAATCAAAGCATGCAAAATATGTAAGATGAGTGGGATTACTACGCGAAGCTTGTAAAAATCGGTGAATGTACCTAATTTATTTTGGTCAACATTGGTATCCTCACCATATGATTTTTCACTACCACAGGCTTATATTTCGTGAAGAGGAACTTTGACGAGATATATCTAAGGGATTTTTATTTGTAGCTATAAAAGTAGGGATATCACCATTGGTTTAGAAATCCTACTATGGATGAAGGAAACAAATATTGAAAAGACCCAAGATGACCACTATGGGTGATGGACATAAGAATAAGAAAAAATGCAAAAGGAAAAGTGGAATTCTCAAATTGGGTTCACCAAAATTATTATGCTAAAATGTAATATCCTAGCCTAATATGATGTTATAGAAAATTAATTAATAAATAAATGTAACACTAAAAATACCCAAGCAAACTAAGTGAATGAAATATGAAACCCTAATGTGCAAAGAGGGTTAGAAAGGCCTTAGTTGATTCATCAATTTTGTGAGACGTGTGTCAGATGGATACGGATGAACAAGAGGAGGAAACCGTTGCACACAAGCCTAAGAAAATGCACATCCGAGCTGTCTGGCTGGAGTGGGGTGCTATAAAAGGGATTGGGGTGCCTAGGGTGCTTTGGTTTGTAATTTGGGCGCCTGTCTTGTGAAAAATATCTGTAAACCTCCTCTGAGGTGTCACTGGATATTCACCTATGTTTGCTTCCTATCACGTGAATGTCGATGTGTGATCACCGAAGCACTGGTAAACCTACAATAGAAGAATCATCTATAAAACCCCAAGAAAAACATAAAAACCCTAAAAAAGAAAGATGCATATGAGGGGGTCAGATTTTCCTCCTCGACACAATGGTGGACTTATCACTGAGCGTTGTACTACATCTCAAACCCAATGTATTTATGTGTGTGTGTGAATTGTGCCTAGATGCTCTTGTGCGAGTCACACTTTGTGAGTAGCGAACAATAACTAGATGTAGAATGTAAATAATGTGTACATGGAATAGAATAAACTCCCCTCCTATGAAGTGTGATGCAAAATAACTAAACCTTTTCCCCTTGTGATGGAGCTAGATGGATGCAAATGGAGCAATAGAAGCCTTTATGGATGCAACCTTAGGTGGTGATAGTAGTGCTTAGTGTTTGGTCCCTCATTATGGTCTCATAACTTTATATTTATATGGTTCTCTTGCTTTTGAATTTCGTAATTAACCCTGAAAAGGCCAACCACCAAAAATATAAGAATCTCAAACGGCTAGAAAGTGCCCAAAAAGTGAGAGGAAAGTGTAAAGAGGATTAGGGCGCCCAGAGGGACTAGGGCACTGGGCGCGCCCAATCGAAAATAGGAAAATGCAATATAATCGTATGCAGAATGGGCAAGTGCGGGTGTAAGATCAAAAGTAACAACAAAAAACAATGCAAGATGGCCAAAGACATGGGTTAATTAGTACTCTTTTTCATTCAAGAACCATATGAATAGTAGTATAAAACCGGGACTAAATAATTACCCAAATTGCATGATTTGGTGTCTTCGAGAGCATGAAGAGGAGTTGTAAGCACGAGAGGAATATCCCATGGATAATTTTAGAGAGTTGTGCCAAAAATATCCTTAGAGGTGACATTTTTGCCATTTGGAAGCTAAGAAAAATGTTATGAAAATATATATTTATGACACAATCGGCCTGTTGAATGTTTGCACATGGGCGATAGAATTAGAAGATCGACTCACATGAGCAGACAAAATCGGAATTGTCAAAAGCTTCAACACGGGATGAAGGTGTTTGGGAAATGTAGGAATAGAAACATATAGGATTATTGCACAAGAGGGTTTTCACATAGGCCAAAGGTGTCAAAGCAAGAAAATGTGATTTAAAAAAACAAGATCACCCCTAGGCGATGGTGTCTGCAGGCAAATAAATTCGTAGGATTTTCTATATTTTTGTTTTGGAAAGAGATCAATATTGAATATGGATGTTTTTAATGATCTGTGCTCGATCAAGAGGTTTTTAGGATTCACGTCGAGTTCACCAAAAATGTATGGCAAACCAATAATGTGTCTTAATGGCTTACACTCCTAAGTCTTCCATTTTACAAGGGTATTGAGGCAACAAATATGAGACACACATGAAACAACACACAATGGATTGATCTAAAGGGGCTATAATGAGTGCTAAGGTTGCATATCCATAGGGTAATAGTCCCTACTCTAGGTCAACCTATGTTTTCCAAGGCCCACATTAAAGATAGAGAAGAGTACCCTCCTAGGATATCGGTAAATGAGGGAGAGGTATAGATTGATAGTGGATAAGAAAAACATGCATATTATAAATGAAATATAAATAAGGGAAATATAAGGAGTTGATAAAAAAGATCCCTATGATAACTAGTATCAATGTACATGTAACACTAAGCTAACATAGAAAAATGGGGAAAGGAAATGAACTAATCCATGCAAAATGAAAACGAGAGTTAGAGAACTTACACTGTGGGGTGGTTGCTAATGCATCTATCTCTCCATAGAAGCACCACACAAAGAGAGAATCTCTATTGGGTGGAGAAGGGGAACATTGTTTCTATATTAGACTCACTATAGATGACCCAATAGTGCAAGAAATCCAACTAAAAATAAGTGTGTCAAATCCTATCCAAATTAAATTCAAGATCAACCAATGGTAAACCGAGAAAATGGGAATTCGGTGCAAGACGTGTAGAGAGAATGACAATTCCTATGATTTTGGTTTCCTTCCTTCATGAATGTCAAAGTGTGGTATGTATATATATGACGCCATCACCCATGGGCGATGGTGTCAGCTAGGAAAAACCTAACACCAACACCATTGTGTAAGGGTGATGGCATTAGCCAAGGATGCTAAATGTAATGTAGCATGAAAATGAGGTGTCGTGGATCAAGAAAATGGATGAACAAGGTACCAAGTGGTGAAATGCAAGAAAGGTGTCGGGCATGTAATGTGTATGAGACAAAAAGGACAAGGACAACTAAGGCTGGGACCACATAACGATACTCTCTCGTGTATTGTCTCTAACCCATAATGACTATGTGAATAGTCATACCCCATTCTCGCAGGCCCCTTAAGGCACCCGCTCAAGAAATAGATGCATCAGTGACCCTTATTTGTATAAAGGAAATTGTTAGTAACAAGTATGAAAGATGAAAAGTGAAAAAATAGGTGTATACAGAGTTTAAACAATAATGAATGGTAAATGGATATTTAGTTGTGTTTTTGGTGAGGGGATGTTTGGTAGATACTAGATGTTGGATGGATATATTATATGGCATGTGTGTGGGATAGTCGGGAATGATTGTTTTAGATAGGAGTTTTTAGTTTGATTGATTGCATGGTTGATGAAGTATGATTAAGGTTGAGTTAGAGAGTATCTTTGATTGTGATTTTGGTGTGAATTTTCAAACACATGGGTCTCTCGAACACAAAAATACCAAGCAAGCCATAATCCCCACACTAATAGATATGGGTGCGGAACACGACGTAGCCCACTAATATACCTCACACAGAGTGGTGATAGATTGGTCTCCCAACCGTCACTTTATGTGATACGAAGTGGTTAGCTTTGGGAGTGTTGTGTTCCCTACACTATTAATCATTTACAACCGATATTTTTTAAAGCTAGGCTATGTCAATCTTACTAGGTGTGTCCAATATATACCTTTGAATACGTGAGGACCAAGTTTGTGTGGCAAGGATGTTGTCTAAGGCTTGGGTATTGAGACATGGAAGCCCCTCACTTCATGTCACCCTTAAAACAAGTCTATGTTTAACCAATAATGACAATTTTCCTTGAATTTATATACCCCGCCTTGGAACATGGGGTGTGTCTTTGTGCATGGTGATGAAATCCATGTCATAAGATGCCTAGAGACTATGGTAAGTGTGTGGGGATGGAATACACATCACGTTACCCATAGAAAGAAAAGAAAATGGGAATCTTAGTTTTTTTAATCCCCAAGATTGCTTAGTGACATGAGGGAAGAGCTTACACAACCTAGTTTCGGGTATTCATACACAAAAAAATCTACACAAGATTATGCAAGATAAATTGTAGTAATATGCAATCAAAATGTAGTTTGGATGCTAGCTCTTGGATTGATTGAATTTGCAAAACATAAAGTTATTAGTTTGGATTTAGGCTAGGTATTTGACAAGAAAAGGAAGCTACAAAACCATGAAAATGATGTTATATAAATCGAAAATGAAATTTTCAATCACAAAAATGACACGGTTATATAGAAATGACACAATCTGCAATGATTATGATGCGATTACCTAAAATAGCATTATAAAAAATAATTTGGTTACTTAAGAACAACGCTTAGTTGCGAATAACAACGTAGTTAGTGCGATTATTATGTTATAATTTTTAGGTCGAAACTGATAAAGAATAAAAATAAAATGTAAAATGAAGCTAACTAGCTAGATAAGGTGATATAAAATAGGTACAAGGTGGTTAGAGAGAAAAAAGTGATAGAAAGATGAGAAAGCCAAAAAAGTATACATGTTGTGATGATAACAACATACCCACAAAAATGATGCAATTATTGGAGATTACGAGGTTGTTGACGATAACACAATCAATGATGATTACAACACGCTTAGTCAAAAATGACATCCTCCCATCACCTACACATATAACATGGAAACAACAACCTATATGTGAAAATGGTGTTATCATGCACTAAAATGACATCATTAGTCACAAAACGTTGTTAGCAGACAACACAGAAAATGCCAATAAAATTTTAAACTTCTCTAACTTTTGCACCCTATTGGCTTTGATTTATTCGTAGATTTTAAGTGAGGTCTTAGTAACCAAAAAGGGATGATAAAAAGTGTGGGATTTTTTCGGGCATGCCAAAATGTGTTAAGGTTAGTTCCAAGCATACATGATAAAATCCATGAAAACCAATCAAGACTCTTCACCTAGAACTAGTCTTATCACCTTAGATTGGGAAAAAGAGACAATAAACTCAAGATAATCATATTTGGATGAGAATTTACCTCACTTTACCTTGAATTCAAATTTCTCTTTGTTGGAATGGATTTTCCCCAAGTTTCTTGATGATAGCTTGTTGATTACTTGATTTTGGCTCCAAAATCTGAAAACACTTTGTTGTAGGATGCTTGATTGATCTCCAAGATGACAAAGGTTGCTTATGCTTGTTCTAGTTAGTTTGCATGGAGGGTGGTGGATGAATTTATAGAAAAATGGGGTTCAAGGTTAGTAATCCATATTGGATTAAATTAATGGGGAGGATGAGTGTGAGGGTAGAAGATAGAGGGAGAGGAATTTCCATGAATTAAAAATTCATAAAAGATGGTAGAATTAGAGAATTCTAGAAAGGTGGTAGAAAGCTCTTAGATTAACTTAGAAAATTGTAGATGCGATCGGTGTCCTAATGAGAGATTAGTGAGATAGTAAGAGAGGTTAGTTATTGGGTAGGGTAGTGGTCTAGGGAATATTAAATTCCCAAAATATGTGAGAGGATTTGATTAGTGTTAAGTGAGTAATTAATTGAGATGTTTGCAAGATGAGATAGAGGATAAAGTTAGTGTGAGAGATGAATATTAGTAATATCGGGAGGTGATAATTAATAAAATTAGTATTCACTAATTGTAGGTGTATACAATAGTTACTTTAGACTATAATTTGTCCCCTTCAAACGCACCGTCAATGCTAGAATCCTAAATTTCTTGCAATAGAGGACGATATGCCATTCTTTCTTCATGCCATCTCCTTTTCCTTCAAATCTCTTTTCCCTCCATTTTCTTATATAAAGAAAAAAACCATGTTCTATTCTAAACATTTTTGGATGCTATGGTTTTGACCCTTAGTTTTTGGCCATTTCTTCTTGCCTATCTAAAATTCTTGTTTTCTTTGTGTGATGTCTTAGCCAAGCTATATTGCCAAATGTAATGTGTCAAGGGCCTCTTTTATATCCTAATAGAATTGAGTATAGTTGAGAAATAGTAGAGTTGTGGCTTATATTTTCCCGACCCTTGTCTCTTATCTCTTTCATGTCTTGCAGATTACCTTGCCTACTATTAAGCTTTGATAAACATGTGTGTGAATTATACTTGCATTTTTTTAATATAGTGTGTTATCCTCAAACACAGAGTGGAAGGGAGATTCACATTTTCTCTTGGCACATCTCCTTTCCCTTTTATGTTATGTTCCTCCTCCATCATCACTCTATGGTGCTAGATTACGTAGATTAGCAATAGTGTTAGGAGTAGAAGTAGATGAGATTCAACTCTCTTCAAAGGTTTGCTTCAAGGCACAAGTTCCACACTTGAGAAGCAATCGCATGTTGTTGCAATTAAACATCTATAAAAAAAATGGACACTTTCAAACTTCAACATGCTAGATGGTTAAAAAATCTTTACCCAAATTGTAGTAACCATTGGATCCTCTTAAGAGAATTCTAAATTGGGGTTCCATGGTGTCATAAATAACCGTGATCATTCGAAGAACCAAGGTCCATGTTCAAATATATTAGCTTTGTCTCTTCAATTGAAAAAAAAACAATGAAAACCCCTCGTGAGCCAAGACAAATGTCGATTTTCCTTTTCAACTTCCATCACTCTATTATCCAAGCTCGAAATGCTTTTTCACGAGGCCTTCAACCTATAAACTTGTAAATTAAACCCTGATTTGTTAAGGCAACCATTTCTTCTTCAATATCATTGTGTTCAAAGGTGATTATAAGCTCTTCTTTAGTTGCTTTTATAAACCGAGATTGCATTCAAAGAGACAGGCATATAGGGAAGACGATGATTATGATAGTGAGAGCGGCGATTAGGGCTTCGTCTTGGAAGAAGATATAAATGTGTGGCACTAAAATAATTGCAACATGTATCCCATATAACATGTGATCTTAGGCGATTTATCTCCTTTAAAATGTAAGCACAAACAGGCAATGCTGAACGCCGAAAGGAGTGGATGGAGGAATGAAAAGTGATGGAGACATAAAGGGTTCAATTTAAAGGCATGAACTTTGTTACCAAAAAAATGATAAAAAATATCTTAGAGTAGGGGAGAATGGGATTAAACCAATAAAATATATAATGCATCATTCATGCAAAGAAATTATATAGTGAAGTTTGTGTATACATATTGCGTGAAACTATAGAATTTCTGCATGCCACAACCCATTTTAGATTATTGGTCGAAAGAGTTTAAGTTCTTTGATAGGAATGTGTAGGAAAGTAAATATTGTGGATACATAAATATTGTTCCTAATAGGTGTCAGGGAACAGAGTTGTTTCATGTATTTGTGACATTGATTGAGCACTGAAGTTGTGCTCAACAACACTCTTAGTAAGCATTTTGTGAATGGTAATATGTGTTGGAAGATATGGTTAAGAATTTATTGAAATTCTAGAAAGCATATTATGGCATGGATGAGATCAGTGATATGGACATGCTGATACGAAGGATAAAAGGAGAAAAATTACAAGAGAAACCAAGGTAACAAAGAAAGAGATAGAGGGACAAACAATACAAGGGAAAGGAAATCTAGACGGAAAATAGACGATCGCATTCTTTGTTTCATAAATGCTCTTAGTGTTGAAGTTGAATTTTTCGTTAGTATCGGCCCGCTAATACTAACATTAAATCACGAGTTAGGATTGTTTTTATTATTTTATCATGTTTCAATGGAACTCATAGCATTTTCAACCATCCTCCAGCTCCAACTTTTTTCTAGGAACATAAAACACGACGGACTACTTGTTTTTCATGCGAAATAAAAGAAAAATTAGATCTATAATAAATGTTTACAAATTTCTTCAAGTTCACGTTACTTTTGTTTCTCAAGTTTTGTCCAAGTCATTGACATCACTTAACTATGTTGAATTTAATGAATAAAGAAATGAAAAATTATCAAAGCATTCCTTAGAAGATGGAGACAAATTTGGTGGTGAAAGGATTGAGAATTTGTGGATACTATTATATTGTTGATGAACCCTCTCATGTGCGGTATGAGGTGAGCACAACATGGTTGGACCCGATGGGGGTACACCAATTAATTCCTAATTACAACATTACAAACATAGATATTAAGTATTTATAAAAATGATCATCTTATTTTATGCAATGTTTTAGTATTTAAATTGTTAATAGATGCAACCCTATAAAGCCTTACCTTTTAGTGGCATAGCAAGTATTTGGGATTACTACAATTATATTATTTCAAGAATTGAATTGAAATCTTGTCGATATGTTTTTAATATGGGATATGAAATTGTATGGAGATGTCATTCCAAAGAAGGGCCTCGAATTGTACGACATGTTTTTTCTCACAATAACATTATTGGTAGATAATTTCAATAACATGGATGCTTCACCAACTTCTTCAGTTACGTCAAAGGACCACAATGTGTCAAATTCATATTCAACATTAGGTATTTGTGCCAAATTAGACGAAGAAACAAGTGAAACCTTATTGGACAATCACTAATGAGATTTACAAATGGTGAAAAGAGCACAAATATTTAAATGTCATTATCCACAAGCACTATTAGTGTTAAGTTTTACTTCAAAAGTGTTGCGACTACAAACTACAATTTCTATTTTTTTATCATTACAAAACATACCTTAAATTGAAGGATCGTTATAATGGGAACATGTTGTATGAATTCATAATCAATTTCTATGTTGTGATGGATAAAATATATGGGCACAATAAAAAACATTTAAGAAATGTAAATAAAATTATTTCTACGAAAAAGTGGTTGACCAAGTAAAAACAAAACCAAAGACATACATTGTTTAAAGCAAGCATTTGCATGCCAAGGGTATATACAATAGTCAATCATGTGTATACTACATTCATTCATGAATCCCAAACTTGGAAATAACCCCAAAATAAATACAAATCTTAAATAGAATCTACTTATGCAATATTATTCATAAAGATAAAATTATAATACCATATACATTGATAATTATGATTAATATATTGTTAAAGAGAGATATAATATGAAATCCGGAGTTAAATAGTAGTAATTTCAAGATCGAGCCAAAGCTACAACACGTGGGACAACACATGTAGCCACCAACCACTCCTATAGGCTCCCATTCTAGATCAGTTTGTACACCACTATCACCTAATTTTCTTGTAGGAAACAACCCAACAAGGGTGTCGTTTTGGGTGGCTTAGTCCCGAGAGTCTGCATGTATACCCAAAATTCCATGCTAATTTACAGTTCCTCATGTTTTTAATAGGGGATATGAAATTGTATTGAGCCGCCATTCCAAAGTAGGACCTCACATTGCACGACATGATTTTTCTCACAACAACATTATTGGTAGATAATTTCAATAACATGAACACTTCACTGACTTCTTCAATTCTATCAGAGCACCAAGATTTATCAAACTCATCTTCAACATTAGGTAATTATGCCAAATTTGATGAAGAAACAAGTGAAAGCTTATTAAAGAATTCCCCAATAGTTGGTGAAAATTTTATTAGTGAAAGGCTTGAGAATTTTGTGGCTTGATTTATATTTGTAAGAAACAAAAGCGTATATGACAAAAACCACCAAAACTCCTTTCATATGCACTTCATGTTAAAGGTATAGAAGAAAGTTAATAGTAGAATAAGTTAATATAAAAATGATAGTTTATCAAATGGGTTGTAGTCTAGCCATGTGTATGATAGTGTAAAAGGTGTTGCCTAGGCATACACTAAAGTTGAAATCCCAAGAGATAACAAGTAATGAAGGATGAGTTCGAGGAAAATTTGATGGAATGGAAACTCTCAATCCATAATTGTTAAGCGAGAGAATTCTCCACACCTACTCCATACATAAACCTTAGAATTTTACGCACCAACCCCGCACAATCTTCTCAGACATAAATGTCTCTCAATATGCAAATATTAAATGTGGAATACATTCAAATCATCTAAAAAATGAGTGGGCAACGCCTTAGGCCCTCCACCAAACCATGATATAGATTTTTACATCTCATTATCTCCAATTAGGATCCCATAGAATATAAAGGTAGTGGGTACCAGATATGACATGTTCATTGTCCTTTACGCATCCCTACCCACAAAATAATTAAACCAAGGTCAATAAGTATACAATTGATTTCCATGTGATAAAACAAACAAAACAAAACAAAACAGAAATAAAAAATTCATACCCTGCGTTGTGACTAAACGTACTATATTTGGGTTTTATTGGAATCAGTTTGATGAGCTTTTTCTCCGTTTTGGGTTTGTGATGTTGCTCAAGACTATTGTTTTCTACTGTTGTGTGCAACCACCACCGCATGCTTTAAACTTGGATTAATCCCCTTTGACTGTCACAAGTCGGAGGCCAGGTAGTTGATGGGAATGAGGCGGTTGGGCAGCGGCAACAACAGGTAGGTGTCACCGCCCTGGAACTCGTTGTCGATGGAGAGACTCAGGCCCCTCGCGAATGCAGTATTGGTGGGGATATTGAAAAGAAGTACGTATTTGTGATGGGCGTGTAGAAATTACGGGATTCTCCATTGGGGAAGATGATCTTCACCAGACTTTGCTTACGAATGTGTGCCCATTTTTAGCCTGGGGGACAAAAATATTGCAAGTACCTAGCGAAAATAAGTAAAATTCAAGCATCTAAATTTTATAAGATATTTAACCCTAGAAGAAGTTAGCAATATCCCACCAGATTTATTATGCAAGCGAGGTCCCCGCTGAGCTCACAGTCTTCCTACCCAGCTACTCGACCTTCCGCCAATTGTCCTCTATTCCCTTGTACACTGCTTGTAAGTTGTAAACTTCAATCCAACTGCAAAAGCTAAGGTCTTTCGTGACAAACATGAAATTCCAGAGGTAAATAAAGGAAGCATACCCATCCATTATATGCTACAAGGACAGTTATCTGCTCAGGGCTCTCTCCTTTAGCTGTCATCCAAGTTAAAAGGGCAACAACCATTTCCGCTTCCCCTGGATTTGTGAAATTGCTCAGACAACATAATTGATTTGCCATCCACAGATAATACGGATGGGCTCCAACTAATTGTTAGAAACCGAGAAGATGCGCAACTTTTTCCAGACTCCACAATTTACAGGATCTCTCCATCGGATAAACAATCTTCCAACTATTTCCCATTAGCAAGGCACTTTCTTCTTCCCTAAAACGATCCATCTTTACTTCATCTAGCGGTGCCCCACCCATCCTCAAATCAAAAACTCTCCTTCAAATCGTCACAAACATAAATCTTCTTATCATTAAATTTTACAGTACTGTGTAATGTATTGAACTCGTTTCCTAACGAGAAACTCAGAGACCTTCTAAAATTCCTGGGATCCCACACATACAACAAAGTTTTCTCTTCTCTTGTCGGTACAGTATCAGGCAACAGAAACAGAAACACTTGGGGGCTCTTTTGAAATCGATTAGCGCCTGACAAAACTGCTCTGGTATCATTGAGATTATTATCATGGCGGCATTTACCGACCTCAATATCCCACAGTCGGATGGTATTATCTCTGTTTGGGAAATTGCAGAATTCAATCCAAGACTGTAGCTAGAGAATGATCTCGATCCGAGGAAGGAATCTTCTGCCACAGCTACTTCCTCTTGACAGTCGGGAAAAATGGTATTTGACAGGGAGAAAAAAGGAATAGAATTCATACCGCTTAGTGGAGTGTCTTTAGAGCCGAGACTTTGAGCCGAGTAAGCCCATCTCATACAATTTTTTCCGAAAAACCATTGGAATTCCACCCAGAAAACACGAAAACGTCCAGACGGCCGTCAAACCGTCAAATTTAACATAGTCACAGAAACATCCGCAAGGGCCTTTCCCATAAGGGGAACGCCCGGCATAATTATAATTGAATTATGTACAATTCTTTTTGTTCAGGTTTATTTAATAAAATTGAATTGGATCACATGCAAATTGGTCTTCACTAGCATTTGAAGTATGAAATTGGTTTAAAGTGTTTTCAGTTCATTTTTTGACATAGTATTCGTTGGACTAATAACACATAGAAAGTATCTAATTTGATAATTGTTATACTATATAAGTGTAACGTTCCTCTCTCATATGAATATTTTCCACAAGAAATTTTTGTGGATTTCATTCTCTCAAGTTTCTTCTTTTTAAAACTGATAATGATTACAACTACTTTCCCTTCACTAAAATCGTGTACTTCATTTAATTATTATCCATATCCCAATTAAGCTTACGAGGGAGGGCCATAATTTGATTAGTTCTCTTTGGATCACAATTTCCTCACTAGTATTAACTATAAATATAATTATGCCAAATTTTTAATGCCACATATATACAATTACAATATATAGACCCTGATTTCACTTCCACATACACAGATACCATTCTTTTCTCTCTAACATCAATCTATAAACATCATCATGCAAATGTTTCATGCACCATACATACAATATAATAAAATTGCAATTTTGCTTCTGCATATATAAATTATAATAATTTATTTCTAAATTGAAATAAAATTAAATAGAAAAAGATTAAAAATTGTGAGTTCACAAACATATTAACTCCGAGGGAGAAAAGAAATGAAGTAAAATTAGAAATCTCTAACCATAAATAAGACAAAATACACATTAAAATATATAAATTGTATACATCATAATCTTGTATGTGTAATTCAGTCCCAAGTGACAGACCTGATATAGGCGCAAGATGATACAATTAATCCAGACAAAAAAACCATACAAAATGATAAAAGTTGTACAGTAAAAATCTATCCACAGATGCCCTCCCCTCAGCTCCAACCATTGGATTGATTGTGAGACCACGTCAACCATGTCCTTTTGGCTAAGCATCTTTCCATTTCCTTTCAGTGCTCCTCTCCTTTCACTTTTTCCATCTTCCTCCAGCTTTTCATTCCAGAAGCAGGTTTCCCAAAAACAGTTTAATGTCATGACACCTCAGAAACAGGAATTCAACAAATAGCCAGCCAGTAAATATAGGCAGTGATGCACAATGCATACTCTACATCTGAATTTACAAAGTCAAGAGTATGGTCTATATTTCCAAATACTTGAAAAAAAACTTTGAGATTGAAAATAAAACCTGGTCCTTCTTTATCACTGCAGGTCTGACATGGAGCACCTTGTTATAGTGCATGCCTATGTTTACAAATAAAATCACTTAGCATCACCAATAATTTCTGCACGAACATTCTCCTTGTTTGAAATGATGGAATCGGTTCGCATCTCTGACAACAATTTGTCTTGCAACAATCTTGGAGATAAACTTTGTTGCAGTGTGGCAGTCAACACATACTCGAAGGTTCTTGACAACTCTAATAGTTGTTCCAGGGGGCGTGTTTAACAATCCAAATGCAATTGCCAACTTCTCACTATGGTGGCAGAGGAATAATTCTTTTTCCTCCTCCACATCATTCAGTACATGTCTTGAATCTGGAAAATACCCTGCTGCCTTCATCTCCCAAGACAATTCCTCCAACTTTCCATAGATCTCCTGTGTCTGTGGGTGTGATCTGTCTCCAACACAAAAAGCATGTACTATTTTATGGACTTCAATCCAACTACAACCAGGTGTCTTTTTAATTCCTCTGTCTTTCATCAATCTCCTTACCATTTGAACCTCACCCCACCTGCCCACTTCTGCATAGATGTTTGACAGAAGAACATAAGTCGCAGCATTATTTGGAATCAGATCAAAAAGAAGAGTTGCTGTAAATACTCCTATCCCTATATTTTTATGTGATCTACAGGCACCTAACAAACACATCCACACACCCCCACAGGTTGAATTGGCATTTTGATGATAAAGTTTAGAGTTTCCTCAAGATAGCCTGCACGGCCAAGAAGGTCAACCATGCACACATAATGATCAATTGTAGGTGTAATGCAATAAGAGTCACTCATACTATTGAAGTATTTACAGCCCTCATCAACTAAACCTGCATGGCTGCATGCTAATAAAACACAAGCAAAGCTTACATGGTCAGGGTGTGTTCCAGATTGTTTCATTAGTTCAAAGAGTTTGAGAGCATCCTTGCAAAAGCCATTTTGTGCATATCCTGCAATCATAGCATTCCATGAGATCACATTTCTTTGAGGCATTTTGTCAAACAGTTTGCGTGCCTTGCCTATGCTTCCACATTTTGCATACATGTCTACCAGGGTACTTGCAACTACAACATCTACCAAAAAACCATTTTCGATTATGCTTTGATGGATGTCCATGCCCTGTTCCAAAGCTCCCATTTTGGCATAGGCTGGAAGGATGCTGACAAAGGTCATGGAGTTTGGCTTTACATCTGCTAATTGCATTTGCTTAAAAGTTTCTAAAGCCTTTTCAGTAAACCCATTTTGTGTATATCCCACAATCATTGCTGTCCATGAGACCACATCTCTTTGAGACATTTTGTCAAACAGCTGACATGCCTTGTGTATGCTTCCACATTTTGCATACATGTCGACCAGGGCGCTTGCAACTACAACATCCGATGAAAATCCACTTTCGATTATACTTTGATGGATGTCCCTACCCTGTTCTAAATCTCCCATTTTGGCACAGGCTGGGAGGATGCTGGCAAAGGTTGTAGAGTCTGGCTTTACACCTGCCAATTGCATTTTCTTAAAAGTTTCTAAGGCTTTTTCAACAAACCCATTTTGGGTGTATCCTGCAATCATTGCAGTCCATGAAACCTTATCTTTTTATGCATCTTTTCAAACAGTTCGTGTGCCTTATTTATGCTTCCACATTTTACATACATGTCTACCAGTGCACTTTCAATTAATTAAAATCTGGCAAGAAACCGCTATCAATTATTCTCTGATGAATGTCATTGCCCAGTTCTAAAGCTCCCATTTTGGCACAGGCTGGGAGGATGCTGGTAAAGGTTGTGGCGTCTGGCTGTACACCTGCCATTTGCATTTGCTTAAACGTTTCCAAGGCTTTTTTAACAAACCCATTTTGTGCATATCCTGCAATTATTGCAGTCCACGAGACTGTGTTTCTTTGAGACATTTCTTGGAAAAGCTTTAAAGCCTCATCAAGAATGCCATGTTGTGCATATCCAGCAACCATTGCATTCCATGAGATGATATTTTTTTGAGGCATTGTGTCAAACACTTCACGCGCCTTGTGTATGCTTCCACATTTTGCATACATATCTACCAGGGCATTCGTAACCACATCATCAGACAAAAATCCCCTTTCAATTATGCTTTGATGGACGTTCATACCCTGTTTCAATGCTCTCATTTTGGCACAGGCTGGGAGTATGCTGGCAAAGGTGAACTGGTCGGGATGGACACCTGTTGGTTGCATTCGGTGAAATAATATCCATGCCTTGTGATGACATCCATGTCTTCTGTAAACTGCAATTATGATATTCCATGAGAAGACGTCTCGTTCAGTCATTTGGTCAAACACTTGGCGAGCATCTACTAAACTTCCGCACATATCATACATGCGTACAAGCGTATTTTGTAAAAGTATGTTCTTAGAAAACTTAAATTCTCCTGATTGATATGGGAGTGGATTTGCTTACCCTGTAAAACAGATTTCTTGGAAATGCAGGTCTGCAATAGGTGAAAATAAGTAGAATAGTGCAGAGGAGGATTGCGTGTAGTAAGTAGAATGTGCAGAGCCTCTTTCAATCGATCTTGTCTACATAATGCTGTAAGAGTGAAATTGAGATTGAGATTGGCAGTGGATGGCATTGTATGATTACGCACTGTACTTCTATCATTGTCTTTGTGCGGTTTTACGGGTGATTGTTTTTATTTGTGTGAATGACAATGATAGAAAAGAAGTAGGTGCCAACAGAGAAATGCAGCAAAGAAAACCCCTTTCTACAAAATTACACCAGTTTATAAGAACGGGTAGAATTTTCTCCCATGAAGTAGCGAACGGTGTATAGAAGGATGTTTTTGTAACAGGAGGGTATTTTCCACACAAAATGCACCATTTTTATAGAAGGATGTTATTTCGAAAATAGAAATACTGTCTCGAATTTTTTATTTTTTAGTTAACAATGTTATTATTGGGGTGTATCAGAATCTTTATAATCTATTGTTTATGATTCAAATGTGCCTTCTCTCTTTCAAGAATACAAGTTTTTCATTATTATAGTAGTACAAGTCAAAGATTTACATAAAGGATCAAACTTCTTCTAAGTGTGTACAAGATATTTTTCCAATCTCTCTATAAAGTGGTTAGAAGAGATATTGTACACTCTTTTTTACCCGTAATTGCTTCACCGTAATAAATAGATGAAAATTTTCTTTTCAATTTCATTGTTAGAGCTTCGTAGCACAATACTCGACGAATAACATGGTAGTAGACATGAATGACATTAGATGGGATCAACCCCAAATTGCACTTCTCTTCATATTGGGTGCGGAGAAAGGGACTCAAACTAAGACACCCCATTTTGAGCTTCTACAACTACTAGTTAAGCTTTATGGTGTTTATGTGGTTCATACTTTGTGATTTGTTATGTGAGAGTTTGATAGAGTTTTATAGATATCTAAGCCATTAATGTTTGTTGATCATTTTATACGAGTTGTGTTTTTCCTATCAACCAACACTTCATACCAAACTAGTCTTATATGATCATAACAAGATTTGATGCTTGCCCCGAGCATTTTCATTGTTTTGCATATATTTACTATGCAACAAAACCATCTACGAGGATATATCTTTATTCAATGTAAACTTAAACTTTATTAATGTTGATTATGTAAACCAAGGAAATTACATAGATAGAGAAAATTAACACAAACAAAGCAAGCATTCCAAGTGATAAGTTCCAAAGCCACCTCGGATTGGATCTCGACTCTCACCGTAGGCTGTGGTTGAGTAATGCTCCTATTGGATCCGATTAATTTGAAGACTTATGTAGATTTGTGGATGCTCCAAGAAGTATTTAGAAGGGAAGATTGATCAAGCTACAAGCATGAAGATGATTGATTTGACTTGATTTGATATTGGTAGAGCAACGATATGATTGATTGATTTGCCAAGCAATTGGATAGAATACCAGTATGAACTCTCAAGCTTGTTGGTGGATGATTTGTAAAGGAAAGATCATTGATTTATAGCTGAGGAAGGAGAATCCTCAAGCCAATATTAAATTGGATTAATATGAAGTTAACCAAACATGATTGATTTGTTTAGTTGAGTTTCCAAATTGATTGAGTGGAACGATTACATGGATAAGTTAGTGTTGAGTTGACAAAGGTTGCACATGCTTTTGACTATTTAAACTTAGAATTGAATATTAATTCCACGTCCTTTATTTTATTCACCCCACAAGTGATGTGAATGATTTGTTTTTGGAAGGATGTGAATTAATTTTGGATTGCCATGACTTGGGAGATATCTTTAGTTAACTCAAATGTATGATTTGATTTAATTTAATTTAAACATATCCTCTTGATTTTAATAATGATTTTTAACTTTGGTCATGACTTTTAGTCAACTTGAGTTGAGGAGGTGGATAAGAAATGAGGATATTTAATTTATTTAAATATGAAAGTGGATATGTGATGATATATTTAATTAATTTGATATTAAATTAGTTGATAAAATTAGCTAAGGGGGGTGATAGGGTGCAATAGAATTAATTAAATTAAATCTAGATAAAGACAAGAGAATTAATAAGAATTTGAACATTTATAATACGTAGTGGTTATTCTCGAGTGTCTACAAACTATACTATATATATTTTTATTTTTATAATAATAATATTAACAAACATTTAAAGAACGTAAACCTAAATTTTACGAAGTAAACATATTATATCCGAATATGGTCATATAAATTTATTCCTAACTTCTAATTTAATGTAATAAAATATTTTATAAATTTTAAATAACACTCTCCAAAAATGTCTTGCCATCATCATATTTTCTTTAAAAGCCGAGGCCAACCTTCAAATTTCATCCTTGTCTATGTATGTCTATCAATAATAACATTCTCATTATTCTAACATCATTATCGTTATCCTTCAAATGAGGTGAGTATATTGTATATAACATTCAAGGCACATGTAAGTTTCTAGAACTTTAGCGAAAAACAAACATGTATTACTTGCAAAATGCTACGTCCCATGAAAACTACCACACATCACTATCCTCTATGGTCATTGACTAGATTTAATTCTATCCCCTACACACCTGTACTAGATAAAAATAATAATTAAATTGGTAGAGCTAACACTATTTTGAATAACTTAAACACTAATTTATTTTATAATTTAGAATGTTGTTATTTTTCATATTTCAATAGAAAATATTAACTATATGCCTTATCATTAAAAAGGCCACACTACCATATTACCCAATTCTCAATAGACAACTTCAATTATCTTGTAATATGTTTTTGGATTATTAATATAATAGAGTTGTTTCTATTAAAATGTGAGCTATTAATGTATATAAATAATTCATTTAGAAATCTTCTAAAGAATAACTTAGTACTCAATGTATCACATTGTCAATGTTACTCTACAATTTACGGTGAAATTGAGATTGAGGTTGTGCGAAGGGACAACATTGTATGATTATCCAATGTACTTCAACCATTGTCTTTGTGATTTATATTTATTTGTGTGAATGAAATTGAAAGAAATGAAGTGGGTCCTGACACAAATATGTAGTAAAGAAAGCCCTGTTCTTCAAAATTACACCAGTTTGTAAGAATGAATAGAATTTCCTCCCATGAAGTAGGGAATGTTGTATGGATGGATGTTTTTTAGAAAATAGAGAAACAAAACTAATTTATATTTAGAGGAGTTTCTAAACGTATGGAAAAGTTATTTTAGAGTCGCAATGTTATTATATGGGAGTATCATAATCTATCTCATTGGCTAGATTTTACGCGATTGAAAACCTAGGCAGTCATGAGATAAATCTCCCTCATTTACCAGTGAGGCTCTCGTGTAAGATTTTGTCAGTTATATGTCCTAATATCTATTTGTTGGTATTACTTTAACTATGTAGCTCATGAACCATAGCTAGACAGTTTTGCAACAAGTAAGAAGTTGTAAGAGAAAGGAAATATCTGTAGAAGAGGAAAACAATAGAAAGCAAGAAGAAAGGAAAGAAGATGTGTAACCCAATCAATAGTTCACAGAGTTGATTGCATGCACATAGATGAAACAAATAGATCTTTTAAATACAAAATTTAAAGCAAATGATAGTTTCAGATCCAGATCTAGAATAACACAAAGTCTATGAATAGATCTAGAAAGAAATAAGAAGCAAAATGCACCGTTGACACAAAGTTCTCCGGAAATCTCTTATCTATTCTTCTCTTCGAGAAAGCTATCATGGGTTTCAACTCAAAGTCTGGAACACAAGAATGTTGATTACAAATTCTCGATCATTTAACCCGTAGGTTCTTCCTCTATTTATAGTGTATAAAGGGCAATTACAAATAAGAAGCTTTAAATGAATTCCCACATGCGGAAGCTATGAAAAGGGAAACAACTGCAATCTTCCTCCTAGAATTCCTCTTTGCATGACATGCATGATTTATAACTGAAAAATAGAACCTTCTATTTTGCATGTTTACCACCTATTTCCAAGTAATTGACTTCTTCAAGTAATGGCTTTTAAACCAATCACTTAAGTTTTATAATTTAATTGATTGCTCAATTACTTTGTTGGAGAAAATAAAAGAAAGAGAAAAAGAAATAAGAAGAAAGTCTGCAACCCTCCCAGTCTTGTTCTTCTTCCATATTTTGCATGTGGTTGACTCTTTTGCCTTTGATTCTCACCAAACTGGATCTGGAAGCTATGCATCACCGTGATTTTCTTGGGGTATTGCCTTTGATTCTCACCAAACTGGATCTGGAAGCTATGCATGACTGTGATTTGCTTGCGGGTATTGCCTTTGACCTGTCTTCCCTTCTATCCTTGAAGCTTTTGCAATTCTTCTTTAGTACATGCACTAGTGCAATGTTTGCCATAAATAATTCAGACAAAACTCATCATTTTTATTTTTTAATTGCATATGAGCAATTTTAAATTCTAGAAAGCACTCTGGGTGAAAAAAATACAAGTAAATTCAATGAAGGCTTCAACTAGAAGATTGGGAGCACATGCACAAGATCCTGGAAGGAATTTTCTATGCACTGACTTCTACACGAGCTGCGTTAGAAACAAGAGGATGAATTTTTTCCGAAAGCCTTTGCGCAATTATGAGATCTGGATCTCGTTAATTAAATCGGTGATAGGTTCGGGGCTTATGTCTCAGTATCATTGACTTCAAAGAAATCTGGAAGCTATGCATGATTTTGTAGATCTTTCTCTTTCATCATGCTTCAACATATCTTTGAACAATCTTTGTCTAAGCTCTTTTTTTTTTAATTATGCCGAATCTCTCTTGCAATTGGATCCATTTGTGCAGATCCGAAACTTCTTCGATTCAAAGATATATTCAATGTACCTCACATTGATTTGAGCACTGTGATGAATACCGCAATTTTATTTAAACCAAGATGGAGTCCATGCACGAATACTTGATTTTTATCACCAAAATCTGCATATAAAGCCTATTGCCCTAAAATTTGAGGGTTTTCTTGCATGCAAAGCAAGCAAAAATATTATTTAATTCACCCGGTACATATACCAACATGCAGATGCTTAGAATGACCAAAATTAGGCTATTCCAACTCTAGACACAAAAATGGAAGCTTCCTAAGAGTGGAAAATAAGCTTTAACGCAAAATCCTCTTTCTTTTGGCACCAAAACCTGTCTGGGCTGCAATCCTCATCAAAAAGAATGAATTGCTTCTTTATTATGGCAGCTCATGCTTATATAATCCTTAGCATACTATTTTTAATAATTGCCCTTCCTATTTCTCGCAATTTAATTAATAAACAATCATGTTTATTCACCCAAATTAGGTGCCAAATTATGCATGTTGTTGTTTACTTTTTAAATAAATTATTTTATTTATTTTTAGCATGCACCCTTGACTTCTCCTTAGCTCTTCCACTTGCATTGACTTTCCTTCTATTTATGGCACCAAAATTGGGTGAATAAACCATTAATAAATATTATTAAATGCATTGTTATTCACCCAAGTTGGGTCACATATTTTAGTAAGGGTAATATCCAAAAATAGAAGTCAACAATTCCCACCCCGCACCGCAGCTCCAAAAAACCCCTCTTTCACTTAAGTTGTTCAACTTTCATAATGAAATTTTTTACCCCGTAAGACATGTAAGAAATTCTCGTTGGTGCTTTAAGTGATTTTCTTTTATGATGGGAATTTTTACCCTACAAGGCAGGTAAGAAATTCCCACCGCCCGCCACCTCTAATATTCCCATTGCAACTTAAGTGACTTTGACTTCATGGGAAAAAGTACCTTGCAAGGCAAGTAAGAAATTCCCGCCTGCCTGCCACTACTAAAATTCCCATTGCAACTTAGATCTATTTATTCCAAAAAGTGTCGACTTGTATGGAAAATAGCCTTATCTGATAAAGTGTGACTTACATGGGTGAATAAACCTCTTTGGTGGGAAAAGTTAGCCTGCCAGGCAGTAGAAAATTCCCATCGGTGCTTTAAGTGATTTTTCCTTATTTTATAATGGGAATTTTCACCCTGCAAGGCAGGTAAGAAATTTGCGCCTACCTGCCACCTCTAATTTTCCCATCACAACTTAAGTGACTTTGACTTCATGGGAAAAAGTACCTGCAAGGCAAGTAAGAAATTCCCGTCTGCTGCTACTACCAAAAATCTCATTGCAACTTAAACTCATTCATTCCAAAAAGTGTGACTTGCCTGGGAGAGGCTTTTTGTGCATGACTTCATCTTTTTTGGTCAGAAGTTTACATTTTGAGGCTGATTCCTTCTGGTGTTGTGTCGGTAGATGATCTCCAAATGCTTCAAGAAATTAAACAAACTATATTGGACAAGGAACAGACCTAGGGAATTTCACAAAGAAACTGTGGAGAAAAACGCAAAAGAAATAAATAATAGTGAAAAATGCTGCCAAAAGTTGCAGACAATGCCCTAAATTCATTCCTGGTGAAAACCATAATGAGATGAGTGAATAATGACATGCAAAAATTCAATAGGATTCAACCAGAGCACAATTTACTTCAAACAAGGCTTTATTTATTTAATAAATAATTGAATAAAAATTTCCCGCAGACAAAACTTGGCGAAGGGATAAAATGAGTTTTAGCATCTGGGTATTTGTTGAAATTGGCTCATATGATTTCTCGGGAATAAATTAACGTAATACGTACATCTTCCGCAATAAAAACACATGAAAAGACCCATTATTTTAAAAAGAACAAAAAATTTCCAAATGGGTAGTCCCATTTCAAGTTGAAATCTAGGGACACCACTATCGATGGAATTTGTGGTCATTCTTTCAAAAGTATAATTTTTTCATCATTACGGTAGTATCAATCAAAGATCTATATAAGGGATCAAACTTTTTCAAGTGTGTACAAGACATTTGTCTAATCTCTTTGTAAAGTGATTAGAAGAGATATTGTACACTCTCTTTTTACCTATAATGACTTCACTCTAGTAAATAAATGGAAATTTTCTATTCAATTTCATTGTTAGAGCTTTATAGCAAGATAATCGACTTGAATCTATGAGTTTGAAAAAAATATAGTAGACATGAATGACATTGGATGCGATCAACCCCCAAATTGCACTCCTCTTCGTATCGAGCACAGAGAAAGGGAATCAAACCAAGACACCCAATTTTGAGCTTCTACAACTTCTAGATAAGCTTTATGGTGTTTATGTGGCTCATACTATGCAATTTGTTATGTGAGATTTTGGTAGAGTTGTATAGATATCTAAGCCATTCATGTTTGTGGGTCATTTTACGAGTTCGTAATTTCTATCAACCGACACTTTATACCAAAAGGTCACCAACATATCATTCTTTACATATTGTGCCTTAGAAATGCCTCAAAAGAGTTAGAACTAATCTTTGGTCTAGTAAAGAGTATAAATAGCAACAACATACATGGCAGTCCACTTAAAGCATACACATCAATATTGAACCACATTATATGTAAGCATAAAACAAGAAGAAATTTATTTATATTCAATTGACATAAAGTAGAATTATGTATTTCATTATATTATATCATCCCCACATGTAATGAAGCCTACATGTTTACATTCATGGCGTATAACCTTGATCCCAAACTAGTCATATATGATCATGATTTAGATTTGATGCTTGCCCTAAGCATTTTCATTACTTTGCATATATTTTATATGCAAGAAAACCATCTACGAGGACATATGTTTGTTCAATGTAAACGTAAACCGTAATAATGTTGATTATATTATATCATTGTTTGATTTTTTATAATTAACAAATAATAGTAATTAATGTCAACAAACATTTAAAAAGGTGAGCCTAAATTTAACTTAACCAACATGTTATATCTAAATATGGTCATATAAAGTTATTCCTAACTTCTAATTTAATGTGATAAAATATTTTATAAATATCCAATGACACTCTCTAAAAATGTCTTCCCATCATCATATTTTATGTAAGAGTTAAGGCCAACCTTCAAATTTCATCCTTGTATATGGTTGTCACAATCAATAATACCATTCTCATTATTCTAACATCACTATCATTATCCTTCAAATGAGGTGAGTATATTCTATATAACATTCAAGGTGAGTGTAAGTTTCTAGACTTCGGATAAAAAAACCAACATGTATTACTTGAAAAATGTTGTCCCATGAAAACTACCATGCATCACTATCCTTTATATCCACCACACGGTCAATAATGGAAAATATTAAATAATTGGTGAGCGTGACATTGACTAATTGTTAACACATGAATTATTTAAAACTTTTTGGTTATTTTAGTGTTGAATCTCGTGTTCAAAACTATTTGACGATCACCAACAACCTTCCCTCTTTCCTTGGCATTATTGGCATCATTGACTAATGTTGTGTATTCTAATGTTCTCCTTTGTCCTTCCCACTCCTCTTTCGTTGAAAATCTGAATTTTGCACTTTAAATCCAACTTTTGATTTAATTATATCCCCTAGACACCTGTTTTGTACCAAATAAAAAATAGTTAAATTTGTAGAGTGGTTTCATGTGTTTTTGCAAGGTCAAAATTCCAGTTAAAAACATGACAACTTTGCCCTAGTGTCAAAAAAATTGTTTAAATCCCCTCCTGAAGCATCCTTTGGATCATTTTTCCTTTTGTGTCATGACCATCCCATCCTTGAAAATCTTCATAATGTGATGTAAAACCTTTCCAAGTGTCTAAAATGTGATCATGAGGTCATTTAGTCCATTCAATTGAATGTTGTCAAAAGACGAAATCTTTAGTAAGCCTAGAAAGGTTATTCTTCAGTCTTTCTAGGACATGTGTGCATTCTCCAGAGTTGATCAAGAAGCCTAAAACCATCTGGAGATGTTATTGAGGAGTTTTAAATGCAATGGAATAGGTTTATGAATATTTAGGAAGGTTTCAGAGGTTTAGGAACAAGAACAATGAAAGCGGGTTTTGGAGGGTTAAGGAGCTTGTAGTTGAAAATGGTACTGGACTTCAACAGAGGATTCTGGGAGCTCCATGATTATTCAAGAGACAAACAAGTAACCATATGAACTTTTGAAGAGTCCTCTTCATGACAAAATAAAAAAACTTTTCTCAAGACATGGTTTCTTCTCAGGGAAGATCATTTTGTGAAGACTCACCTTGTTGTTTGGAATGAAAAAATGGCATTTTTGGAGGAAAAATCAGGTCTTGAAAATCATCCAAATTATCTTGAAATGATCTTGGGATTTAAAATTATATAAAAATTTCCTAAAAAGACCTCATGGAACTCTGAGAAAAGTGATTTCAAGATTCAGGGACTTAGTCATTTTCTCAGTTGGATAGGTGGTGGGTTTTGGTATCCTGATTGTCCCAATTGTCATAGTTATCCCAAATTTCCCAATTTTCCCAGGGATAGTGAGGACAATATGGACAAGAAAATTCACCCTCCAGCTTATTACTCTTGGTTCACCATATGACCTTCTCTCTTCCCGACGGTCTGCTAAATTATTTTTCAACTTGACTAGGTTTCATCCTCAACCCATGTGTGCATTTTATTTTCCTAACTTTCCACTGGGATAGTGGAGATAGAAAAACTCACCTCACCCTTAGCGCCTTCCCAGGTTCACTATGTGACCAAAAATTTCTCTTCCCGGGTGCTTAAGTGTTTTTCCTCTCATCTCCCCATCTCTTTGTTCTTGCTCCGACACTTGTCATGCTCGAGTTTGGGCACATTTACTCGCCCCAACTCTCCCAATTTTCCCCGGGATAATGGGTATAGTTGGGACAAAAAAATGTGCCCCAGCCCCACATGCTTTCAAAATTAGGTTTTAAAGTGTCTTTGCAACTTAAAAATAGATTGTTATGAGCTTTTAAATACTTGTGTAAGATTGTTTTACCTCAGTCCTTCACCAACTCGACCCAAACAACCATTTATGACATCACAAAGCTCCACACACTTGCAAATTCATTAGACATACCTTCAAATTCATCCAAGGTGGTCATGAGCACTGAAACAAAGAAAAATTCATATCTTCCAAACCAAGAAATGGATTCAAATGAAATTTTCACAGCTTGTTCTATAATCCACGTGGCTTTAAGAAGACAATAACAAAAAAACCCAATGATGATCTGATTTTTAATGGCATCAAACCCTAGTTTGATGCCCTAGATCATGCCTTTTCTATTTGCAAGCATTCGACAGCGAATTGAGATGAAAATTTGAGCATAAAATCCCAAGAGCGAGCCTATTCCAAAGTGAAGTTGTTTTCGTGGTAATCTGATGGGGGAAGTTCCATTTCTAAATATAGTAAGTATATGGTCTTTTCACTTTATATATATATATATATATATATATATATATATATATATATATATATATATATCTTCCTGAAAAATCAAACCCTCTTAGATCAAAGGTGTACTCAAAGATCAGTAGAGAAGACAAACTAGGCAATTTTGACCAAAAACAAAAAGTAAAAAGCGCTTTCTAAAAATAGAAAATGTCAAAAATTGTCAAATATACATCAAAAAAACTTTATGTAGTATGTTAGGAGCTTCAAGAGATTGAAAAATAAAAAACGTAGAAAAAATCAACCCATATCTCCTACTTACTAAAAATAGAAAGTTTTTGTTTCAAGAGCGAAAGTTGTTTTCTTCTTCATTTTCTCTCACCCAAAGGATTTTTGTAATAATTAAGAACTTCCACTAAGGTAAGAATGAATAGAGAAGAAATTGAAAAATAAAAGGAGCATTGGGACCAGGTGTTTCCATTGGTTATCGAGATGGGAAAAGTCAACTCTTCCCTACTTGGTGAGCAAGAAGGTATTCAATTCTGCATCTGAAAACTTGTCTCAAGTTTGGGCTAAAACTCTTATTGCTCGCTACGAAATGTTAAACCATGCTCTTGATGAATTGGATTCATATGACGAACATACTTCAAATATGTAAGAATATGTCAATGATGAGATACAAAATCTTGGAGTGCCAGCGGTGGATAAAAACACTTCAATGATGATCTGTTGAAGCCATTTGAAAACCTTATCAAGAAGGAGGCTAAAGATCCATTTTATTTCAATGAAGACTCACTGGAGTATTTTACAGAGATAAGGGTCGTCATATCAAAAAATGCGAAGGAGCATCAATCTTGGTTCATGGAATGCAAGAACGACAATGTTATCTCTGGAAAATTAGGTCAAGTCTTTGAGCTTCATACACACTCCTCAGGTTGAGAAGGTTGCACCTTTAGAGGCACGATACGAAAAGATTTCAAAGGGGTTGAGATCTCTCCTGAAATACTTTCTAAGATCCCCCAACTAGTGAATCTCCATCGGCAAGTACAACATCGTCTTCATCCGAGTAGCTATCTTTTCTCCTTTCTCTCTTCCCCACCCCCTTCCTCTCTTCTTTCATGTTATATTTCTTCATTAGGGGTCACACTTTTTATTTTCATCTTATTCACTTTTTTCTTATTCATTACGATGTGACTATACTTGAAAATTGTAATAAGTTTCCTTCAATTAATAAAAAGGAACTTAATTTCTTTCCTAGGAATGTAAAAAGTCACAAGTTGTAAAAGACAAGTGAAAAGACATGTGGGGGTAGGTGAAGAGTCCTTTTTAAAACTATATATTGTAGTGACTTCCTCACTTCAAGGGGTTGTCAATTTTGTGAGTTCAAGAGTAGATAACTACAAAGAACAAGAAAAGATAACACTTCTTCTATTTTCCTTTTCATATGTTTCCCTCTCTCTCTCTCTCTCTCTCTCTCACAAACACACACACACACACACACACACACACACACACACACACACACACACACACACACACACACACACACACACACACACACACACACACACACACACCCACCCACCCATCCACTTTACAACTTTATAAATATGTCAATCAAGAAAGGTGTTTCAACTTTTTTTGGATGAATGAATGAATGAGATTTTATGCTCATAGTTTATTTTGTCTTGATATAATTAGCAGAGTTGTTATTCCTTCTAATTGTGTGTTGATATATCTCTGGTTAATACTTGTAAGAATCTAATTTAGCCTACTTGCAATATTAACTCCCTCTCTTAATTTCTCACTCCCACAATCCCACCTTCCTTGCAAATTCTTCCCTTGCACGAGGTGCAAGCATTTGTCACAGGTGTAGTGGAGTGTGCATGTTGGGCCTCGTGCCTATTGGCCAACCACAAAGTTGTTTTTTTCACATACAATAAAGGAAGCCTCCCCTTTTCCAAGCATGAGGGACTTATTCCCAGAGCGTTTGTGAAAATCAACTAATTTGTCCTAGTGACAAATTATTTCGCCAACATAGAGCTAACACTATTTTGAATAACTTAAACACTAATTTATTTTATAATCTAGAATGTTGTTATTTTTCATATTCTAATACAAAATATAACTATATGCCTTATGATTTAAAAGGTCACACTACCATATTACCCAATTCTCAATAAACAACTTCAATTATCTTGTAATTTATTTTTTTGATTATTAATGGTAATAGAGTTGTTTCTATCAAAATGTGAGCTATTAATGTATATATAAATAATTCATTTAGAAATATTCTAGCAATAACTTAGTCCTCAATGTATGGCATCATATCAATGTTACTCTACAATTTACTCAAATATTGAATATGTAAAATCATACTAACTTAAGAGATGCATGTTTCCTTTAAACATTCAACTATCAACAACATTTGTATAATTGCAAAAACTATTTTTCTAGTTTTGTTTTATAATAAATTGAGTTTTTAATTTAAAATTTTTATTTTGAAATTTATAGACAATTCATAAAGTATAATGTTGTTGTAGAAGTTGAGGTTTGTAAACAAACTTAAATTAGGTTACATGGAATTTTTCCAATTTTTAAGGTATGTGGGGTCATCTAATTTAGGTAGATGATTAGTTAATTATTTTGGTGTTATTCTATTCATATATTTATTGATCATTAGTTTATGTTAGGTTTTGATTAGCATTTTTATATTATTTAGTCTTTAAATTATGCTTTCAACACTTTCAACTTTGTTTTGGATTTTGATTTTATTGTTTGTGTCTCATTAGTCTCATTTCCTCTTATTTCTCTTACTTCTCTAGTTTCTTCCTTTCCCCTAATTTTTGTTTTTTACTCATGTTGACATTTTTGGAGAGCATGGAACTACTCATGCCACTTTCGTAACTAGTATGAAAATGGTAAGTTATTTAATTGGCCTTTTCCCCATCAATTGGGTGCCTTAATTTTTGTCTTGTGTTTTGTAGTATTTCTCCTTGTTATGTGTCTATTTGTACGTTAACGGTCCTAATTTGAATTCAATACGTCTAAAATACAAAGGTGTGCTAGTGCACTTAAAAGGCATAAGATGATCACAAGTGAATTAGATTGAAGCAATATGGAAAAAATCTTTCTATTTCTCGAATCATCTTTGTACCAAAAGAAGATTTCAATCATATATAAGCATATATACTCTACTAGTTAATTATACTTGTTGAAAGTGTAAGGGTTGAAACAATTGTACTAAATAGAACTCAATGTTGAATGCATTATACTTGTTTGATGATAATCACTTCACTATAATATTTTTATGTTTTAGTAGACCAAAATCATGGGTTTTTAGCTTAATATTTTTCTCAAGTCTTGACACAATAATTTCTTTAATGGTAATTTGTGTCACAACCTTGTCACTAAATGTTGTCTTTTATATTATGATGTTATTGCGTTAGAAATTTAGCAACATTATTTGTGATACTTTTACTTCAAATTTTTTTGCATCAATATTTAAATTTCAATTTTTGTAGTTGTTGCGATGACATTTTTTACATCATAATATTTTATGTCAATTTTTTCTATTAAGGATATCGTTTTGTTGGTATTAGTGTCAAGTAGTTGAAGAATTTATGTTTTAGAATTAGGGATTTAATATATTTTAGTTTTAAATCATTTATGCAACTTTCCATTTGTCACCGGACTCCAAATAATTAGTTGGAGCATAGAAACAAAGATTGTACAAATTTAACAATGTTTTCCATATGTCATAATGTTTGAACTAGGACATGAGAGATAAAATCCTCAAACCCCTCTTTTTCAAATATGAGTGTGTATCTTTATCCTATGCAACATAATTCAAATAATTGTTACAAGATAAATATACTTCTTATAATACACATTTCAATGTGTATGCTACAATACATTAATTTATGTAATATACCTTTTCTAATATTAATGTATTGTCATTGGAATTGAATGTTGCAAAAATTGATTCAAGAAATGATTTAGAACATCAAAGACAACCATAAAAATAGTCAATATAAAACAAATCTATTTGTGTAAAAATTGAGTTGAGATTCAAATAATGTTCAAATTACAATTGCTTATACATATTTCTCTTTCAATACAAGTTCTTGAAATTCCTCCTACTTGAGAAATTCTATTTCTTTATTTCATTCTCACATGCAAAAAAATGACCAACAAGTCCAATAAATAAAAACATTGGTTGTAAACATGTTAGTGAAATAATTGTTTATATGAATATGTTAATTTAGATGTAGGAAAGTTTTTTTAAGCTATATGCTACCTTGACACTAATCTTGACACAATTTGTGTCAACACTAATTTTAGCATCAAAATTGTGAATCATGGATTGGAAGGATTTTTAGTTTGAATTATGACACAAAAAGTGACATAAATGTGTACAACACTAGCTATATCATCATATTTTGAATAATAGAATGGTGAAATTTTAAATTTGAAAAATTTATGGACTTTGATGCAACTTAGTTTCAAGTAAAATATATGACACATTTTTATTAGGATCACTTGGTGGTTTTTGACAAAACTTGACACACTTTGTATCACTTTTGTGTCAAGGAAAATGACACAAAAACCATGGTAAAAACATCAAAATGTTAGAGTGATTTATCCTTTAATTGAGTGTCCTAATAAATATCAAGAAAGATTGGGTAATCTCTTATTTAGTACAAGACCTAAAATACGTTTTTTTCCTTAGTATTCTCCATACCTAGAGGTTGGGTAGTTTCCCAAACGGCTTGTAATAAATCCAAGAGAAATGAGATAATATTATGAATGACAGCAAAAGGTGATTGCAATAATGAAATCAATTTTACATCTCCTAGAAATTTGCTATTTTTGTACCACTTACTACTCATTTCATAAAAGGTTAACCATTTACGTATCCAATTCAAAAAGGTCGTTGCACTTTTATATTATTATTATGATTTCACGATTTGATTCTCCTTGCTTATGGGAACATTTTCTACTATATTTCTTAGATGAATGTCTCCCATTTTATTTAATCCATTGTAATATTCTAAAAACCCCAATTATTTATCATTTAAATTATGATATATTTCTTTATGATCAAGATAGCCTCTATTTGTACAAGTAGATGTGTTATGGTTAGTAATGTGCATTTCTTTTGATGTAAAACCATTATCCGTTTCTTCATTTTGGTAAACCTCAATCATATAGAGCACTCAACCCTTACGGGTTTCTTTTTGGTGATCCAACATTGATTGTATATATAATATAGATTTTTTAAATGGCATGAACTTTAGGGTTAGATTTTATTTCGTTTGGGATAGATTTTAACATTATCTATCTTGCATATACAATTTTAAATTTATTTATCCCTCATTGTTATATGATTATTTTTATAGTCTTTTTCGGTCAAATGTCTTTGTGTCAAGTGTTATAAATTATGTAATGTTATGTATACATTGGATATTGATAGAATGAGAATATTGCTAGATTTGATACTATAAGAATTATGTGTGTTGTAATGTTTATCATCCAGTGGTGTATTCCTTTCCTATATATATTATTTTATAATACATTATTTTTTACTTAAGGATTAAAGGTTTTTGACAGGACCTTACCATGGAACAACAAAAATGGGTATAAATAACTAGATAAAACAATAACGACAAAAAAGAACACACATGAAACAAAACATATCACCTTTTGAAAAACAACACAACCACCGCAAAACCACGAAAACAACACAACAAAAGAAAAACAAATCTACAAGGTAAAAATGCAACAAAAATCAACCAAAGCGAGAAAAAGACTGAGTACCAGACGATGCTCCTAAATTTTTTTGGAATTGCTCCCGCTTTTAGGAGGAGAGTTCCTCCCTATATTTCTCTTTTTTCTAACCACCTGAGTCCACAATTCCTCCTTAGGGGTCTCTCTACAGAAATCCCCATTGAGGAGCGAAAATTTCAAATGATTTTTGAAGTAGGGACCTTCCCAAAAATTCAACACTTTTATCTATTTATCTCTATTATCTAATGAAATAAGAGTATATCCGATAACCAATGGATCTTCTCCAGTAGTATCATGTTTCCCCATGAGGCATTCTTTTTCAGTATTACTATTTAACCCAAGTTGTTTCACCTGGAGCTAATTATATTTTTTCCCATCCACTTCCTTAAATTGTTGGGTGGGATAATTTTCCTCTTTTGAATCTGATTGAACCATGACTTGGGCCTCTTCATTTTGGTCTTCTTCCTCCAATACCTCTTCTTCCTCTTCCTCAAAATTTTCCTCCTCTTTCTCTCGATGCACCTCCAAATAGGAGGCATCCTCCTTCTTATCTTCTTCTTCAACCATTATTGTTTCTTCTGAGTCAACTTCCTCTTCCTTCTCAAGAATATATTCTTCTTTCCCAACAACATTATTCCCATCATCTGTCTCTAAAACTTCTCCTTCCTCCATAGGAAGTTCTCCTTCTTCTCTAGCTTCATCCTCTTGTAACATGGTCTGTCTTTTAGGATCAAAATTATCTTTCACCCCCATCCTTGAGTTTGATGCCTTATCCCTAATGGGTATTCTCTAGGTTCACCCTTCTTTTCTTTTGTCCTTCTCCTGTTGCTATCCGGACAGATCCAGGAGGAGTGGCCTAATTTGGAGCAAATATTACATTTAAACTTGGTTTTTTCAAACACAACTGATTGGGACCAAGTGCTCATTTTTGAATGCAACAAGATCAATTCAGGAAAAACTCTATCAACAAAGGAATTCACACAAAACCTGGCATGCATGAGTCTTGTTCGATATTTGATGGCTCAATCGAAAGTAATGAATGTCCCAAAATACTTGGAAATCTCAGTCAATATATCAACATCCCAAAAATCCAAAGGAAAACTAGGAAAATTGATCCATATAGGCATAACCCTGATATTAACATTGTCTAGATCAAAAGATGGATTCCATTTCATAAGAAATAAACCCATCTTTCCTAGAAACTAGGGACCATCAACCAATGCATGCAAATAATCTTCATTATTATTAAACTGTATTAAGAAAAATCCCTTTGTCATGGAAGATATCTCCATAAACCCTTTTGGCATCCATTTTCATGTTGCACATCTTCTTATGATATCAATATTGGGTCTGGGGCTAAGGAACTTACCAATAAGTGCATGTTGAATCCGTTGAGTGGATCTATCAACCGAGCATCATGAATAATGAAATGGGTCCCCTGCTCATCCACACAATATTTCAAATCCTTTTATGCAAATGAATCATCTGTTGATGTCTTCTTGTTAATGCCCTACAAGACTACAGCCCATGAGGTACTTGGAGAAGATTGTGAGGGAGTCCGATCTAATTCCTACACTCTAACAGTCCCGATCTCCCTCTCCATCATGAAAAGAGCAAAAAGGTTCCCGTACGCCTCTGTAGATCCAGAGCCATCACATAACCTACCCGATTCTATAATATATTATTATTCATTGCTAGATTATCCATTTTAATGGTTTATCATAATTTTTCATCTTTATGTTATGGACATTCTTGGATTATATGAAATGATATTACTATGTTCTTATGCATTCTTTCCCTCACATATAATAGGGAATTTATAATTCCTTCTAATGATATAACTTGTGTTTTTCATTATATAATGGATACTCATGGGGCGAACCACACAATGTTAACAAGGGTTAGAGAAAAGAATGAAATAGTCTCTCCTAATATTCCTTAACCTCAAAGGGGATCCAATAAAAATATTATCCAAGCTCGAAGAATGAAATAGTCTCTCCTAACTCTCTTTGTCATTTTACATAGATTGGTTCATTTTAATTCCTCATTGCTCTATGTTAGCTTAGTGTTATATGTATATTGATACTAATTAGCACTTTGCTCTTATTTTATCAGCTCCTTAACTTTCCTTCTCTTTATTTTAGTTATATTATAAATTTTTTTATCCACTATCAATTTATACCTCTCTCCCATTTACCGATATCATAAGAGGGTACTCTCCTCTATCTTGACTATGGGCCTTAGAAACCATAGGTTGACCTAGTATAGGGATTATTTCCATATGGGTATATAACCTTAGTGCTCATTGTATCCCCTTTAAATCAACACATTATGTTATGGTTCATGTGTGTCTCATATTCATTTCATCAATACCCTTGTAGAACGGAAGACTTAGGAGTGCAAACCATTGAGACACATTCTTATCTCGTCATGCATTTCCAGTGAACTCAACATGAATCCTCTGCACCTCATGATCGAGCACAACTTGTTAAAATCATCCATCTTCAATATTGATCTCATTCCAAACCACCTAAAATTAAAAAAATTTCAAAAATCTATCTCCACAGACACCATTTCCTTGATCGATCTTGTTTGTTCCATCACATTTGTTTTCGAGACTCCATCGGCCCATGTGCAATATTTATAGTAGGGAAGATCCTTTATGTTCATGTGATCTTATCTCCTAACACCATCGACCCATGTGCAAACATTTTACAGGGTTAATTGTGTCTGGAGCACATAGTTCCCAAATTGTAAAAATGTCACCTCTCGTGATCTTTTTGGCATAGTTAAACTCACTAAATTTCTCCATGGTATATTCCTTTGTGCCTACATCTCCTCTTCATGCTCCTAAATTCACTAGTTCTCATCCTACAAACACTAACCTTCCTAGTCACCCCAATCTCACTCATGAGACTCTGTTGTCCCAACCTTGTCCCTCTGAATAGTCAAAGTAGGGTCACTTAGTAGAATGTAATGTGGTTGAGGTTGAGAAAATAGATCCCAAATCCATCATTAATAATCTCAACAACAATGAGTACTTTACCCCTGACAAGGATGGAGGTTTTCAAAAATATCCACCAATGTCATGGAAATGGCCATGCCCCATCCTAACCAAGGAATACCCTATCATGATCAGACTCCTCCATGTAGGACTAATTAGGATGAACATCCTAAAACCCCCACTCATGAACATGAAAATCACGAAAAAACCCAAAAACAAAGGTCATTTTTCTATGGATCCCAACATGGTAATTGTAGACACAAAATCACGCACTTGGGTACATTTCTAGCTTTTAATCACATACTACTATTCAAATTATTCCTAAGCGAGAAAACTAGTATTTGACATCTATCTTTGCCCTCTTTTATGTCTTTCTTGTTTCCTGTTTGGTCTTGCACACCCGATAGCCCAATATGATCTTCATTATTTTATCTTTATTGACTCTAGACACCAAAGACTCACCATGATGCCAAAGGCTGCAAAGGTGCCCTCATCCCCTCTAGGCGGCCTCGACCTCTTTGTATCTTACTTGCTCTTTTTAGGCTTCTTTTATCTTTTGGGCATCTTATTTTCTTATGGGTTATATCCTTTTAGCTGTCAATTACGAAATTAAACCAAGGGAGTCATATAAATATAAAGTTATGTGACCATAATAAAGGAACAAGCTCTAAGCATCTATTATCACCACCTAGGGTTGCATCCAAAGGAATTCCAATAGCATCAAATACATTCATCTAGCACTCACTCAAGGGACAAGGGACTACATTTTCTTCATACATGCATAGGAGGGGAAGTTTATTTTTCCATCCACACATCTATTTACATTACTACATCTAGTTATCGCTTCAGCTATCAAGTGCATCTTGCACAAGATCTTCCTAGGGCATGATTTCTACACACACGCACAAGAACTATATAGAGTTTGAGATGTAGTGAAGTGCTTAGTCATAATTTCACTTTGTCGGGTTAGCATTGGGGTCCAGCTTTGACTCCCATTTGCATATTTTTTTAGGATTTGATGTAGTTTGGGGTTTTGTAGGATATCATTTGTTTTGCAAGTTATAGGTGAATTCTGCGATCATCCAATGACATACATGCGACCAACAATGAAGGTGACGACCATATTACGACAAAACAAAAATCATTTTCTGAGGTCTTGTGTTGTCACAAGCACCTATCAGTGGTCTCTAGTGCCCCATTCCTATCCCAGGCGCCCTAGTCTAGGCTCATTTGGAAGTTCTAAGATTTTCTTAGTTTGATTACGACAGTCTCCTCTTCTTATTCATAAATTTTCCAATCTAGAACACTTCGGTATTTATTGTGAAATAAGCTAAGTCTTTTATTCCCTCTCTTGCACCTAGGATTTCATATTTTATTATAATATTTGATTATGTCATCTTGTATCTGGAAGCTATTTATTATAGTTTACATCTTTTACATTGTAATTAGGGTTTAGCGTAATTCCATATTTTGTTAAATCATTTCATGAACCCATCTCATTCGAACACTTTTGGGTCCTCATCTCATCACTTCTTTCATTTTCCTAGGATTCTCTCATCATGGATATATCCATTCATGATTTCTTGCTATCCAATCCGAATTGTAGAGATAAAATCATTTCTCTCTTGGTTAATACTCACATTCCTTCTACTACTCATCCGGACATAGTATATCAGACATTCGTAGATGCATTTTCTCAACAACTTACTTTTCCATCTGATATAGATGTCGATCTTTCTGCTTTTTGTTAGGAAAATATCATGTTAGTGCTTACATGTGTGAGTGAATATATATTTGGGTTAGTAGTTAGAATATTATATTTGTTAGATGTATTGTTGTAAGTTACAACAATACTCAAATATAGGGTTGTTGGGAGGTTGATATTGTTAGAGAGATTATTTGGGAGATATTATAGGTACTAGAATATCCTAAAAAATAGGAATAATCTCTCCTATATATTTGTATGATATTTGCACTATGAAATCAACGTGAGAAGATTATTACTGTGTTGTAAACTCTGTACCAAATTTACATTTATGACAATGATCCTCCCATATATATACCAGCTCACATCTATCACATGGGTATTAAGCGAACTATAATTGATAACGTATCTGAGCTCAATCTTTGTACTTTATCACTCCTTCATAATATCGGCCTTTCCTTAGCTAATGTTAGCCCATCCTCCATTTCTCTCCATGCGTATGATTCTTCTACGCGTCCATATATAGGCACTATTACTTTACCTATCATCGTTGGGCCAAAAATTATTCTTACGGTATTCTTTGTTATCGATATCCTAGTTCAATACAATTGCTTACTTGGTAGGCCATGACTTCACGCCATGTAGGCAGTGCCTTCTATAGTTCACTGGTGCGTTAAATTCTTACATGATGGCTTTGAACATACAATCGTTGTTGATCATGACCCATTCAAATATTTCCGCCTAGATCCAACCACTACATTATCTACTCCAACTTATGTTATTGTTATGCATCCCAGTGAAGATCAACAACCCATAGATTATCCTATCAACTTGCCTCCACTCAAGGAACTATTTTTGCATTAGACACCATCTCATCAACTTCATCCTCACCCCCTCCTACTAATGTTATTGTACTTTTTTAGGGGTCTGTCCATACATTGGACGTCATTTCACCTTCCTTGTCTTCTCATGAACAACTTTAATATGTGTTTCCTCCTTTCACATGCACTCTTTTCATGAATAACTCTTATTGGAAACACATTCCATTCGATCCAACTAGTTCTGATATTGTTTGTACACATGATGGTCTGACTCGGCTTGGATTCACACTTGTTGATATCCTCCATCCACCTCATTCTCCCCATCTCTATCGCAGATACGTTTGTATTACTACTACTTATGGCCTCCGCATCTTCCATTTATCAGTATTTGTTGCACGCACTTCTCGCACTTCTCCACTTACTCTTGGGCAGTCTTGGCTTGACTACATTGGAGGCACTCTAGATCCCGATCATATTGATATCACATTTCCCATGCCTTTTGGCCGTGTTTCTATTTGTAATGATTCATTTCTCGACTATACACAAAATCTCACTCGTTGGTATGCACATGGTTGTCCACTACCACCTTTCATCGATGAAGAATACGCAATGGGCATGTATAATTTATGCCACAATGGCTCTTTACGTGATCAACCCCATATTATTGCTTATCAGGTCTTTGACACTTCTTTGTTTGACTTCAACCATGACAATGATGATCTCTTAGATGATGTTACTTGATTCTTCTCATCATCATACACTTAGGGGAATCTCGCTTACTTCTCCCCCTCCTAACATCCTCAGGTGCCTATCATTTCTACTCATATGCTATGTGCTTCATATTTCATCTCTTTGAGAATCATTACACATCTTGATACACTTGTATCGTCATTACCCTATGACGCACTCTTGTGCTATGGTTCACACTTGAATTTTGAGGGCATACTACATTCATGAACCTCACATCATACACATTACACATTTCACACTATACGCATTCACGACATATCCTTATAACATTAAATTCTCACATATCATACTACCCTATGACACACTCTAGTTCCACAGTTCATACTCGATTGTTGAGGGTCTAAATCTGAAATGAACATCACCACCTTCACTCTTCACGCTCTATGTTTCAAGATCTATTTATCTAGCACACATTTTCAAACCATTTCCCGATGACACATTATTGTTCTATGGCGCATTCTTGACTATCAAGGGGTCTTTTATAAATGAACCACATCTCATACTCATTCACATTCGCTAGGGCGGAATGCTACTTTTATCACATTCACTTTGCATTCCATTCCATTCACACTCACAACATGTTGCATAGCTTGGTTACAATTAATCTTGTTTGCTTATACTCGCATGCCCAAAAACTCATTCTTGTGGTGAGATCACCCAAAACACTCACTCTTAGCCTCTTAGTGTGAGATCACCCAAAAAAATTCTCTTCTATAGCATTTTCAGGACATTCTCTATCATTTTCACTTGCCACATTAGGTGCACACTTTCCTTTTTACCACATTTTCACATTTACATAATTTTACATGTTTGTTACAAAGTTTTCATAACACATGACTTTGATTACTCTTTCGATCTTCTTTTGCATGTCCATTTTTAATACGCATCAAGAAGTAGCCCTATAACAAAAATCACAACAATGACAATAGGTACAAACATGGCACAACACATACGCTTCACCCCTAGGGTTATTTCCTCTTCCTTATCTTTCGCGCTTCATTTTTATCACTCCATGCTTTTTCTTGTCTCTTCAACACGCTTTCACCATCAATCTACATGGTTATCATGTATGCATATCTTATCTAATTTATGTTATTGATTATTCACTCAACAACATAAAGTGGGGTAAATGTAGACACAAAATCACACACTTGGGTATATTTCTAGGTCCTAATCACATACTACTATTCATATGATTCCTAAGTGAGAAAACTAGTAATTGACATCTATCTTTGACCTCTTTTATGTCTTTCATATTTCCTATTTGGTCTTGCATACCCCATAGCTCAATCTAATCTTTATTGCTTTATCTTTATTGACTCTAAACACCAGTGCCCAATCAAGGCACCAATGCCCAGGCGCTCTCGTCCCTCCAGGCGGCCCTAACCTCTTTGTATCTTACTCGCTCTTTTTGGGCTTCTTTTATCTTTTGGGCATCTTATTTTCTTATGGGTCAGCCTTTTAGTTGTCAATTACAAAATTCAACCAAGGGAATCATATAAATATAAAGCTATATGACCATAATAAAGGACCAAACTCTAAGCATATATTATCACCACTTAAGGTTGCATCTAAAGGCATTTTAAGAACATCAAATGCATTCACCTAGCACCTACTCAAGGGACAAGGGACTGCATTTTATGCATACACACATAGGAGGGGAAGTTTATTTTTCCATCCACACATATATTTACATTGCTACATCTAGCTATCACTCGCTATCAAGTGTATCTTGCACAAGAGCTTCCTAGGGCACGATTTCTACACACACGCACAAGAACTACATGGAGTATGAGATGTAGTGTAGTTCTTGGTCTTAAGGTCACTCTATCGGGTGAGTGTCAAGGTTAGTCTGACTCCCCATTTACATTTTTATTTTTAGGACTTGATGTAGTTTGAGGTTTTGTAGGATATCATTTGTTTTACAGGTTACAAGAAAATTTGTGATCATCTAGAGACATACAGTGACCAAAAACGAAGGTTAGCGACCATCTTGCAACACTACAAAAATCATTTTACGAGGTCTTGCACGCATGCTTATATGTGCCTACCAATGGTCTCTGGAACCTAGACATCCCGGGCCTGTCCTACGCGCCCTAGTCTAGGCTCATCTGATTGTTCCAATATTTTTTGAGTTAGATTACGACAGTCTCCTCCTCCTCTTCACCGGTGTTCCATTCCATAACACTTACGGATTTATTGTAAAATTGGTTAAGTCTTCTATTCCCTCTCTTACACCTAGGGTTTCATATTTTATTAGCTTATTTACTTCTTTCATATTATATCTAGCTCTTGTTTATCATAGTTTACATATGTTACACTACAATTAGGGTTTATCATAATTCCATATTTTGTTAAATAAAAAATAATCAAGTTCCTAGATCAGGTTGGCCTTATCCCAAGTTGCCACCACAAGTAGCATGGTCCAAATGTAAAATCAAACGTTGCAGATAACATATCAAAATGTGGTGCCTTGCATGCCTTCTTACGCACCTCCCCCATTGGTGGATGTACATGGGAATCTTATTCCTGCTACACCAATCCGGAGAAAGATGTTGCAAACCATCCAAAATGAACCTTTAGCTCCATATATTGTTGTCATAGACTTGGGAGAGACTGTCCATACCATCTCTTATGATGGTTATGTGGATACAACCCCGTGTCTCAAAAAAATTGGCAACATATACAATGAATGGATTCAAACAAACACTTATGCAACTATTAAACTTCTAAAAAAGGCTTTTGTGGGTGAGGCATTAGAATGGTGTAACCAAATTCCTCCTAATTCAATTGTTGATTTATAAGGTTTAGTCAAGGCTTTAATTTATGAATTTCAGCAACAAGATCTTTCCGAGAATACTTTACAAAGGTTTATAAACCTTAATCAAGGAATTCATGAATCTTCCCAATACTTTATTAAGAAATGGAAAACACTTTCCATACAAGCTAATCATAATCTTGATAATAAAATTCTATGCCAAATATTTCTTAAGGCCCTTACACCTACTCTCTAATATAAAGTCATGTCCTTCTCTCCCAACACATTGGAGGAAGCCCTCAAACAAGCAAAAATACAAGATCATCTCATGCATGAATTTGGATGCACTTAAAAGCACAATGCATGCAATCAGCAATCCCCTTGCACCTCCCCTCATACTCCTTTACCCAATACCAAACTTCTCCAAATTCTTCCCACTCGTGAATTCTCCCCCTTCAAAACAAGCCTTACCTAACTTTAGAGGTGATATTTTTTTTGGTGGAATACTAGTATAGGTCACTCTCGTAGTGATTGTAAGGACCTTAGGAAAGCATCCCTCGATTTCTTCCTTGGCTCTTCTTTCAATTACTCTCATTATACAAGAGCATTATGAGAAATATCAATCTTTAGGAGATCTCACTCCAACCATCAAAATAAGTGTCATAAAATCCCCATGAACAATATCGTGGGAACCATAGAACCTTCATACGATCATAATCTCCTAGATTCTCAATACATCAATGTGGATAAGGTAAACTATAGACGTAAATCTTCCCATAAAGATCCTGTTATTAAACCAAAAAAATCCTTTGATAATCCACCATTGCTCGATACTTCCAAAACCCACCAATGGCAAAACTCACACCACAATTGAGCTTCCACCTATGGTGTCACAAGAAGTAACAATTAAAGACCATATCCCACCTTCCTCTGACAAGTTAGATCTAAATAAACCATCATCAAATCTAGATACGTCTTCCATTATGCCACCACCATGGTATCGTTATGTAAGCTACTCAAAGCCTCATTAGAACTTTTAGATGAGTTGAACTCCCTTACATGCAAGATATCTTTTATGGAACTCATGCATACCTTGGCTTCACATAAAAGTTATTCCTTTAACATATGCAAGACTTTAAATATCCTCCTAGTGAAGCCCCAAAGATTCCTACCGCATCCCAAAATCTAGAAATTCATCACATAGAGACTACATGATTATACTTACAAAATCCATGCCTGGGTTTCTTAGCCTTGGAGTTTGTGGATGATGACATGATTATTGAAAAGGTCTTGTTTTGTGTGGATAACATGCCCCTACACATTAGTGTTATCATTCATGATACACAAGTGTATAGAGTCCTCATGGATGAGGGGTCGAGGATTAACTTAGCTTATTTCTCCTCATTAAAAACATTAGATACTCTATCGATGACCTTAATCCTACCTGGGTTAAGTTTCCATGGCTTCAAAAAACTGAAAAAAACATAGCATGCATCTGGTTACCCATCACATTTGGACCCAAAATAGTTCCTATCAAGCTCATGGTTCTAGATCATCCTCTCTCTTATAATCTCCTATTGGGCCGACCATGGACACATCGCATGCACACGGTTTGTATCATCTAGGTACCAATGTATAAAATTCATCCATAACAACCAACACTTTATGCATGATGTTGATCCCAATACCATTTCCCAACGAGCCTTTCCTAATGCCATCTACTCTTGAGATCCAAATTATTCCCTACCTAGATTTCTTTGATCTTAGGTTCAAAATCCAAAATAAATTTACTGATTCATATGACGATGAACCTAATGATCTTTAAAACACGGCCAACAAAAAAATTTACTTGATGATATTGTGCATGGGCTACCTCTAGTTATTCTAACTCAAGATCAATGTCCACCTCAAACCGATACGAAGGATACAACGAATGATGCCTCGACCTATAACCACTTAGAATGCAATGAGTTAGGAATTGTGGAGATCTTTTCTAGTCATCCTCCCCTTCACCTAGGTCTTTTAGCAATATTGGTATCTTAGCTAAGGAGGAGGTTCCTAATCTTAAAGGAAAAGGGATTGCCTTCGACGAAGATTACATCGTTTCACAAGATGAGTCTAGACACTTGGAAGTATTGCATTATTAGCATGTTTTAACCCAAATGCAGTCTTCTCGACTTAAAACTAATACCATCAACACATCCTATGAATCCCCTATCTAGGATACTAGTGACAATGAGGATGAGGAGGATATGCTTCCGTTTCCCCCCCCTCCTAATCCACCACTCCTCAATACTCCCCAGGTCATAGAGAAAATATTTGACTACACTTTGCGTCACGCTCCCGTGGTAACTCCACCACCCACATTAGCTTCTAAATCAGCCTCTGCACTCAACACTAGTCCTCGTGCTCCTAACATGGCCATTGTTGATTATGCATCCAAATATATCACCTTGGATGTTAGGGTATTAGACATGTGATAAACCATCTCCATGAAACATAGAGATGGTAGGCGATATGTAGGCCTAGAAATCGATGTATAATACCATGGGCCTCTCCCTACCCTAAACAACGATGAGGCTATTCTAGAAGTCCTCTATGCACAAGAAGAAAAAAACTCCCTCAAAATCATCATAAGTTGGGGAACTTCTCCAAGATTCCTATGCACTTTGATGATTATGTTGCTAATGTCAATCCCAACTAGGACGAAGTATCCAAGTTACTTGAAGCTCTATATCATTTCCAAGATGACAATTCTATGTTGGCTAAATCAACCATTAGTGTACAACTTGATGATGATCCCACACACATAGTCATTCTAGGTGATATGCCTGGCATTGATCCTGAAATTTTCTCCCATAACATCATTACCTATCTCGACACCACTCTCTGTTCGGAAAAAGATAAGGAAGTTCCCACCCAAGATCACAAACCTGTGTCATAAGGAGATCATCAAACTCTTAAAAGAAAAATTCATTCGTACAATGGATTATTCTGAGTGGGTTTCCAACATCATCCCAGTTTAGAAAAAGGCCACCTTGGCCATCCGTATTTGCATTGAATTTAGAAACCTTAACCTCACTTTTCCTAAGGATAACTTTCCTTTACCCTCCATCGATGCCACGACAAGGTATGAAATGCTATCTCTTATGGATGGGTTCTCGTGGATATTGCTAAATTTAGATAGCCCCGAATAAATTTTACCTTTACTTTAAAATGGGGCACCTACTTGTTATGTAATAATTCCATTTAGACTCAAAAATGTTGGTGTAACATATCAACGCGCCATGACACACATATTTCATGACCTCATACATAAAATATTTGAAGTCTACATCGATGATCTACTTGCAAATCTCGACGCACCGATTTATCACACTCATGAATTAGACATTGCCTTAGGATGCCTTCACAAATACAAGGTTCACCTTAATCTCGTAAAATGCATATTCGAGGTGACACGGGAAAACTCCTAGGATTATTAGTATCTAAACATGGTATCAATGTCGACCCAGAAAATATTAAAGCTATTCTTGACATGCCACGACCATCCTCCATGTCGACATACACACTTTCCTAAAAACTTGGGGCAATCCGACGATTTTTCCTCGAGTTTACCTATCGGGCCCCTATCTCTCTATGGGTAAAGGCCCTCTCGCTAATGACGGAGAATTATAATTCTACACGTTTACATCATACGTAGGTCATCGAGTCGAGGGCATCTATAGTCTACTCATGTCATAAATAGTCTCCTTTGAAAATCTACCAAACTAGAATAGACCAAATATTGTCAACAAGCATTCGACAATATGAAACACTCTTTATCCTCATTACCAACATTACTGCAACCTCCTTTTCCGATCGACCATTACTACTATATACCTTTTCCACTACGGTGTTTGTAGGGTAAATGCTAACACAAGAAGATGAAACGGGGGAGGAGCATGTCGTCTATTATGTTAGTTGAGCCTTACTAGACTATGGAGCACAATACACATTCGTTGAGCAGAGGCTTGTTTAGCTAGTTTTTATGTCACTGCATGTTGTATCAAACCACTTACGTCATTATCCATACAGATCCCTTGCGGAACTTCTTCTCACATGATATCCTCTTGACGGATCGCATCATAAAGTGGATGGCCCTCCTAATGGAGTTTGACCTTTGTATCATCACACGAAAAGGTGATAAAAGGCCAAGTCATAGTGGACCAGTTGGCTAATGCCCCATCTCTTCTCCTCAGCCTATTCATGATGCATTACCCGATGAGGACATCCTCCTCATTGAGGGAATAGACAATTCCATTTCCATAAAAGACTACTACTATAGCTTCATGGTTAGTCTTGAGGTGCAGTCCTCTGACACCAATAATGAAGTGCCTTCCCCACCTAAAACCAAACCAACGGCCACAATAATTGAGGAGGAGGTCACCATCGATCTCCATGAGGATACATGGATGCTACACTTTGACGGGGAAAAGTTCCTCCAAGGAGTTGGAGCAAGCTATGTACTCACCGACACCTCTGGTAAAACCTTCCCTCTCTTCTATTGACTCGAGTTTGAAATCACCAACAATATGACCAAGTAAGGGGCTCTTATATTAGGCATGCGAGCCACCTTAGCTAAGGTTGTTTTTTTATCTCCATGCCATGGGGGATTCTCAATTAGTGTGTTAACAAGTTAGTGGTGCATATCAATGTCGCAGCAAAAACCTTAAGGCTTATTATGACTTAGTCCATGGGTTAGCATCATGCTTCATCTCATTTGCTATAGAATCAATCTCGTGTGAACAGAATGCCTTGGTTGACTCCTTGCCATGCCTACCACTCGAGTTCAGTCACATTTTGATTCTCATGATGACACTCTTATAATACAAATATGTCAAACCCCACCAATTCACCTCCTCGAGACATTTAGGATGTTTGTCAGATCAAGCCACATGGCCCTGCACAAGACCCTTGGTATGCGAATACCGTCGAATTCATAAAATACCATACCTATCCATAAGGTATTGACTCCTAACACGAATGTGCATACATAAAAAATATCTCACATATGTACTTAAGGACAACATCTTATATTATTGTAACTTCAAGGCACCCTACTATGATGTGTTAACATAGATAAGCTTCCCCTTGTCTTAGAGGAAGTGCATGGGGGCACTTACGGTGGCCATTGTAGCGGTCATGCTACTACACACAAGTGCCTATGTATGGCTTACCCGCACACTAGATTTTGACATTCATGCCTTTGTCAAAAAGTGTCAACCTTGTTAATATCATGATGACTTGATTCATTCCCCTCCGGCTAACTCCGCAATCTATCGCAGCTCCCAGGCCCTTCAAAAGATATGACTTAATGGATTACATTGGGAAATTGCCTCGATCTCAAGATGGTCACGTCTTCATCATTACAAATGACCGAATACTTTATTAAGTGGGGTTGAAGCCATGCGTCTCACTAATATTTCCAACGTTATCGTGCATCTAAATTTTTCCTTAGTAAAATCATTTGCCATATTGGATATCCCATACCATCATATTTGACAATATCGGGAGCTTTAATTACAAAGAAATGAAACAACTTTGCACTAAGTTCAAAATTAAACATTGATTTTCAACATCATATCATCCGCAATGAATGAACAATTCGAGTTTACCAATAAGATCTTAGAAAAGACGATATGTGAATCACACAGTTGGCATATGAAGTTATATCCTACATTATGGGCATACCGCACCAGTGTCCGTATGGCCACTAGGGCAACCCCATTTTCACTCACCTATGGAGCTGAAGTAGTCCTTCCACTCGAGGTGGAACTCCCTTCACTCCGCATTTCCCTTCACAGTATCATTCCAAACGAGGAATTTTGTGAAGCACACCTACACGATCTTGACCTATTAGAAGAACAATGTGATCGGGCATACACGCGCAATCAAAACCATTAAAAATGCTTTTCCAAACAACATAACAAACTAGTTCGTACAAGTAATTTCGATGTAGGTGATCTTGTCCTTAAACTTGATTATACACATGACAAAGAAGGAAAATATGCTCAGAAATGAAGGGGATCCTACCTCATTAAATATATCATAGGTCCTAATACATATCGTCTTCAAACCAATGACGACCACCTATTTAAAGAATCGAGAACAATCAATTCCTCAAAAAATTTCATGCATGATGGAACCTGGGAGTTTATGTACTCCCCTGCCATCTCTCGTCCTTCTCAAATTCACTACTTCATCAAATTTCTCTTTCACACTAACAACATTATCAACATTTTGGCTTTGCATGTCCCAGTCTTTCCCATTGGATTTCCACAAGATATTATGCACATCCTTGCTTAAAATCATGGCCTTGCTTGAATTTATGTTTCTATCTCACAATCTTATTCTCATAACATCTACCTCATGTTGTTTTGTGCTTTTCGGCATTCTTTATCCCCTATTGGGAAAACAATATACGTTCTCTTTATTTAAACCTATGGGTTCATAACAATTTCTCTTTATAGATTCTACCATACATTTTATTCGCTTGTTAGTGTTGCTACCCACCATTTGGCTATGACACTAGGAATCTATGATCACCATACCACTATGATACTATGACATCATGACATCCATCCCATGGTACCCTAGCTAAGTGATTTATGTCTTATTTTACTAATGATCCTCTAGATTTTCCTTTAAGTTTTGCTTCTTCAGGGCTTCGTATGTTGATTGTGCACGCATACATGGCAGGATGAGTGACACTATCAGTACGCATTGGTGGGTATATTTCATTTCAGCTAGTCCTTTCTTACTTTCAATATCTACTTTTGATTTCGGTGTTATGGACTGTTTCATTTCGTTGACCACCCCATGTTTCTCTATTGCGACATGTGTTGATCAAGGACTAGGGCATATGTATACACTTAATTTTTCACTTTTTATCTTTCATACATGTTACTAACAATTTCCTTTGTGCATAGAAGGGTCACTGATGCATCTATTTCTTGAGCGGGTGCCTTAAGGGGCCTACCGAGAATTGGGTATGACTATTCACATTGTCCAAAACCGTATAAGTTGGCCATGACTAGATTCCAAAAGCCAGCCAATGTGGATGTTTCTTAACATAGATGAAAAACACAAAAATTGAAGGTTACATCTTGTCAAGTGGAGTTTTTCGATGGATTTAATGAATTTAACTTTCATAAATTGCTTTGGCATATCGGTGTGTGTGAATAAAAAAGTTAGACAAGAGACCTCAAGATGTATTGAATGAGAATAGAAATTGTGTGTTTGCCTTAACAAGAGTGCATTGTTAAAATTGACAATGTCAAAGGGTAAATTATCAAATTTGCTCCTCTACGGTCTTGGTGTCAAATGGATAATTTGAATCCTTGAATGATCTCAAGCATGGAAAAATTTGCTCAAACATTGAATCACTCAAGGGATCCCTATAGGTCGTTAAGCATGGAAAGGCTTGGGATTCCAGAGTCTACTTCTCTCACCTCTTCCAAAGTGAGGATTTTCAACACCGTTGTTGCTAAAAGCATAAGGAAAACTTGGCAATTTCTCAAACCTAATCTCATCTGGGTTGGGGATAGCTTTATATTTGGGCTCTCAATCAACTCTCTTTCTTTATGGTGGTTTCCCATTCTCAATTTTCATAATGTCCCATTTACTATAGTATCCTGGATTAAAAGTCTTCAAATGGTTTAGAAAGGGAATTAGAGTAATTGGTGACATATTCTACAAGGCTTTTCGGGCATGGTTGCCATGGGATATGTTCAAAGTTAAATTCCAACTCAAAGATGAGGATGTTGAGTCCATCTTAGAAATTACGACTATTGTCCCCGATAGTTGTTTGCACAAAAAATTGGATTGCTTCTAGTGTGCCTTGCAGAGACATTGGTACCACCCAATAACACTCCCTTTTATCACTACAAACCTCATATTGGCTACCATCATCTTGCCCTAATAAATTTTGGGTGACTCTTTAAATCACCATTGGAACCTCAAGTCCAAGGATGTGATTTGGGTGAGAAGATTTAATAATATCTAGAATCTATCCAATAGCAACATTATTAAAAACAAGCAAAAGTTACTATAATCTCCAATGTTATGCTCCGAGATCTAAGTCCAAGTGGAAAAAGTCTGCTTTGAAAATGGAACACCTACAATCCATGCTTTCGCATTGGGAAAAGCCTTGTGCGTCGTCGGTTGGGTGCCTCCAAACTCACCGTGTCACCACTCTCCTTCTCAAGGCCGTGGTCGGGGTTTTCATAGACACCGATCCAATTTTTGACAAATCTCCTCTCATCAATGTTTCCACTCCCCTCCCGGATCTCGGGGCTCTTCTCTCGCCGACAATGGTGGAGTCTTGGACCGACTTGACAATGGTGGGAGTGGGTGGGGTGCCCCCGCACAAGGGAAGTTTTTGTGGTTGGCGCTTGCCATCTCTTCCTGTCACTAGTCTTAACAAATTACTAGAGAAAAGAGTAACATCAATAACAAAATGATAAGTGGGATCCCATCCCGAAAAAATCGGATGTGAGGGTACAAATCGGATAGTCCTCTGCCTCCGCCTCCTCCTACCACCATGTTTGTTGTTGCGAATTAATTTTTCATGGACCTTTGCTTATTCTCGGTGCCTTTTTTATTTCTTGCACTTTTTCAAGTTTAAAATCACACTTTTATCATGTAATCCTATTTTATGATGCCCACACGAAATGAGATGGCCTTTTTTCAAGGTCTTCTTAACTTGATATGTTCCACATTCTAAGGTGTGACTTCTTACACCCAATTTTTGTACGATTACCAATATACTATATTTTTCTTATTAATAAAAGTCTTTTTCATATACTTAGATTTACAATGTAATATGAATTGTGATTTGACTTCATATATATAGATATTTTATTTTCTACATAAATCATGTTATGCGACTTTCTACATAACTAGCAATCGCATGTGTACAATGCCATGTGAACGCCAAATTGTATATATTATTTGATTTAGAGGGATAATTATTACTTTTGTAGTTGATGTTGATAAGGGGTGTGATTGATTTTGTAAGTGTAGGAATATAGATAAAGCATTACATTTAAGCGTTCTATATCTACATTTCAAATTTGTTACAAATTTGTACATATACATTTGCAAATCTTATATCATGAGTGGTAGCATTTTGCGGACTATTTTATTTGAACTAAACATGAATACATGAAGACTTCCGTACATTTGCATATTAATTGCACTTTAGTCCCCTGGGATAGTCATTGCCAAACCAAACACCCAAATAATTATAAAAGGAATGAACAAAGGAAAACATAGAAAAGCTCTCCATTAACTTACCTTGGAAGATTACAATTTTATTGAAATGCTTTTTGACAAATATGAAAAGTTACTCATGTACCTATCTTCAAGAGCGGATTGAACTCTCTACTACATGTAGTGTAGAACCCACTGGCTTGTTTAGATCAATTATATATCATGTATAATTCAACCCTGGTGTTTGATCCATCTGATGGAACTTCAAAAAGGTTTTCAATTCCTGTTGTTCAGGAATTGGCATCTCAGCGACCTTGACAACCTTCCTCAAAGGTACATCAGATCAGAGAAAGAGAGACCGAATGCATGTCCTAATAATCATTTGGACATCGCCATTATTGATATGGGCATGTTTTGGGAGCTTTAGATCTTTGCAAAAGGAAATGGATAAAATTGGAGTTGCATGCCAACAATGGGGAATTTTTCAGGTGGGTACAATGAAATTGATTATAAACAATATAATTGACCAATAATTGTGACAAAGTAGTAGTTTTTGTAACAAAAGCTTTGCCAATGTTGAAAAATAAGCTTTGGGATTCAAGTATACTTGTGTCACTTTGGACTAATATTGGAGGACATTTCAGTGTCTTGCCTAATATTGCAGGACATTTCAGTGTCTTTCCTGGTGGGTTCTTTCTAGGTTGTGGTTTGGGGTTAGTATGTTACATTCCTCCCACTATTTTGTACTTATTAATAAGACATCTTATATTATTTAAAGGAACATAAGAGTTACATCAATATGACAACAAGGGTATGTGGAGCTGTAAGGTTTTCAAGCATACCCCTCCCCTTCAGTCCATAGTAGTTATCTATGTGATGTACCATGTCAGTAATTTGCAAGCCATTAATGGTGGTATATGGTTATGATGGTATTTCATTACAAATTAACTCACTCCTTTTCACTCGCTTACTTATGATGGTATGCATGTCTTTGTGATAGGTTGTGAATCATGGAATTCTGTCTCTGATGGAGAGAATGAAGGGAATTGTGAGGGAATTCATTCAACTACCATTGGAAGAAAAGCTCAAGTATGAAGTGCAAGAGCTTGAAGGCTATGGCCAGACCTTTGTGGGCTCGACAACCAAAAAATGGATTGGGCAGATACCATGTACTTGACCACTTTACCTCCAGAGAGTAGAAAATTGAATTTGTGGCCAACAAGGCCTCTGGACTTCAGGCACCTAAATTTTATGTGATGGTACAATGTCTTAGCTTAAAATAATTATTTGTTGTGGTAGCCTGCTCCTATCCATTGGCCTTATATCAATTTCACTTTACAGCTAATTGCACCGCCCATTTGTTGCAGAGACACAGTGGATCAATATGCTACTGAAATTCAGAAGCTTAGCAATACAATTTTGTGCCTTTTATCGGAGAGTGATGGGTTAAAACCAGATTGCTTCATTAACATGTATGGAAAAGTTGCACGATGATGCAATGAATTATAAGTACCCACCCTACACAAGACCAGATGATAATGTATGGAAAAATTTGGGTACATTAAAGGAAAAATTGGTCATTGTTTACTTGAAAATCGGCTCATCCATTGAGAAAAGCAAACCCTAAGATAGAGAGGACTCATGGGGATGCATTTTTTCCGACACAATACACGTCCTAGTTTCATTCCTGTCAAATAGTGTTTTGTGAAATCACCTCACCAAATCTCACAAACAAATACCCATCAAAAGTGTTGCTTGTGCTCCCTGTAACATCTTAGACACCAACCTGCTCTGTTATCCGAGACTTAGACACACTGAAGCTCGGGTTGAGAAGAAGCTCATCTCTATTCAGGAATTCATCATAATTACATTTTATGTTCCTCTTTGGCTGTAAATTTTTTAGTTACATAAAAAACAATATTTATAGTTTGCATTCAAATGTTTAAAAGGGAATACCAAATATATTATTACAGGGACATGGCAGCTTGTCTGAGCTAGCTAAAAGTATACTCATGTAACCATAAAAAAGGTGCATGATTCAATATTGTCCAGGTAGAAGTTGTAAAGACAAAATAGATATCCATTTTTTCATAATGATGAGAGAAGCATTTTATCTATCCACATGTCCAAATATTAATTGGCCTCAAAAAATTCCTAAATAAATCAAATGAAGTTTCATTACAAAATAATAGTACTCCTCACCTTGGTTCCTTTGTTTATATCCAGCCCAATTCCAAATCTAAAATATAAACAAACAGTTCAGTCCCTAATGAAAAACATAATCAGGCACCTTGCATTACATTACATGCATTGAATGTCAATGAAGAGTCCCAATTCACTTGAATTATCACAATTCTGAAAGGGATGCCCATCAGTTCTTAAGCTTTATCAGAATCTGAAAGAGATTTCAGCCAGTTTAAGCTTTACACCTTGGGATTTGTTGAACCATTTAAGGGGATTTTTATTATTTTCTTATGATTTGTCCTGTCCATTACTTCTGCATATCCCACCACTATTTCTGGTGAGTTTCCAAGTTTATTTGCAGACAGATATTATATTTTCACTCTACATTTGCAGGCGTTCATCGACTGGTTGTGATCTCATTCATACGGGAGGGATTCTTGATGCATGGATTGATTTGCAGTTGTTAGACTTCATTTTCTTTGACTGGGACAAGGTACTGAGACCAGGAGGGTTCCTCTGGGTGGGATAGTATTAAGGGACAAAGGAGACAGAGAAATTATCTTCTCCAATAGATCGTTTCTCAAACCCTAACAAAAAGGTAGAAAACATGAAAAACAATACTATCCATACCTTTTTTTATGAAAACCTGTAAATTCTCGTTGCTGAAGGAATAGATTTTTGGGAAACTGAACCATAAATTCTCTTTCCTGGACGTTGCACATGGATGACAAGAACTTTCAATAAATCATGGACCCCTGCATACACGCAACAACTCAGACAATAAAAATTTGTAACAACAGGGTAGAGGAAGAAGTAACCGGATAGTCGCACCATACCTATTAATTTTCGCACCATGTTGACATTTATGTGACCACTACTGAATAGTCCCTGATGTGATTGACGATGCCCTTTTGCAACAACTTACGTTAAGAAATAAATCCCCCAGAAATTTCAGTCAAACCCTAAATCCACCATTTCCGTATCTACAAAAAAAAAATCTCATTGAACCCTAAACCTTTATTCTCATTGAACTTCAAACTGCGAATCCAAATCAGCATGCAGCGGATGGAAGGGCCGATTTATAAGGCATGCACGAGGTAAGATAAGCTCAAACACAGTCAAATATACGCAAACCCTTGAAAAACGTCCAAACGGACGTCAAATTTAACATAGTCCCGAAACGTCCATAGGGACCTTTTCCATAGGGGAACGCCTTGCATAACAATAACAATAGAATTAAATAACCAAGACAAAATCGACATTAACATGTATAAATCTATCTATACTATAAAGCGGTATGTGTGATTCAATCCCGAATGGAAGACAGTGATATAGGCCTTAAGGCATGACATAATACAATCAGTCCGGATAAAAGAGCTATATAAAATGACGAAGGTTGGAGTAAAGAACTATCACATTTCTGTTGGTCAAGGTTTGGACTGAGGATAAGTCTTTTCACATCTTTTCACTCTCAGGTTTCCTGAACACAGTTTAATGTCCCGAGACCTTCATTGTATTAATAAACAGGGATTTGACAAATACCTCATCAGTATATATGTTCAGTGATGCACATTGCATGCTATACATCTGATTTTATGAAGTTAACAGCGTGGTTTGAATCTATACACTTTGAAACAACGATTTTAAGAAACTGGAAATAAAACACAGTTCCTTATTTATCACAGCAAGTCTGACAAGATGCACCTTGTTATAGTTCAAGCCAATGTTTACAGATTGCCTCACTTAGCATCACCAATAATCTTGGCAAGAACATTGTCCTTGCTTGAAATGATGGAACCGGTTCGAATCTCTTACAACAATTTGTCTTGCGACAAGCTTGGAGATAAACTTGGTTGCAGCGTGGCAGTCAATACATACTCGAAGGTTCTTGACAACCCTAATAGTTGTTCCAGGGGAGTGTTTAACAATCCAAATGCAATCGCCAACTTCTCACTGTGGTGGTAGAGGAATAATTCTTTTTCCTCCTTTTCCACATCATTCAGTGCAAGTCTTGAATCTGGAAAATACCCTGCTGCCATCATTTGAAAGACAATTTCTCCAACTTTGCATGTATCTCCTGTGTTTGTGGGTGTGATCGGTCTCCTGCACAAAAAACATGTACCATTTTATGGGTTTCAACCCAACTACATCCAGGTAACTTTTTAATTCCTCTATCTTTCATCAATCTCCTTACCATTTTAACCTCACTCCACCTACCCACTTCTGCATAGATGTTTGATAAGAGAACATAAGTCGCAGCATGTTTAGGATCCAGCTCAAAAAGAAGAGTTGCTGAAAATACTCCTAACTCTATATTCTTATGTGGTCTACAGACACCAAGCAAACATGTCCACACAACCACCACAGGTTTAATAGGCATTTTGATGATAAAGTTTAGAGTTTCCCGAGATAGCCAGCCCGGCTCAGTATGTCAACCATGCAGACATAATGATCAATTGTAGGAATTATGCAATAAGAGTCACTCATGCCATTAAAGTATTTACAACCCTCATCCACTAATCCTGCATAGCTGCATGCTAATAAAACACAAGCAAAGCTTACATGGTCGGGTATGTTCCAGACTGTTTCATCGGTTCAAACAGTTTGAGAGCATCTTCGCAAAACCCGTTTTGTGCATATCCTACAATCAGAGCATTCCATGAAACCACATTTCTGTTAGGCATATTGTCAAACAGTTCTTGTGCCTTGTGTATGCTTCCACATTTTGCATACATGTCTACCAGGGCACTTGCAACTACAACATCTGACAAAAGTCCACTTTCGATTATGCTTTGATGGATATTCATGCCCTGTTCCAAAGCTCCCATTTTAGCACAGGCTGGGAGGATACTGGCAAACGTTGCAGAATTTGGCTTTACACAAGCTGATTGCATTTGCTTATAAGTTTCCAAGGCCTTTTCAACAAACCCATTTTGCGCATATCCTGCAATCATTGCAGTCCATGATACCACGTCTCTTTGAGAGCTTTTGTCAAATAGTTCACATGCCTTGCATAAGCTTCCACACTTTGCATACATGTCTACCAGGGCACTCACAACTACAACATCTGACAAAAAACCGCCTTTGATTATGCATTGATGGATGTCCATGGCCTGTTCCAAAGTTCCCATTTTGGCACAGGCTGGGAGGATGCTGGCAAAGGTTGTGGAGTTTGGCTTTACACCTGCCAATTGCATTTGCTTAAATGCCTCCAAGGCTTTTTCAAAGAACCCATTTTGTGCATATCCTGCAATGACGGCACTCCACGAGATGACATCAGGTCGACCCATCTTGTTCAAAAGTCTTAAAGCCTCGTCAAGGACACCATTTTGTGCATATCCTGAAATCATAGCATTCCATGAAACCAAATTTTTTCAGGCATTATGTCAAACAACTCACGTGCTTTGTGTATGGTTCCACATTTTGCATACATATCTACCAGGGCATTTGCAACTACAACATCTGACAAAAACCCCTTTCAATTATGCTTTGATGGATGTCCATACCCTGTTTCAAAGCTCTTATTTTGGCACAGGCTGGAAGTATGCTGGCAAAGGTGAACTGATCGGGTTGGATACCTGTTCGTTGCATTTGGTGAAACAGTGTCAATGCCTCGTGAGGATACCCATGTCTTCTGTAAGCTGCAATTATCGCATTCCACGAGAAGCCGTCTCGTTCTTTCATGTCATCAAAAACTTTCCGAGCATCCACCAAACTACCGCACTTGACATACATGTCGATAAGCTTATTTTGGAAAAATGTGCTTGTAGCAAATGCGAATCCCCCGTGAGTGATGAGAGAGTGGATTTGCTTACCCTCTGAAAGGGTTTTTTGGAAATGCAGGTCTGCAATGGCTGAAGATATGTGGAAGATCTTACAGGGGGAATTTGTGTGGTAAGCAGAATGTGTCGTGTCTCCTTCAACCGACACTCTCTAAGTAATGCTGTAAAATTGAGATTGGCAGTGGATGGCATTGACCTTGTATCGTTATAATCGAAACGTTGGAAATTTGCATTGTTGATTAGCGGTTTTATATTTATCTCTGTGAATTCGAATGATACGGAAAAAGGTGGATGTTCCCAAAGAAATGCAGAATGTGTACACTGCCAATCTCAAATTCGGGTTCATGCATAACTAACTCGTGGAAATAAAATGATTTTAAGCTTTTGAATTCGCTTTGTCATTCAAAAAAATTAGAGAGAAAAAACTTATTTTGAATCTATTTAAACACATTTGAGTTACACTAAAATTATGGTGGAAATTAATACTTGTATATATGAGTGATAATTCTTGTACATCTTCTATTTTATAAGTGAATCTTACATATCATGATGTGATAGCTACTCTACACCATAATTATGTCAAAATTTAATAACCACTAGATAGTAGTATGACAACTATTAGGTGGTACTATAACAATATAATATTGTGTAATCTAGGTCTGTATCCATTATTGGACTATGTTTGAAGTATTGGCCCCTCCTCTATAATTGGGAAGGGGATGAGACACTATCCTAAAGGTGTTTATCGGCCATAGATTAATATTGTTTAAGAAAACCTTGACAACTACCCTAGTGGTACTTTATGTCTATTTATTAGTTAGTGTGTACTAAAAGTAATTTTATTTCACAACAATTAATATGAATGTGAAGAGTTAAAAATACAAATTACCCTCTTCCCTTCATCATTCCTCATCACAAACCTTAGTTAGCCCATCTTTCTTGTGTTTCTAGACAAAAAAAAATCATCTTGTTGCCTTCCTCCTCTTCCTCATTATTCTTAGTAAGAAAAAGCATTATATTTCGTTGACATTATGATTTGTATATTTCGGTAGTATTAGGTAAATTAGCATTTGAATGTTGATATTGTGACTTCTTATTATTGTTCATGGAGGATGAATGGGTGTTTCTATCATGATGATTACGTTGAACAAATAGAAACACTAGGTGCATTCAAGTATCCAATTGAGCATCAACAACAATTGCTTGCTAGTGGATGATTTGGTACAATGCCTCGAAAAGCCTTATCAATCATTGTTCCCTTAGTACATGTTGGGTTCAATATGGGGTCATTGTGGTTTTTATTTTTGGTTGTTGATCCTTATAAATGGTCGGGTTGAATCTAGGGCCATATGTGACTCCACATGACAACTCTCCTATAATAATGATTACACTTGTCAAGTCACCCTTGCGCCCAATATTTTTACTCAATCCTAATGATTTCCTACATTCCTCCTATTACCATATCTTATTGTAGTGGCTCAATCAAATGCACGTATGTGGTTTGTAATGTTGATTTTATCTCAGTAATTCCCTATTTTCTTACATATGTATAGCGTACATGATTATGTCATACCTTATAAGAGCATGTAGTTTACATTAACATTGCATAGATTTCACTTTTACAAGGTCCTATAACTACATGTGCAAACCCATTACTTTCTTTCTTCTCTATAAGAGTGTCCACCCTAGAGATTACAATTATGCCTTTGTCAATCTTACCAACTTCATTACATATTATGGATCTAACTATCATTGACTTATATCGACATTGACACCAATGGAAACTTCTTTTATTATACACCTTCGGGGTTTGAATACATCTAGGCGTTACACTCTTGTAGCATTTAAGATAATAGAAAATGATAAAACTATTATTGTAAGCTATAGATCATAGTTTTTGTGTAGGTATATGCATTATCAAATGTACAAAAGGGTTTGATATGTACATTTCACCTACATTGAAGTATACCTAATGCAAAGCCGAATAGAAGTATTTCAAAGGGCTAACTAGAACCTTTTTCCGTAAGGTTGATTTGGTACAAATTGTTTATTGTGTTATGTTAGATGTGTGATTTTTCATTAATAATTTGTTTTTCAAATATTGATTTTATATTTCATACTATATGGTTGGAATTGGGAAGGAAACAGGTTTCAAATAAGAAGGAAAATATATTGATGGTGTTTATTGGTCGGGTAATTAATTTATTCCTCGTGAATCATACCATAAGATTTACTAGGCCCTTAAAAGAGTTCATTGTTATCTTCTAATCGTAAATGTTTAAGTTATTTAGTTCTAAAACCTAAAATATTTGATTGTTTGAATGGAAGGTTGTATCAATCCTAATAATGTTTTGAAATTATTTTGAATGGTAGAAAATGAGGATTGAGTGATTTCAAATAGGTGGTGTATCATGTCTCATAAATAATGAACAAATTATCATTTATTTCATGAAATAATCCACTTTCAAAAGAATCATTTTTCTAAGCATACTTTGTTTTATAAAGCCAACCAATGAGCTCAGACCCACCTAGAATTTTGAAGTATGAGAAAATTGGAAGAGCGATATTTTATTCAACAAATATTTAATGAAGTGTGTATTGAGTGTACTTTTTTCAATTGAAATATAACCATTTCTCATAGATTTTCATCATATCCAACATTTGGATGAATATATAGCCTTCAACTTGAAATTAAGACTAACCCTTCAAATTTGATCATTGCTTGTAATATATTTTTAGGATAATTATACTTGCATGTGTAACTATCTATGTATAAATTTATATGTTATAAGGAAACATATAGGGAACCTCATCATATTCAGGATAATGGTCAATCGATGACCATATGTTAAGCTCAATGATATTAAGAAAATGCAATAAAAGAAATGAAAACTGTTTTAAGGTCTACGATGTTGGGCACTCTATTTTTGGGTATGTAGGGTAGATTATAACATATAATACCACCTTGTACTTATAGTATATAAGAAGCACCTAACTATGCTTCAAAATTAAGACATGTATGAAATTCTAAGCTCTCTTTAAAGAGCACACATTCTTCACCATTATGTCATAACCATGTGATGGACATCTTAATGTAGACACATAATTTTGATACGGGGCTTGTAATCAAAAAATTATTAGTATGAGTTAGTATATATGGATCATTGGTTCAAATAAGGAGCTCTTATTGGCATATTTTCCATCGGTGAAAATACAATATTTAATCTAACATGCTTAAAAACCTACATAACGACTATTTATTTGTAATGGTACAACTCGGATGCTCCTAAAATGTTCTAAACATTGTTGTAGGATTTTTCTTTCTAGTATCAAGTCATTCCAATTATTTTCTAACCATTATCTTTCCCTACAATCTTGGTCATCTATATTTATGGATCCTTTGATGTGCCCAATTTGGTCAGTTCCTTGTTCCTTATTTGTCAATTTTTCTCCCTTTTGTGTGTCATCTTTTGTGTCAATATATTCTTAATTTGAATTCACTTTTTTATTAATACAATGGCACATAAGTGAAATTAGAAGAATAAAGACGAGATCATAAAAGAGTTATAATGTAGTCTTAATGGAAAAGTTGAAGTTTTATATTATTTGTTGAAGCACTCTTATACTGAAAGCATACAAAATCACAATGTCTAGAAGCATATATAGAGAGGGTTTAGGCATCTCTTGCTTCTTTATGAACCTCTCTTTACTTTAGAGACAAGTATTCCTGAAATTGGGGATAGAAACGTTATGCACCTAGATCTAGATGATTTATGGTAAATAGGGAATATGGTAAGGGTTCCACTTTTGGGAACCATCTCTACAATAGTGAAATAGACCAAATTTTCAGCTTCCCAACTTTAACTCAATATGCCAACCTTTTGTTTGATTTTGAAAGGTGTCACAACCTAGAAACTAGAGAAACTAAGGCTTTAGATGACTAGATGGTAACAAATATATATCCCCTTTCCATGATGACAATGAATCTTGTAATCTCCCTCGTGATGATTTGAAAAAAATTAGTATGGAAATAGGACAAGAGGAGTGGGATCATAATAGTGAAAGATACCAAAAAATGATTTCTTGGTCTTGGATCGGAAAAAGAAAAAGGGTCCTTCCAAGTTTTTGAAGAACCTTTATATGTAGGCTTCATTAAAGAATTATATGATATGATAAACTGCGTTATAGGGTTATCAACTTACTAATGATAAAATAATTCTAGCTCGGATGGGCCTATTCATCAACACCATCTGTGAAGATCAAGAGTTCATAGATTGGGATCAACTAATGGATGACAATCTTCATGGAAAACTCACCAAGTTAGATTCCTCTCAAATCTTCTATATGATGGCATATCTATTATACTCTATTGTTATTTCAAGTATTTTGGTTAGGCTCACAAGGGTAACAAGTATGATCACAAAAGATTTTTTTGTGATTACCTACCATAACTCACTCAAAAATTGGAAAAGCCTCACTTCAAATAAGTCAACAATTCTTTCAACATGTTCCTTTTATGAATATTGTTGCTAGGATACATGAGGAAACTATAAGTTTAATCAAACAATATGAAAAGTATTTTATACACTTTCCTAGCTTCACATATCTTAGAATGGATGGTTTTGATGGAATTCCTTTTTAAAAATTCCTAGGTATTGAAATGAAAATATAATACTCATCAATATTTGAAATATAATAGAGGTGGCACACATAAAGTGGCATGATAGATATGTCCAAGTTATTTACTTTCTTATTGGCCTAAGTGATTATATCTAGAAAATAATTTTTATCCTCAAAATGTGGAGGTAATAATTGTTCCTCTCAATATGCATACTAATGTCAAAAGGATCGAATTCAACATAATTGATTTTTTGAACATAATATAAAGCTTAGCTTGGGGTATCTTCACGAGCCAAAAATTAAGGACTATTAGAAATATTGTGCAAATGAATTCGATGTTAAGAGCATGAAATTATAACAAATGAGAGATTTCAAGTCAGTATCGGGTTATAGATGGTTTCTAAGAACATGGTAGTAAATGATTGAACCTAACTTCAATTCTAAGGTCCAATTATCTCCTTCACCGATTATCAAGTAATTTATAAATGAGTCGGATGATGTGAATACATGTTATTTCATAGTGTTGTGGAGATCCAAGAAGTGGTTCCTTTAGAATTTGTTTGAATTAACTAGTGTCTAAGGTTTTATAAGGAAATTGTAGACACATGTAGTTTGACCAAGCACTATTCCTAATATTGCCCTAAATAGTCCTCTTCCCGCAAGTTGGCAACACCTCGTCGCTTAAATCGATCTAACTCCCCTTGTTTGACCCTTTTGTGGTCTCTTTCCTCTAAAAAGTCAATTAAACAGGCTATTATAAGCCTCTTTATGGTTAAATCCTCTTAAAGTCCTCTTCTTTTCCACCTCTATTAGCTCCCTGGAATATCAATCCACTTCATTGGATTGATCAGGTCTTTTAAAACCCTCCCAGAACCCTAATTTCTCTCTAAATAGGGTTAATTAGCCTAACCTAGGTTAACTAGTCCTAACCATGGTCAACCTCTCCTAAACCACTTGTGGACTCTTTTTGATCCCACATGCACCAAAAAGCCTCTCATTCTCCCAAATGAAAACTATAAATACCCCACTACCCCCTCTCATTTCCTAATAACTCTTCTCCCTCTAAACCAAATTATAGCATTATTAAGACCTAGGTTTTCATTCCATTTATTGAGCTATTTTTCTTCACCATTGTTGCATACACCCAGTTTTTGGAGTAAATGGGAGGAACCATTGGCCTTGAAGCCATTAATGGTGAGCTCTTCTTCTCTCAAAAACACAACTGATTGTTTAAGTTTCCTTATTAGGCACATTATTAGTAAGCTTTCAAAGAATAGAGGTTGACTAATTTGCATAGTTTGATTGTTTGCTTACATCTAATGCATGCAAAGTAGATTACCTTGTTTACTTCTTATCAGATGGTCCATTGAGGGACTTTGTACAAGGATTTGGGGTCTCTTGAGAGTTCTTGCCCCATATCCATAGCTTTTGCAAAACCTTTCATTGAACACATTTGGCATGCCCATGGGACATGAAGTCCATCCTCCATTAATGGAGGCTTATTTCAAGCTTTTTTAGCCCATTTTCAGCTTTTTAGAACAAATTAGCTTGTTAGTTGTTTATTTCCAATTCTTAAAAGGGGTAAATAGGCTTGATACATAGTTAATTTGTGGGTTAGGGTTAGAAATATTTTCCTTGAACTGACAAAAAATATGTTTGCATTCGAAAATTTCCATTTCCATGTTTTTTGCAAGTTTTTGGGGGTGTGTGTAGGTGTCTATACGGGGGCATGTCTGTGTTGAATACCTAGTGCGCAGGTGTTGAGTTGGGAGCATACCTATCGGAGCCTATTACATATCAACAAAAAATTTTAGACAAGGCCGCGTGCACACATCAAACCCCAAAGATCCCCATCGGAATAGGTGCGAACTGTCTGTAGTCCTCATCATTTACAATTTTTTTCTCTATAGGGATGCGCATGCGCTCCGTCATCTGGCCGTGTATCCGCCTCTCTGGCCACATATGCGTGAATGGTTAAATTGTGTAAAATGTTTGACAATTATTTGTTTATGCTTGGGCGCGTACACGTTGAAAACTAAGCATCCACGTTAAGCTACAAGCGTCCCTATCTCGTCAGTAAAGCGCCATGTTTTGATATATTGGCTTTCACTAATTTTTGTCTGCAGGCGTATACGTTGAGTTGGGCGCGTACTGCCGTCTGCAGGGAGCGCTGGTATCGATTTGGGTGCGCAGTGTCTCGTAAAGATTGAAATTATTTTTCTATAAACTGCAAAAACTTTTTCCCGATCTTTTTGTCATGCAGATTTCTAGGACTAACAAGCTAAAACAAATTTTTTCTTTGGTCTTTCAGTTTACATAGTTAAGTGTTTTACGATTTTTAGCCTAAAAACTAAGTTTATAAAAAGTGTGTATGCTCTCTCCTCGCACCTTAAAAAGCTATCTTAGAGATCAAAACACTTATATCAAACACTCAAAAACACTTATTTTTAAAGGATAAAGTAAACTTTCATGTGATTTCCGTAGGATTTCTTCACATTGTGTATGCTCTTCCTTTGCGCCTTTTTGGCGATCTTAGGAATCAAAAGCAAAGTGTAAAGTTATCTTTCTTGACATCAATCTGCAAAACTAGAAAATTACTAAAACTTGTTGTCTACAGGACCCAACACTTGTAGAAGAAAGACGTCCAAAACAAAAACTTCTAATACACGTGTTCTTGCAGGTTGCCAAATGGTGTGCTACTTAAAACCACATTAAGCTAAGAAAGATAAAAAAACACACCATATTCAAAACACTATATTGTAGGTTTTAAAAGGGTATGTCCCTATCTACTCAACTGGAACATAACCCCTTTGGCATAACACCTTAAGCTACAACAATGGGGGTGGTTCCAAGAACCCTAAAGTAGTCCACCGTTGTGTAACCTCGTGGATGAAATAGGAAGTGCTCTCACTTACCCACTTGACTAGTACGCCTTGTGAGATAGAGTTACTAGTTATCCGTATGGCGACCCTAGGGAGAGCACATGTGGATGCACTAGTTGCCCTTTGTGCTCAAGGGGGTAAAGTAAAGCCGAGATACTCCCAAGATAGGCAAGGGACTATTTGGGTAAATTGCGCTCACTTAAGACAACTTTGTAACACCTAGTTGAGAGAACTTATTAAGGAGGCCATTCTATCTTGGAGCCCACTTTACTAGTCCATTGTTTGTGTCAAGCCATCACGAAGTGACAACTCATCTGGAATCTAAACCTTGTTTGTCGAACAAGACAAATAACCCTTGTGAGTTTGATCTAAGTGTCTTTCATCATGAAACTAAACTACATCCCACTTTCGCTTAGTTTATTCTTGTCTTTGGACGAGGCGAAACTCTACCCAAGTGGCACTTGGTTTGTTTTCATCTTTTTTGATCTATACCCTTGCATTCTCACCACCCATTTTTTCGGGGTGAGAAAGGTGCATACCTCATGCGTTTTTATCAAAGACAAGATTACTCGCCACTTTTTTTTCCATTCACACCCATCCATGTTTACGGCTAGGTTGTTAAACATCTAAAGTGCACAAGTACGCTTTTCATATCTTTGATAAATTCCTTCGATCTTGATTTCAAGATCATCTTCACAGTTGCAAGCTCGGTTCATCATTTGTCTTTTCTTGAGTTGATAGTTTTTCTTGCATTCTAGTCACACAACTTTGGTACTTATGTCACATTCTCATTTCTTTTGAGAACGTGATATAAGTCCCTCTATTGCGTGGTTACGTTGCTCGCACAATTGGAAAACTCCTTGTTATACTTATCACTTAGTTTCAATTTTGACATCATCTAGAGTCTTTTTGAAAGTGTCGATATCGCCTTATATATATCGTAATAAATTTGTCATGATACTAACACCTTGCTTGCTCGGTTAATGTATCACGATTACCTTGTTACGCTATATCTAGTCGCGACATCCATTTTTCAGAGGACTTAGCTTTCATCGGCATCCAAACTAATTTTAAGTATACCTCGTTGGGAGATTGCGTCAATACCGCTTTGATATTTAGGTCTTGTTAGAAAATCTAACTTGACCTATGCATTAATACGATATTGTCACTATCGGTTTTTAGGGTATAGGCTTGGTAGCACATTTGAGTGATTATTACATTTTAAGTGTGCATATGTATGTTTTCTAGATAAAAACAACTACATAACATTGCATCTAGGACACATTGTGGCATATTTCAAACATCACCTCAACGGCTTACGAAAAGCCACACACTAGCTTCATATAAACATTGGCTAGTAAATGCCTAAAAAGATGGCAACTAAATCAAATGAGCATGACTTAGGAGAAAACCCGTTCGGAACCTTCCCTTTTAGTGAAACAATTTAGTGCCTCTCTTTTCTCAAGTCAAGGATGCGGAACTATTAATTGACCACAGTGGAGAAGATCAGACTCTTCCGAAGAGAAACAAAGATTAGACCTAAATAGATTTGATGAACTCCTATATTATAAAAAGATCAAATACTTGCAAGAGTCTTGGAATTATGAGCTAAACGTCTGCAAGAACGCAAAGTAGAAACAAAGGTCATTAACCCTAATCAAGGAGAACAAATATTCATCTTAGACACGATAACCCTTTCGATGTGGGATACGCTTCCACTTCTGGGCAACATAAAGCCACTGTCGAAGGAGAACCATCACGAAAACCTCACTTTAAAGCTTCACATAAAGTGAAAATTGAGCGTAAAGCTTCCCCTCCTCTAAAATTTGATGAAGAAGAGGACCCTTGGTTGAGGAGGAGATCCTCCAAAAATAGATTTTGAAGTTAAGCCAGAAACTAGCAAACCTAGGCTCTTCAAGAAGAAACATATACAAAGACAAAGACAAAAACAAATTTAGTGAGTTTCAATTTGATCCACACACAGACTATACTTTCAAGGCAACTCAAGTAGAAAGACCAATGTCACCTACTAAAGAACAACTCATTCAAAAAGAGTTACGATTGATGAGAGATACACTCACTACATTACAGAGGGAAACATAGGCCAAAATAGGAAATATTCATATGAAGAACTATGCCCTTACCCATTCGATAAGGACATGTTACGGGAACCCTTCCCAAAACACTTTACCATTCCCAAGTTCGATAAGTATAAATGTAAAAGTGATCCTCGTGACCACATAAAATACTTTTATATGGCTTGTCAGGAGGTCGCATACAACGATAACTTCTTAATATGACTTTTTCCTCACAGCCTAGGATCCATGGGATTAGAATGGTTCTATGGCATACCTAAGGGCTCCATTACAACATGGCCCGCATTAGCGGAAAAAATTGTACGACATTAATCCTATAACATGGAAAGTGACATCACGATGAACGATTTATGCAATACAAAACAAAAACCCAATGAGACCTTTGTAGGCTTCTTACAACGATTACGAGGGTTAGCAATCCGTTTCCCTTGTGCATTACCAGAAAAATAGTTAGTGAGCATATTTTTTCCTAACTTAAACCTAGAAATAGCCTTTCATTTACAAATGCATTGTGGCTCAAACTTTGAAGAAGTCATAGAGAAATGCGGTCAAATCGAGAAAGCCCTCATCGCGAGGGGAACACTTAAATCATCGTTAAAGAAAAACATGAAGCTAAATCCATTGATAAGCCAAAACATTTAATAAAAACAAACATCTCATTAGTGATGGCATTACTCGAATCTAAGAGAGTCCAAGCCGTATGACAGGTCCACTTTTAAAACTTTCACAAGGACCTCATCCCAAAGCACCTACTAAACGTACATTTACGTCACTAACGAGTCCTTATCAGCCATCCTAAAATAATTAGATGGTGCAAAAATGGTGGAGTACCCTACCCAGAGGATGCTCCCAAGCCTGTTTGGTTCAAAGACCATGAATATTATGACTTCCACCGCGTTAAAGGACACAAAACAGATAGGTGTTTGAGACTGTGCCATTATGTACAAGACCTCATTAAAGAGGGCAAGATCGTTATAGATTCTCCCCCTGAATCAGGGAAAAATCAAAATGAGAAAATGGGTAAACATAAGGGACTATCACTAGCTAGTGATAGTCCCTTTGATTCACTTATAGGATGTATTCGCGCATCTAATGAACATGTCAATACTATCAGAATTTTAGAGAATAATTGTGCAATAGGGATGAGACGTACTCGTCTAATTATACCACACCCCATGCCTATCCCTCAAGAAGGTCAGTATAATCTAATAGATCAGCTAGAGAAAACACCTGCTAGGATATCTATTCTCGATCTCCTTAAGATCTCTATTTCCCACAAGAACATATTGTACAAACCATTACAAAATTCAGCATTTCTACGGACATAGATACCACAAACCTTTAAGCTATGATTGTGCACCTACACTCCAGGTGATCATATTACTTTTGATCACACTACAATCCCACGTAACAACCCAGAGCATAACTTGCCCTTATATCTAGAAGTGGTGGTTACTCGTCGCAAAATCAAGAGGGTACTTGTGGATGGTGGATCTGGTCTAAACATTTGTACTCTCAAGCTAGTTAAGCAACTAGGCCGTTTAGAGACAGATCTAGGAGCTAAAACTATCACAATTACGGCTTATGACAATGAGGAACGAGAATTAGTTGGAACTATAGTAGTTCCCATGGAAGTAGGCCCTACTTGTCATGACACAACCTTTCATGTCCTCGACTTGGATCTTCCATACAACATGCTCTTAGGGCGCCCATGGATTCATGCCATGCAGGCCGTTCCCTCGACCTTCCATCAAGTGTATCAAGTTATGTCATGAAGGTCAAGTGGTTACCATTCTAGGTGACCCGAAGCCATTCACACATTGTAGGGCATTGCACAGTTTTTCTCGTGTAGCTTATGAGTGTCCTTTTGTGGATGTAGTTGTCCCCTTACGAATAGAAGCTATGAAAAACCGAGTTGTTCCAGAATCACTCACACCTTACAATCAAGATTTTCCTTCATTGGTCAACCCTTTCACTTCATGGGAGGAAACATCAGCAAAATATGGCCCAGATAAGCCATTCACTCTTGAACAAGCTCATTGATATCAATCTTATCGCATTCCCAAGACAAGGGGTAGGCCTGATTTTCGGTTCAAGAACACTCGCGCAATGTCCTAAACCGTTGGAAAAATTTGTCCATAGTGGTCTCCTATATGAGGAGAAAATGTTAGAAGATCCTACTAGTAGAGTGCCAGAAGGCACCATGGCTTCATGCAATCAAGCACCTCAGTACATCAAAGGACACCGCATGATGTTTGTCATGGCTATAGCGGGTTTGGATGTGGCATTAATGCACAAGGTGGTTAAAGCCTATTCCCATCCCTCGTTTTAAGATGGATAAACATGGCCTTGGGATAAGGCCTCATGACACTCTACCCTCTGAGATTGACACCATCTCTTCTGAATGTGAGGATGTTTCATCTCATTCTGACAGCGACACAGATTCCCAATGTAGCCTCTACAAGGATCTTGCCTCCACAAACCTATTCCCAAATTCATCGATCCTTACCTTATCTAAATCCATTCCCTTAAAAAAATACCAAGTAACCCTTGTATATCCTGAACTCATAGATTGGGATCAACAACTTCACGTGCCCCTGGATTTCTTTGAAAATGATGAGGCATTTGCAGATTTCATGGGACTCAGGGATTTTATCCCAGCTAGGGACCACAAAAAGGATTTGTGATTCAACTAGACACCTATGCGTACTTCGGGGAAGAAGCAAAGATGTGTGGATGGTTGAATAAGAAGGTTGTAAATAAAAGTACAACCACCTCTGAGAAACTTGGCAAAAAGGATAAACGGAAATCTCACAGTGACAAACTCTTTGATAAACTCGTAGACAAACAGAACGAAGAGTCTAAAGATCAAGTGATTTATCCATTTAAAGATGATCATGAGCTACCGCAGAGTTCAATCTTACTCTTCCCCATGATCCTACACGGATGGAAGATGCTTCTAAAATGCTTGTTGAGGAAACAATCAACGTCAACATTGGCTAAGAGGAGCAGCCTAGAACAATAAAGTTGGGAGCTTCACTCTCACGGGGGGACAAAAGATCTTTGTAGGGATCTTAAAATAATATGCAGACATATGCGGATATGCCTAGTTTGGACCCAAAGCTAGTTGTGCACAACCTCGTTGTGCACCTAGATGCCAAACCAATAAAGAAAAAGTTGAGAAAAATGCATCCTAAGGTGGTGCTCCTGGTCAAAGAAGAATTAGAAAATCTATTAGCTACTGACTTTATTAAACCAATTGACTATTCAGAATGGATTTCTAACATAGTCCCAGTACAGAAAAATCCTGTGGGCATCAGAATCTACACTGATTTCCGGGACATTAACAAAGCATGTCCTAAAGATGACTTTCCCCTACCTAACATTGACATGATAGTTGATTCTATTGCTGGTTATGAAATGTTGTCCTTAATGGATGGCTTCTTAGGCTATAACCAGATACGGATTGCAGAAGAAGATCAACATAAAACAACATTCATCACCCCTTGGGGAACATTTTGTTACAAAGTCATGCCTTTCAGGCTCAAGAACGCTGGGCTACTTATCAGTGGGCCATGATAGTTATCTTCCACGATATGATAAGTGACATCATGGAAGACTATGTTGATGACATTCTAGCAAAATCCAAGAGTAGAAAAGAACACCCTGCAGTATTGAGGCGTATTTTTCAGCGTCTAGGGACTATAAGGTTCACTTGAACCCTAAGAAATGTGTCTTCGGTGTTTTATCAGGAAAGCTCCTAGGGTTCATTATTTCACAAAGAGGGATTGAAGTGGACCCCGCAAAGGTCACAACTATCATAGAAATTCCACCACCTACCACTCTCAAGCAACTAAGGAGTCTACAAGGGAAAATTTAGGCAATCCGTCACTTTATTTCACAACTTACGGATAAGTGCCACCCCTTTACCCATTTGCTCAAGAAAGATGTCACATTCAATTGGGGACCAGATTGTCAAAAGGCCTTTGCACTACTAAAATAGTACTTGGTCAGCCCACCTATGCTCATGCCACCTACCCCAGGTGAACCTCTCCTCCTGTACATCTCCACTACCCAGTTTGCTATTGGTGCATTACTTGCCCAATACAACTCAGGCCATAAAGAGAGAGTAGTTTACTAGCTCAGTCACACTTTGATTGCATACAAGTTAATTATAATAGCCTTGTTTAATTGAATTTTTAGAGGAAAGAGACCACAAAAGGGTCAAACAAGGGGAGTTAGATAGATCTAGGCGATGAGGTGTTTCCAACTTACGGGAAGAGGACTAGCTAGGGAAATATTAGGAATAATAGTGCTTCACCAAACTACGGTGTCTACATTTGCCCCTCTTTGGGGTGACATAAGCTATGTTACTTCAAAGAAAGTAGACAAGTACAAACGGGTAGAAAACTTTGAAGCCTAGAAGATGAAATTAACAGGAGGAAGGATGAAGGATGCCCCCTCAAGTGGCAAAAGCTATGAATATGGGGCAAGAAATCTCAAGAGACCCCAAATCCTTGTGCAAAGTCCCTCAATGGACCATCTGATAAGAAGTAAACAAGGTAATCTACTTTGCATGCATTAGATGTAAGCAAACAATCAAACTATGCAAATTAGTGAACCTCTATTCTTTGAAAGCTTATTAATAATGTGCCTAATAAGGAAACTAAGCAATCAGTTGTGTTTTTGAGAGAATGGGAGCTCACCATTAATGGCTTCAAGGCCAATGGTTCTTCCCATTTACTCCAAAAGCTTGGTGTGTGCAACAATGGTGAAGCAAACTAGCTCAATAAATGGAATGAAAACCTAAGTCTTAATAATGCTCTAATTTGGTTTAGAGGGAGAAGAGTTCTTAGGAAATGAGAGGGGGTAGTGGGGTATTTATAGTTTTCATTTGGGAGAATGAGAGGATTTTTGGTGCATGTGGGATCAAAAAGAGTCCACAAGTGGTTTAGGAGAGGTTGACCATGGTTAGGACTAGTTAACCTAGGTTAGGCTAATTAACCCTATTTAGAGAGAAATTAGGGTTCTGGGAGGGTTTTAAAAGATCTGATCAATCCAATGAAGTGGATTGATATTCCAGGGATCTAATAGAGGTGGCAAAGAAGAGGACATTAAGAGGATTTAGCCATAAAGAGGCTTATAATAGCCTGTTTAATTGACTTTTTAGAGGAAAGAGACCACAAAAGGGTCAAACAAGGGGAGTTAGATAGATCTAACTGACGAGGTGTTGCCAAATTGCAGGAAGAGGACTAGCTAGGGAAATATTAGGAATAATAGTGCTTTAGTCAAACTACAGGTGTCTACATAAATGATCCTCGAGAAATAATCATCTTCTTCATAAAACAAGCCACCAAGTACTAATGTGTACATACAAAATTCATGACATAGTGCCACATTAAGTTTCGGAGGAGATGAAGAGGATCCATAAAAGAATAAATTTCTTAAGAATACTTATGTAGAGGGATCTTTATGGAAGAATATGGAAGTTAGAAGAGGTCCTCATACCCCCAGAGTCGGAATATATTCTTTCAACCCCACAAATTCAGGTTTCTCTAGAAGATAAAGGTATTGAGTCACGTCTTGCAAATAATTATCCTAGATAGCTTCTTTTTCTCTCTCTTCACTTGCTATTCGTGATCAGCTCCATCTCTCATGTTTCTATCTCATGTATCCTCTCATCCTCCTCCACCTCTCACATTACCTCTTTCATCTCTTAGACTACTAATAAACACATCACTCAAATATTCATAACCTTTGGAGGCATTTCATTCATATAGATGTAGTACTTGATCGAAAATAAGAGGAATACGAGCTCTAGGGGCATTCTTCCCACATTTGATGCACTTTCTATATTTATACAAAGTTCCCAAATCCTTAAAAAGATAAAACCACTTCCCACCTTATAATTGATGTCATAGGTGTTCATTTTATCACAATTTCCAAGTCATTAGTCGAGAAATATGAAAGTGAGATGACATTGGTGAAATATAACTTGACTAGAATTTCTTTGGGAATCTAATGATGAAGGGGTATACATAATTTCAAGGATTTTGTAATGAGATTAGTAAGAAGAGCCAAGAAGGGAAAGTAGGATCAAGAGTATATCAAAGCACATGTTCACACCCTTACTACCTTTATCAAATATTTTTGGACCAAGATACTACTCCTATGGCCTCTCTCTATAAGTAAAATTATATGGGTGATATTGATAAGAAATATTTTTCAGACATCCACTTGTTTAGAATTCATGGAAACATTATCAAGGCATGGGTTAACTAACTCTCAATTGATGATTTCAATTCATCAATGAAAGAAGAAAATCCTGTGAGATTTTAGAAGAGGCCCAAGATAAATTTGATGTAGAAATAAATGTTGTAAAACAAGAATAGAAAATATGGGGAAATTTTAACACAATATCTACATATGATCACTTCCACTAATGAAAGGGTTCTCCATTCTAAAAATATTTTAAGTTTTTCAAAGGAAAATATTCCTCGCAAATGATCAAGAAGCATCAATGAGAATCAAAGTGGGAAGATAAAATGGCTAACATCCTCACCTAGATTCAAAAGAATAAAAGCTTGAAATCAAATATTTACATAGATCTACACCCCTTCACTATGATTTGATGAAAAAAAATAACTACAATTTCAACACATTAACCAAAATCACTGTTTTTTTTAGAATATGGTAAAAACAAACTATTCAATGTTATCCTTTAAGATGGAAACCTTGAATAATATTAGATAAATATACAATGTATGTCATCATGCGTCCAATGAACCTCCCTAATTATGTCAACAAAAGTACTAAGATGATTGATGTCATGGGTCTATGGTTGACTAATTTGGCCAACACTCTCATCCCGAGGGAAAATGAAATTGAAACAAAAGTTACCAAGTTCAAAATGCACATATTGAAGCCAAAGAAAGTTGATGGATCCAGAAGAACACCTATTCATCTCAAACTCAACAAATTCAATGCCTTGTTCATAACCTCTTCTATTTCCCCCAATTCTTTTCTTTTTCTTCATTGAAATTTGTGTTATTGTAGAAATCACTTTAATTGATTGTAAATTTAAATATTCAAATGTGATAATTTGAAAAATTATTGCCAAATCACTTAGTAAGAATTTATTTCTCTCTTATTATAAATAAGTTGTTTTCCATTGTATCATTAGCATTAAATGTCTTCGAATTTTGTTTCAAAATTAGCGAAAGTGATAACTACTAAAAACTCTAACAAATCCAAATAACTAGACTAACACCACATAGTCTATTAATAAAGCTAGGAATTAACAATAGTAACATCAATGATTAAAGATTATTGGAACACTTAAAATAACTAACATGATATCAATCAATCTTAGCTAAAGCATGCCTACTTAGTATGAATTGCTAACTAACATAGACCTAAATAGATCTAAGAGAAATCAAATTATGGTTTGTTGTTACTTCACAAATGGTGAGAGGATCTCTCTAACAATGGCTACAAGGCCATATTAGATATCCCTCTACTAACCAACATGAATATTGGAGGCAAAGATTGAGCAAGCTAATCCAAGGAGGAAGTAAGGCTCTTAATCATATTTCTTATATGATATGCAATTCAAAGCATGGTGTAAATTTTAAAGGTAGGTGCTTAGTCTTTTTATAGTTTTATATTTGGGGAAAACTTACATCTTGGTGCATGTGGGACTAAAAGCACAAAGTATATTAAGGTTTTCTAATCATGATTAGTGAATTAACAAGTGATTAGGATGTGAGGAGCCTTAATCAACCACTTAGGGTCAATTAAGAGGCTAAGATAAGCTTTTGAAGCCTTCTGAGATGTCTTGGAGGGAAATGGGGTGATTTTGAATGGTTGGAAGAGGGGTTTGAGTCAATAATAGGGTTTATTGACCAAAAAAAGGGTAAAATAGGCTTAATTAACTAATAATCACTAATTGTTTGTTTGAAAGAGGATTTTGACTAATGATGTGTCGTAAATTGGCATCCTGAATGTGAAAGAGGTTAGGTAATCAACAAAGCATTGTTAATTAACCAAAATGGTAAGAAACATTATTTAATTAGCGGATATCACTAATCATAATGGAAATAGTAAGAATGAGAGTGATTAGTGTGCTTTTATCAATAAGATTGCAAAAGTTGATTTTAGGAGTCTACATTTTCCCTTGTTTGAGGTGAAGTAAGTGATGTCACTTAAAACATAGTAGACAAGCATAAACAAGTAAATTTTTGAAAAAAATTAGTATAATGAAGGATGCCCCTCGAGTGTCGATGGGGTGATAGAAGAAGTCAATCGACGATCAAAAATATGATCAAAACAGATATAGAAGAAATAGGATAGGGATAAACATGATTGTTTATTGCCCTAGGTGTTTTGGAAGAAAAATAATAGTGATAAGACATGATAGTGGAGAATGTAGGAATAGCTCTTTGCATCCAATCTTCAATAAGAAAATTTGTTTCATCATGTTGCCCCTATGATCTACATCATCGGCCCTTATTAAAATAAACAAAAGTGTAAAATAACATGAAAAGCTATATTACTAACATTTGTTCATTGCTAAAAATGTGTAACTCCATGCAACATACATAATGCAATGCAATACGAGAAAGTAAACTAGCTAACCTAATAGAGAAACAAGTACAATCACATCTACTCAAACAAACAATGTTCAAGATAGTTGTACCCATGTTTTTGTTATCAAGCTTCAGTTCCCGAATGTTCGTGTTTTAACGACAAGGGTTAAAAATGGTGCCCCAAGAAAGGATACATGCAAGGGGAATAATGGAGGACACAAGTAGTCCCATGAAAATCATTCATGCACTATGACACAATCTCTGACAACTCATTGTTGCATGGGAGTACTAACATAGTAAGCAAGCCAACTTTGTTAATGGAGGTAGATCACAATGATCTGCAAGTCGTTTGAGACAAGAACAAGCAAGAACCTAAGAAAGATATTTTTGTAGGACAAATTTTGATGTTCGAGGACAATGCATTTGATACAAACTTCAGTTGTGTGCATGTCGTTTAGCAATTTTTGAAAAAAATAAATTTTAAATTTTTTGATTTTTAATGATTTTTACCAATTTTTTTGGATTTTTTGAAAAAAATTATACTGTTTTGAATTTTTGAATTTTTGGGAAGAAAATATTGTAGAAGAAATGACAAAGTCATGGGACATCGACAAAAGACGCCTGGAAGGAAAAATTATGTTCCAAGTAGTAGAAAGGGTCTCAGGGAAGCAAAAACCTACCCCAACGTAGAGAAAATAGGTGAAAAAAAATTATTTATTAAAAATAATCTCACAAGTGCTAGAAGAATTTAGAAGAAACACGACGGTCCCAATGTGCTTCGGGGGTGAGAGACATGTTATAGGAGGAAATAGGTATATAAACCACGCCACAGGGGATAAAAACCGTCACAGTGAGTTTATTTACCACATACACTTACCCTTTTTACTGTTGAGTGAGCTCTGACCTACGAGAGAAAATGAAGAGGGTGTAGAATCAGAAACACTATGCAGATAATGTTTGAGACTACATGCGTCTTCCCATGAATGGCCCACAGGTACACAAAAGCCAAACTTTCACTTTTTTCCTTTTGTAGTGCATTTATTAGCATTCAATTGCATTTAATAGGGTGGAGGATCCGCGATGAAAAGCACCAAAGTGTGGCCCTTAGGGAACATAGAAGTTTGCGGGGGCATGTTGGTGTTGAAGGCACCCAGCGCATCCACGCTAGTGTAAAGGAATGTGCACTCGCGTGTAATTTTTAGTAAAAAGCGCATATGCCTACGCGTAGGTGTGAAAATGGGAGTGTTGGCGCGCGTTAGAGGATTGGGGAGGCGTGCTTGTGTGACAACGTAGGTGCTGATGCGGGGAAAAGTAGGCATTAGTGTTTGAGGGTGCTGCACAAAGAGGGGAGTGCTAGTGTTGTATGGGAACGCTAGCGCCGTATGGGGCACGTTGGCACAAAAAAGTATATTTAAATTACTTTTTATAAGAATTAGGAAGTTTTTAGGAAAACTTAGATGATAGAATAGATGAATCAAGATGATGAAATAAAAGAATAAAATTGTAACAAACGACATGGCTAACCTTACGAGATGGACCTACCTTGATTAGGGATGCAGGAGCGACACAGACGACTCCAGGCCTACGAGGCAACATTTCGTCAACGAGACCATATCTACTTCGAGATGCTACTTTGGATGTTACTGGGTCTATCATACATGGGCTCACTGCCATAGATCGCTTTGGACCATAGCCTTCTCATAACCTTAGCTAAGAGATGGTAGAGTGAGAGCCAGACATTTAGCCTTCCAACAAGCGAGATGAAATCTTTAGAGGATGCTTGGCAGATTTTTAGAGTGCATATTCAGTGGTCATCTGGTGATGTATGACAACCATCGTGGTCATAACTCGTAGAGAATTGTTGTGATTTTTTGAGTATCAGACATACCTCATCGGGGTATGTCACCATATATTACTGGATGCATGGTTGATCGTCGGCTTGGGTGAGTTCCCCTATATCTTATAGCTCTTGTCAATGCACTGTTCACCTGACAAGACTGGTGCTCATTTTTCTTTGGGCCTAATTGGAGTGATACATGGACTCATCAGTGGGGAGGTTTATTACTTAGGGGCAGTGTATACTAGCCCATTTGTACACAAATTTGCATTTGATAGCATGTCATGGTTAGAAGACCATGGGACCGACGACCTTACTTCAGATATGGGCCTAGGATTATATTGTTATAGGACGCCCTATAGGAGCATTGCAATCCCGAGCTCTCAACAAGCCATCTATCATGGGTTGGGTTCCCAATGGTGATGACATTCGCAGTCACATGGGAGACACAGATTTATATAGGCGAGCCTATAACAAGGTACAACCTCATATGATTATATAGCGCCATATAGGTTATATCAATGGCCTTAGAATGCAGAGTTGAGCACTGCAATTGTTGATCATTTCATTATTGGGAGCAGGAGCTACATCCTTGAGTGGTATAGAGTGGATAGGGTCTAGCAATAGTTCGAGTCTCATTCGAGGGATTCCCGACGATGAGATGTGGTACGGGTGGAGATCCAGAGAGAAATTTCATATAGGGTCGTGGATTAGGCTAGGAAGAGCTTGTACCAATTTTTATAGGTGGTCCCACAACCTTATGTGCATCGATCACAAATAGTAGATCCAGGAAGAACCCAGATTATCAAGGATGGTATGTTGCAAATGTAGTGGTTGACGATTCCACATGCATTGTTAGGGGTATAGCAACAACACACGGGTACGTGGCCCAGATCCTAGGGCACGGGATAAGGAAGATCCCCGAGAAGGTCCATAGGTAGGGCCGTAAACAAGGATACAGGTACAATAGGTATTGGTTCAACAATAAGTGGTTGTGCAACATTAGGTAGTGGTACAACCACATGCATAGGCACCACGGATGCTACTTCAGTTCCACTATAGGCACTATTACAGAACCTCCATCACCCCCACATGTGATTCCACCACATAGTCCACCAGGAGGTGGAGGGATGTTGGAAGTGGAGAGGAGATGGAGGAGGATATAGATGGTGGTGGGCGGTGGTGCCTTGCGCAAAGAATAGTTACAACAGGTTATAGCCTACAACTTCAAGCTATAGGCGAGAGAGATCAGCTCACTGCAGAGTGAGATCAGGTAGTCATGAAGAGGGCACAACTATAGGTTGAGAGGTATTAGGTTTTATCAGAGAGGACCCAACTGTAGGCAGAGCTAACGAGTGCAATAGTGGAGCGTGATATGCTTTAGTAGGTAGGTACCTCCTCAAGAGTAAAACTTATGGTAGTTCGTGTGCCTCCTTGGCGGTGAGGCCACCTATTATAGGATGTTATATCATGCAGTCATCCCAACCGAGAAGAGCTCCCCAAACTACAGCTAGATAGTTGGTAGCCTATCACGATCTAGATCACATAGGACCTCACGATCAGCGAGGTCGACATCAACATCCATCACTCATCATGGATCTTCTTCTCATCAGATACCACCACCTCAGGGCCCTAGGCCAGGAAGTCCTGGAGAGGGTGAGATTCGTGGTTGACTCTTTTATTGATGTACTAAATCTATATTTTTGGTGTATCACCTCGATATGAAGGTACACTTTTGTATGGATGTATATGTATTGGTTTTTATCATGCCTCCTGATGAAGGCACATTTTTACCCATAAACGTGATGGTGTTTTGTATCTAATATGCATCAAGACACATTGATTTTGTTCATGGACATTTGCTATTTATGGATATATGATGATTGATGGATTACTGATGTATCACATTTTTTTTATGAGATATCATGCTTAACATGTATGTTTATTATGGTTTATGTTTTTATCACATGTTGTTAGATTATAATATAGCATCTAATGATATCACTTTATATGTTTGATGAGATACTTTTGTGTTATATCTATCACATTTTTGTATGAGATAGCATGTTTAATCCACATTTTTATTATGGTCTATGTTTGAGGGGGGGACAGAAGGTGGTCCCTCTTGCCCCCCTTGGCGATATTAGATGATGTTAGCTTAGCATACATCTTTAACTTTCATGTTCATGATTATGTAGGTTAGCCGTTATTGATATATGATGTATAGATGATATGATGATGAAATGACAACAAATCTGCACAAGCAAACAACAAGCACAAATTAATCAAATCTAATCAAAACAACACAACTATCTACAAGTATGCAAGATAAAATGAACTCAATGCAATGCATAACAAATTAAAGTAACACTCAATCTAAGTAAGCAAATGAATCCAATTTAAAGCACACAATACAAAAAATTAATGCAATCAAAACTATACAAACCAACAACTAAAAGTAAGCAAACTACTACTTTGTTTTTGCGGGACAATTTTGAAACGTTTTTCGTTGTTTTGGTATTATCTTAAGACAATGTTTTATTGTTTTTGAATTTTCTATGAAACATATGTGAATGTTTTGAGTTTTTCCGACTAACATATCTAAATGTTTTGGAATTTTCACAAAGTTATACGAATGTTTTTTGTGTTTTCTAGGAAGGTTTCCGAAGCGAACGTGAAAGAAAACGAAGAAACATGGATGCCCCCAGCGTTAGATGGGATGTAAAAGGGAAAAATGCCACGTATAATGTGCAAGAATAAATGATGCAAAGTTATCCCCAGACTTGAGATGGGAATATTCAAAGGAAAACTCTTCGCATTCAAAACTAGGATCAACCGGATCAAGGCCAAGAGGGCTAGGCTCAAAAGTAGCTCAGATGTAGATAGAGGCTAGCTTAGGAAAAAGCTATCATAATACTAGACCTGAAATGCTTGTGGAGAATGGACCCTCCATGGCACCGGAAATTAGTTTTCACCAAAGGACTTGGCCAAAGTGCCACAATTGCGTGGTTTTCACTATTGGACGCACTTGTTTAATTCTCTTTTTTTCTCTTTTTATACTTTTTTTGTTTTTCGATATTTTAGGGATCCCACTCTTAAACGTAAAAACATTTAAAATGTATTGCATTCATGAGTTCCCGAATATCTTGACCATCTGAGTAAGTAAGCTTGTAGGCTCCTGAACCAAACTTTGTGACCACAACATATGGTCCCAACTAGTTAGACTCAAATTTACCTTTCTTTTCTTTCACATTTGTGGTTTTGAAATGATTTTCTTTTAGCACCAAGTCTCCTACCTCAAATTTACGAGGTATCACTCTTTTATTATAGCTTCGCCACACTCAATCATGATACACTTTAATCTGATTCAAAGCATGGAGTCATTTGTCATCTAATAGCTCCAATTCTGCCAATCGAGCTACTCTGTAGTCTTCCTCTTCATTCAGGTAATCTCTCAACTCTATATGCAAAGAGGGGAGCTCGATCTCTAGGGGTAGTACGGCTTATGTGTCAAACACTAGGGAGTATGGAGTGGCACCTGTAGGAGTGCGAAAGACGTTTTGTATGCCCAAAGGGCAAGGTGAATTGTAAGTGTCGATTACGACTTGTAGTATTTGCCATCTTCTCCATAATACGATGAGGGTTTTATTAGAGGCTTGGATTTCCCATTACCTTAAGGGTAATAGGGGTTGAGAATTTGAGAGATATTTGAAAATGTTTACATAATTATTTCACCGTTTTGTTTTTAAAATACTTACCATTATCATCTACAATGACGAGAGGGGATAATTTAATCGACAAATGATGTGGTTCATTATAAACTTAGATCTCTACACACCTTCGACATAGGTAAGAGGAATAACATCTACCCATTTTGTGAAATATTCTGTGGCAGTGATAATGAACTTGTGACCATATGAGGATATAGGGTTAGATTTACATTTAATATTGAGCCCCCACTTTGAGAATGACCAAGGTTTCATGGTAGGATGTAATGATTGTGATGGTGTGTGTATCAAATTGCTATATTTTTGACAATGCAAGCATTTCTTTACATATTTGCAACAATCATTTTCCATGCTAGGCCAATAGTAGCCTACTTTGAGTATTTTCTTTGCTAGGATAGTCCCATTTGTATGAGCCCCACGATGCCTTCATCCACTTCCTCGATTGTTAGGATGGATTCGTTTGAATTTAGACAACGTAACAAATTCCCGTCATAGCCTCGACGAATAGAGTTCCCCAAGTAGGGTATAGTGGGCTATAAGGTGGATGATGTTTCGTTTATTTGTATGGGAAATATTGGCAGGAAAGGTTCTATCGTGAAGGTAATTAAAGATGTCATTATACCATGGGGAAAAGGGACCGACAACTTCACATACCAAACATGAATCTGGCATGTCATATGTTGGTGTTCGTATTGTCATCACCAATCCGGCACTATGATAATTCTCCACCAGAACTCCTTGTGCTATGATTATTTACTAATGCACAACTTTTAGTTTGGTGGATGTAATCTGGAAACACAACAACAAACATAACACAAGAATACCATAGACTATGATACGAAGGAATGATGAAAAATCTGAAATATAAGTGTAAATTATAATATCAACATGAAATTGTTACAATCTCACCCATGAGGTACTTCAAGTGTTACTAACTTCACTTGCCTTCCAACAATAACTATGGGAGAACTTCACAATTACACCTCTTAATGGCTTCTTTAACACACCTTCTAAATGATGGCTTCCTTTACACACTTACTCATACAATATTTCTCACTACTTCCTTCTATGCTAAATGAGGGGGGTGGCCTCTTTATTTATAGAAATTTCAGGCTTATCCACCTTATCTCTAAGATAGGATAAGAAATCTACTCTGACGAATCATATTCCATACCTTAACTCTTATCTTTACATGTAAGCTTATCTTTTAAGATAAGATAAACCTTATCATTTCACATGGGTTCCACCTTTTTAGACTTTTTACAAATAAAATACACAAAATATTTATGACATCACTCCTTGTCCTTATTACTAATATAATATTTCTAATTCCTAATCATGTAGACCCTACTTCTCTACTTACCCTAACTTTGACATTTTAACATTACCAAACCACTTATGACAAATATTTACTTTTTACCACAACATTCCTATTGTACTTTGACTATTACCATACTATACATTATTGGCGGCATCGTACCGGTAGTGTCATTATCTTCTATCGGACGCCACTACTAATTATACTTAACAACATCCTATTCCTAATACATACATTAATGAAATAGAAATTACGGAGGAAAATTTTAGTGTCGACATCTTCCCCTTCCTAGCTTCTACTCCGTCCTCGGAGTAGACTATTCTGGTGCTTGGAAAATCTTTAACTTGTCATGGTTGACCCATTTCGTAATGGGAGTGCCATCCAATTCCTCCAGTCGATATGTACCATTTTCATGCACAACTACTATTTTGTAGGGCCCCATCCATTTGGGAAGAAATTTTCTCTGCCTTCTTTTTTTGTATCTGGAATCATATACTAGAACCAAGTCATTCACATGAAATGGAGACCAACGGATCTTTTGATCAAAGTATTCCTTCTACTTCATTTTCTTCTTATATCTTGTATCCTTCGCTATTTCTCTCATTTCCTCTAGCAAATGAAGATGTACCAACCTTTCTTTTACTGAATCACTTTCATCCATCCTTTCATTTTCATAACTCTCACAAGTGGAATATCAAACTCAATAGGAAGAACTTGATCAATGCCATAAGCCAACTAAATGGGGAGTATCATGTTGCTGACTTTGATGTTGCCCTATATACCCACAATGTTGCATGAATCCTTTTATCCCACTTATGTACTGCAGGTTGCATCTTTTGCTAGAATTTGACACAACACAAAATTTATTCGTTCCACATGTCCATTTGTGCTTGGCTTGTAAGTTGTTTCCTTCCTATGCTTAATAGAAAATTTGTTTACCATGGCTTCTACCACCTCATTAATGAAGTGGCTTCCTTGATATGTTACAATTTCTAATGGACAACCAAATCTAGTGATAATGCGTTCATATACAAACCTTGCCACTTCATCCATGAAATTTATTTTCAATGGCCTAGCTTGACCCACTTGGTTAAATAATCATGGCAACTACAATATACTTATTTTGGCATGGGGTAGTTGGAAGTGGACCTACAATATCTATTCCCCACTTTTCAAAGGGACCAAGTGGAAGAATAGGGCATAATGGAGCTGATGAAGTCTTACGGTTACCATGTGTTTGAAAAATATCACATGTCTTACAATAATTATAACAATCTCTAAAAAGAGTGGGCCAATGATAACCTGCATCCAAGATCCTTCTTGTTGTAAGTTGTCCAGAGAAGTGTCCTCCACATGTACCATTGTGGAATTCTTCTATTAGCTCCTTCCCTTGATCACGTCCAACTGCCCTCTTGTACTGTCCATCAGGTCCTATTTGAAATAATACTCCATGCAGAATAGAATATGGATGACTGACTTGAGTAATCTTCCTCTTAGTCTTTGCATTGGCACCATCAAGAAACTTGAATTCATTCAAATAATTCCAAATATCTATGTATTCACTAGGGATTGTGTCAAGGGATAACAATGCTACATCTAGGAAATCATCATCATCACAAGATGAACCTAAACCATCATAGGCTCGAGAGAGTGCATCTGCATTGACATGCTTCTTTCCTAGCCTATCTATAATATCAAATTCAAATTCTTGTAGCAAAATTATCCATCTTGCTATCCTCCCTGATGGGTTAGGCTTATTTACAATATATTTTAGAGTCTTGATGATCTATTACAACTGTAAACTTCTACCATAACAAGTAATTTCTAAACTTTTTACAGCAAAAATGATAGCTAGAGCCTCTTTTTCAATTATAATATAATTTACCTCAGCACTACTCATTTGTCTGCTCCCAAAGTAAATTGGATGATCATTCCCATTTTCATCATTTTGGCTCAGAGTACTTCCTAGTGCTACATCTGAAGCATCAATATACACAATGAATGGCTTGCTCCAGTCTGGATTCTTTAAAATAGGTGAAGACACCAAAGCCTCCTTCAGTTGTTCAAAATCTTCATGCTTTTCTTTCTAGTTCATAAGTAACATCCTTCTTCAAGAACTAGGTTAGTGGCTGTGTAATCTTTGAGAAATTCTTGATGAACCTTCTATAGTAACCCACATGGCCTAAAAATGATCTCAACTTACTTCTATTCATAGGAAATGGTAACTCTTTGATTTTGAAACTTTATCGGGATCGTACAATACCATCTCTGGATACTGACATGCCCTAACAAAACACCTTTAGAACATCCAAAGACACACTTTGTAGGGTTTAGTGAGGCTTGTGCTTCATCTAACCTTTGAAATGTTGTCTCCATCTAGTGCAGGTGGTCCATCTTGCTCCCATAGATGCAAAAATCATCCAGAAATACTTTGATGAAGTTTCCAATGTAGGGTTCAAACACCATATTCATCAAATGTTGGAACGTTGCGGAGCATTACACAACCAAAAGGCATAACTCTATAAATAAACATTTCCCAAGGAGTGGTGAACATGGTCTTTAGTTGATCTTTCTCCGTTATATGAACTTAGTTATATCTCGCTATATCCATCAAAGAAAACTATAGCACTCTGGCATGCTACTTCATCCAAGATCTGATATGAGAATGGAAGAGGGTAATGATCATTCTTTGTTTCCTTGTTGAGCTTCCTATAATCAACACAAATGCGTAGCTTCCCATTCTTTTTTATTGAGATCACAATAGGAGAAACCCATTATGAATTCTCCATAGCAAATATGAATCCTGCATCAAGCAACTTATCTATTTCTTCTTTTACAGTCTTGGAAAAATTAGGATTCATTCTATATGACATTTTCTTTATGGGCTTAGCACCATCTACCAGCTCAATAGAATGTTCTACCCAACTTACTTGATGGAGTTCCTTGTAATTAAAAGTGAATAGGTGTATGTACCTTCGAAAGAGCTGGAGGTAGGATTCCTTCTCACTCTCCATCACAGCATCACCAATATTTATTTGTTGGAGATGATCATTAATTTCTTCTTTAGATAATTTTATGGGTTCATGAGTCGGTGTGACTGGAAGGATATCCATGACTGAAACATCAACCTCACTTTCTTCATCTTCTATGTCCACTTCACTAGTACTAGAGTAATCAGAGGATGTCCAATCATCAGTTTCATCACTTGAATCCACAAGTTTTGCCTTATGATGCCGAGGGATCATGTTTATCTTCACCCTCTCTCTGCCACGTCCAAGTGTCATGAAGCCTTCATTCCAGTAGTTTCTTGCATGAACTCTCCTTAGTCATGGCCTTCCCAACAACATTGGGTACGCAACATGACTATTTTCATCACTGAAAGTCTACCACACATCTGAAACACCCATAATGAGATATTTCTACATTTGAAACAACACCTTCTGGTTTAGTTTTTCCCTTATTTAATGACCTTAACATAAGTGTTGAGGGGCGATCAATTTTTAAACCCAACATATTCATTATAGACTCGGTCATTACATTAACTGCAACACCTCCATCAACTAAGACATCATGAATTGAAATACCATTACATAATACCTTAGCTTGTGGAGCGTAGGGATCTACCTCTGCCTCCAAAATAGGGACCTCAACCTCCTTCCTTCATCAAGCATTGAGTCCACTTCGCAGCTCCCGCCTCTTCTCAGAAGACATAGCCAGAAGTTGACCATATGTAATATTTGCAGGCCTTTTGGATAGATCTTTTAAGATGGAGTATGGTCCTTGTCCCTGTGAAATCAAAAAATCCTACACACCTAACTTTCTTCTCCTATGTTTCTTACTAGTTTCTCCTTTCATCTTCTTAGGATCATTTCCATCTTGGTTATATTTTTCTTTATTTATTTTTGTTACAAACACATCTGCTTCATTATTTATGCTCCTATCTACTACATCAAAAGAATTCACAGGTGTTTTCCTTTATCATTATCTCTTGTACCAGATGTAGAAGCTCTATCTGGAAAATTATACTTATAATGACCCTTTTTATGACAACCATAACATATAACTTCAGAAATATTTCTTTTTGGACCTCTATCTCCTCCACGAAAACTAAATTCTTTTCCTTGAAGAAGATTAATAGTTAAGCGGCCCATCTTCTGAGCGAGATCTTCATACTCGGTAGATGTACTAGGAGAAATATTTGTGCTCACCGAGAGTGGTTGTGGATTCGGACCAAAGGTGTTGGTGTAGGCTCTACCTTAGCAACAATTTCTTTGGGCTCTTCTCCATGTTTTCTTTTTGCCTTCTTACAATCTCCTTTGCTTGTTCGAGGGTCGCCTGACGGTCATACTTCACTCGTTGTCTGATCTCGGCTTCATCCCAAGAATGATGTGCTTACTGAGAGGAGATTATCCATGCCATTCATGAACCCATCCGCTAATCTTTCCTTCCGATTTGGGCATCGAGCTTCCTCCTTAGGTCTAGAACACGAGCATGATAATCTCTTATCTTCTTCTTCTCTCCTTGGGATAGCTTTGTGATATCGATCATGAGATCTGCATATTTCGTTGTTCACCAAATTCTTCAAGAAAACTTTCGAGTTAATAAATCCCATGAGTTTTTACATTATCACCTAGTGTTTCAAACCACACAAGGGCTGAACCATCCAAAAAGGTAGGAAAAAATTCAGTCCATTGTTCCCTTCTTATGAGACCATTACAAATGTAAGATCGTTTAAATTCTTGAATGAAAGAGGAAGCATCTTCATTAGATTGGGTTGAAAAATAGGAATCTTCCCCATTTTCAAAAGTAACCACAGTGAAATACCAACCCACAAGTACAATCAACAAGACTTATGTGTACAAATAATTGGAATCACTATAATAGAAAGTGACTTTACACCTTTCTATAGTAAAATAGGAATGACCACGAGTAAACTATGGTAAAACTTGACTTACTACGGTAAAAACTAACTTTACTGTGGTAAACACTATTCATAGTAAAAAGTGAAGTTACTGTGGTAAATACTATTCACGGTAAAAAGTAAAGTTACTATGGTAAATACTATTCATGGTAAAAAGTGACTTTACCATGGTAACTACTATGCATAGTAAAAACAAGGTTACTCTCCAAATGATTTCTGACTAAGTGGGAATATCTCTCCAGAAAATCCACCAACGAGGAATGGTCCCGACAATGAATCAAAATGTTATCACCAATCTGCACTATGATAATTCTCCACTGGGAACTCCTCGTGCTATGATTATTTACTAATGCACAACTTTTAGTTTGGTGGATGTAATTTGGAAACACAACAAACATAACACAAGAATACCATATACTATGATACGAAGGAATGATGAAAAATATGAAATATAAGTGTAAATTATAATATCAACATGAAATTATTACAATCTCACCCATGAGGTACTTCAAGTGTTACTAACTTCACTTACCTTCCAACAATAACTATGGGAGAACTTCACAATTACACCTCTTAATGACTTATTTAACACACCTTCTAAATGATGGCTTCTTTTACACACTTACTCATACAATATTTCTCACTACTTCCTTCTATGCTAAATGAGGGGGGTGGCCTCTTTATTTATAGAAATTTCAGGCTTATCCACCTCATCTCTAAGATAGGATAAGAAATCTACTCGACGAATCATATTCCATACCTTAACTCTTATCTTTACATGTAAAGCTTATCTTTTAAGATAAGATAAACCTTATCATTTCACATGGGTTCCACCTTTTTAGACTTTTTACAAATAAAATACACAAAATATTTATGACATCACTCCTTGTCCTTATTACTAATATAATATTTCTAATTCCTAATCATGTAGACCCTACTTCTCTACTTACCCTAACTTTGACATTTTAACATTACCAAACCACTTATGACAAATATTTATTTTTTACCACAACATTCCTATTGTACTTTGATTGTTACCATACTATACATTATTGGCGGCATCGTACCGGTAGCGTCATTATCTTGGACGCTACTACTAATTATACTTAACAACATCCTATTCCTAATACATACATTAATGAAATAGAAATTACAGAGGAAAATTTTAGTGTCGACAATACATACTCAATGAAGAACGACACATCGTTGTTCCCAAGTGGGATACTCAACATGGATCTTACTGTGTCCATAACATCCGCTTCTCTATTTTGTGCTCTTGGGATTTTTGAAATGTAATCTGCTCAAAGAACTCCTTCAAAGAATCAACCATTCTCTTGTATGGAAGAAGTTTCTCATCTTTAACTTTATATTCATTTGTTACATGTTTTATAATCAACATGGAATCACTGATTATGTTTACTTGTATGATATCCCACTTAATAGCTAGCTTCATCCTTGCAATAAGGGCCTCATATTCTGCTATATTGTTTTTGTATGGGAATCCGAGCCGGAATGCCTGAGGGATCAAGTCTCCTGAAGGAGTGATCAACACAACTTCGACACTTGAACCATGAAAGGTAAAGGAGACATAAAAGTATAGTTTATATAGAACAGATTCCTCAAGGTACATTGTGGATGCATATGGGAGTTCCAGACTCAAAGGTTCAATGTGCAGTAGTGGGGCTTTAGCCATTGATCTGCTAGAACTCCGTCATTTCACTAATTTTTTTCGGTGTACATACTCAATGTCAAAGTCACTGAGTAAGATGATCTAATTAGCCATATTTCCTGTGAGTGCGGGATTTGATAACAAGTACTTTAATGGATCAAACTTTGAAATAAGCTTGACCTTGTTATTTAACAGATAATGGTGGAGCTTCAAAATCAAAACCACAATAAGCAAGACTTTTCTATCTATGGGTAGTTGAGCTCGTAAGCTATCAACGTTCGGCTTAAGTAATACACAACTTTTTCTTTGCTCCTTATCATATTGGGCCAATAATGCCCCAATTACAAAGTGTGTGGAAAAAATGTAGAGTAACAACTGTTCACCTGCCGTGGGTGGCATTAGAACATGGGGTTTTGCCAAATATGCTTTGAGCAACACAAATGCTTGTTGTTCTGGTCCCCAATGAAAACTGACATCTTTCTTGAGAAGATGTGTGAATGTGTGACACTTGTCTGCAAGCTAAGAGATGAATCTTCTAATTGCTTGGATATTTCCTTGCAAGCTTCACAATTGTCTGATATTCATCGGAGGAGGCATTTCTGTTATAGTAGTAACCTTTGTTAGATCTACTTTTATTCCTCTCTCGTGAAACAATGAATCCTAATAGTTTTCCAGATAACATGCCGAAGACACATTTCTTTGGGTTTAGGCGAACCTTATAGTCCCTTAGACATTGAAAGATGTGTCACAAGATCTCTGGATGATCTTCCCGAGTCCTAGATTTTTCCAATATATCATCCACATAATCTTCCATGATGTCACTGATCATATCATGAAAGAATACATTCATTTCCCATTGATAAGTCGCACCTGCATTCTTAAGGCTAAAGGGCATGACTTGATAATAGAAAGTCCCCATGGGGTGGTAAAATTTGTCTTATGTTGATCTTCCTCAACAATTTTTATCTAGTTATATCCTAAAAATCCATCCATGAGTGATAACATCTCATATCCAGTTGTTGAATCGATAATCATGTCGATGTTGGGAAGAGGGAAGTCGTCCTTAAGAAAAGCTTTATTAATATCTCAGAAATCGGTGCAAACTCGGATACCAACATGTTTATTTTGCATAGGGACTACATTGGAAATCCACTCTAAATAATCGTAGGGCCTGATGAAGCCTACTTCCAATAATCTTTCTAGCTCTGCTTTGACCAACAAGGCGACGCGAGGATGCATCTTTCAGAGCTTTTGTTTTATGGGCTTGGCGTCTGGGTGTATAACAAGATTGTGTACCACTAATGTACAATCAAGTCCTTACATGTCTATGTAAGACCACGAAAAGATATCTACAAATTATCTCAAAAATAGTGTAAAGTTTTTGTTCTTGAGTGAGTGCAAAGCTCCCAACTTGAATATCCTAGGAAACTCCTCTGTGCCAAGTGTTGACATCTATTGTCTCCTCCACCAGCAGCTTTGGACTCATCCTCCATGTGCATAGGATCATGGGGTAGATTAAGATCTTCTTCTTCCACAAGTGGCTCGAAGAGATTGTCATTTTAAATTAGGTCAACTATCTTGTCTGCATTGATTGTTCTTTTTGTTTGTCATGAGCGCCTCGTAGATTTTCACTATAGGACTTGGACTTTTTACAAGGATTTTTGGCGGAACTTTTGCCCTTGTTTTGTTTTTTTCTTAAATGACCGCACAATTCTGCCTCCTCCCCAAAGTACGTGCATGTGTTAAGCTGAATGGAGAATCCTTTCTTGTGGTCATTTATTGGAATATTATCACGAATGCCAAGGAACTCACTAATAGCCTCATCATTCTAAAAGATGTTGATTGACACATGTTGTTATTGGTCCCAATTCACGAGTGATGGGTAAATAAGGTCCAATTTTGGAATGGTAAGGGATATATCAGGTGTTATAGTTAGGATAGCCATGTTAGAAAACAAGTTCATGGAGGCAAGGTCTTTGTAAAGACTACACTAGGAATTTGTTTCACTTTTGCATTCAGACAGACTATCTTCACGCTCAGAAGAGGTATCCTTGACCTCTAAGGGGTGAGATTCTTACAGGTTGGATGCCAATGCCAAACTTACTTACTATATGATGAGCTATCATAATAGCTTCTAGTATACCTTGTTCATTATAGCCGCAACCACGTCCTTTGTATCCCATAGTAAGCATCATTCGATTGGGGATAACATACCTAGGTGATTGATAACATAGAGCAATTTCATCATATTCAGGATGAAATACAATATCTTTGAGTAATCTTTCATCCATTAATAATCCACCAGGAGTGAAAGCATCAAAGGTAAATTCTCCCTAGATCTTTGAAACTTTTAACATGACCTACTATGCGCTCTGGTAGATAGGGGAATGTTATGAACCAGAAGGGCTTGATGAAGATCATATTCTCATCACCACTTTCTATAACCTTCATCTCCCATGCAGTGAAAGGAGTATCTGATGTAGAAGCACCGTTATCATTGGGAAATAAGGTATTTGGATCCACTCATGAAGCGAGGGCCTTTGGTGGATTAGAACAACTATCTCTATCTAAGGACATTTGTAGATGGTGAGAAAATATCTCAAAAATTCTCTACAATGAGCAAATGGTTGGGGATATCCTTGAATAGTGAGGGTTTTCCTTCATGGTGTAACTTTAAGCACTAATGATACATTGAAGGTACGACTTGCATGACATGAATCCATGGGTGACCAAGCAATATGTTATAAGGGAGCTCCAGTCCAAGACATGGAACTTCGTATCTTGATTGATATGACCCACTTCCAATGAGAAAGTTATCATACCGGTTGACTGTCGTTCTTCGTTGTCATATGCTTTATGGTGATTACCTTTGTCTCTAAATCAACTTCAGTACACCCTAATTATCAAACTAGATTTAGAGTACAAATATTTAAACTTGATTTGCCATCCATAAGAACTCTTTTTACCTTCTTGTGTTTGATTATGACTTCAATATGCAAGGGTAAATTATGAGAGGGATTCTCTTCTGGGATTTTGTTGGACTGAAGGTTATATGCTATGTAAGAGAAATCCATGCTACCATTGCTTACAAGTGTGTTGGGTCAATATCAATGGATACTTCTGATCCTGTAGTGTCTTACAAAGGATGTCTTTATGAACGTTAGAAATTTTAAGAAGGTCTAAGATTGAAATCTTAGCCGTGGTTTTCTCTAATTGTTCTAACACGTCATAATGACTGTCTTGAGGAGTAGGGGAGGAGGTTTTGAAATAACAAGGTAAGCTCGTTGCATTGCCACAACGCATTCCCTTGATTTAATATTGATCATGTTGATATTCTCAATAGGTGGATTGACACAACCTATTAGGGCATCAAAATGGTCCATCTTTGAAACATAATTGGCATTCTTGGTTTGAGACATTGTCCCTGATCCGACTTTTCCTTTCCTTTGTTGTGCTTTGGGAAAGGTTCTTTGAAGATCCCCATGTTTACATTAGGAGATTTAATAGGGGTAGTGGAATCCATTTCCACATCACCATTGTCAATTAAATCCTGAATATAGTGTTTTAATTTCAAACACTTATCGGTCTTATGACCTTTAATGCGGTGAAATCCACAATATTTGTTTTCCCTAAACCATGATGGCTTAGGTGCGTCATCCCCATAAGGTGTAGTTTCAGGATATCTAACCATATTAACCGCCTCTAATTATTTTAATATTGATGACATAGAATCTGATATAGGGGTGAAGTTACGACGTTTATACTCTGTAGGTGGAGTTCCATTTTCAAGTTTCAAGGGAGCATGGTTTTGGACTGCTTGCACTCGCTTAGAGTCTACTATTTCATCACCTACAACATTTTTATTCTTATTAGGAACAAAATTTGTCTTGTCATTAGGTTTGGAATCATTATGATCATGGTCACGCGAAAGGGTTTTAAGGTCCCTCTAGCTAACAATGCTTTCTCTATTTGACTACCCTTTTCGATCACCTCCTCAAACGTGTTACCACAATGAATTTGTAAGTGGAATGTAATTCCAGGGTGGAGGTTGGGTAAAAATATACTGATTAGTTGTTTCTTTGGTATAGAGCGGGGAAGCTAGCTAGCCCTTACCATCGTTGTAAGAAACTAGCGAAGTTCTTGTTATTTCATTGTTTTACATTACATAAATATAACATGGTGACATCATTATATATATTAAATGATAAATGATGTACAAAGTGTTTAGCTAGTTATGCCATGTAGATATAGATCCCTTAGGGATGTGTAAAAACATTCTAATGCTTGACCTCCCAAACTTCATGGGAAGAGGCGAATGAGATAATTATCGTTATATGCGACCTCTTGACACACCATATAAAAATATTTAATATGGTCTATGGGGTCACCTTTTCCCTTGTATTTGTCAAACTTTTGACAGTTAAAATGATGCGGGAAAGGTACCTGCAACATGTCTCTATCAAATGGATATGGGTATAACTCTTCAAATTGGTACTTTTTGTTATTGCTGTTTTCCTTCTTGCAAAGCTAAAAGGGCACTTTTCATGGTTGACCACTCTTGATTAAATAGGTGGTCTTGTGTGGGTGGTGTAGGCCTATACAAATTATTAAATCTAGTTGTATCCCCACCTATATTTTTGTATACAAATCCTCATAAGGCTCTTTATGTGCCTCTCGGCAAGAAGTATTTATTTGGAACTCATGGTGTGAAGCCTTAGGTTTAGCTTTCGGTATGGCTTGTTTCAAAGGTTTCGGTTGTTCCTTATTTACGTGTGAAGCCAAACTTGCCAATTGGCAAGTGAGAGCTTGCACTTGTTCTTCTAAGGTTACCTCCTAAGTGGGTACCTCTTTACGATTTTCATAAGGAGGAGGTTGCTCATGATGAGAATGCTCTTCATGGTCCTCACAATGGACTCTAACAATAGGTATACGATAGTCTCCATCATTTTTGAAAGGTATCTCCTCATCATTTTGTCGTCCAAAAGTAGAGGCATGACCTAGATTTAAGATGTCATTAATATTTTGAGAAGGACGTTCTACTTCTTTATCTCCATGAACCATACGAAATGAGAGAAGGGTCAACCATAGAGGGTAACCTTGCTCCTAGCTCTACGAAATGCATTAGGACCTCATGTTTTTTTGGTATATATAATCGTCAAAGTGGGTGGGATTCAACTCAAAATTCTCTCGAGGATAATTCTCCTCACCACCACTATGATCAACCATGACGTTGTCTTCTAAAAGTGGGTTTAACATGTCATCTCCAAAGGGACCTGCCCCTAGTTTTTGATGCCCCATTCTTGTGATAGGAGGCATAATGTGAAATATTTTACTAAAATTTGACTAAAATGGACCCTAGGTAAATTTCTATAGCGTAACGACATTAAGTCGTCACAAAGAATGTGGAATATCAAATGGTCACAAATCCAAAGGTCAATATGAACCCAAGGATATCAAAGAATAAATAATACACACATTAATGTAATATATGACAAGAAGTATCTAGGATAATACAATGAAGTACAAGACTCAAATCTAATCACAACAATAGTTTACTCCCTACATTTTCCCAAGATAGGTTCAAAGCAAATAGTGACAACACAATATCACCACTTAGGTCAAGTTTAAAATAAACAAGACCTAAATGCTAAGAAAGTGTTGATGTAATCCTCCAACAAGGTATACTACAACCAGTTCTAGACACCAACAAAGTCCAAGTCTTTGAAAATGGAAGTTACAAATGCGAGCAGCGTAACAACACTATTTGGACACGTTAATCAAGATTTGCTAGAAAGAAAGATTTTAGTATCAAAATGATGTTATCGTGATGCGAAAAATGTAACCTCAACACTCACAAAAACTCAAGGCAATTTTAGGATTAAAAACTAAGCCTAAGTATATCAAGAAGTTACTATACGTGCGAGCAGTACAAACAATACAATTTAGAGACTTAGACCAAGTTTCACAATGGAAACAAGACGTAAGTATCACAATTGTATGGCTATAATGCAGAAGCGTAATAACTCAAAGGAATTCAATGACGAGACAACCTAACTATAATAATAATTAGTCTCAATATGGGTGTCGAGACAAAGGACCTACTAGAAAATGAAGACGTACCATTCACACTTTCAACACTTGCATTCTGGCATTGCAACTTAGTCATGCAAGTAGACTACAAAAGTGGTGGACACGATTATTTCTAGCAGTATCCGTGTATGTTGTTCTTCTTTTTTCCCAAATGGGCAACAAGAAAACAAAGGTGTAAACCAAGTGGTGATGAAACAAACTAAGTGTAACTTTGGCAGAGTTTCTCCTTGTCTTAGGACAAGTGAAAAACTAGGACAAAGTAACACGTCATAGGTCTCATGATGAATAACACGTAGTTTCAACTTAAATGGACTCTTGCCTTGTTCGAATAACAAGGTTTTGACTCCAAACAAGTTGTCACTTTGTGAGAGCTCTATAGAACACGATGTCTAAGTCAAATTGGCTCCAAGCCACAAGCTTCCTATTAGTTCTCTCAACTAGGTGTCACAAATTACCTCTGCGAGCTCGGTTTTCCAAGGAAGTCGCATTGACTAATCTTGGAGTATCCTAACTTTACTTTACCCCCTTCAATACAATGAGAAATAAATGCGTTCAGTTGTATTTTCACTGGGGTCGCAATGGAGATAACTTTGACTCTAATCTTACTAAGGCGTACTAATCAATTGGGTAGTGGAGCACTTTCCCGTTTCGTTCACAAGGTTCCCTCTTACGTGAACTACTTTGGGGTTCCTAGGAGCATCCCTCTTGTTATCTTAAGGCTTATGCCAAAGGGATTTTCTCCTAGTTTAAAGCGGACGAGCCGTAGCTCTTAACCAAAACCTGCATATACAATGTTTTGCAAAGTGGTGTGTTTTCTTATCTTTTGGATTAAGCAATTTGGTTTGGACCACCTTTGGCAACCTACAACACATGTGTATGTTAGAGTTTGGTTTGAAGAGAGTTATCCTTTCTTTGGAAAGCATTAGGTCCTACACATAAATAGTTAGTAGTTATCCAAAAAGATCTATAATATTATCATAAAAGATGATTAAATGTTGTTTTTGGTTCTCAAGATCATCCAAGGACACGAGAGAAGAGCATACACAATAAGCAACCCTACTAGATAATAATGAAAAATCTTGTAAATAAAATAACCACCATAATACTTTGTAAATCAAGGTTCATTCCCAATTAATCCAAGTGCTTTTTAGTGAAAAACTAAAGTTGTTTTTGATTCTCAAGATCACATAAGGTGCAAGAGAAGAGCATACACAAGCTTTAGCCTTAGTTGTTTATCAAATGAAAGCTCTTAAATCAAAGGATCATATAAATTCCATATGAAAATTTCATTCCCTTAAGCATAAAAAAGAATAATGAAGTTTCCCACTTACTCTAATGTTAGCAAAAGAAGGTTTAGATTTGCTTTTGATTCTCAAGATCACACAAGGTGCAAGAGAAGAGCATACACAACCCTATCCCAAACTCATAAAAACATGAAAACAAAATTAATTCATCAAACCCTAAGTAAATGTGTTAGAAAACCTACTCTAAATAAGAAAACATGTAGTAACAACAGCTAAAAACCTAGAAAAATGATAGAAGCACAAAGAAACAACAATTAAAACTTTGAAATTTGAGCCAAATTTACCTTAGAACGTTAGCACACCCCTTAGCACGTGAGTGCAACCCTTATAGCAGCAACATGCCTCATACAACACCAATGCGGCCTTAAAAGCACCAATGCCCCTTTGTCAAAAACACGCAGTTGATTAACATGAGTGCAACCGGTGAGACGTCGGCGTGCACTTTGAAGCACCATGACTGACTAGCACACGAGAGGGAAAAATTTCAATGGAACATAAGCACATCCAGTGAAGCGTGAGCGCGGCCCTGAGAACGTGAGTGCGACCTTGAAGACGTGAGCACGCCCCTTTCAACATGAGCATGACCTGAAAATGTGAGCACACACCTTCCTGTAGGTGGTCAAAACATGGGTTTTGACAAGAAAAAACTGATAAAGCTCAAATCTTTGACTTTCTAATGTAATTTTGACAACACTTTACCTCCTTAGATCCTGCAAAGAACATGAAAATAAAGCATCTACTACTAATCTAGTTTAAACAACTATCAAAACTTGAAATTAATCTACAAAACTTGAAATTTACTCTACAAAAGCTTGAAAACTAATCTAGAAAGCTTCAAAGATGAATGAATGCAATGGGGAAAGCTCCCACCGGGTGTGCCAAATGATAACTACTAAAAACTCTAACAAAGCCAAATAACTAGACTAACACCACATAGTCTATTAACAAAGCTAAGAATTAACAATAGTAACATCAATGATTAAAGCTTATTGGAACACTTAAAATAACTAACATGATATCAATCAATCTTAGCTAAAACATGCCTACTTAGTATGAATTGCTAACTAACATAGACCTAAATAGATCTAAGAGCAATCAAATTATGTTTTGTTGCTACTTCACAAATGGTGAGAGGATCTCTCTAACAATGGCTATAAGGCCATATTAGATATTCCTCTACTAACCAACATGAAGATTAGAGGCAAAGATTAAGCAAGCTAATCCAAGGAGGAAGTAAGACTCTTAATCATATTTTTATATGATATGCAATTCAAAACATGGTGTAAAGTATAAAGGTAGGTGCTTAGTCTTTTAACAGTTTTCTATTTGGGGAAAACTTGCATCTTGGTGAATGTGGGACTAAAAGCACAAAGTAGATTAAGGATTGCTAATCATGATTAGTGAATTAAAAAGTGATTAGGATGTGAGGAGCTTTAATCAACCACTTATGGTCAATTAAGAGGCTAGGATAAGCTTTTAAAGCCTTCTGAGAAGTCTTGGAGGGAAATGAGGTGATTTTGAATGGTTAGAATAGGGGTTTGAGCTAATAATTGGGTTTATTGACCAAAACAAGGGTAAAATAGGCTTAATTATCTAATAATCGCTAATTGTTTGTTCGGAAGAGGATTTTGACTTACGATGTTTCATAAATTGGCATCCTGAATGTGAAAGAGGTTAGGTAATCAACAAAGCGTTGTTAATTAACCAAAATGGTAAGAAATGTTAGTTACATAACGGAAATCACTAATTATAACGGAAATGGTAAGAATGAGAGTGATTAGTGTGCTTTTAGCAATAAGATTACAAAAGCAGATTTTAGGTGTCTACAGAAAGAAGAAACATTTTGGTGTCTTTTTCAAATAAGGATTACAAAAATATTTTCATAACTTTATGTCTAAATATTCATGGTGATTGCATTTATTCTTATATTTAATATATGCCTTATTATCATTTTTGTAGATAGTAAAATTTGGTAACTTGCCCTTTGATAATGACAAGTTTATCTATACTTCCTTTCTAAGACAAATTCTCAACATTGTAAGTTCAATCGGTATCTCTTTAGCTCTTGTGTGACTTTCTCATATCCACACTTTAATTTGTAGGAAATTATGGAATTATTAATTAACCAAAGTAGTAAACTATCCTGTAGATACTCAAATTTGGTAATTTACTCTTTTACACTCTGGTTTTGACGATGCACTCTCGCTAACATAAACACACTCTTCCCATCCCTTCTTAATACATATCAAGGTCTCTTGTCTAGATTTATTAATCATAAACACTAATATGTTGACATATTTTGAGAGTCAAATGCATAAAATCCATAGACAAATTTCAATTTACAAGATGCAAAATTCAATTTTTGTGTTTCTCATCCTTGGGCAAAACTATCCAATTTGGTCAATATTTTATATTCGGTCCTAGCCGACTTGTATAGTTTTCCATGGACATATCCTCCATCTTTGCTTTCAATTTCACATTCTTCATTAGGTCCTTTACTCTCTTTGGATCAACCTTTCTTCTCTATAATTTACCTTCAAAACCTTATATAATGTTCTTATATATTTTACTCCCTTTGGAAAAACCTTTCTTACATAAGGGAAGTCTAACATCACCACACATATGATTTATCCTCTTTTTTATGTAATGTTTTCATAAAGGGTATTATAGGTTTCTAGGTTTATACCTTTTTTGTAGGTGATTATAGGTCATCCTGAGGTTGTACAAAGAAGAACAACATACATCAAGTACATTTCTAGAAAAGTGAATCATATAAAAAATTGTAGAGTCCAATTATCAAATATTCCAAGAAAATACACTTTTACTAAGGACCGTATAACTCCACATTTGGGCTGTATTAAATTCTTATGGTCGCGTACTAGTTCAATTTCTAGTTCCATAATTGATCAAAAAAGTATTTTCAATTTTGATCTACCTTTTCCACACAGTATGCACATCTAGATCTCCTTTGTTCTAACTTGTACAACTAAGTATTCATCTCCTCTTGTGTATTTGAGCTATCATTTTATCATTTATCATCATTGCAAGTATTAATGCATTATTTTAGTTATGAATGGATAATTTTGAATCAATGATATTAGAATAGTCTTATGTAAGAAACCCTTACATTCTATTTATTGTTGTGCACTTTCTATAACATAATTTAATTAGGATGTAAACATTTTGTGAACCCAACTTTGTGCTTGAATCTATCAACCTTAGTTTCCCTAGGTTTTATCCTTTCTATTTGGTTTTATAAATATCATATCTTTTAGGGTCTATATAAGGCTTTATACTTTCTTATATAAGGTTCCAAGGTAAATTATAGAAGAAAGTTTGATCCAAAGGGAGTAAATGACCTAATGAAGAATGTGAAACCGAAAGCAAAGATGGAGGATATGTCCACTTTTCTTTAGTAGGATATGAGACCCATTGTTTAAGGAAGTACTTCAAACTATGATGATCTATCTTGATGCAAAAATGCCTTCCTAACAAGTATGGACGTCACTTTTGTATTGCATGTAAAATTTCCATCATCTCTTTCTCATAGGTAGACAGGACTAAATTCCTTCCCAAGAGAGCTTTGCTAGTGAAGGCAAGTGAATGACCTTCCTAGGTAAGAACAACAACAAGGTCATTGCCACAAGCATCACTTTCGATGACGAAAGTCTTGGTGAAATTTGGCATGGCTAAGATAGGTGTATTGCACATAGCTTGTTTTAAGGCCTCAAATGCCTCTTTAGTCGCCTCATTCCATGAAAAATCATCCTTTTTCAACATGGCTATCAATGGGGCTACGATTTTACCATAATCCTAAACAAATTTTCTGTAGTAACTTGTGAGACCCAATAATCCACGAAGGATTTGGAGTGTTTTGGGGAGTGGCCAATTTTTCATGGCACTGATTTTATCTACGTCCACGCAGACACCCTCCATAGAGACAATATGTCCCACATATTTAAATTTAGTTTGTCCAGATGAGGAATTAAAGTGTTTGGAACACAATTGATTGTCTATGAGAAGTTGTAATGCCTTATCAATGTGTTGTAGATGCTCGGCCCAAGTTTGACTATAGATCAAGATGTCATCAAAGAATACCAAGATGAAATGATGAAGGGCCAAAAATATTATTCATCAAGCCTTGGAATGTCGATGGGGCATTGGTAAGCCCAAAGGGCATGACTAAAAACTCATAGTGACCATCATGAGTGTGAAAGGTTGTCTTCGGAATATCTTCCTCATGAAGGTGAATCTGGTGGTACCTCGAGCGGAGATCTAATTTGGAGAAAAAAATCGAGCGCCATGAAGTTCATCTAGAAGCTCATCAATCACTGGAATAGGAACTTGTCCTTGATAGTGATCTTGTTGAGTTCTCTGAAATCAATGCAAAGATGCCACGAGCCATCCTTTTTGTGGACAAGTAAAACCGAGGAGGAATACAAGATGGTGCTAGGGCGAATGACTCCCGCCTTGAGAATTTCCTAAACAATCTTTTTGATTTATGTCTTTTGTAAAAAAGGATACATGTAGGGACGAATGTCATGAGGAGCACTTCCAGGGATGAGTTGAATATGATGATCTTTTTGGCATAAAGGTGGCAATTTGTTGGGCTCGGAAAAGACAGGGGCATGTTTGTCCAAAATGGCTTGTAAATCTGTAGGGGTGCTGGAAGAAGTAGGTGGATTCAGTGGATAGAAAATAATTGAGCAATGACCCCATGTGATCCTTTCTTGAAGCTTTTTCATATGATGGGAACTAATAATACTAGTGGAGCCTAGAGAAATACCTTTTAAGGTGTGTTTTCTCCCATTGTCAGAGAATTGCATCCATAGTTCAAAGAAATCCCATAGGATGGGTCCAAGTGTGCGCAACCATTAAGCTCCGAAAACAACATCACATCCACCTAGGGGGAGGAAAATATATTGGAGTGAAAATTATAATCTCCCTTAATAATACAAACATTACGACACTTTCCCTTATAAGGTAATGTACCACCATTATGTAATGTCCCCTTTCCTATGCCAAAGGCCTAAGGGTCAAGTTGAGTCCAAGCCGTGGTCATACCCAAGGGGCTGTGGACACTGGGAGCTATTGGGAAGGGGCCGCATGGTACTAATATTCAAGTTTTGCGTTTGGGGGTCACTTTGGACCATGGCGACTTAAACAGGAAAAAGTAACTTTAGTTACTTTTATTTTATTGGCCCCTCCATGGAAAGAAATGCGTCTAGGGTTTATTGGGGCTCTTTTGCCTTGGAGAAGTATATAAGGAGCGGGGGAGAAAGGAAAAGGAACTTTTGCATACATTTTATTCTCCTTCATGTGCAACTGTTGTTTGCGCATCTACAGCTTGTGGAGTGAAATCCCACAGGGACCCTAGCTTCGGTGGTGAGAGACCCGTCCCTAGCTAGCAGGGCATTCTTCGGTAGTGAGAGATCTACCCTAGTCTGTCATTTTGGAGCCGCTTTCAGGGTTGTGTTACAGAGATATTATCAGAGGGTTCAGAGGAAGGGTTTGAGGATTTTTGGGGCATTTGGGGAAGATAATCAGAGGGTTCTAGATCAGACTTACGACAGCCATTTGGGCTGGGCTTAGCATCACTTTGAAGGCGTCTTCAGCAATTTCTAACCCTTTTCCAAGCTAGGCGACTTGCAACCTTTATTTGGAGGGTTTTCCAGTTGGCCATTTTCAGATCTGAAGGTTGAAATATCATTCCCTATATCTGTTAATGTTATTTCCAAAGTCTCATAATTTTTGCTCTTGTATTTGGAGAGTTACAAACCTCTGAAGTTTTCCAGTTGTCTAGGGCACGCTGTGCTTTTTCTGGCAGCATTTTAATTTATGTAAAACTCCAAAAACAATGTTATTATGTCCTTTATAATAATATCAAGCTCTCTTTAAATTTTCAAGTAATTCGAGTGGATATTTTGGGAGATATTAATTTTCTTTAGTTCATTGTCCTTACTGTAAAAATCTGCAAAAATCAATATTTTATTTGGCTGCAAATTTTCAATATTTTGTGCATTTTTAAGTGGTATCCCACTAGGGATATTTCACATTAGCAATCATAACTTCAAAGCTAGAACAAGGGTAAACAAAGCAGTCTGCTTGTTTGGCCAACCTTGGATCAATAAAGTTATGTGTGCTACTTGAATCAATTAAGATGGTTAGAGGAATATTTTTGAAATACCCTTTTACCCTCATGGTCTAAGGGGTGGTGGCTCTGTCAAGGCGTGAAGTGAGATCTCTAGTTGAAAATCTTGAGGAGGGGTTTCCTTCGATGGAAAATCTTATTCTTGGACTTCCTTGGCATCTTCATAGTTATCTGATTTGGGGGCTGATTTAACATCCATGAGGTATAATTTTTGTTCCACGCATTGATGCTCTCTAGTGAATTTATCATCATAATTGTAGCATAGGCCTTTCTCGTTGCGCTCATGCCTTTCTCGCTACTGATAAGGCAGGTTGATTAGGGTTGACTTCGGGAGGCACCATGGGAGCACGTTGAGTGACTGGATTTTTGAATGAAGGAAACCGAAGGTCGGCGTTGTGTTGTGATTTTATCCTCCGCCAATTTGGTCAAGCCCAATGCTTCCATCATAGCCTCCTTACAGCCACTAATGAAACAACTCTTGAAAAATTCATCTGACAAGCCTTCTATGTGATTGGCCAATCTCTCAAATTTTGTTTACTAGTCATAGACTCGATCCTATTTGTTAGAGTTTCATGAGCGTGCCTATGAATTCATCATAAGCACTCGGGCCAAACCGCTCTAGAATGAGAGATGCGAACTACGGCTAGTCTGGTTCATCATGAGCTTTTAAATACCAATGATACCATTGTAGGGCCTCTTGTTCCAAGTGAAAAGAAGCAATGGGGACCTTGTTCACACTGTAGGTATTATGGAGATTGAAGAATTGTTCACCTGTATATCCATCTAGTTGGGCCCGTCTTATTAAAGTGAGGAAAATACATCTTGGGGATGCATGGTATATTTAGTGCAGAGATTGTGTTCTGAAGTGGACTCAATATGGATTTTCTTAGTGAGGATGGCATTTTGTTGATTCAGTCCTTGTATCATGTGGGTGAACTCGGATATTTGTTCTTTCAAGGCGATAATTTCTTCCTCCATGATTTTTGTGCTTGCAAGGGTGGCAACCATAACCTAATTTTTTTGTAATCGATGAAAAATGTGTTTTAAGACCCAACTAGTAATAGAAAATTTTAATGTGAGCTCAATCGGAAGGGGTAAATGGACTTTTACTAGTTTTTGGCACCTCCTGATTAGGATTGATGGATGTAGGGGCAATTTTGGAACCGAGAATGGAAAAGCGGGAAATTTTTCCAAAATGGACAAAGGAGCAAAAAATGGAGAGGAGTACTATGGAAAATTTCAAGCAATCGGAGAAAAACTAAAGAAGTTATGGCTAATAAAAGTGGAATTTGGATATGGACCCTCAAAGAAAGAAACATGCATAATGGAATTTCGGTGTTCAAGGAACTTTAACATGAAACAATGGAACTATAACATGAAAGATATGGCAAAAAAAAAATCTGATTTTTTTAGCTTTGGGAATTCGACTTCCGTTTTGTTGTCACTGCCAACAACCCGACCTGAAGTGCATGGATACCAACGATTCTCAACTATGACTGCTTTGGTGTTTTCCCATTGAACTGTTATGTTGGATATGGCCCGTCACTAGGTTGCCTAAGGGTTTTAAGGATTCTCTCTACCAATGTTGTCTGAACGAGTACCGCTCACTAGAAAAATTCTAGTCACAAACTTTACCCCTTAATCAATCGGGATGGGGTCATTACCATAGATAGTTCTTGGTTTACCTCATAAGTGGAAACTAGTCAATCGAGATGGGTTGATGCCCTTTTCGTTGGTAGGTTCTCTAAATGGGATAACTACTTTGGGGTTCTTGTGGTACTCCTCACAATGAGTTTTAGGGCTTATGCCCAAGTACTTCCCAAATTATGTGGACGAGTATTTACCCTTATATGAACCTACAATAAATATGTAAAAATTAAATCCACAGAAAATATTGTTGGAAATGGCACAGCTCCTGGGAAGCCTTGCTGAAAAAAATTCTCCAAAATCTACTAGCAAGGCCAAGAAGGTGCTTTGATACCAAATGTGAGGATCCTTCACCACAAATTTACAAACTACAAAAATAAAAGAACAATGAAATAAACTCTGAAAAATAACTTCAATAACTTTTATATCGTAGACCACTTTGAGGGGTCAACCTCCTTTGAGCAAGCTCAACACAATAATATTCATGGATACATTTCATGTCCTAAAAACTCCTTAATATACTAGTTTTATTCTAGAAATTACCTCTACCCAAACATGTGGGATAATAGTTAATAGCTTACGAGACGACTTACATAGCATACGTGTGCATGTCGCATCTATTACATTAAGATGTAAGGATCCTTCATCCAAATTTACAAACTACAAAAAATAAAAGAATAATGAAATAAACTATGGAAAATAACTTCAACTTTTATATCGTAGGCCACTTTGAGGGGGCAACCTCCTTTGAGCAAGCTCAATACAATAATATTCATGGATACATTTCATGGCCTAAACACTCCTTAATATACTAGTTTTATTCTAGAAATTACTACTACCCATACATGTGGGATAATACTTAATAGCTTACGGGACGACTTACATAGCATACACGTATGTCGCGTCTATTACATTACTAATACAAAAGAAAGATAAGACGAAGTGTCTTAACACCTACTCGAGAGAAGCTAGGAGGATGCTTTGACAAAGGTTGTGGAGTATGGCTTTAAACTTTTCAATTGCATATAAGATTAATTGGATACGTAATTGGGAATTCATTTCACATTCAAGTCTCCTATAATAATCACATCCAAAGTGTTGGGATAAAGTAATGCATATGGAAACTATGTTGGGCTTGGCCTATTCTTTAATCTTTTGTCTTTGTTTCTTTCATTCATATTCTTCCCTATCTCTTTCAAAATGGACCCAAATCACTCAAACACCTCCAAAGCCCCTGTTATCATGAGTTTAATGAGGAGAAGCACACCTTGCCCATATAGAGCTCATTGGAGGAATGTTGTAAGAGGATCTCTATAATGGTTATTCCCAAGATTGTCTAAAATTTATTTGAGATGGTCCTTAGCAAGATAAGATCGGGCTTCCCCACAAGCTTTGTGAATTTTGGGCTCCCATTTGGTCAAACACTAAGCAAGCACCAAATATTTCATTAGAAGCCTATCTCCTTTAGCCATTTATCAAGCACTTAGTAACATCGGCTCAACTATACTTTTGCACTCATCCCTGTTCAATGTCAAGGTATTTTTATACTTTGGAAATAAGGCCTAATATCAACTTGAGTGAATGTCGATTCCTCCGATTCATCACTTTGTCCAATTTTTTTCCCACTATGATCATAGAAGAGGAATCCATATTCTTCTAAATGAGTTCCTTCGGAAATTTTTCATGCGATCTCTTCTTTAATCAAGCGAAAAAGAATGCAAATGATGCCAACAATCGATGCGGTCTCTTATCGATACAATAAAGCATTGAATATAAATATTTTACTAATGATTGGGGAAATTAATACGAGAGACATGGTGTGTACAAGGGGTCGGGTGTCATTTGTAATGGAAAATCGGGAGTCTAGGACATAAGCATATAACTTTGAACAAGATTTACGTTTATGATACAAGTATACATCAGTGTATTCAACAAGTCATATCATATTGGAAAGTTGGATAGGGTTCGCTAAACTCAGTCCCACTTCTAAGATCCATCCTACAACGATTTTGGGATTCACACCTATGATGTGATGATAAGTACTTATTAATATAGCCCTTTTTGGCATTACGAATAAAAGTTTATACTTGTGTGTTGTCAATCAATTAATTTAGTGATGGAATGTATTTCCACTCCCAAATACTCTATTATGATAAATGGCAAACTGAAGGTTTTTTCTCGGTTGGGAGAGGTTTGAGGCAAGGAGATCCCTTGTCTCTTTTTCTTTATATCATAGTGGTTGAGACTCTTTGCAGACTTTGTGCTAACAAAAATGGAAAGGAACTTTAAAAGGATTAATTATTTCTAATGGACTAGCACCATTATCTCTCCGAGAAATTTGTAGATGATACTTTTCTTTTGGGCGGAGGATTTTTATAAGCTCAAGCGTTCGGATATATTCTACAAGACTATGCCGGTGTGACTGGACATCTTATCAATTTGAATAAAAGCTCTATTTTCTTCCTGAATGTCGAAGAGGAGGTTCGAGGAGAATTTCTTATATTCTCGAATGCCCTATTTAACTTCTCCCAAGTGTCTATTTAGGTATGCCTCTTTTTAAGGGTAGAATGGAGATTGAAAGTTGGAATCCTCTTATTAGTAGGTTTCAGAAGAAGTTGGCTTCATGGAAAGGGGCCATCCTTTCTCAAGCAGGTAAACTACAACTCCTCCAAAGTTCTCTACAAAGCTTAGTTGTTTATTTAATGTCTACTTTCAAGATGCCTAGGAAAATAAGAAATATCATTGTTTAGATTCAAAGGAAGTTTCTTTGGTTCGGGGTTGAAGCAAATGCCGAGAATTCCTTTGGTTTCCTTGACAAAGTTACTCAACCTAAAGATGTTGGTGGTTTGGGTCTTAAAGATTTAAAAGGAATGAACCAAGCTCTCTTGGCTAAATCAGATTGGAGACTTATGAAGGAGGATGGCTTGTGGGTAAGGATTCTTAAAGCTAAATATCTCAATAATAATAGAGATCGGGATTTTTTCTTTTCATCCGAGCATCTTCTAGTTGGGTCATTTTTCCGGAATGGTCTCCTTAAATGTAGACCTCTCCTCTTAAGGGGGACTAAATGGGAAATGGGAGATGGATCAAAAATTAAGTTTTGGGATGATTGGTGGTTTAAGGATTCCCCCTTGATCACTCAAAACCTTGGGCTCTTCTAGCTCCCTTCTTCAAAGATTCTATTGGGATTATTTTAAAGGATTATTGGAATAAGGAGGCTATTGGTTGGTCTTGGAAGAAAATTCAGTTGTTGAATGGGAATGTTGAGGATGAAGAAGTTTTCAAAACCTTAAACATTGATTTGGGAGGGTTGCATATCCCATCCACTCCTAAAGAGGATTCTATAGTTTGGGCTGGTCAAATGATGGAAATTACTCTGTAAAGTCTCGGTTACTTGGTAGCTGACTAGTTTCCTCCAAAAAACCCATTTTGGAAGGAAGTATGAGATAAGGTTTTGATTCTAAAAGTCAATTTATTTCTATGGCATGTCATCAAAAACAAAATCCTAACAATTGACAACTTGTAGATAAGAGGAACGATGATCCTAATAGGTGTGTCCTATGTGAAAGAGATAATTAGGCTGTCTCTCACCTTTTAAAATAATGCTCCTTTTCTCAAAAAAAATTTGGTTGTATTCTTAATGCTTTTAGTGTGGCGTGGACCTTTCCAGAGTCTTTTGTTGACTTTTTCAACCAATGGAAATATCCTCTCTTCTCAATGCCTCAATAGGGCATGGAAGTTAACTTTCCCTCGGTTTTGTGGGAATCTAGTTGGAAAGAAATAGTATAATTTCCAAGGATAAACATAATCTAGCAAAAAGGGTTGGAAGTAGAGTGGTGTGGGCTATTGGAAACAATCTTTCGGTTGTGAAATTTAAAGAAAAAGAGTTATTCCCCCTCATGAGAATACCTTAATTCAGTCTCTTGGTTTTCTCAACAATCGAGTTATCAACATAACTTGAAGGATTTTTAAGACGTTCCATCAAATGGGTTAAACCTACTCCTAGTTGGGTTAAACTAAACTTTGATGGAGCTTCTAAAGGAATCCTACGTTAGTTGGAGCAAGAGGCATTATCAGAAATAACTTGGGAGTTATGATAGCAGCTTATGCAGGTCCTTTGGGTTCTAAAACTTGTAATTATGTTGAAGCTTCAGTGGCTTTGTGGGGTTTATCTATGGTTGTTTCTCTAAATATTAATAAACTTCAAATTGAAGGGGACTCCCTTTATATTTTTCAAGCAATGAGGAAGGAAATTGGAGTTAGCTACAATATTAAAAACATTATGGAAGACATTTATAGATTGTTACTTAGGTTTGAGGACTTAAGTATCAATCATACACTTCGTGAAGGAAACCAATGTGCCGATTGGTTAGCTAATTATGGGGTCAACTACCACTCTAAGTCCTCATGGCAATGTGAGGACACTCTTCCCACACGGATCTTAAGGGTAATAAATGATGAGAGAGAGTTGTGATATATCAAGTGTGAAGGAGATTTGGAAACTTATTTTCATGATTGCCTTACCTTTTCAGCATGCGAATTCATTGGGTTTTTGGGTCGAGGAAGGGCACTCTAGTTTCATTCTCTTGTTGGCTCTTCTTAGGTTTTTGTAGGTTCTTGTTATCAATTTTAGTATGGGTGGAGAACGTGTTTGTGAGGAGCCGTGCTCATGCATAACGTTGCAGAGAGATACAACCATTTGGGAAATTCTTAAGAAAGGTGGACTCACTAATTATTTGTTCAAGTTAAAGGTTATGACCCAACTTTGTCAACAGATTTTGTGACGGCATGGGATAATGGATTGGTGATTGTTAGGGGCGTCAAGTTGCATGTTACAGAAGATTTAATCTCAAAGGTGTTGAGTATGCTGACTGATGGTCTTAAGATCTTTAAAGATAGGTCGAGAAGGGTAGAGGAATTGGACACTTTCTTTCGTGTCGATGAAAGAATTTTGTTCATGGAGGATGGCATTGCAAGGATTGCTTTACTAGGAAGGTGGTTGGAGGTTTGTTTCCATATCATGAAATATATTACCCTTGATGGTAAGTTTCAGAAATTACACACTCGCCACTTCTCTTTGTTGAATCATTTTCAGCATAATAGAAGGATGAGCATTCCTTTCTATTTGTTCTGCTCCTTGAAGACCTCCATTCTAGATTTCTAGGCTGAGAAATTGGTTGCTCCGCTCCATCAAGGGTTTATTCTCTTATTAGTGAAAGTTGGCTCCCCTTTTTTTTTTAAACCTAGGGTTCTTGCTCTGAAAATGTAGGCAGTTCTAATGATGATTTGAAGGATTTTTTGCATCTATCGGAAAGATTAAAGTTGTTAAAGAAGAAGAATAAGAGGATAAGGGATTTCAAAGTGGCTTCAGCTCTTCAAAGTTTGGCAGGAGGACCAAGTTTGAGTGTCAATATGGAGCATAGGACGAAGAATAATCTTTTTGTTTTTGTCTCTCAAAGGTTGGACTCGTTGGAAAGTATTGTGGCCTCTTTGAAGGCGGATAATAGTAACCTTGTCATAATGGTTAAGATGTTGAAAGTTGAGACGATTGTGCATGGACAGAGACTTGATTTTCTATAGGATCAAATGGTGATGATATTGTCAAAGGTAAAAAGATGAGGCTTGCGCTTAGCGTTCGGATGATGAGACTCTCCTCGAATCAAACTATGAAGGCATGGTGAGCTCAAGAACCAAAGCTAAAGACTCTTCAGCTTTGCTCCTTTGTTGACTTTTTGTTGTTTGTTTCTATTTTGTCCATGTTTTTGTCTAGGATTTTCTCTGAATATGTTTTTCGAGTTTTTCTTCGTTGTATGGTGTTGTGAGTCAATTCATTTGTTACTCTTTTTGGATGTTGGCTTTTGTCCTTTTATAATCTTCATGGAAACCTTTTGTAATGGCCCTTGGAGCCTATCCAATTATTACCAATAAAAAAATTGATTAAGGCCCTTTTTGACATTCGAATAAAAATGTATATTTATGTATTGTCGACCAATTTTTAAATTTCAAACTTTTTTGATAGCCAAATTTTTAATTACATTTTTTTATGGGTTTGAAGCCCTATGATGAGTTAGGACGGGTTCAATTTTGATTGTTGGTTGGGATCGACCCTAGAGCTCTTCCTATTGTCATGCCTTCACAAACTCTTCTCACCAATTAGGCTATCACCGCCAAAAATTGCATCTATAAAAAAACTTACTTTGGAGGTTTAAATTTTTGAATGGTGAATAAAACTAGCAAGTGCACTCATAGTAGTCAATGGATATGTTGAAAAAGGAGCACTAGAGGAGAAGTAGCCATGGGAGAAGTGAGGCAATGAAGAAGGGGATAAAGGGGGAGTGTTAGATGTGAAAAGAAAATGTTGGAGGAAAATAGGTAGTTCTTTTATTTCTTTGAATAAGTCACATATGGACCATGTGTCTTTTGTGGGAATTGCTGGAAGGAGAAAGGTGGTGTGATGTGAAAAACTTTGAGGCAACGTATTTTGTAGGCAGCTCTAGAAGTAATCCCTTCTCATTCAAAAATTCCAATGCTTACGATGATGTTTTCACCGATAGCATTGTTATTGTTAGGGCATGAACATGCGACCCAACATTTTTATTATTATTTTCTCAATTTATAGTGAAACTCACGACTTTGTTCACCTTGATCTCGGCTAACAATTTCTTGTACGAATGTAAAACACCACTAGTGGATGGGTTGTTCTTTGAAAAGGAAGAAAAAAAGGTTCGAAGAAAGATTTACATGATTCTTCGATTTCACATGGATTTTGTTTCTCGTGTTTTTGTCATGGTTGTATCAGAAGGATTGCTTACACGGGAAAATGGTGAAGGTGCGAATTGCATGTACAATGTAGGACATGTGGTAATTACATTATTGTGTGTCTTAATGGAGGATAGCAATGAGTGGCACCCTTATAAATGGAATATAATAATGAGGACATGCCATCTCACAAGATAACTAACAAGCCTCGTGGCATTGCCCATGACGCGTACACATTCTCCTTTTACTCGCTCAAAACAACTCAAGGAAATCCCAAAATCTGCGGGTTATGCATAATTGACCACATGTTCACCGTGGCGGTGATGCCTCGATCAACACAAATATTACATCAACCACGTTGATGTCCCGCATGGAGAGGGTGCATTCACCATAGATGAGGTATACTTTTGTTTACAAATGGCTATGGGAACGTTGTTTGTAAAGTGCATGGTTGGCTTATTTATTGAATTCTTCCTTCACTAAAACTTCAACATCTTCATCTGCACCTTCCTTCTCTCTCATATGCACATTCTCACCTTGAATTCCTTAACCATGACATAATCACTGACGAAAAATCTATCAATTACAAAGCTCAATTCATTGCTCCCTCTGACAGTAACCTCTTCTTGTATGAAACATCCCTTATGCATCATCAAAATCTAGTCGTTTATGGTTCCCGCCTCCGAAATGACAAAAATTACAACTCAACGAGGCCTCCTTGTGAGAAGTGAATAGTGGTAGCTTCATAGGGGGGAAAATACTGGGAGAGGGACCATGTAATTTAGCAATTTATAACAAGTTGAGGGACTAGCGAAACAACATAAAATGGAGATGTCATCTCACGAGATAGGTGGAGGGCCTCGGGGAGCATTGATGGGATGTTGCAGATGGGGAAGCCAATGGAAATGATGCAACAATTTGGGCACCCATAGGTGAACAATGGAGAAGCCCCAAGTCGTTGCCCTTGTCATCCACATTTTTCTCATCCTCGGAAGCAAGGAACCTCCTGCCTGAAGCTACTCGGGCGAATGATGAATCTATGAGTCCTTTGCATGGGGAAAGCAAAGTCTAAGTCAAAGCCACTTAATAATGGATGATGATTGATGATTGGTAGTAATAGTGAGAATATTGTGAGATGTGAAACTAAAGTGACTAAAATTGACCCTACTCGATAAATAGCACTTGACTAAAGAAAGATAAACATTGGGAAGTGAATGTGAAGTGATACATAAGAGAAGCTCATTAAGTGATCCGAGGCACACATGCATGGAGATAGATCAATCTTTAATGCAACGGGATCATAAGACTAGTGGTCAAGTAAAAAGAACTAATGATGTGGAAAAGATCCGCATGAAATTTTGAAGAGAAGATGACATTGAATATAGAAAGGGACCTTGGTCTTACCCACGATCATGAAAGGAAGGCGGGAAGGTGGTTTAGACAATTGAAGCCGAGAACTAAAGATGTTTTTGAAGGTGACAACCTATGTGCAGATTTTTTTCAGCCGAAGTATATATTGAAGTTGTATAAATGATGATATTTTGCTCTTTGATCGCACGCTCAGTCCGCACACAACCTTGTCCATATTGGCTTGGTCGGCATGCCATGAATCCTTGCCCTTTCAAATCTTTTTCTGCTCTGGCATGGTAGTGATTGTCTGTTCAAATCTCTATCTCAATGCATAGAATCGAGATTGAGCTCGTTTCAAGGGCACCAATGTTGTAGGGATTGATGTAATGACCATAATGTAAAGAAAATCAAATGAACCAGTATTCAATGTTAGATCCGAGAATTGCTGTAAAACTTCCAAAGCCCGGGATAAGAATATGTACAACCTATAAACATAAACAAATCGAAACTCTAATGCAAAGTGTGGCCTAAATGTACTTACAATCTGCTCCCGAACTATTGAAACCCGGTTTTAAAATATATGTTTTAGTATGCAAACAATTGACAAAATGGAATGTAAACAATAGAGAGAGTGAACAGGATGTAGAGGGAAAAGAGAGGGAAGGTGGATGGTGTATGCCGGCCAAATTTCACGTGTGGTCTACACTGTGAAATAGTTGACAAAATGCAAACAAAGGTGAACAGGCAAAGCGATGAGCTTGCTACATGTGGTTTATCTTTGCACGGTAGTTGTTTGTGTCAATTTGACAAGCAACAAATGAATGGAAGGCGAACAAAGAGATGGAGGAACCTTCCCGATACCCCAAATGTGAGCAAGCTCATTTTTTTTTTTTTTGTTGAAGGTCTAAAGATTCCTTAGGCCTTTGCACTTGGCACAAATTGATCCTTGGTGGGCTCCTTGAGAGCCTAACAACTTCACCAATGGACCAAACGGTTGTTGGGCGGCCAAGCTCGATTTTCCATCAATCATAATTCAACATTTATTCAATATAACAAGTTATATAAACTTTTCTCCCATAACCACTCTCCTCAATATAGGTGAGTCATTCTAACAACTCACATTCCCAAAATCTCTCCATAATCTCCTATGCGAGTTGTGAGAACAACTCACTTTACAATATAACTCTCCTAATTACAACCTACTAACAATATTACTAAGACCCACAACACCAATAACACTAACATTGGTCCTTAAGAAGTGATCACTAACTTTTATTCCTAAGAGGCCCCATGCTCCTCTTGGACACTGATCAAATTCATGTCGTAACAAAGAGAAACACTAACTGATTGACAAAGACACGTAACTATACATTTTTGGTTGATGCAAGATTTCCAACCATCCCGATTGCTCTTGTATCACATGACACATGGAAAACAATTGTAATCATGAAGATAACTTCAAACTCAAAAGAAACTTAAGGAACAAAACAATGCAACTTTGAGTAAAGACTTTACAAGAATAAGACATGTCCTACCATAGTTACCTAAGACTCGGACGGCGGGACGTAGGGGCGGGGTTTCCGGATGGCAATTTTTTAAAAAAATTCGGGACAACGAGGGGATGGCAAGGGACGGCTAATAAAAAATATATAAAAATATATATAATTTATTAGTTTTACAAATATAACATGAATAATTCAATAACCTATGACTTAAAATTGAAAGTTTGAAGATTGAAACCACTAACATAAGCCAAGGCCCAAAATGCTACAAATGACTATATATATTATATTCAATGTTCAAAACTTCAACATGACAATGAAAGACTAAATAGTAAATAGTAAAGCTGAAAATTTAAAACAAGTCTTAGTCTTACTCTTCAATAATCAACATGAGAAGAGTACAACTACACCCACATTACATATGCTATGAAATATTATGTCATGTCTCATAACCAAAATGACAAGTGACAAGTACAACTCAAAAATCACTATCAGAGCCCTCCGAAGGAACAGTTGCAAACCACTCCTCCTCACTAGGAGTATCTGTATCAACGTCATCTGCATTTGCAAAGGAGATATCAACCAGTCCTCGCTGCTCTTGATCTTCATCAACCTGCCTTGCATCCTCAGGATCCACATCCCACCGCAATGTTGGGCTCTCCTTGTACGTAGGTGTCTTGCGATCCATGAGACACAAGGCACTATGTATAGCAACAAGTTTCTCTGCTCTCTTAGAGGTAAGTTTGTTCCTCTTAAGAGAGTGGATCCACCCATATGTTGACCAATTCCTCTCAGAAGCAGAGGAACTAGAAACCTGAGAAAGAAGACGAATAGCAAGTGTACGTAGCAATCCTACATGTCCATACAATCGCCACCAACTAACTGGACTCTCATGTGCCAATGTGGTCCTGTCTATCTTTGATGATTTTTTGTAGCCATCCAGATAAGCGAACTTGAGCCAATCAGTTCTGACTCATGAAGCATCCTCTGCATTATACATTTTTAGGGCTTTCAAGAAACCCTTCCTCACCTCCTCATCATCTACTTTGGGAGAACTCTGTCAGGCCTCTCAACATACCACTTGATTTAGTGCATATGCAGCCATGTGTAAAGGAGTGTTCAACTTCTCCCATCTCCGCTCAATGATAGGCTGAATATGGTGATGGTAGAACTCCAAGGTGGGGTCCCTTGCTCGAACAACAGCCTTCATCTGGCCAAGCATACTATCAATACATTTGTATATCTCACCAAGGCTAGGGCTCTCAGAATCCCCATATTTTATCACACTGAAAACTGGAGATATTATGGATGTGATATATCTCACATCTATCCAAAATGTTTCATTCACCACAATTGCTTTCACCTTCTTCCCCTGCTCTGTCTTCGACCCATCCCACCTAGACCACTCTGATGTCATGACCATGCACTGTAATGATTCCTGCAACTCAGCCATCCTATCCAACAAAATAAAATAAGATGTAATACATGTGTCCACTGGCTTGAGGAATTCCTTCCTTGAAAAGCTACAAAAGAGTGCCAATGATGTATGGTGGTTGCAGATGAACATCTGCACATCTCTAACATCTACCACTACACTTTTGACCCAATCAATTTTTCCAATGTCTTTTAGTGCATTGTTCATGGCATGCACACAACATGGGGTCCAAAATATATGTCGGTAATGAGCCTCGACAAGCTTACTGCTGCTTTGCGCACACATATGTTGCATCTGTAATAACTTTGCACAACATTGGTAGGGCCAAACTCCTCAATAGCATCTCGCAAAACGATGAATTGGAACTCTGCATCCTTCTTCTTCCACTGAACAATAAACTGCCCTAAAAAGTAAGGACCCTCTCTGCATGAAACAATGATATTTATGAGTGGGTGGTGTCTAATATCTGTCCACCCATCCATAATGATCTTTGCCGTGAGAGACCCATGTGCACATCATTTCCTCCATCGATAAATTAACCTTGGAATAGTTCTTATCCAAGATTGTGGTTCTCAACTTCGTGTCTCCTGGGGCACATAACTCACACCTGCTTTGGCTATCTTAGCCACGGCCTCCTTGAAATAAGGAGAGCGAGCAACATGAAATGGAATACCCGATGTAGCAAAAAAGAATTTGTGAATGGCATCATCGACCTCTTCTCTAGCATTTGTATCATACATTTCAACAAGCTGGATTGGAGGCCACAACCTTCCTCTTCCCCCTACTACTACCAAAAGCATCCAATTCAGACACCTCATAAGATGCACCTGTAACACTATGCCGGTATTAATTCTCACAAAACTAGAAGGGGTGTCAGTGCCACTAACATGACGACCACGAACTTCGGAACCTTTTCCACCATATCTCCATTATACAACCTCACCATTTCTGCTCTCTCTTAGTGATAGTTGTCCACACATGCCTACACCTTTCCCCGCAATGTGCAATAAATGTGCATTCAACCTAGTAATGTTGCCTGACCAAGATAATGAGCAAATGTTGCATTTCCATATTTTAGTGCCCCCTGAAATGTTTGATCTAGGACCCTGCATAATTTGACCAAATTGTTTCAAAGGTTTTTTCTTATCAAAAGGCCCCCTAGCATACTTTTTCAACATTTCGGAGGGGCAACTGAACTTGTCCACACTCCCTTGTGAACTAGTAGCAGTATTAGGTGTTTCTGATTGTGTTCCTTCTCCTTGCACACCCATTTCAACCTCATATTCATCTTGATAATCACTATCGGAACTCATTTTGAAGCTGTAATAATTAAAATACAAAACAATATAACTATACAATACAATAAAACAATGAATACAATTTTTGAATACATTTAAAAATTTAAAAAAACAATGATGAATACATTTAAAAATTAAAAAAACAGCGATGAATACATTTAAAATTAAAAAAACAAACAATAAAAATGCCCTCCCTTTATGCTTTATCTCATTCCATCACTTGCTAATCCAAATAGGAAAAAAAATACAAGCAAATGCAATGCCTTCACTTTCAACTTTGCATTTGGAAATTAAAAAAACAAAACAAAGAATGGTAGTAAATTAGTAATGTATGTACATACCTCTTGCTCTTGCTCTTTGCACCTTGCTCCTTGCTCTTTGCTCTTGCCTTCTCTTTTTTTACTCTTGCTCCTCTTTTTTTGCTCTTGCTTGGTGTGATTAGAATGAGTATGAAATGCTCTTTTTATAAGTTTTTTTGTTGCTTTTAGGGTTAGGTCATGTTAGTTTTAATTAGAAAGCATTAAAAGTTAAAAAAAAATTTTAAAAACATAAAAATGATAAAATAAAACTTGTTTTACCTTTGGCGCACATGAAAAAGACGCGTTAGGGGCGTCCACAATGTCCCCAATGAAGTCCCCAAACAATTTTTGCACCTAGGGCGTCCGGTGCGTTCCTGAGTTTTCGAGGGGCGTCCCGTCCCCGTCCCCAAGTCCCCGAGGCGTCCGGGCGTCCGGGACATGTCCCCGCGTAACACCGTGTCCTCACATTATGAACTCCACAAATACTAAAAGGTGCATTGAATATAAATTGGAGGTCCAATTAATACCATGAACAAAAGCATCTTTGAAGAATATCAATGTCGTGCTAGCCGTGGCCCAAATTTATTTAGGGATTTGAGTGTGTTGGTGACAACTAAACTCCACAAAACCCGGAATTAAGTGTGTCGAATATAAATTGGAGATTAATACCATGACCAAAAGCATGTTGAAGATTATCAATATCATGCTAACCGTGGCCCCAAAAATTTCAGGGATTTGGGTGTGTTGGTGACAGCTGAATTCCACAAACCCAGAAATTAGGTGCGTCGAGAATAAATTGAAGGTTAATACCATGAACAAAAGCAAGTTGAAGATTATAAATATCGTGTTAACCGTGGCCCCAACAATTTTACGAATTTGGGTGTGTGGGTGACAACGAGTTGTTGCCTAATTTATGAATTGGGTGAATAAAGTGCAATGAGTGTTGAAGAATCTTGAGGGGAGGAGTAATGAGGGTGAGGAAAATACAAAGAGAGTGAAGCTTAAAAACTTGGTTGACAAGAGGCAATTGGTGATAGAAGAAAATCCTGTATGTGAGGAATCATCTTACTATTGACAAGGATGTAATCAACCACACTGACATCTCAACTGTTGGGGAAACATGTGAATTTTCTAGAATTGGAGAAACAAGGGACTCAGCAAATGAGAGAATGGGCCTCAAGTAATATGAAGTATTAGAACAATATAATAAAGGGTCTCAAACATTCTTTATTCTAGCTTCTTTTCATCTTGAGCTTGTAAGTTGTACTTCCATATTTTTGCAAAAAACTTGTCGCCCCAGCCAAATTTAATCTTCATCCCTACATGGAAATTGGTCTTCATTATCATTTGCTAGGTATGCAACTAAATGAATATATCTTCACTTCATATCTTGCCACAGAATGTTTTTTTGGGTTTGCAGCACATGAAAAAATATTCAAATTGTTCATGTTATGATATATAAATGCAACGTTCATCTCACTTCTATGGATGTCTTCCGTCACATTCCTCAAAAGCTCTTGTAGTTCTCATTCCCATGAGTTCCTCTTATTTCAGATCTATAGTGACTACAAATACTTTTTAATCAATATTCAGTCAGCCTTAACTACAATTTATGTGTGCTCCTTTGTTGTCCATAGCCACATTAGGCTCATTAGGAAGGGCCATGGTGTATTTAGCTCTCTCAAAGTCACTGTTCGATCCCTTCTCACCATTATCAATTAATAAACCATAGATAAATTCTAATAGTTTATTTCTAAAATGAAATCAAATTAAATTTAAAAAAACGAATTCACAGAAATATGAGCTCTCCAAGAAAGGGATGTGAAGCAACATTACAAATCTCTAAACATAAATGAGATAAATTCTACATGAATACAGATAAAATAAAATACATAATTCTGATATGTACAATTCGATCCCAAATGACTGACCTGACATAAGCACAATATAGTACAATTACTCCTGACAAAAGGAGCATCCAAAATGACAAAGTTTGGTGTAAAGAACAATCACAGATGCCCTCCCCATCATCTCCGAGCATTTGATTGATTGTCAGCCCTTCTGTCACATTTCCTTTTGGCCAAGCATCTTTCCATTTCCTTCAAGTGCAGCTTTCCTTTTCCTTTTTCCTCTTCTCCACCTCCTCCAGTTTATTAATCTCATTCAAGAATGCCTCTGTTTTTTCTTTTCCTATTCTCCGCCTCATCCTTCAGCTTTTCATCTCATACATGCAGAAGTTTCCAAAAAACAGTTCAATGTCATGACACCTCCATGATATTATAAATCACGGCTTTAACAAATGTCCCACCAATGGATATAAACAGTGATACATATTGCATACTTTACATCTGATTTTATGAACTCAACAGCATGGTCTAGATATCCAAATACAGAAAAAAACATTTTTAGAAACTGGAAATAAAACCTGGTCCCTTCTTTATCACTGCAGGTCTGACACAGTGCACCTTGTTATAGTGCCAGCCTATGTTTACAGATTGCTTCACATAGCATTACCAATAATCTCCGCAAGAACATTGTCCTTGTTTGAAATGATGGAACCGGTTTGCATCTCTCACAACAATTTGTCTTGCAACAATCTTGGAGATAAACTTGGTTGCAGTGTGGCAGTCAACACATACTCGAAGGTTTTTGACGACTCTAATAGTTGTCCCAGAGGGTGTGTTTAACAATCCAAATGCAATTGCCAACTTCTCGCTATGGTGGCAGAGGAATAATTCTTTTTCCTCCTCCTCCACATCACTCAGTACATGTTTTGAATCTGAAAAATACCCTGCTGCCTTCATCTCCCAAGACAATTTCTCCAACTTTGCATAGATCTCCTGTGTCTGTGGGTGTGATCTGTCTCCTACACAAAAAACATGTACCATTTTATGGCTTTCAATCCAACTACATCCAGGTATCTTTTTTATTCCTCTATCTTTCATCAATCTCCTTACCGTTTCAACATCAGCCCACCTGCCCACTTCTGCATAGGTGTTTGATAAAAGAACATAAGTCGCCGCATTTTGAGGTTCCAGCTCAGAAAGAAGAGTTGCTGTAAATACTCCTAACCCTAGATTCATATATGCTCTACAGGCACCAAGCAAACACACCCACACAACCACCACAGGTTTAATCGGCATTTTGATGATAAAGTTCAGAGTTTCCTCAAGATAGCCAGCGCGGGAAAGAAGGTCAATCATGCACACATAATGATCAATTGTAGGCATAACACAATAAGCGTCACTCATATCATTAAAGTATTCACAGCCCTCATCCACTAAACCTGCATGGCTGCAGGCTAATAATACACAAGTGAAGCTCACAGGGTCAGGGTATGTTTCAGAGTGCTTCATTAATTCAAAGAGGTTGATAGCATCCTTGCTAAAGCCATTTTGTGCATATCCTGCAATCATTGCAGTCCATGAGAACACATTTTTCTGAGGCATTTTGTCAAAAATTTCGCGTGCCTTGTGTATGCTTCCACATTTTGCATACATATCTACTAGGGAACTTGCAACTACAACATCAGATACAAATTCACTTTCGATTATGATTTGATGGATATCTATACCCTGTTGTAAAGCTCCCATTTTGGCACAGGCTGGAAGGATGCTGGAAAAGGTTGTGGAATCTGGCTTTACATTTGACAACTGCATTTGCTTAAAAGCTTCCACAGCCTTTTCAATGAACCCATTTTGTGCATATCCTCCAATCATTGCAGTCCATGAGAATACGTTTTTCTGAGGCATTTTGTTAAACAGTTCATGTGCCTTGTGTACGCTTCCACATTTTGCATACATATCTACCAGGGCACTTGCAACTATGACATCTGCTAAAAATCCACTTTCAATTATGCTTTGATGGAAGTTCATACCCAGTTCTAAAGATCCCATTTTAGCACAGGCAGGAGAACACTGGCAAAGGTTGTGGAGTCTGGCTTTACACCTATTAATTGCATTTGCTTACAAGCTTCCACAGCCTTTTCAACAAACCCATTTTGTGCATACCCTGCAATCATTGCAGTCCATGAGAAGACATTTTTCTGAGGCATTTTATCAAATAGTTCACATGCCTTGTGTATGCTTCCGCATTTTGTATACATGACTACCAGGGCACTTGCAATAACAACATCTGATAAAAATCCACTTTCAATTATGCTTTGATGGATCTCCATACCCTGTTCTAAAGCTCCCATTTGGGCACAGGCTGGGAGGATGCTCGCAAAGGTTGTAGAGTCTGGTTGTATGCCCAACAGTTGCATTTGCTTAAAAGCTTCAATAGCCATTTCAGCAAACCCATTTTGCACATATCCCACAATCATTGCATTCCATGATACCAAATCTCTTTCAGGCATTTCTTTGAAAAGCCTTAAAGCCTCGTCGAAAACACCATTTTGTGCATATCCAGCAATCATTGCAGTCCATGAGACCACATTCCTTTCAGACATTTCATCAAACAGTTCGCGCGCCTTATGCATGCTTCCACATTTTGCATACATATCTATCAGGGAGCTTGCAACTACAATATCTACCAAAAGTCCTTTTTCCATTATGCTTTTGTGGATGTCCATACCTTGTTGCAAAGCTCCTATTTTTGCACAAGCTGGGAGTATGCTGGCGTAGGTGAACTGATCGGGTTGGATAAATGTTTGTTGCATTTGGTGAAACAGTGTCAACGCCTCGTGAGGATTTCCATGTCTTTTGTATGCGGCAATTACAATATTCCATGAAAAGAGATCTCGTTCAGTCATTTGGTCAAACACTTGGCGAGCATCTACTAAACATCCACACTTGTCATACATGCGTATAAGAGTATTTTGTAATAGTTTGTGTGTGGTAAACTTAAATTCTCTCTCATTGATGTGGGAGTGAATTCGCTTACCCTGTGAAAGGGTTTTCTTGGAAATGCAGGTCTGCAATAGGTGAAAGTATGTGTTATAGTCTACAGGGGAGTTGTGTGTAGTAAGCAGAATGTGTAGCGCCTCTTTCAACCGACCTTCTCTACATAATGCTGTGAGACTGAGATTGAAATTGGCAGTGAATGGTATAACCATTGCCTGATCATAATTGAAGAATTGGAAATGGGCATTGTTGTTCAATCTACTTCTTCCTTTCATTGTCTTTGTATGGCCATTCATTCATTTCTGTCAATGACTGATACATAAGAAGTGGATGTTGCATTGTCGACAAACAAATGCAACGAATAAAGCCATGTTATAAGCGAGCAACGAAGCAGCAAAGACGTCGGGCAATGGCGGCTTTTGAATAATAAATATTTTAAACAAAGTTACAAGTTACATACGGTCAATAATAAATGAATTTGTGGTCTTGAAATAGAGGTTACCAATTTTAAATTCTAAAAGGGATGTATACACTTCACATTTAATGTATGGCTCTGTGTAAATTGGGAGTATATATCTACAAAGTGGTCTCATATTTATACATCCAAACTAAGGTATCTCTTCCTTTCCTTCTCTTTAAAGACTATTAAAATATTACAAATGCGAATATATATATATATATATATATATATATATATATAAAATCCAAATCACACAAAAGTACACACACTTAACAAGCATGTACTTGTGGTTCACCTAATGTGGGCTACGTCCACCAAAGATAGAGATCTCATATATATAACATAACAAGAGATTACAAACCAACTCTTCTGCACAAGAGTACATGTATCTCTACAAGAGTATCTCCTCCTCCCAGACCTCCAGCCGGATCTGCCTGAGTACATTGAACCGTGCCTCCATACCACCACCTGTGTCTCCTCTAGATCTCTAACCAAATCTACCTGAGTGCACTACAACCGTGCCTCTGAAACACCACCAGATCTCACATACCTGAAGCTACCCTACATCTTGCCACTATGTGCAACTAAGCTTGATCACATGGATCTACAATACAATATCTCACTACATGTGGATCTACAAGAATGAGCAATAACAATATCTCACAACAACCTGTGGATCTAACAAGAAGAAACCCTAAGTGCTTTGCATACTATGCAAGCCATTACATGAGACTAAACAATACAAAGGAAATACAGTGCCATCTTCTCACCAACAATGTACCTGCACTTTCCTTTTGTTCAACTTCTCCCCATGGAGACTTGTCTTCATGTAACTTGTTCTTTCTTTCTCTTCTTCTTCTTCATCCTCACAATCTAGGAGAATCAAGGATCTAATTCAATCCTTCTCTTAACTCTACTTCTAAACCCTAACTTTCATGCTTATATAGGTGTATATAAACTTAGGGCACTTTGTCATGCGATTACATCTAATAAATCTACTTTAATGCTAAAGATAGATTTAATTCCCGAGAGTTAATTAAAACATCATCGCACAGTAACCGACGCCGGTTAGCCTTAATCGCTGCATCGACTTCTACTTGCTCTAACGAATGTCGGTCTGGGTAATCGATGTCGGTTCCCCTTGCTTCGATGACGAGTTCTTTGTATATTCCAGTAACTTTGTAATGCATGCTCCAGTGAAGATATTTATCTCCATAGCCTAACAATCTCCCACTTGGAGATAAATTGTTGAACCTTTGTACATGTACCTATACATCACCATCCTCTACACACCGTGAAGACCATCTATTCTTTCCTTCAACAATTCTCTCAGAAATAAAACCAGAAGATCAAAATATCTTCTCAAAACCAAAGAAGATAAAACCATGACTTACCAAACCTACACAAAGCTACAACTGATCCGTGACACCAAGCCTCAAGCTCCCACTAGAATCGTAACACCATACCAATTGTTGGTATCGGAAAACAAGCCAACCAAGCTCCTTATGCAACAAGCCATCATGACTAACACACCTGCAAGAGATCCCACTCAAACCAAAGTTCTGAGCCTCAATCGCATCCGTAGCCATACCTATAAAACCAACCATGTTCTCCATCCATCTATCCATGTCTCCATGCAACCACCAATGCAACTGACCAAGACAAGTCAAACTGGAATATGCGAAAGCAAAAATATCTTGGGTAAAGATAGCCCACATGAGTTCTACCTACAAAAGTGGGTGATCAATCCACAAACCTGCATAACTCAATAGAATCCAAACACTGCAATCTGCAAATCCAACTCTGCATAAACAACTAGCATGTCCAAGACAACCATCTGTAGATAACATTCCTATCAAGGAGTAACATAGTAATAATAGGAAATACAAACATCCCCTATTCATGCTCAAGGCATATAAACTGTGCTCATAGGCATCCATGTGCAAATCAAACATCTGCATCATCATAGACTCACAAAATTAAATCTATCCACATGTATAAACTCACCTATACATCCATCCATATCACCAGCTCTCCAGAAGTTCCAAGTCTGTCACCGACTAACTCCAAAAGCCAAATATAAATCCTGTGCTCATCAATGTCAATAAAAATAACCATGCTAAACCTACTTTATTAATAAATAGTGCAAATACCAACATACATGTCATCAACATACTCTGCACAATCAACCAAGATGAAAGCAAAACAAGGGCACCATCTAAAAATGGTAAATAAACATTGCTGTTAAACCTGTGACCAAACCGACCACGGTTTCCCCTAACCGACACTGGTCACTTCCTAACCAACCACGGTTACCAGATGACCGACCACGGTTAATCTTAACCGACACCGGTCTCTATAACAGTCATATTTTCTCCTTTAACCCTTAAAACTCTAAAAATTGCTCTATCATCTTCACCTAGCTGAATCTAACCATCAACTGTAGGGATATCCAGGCACCACAAAATAAACCAGAAGTGACATCACAAAGCAATAAACTCAATATACCTACAAAATCATGACTTTCCTCCAAAACCAACTAGTGCCTCTGCCACTTTGAATAGTAGCAATCTCCCCTCACTTTGCATGTGCATCATGTATCCAATCCTGCAATGCCAACAACCATGGCTTGCTCCCACTGAACACGAAATTCCCTGCACTGCCTCTAACACCAAGCTCAAAAGCTAATATGTCAGTGAGAAATAAAACCAGATGAAAGAACTATAAAATTGATTCCCTTTCTTCTCTGAGAATACTTCTACATCATAGAAGTTTGGACTTCTTGTGAAGTAGGTGAATCACCTTCTTTCCATCCGTATGTACTCAACATCTCTCATTACCTACAATTGTGTCTAACCATGACTTTTCATTGAGGATCTCATCCTTAGACTAGAAACCCTTGTCCTCAAGATTCCACACAACCGGAAATAAAAGTCAAACAACACCAAGAAACCATGGTGTAAATTTGTGCACACAATCCAAACATAATATCAGTTGCTCCAAACGAAAGAAATAAAACATGAACCATATAGAGATACCTGACTCAAAGTCTCAATGGACTAACCGAGCCAACTTTGTCCTCTTTCTAATCCAAACCATGAAGTGATCTACACCGTCTCTGCCATGTACACTCTGTGCAAGAAACTCGATCCTCCAAACCAAGACAAAGAACCATCTACCCTCTCTTGCTGCAAAAACCTTGTACAGATAAGTTGCCACAAAGACCAACCACGGTCATCCCCTAACCAACCATGGTTAGTGACCAGTATCGGTTCCTCTGTGACCGACCTCGGTTCTCAGACCGATGTCGATCTTGTAGAATGAACCCAACGCCACACAATTTGGCATAGCACACCACACCAGGTGCCTACTTTGATTGAAGCCGATAGTTGAGTTGAGCTAGTCATTTCAAGAAGCATCCAAATCTCATACAAAAATAATACAACAAATCCATGCAATAAATTGCATCAAGATGAAATACATCACCTTACTAGCACCAAGATACTCAACCGCATCTTCAACTGAAGTACATGCTTCTTTGATGGAAGCCATGTCTTCGTTACGTACTCTTCGCTCTCTCTCGAAAGCATGTGCATCTAACTACACCAAGAATGCATACCTCAATAATCTGGATCTGCAATCTGACCAACATGCTTGTGCCTCCAAGAACCAGGGACACCTCAGAAAACAAGATACATTCCATGCATCTCTTCATTTCTTCAGATCTGTGATTTTCTGTTTATAACCAGGCTGCTCAGTAACTAACCACAGTCACCCTGTAACCAACCACGGTCTCGCACCACCTCGCCTTTATGCGCACGGGTTGCCAATTAATCGATTTTGGTCACTGTGTTCTCCAGCAACCTTACACTTCCATCTCCCACTTGAGATTTAATCTCTTCCTGCAATTTTCACATCAGGCAAAATAAACCCTGCTCTCATACATGTCAGTAATAACTACTAACAAAACCATGAAGCAAACCCTTGCTCTGAAAACTAAAGCCATTGCTCTGATACCAGTTGTTGGGGATGGGTCTACGTGGAAACATTTGCAACTATAGAATATCAAATTCAAACATGAAAATATGGATCTAATAATCCCCACAAAATCTACAGCAGTGGAAGTATAAACTAGAATAATCCAAATCACACAAAAGTACACACACATAACAAGCATGTATTGTGGTTCACCCAATGTGGGCTACGTCCACCAAAGATAGAGATCTCATATATATAACATAACAAGAGATTACAAACCAAATCTTCTGCACAAGAGTACATGTATCTCTACAAGAGTATCTCCTCCTCCCAGGACCTCAGGCGAATCTACACCGAGTACACTTTGAACGTGCCTCCATACCACCACCTGTGTCTCCTCTAGATATCTAACCAGATCTACCTGAGTGCACTACAACCATGCCTCTGAAACACCACTAGATCTCACATACCTGAAGCTACCCTGCATCTGCCACTGTGTAACTAAGCTTGATCACATGGATCTACAATACAAGATCTCACTACATGTGGATCTACAAGAATGAGCAATAACAAGATCTCACAACAACCTGTGGATCTAACAAGAAGAAACCCTAAGTGCTTTGCATACTATGCAAGCCATTACATGAGACTAAACAATACAAAGGAAATACAGTGCCATCTTCTCACCAATAGTGTACCTACACTTTCCTTCTATTCAGCTTCTCCCCATGGAGACTTGTCTTCATGTAACCTGTTCTTTCTTTCTCTTCTTCTTCTTCATCCTCACAATCTAGGAGAATCAAGGATCTAATTCAATCCTTCTCTTAAATCTACTTCTAAACCCTAACTTTCATGCTTATATAGGTGTATATAAACTTAGGGCACTTTGTCATGCGATTACATCCAATAAATCTACTTTAATGCTAAAGATAGATTTAATTCCCGAGAGTTAATTAAAACATCATCGCATAGGTAACCGACGTTGGTTAGCCTTAACTGCGGTTGGTTCCTACTTGCTTTGATCGATGTCGGTCTTGCTGACCGATGTCGGTCTGGGTAACCAATGTCGGTTCCCCCTTGCTCGATGATGGTTGTTGTATATTCCAGCAACTTTGTAATGCATGCTCCAGTGAAGATATTTATCTCCACAACCTAACATGATGGTGGATCCAACGATACTATCGGACGGGGATTTAATGAGGTCATTTAATATGGTGGATGAGGCATCTAGGACATTGAGCAAATATTGAGATACATAGGAACTAGTGGCTACCGAAATCATATATGGGATCTTTATAGAGTTTATTGCAGGTGTTGGAAGCCCTAGTTTAGGATCGGGTAACTCACCTAGTAGATTCTGAGAGATGCGACATAGATCACTTCATTAGAGACCCAGTGGCGAGGTCATAAAGAGAGGCCCCCAGGCCTCGATATAGGGTAGTTTCCTATCCCACATAGTAAGAGCCGTAAGCATGACCCCATTGGCCCAAAACATCCAGAGACCCCCCACAAGGGGGAGAGGGTGCTTGATTCATATTGTAGATGGCACATAGCCATTTTGTATGATTTTCTGTTAATGTATAAAACTTGAGTTGATATATACATATATGATGATTTTTGATGACATTTGGATATTTGGATGTTTATATGTGATGATTTACTTATCATTTTCTTTCTTTCCACATGTATATATATGTGATAATACCATGTTACTTAGGAATAATGATAATACGATAGATAAGTAAAGTTGATGAGAAGGGGATCGGTAGGATAAACTAACCCACATGATGTGAAGAAGCCAAAGATGAAATAAGGCCAAGACATCCAATGGTAGGATATCAGGGCACGATTGGGTATATAAATCCAAGCAAGGCCATAGGCCTAAATAAGGATGCACAAGATACCATGGTGATCTAATAGGAAAGACCGGGGCGAATTGAAGCCAAAAATAGGTGAAGTTGGGACCAAGGCACTCCAATGGTAGGAGAAAACAAGGCGTACATGGTGATAAATCCAAGTGGAGTGAACAACATGAGCAAGGATGTAATGAGATATTTGAGATAGTGTGATAAATCCAAGGGGGTCAAGATCCCAAATAATGACATAATGTATTTTCGTAAAACCCAAGTTGGGGGCCGAGAGCCCAAGAAAATGTGAGGGATCATGCCAAAGAAATAAATTAAGATGTGATCAAGGTGTTATAGATAACTAGTCACGAGGAGAAAAAGATCACAACATATCGGTGATGATGTCATCAACTTAATTCATTATGTGACTTCTAAAGACGAGTCATGAGACCTCAATTGAATGTTGTGTAATAACGACTTTCCGATGAACTTTAGACCACATGACAAATAAGGTGTCATTGATCTAATCCTCCAGTAGGGTGAGAATGTCATGCCAAACAACATCTATAGTGGGATAAAGATTAGTGCATGGTGGTGGTATGTAAGTAGGTTATGGTCTAGCTAGTCGTAAGGAAGGTGGTCAATTCTAAGAGGAATCAAATCCACGTTTCCTACTACGGAAGAAGTGTCACAAAACTGACAGTCGGCGTTGGTGTGCACATAATATCTATGATGAAAGAAAAAGAAATGATCTGAAGCGAAAGGTTCTTAGTCTTTTGGTTTGGTCACATTTGACCTCGGCTTCACTCTTCTTCATGTGGCATCGATATGCTCTATATTCAAAAGCATCATGCATTAGAGCCTTGTGTCGTTACAATATGACTCGACTCATGAGGACCGAGGAACCATAAGAGCGAGAGGTAGGGCATATGTATCATAGGCTACTGAGGGATAGTGAGAGTATATAATTAGGTTACATATGCAATGGGTGAGGATGATGTTGATGGAGTAGTGTGTCACTCAATAATCAAGGCATAATAGATAGGATTGTCTCCCATGAGATCATTGGTTTGATAGTCAAATCTAGCAACTCCGATCATCCACTTTTGTTGAGGAAAATGGGTCACTAAGGGCATGGTCCCATGGAGGGGCTTGGGCTCCTATTTTCTTGCAGCAAAAGGTCCCATGCTTATTTTTAAAGCCAGCTACGAAATAATAGAATCTAGGCCTAAAAAATAGGAGCTCCACTTTTTTAGCCCCCTAAACTTAAGAGGTGGCTGGAGAGGGGGGTTAGGAGTTTCCCCCTACAGTTTAGGGCTGATAGAATCTAATATGCATTCCCACCATTATTTTTTGGTGATTTTAGAGAGAAATATGATTTTATTTACCTACAAATAACCATAAAAATTCAATGGGATCCTATAATATCTTAGTGGGTATTGTTGAGGAAACTAATAAAAAATCATGGGACCTTAAAACTACTAAAATGCTCCTAAATTTTCTCAGCAACACCCACTTGAGATATTTATGGAGCCCCCTTCCATGGGACCATGCTTTAAGTCAATGGTAACATGTAGAGTTGTATCTAGTGGAGAAATATGAGGCTCAAACACAAGTGGAGAAGAATCATCAACTTTTCTCGGAGGTTCCTCTTGTACTAGGATGACATTTACATCATGAGTAATTTTGGTGTGTAGGGTTTCTTGGTAGTGTAGGACTTCCCGATCACAAATATGGGCATAACTAGCTAGGCGAGGGTCACCCAAAGCGTAATCTTCATCATAATATGATATGGAATCATCCACCACACAAGAGTCGACTATGGTATCTAGCTGGACCGTACATTCTCATGGGGCTGCCGTGTATGTAAGATAATTGTGGGAGCTGAAGGCTCTTTCTTACGAGGTCACAAAGAAGGAGGTAGGTGAGATATGATGATATCGGGAAGATTGGAACTTTTGATTGTAAGTGTGACTTCATCGGGATCATTGTCATCCGATTCTAAAAGATTAGGAGGCGTGCACCCGACCAAATCAAGATGACCGACATTGTCATGAAAGAGTATATGTAGGGTAGATAGAACAACGATATTCCTTAAAGGGGTTATGTGATAGTTAATTAAGTGTGTGGAGCTTGTATGTCCCCTTTTTTTGAATCTTATCATAGTTACATGGGTTATTTCCCCCTTAAATCTTATAGATAGCCCCTGAGAGTGAACTTCACATATGACACATAAAAGAAGCAATGAAACACATATGATGAGCTCAAGGCCATCCTAGGATAATATTATAAGATAGGGGAAAATAAAAAACCATGACTTTGAAGTGGATAGTACTAGAGGGAACGTTGATTGGTATCCTTGACAAGTGGTTTGTGTATATTTTAAGTTATCAATACAATAACCAAGGTCCTTGACGAAATATAATGAGGCCACACACGTGCTTACTACCTCATTAATGTGAGCACACTTAGGTGTGGTATAAACGATCTGAAATTAAATGAAGAGGGTCGATCATCTGCACAAAAAAAGAGCTCATACAAGATCATAGAAGCTATAGAGAAGTGAATGCAAGAGTGAGCATCTGTAGTGAGGTCGGTATGAATGGAGAGTTCCTCAAATTTCCGGTAGATGCTTTCCTCTAATTCATACAATGTAGGACTCTTCCCCAAAGAGGGAGGAAAATGGATGTTCATGTCAAGCATCACAATCATGATAGACTCACGATGGTGTGGCGATGTACACATGAGTTCTAGGAAGGGAACTGGACTAGGATTTGAGCAAGTTCTTTGAGAGGATCGTACTCATCATGAATATAATATGTAGTAGGTTAAGAGTGATAAGAGTCATCAAAAACAAATCTAGAAGGAGTAGGGGTGATTAGATAGACTTATGAAACTAATTTTTACTCATTTCCCATGTTATCAAATATGTAGGTTTGATTTTCATAGGGTTCGATGGTGTTTGTGGACAAGAATTCAGATCCAGACACAATCATCCTTATAAGATAATTTCCACAGGGTCATAGGCGTCTAGAGGAGGTAGGATTTTGCTTTGAGGAGCTTTATTTTGAGGTACAAAAGGATATATGACCATGTGAGTTTGAGGTTGGAATGCTACAAGATATTTTGGTTCTCCCTAAGTTATGACACATTTTACCAACCGTATTTTTTAGGATGGTAATCTGTTTCAACTACATTGGTCGTAGCATTTTATTTCTTATTAGAACTTTCAATGACATCATGATTAGGCATAAGATTAGAGAATATTTTTAGCTTTTCATTATCCTGGTTGATAGCTTCATGACGATCCTTTTGTTGAGCCATGTCACGATCTTTGAACACTTCGGTCAAATGCTCGTGGTGATGACATCATAGTAAAATTTGGGTCCTAAGAAGAATTTGATGGCATCCATTCAGAGTACACAAAAATTCACATGAGTGATCCCATTAGTGAGACACCGAGCAAAAATTACTCTCATCATTCCAATGAGGAATAGGCGATAGGGATCCAAGATCACGGTAAACGTCTTAGGCAATTGATGCTTCAACTCTTCCTTAGTGGTTGATGATAGTTAGGTTGATTCTTGTTGTTATTAGGTTTTTGGTCAATGTTGAAAACAACCATATTTGAAGAAGCTATAGGAGGAAAAGTATATGAGACTCGTCGTCTCGACACATTCCTATTTTTAGAGCATTGAAGGATTTGGAGTTTTTGTTGGCTTGTGTCTTAGGAGGGAATTTATCAAACTCCCTTATGATATAGTATTTCCTTTTGGCTTGTTCAAAGGCCTCTTCTAGGGAAGTGGGAGAAAAGGATCTCACCTTGTATTGAAGGTGAGATTCAAGAGCTCGTAAGAAAAGTTGGAAGAGGCTATCATTGGGCATGTTATGTTCTACCCATGTGGATGGGGTCTTTCAAAATTTAATGAAAGGTTGCACTAATTGATTCTTAGATTGTTTTCAATTGATGAAAGCATTGATATTGTTTTTAGGTAGATTGTGATATTGGAATTTGTTCACTAGGGCTATCACTTAGGGACTCTAGCTCAACTATAGAATTAGGAGGTAAAGTATGGTACTAATCCAAAACATCTCCAATAAGTGTTTTTGCTAGGATTTTAGTGGCAACATATGAATTGGTTCTAATCCATCCTTGTAAATATTACCAAAGGCCTTGATATGAAGGGTGGGATCAATAGACCCGTCGTAAGAGATAGAAGGAACAATGCCACCAATATCCATACTAGCGATATAGGGTGTTAAAGGCTCTTGTTGGACTGCTCGTAAGACTTTGTTTTGGATGGGGGGTTGTGTGATGGGCACCCCATTAGGCCCATTTTGAAAAGGAGGGGGCGTGGTGCCCTAAGATCCTATTGAAGGAAGTTGACTAATTGAGCCATGTTGGCTTTTATTTAGAGAAATTAAGCCGTAGTAATAGATTTATCTTGGCTCATTTTTTCAATGAGTTGAAGAATGAGATTGGTAGGGTCAGAATCGGAGGAATTTTTAGATGAACCTATTTCATCATCTTTCCCCTTTTCTTCCCTATGGTTAATTTGTTCATAAACGAAGTCAAGAAGATGATTTTTGAGCACTTCTTTTGATTTGTTTTTTTATTGAGGAAACAGAGATAGAAATTTCTGAATTTTAGGAGGATAATCAAAAGTATCATCATTCTAATTTTATTCTTCCTCATCCTCAGGTGGGACATTGTGGTGGGTAGAATGCTTCTTTCTAGGTGCTCCTATGGCACATTAGTCCATGTAAAATGGAAAATTAGCTTCGGGATGATATAATTCTAGAAATTTACGTGCAAAAAGTTAGTAGACCCTAGGCCCCGAGATACTCCATGATGGAGTGTTGATCTGGCTGAGAAAAGGTCCAAAAATTAAGGCTACGAGACACAATCGGATGTATATGAGAATGTATATAGAGGTTGAAGGCGTCTGGAGGCATATCTCGAAAGAAAAATATGATCTAATTAAGATAAAATGTCCACCATTCAATTTGTTTCTCATACGACATTCCTAGGTTAGTGATATACGTCATATGCTACATCATCACTTCCACTTGCATCATTTAGTGATATACACCATAGGCTACATCATCACTTCTTCTAGCATATATCAGTGATATATGCTTTAGGCTAAATCATCACTTCTTCCACTCATATTTTGATATAGATTTTGGCTAAATCATCACACAATCTCACACCTCATCTCTACGTCACATATCATCACTACACATTCATCACATCATGTTACACATAACACATTGTTTGAACCATTTATCGATGACACAATCTTGCTTATGGTTCATTCTTGACTGTTGAGGGGGCATAGATAAATGAACCTCAATGCATACAATTCCATTCACTCAAGGGGCATGCAGTTCCTATCATTAACTATGAATTCTTTTCCATCCATCCAAAACATATTGCATATCTTGGTTGCATTTAATTTTTCTTACATTTTCTTGTACATGTTCACATTATTACACATGCTAGATAGATATCTTGTATGTCATTATCTTTATCATACACACATGCATGTTCACTTACTTTCTAGTTGTGATCACAGATTCTACAAATCCATTACATGCAACATGGATGCTTGGTGCAGTACCTAGTACTAGTCCCACAATAGCTCTTGGGGGCATCCAATTTCATACACTACAGGTGTTATTGTTTCATTTTGTTTCATAACACACTATTTTATCATATTATACACGCTTTAACATACTTTTTATCTTTCTAACATGCTAATGGGTGCTTCATGTGCAACATTTGTTTTACAGACTATTTGCCACCATGGTTATCTGTTATATTGCTTGTACTTGTTTGTCATTGTTTGAAATTATTTGCATGCTTTTCCATTTTTCTTGTGTGCACACTTGTATGCTTTTGGCTTTGTCGTCCTTAACTTTCTTGCAACATCGTGAGTGATGTCCCATGTTTGTAACCCACTTTTTGTGGTCTACATTATCTTCTTTGCGTGTTTACTCGCGTTGTAGCATATACATTGTTTTCTTAACTTACATGACGTCTTTTACATCGGTGTTTGTTTTTACTTATACTAACACTTGTTTTCCTAGCCACTTATTTTCATGTGCCTTGGTTTCTACCAAGCACATCCCCTTACCCCTCAGTAGGGCATAGTTTCAACGGTCGGTCCTCCTTTGGGTCGTATTCTCCTTCAATGACATCACATGCACCCCAAATGAGGGGGCATCATTTGGGTGAATCAGTCACCCCATACATAGTATACACAACACAACACAATATCGGTACAAGATACAATTTTTAGATTTCGGGGCTCAAAATTAGACTTGGGTCCATGACACAGATGACCTTTCCTAGATTTCCTAAAACCATGGGGCATATCACACAACAAACTTATCTGGATTACCTAATATAGGGGTCATATCGTACAACGATTGTTAGTTTAGCAAAATCTACATAACTCCATACACAATGGATTTTACAAGGTAGAAACTCCTTAGCATTAAAGGTTGTCGGATGACATTAGATAGTTATCCCTACACTTCTTCCATTACATTGGCATGAGATCACCTGAAAAACTTGTGCGCATTGACATCATCTACAGGATCCTTTCTACACTCTTTCCTCATCACGGATCAAGTGCACATGTTCCTTTTTCACATTTTCAGCATTTTCTTTTACATACTTCTTTACATGCTTTTTATACATATACATGTGTATTTGACTACTTGATCGTCTTCTCTTTTGTAGGTCCGTCCGTATGGGAAGCAAGCAAGTCAAAATCATCGACACCAAAAATAGGTACATCACACACATCGGCATTCACACATACATTTCCGCCCTAGGTTCATTTTCAACACCTTTTACACTTTCGCATCTTTAATCTCCATGCTCCACCTTTTATCACTCCACACTTTTTCTAGTCCTCGGCACTCCTTCTACATCGATCTATATAAATATCAAGTACGCATCTCTATCTACTTTATGTTACCGAGCATTTTTCTCACCAACATAAAGTGGGGAAAATGTAGACACAAAATCATGCACTTTGGGTAATTATCTAGTCTCGATCACATACTAATATTCATATGGTTCCTAAGTAAGAAAAGTACTAATTAACCCATGTCTTTGGCACTTTTATTTTCTTTATGCTTCTACTTTCAGGTGTTGCACTTATACTTTTGAGCCTGTCTTTTAACATTTTGACATTTTTCATTATGGACACTAGCACCCGGTTAGGACACGCGTTAGGCACCCCTGTCCTCTCTAGGTGCCTTGTCCTCTTTGTAATTTGGTCACACTTTTTGGGTCCTTTCTATCCATTTAAGCATCTTATCTTTTTGGTAGTCAACATTTTTGGGGTTAATTACAAAATTCAAGTGAAGGAATCATATAAATATAAAGTTATGTGATCATAATAAGGGACCAAGCACTAGGCATCTATTATCTCCACCTAAGGTTGCATCCATCAAAGACATCTATAGCTCTATTTTCATCCATCTAGCTCCATCATAAGGGACAAAGGTTGGTTCATCTGCATCATAATTCATAGGAGGGGAGTCTATTATTTCCACACACACATTATTTACATTCTACATCTAGCTACTTGCTTGCTACTTCAAGTGCGACATGCACAAGAGAAACCTAGGGCATAATTCCACACACACATATAGAACTACATTGGGTATGAGATGTAGTACCATGCTCGATTGTAAGCCCACCTTTATGGCAACCGAGGAAATTCGACCAATCATTTTACATATTTCTTTTTAGGATTTGATGTCTATTTGAGGGTTTTGCAGGTACTTTCTTCATTGCAGGTTTATGGGTACCTCAGTGATCCAAGTGCGACATAAATGCGAAAAAGGTGAACAAGTGCAAACCTCTTGCGATAACTTAGAGGATATTTTATGATCATCTACACAAACCAAGGCACCCAAAAACAAGACCAAGGCACCCACGGGAACCCTCATCCCTCTCTAGTGCCCCGATCCAGATCAAATCGGCAAGATCTGCATTTTTTTAGGATTTTTGCAATGGTCTCCCACTCCTGTTCATCCGGTGATCACCGTGACATAGTCCATTGAACTCTTTAAATCGAGATAAGGATCTTCTAACCCTCTTTGTAATTAGGGTTTCATATTTTTATTGCTTAGTTACTTGGGTTAATTTCTATATTTTATTGTTTCATTTATTTACTTCAAACTTCCATTAGATTAGGCTATTATTTTACATTTTAGCATAACATTTTTTGTGAACCATAACTCGATCTTCATGTTCTTAGGATCCTCTTTCTTTTCTTATCATTATAGAATCTTGTCATCACGAGTATCTCAATTTTTACTTCTTGCTTGCCAATCCTAAATTATGACATAAAGTCCAAAGATCATCTCGTGTTACTACTTGAATTTTAGTTTATATGCATCCGAGAATCAATCTATCAATCATTTGTTGATGCATTTTTGTAACATATTGCTTTCCCTTCTAATCCTCATGTTGATATTTCTATTTTTGATGATGATCCACCCTTGCATATCATGATTCACATCTATAATGTGGGCATCAAGTGTACTCTAATTGACAATGGATCTGAACTTAACTTTGTCCTATGTCCTACTTAAAAATATTGGTCTTTCAAATGCTTCTAATGTCAGTCCATCATGTATCTCTCTTCATGTTTATGATGGCTCTGTTTTTACGTGTTTAGGTCACATCGCTTTACCTATCACGTTGTTGGACCTGAAAACTTTTAACACAGTTTTCTTTTTCATTGATTACCCTATTTCATATAATTGTTTACTCGGTTGGCCATGGCTTCATGCCATGCAAGCATTAACATCTACCGTACATCACTGTGTCAAATTCCTACATGAGGGTGTCGAGTATATTGTTCTTCGTGATCATCATCCATACAAATATTGTGACCATGATCCAAGTACTACACTTCCTATTCCAAGATCTAACACTACTGATGACCTACAACCCATAGACGAGCTACCACATTTACCACCACTTGAAGGGGTTAATTTCATGATAGATTTAGTCGTAACTACATCTTCACCTCCCCATATTCTACTATTTGTTATGGTTATTTATCGAGGGCATATCCCTACATCGGATGACACTCTAGTTTCTCCATCTTCTCATACACCATCCCCATTAGTACACCCTCCTTTCACATGCACCCTTTTCATGAATGATTCTTATTTAGAGAATATTCCATTCGATCCTACTTGTGATGACACTTTGTATGTACACTTGATGGCTTGACTCGACTAGGTTTTAATTTTGAGGATATTTATCCTCCACCACATTCTTCTCACCTTTATCATGGATTTGTTCGCATTACTACCGCTTATGGTCTATGTGTCTTTCATATCATAATTTTTCTTACGCAAAGTTCTCACTCTTCATCACTTACATTAGGGAAATCTTGGCTTGATTACATTAGGGGCACGTTAGATCCTGATCACATTGATATATCATTTCCCATTCCCTTTGGTTGTGTATTCATCTACAACAGTTCCTTTCTTGGCTATATGAAGAATCTCACTCATTTGGTATGCACATGGGTTTCCATTACCACCCTTCATTGATGAGGAATATGCCATGGGCATGTACAACTTACATCTCAATGGCTCATTATGTGATCAACCCGAAACTATTTCTTACCAAGTCTCGATGCTTTTTCATTTGGTTTTGACCACGACAATGATGACCTCTTAGATGATATTACATGATTGTTTTATCCATCATACACACTTGAGGGTTCATCACACTTACCCCCTAACATTAAAAATATTTAATTCTCTCACCGCCGCACATCTAGACCTATACCTACAACACATGCATCCTGTCACACACCCTAGCATCATCACTACTTGATGACACACTCTTGTGTTTCAGGGCCACACACTTAACCGCTATTAAGGGCATCCTATACACATGAACCTCACACACTTTGCATAATAGAAACTTCATATCACATATCTTCACACATCTTACATACATGCATCCTACAACTTACATCTTACTGTTATCTCGAATTCACCCCGAGAAAATTTGGTCAAGACAGGTCCTGTTCAAAGGAAATTATGAAGGAAATGACTCATACCCATGAGCTCACATTCTAGGACGACAAACAAGGTTACGGATGGATTCTACGATGCGGTGGCGGGGCTGCAAAAGATTAAACAACCTTGTCCAAGAAGAAAGAGAAGAAACAAATCTTTCAAGCTAATTTGTGCCTTAAATCCAACAAACAAATTACAGGCGGGCTCGGAAATGGATAGCAGGGTCAGAGAAGGAGGAGCAGTGTCAAAAGAGCCAGGAGTAAGAAAGAAAAGAAGTGGCGAAGATTTGAAGTCTTTAGGCTTTGCAAATGGTTCAGAACAGGCCCAAAAATCGACTAAGTATGGAGGAGACCACAGAGGAGCCAAGTGTCCAAGCGACGCTTCTCCAAAGATGAACCCAAAAAAGGGAAGCTCGAACAAGCGTCGGGTCCCCACGTGTCCCAAACCCGAAATGGAGGCAGAGTCAAAGTTAAGAGTCAAAGGCGGACAGGCGGGCCTCAAAAAAGGCTAAGTATAGAAATGCTAGCGGAGACTACCATGTGTCATCTCAGTGCGTCTCCAAGGGTAAATCTAAAGGGGAGACTCAAACTTGCACTAGCCCCCCACGTAGCCAAGGGTCAACAGAGGTCAAAAGGAGAACGGGTCCAAAATGGCTAAGTAATGAATGCAAGCAGAAGACACCATGTGTCCAAACAACGTACATTCAAAAGCGGGACCCTAAGCGAGACTCAAATGAGTGCCAACTTGCCACATAGCCCAAGGTCCGAAAAGGTAAGAAGGGTCGTTGAAAAGTCTAAGAGTCTCATGGAGGTTTCTACGTGTCTATTTGACGCTTCTTCAGAGGTGAAATCCTAAGCTAGTTTCTAAGTGAGTGCGGAGCCTCCACGCGTCCCATTTCAAAAAAGGGAATAGGGTCGAGTTGAATAGTCAAAACACTGAGACAAATCAGTAGAGGGTGGTAAGTATCAGCATGGTGCTAACTCAAGAGCAAGATAAGGGAAGGGTTTTCAGAGATGTGCCAGGCCGCCGTGTGTCGCCGGTTGAGGTATATGACTCCACCGAGAAAGGACTTAAGGAAACCGAGCAGGTCACGGAAGAAGCCACGTGTCAACCCCGTGCCACTCAAAAAGAAAAATGTAGAGGCCACCCTCAGAGATGTGCCAGCCCTCCATGTGTCCAGTTTAAAAAGGGGGCCCGTTTTCGAACTAGTTTTCCCACTATTTTGTATGGACCCGACCCAAATTTCAAATGGCCATATCTTTTGACTGAGAACTCAGATTTGGGTGGGAGAGGAATTTTTGGAAACATCTTGAGCCCCTCTATGCCGTAGAAACATAAAATACCATTTTTGGCAGGTGTTAGTGGGTGAAAAGGGGGAGACCGTCTTCTAGGACATAAAAAAGAGCCCGATTTCTCTAACTACCGGATCTGTCACTTTGCGACTTATGATTCGATTGGATTCGTCATTCCTCTTCAACACGCTAGGCAGACAGAGGGAACCAAGATGTTGACAGATTTGGGGTGGATTTGAAAGGGGCATTGATTGATAGTGGTTGAACTTTCAAGGTAGGATTCAACGCGTGTCTCGAGGTGGTTGAAACAGGATTTGATTTTTTCCCTCCTCTCTCTCCTATTCTCCCCTCCTATCTCTCTTATTCTTCATATATATTGTAAAGGAGGGGCATATTCAGTTTTTTTTTTTTTCCTCTTTTCCTCCTCTTTTTCTTCCTCGGGGTTGAAAATGGAGTTCGAACCTCCTCTCATGTTCTCAAATGGCATTTTTGCCTCTTGCTCATGAATGATGTTTTGTGCAAACTTCGAAGCAAAAAAAGTGTTTTGTGATGCATTTGTCAATCCTTTACTCTTTTTGGTTGTTTCTTCTTGCCTCTCGTCATTGTAGGGTACACAATGCATGTTTTGATGTTCGTTTATAGATATGGGAGCTCTGTTTGTCGGGTTTGAAGTGTTTTCTGTGAATCGATATTTGGCCTATGATGCGGTTGTTCATCCTCTCCGTTGCTCACCTCCCTTCGCTTCATGGCAGTTTGGTTAGATGATCAACAATTTTCCTTCTCTGGTGTATCACCATTTTAGTGTAGGCTTTTTTTTTCTTGTTTTCTTTCTCTCCCTATCTCCTTGGATAGTTAGATTAGGACTAGATTAGCTTGCCTGCACTATAACAGCTTGTGGCAAGTAGTTTAGGAAGAGGAACCAACCTTCTCTAGAGAGTTTCCCATTTGCAAAGTCCCACATTTTGGGGAAAACTCAATGTTATGCGGATCACACCAAATGACTTTGCCTTAGAAAAATAGATCTGACGACTCATTTGGGGGTGCTATGATTTTGCACTAACACTTACATCTTAAGTCTTACCTACATCTACACATCTTATATCATTTATGAATCTTGCATTACCTTCTATACATCCTAAATTACACACAACACATTACACATCATAGAGAAATTTCTCATCCCCACATCTATTACACATATTACGCATTTTACACATATAATTTTATGCACTACACTCACTACCCTATGATGCCCTCTAGTCTCACGATCCATATTGGACTGTTGAGGGTATACATCACAAATGGACCTCATCACACTCACATGTTCATCATTTAATCTATTTATCATACAAAATTCCTAGGTTAGTTATATACGCCATATGCTACATCATCACTCCTACTTGCATCATTTAGTGATATACGTTATAGGATACATCATCACTTCTTCTAGCATCACGCTAAATCATCACTTCTTCCACTTATCTTGTGATATACGCTTTAGGCTAAATCATCACACATTCTCACACCTCATCTCTATGTCGCATATCATCACTACACATTCATCACATCATGCTACACATAACACATTGTTCGAATCATTTCCCGATGACACACTCTCATTTACGGTTCATTCTTAACTATTGAGGGGGCATAAATAAATGAACCTCCATGTATATAATTCCATTTACTTGGGGGTACGTGGATCCTATCATTCACTCTACATTCCATTCCATCTATCCACAACATATTGCATATCTTGTCTGCATTTACTCTTTCTTGTATTTACTTGTACATGTTCACATTATTACACATGATATATATATATATATATATATATATATATATATATATATCTTGTATGTCATTATCTTTATCATACACACATGCACGTTCACTTAATTTCTAGTTGTGATAGCAGATTCTATACTTTCTATTTGTGATTGCAGATTCTACAGATCCATTACACACAACATGGATGCTTGGCGTAGTACCTAGTACCAGTCCCACAACGGTTCCTGGGGGCATCTAATTTCATACACTACAGTGTTATTGTTTCATTTTTTTCATAACACACTATTTTATCATATTATACATGCTTTGACATAATTTTTATCTTTCTAACATGCTAACGGGTGCTTCATGTGCAACATTTGTTTTGCAGGACTATTTGCCACCATGGTTATCTATTATATTGTTTGTACTTGCTTGTCATTATTTGTCATTGTTTGTGGGATTTTCCCTTTGTCTTATGTGCACACTTGTATGATTTTGTCTTCATCGACCTTGATTGTCTTGCGACATCATGAGTGATGTCCCATGTTTGCAACCCACTTTTCATGGTCTACATTGTCTTCTTGCGTGTTTACTTGCATCTTAGCATATACATTGTCTACTTAGCTTACATGTCATCTTTTACATGAGTGTTTGTCTTTGCTTATACTAACACTTGTTTTCCTAGCCACTTGTTTTCTTGTGCCTTGGTTTCTATCAAGCACATCCCCTTCCCCCTACATGACACAATTTCAATGGTTAGTCCTCCTTTGGGACGCATTCTCCTTCAACAACATCACATGCACCCAAAATGAGAGGGGCATCATTTGGGTGAATCAGGTCATCCCGTATATAGTATACACAACACAACAAATTACCGTGCAAGTACAATTTTCAGATTTTGGGGCTCAGAAATAGACTTGGGTACATGACACAATGCCTTGCCTAGATTTCCTAAAACCAAGGGGAATATCACACAGCGGCCTTACCTATATTACGAGATTAGCGGCAATATCAAAAAGGGATTAGTAGTTCAACACAATCTCTGAAATCCATACACAATGGATTTTACAGGGTAGATATTCCTTAGCACATGCACACCATCTGCAATGGTGTTTTATACAATGGGAAGTAGTAAAATGTTGGCGAGATGACACTAGATAGTTCTCCCTACAATTTTTCTATTACATTGGCATGAGATTGCCCACATCGACATCATCTACATGATCCTTTCTACACTCTTTCCTCATCACGGATCAGTGCACATGTTCCCTTTTTTTTTCTCACATTTTCAACATTTTCTTTTACATACTTCCTTACATGCTTTTCATACATATACATGTGTATTTGACTACTTAATCATCTTCTCTTTTGCAGGTCTATTTGTATGGGAAGCGGGAAGTCAACATCATCAACACCAACAACAAGTACATCACACACATTGGTATTCACACATGCGTTTCCGCCTATGTTCATTTTAATCACCTTTTACACTTTTACATCTTTAGTCTCTATTCTCCACCTTTTATCACTCCACACTTTGTCTAGTCCCTCGGCACACCTTCTACATCGATCTATATGGATATCGGGTGTGCATCTCTATCTACTTTATGTAATCAATCATTTTTATCACCAACATAAAGTGGGGGAAAATGTAGACACAAAATCACACACTTTGGGTAATTATCTAGTCTCGATCACATACTACTATTCATATGGTTCATAAGTAATAAAAGTACTAACTAACCCATGTATTTGGCTACCTTTCTTTTCTTTATGCTTCTACTTTCATTCTTTCACTTGTACTTTCTTAGTTTGTCTTTTCACATTTTGACATTTTTCATTCTAGACACCGGTGTACAGGTCGGGATGCTAGCGTCGATGCCCTCACCCCCTCCGGGCACCCTTTTCCTCTTTGTACTTTGGTCACACTTTTTGGGTCCTTTCTATCCATTTGAGCATCTTATCTTTTTAGTAGTCACCTTTTTGGAGGTTAATTATGAAATTCAAGTGAAGGAGTCATATAACTATAAAGTTATGTGATCATAATAAGGGACCAAGCACTAGGCATCTACTATCTCCACCCAAGGTTGTATCCATCAAAGGAATCTATAGCTTCATTTGCATCCATCTATCTCCATCACAAAGGACAAAGGTTGGTTCATTTGCATTACACTTCATATGATGGGAGTCTTTTGTTTTCACACACACATTATTTACATTCTACATCTTGTTACTTGCTCGTTACTTGAAGTGCGACACACACAAGAGCAACCTAGGGAATAATTCCGCACACACACACAAAAGTACATTGGGTATGAGATGTAGTATAATTATCAATTGTAAGTCCACCATTGTGGTGGCTGAGGATAGTCTGAACCCTCATTTTGCATCTTTCTTTTTTAGGATTTGATGTCTATTTGATGGTTTTATAGGTACTTTCTTCATTGTAGTTTTATGGGTACCTCAGCGATCCAAGTGTGACATTAATGTGAAAAAGGTGAACAAGTGCAAACCTCTTGTGACACCTCAAAGGAGGTTTTCTAAGCATCTACGCAGACTAGGGTGCCCAAAAATAAGACTAGGGCGCCCACTGGCGCCTCATCCCTCTCCAAGTGCCCTAGTCAATCAAATCTTCCGGATCTACATTTTTCCAAGCTTCGTGTAATGGTCTCCCACTCCTGTTTAGTCGGTCATCACTGCAACATAGTCCAACAACCTCTTCGAATCAGCTAAGGCTCTTCTAACCCTCTTTGTAATTAGGTTTCATATTTTTATTGCTTATTTACTTGGGTTAATTTATGTATTTCATTGTTTCATTTATTTAATGCAAACTTACATTAGATTAGGCTATTATTTTACATTTTATCGAATCGAGTCGCATAATGATCGCCGAAGTCACCTGAAACCTCCAATGAAGTAATGACTGCAAAACCCTCAAATAGTTATCAAATCCTAAAAAGAAAGATGTAGAATGAGGGGTCGATTGTCCTTAGTTGTCACAATGGTGATCTTACGATCGAGCACAACACTACATCTCAAACTCAATGTTGATTTGTGTGTGTGTGAAATTATTCCCTAGGTGACTCTTATGCTGTCACACTTGATAGTGAGTAAGTAAGCTAGATGTAAAGAAATGCAATAGATGTGTGCATGGAGTAGAATGAACTTCCCTTAACTAACCCTTGTGTCCCTTGGATGGTGTTAGATGGATGCAATGGAGCTCTTAGATGCTTGATGGATGCAACCTTATGATAGCCAATGCTTAGTACTTGGTCCTATATTATGATCACATTGTAAACCTTTTCTTTAAGGAGATTGTGATACTTCCTGGATTTCCATGCAATATAGTTTTTGATAGGGATACAAAATTCATTGGCCATTTTTGGTGAACATTGTGCCTTGTGGAAGAATATGGATACAAAGTTACAATTCAATTCGGTATACAATCTTCAAACCGATGGATGGAACAAAGTTGTGAATAGGAGCCTTGGAATGATTTTAGATGTTTGGTTGGAGATAAGCTAAGAAGTTAGGATTTGGATTTAGCACATGTAATTTTTTTATATAATTTGGTGGACAGGATTATAGGGAAAACACCATTCTATATCATATATGGGAAAAACCCAAGAGGAGTTGTGGATGTGAGAGAATCACTACACAATAAGGAAAAAAATGTAAAAGTAGGAGATTTTTTTGAATGCATGAAATAAGTTCCATAACAAGTGCACAATTAGTTGTAAAAATAGATGTGTTATACAAGAAGCACACATATGAGAAGCACGTATAATTTGAATATCAAATTGGAGGCATGGTATTTTCCTACTTGAGAAAGGAAAGGTTTCCAAAATGAGCATATAATAAGATTTAAGTGGAAGAAAATAGGGTCATGCAAAATCATTGGGAATTTTGTAAAGAATTTTTATGAGCATGAGTTTCTGAAGGTGTTGACATCTCTAACATCTTTAATGTAGCATATTTATACATACCACATAGTATACGAAGAGGAGGTTGAACCTAAATTAAAATATGATGGAGTAAATTGGAGGAGATAGATGCCAAAAAAGAGTGTGATGAAGTGGAAGGAGTAGTAGACACCAAAACTAGGAAAACATGCACTAAGGAACACATAGAGTATTTTTTCAAGTGGAAAGACAAGAAGATTGAAGAGGTTACCTAGTTGAGTGCTACAAATGTTGCATGATATGGTAAACTAGTTCCTTAAGCAGGAGCTAAATATTTCAAAATTACTTAAGGCTTATGATGCGGGATAATCAGGTCCACATGCAATCCTATATCAACTAGAATAGTTGAACGGTTAGAAATCGTCAATTATGTTTGCATTTTGTGAAGTATTTTTGGGTCACCAATGAACTAGGAATATAACATTGCATTTTTTAAGTGTATAACTCCATTGTGTAATATATAAAGATTTTACAGTTCATGTGCATAATGTATGGTCTATTGCACAATTTTTGAAGTGCACAACATTTTCCGCGCAATCCTATTCGAGCCAAAAACTTGGAAAAAATGAATTTTGAAGGAGAAAGTTTCAAAGAAGGCCAACTAGTTGTGTTTGGGTCTTTTTATCCTTTCATCTCGAACTACGTAGAATTAAAATTCTTAAGAGGTGGCATGAACGACTAAATAAGTAAAGCCAATTTCCTTAGGAAGGTAGTTCAAATTTTGGAGGGAATTCAGAGTGCTTAAGAGAAGAATATGGATATAAACTTAATGCTCACTATATTATGATGATGTAGCATAACCATAATAACTATGTAGAAAAACCTTTCATAAGAGTGAATCATGCAATAGATATGGAGAATTCTCCATGTACATATGTTGAGTAGAAGGATAAATTATTGGCGATCAATTTAATGATGTTGTTTTTCTTAATAATATCATCCAAAGCTATGTTACTATCTACAAATTGTGTTCATCTAATATTTTTGTCAATTCATGTTTTCTTTTTGGTGTGTATTATTTTACATGCATTATGAAGGCTATAAGGTCCAAGGCCATCCTTCTTTTGACTCCCTCATCATATTTGCGTCAAGTAAGCATTCATTTTAATTAGGGCATCCGTTGGCTAATTTGTTATGATAAGAGGGAATCCAATTTGCCAATTTCACCAAGAACTAAACTTGGCCCTATATGTTGTTGCATGTATGATTCAAGTATCTAGATGGATTTTTGGATTAGCCGAGTAAGCGTATGTGTTAGATCCTCCTTTAACTATGTCATCATGACTAAGGAAATCCAATTTGTCAAAGTCACCTTATAACCGAACCCGACCCTATTCGCTCCCTAATGTTTGATATGGGCATCAAGAAGGATTTGTCAATTAACTGAGTAAGTAATCAAATTAGAGCCTCTTTCATTAAGTTTCCATGACTAAGGGAAATCCAATTCATCAAAGTCAAAAACTTAACCCAACCCTATTCACACTCATACTACTAACTTGGGTATCTAGAGGGATTTTTGGATTAGTTAAGTAAGCATACATCTAAATGATAACCTCATTTAGCTAAGTTGTCAAGACTAGGGAGAATCTAATTTGACAAAGTCACCTAAGAACTCTCATATGTTCGATTTGAGTATCTAAAAGAGTTTGTGTCCTAGTGGATGATGTATAAAATTGTCATCCCCACGAGCTAGACTACAACCTTATTAATGAGAAATTCATTTTTGATATAACCACCTTCCAATGCCATCTAACAAAAACTACATTGAGACTACAACCAAACACGAGAAAAGAAAACAATTTTCTTGAATGAAAATAAGTACATTTTTAATCAATCAAAAACCATGTGGCATGAGAAGGGTAGTTAAAGGTCCGCACTACACAATGTCATTAGAGACATCTCACAAGAAAAATGAATCATATATGTTCTCCTCTTCTTTACATTTAATGGTTTCTTACAAAACATGCCTTACTACTCTTAGTTTGATTTCTAAAATCATATATATATATATATATATATATATATATAGTTTATACTTCCACTTTCTTATAGATTTTGTGGGGATTATTAGATCCGTATTTACATGTTTGAATTTGATATTCTATAGTTGTAAATGTTTCCGCGTAGACCCATCCCCAACACATCATTGCAGTATCCTGAGACATATAACATGGGGTCTAAGATCTCATGGTAGGTGCACTTGATCAAGGAGTGCCACTCCTTTTCCATCCGCTCTACAAAACTAAAAATTGACACATATCACTAACAATATCAAACCTATTCCATAAAAATCATCTAAATAACATAATGACACTCATACCGGATGCTCGGCCTCTCCACAAAGGTATCACCGTCTTCATGACCATCAATACCTCCTCCTCCTCCTCATCACAATGAGGTCCGGCTCCAACGTATTGTGCCCACCTATCTCTCGGGCACCATTATCATATCTCTTCTCCAATGTGGTATGGGCCTTTGTCTTAGATGCACGACCATATGTACCTCAATCAACATTAAATATCCTCCTCCAGTTCATCATATCATATGCTCTTTGAGTCATGTAATTTTCTGTCTGCTTTCTAGCATGCGGCCCCGTATATGTGAATCCTCTATTGGATCCCTCCAAATAACTCACTACTATAATCTGTGGTGGGCCTTGAGCATCCCCATTATGCCGACGCTTCCTTGAACCTGGTGTGCCCGTTTCCCCGTATCCTATGTGGTCAAAGTGTCGATTGATTATGCTAAAATGTAAAATAATAGCCCGATATAATGCAAGTTTGTAGTAAATAAATGAATAATGAAATACAAAAATAATACCCAAGCAACTAAGCAATAAAGTATGAAACCCTAACTACATGCAGAGGGTTAGAAGATCTTTAGTTGATTCAAAAGGTGGATTGATTGTGTTGCAGTGATGACCGATTGAAAAGAGATGGAGGTGCTTCATCAAAAGCTTGGAAACATGTAGATCTGTTAGATTTGATTGGGTTGGGGGCCTGGCATCTCCCGGGGCGCTTTGGTGTTATTTCGGGTGCTTTGGTTTGTGTAGATGCTCAGAAAACCTCCTTTGAGGTGTTGCAAGAGGTTCACACTTTTTCACCTTTTATCACTTGCATCCCTTTGTAATATTGTCGATGTTGATGTAAACTGTAATGAAGAAAGCACCTACAAAACTCTCAAATAGACATAAATAACAAAAAATAAAGATGCAAAATGAGGGGTCGGATTGTCCTTAGCCGCCACAATGATGGACTTACTATTGAGCGATGCACTACATATCAGACCCAATGTAGTTTTGTGTGTGTGTTGGAATTGTGCCCTGGGTTGCTCTTGTGCACGTCACACTTTTTGAGTAAAGAAAAGTAACTAGATGTATGTAATGTAAATAATGTGTGGATGGAAACAATAGACTCCCTTCTATGAAATGTGATGCGATGAACCAACCTTTGTCCCTTGTGATGGAGCCGATGGATGAAAATGGAGTTATAGATGCCTTTTATGGATACACCTTAGGTGGAGATAGTAGATGCTTAGTGTTTGGTCCCTTATTATGATCACATAACTTTATATTTATATGATTCCCTTACTTGAATATCATAATTAACCCCGAAAATACCGACTACAAAAAAGATAAGATGCTCAAATGGATAGAAATGACCTAAAAAGTGTGACCAAAGTATAAAGAGGACGAGGGCACCCAGAGGGGATGGGCACCACTGACATTGGCATCCTAGTTGGACGTTGGTTTCGAGTGATAAATGCCAAAAGGTGAAAAGACAAACTCAACAAGTAAGAGTGGAAGACTAAAAGCAGAAGCATAAAGCAAAGAAATGTAGCCAAATGCATGGGTTAATCAGTACTTTTCTTACTTAGGAACCATATGAATAGTATTATGCGATCGAGACTAGACAATTACCCAAAGTACATGATTTTTATGTCTACATTTTCCCCCACTTTATGTTGGTGATCAAAATGCTCGGTAACATAAAGTAGATAGAGATGCGTACCTGATATCCATGTATATTTATGTAGAAAACATGCCGAGGGACTAGACAAAGTGTGGAGTGATAAAAAGATGGAGCGTGGAGACTAAAGATGCAAAAGTGTAAAAGGTGATGAGAATGAACCTAGGGTGGAAACGTGTGTATATATGTTGATGTGTGTGATGTACATGTTATTGGTGTCGATGTGTGTGATGTTGGTGATGTTGTTGATTGCTTGCTTCCCATACGAATGGACCTGTAAAAGAGAAGATGATCAAGTAGTCAAATACGCATGTATATGTATAAAAAATGTAAGGAAGTATGTAAAAGAAAATGTTGAAAATTTGAAAAAGGAACATGTGCACCTATTCGTGATGAGGAAAGAGTGTAGAAAGGATCTTGTAGATGATATCGATGCGCATGAGTTTTTCGGGTGATCTCATGCCAATGTAATGGAAGAAGTATAGGGAGAAACTATCTAGTGTCATCCTCCAACCTTTAATCGCTTCCCGAAACTGTAGAGATCTCTTGTACTATCTAGTTTTTGGGTAATCCAACGCCATGGTAGAATTAGTGTAGAGAGGAAGGTCTGGTGTTATCCTCTAACCTTTAACTGATCTCTAAAAAACACCACTGTAGATGGTGTGTACTAATGCATTTTCTAAGGAAAATTTACCTGTAAAAGTTGATGTATAGAGTTACGTAGACCGTCTTTGAACCCAATTGCTATGTTACTACCCCCTGGTTATAGGCACTCCAGGAAAGGCATCACTGTATTAAGGACCCAAGTTTTATTCTGAGCCTTGAACATGTTGTACCGGTATTGTCTGTGTGTAGACCACTATATGGGGTGATTGATTCACCCAAATGATGCCCCCTCTTTGGGGGCACATGCGGCATTATTGAAGGATTATGCGGCCCAAAAGAGGACCAATCATTGTAATTATACCTATAGGGGGAAGGGGATGTTCTTGGTAGAAACCAATGCACATGCAAACAAATGGCTAGAATATAGGTGTTAGTACAAACAATCATGCATGCATAAGACAAGTGTAAGCTATAAAAACAATGTGTAAGCTAGGATGCAAGTAAACACGCAAGAAGACAACATAAAGCACGAATAAGTGGGTTGCAAACATGGGACACCACTCACGATGTCGCAAGACAATCAAGGCCATAAGTGACCAAAAATGCATACAAGTGTGCACACAATACAAATGGAAAATCCCAAAAATAATGGCATACAATGACAAGCAATGGAAAATAATGTAACAAATAACCATGGTGGAAAATAGTCTTGTAAAATAAATGTTGCACATGAAGCACCCGTTAGCATGTTAGAGAGATAAAAATTATGTCAAAGTGTGTATAATCTGATAAAGTAGTGTGTTATGAAACAAAATGAAACAATAACACATGTAGTGTATGAAAGTGGATGCCCCAAGAGCCGTTATGGGACTGGTACTAGGTACTATGCCAAGCATCCATGCTGCGTGTATATATCTATAGAATCTATGATCACAACTAGAAAGGAAAGTGAATGCACATGTGTGTATGATAAAGATAATGACATACAAGATATCTATCTAGCATGTGTAATAAAGTGAACATGTACAAGTAAATGTAAGCAAGAGTAAATGTAACCAAGATATGCAATATGTTGTGGATGGATGAAATGGAATGTAGAGTGAATGATAGGATTCACATGCCCCCGAGTGAATGGAATTGTATGCAATGAGGTTCATTTGTTTATGCCCCCTTAGTAGTCAAGAATGAATTGTAAACGAGAGTGCGTCATTGAGAAATGGTTTGAATGATGTGTTATGTGTAGTGTGATGTGACGAATGTGTAGTGATGATATGCAACATAGAGATGAAGTGTGATAATGTGTGATGATGTAGCCTAAAGCATATATCATAACAAGATAACGGAAGAAGTGATGATTTATCCTAAAGCATATTTATGTAATGGATGTTATAAGAAGTGATGATGTAGCCTAAAGTGTATATCACTAATCTAGGAATGTCGCATGAGAAAAAGGTTGTGTTGTGATTGTGTGAGTGTGATGAGGTCCATTTGTGATGTATACCCTCAACAGTCGAGTATAGACTATGTGACTAGAGTGCATAATAGGGTAGTGAGTGCAGTGCGTATAAGTAGATGAGTAGAATGTGTAATATGTGTAATCGATGTAGTGATGAGGTAAGATGATGTGTATGGAAAAAAGTGTAATATGTGTGAAGATGTGTGATGTGTAGTGTCTATTGTGCAGTGTGTGAGGTTCATGTGTATAGGATGCCCTCAATAGTCAAGTGTGAACCGAAGCACAAGAGTGCGTCATTGGGTAATGTCGATGCTAGTGTGAGAATTACGAGTGAATATTAAATTGTGATGTGATGAAGATGTAATATGTGTGTTGTTGATTAGAGGTGGGGAAGAAGTACGATGCACCCCAAGTGTATGTTGATGAGCGTGTTATTCGATGATAAATAGGTGATGCATGAGGGTGATAAAGTATAATAGATAGTGTATTGTTGATTGAGTGATGTGAGAAATGAGGAGAGATCGTATTGTATGCGTGAATAGCAATAGATGGTCGTATATGTATGTATGTATGAGTGATTATGTAATATATAGAGATGTCCATGAAGTATGTAATGGGAAGATGAAACAGGGTTCTTATTGTAAGAGATCCCTCAACAGTCATGTAAGAATCGTAAGAACACAAGTGTGTCATTAGGGGGTAAGGTGAAATGATTCACCTACCAAAGACCAAGTTTGCACGAAGCGGTGGAAGCATGTGTGGAAAAGGAAAAGCAAGACCATGTGATGGTGGAAAAAATGTGTTTTGGCTATCGGTAGAGTAGTAGTTGCTTTGACAAAAATGAATTTGAAATGGAAGTGGAGCAGGATGGGGAGGAATCTTGAATGGTGGTAACCTAGGTGTGATTGATGATGTTGCAGAAGACTTGATAGTAGAAGAAGGTCAACTGATTTTAAGAGGCGGTTGCATATTTTGACTTGGTAATGTCGTAGATAAATTGAGTGGAGGCCAAGTTGAACTAAGCTTTAGAGGAGGTTGCTTAGATTGACTTGGTAATTTTACGTAATAACTTAATTGGAGTAGGACCATCCATAAGAGGAGGTTGAGTGGATTGAATAGGTGGCACTTGAGGGGCCAAAGAAGGCACCTTAGAAGTGATAGTACAATGCTCATTAGACGTAGAAGGAGCATATTTAGGAGCTCATTTGGATGCATCATTTTTAGATGGGCATGCAACAAAATGTTTTGCAACAAATAAGATAAATCCATGATGCTTAAGATGTTTGATTATTTTTTGTAAAGTGTAAAAATCATTTTCATTATGTCCATTGATTTGATGATAATTACAATATGGATGACCTTGATAGTTTTCTAGCCGATAAGGAGGATAGTAATGAGTAGGCGGTAAAGTGATCAATTGATGCTTCAAGGATATCAATAAGAATGTCATGTTTCTTAGTATTGTGATCAAAGGTGAGAGGATATGGTAATGGTATGACTTGAGGCTCACTAATATGAGAACATGTAGTAGACATATAATGAAGATGAGATGTAGAAGGAGAAAAACATGAGCATGAGAAGCGTCTTTAAGATGTTGGATTTCAAATTTGAGAGATGTAATCATGGATTCCATAGCCTTAAATTTGTCTTGAAATAAATAATGAAAATATTGAATTGACTCCAACATGGGTTTATTAGATAGAGGATCACGAAGACTAGGGTCGTCAAATAAACGATAAAAATAGAACTTACTTGATGCGGAGGTGTATCTCGGGAAGATACATGGTGTCTAGGGCCTTTTTAAGAACAAATTGGAAATTAGGATGCATTTGAAGTAAATCAGACAAATAAATTTGAGGAATTTTAGGATCCATGATAAAGAAGATGATATGCCAAAGAAGGATCCGAAAGACCGATCACGAGTGGGGTTCACCAAAATGATTATGCTAAAATGTAAAATAATAGCCTAATCTAATGCAAGTTTGCAGTAAATAAATGAATAATGAAATACAAAAATAATACCCAAGCAAATAAGAAATAAATTATGAATCCCTAATTACAAAGAGGGTTAGAATAGCCTTAGCTTATTTGCGAGAGGTGGTTGGATAATGTCGCAGTTGATGACCAACTAAACATAGATGGAGGTTCTTCACACGTAATCCTAGAAAAATGTAGATCTAGCATATTTGACCGGAATTGGGGTGCCTATGGGAGCTCTAGTCTAATTTTTGGGTGCTCTGGTCTCATAGATGAAAAAACCTCCTCCTCGAGGTGTCGCAAAGGTACACACATGTTCACCTTTTATCTCATGTATGCCGATGATAAGATTAAGATTACAAGGTTGTTGTAAACCTACAATGAAGAAAGCACTTGCAAAACCCTCAAATAGACATCAAATCCCAAAAAAGAAAGATGCAAAATGAGGGGTCAAATTTTCCTCATCTAGAGCCATTCAATGATGGACTTAATGTTGGGGTTAGCAAGAGCACAAGGTTGTACAAATAATATATCAGATCTAAGCATACATGCAATAAAAGTGGATATTCTACCAGAAGAAATATACAAAATAAGAGATATAAATCAACACCAGATTTAACGTGGTTCACCCAATGTGGGCTACATCCACCAAGAAACAAGCCAATCTATTATCCAAAGCTTTCAAAGATATACAATGAAGATTTACAATCTTCCACACCTCTCATGATGTAAATACTTTCTTTCTCTCAAGCTTCTCCTTCTTCTCCAAGAATTCTCTCTCACAATTATTTTCACAATAATCATTAACTCTCTCTTCTAACCCTAGCTTTCTATGCTTATAAATACTTATACAAACTTAGGGCACTTAGCCATGCAATTACAATCAATAGATCTGATTTAATACTAAAATTAGATCTAATTCCCGTGAGTTAAATAAAACACTCATGCATAGGTAACCGATGCTGGTTAGCCCTAACCGATGTCGGTTAGTTCCTAACCGATGTCGATGTCCATACTTGATCGGTCATAGTGACCGATGTCGGTCCCTTCATAACCGATGTCGGTTATTGTGTTTTCCAACAAGTTTAATATAGCATGCTAAACTGAAGTAATTGAGCTCCACATCTCAACAATCTCCCACTTGGAGATAAATTACTGCACTATACCTATATAACGTCATTCTTGGATCCTTTCCTTAGCTTTGTTTCTTCCTCTTCAAGTCTCAAACTCGAAGACCAACAGAAGTGGAGTGTAGCTCCAACTTCTCTTTTTAATGGCTTCATTAGCATATCCACAAGGTTTTCACTCGTATGAATCTTCTCCAGTTTCAGTTTCCCTTCCCATCCTCCAATACATGTCATATGAAGTGATACCTCAACTGAATGTGTTTCGTTCTAGAATGAAACACTGAGTTCTTTTCCAAATGAATTACACTCTAACTATCACTAAACAATTTGTAATCATCTTGCTCCTTTCCCAACTCTTCCATGAACCTTCTCATCCATATCATCTCTTTGCTAGCCTCTGTAGCTGCAACATACTCTTCCTCTGTAGTAGAAAAAAGCCACAACCTTCTACAATCTCGAATCTAGCTAACTATCATCCCACCTACTATGAAAATATATCCAGTAGTGCTCCTTCTACCATCCAGATCTCCAGCCATATCCGAATCAACATAGCCACATAAAGAAATATCTGAACCTCCATAACATAACTACATGCTAGATGTCCCTCTCAAATACCTGAGTATCCATTGGACTGCTTTCCAATGCTCTTTACCTAGATTGGCCATAAATCTACTCACAACTCCCACTTCTTGTGCAATGTCTGGTCTGGTACAAACCATAACATACATGAGACTCCCAACTCGTTGAAGCATATGGTACTCATGTCATGTATTTGACCTCCTCATGTGATGAAGGACACTGATCTTTTCTCAATTTGAAGTGTCCAGCCATAGGTGTACTTATAGGTTTTGAATTTTACATTTTAAACCTTTCTAACACCTTGTAGATATAATCCTCCTGAGACAAATACAATTTCTTTTCTTCTTGTCTCTGTGTATTTGCATGCCAAGATTCTTTTTTTGCAGCTCCTAAATCCTTCATAGAAAATGTGTGAGCTAGCTTTCCTTAAGCTCACCAATGTCCTACATACTAGATCCTATAATAAGCATATCATCCACATACAATAACAAAATAATATAGCTCCCATTTTCAAGCTTCTTGAAATAAACACAATGGTCATATTCACATCTCAAGTAACCATGCTCATGCATGAAACTATCAAACCTCATGTACCATTGTCTTGGAGCTTGCTTGAGCCCATATAGACTCTTTTTCAACCTGCACACTAATTTCTCCTTACCCTTGACTTCATACCCAAGTGGTTGCATATATAAATCTCTTCATCCAAATCACCATGAAGGAAAGTCATCTTCACATCTAGTTTCTCTAAATGCAAATCATCTACTACAACTAAACTCAATACAATACAAATAGAAGTCATTTTAACAACAGAGAAAATATTTCACCAAAGTCAATACCTACTTTTGTGTAAAATCCCTTTACTACAAGCCTTGCCTTGTACCTTTTATGTCCACCCTCTTCTTCCTTGATCCTGTAAACCCATTTGTTCTGCAATGTCCTCTTACCTACTAACAACTTAACCAAATCCCAAGTCTAGTTTTGTTCCAAGGAGTCCATCTCCTCATCCATGCATGCTCCCACTGAACATGGGTCTCATCCTGCATTACTTCTTCAAAACTTTATGGTTCACCATTATCAGTCAATAATAAATAAGATAGAGAAGGTGTAAATCTTTTTAGAGGTTTACTTACCCTTTGTGACCTTCTCACATGAGTTTGGGGTACCGAGGCTCATTCTGACCTCCTGACATTTGTTTCCAATTTATGACAAAGGACCACGCTCGGTCACCTCCTATAATCGACGGTTCTGCTAACTAACCGATGCCAGTTTGGATCTTCTATAACCGATACTGGTTCAATGACCGATGATGTCGGTCAGGGGTCAATCGACACCGGTTATTATGTAACCCTGTAGGTATGAGTTTTAAATCCAAGAGTTCATTTTCATTCACAAACTTCTCAACGGTTCATCCTTGGGTACCAAAATTTGATCCTCAGTACATTCTCTTTTCATTCCATTCAATGTCACGACTCCTAATAATTTTAGAATTCTCTAAATCCCAAAAATGGAAATCCAAAATCACCAGATCCATAACCAATGAAAGTGCATCTCTTGGATTTTACATCCAACTTTTTCTATTTTCCTTATCAATATGCACAAAAGCTTCTAAACCAAAAAATTTAAGAAAAGAAAGATCTACCTCTTTTCCGTCCAAGCTTCCTCTGGTATTCCTCCATCTAGTGAACTTGAAGGCCCATGGTTAATCAAATAAATCCATTGTATCAACTACTTCTACCCAAAACTGCAAGGGCAATCCAACATGTATCCTCATACTTCTAACACGTTCCATGATTGTCTGTTCATTCTTTCTACAACACCATTCTCTTGTGGTGTTCTTGAACCATCCTTTTCTCTACGTATTCCATTCACTAAACAATAATCATTGAAATCCTTGCTACAGTATTCACCACCATTGTCATATCTAAGGCACTTTAACTTTGAATTTGATTCATTCTCAACAAGGGCTTTCCATCTTTTAAAAGTCTCAAAAACATCATATTTATGTTTAATACAATAAACCCATACCTTTCTTGTAGCATCATCAATGAAAGTAACATAATACTGGGATCCTCCATGAGAAGCTACCTAGGCTGGTCCCCACACATCTGAGTGTACAAGCTCCAATTTTTGCTCCTTCTTAGTTGCCCCAACTTTGAGAAATCTCACTCTCTTTTTCTTTCCAAAGACACAATGCTCACAGAAATCAAGATCTAAATCTTTCAAATCTGATAACTTACCCTTAGCCTTTAAGATTTGCATTCCTTTTTTACTCATATGGCCCAACCGATTATGCCACATGCATGCATCTAAATCTGAAGTAGATAATACAGAAAAGAATCAATAACATAGGTAGATAAATATAACGTTCCTACCTTCTTACCTCTTGCCACAACAAAAGCACCCTTGGTGACTTTCCAAGAGTCTGTTGTGAATGTAACCATGCAACCAGATTCACCTAGTTCCCTAAAAATAAGATTCCTCTTGAGGCTTGGCACATGCCTCACATCTTTCAATACCCATGTATTTCCATTCTACAATTTTAGATGAACTTCCCTTTACCAATAATACTGCAAGGTTCATCATCACCCAAATAAACATGCCCAAAATTTCCCTAGACATAATTTCTAAAATAACCCTTATTAGGGGTTGTATGGAAAGAAGCTCCTAATCTAAAACCCATGATTCTATTCTATTATCCAAAGAAAGAATAAGAGCATCTTGCATTACCTCTGTTGCAATATTTGTTTTCTCTTTACCTTTGTCTGGGTGTTGGTTCTCTTTATCCTTTGACCAACAATATTTCTTTGCATGTCCTTTCTTTCCACAATTCCAACAAGTAATTCCCTTACCTCTGGATTTAGATCTTCCATTCCTTGACTTTGATTTCCCATTATTCTTACTCTTGATCTCTCCTTCTTCCTACCTTTACTTTCTACATTCAAAGCATTCCCAGATGATGATTCCTCTTGTACTTTTCCTACGAATTTCTTCATTCAAGATTATACTAACCACATCATCAAACTTCAAAATATTATTAGCAGATGTTGTATTACTAACAACCATTACCAAGTTATCCCAACTATCAGCAAAGAACATAAGAATAAAAGTGCTTTCACTTCATCATCAAATGAAATATCAACCGATTTTAACTGATTTACAATAGATCGAAAATCATTCAAATGACTAGATGCAAATCCACCTTCATGCATCTTAGAACTAAATAGTTTCTTCATCAAATAAACTTTATTTGAAGCACTAGGTTTTTCATATAAATTAGCAAGAGATTTCATTAACTCTATCGTAGATGTCACTTTTGTAATATTAGAAGCCACATGTTGTCAGGCTCAATCTTATAGATCCCAAAGCCTTTCTATCAAGAATCTTCCATTCTTCATCAGTCATCTTCGTAGGTCTAGAATTTTCATCCAATGGTAAGTACAAATCTCTTTGATACAGATAATCCTCAATCTACATCTTCCATAATTGATAATTTCGGTCATCAAACTTCTCTACCTTGTATTTGTTTTCTTCTGCCATTGTTGTAGCTCCCACTCAATCAAAAACCCTCTGTGAGTAAATTTTTCAACACACAAAACCCTCAAACAAAGCTCTGATACCAGTTGTTGGGGTTAGCACAAGGTTGTACAGATAATATATCATATCTAAGCATACATGCAATAAAAGTGGATATTCTACCAGAAGAAATATACAAAACAAGAGATATAAATCAACACCAAATTTAACGTGGTTCACCCAATGTGGGCTACATCCACCAAGAAACAAGCCAATCTATTATCCAAAGCTTTCAAAGATATACAATGAAGATTTACAATCTTCCACACCTCTCACGATGTACAATACTTTCTTTCTCTCAAGCTTCTCCTTCTTCTCCAAGAATTCTCTCTCTCACAATTATTTTCACAATAATCATCAATAATCTTACTTCTAACCCTAGCTTTCTAGCTTATAAATACCTTATACAAACTTAGGGCACTTAGCCATGCAATTACAATCAATAGATATGTTTTAATACTAAAATTAGATCTAATTCCCGTGAGTTAAATAAAACACTCATGCAAATGGAGCTATAAATATATTTGATGGATGCACCTTAGGTGGAGATAATATATGTTTATTGCTTGGTCCCCTATTATGATCACATAACTTTATATTTATATGATTCCCTTGCTTTAATTTCATAAACAACCCCGAAAAGTTTGACTACCAAAAGATAAGATGCTCAAATGGCTAGAAAGGACCCAAAAAGTGTGACCAAAGTACAAAGAGGACAAGGGCGCCTAAAGGGGATGAGGGCACCTAACGCTAGCGTCTTGACTTGGTAGTAGTGTCCAAAATGAAAAATGCCAAAAGGTAAAAAGACAGACTAAGCAAGTAAGAGTGCAAGACTGAAATCGAAGCATAAAGAAAAGAAAGGTGGCCAAAGACATGGGTTAATCAAGTACTTTTCTTACTTAGGAACCATATGAATAGTAGTATGTGATCGAGACTAGATAATTACCCAAAGTGCGTGATTTTGTGTCTACATTGGTACCCTCGCCTCTACTCCAGTGACCTCCCTAGCCTGGAGATGATGGTAGGTTGGAAATAGTTGTATCAACATTGGTGTCGGTTGCCCAAACTGCCTCAGGATCCAACTCACTGTGTGGGTCTCCACCCATTAAAAATAATGTCCCCTCACCTCTGTCATGGTATCTAAAAACTCTACTCTGGGCTAGTTGGGCCACTAATCCACATTCCATGTATAGGGTTGTCATGCACATCACCGGACCCACATGTTCTAGTGACTTGTATTCTCTAAGTGCTCTCATTGTCATGCATGTGCCCACTGAAGCACTCTTGGGGCATCCGCCGCCACTTCCTGTGGTGTCCCTGTAGGCCTATACATATGGAATCACTCATATATCCATGTTGTCAATAATATCATAAGTCCCACGACCCTGAGGCCTTTGCGTTATACCATGTATAAATCGTGCACCAACTGCACCCATATGGTGGTGCCCTAACTAAATAGAACCACATGATCCACCACATCTCTACATACTACAACCAAAAATAATGGGATGGTTCCATTTACCTCTTGGCACACTATGTGTGCCACCACGATCCTTATAACCACCTTTTAGAGATCCTAAATCCCTATTGGCTACACTACTGGCCGAGTCAAATAATGCAACATGCACTCGTCATATGTACTGCTGCCCGTAGCCCATATGGCAATGCTCTCCACTCTGCAGCATTAGGTGTCAGGTCACAATACATTCAGGTGCCGCCAATTAGTAACCCCAAAATCACATGTACATTCTCCAATGGCAAGGCCATCTCCAACATCTCTTGTTCCTATCCACCACTGAAAGGCATTGGATCTGGTCTCCCATATGGTTAAAAACATCTATAATAGATCCATATCAAATGGTATCATGGGAATCTGCATGATGCCCCCAAATCCCAACCACCTCAGAATCGGGTAACCTCTACCTATGACAATTCAACAATCATCCCACTAAACCACACCACATTTACACTCCACCATAGCTTGATCTTACGCTCTACCTGCATCCGTAAAGTGACAACAAGCAAACATTAGAACTCTAAAAAAACAATTTTGGAGTGAAAAATCTTAACATGCAACCTATTTTTGCCAAATCCCTACCCCATCGACCCCTAACAATCCTTCCCCTACTCCATTAGCCCTTTGGAAGACGTCATTGGCCCTACATATCCCTCTTTCCCCATATTGATGCTATCATCCCTCCTGTTACAAAGGGGCCAATGGTGTTTGGCCAAATCGTGGCGCGATTTCTCAAATTTGAATTTTGAAATGTGATAAAACAACAAAGTAAAAGTTAAATCCCTCCCAAACCCACTTATATTTTGACCAAACCTACATTGATGACACAAGTTTGACTAAGAATGATTCACTAATGACTTGGAGAAATCAAAATAACTAAATAACACCTAATATAATCAACAAAATTAAGGCAACGACCACCATGGGCATGCCCCACCGCATGCTCCACCTTGTCATCCTCCATCACCACCTCGTATTTGTGCCATGACGTCAAAATACACCTCAAATTTGGAATTCTAGAGCTCAGTTCTCTCAATTCTAAAAATAATAATAACCAAATCAAAATCAAAATCACTATATAAAACTCAATTTTCTATTCAAAATCGGTCACAATCAACCTCAATCTTCAAATGACCATCATTTTCACTCCCGAACTCCACAACATGCGTCATTTGTTGCGTCTTAACAATAATATCACATCATTTATTTTGACCTATTACACAACTATTTTTGACAATCTTTGATTTTCACCTATTTTTAACATCATATCATCATCATGATATCACGAAATCTCAACATGACATCCATCCCATGGCCCCCTAGCTAGGTGATTTATGTCTTATTTTATTGATGATCCTCTAGTGTTTCCTTTCAGTTTTGCTTCTCTAGGGTTCTTGCACATGACATTGTGCACGTACGTGACGGACAGACGAGCAACACTATTAGGTACGCATTGGTGGGTATATCTCATTTCAACTAGTCCTTTCGACATTCCTTTATGTACTTATGGATTGTATTTTTCCACTGACCACCAAATGTTTCTCTATTACGACATGCGGTGATCAATGACTGGGGCATATGTATACACCTAATTTTTCACTTTTTATCTTTCATACCATGTAGTAATAATTTCTCTTGTGCAAAATAAGAATCACGGATGCATCTATTTCTAGAGCGAGGTTCCTTAAGGGGCATGTTGGGAATGGGGAATGGTTATTCACGTAACCATTATGGGTTAGAGACAATACACAAAGAGAGTGTCATTATTTGGTCTTGGCCTTAGTTTTCCTTGCACTAGTAATGTGTCTCCTTAGGTCTCACACACATTACATTCATGACACTTTTCTTACATCCCATCATCTTGGCACCTTGTTCATCCACCTATTTGATCCACACACATTTTTTTACCTCACATTGCATTTTATCATCCATGGCGATCATGATTTCTGCGGGTGATTATGTCGGCATTTGATTTTTCCTCAAGCAACATAATCACCTATAGGTGATTGTGTCGAGTATATATATTGGTCACACATTTGACATTCATAAGAAAAGGAATCCGATCATTTGAAATGTCATTTTCTCTACTCTTTTACACTATCTTTGCATATGATCGCCTAGCTCTTGGTTCATATTATATTTATCTTGGATTGGATTGGATACTCTTCTTCATGGATGGCTTCTTGCGGTATTAGGTCACCTATAATGAGTCTAGGACAGGAATGGTGTTCCCCTTGTCCACCTAATAATGATTCTCTCTTGGTGTGCCGCTTCTTTGGAGAGATAGATGCATCAGTGACCACCCTACAGGTACAAGGTGAGTGCTATAACCATTTCTTGTCATTTTACATGGATAAGTTCAGTTCCTTTCTTGATTGTACTATGTTAGCTTAGTGTTAAACGTGTTTGGATGTTACTTAGCATAGTACTTGATGAGGCATTAAATAATGTCAATCTAGGGGTGGTGTCTAAAGGTTGTATGCAAAGGATAAATAAATATTTTTGATGGTCCCTTCTACTAAAAATACACGCTTGCGGAATATAAAAACACACTTGCAGGAAAGGAAATTGCGAGAATTAAAAAGATAGGAAAAACACAAAAATGCATGCGGGTTTACAACAATTTGTAAATTATAAAAATGATTACATTGTACAAAGAAAAATACAAAAATAATAATTACATAATGGAAAAAAGAAACATAAATATACATGTCCATCTTCCTTGGAATGAATATCCAACTTATTCCTCGAAGAGGATATTAGTCAAGACTATATACAAATGGACAGAATGGAATCTTAGAATTGATCAGAAAAATGGTGATTACATTCTTTAGTGTGGAAGGTTGCATTTATAATTTCATGCTCCTTGTTTTAAGGCATACATATCTATCAAATATTATCTATGATTTCAATCTTTCCAAAAAGCATCAATCTCTAAAAAATATGGAGAGAGATTATCTAACTCCAACTAACAATCCGACTTTATTACTTTATTGTTTGAGAATCAAAATGAATATTGATTCTCCTTTATTTTACAAATAATAAAATACTTATAGAAATATCTATTTTTAGAATGAATTCCAAAAATAGATCACAATACCACCCTTGGAATTATGTTCATCTCTACAATTTTAGTATTCATTCTCATAGCTCTAATATCCAACTTTGAAGCTATGATAATCAACTTGAAACGATCCCAAAGAGACTCCAAAGCATTCAAAGAGACTCCAAGCAAGCTGAGACAAAACATTTCGAAGCAAACCGTGATACTCCAAAGTGAGCTAATACACTCAAGCGAGTTGGAACATTTTGGGAAGACTATGAAGCGAATTGGAAGACTCAAGCAAATTAGAAGACTCCAAAACAACCTTAAAATGGATGTAACTTTTGCATATAAACTCTAATCAAGTTGATCTTTGTTTTGAAATTGCATAATTTTTCGAGAGGAATATGAATATGCAATCAAATTTGGGTTTGGGAATATTTTTAATGAATATTTTTCACCGTTTCTCAAACATATGCTTAAGGAGTCACTCGTAGAACTTATGAACATTTCCGAAGCTAGTGAAAGAACCTCTAGAGCTAATGCAATGATGAAATAAAAATATATGGAGATGATATGAGGGATTTTGAAGATCTTCCAAGGCTGGTTGTAGCTAGTGCTCAATGCTCAAAATGTCTTATTCCACAATTATAGCAAAGTATGAACTGCATATGCACAAATTGACATCTTTTTCCCAATAATCATTAGAAATAGCTAACAAAAAGATAACAATGAATTCTAAAGAAATAACCATGATATATACTCTCTATTTTATCCTAAATAAACCATAAGTTCAGAAATTACACTTAGATCCACTTTAAATATGCAAGGAAAAAGAATGTCAAATCTTGTATAAAATGGGCTATTTTTGGGCTCATCATTACTCTTATCCATTATCAACTCCTTATCTATCACCACTTTCATTTCAATTATATTATGCATGTTTATTGTTGATCTATACCTCTCCACACCCAACTATTGATATCTCAGTAGGGTTCCTTCCTCTATCTTGACCGTGGGCCTTAGAAACCCTAGGTTGACCTAGTGTAGGGATTACTTCCCTCTAGATATGTGACCCTAGCACTCACTATATCCCCTTTAATTTTATCCCCTTGTATGTTGGTACATGTGTGTTTCCTACTCATTTCCTCGATACCCTTGTAGAACGGATGATTTAGGAATGCAAGATATTAAGACACATCTTTCACCTACATACGGAAGAGGCATGTGAACCATTAGAGATGGGAGGTGTAGTAGCAATAGTGGTTTAAGGAATAGGCATGGAAACATTATGCATTGGAATATGAGGTAACCCCAAGGATGTAAATACCTATATGTGTGAATTGTAGATGCTTCTAAGTTAGATGATGGAGCATTTTTAAGTTTCTCATGTGCATCATATAATAAGAGATAAATGTTAGAGGGATTCTCTTGTAAAAATGTGTAAATTGTTGGGCATCATCATCGGTAAGGTCCTTGGTATGATCTTCAGAGTGAGTATTGGAAGCATTACCTTGGACATGATCAATGTTTATAGTCAAAATAACATTATCAAATAGATCATCATGGACTTGGGTACAAGGGCGAGAGGGGATGAGATCAAAAGATGTGGACAAACTACATAGGTATTGATAATGATCCATGAGATTCAACATGATGATATAAAATAAATGGGTACGAAAAAACAACAAGAAATAGAAACTCAAAAGGTTCAAAAGGGCACAATGTTCAATTCAAATGTCAAGTTCACCAAATGTTTTCACCCTTTTATATTTTGATTAGGGATTTACAACTATAATCAAAAAAGGAATGAAATGAATGTTACGAGTGACTTATTATGATTAATTAACTTCTAACATTAACATTCAATATCGAATAACACTTTAATACTTGCAAAAATATACACGATGTAATAGAAAATCACATATACATGGGATTGGGGCGATTAGTTGATTACAAATGAATTTGGGCAAATATGGATAATATGAATGCTTTGGAACAAGGGTATCATACCTAAGTAACCTTCAAAACCGAAACTATGAGTTGAAGATCTTCTCGGGAAGGACCATATAGTAGGGTCGGGAATGATTGTATAATTTTTCCCATTTATATGGTTTTGCACTCTGCTTAGAATTGTGGTCTATGACTTTCTAGGTTTGTCACTTGTCTACTTCACTTTTTAGTTGTTTGTCGATCACTCTCGATGACACTACGAGGGTATTTGAACACTTTGTTAAACCCTTAAAACCACAACCATGGATGAATTCCTATAAAACAAACATTAGTTCGGTTGTGGGAACCCTTGTACACAACCAATATAAGCACTACTCCAAAGAGGCCTCAAACCACACATCCTTCTCCACCTAGCATGCGATATCTAGCTATAGTACAATCAGATTTGACATCCTTTCTTTGAAAATTCTTGAATTGAGTTTCTCTCTTGTATAATTTACTGGAGTGCGTGACTTTGAGTAATTGCAAATGTGTGAATCAATTCCCTAGACATGGTGAAAAGCTTCAGACCTTTAGATAGTGTTACCCTAATGAATTTACAGAGGTGTTTTCAGAGTGTAGGGAGCTTTGGGTGTCATTTGTGCTAGATTTTGCAAATGTTGTATTCCATAGGAGTTCTAGGTACCACATGATGTGAGTTTCACTTGTTTATATATGCTTTCGAAGGTGATTTAAGTTGGAAAGGATGACTGAGGGGAAGTAGGTGACCCAAAGAATAATGTGCAATGGGAAGTTACTGAGACCAAAATTGAACATAGAGACATTATTGCCCCCACCGCATGTTTTTACCCACAGTGAAAACTGCGCAATGTGAAGCTTGGAAGCTAAAAAAGTAGAGTTTCTTATTGTGTTTCATGCATTTACTTCTCAGGAATTTCGGTAAGTGAGTGTGTATGATCAAGAAATATAGAAAAGAAACCTAGGGATATATAGTAGATGAGGATGAGTAGATTGTAGTTGTTGAAACAAGAGAGCAATGTCAAGCATAATAGTGTTAAAGAGTAGAATCGCCGAATTTGACTATTTATTGATTTAAAAGATCTTATATTTTATTAAAAGCAAAATGATACAAGATTTTTCCAACAAAAAGTGGGCGGTATGAGAGCACGCCCCAAAAACACAAACAAACTAAGCCAAGCCTAGGAAAACAACGAACACACTAGGCATAGCCTAGGATTACATCAAAGCACTTTTCAATCACACACTTTTCAATCAAGGAAAACAACGAACACACTAGGAAAATATCATCTCTCTTCTAGATGAATTAATTTTCAATCACGCACTTTCTATTTACATCATGCCTCTAAGTATGACATTATATGTATGATTCCTAAGCAAGAAAACTAGACATTAATAACACTTGTTTTACATTTACATTGCTTTATCTTTTCCATACTCTTGTCGTTTGCTTTTTGAAATGGCCACTTTACTTATGAACATTGGAAAACATGTGACACAACTCTGTATTTTTTATTTTATCCTTCGGGCATCGCAAACACTACCACCCATTAGGGATAGGAGCGCCCATATGCACTACCGCCCCCCCCTTTGGGTGCTTCTATCCTTTTCTCAAATTTGAAATGCTACATCATTTGTTATCTTTTCTAAATTACTACCCATCACTTTGGGTTGACCTTTTTGGTTGTTAATGACAAAATTTAAATAAGGGAATCATATATATATATATATATATATATATATATATATATATATATATATATACATGAATTACCATTATTAGGGGTTGGACAACTTTGGGCTATCACTTACTATCTACCACTTGGGCAAAAAGTAATATTCAAGGATTGCATTTGGGAAACATTAGTAATTGGATAAGAGAAGTTATTTCTAAATTCCATCACACACATTCATCTTGGGGAAAAAGTAGTTGTATTCCGTTATCTTGGTGCAATTGACACAAGGGTAACCTAGCTTCAAGGGACACACACACACACACACTTTCTCTATTAATTATGAAGAATACATTACACTTAGCCTCATGGACTAGCATCAATGAGTATACATCAAAAATTGCAAACTATAGCTCTCTTGTTCTCCATTTTGGAGTTAAACCCATCTCTACTCTTTATTGGAGTTGGAACTCCCTTTTTCCACCACCTCCTTTTTCTAATTGACTTCCCAATTCCAATTCCAAAACTAATGTAGATCTTACTTTCCCGACATTAACAGTCTATAAGCCTATAATGCTCCCTTCATCTTGGGATTATGACCCACACAACACAATTTTCAACTATAGGAAGTTACCATACTCGTGCATTCAACATGGGTGGAATTTTTATCTATGCAGGTGATAATTATGTAATTTCCTCAATGGTTTTGAAATCACCATTTAAAGAAGACATAGTTTCTAAACCGCCACATGAAAAGAGGTCATTTTTTCATTGTCCCAAAGGGTGTCATTTGACCTTTCATCTTCAATTTCCCTTTTTGAGATGTTAAACTCTTGATGATGCCCATGAGATCATTTTCAATCTCCTTCAAAGCAATCAACATTAAGTCTCGAGAAGTTGCATGATAAAAAAACATGTGCACAAGAAACCAACCTATGTTTTCAATTGATGCAAGATTGTTCCTAAACATGGACGCTCTTGCATCAACAATTTAAGACATGGTGTAACGTATATGGTTCCATGACATGTGTATTTTCTCTAAAAAAGACTCAAGTCCTCAAGCTTATCTATTTAGATCAAAATGAATTTGGCTAGAGAGTGCATGTAAATTTGAATGCAATGCTATTTTAAACAAAATCAAAGGAAGAAAGCCTAACATAAGGAAAAACATGCTCAATGTGTGTACTCTATAGGAAGATTGAAGTTTTGAAGCTCGTGTACATAAATCCCACATAGAGTTGCAAGAGAGGACTATCCAAAATTACACTAATTGTGTTTTGTACTTAATCAAAGTCAACGAGCATTTTCATAATCAACCTACTAATCTCTTTAGAACCTCTACTGGTATTAATAAAGAGATTTGAAATACCCACATTATGTAGCCTCTAAAACAATAAGTTTGTGGCGAGAGATTCAAAATCATTTCTAACGTCCACATAGCAACAAAAACTTTTAGAAAATTATTGTTGCTTTTAACAATACTTGCAAAGAGTAAAAATGTGGTTGAAATTTAGAACTTTCCTTGAAGCTTGTGAACCCCTTTCTTTGAAGCTACAACACTTTGTAGTGCTTGAAAATTAATTCATCCAGAAGAGAGATGAAATTTGCCAACTTTTGCCTAGTTGTGACAGTGTTGGAGCTATTTGTTTTAGAGATGCTTAATTTATGGACGGGGTGAATAATGTGCAATGAGTAATGGAGAATCTTTGGGGAAGGCATCATGAGGAATGTAGAAAGATAGTGAACCTTTTAATTAGCATGATCAACAAGGAGTAATTGGTGAGAGATAGAAATCCTAAATGTGATGAATCATCTTATACTTTACAAAGACAATTAACCACACTAGCATCTCAATTATTATGGAAATGTGAATTTTCTAGGATTAAAGAAACACGGGATTCACCCTATTAGAGAAAGTGCCTCATGTAAGATAAAGTATTACAAAACACAATAAAGAGGCTTAAACATTCTTTATTATAATATTTTTTCATATTGAATTCACGAGTTGGACTTTTGCATGTTTTGGAGACAACGAATGGCTCTTCATATTGACAATTTTTTTGTCTAAATTTATAGATGGAATTTGGTCTTTATTAGCATTTGTTAGGTATGCAACTGAATAAAAACATATCTAATGCATGTCTTGTCACGTGAAATGTAATCTTTACTAGCATTTGTTGGGTTTGTAGCAAATGAAGAAAGTGCTCAATTTGATTACGTTATGATATATAATTACAATGTTCTTCACTTCTATGGACGTCTACCATCATGTTCCTTAAAAACTCTTGCAGTTATCATCCTTTTGAAATAGAAAATTTCAAACCTATAGTGACAACAATTTTTTTCCTTACAATATTCAATCAACCTTAACTATAAATCATGTGTGTTACTTTGTTATCCATGGCTAGATTGAGTTCATTAGGGAAGGCCATGACTTATTTAGCTCTCTTCAAGTCAGCTGACCTTTATCACTAGTATCAATTGACAAACCTCATTATGAAAAATCTTTTATACCATATACATGCAATTACAATGTATTATAAATTGTGATTTTAATTTAACATATATAGATTCTAAATGAACCATACAAAATGACTAAAATTACTGTTAAAACTATCAAGAGATGCTCTCCATCATCTCCGAGCAATGGATTTACCAAGCATCTTTCCATTTCTTTCGAGCCACCCTCTCCATTTTCTTTTTCCTATTCTCCACCTCCTCCACCTTATCATCCCAGACGTGTGAAAGTTTCCTGAAAATAATTAAATGTCACGATACCTCCATGATATTATAAAACTGAGCTTTATCAAATATTCCATCTGTATATGGCAGTGACGCACATTGCATAATATACAGCTGATTATGAAGTCAACAGCAATCTAGATCTCCAAACACGAAAAAAAACTTTTTAGAAACTGGAGATAAAATCTGGTCCCTTCCTTACCACTGCAGATCTGACACGGTGCACCTTGTTATAGTGCCAGCCTATGTTTACAGATTGCTTTACATAGCACTACCAATAATCTCCACAAGAACATTGTCCTTGTTTGAAATGATGGAACCTGTTTGCATCTCTCACAACAATTTGTCTTCCAGCAATCTTGGAGATAAATTTGGTTGCAGTGTGGCAGTCAACACATACTCGAAGATTCTTGACAACTCTAATAGTTGTTCCAAAGGACGTGTTTAACAATCCAAATGCAATTGCCAACTTCTCACTATGATGGAAGAGGAATGATTCTTTTTCCTCCTCATCCACATCACTCAGTACATATTTTGAATCTGGATAATACCCTGCTGCCTTCATCTCCAGAGACAATTTCTCCAACTTTGCATGGATCTCCTGTGTCTGTGGGTGTGATCTGTCTCCTACACAAAAAGCATGTACTACTTTATGGCCTTCAATCCAACTACATCCAGGTATCTTTTTAATTCCTCTATCTCTCATCAATCTTCTTACCATTTGAACCTCACCCCACCTGCCCACTTCTGCATAGATGTTTGACAGAACAACATAACTTGCAGCATTTTGAGGATACAGCTCAAAAAGAAGAGCTGCTGTAAATTCCCCCAACAATATATGCTTATGTGGCCTACAGGCACCAAGCAAACACATCCATACACCCACCACAGGTTTGATTGGCATTTTGATAATAAAGTTTAGAGTTTCCTCAAGATAGCCAGCACGGCCAAGAAGGTCAACCATGCAAACATAATGATCAATTGTAGGCATAATGCAATAAGAATCACTCATGCTATTAAAATATTTACAGCCCTCATCCACTAAACCTGCATGGCTGCATGCTAATAATACACAAGTAAAGCTTACATGGTCAGGGTACACTCCAGAGTGCTTCATTACTTCAAAAAGATTAAGAGCATCCTTACAAAATCCATTTTGTGCATATCCTGAAATCATTGCAGTCCACGAGAACACATTTTTCTGAGGCATTTTGTCAAAAGTTCGCGTGCCTTGCGTATGCTTCCACATTTTGCATACATGTCTACTAGGGCACTTGCAACTACAATGTCTGATAAAAATCACTTTCAATTATGCTTTGATGGATGTGCATACCCTGTTCTAAAGTTCCCATTTTGGCACAGGCTGGGAGGACACTGGCAAAGGTTGTAGAGTCTGGTTTTGCACCTGATAATTGCATGTTCTGAAAAGCTTCCACAGCCTTTTCAAAAAATCCATTTTGTGTATATCCTGCAATCATGGTATTCCATGATACCACATCTCTTTGAGGCATTTCATTGAAAAGCATTAAAGCCTTGTCGAAAACACCATGTTGTGTATATCCAGCAATCATTGCAGTCCACGAGACCACATTTCTTTCGGGCATTTTGTCAAACAATTTACATGCCTTGTGCATGCTTCCACATTTACATACATATCCACAAGGGCATTTGTCGCCACAACATCTGATAAAAAACCCCTTTCCATTATGCTTTGATGGACACCCATACCTTGTTCTACAGCTCCCATTTTGGCACAAGCTGGGAGGATGCTAGCAAAGGTTGTGGAATTTGGCTTGACACCTGACATTTGCATTTGTTTAAAAGTATCCAAGGCCTTCTCAACAAACCCATTTTGTGCATATCCTGCAATCATTGCAGTCCATGAGACCACATTTTTTTGAGGTATTTTGTTGAACAGTTCATGTGCCTTATGCATGCTTCCACATTTTGCATACATATCTACCAGGGCACTTGCAACTACAACATCTGACAAAAGTCCCTTTTCTATTACGCATTGATGGATACCCATTCCTTGTTCTACAGTTCCCATTTTGGCACAGGCTGGGAGGATGCTGGCAAATGTTGTGGAATTTGGCTCGACGCCTGCAATTTGCATTTGTTCAAAAGTTTCCAAGGCCTTTTCAACAAATCCATTCTGTGCATATCCTCCAATCATAGCAGTCCATGAGACCACATCTTTTTGAGGCATTCTGTCGAACACCTCATGTGCCTTGTGTATGCTTCCACATTTTGCATACATGTCTACTAGGGCACTTGCTACTACAACATCTGACGAAAATCCACATTCCATTAACCTTTGATGGATACCCCTACCTTGCTCTAAAGCTGCCATTTTCGCACATGCGGGGAGGACACTGGCAAATGTTGTGGAGTCTGGCTTTACTCCTACCAATTGCATTTGCTTGAATATTTCCAAGGCCTTTTCAACAAACCCATTTTGAGCATATCCTGCAATCATTGAAGTCCATGAGACCACATTTTTTATAGGCATTTTGTCAAACAGTTCACATGCCTCATGTATGCTTCCACATTTTGCATACATATCTACCAGGGCATTTGCAACTACAATATCCGATAAAATTCCACTTTCCATTATGCTTTGATGGATGTCAATACCCTGTTCTAAAGCTCCCATTTTGGTACAGGCTGGGAAGATGCTGGCAAAGGTTGTGGAATTTGGCTTCACACCCGCCAATTGCATTTTCTTAAAAGCTTCCAATGCCTTCTCATCAAACCCATTTTGTGCATATCCTGCAATCATTATAGTCCATGAGAACACATTTTTATCAGGCATTTTGTCAAACAGTCCGTGTGCCTTATGTATGCTTCTACATTTTGCATACATGTCTACCAGGGAATTTGCAACTACACTATCTGATAAAAATCCACTTTTGATTATGGTTTGATGGATATCCATGCCCTGTGCCAAAGCTCTTATTGTGGCACAGGCTGGGAGTATGCTGGCAAACGTGAACTGATCGGGTAGGAAACCCATCTGTCGCATTTGATTAAACAGTGTCAATGTCTCATGAGGATATCCATGTTGCCTGTAAGCTACAATTATGATATTCCATGAGAACAGGTCTCGTTCAATCATTTGGTCAAATACTTGACGAGCATCCTCTAAACTTCCGCATTTTCATACATGCGTATAAGGGTGTTTTGTAAAAGTTTATATGAGGCAAATTTAAATCCCCTCTCATTGATATAGGAGTGGATTTGCTTACCCTCAGAAAGGGTTTTCTTGAAAATGCAGGTCTGCAATAATAGAAGATATGTAGAGGAGTTTACAGGTGGGTTATGTTTAGTAAGCAGAATGTGTAGTGCCTCTTTCACACGATTTTCTCTACATAATGTGGTGAGACTGAGATTGAGATTGGCAGTTGATGGCATTGGCATTATTATTTAATTTACTTCTATCACAATGAGAATGAAACAGTGACTTCGTCTTTCTCCTCGAAAGTGGTTTAACGGGCATTTATAATTTATTTCGGTTTCTCCCATCTATATGTTTTCCTTCCTTTTCTCTTAACACCAGTGAACCCAACCAGTAACGGGTGCCATTCTGAGGGCTTGTCTGACTTCATTTTGAGCTGTTCAAACTTCTTGTCTTCCATCAACATTTTAAACCAAGGTGTACAGTGAGCAATTTGGAACCTCCTTTGCAGAAGTAACCATAAAACATCATACATCATCAACAAAACTAACAAAAACACAGAAGATACCAGCTAAACATATATATGAAAATAATCAGATGTATCAAAAATGGAATTTAAAATGAAATGATTATAATATGACAACAGAATCTTAGGTTTACAACTGTCCTAATCACACACAAATGTAGACATTTGGTTCAGTTGTTTATTTAAGAAAATGGTTCCTTCGTCTATTTTTTATTTATTTATTGAAATCTGGCAGGTCCGCGGACAACCTTCCCCAGTGAAGTGGGCAGATTTCTTGGGCTAAGCGGCCAAGGACTAAGGGGTATCCATTTTTTCAAATTCACTCAGAGCACAATCCCGACCTCATCCCTTATTACGGTGCATACCCTGATTTCGCTTGTAGCGAGAATTGAACCTTGGTGGGCTCTTTAAGAGCCAAGCATCTTCACCATTGAGTCAATAGTCATTCAATCCTTCACCTAATTATTTGACTTTCCTAATTCTTTCATAAGGTTGTTCCTTTCCCTCTTTGGCTTCCCCCTAACTCTTCAAAAGCTTGTTTCTTCTTCTACTAATTTGACTTCCCCTAACTCTTTTATCCCAATCTCTTCAAATAGCTCACATATGGAGCCAACTCTTACTCTTCCTACTCTTCTCCCTATACATAAATCAAATGATTTTGTAAATTGGACATTCAAGGATGAAATGTTTCTCTATTTCTAATATTCTTATGGTGCATAAAACACATCTTTTTAATCTCATTCTAGGCCGTTGTTTTTGCCATTAGAATTAGATCATCAATGTATAGTAGGTGAAACTCCTATTTAGCTAAGTGGACCCCTCCACCTCCATTTTGGTCTATCCATTATATTCAAAATACCATGAGTGGATCAAGGATTAGGTTTCATACATCACACATTGTACAACTTGGAAGCTTCACACCTCGATGTAACCCCATTGAAATAATTATATGTATCATGTCATAAGTGATATGTGGATGTGGCTATTCTTTATACAAAATGCACGCATCCAACATAGAAGTTGTACCACCTCATCATGTGTGCATGCATAATATGTATCGTGGTGTTGAAAAAGTCAAAATAGTACTTCTTCCCAAATAAAAATGTTGTGTTGCTATTGGTTGTGTTGATGACCATGGAATAGGTCTAGTAACAACTATGCATTATGAAAGTGCGGATCATGGATACAAATTATAACACATTGTTTTTCAACAAGTTCAAAAATAGAGTTCTTTTTTCAACGTGAGTAAAAAAACCTAATTGTTTTCTAAGTGTCCAGATGGCCATGTATGCATCCATCATGGGCGTAGATGCATTCTTATAGAGAATAGCCACTTTTGGTGGTGTGTAGACCTAATGCCAACCAACTTAATGCATATACCTTATAGGGCACATGGGGTATATAAGGAATTTGATATGTAGGATTATGCGACATCATAAATACAAACACATGCCACCATGTTTACAATATAACATGATGCACACATATTCCATATAAGATTAAAACTATGAACACTTAAAAATGGCCACAAGTTATCATTTAGTGTAAAATTGCATTAATTTAGTATATTTGTCTCAATCTAATTTAGTTTGAATTAGATAAATGATCCCTATATTGACTTCAAACACGTTAATTCCTCTTTCACTTATACATTTCCTATACTATCTTTAGCTTATCTTTTGTGCTTCTTAACTTGCCCTAGTATTATGTTGTGTTTGGACCCTTCTAAGTCAAGTGCACTTGCATTTACCCCTTCCCATCTTTTAGGTTATAATCGTTGGACGTCGGCCTAGTTGTGCATAATATTTAATTTAAATATAAATGTCACTTATTAGTAAATATGCATTATAGTTCATTGAAATTTAGAAAAAAATCATTTATTGTATACAAAAATATATTGAGCATTTGTAAACATTCTAGGGAAATCAAGCATGCATTATAGCATTCAAAGTGATAAGGGTTAGGCACTTGCATTACACTGGAGGTGCGTGTAAGGTGATAAAAGGCCAAAAAGGGGCCTCAGTACCAATGAATTTTTAGAGAAACAAACATACCTCAAGTTCAATTGACGATTTGAAGGCACTTCCATGAAAAAGTTATCACAATGTATAAAGATATTTTGTAGCATATTGAATGTAGTTTATGAGCCTAATTTTTGTTTTTAAATGTGGACAATATCGGTAGATGAATTTTGTCAATTTCATGTATCACTATTTTTGGGATCATAAAGAGTGAGTATGTGTCCCTCGAGCCTTTATTGAAGCAAATGAATGAATTTTTCCTTTATATTTTCTAGAGACATGGAGGACAATAGGCTAGATGTTGAATTAAATATAAATATATATAAATGTGTGTGTGGAGTGCGCGCGTGCACACATGCATGTGTACATACTTACATAATTTAATGGAGTGTTAACGAAAAACTAAAGATCATTTGTCTCTCAAGGAAAACATATTCAAATTTTATTATAGTTTTTATAATTTCCCTTTCCAAATGCTCGAAGGCCTAGTTAGCCTATTCCGCTCTTTTTTCCTTCTTTATTCCCTTGAGCTGGGGCATGGGAGATGTAAAGGGAATATTTGGACCCTTATATGCATTAACACTATAATTTTACATTGAGATATTTTTAATGCACCTTATATTATAATTTCACTTTGAGGTGCTTTAAGTCCTGGCTTATGACTAAAGTGAAATACTTGATTATTATTTTATAAAGTGGCGTTGGAAAACGTGGAGGATTAGGGTTTCAACGGAGTTATAAGGATGACGTGAGGAATACAATGAAATTTATGTTCATTTGTTATTTTCTATGGAAATTTTTGGTGAACTGCGTATGTTCATTTCTCTTACTCAAGGAGTGAAATCCCTTGGGATCCCTGGTTTCAGTGTAAAGTATACTTTGGACCCTAGCTAGAAGGGTTATTTTGGTGAGAGGATTTATCCTTAATCCCTAGTAGTTGCATTTACAGGTACCAAGGATTATTTTCAGCATATTGGCGATTATTTTGGTACTGGCCATACAAATTGGGAAAGTATCACAGGTTTATTTTATCATAGAGCGGACCTTGAAGCTTGATATTATAGTTGGTTGCCACATCACAAGTTATTGTTGGTGATTATTTAGCGCACAACAATCTTTTAAAAAGTAGTTCAGGGGTTATAAAGGGTTGCATAATAGTCTACCATTGTTGTTGATGTAAGTTTGATATAGCTTGATTATTAATACATTATGTTTGATATCCATTTACTAATGGGTGTTCTTTGCTTGAGAGGTATTAACATAGTTTCAAACAGAAAATCAGACTATTATTTCTATTGTACAACTCATCCATACTCATTTTTTCAAAGGAATAATAATTTCTGAGTTTAATATCGAATGCATGTCATCTATTTGACCCATTTCCTTTCCCTGTGGATCACTACACTCAGAAATATATTCCCAACATGAGCTATATCAGTTAAGAGGTCTGAAATTATTAATCTGAACACTATATATTGGAATGTTTGCTTTAGTTAGATGTATGGTAAATGTTTGTTAAAATGTCTTTGCCTTATTCCTTGTTTTTCTTACTGCTTATGAGAGTGTCAATGACATTTCTAGTTCAATAGAATGATTGTCAACTATTTGATGGAATGACACTATGCAATCTTTGAATATTTTCATGATTATGTGATGGATTTATGATCATTGTCATAGTTGTTCTAAACATTGCATGCAAACTGTTTGACAAAATGCCTACAAGTTAAAAGTTAGGAATTTTTGCAAGTTTGGAACAATATCTCTTGGTTGGGGATATTTTAGTGGTATCAAAGCTGGTTTTCCTCCCAGCCTGTGGGGGTTTGAATAATTTCATACAAACAAAAATTCATATGCAGCCAAGTATAGGTGTGAACAGGTATTATCTAAGAAGAAGGTTGTTGAATCCTCAAGTTAATATAGAGGATGTCCCTCCTGATTTTCTAGTTAGGGGCGAGATTGAAAGGATGGTTGAGGACAGAGGAAAGGAAGCAATTGTAGGTGATCCTGATGGTGAATTCATGAAACAGGTGCTCATAAATATGGTCAAGCAGCAAGAACAAACAAATTTATACTTGATCCAAATTTTACACATAATTCAGGGGTATGCAATGATGGTGGTGGAGCTGCAAATGGGGAGACAAGTCATACTGCCCCTCACACGACTCATTCATCTAGTGTGTCGTCGAGACCATTTATGCTTACCTTCTTGCAGGAGGCAACACCAACTAGACCAGAGCAGCCTAGAGGAACTATAGGAGATGGTGTTTTGGGGAACCTACCAACAATTGGGGGCTGATTTTCAAACAACTATGCCTTTTCCTGATTATTGCAAGTGGAAGTCTAGCACTAGACCACAATAGGATAGAGGTGGTCCTAATCAGGATATGCAGAGATGTTTGGGAAAACTTACCCTCCCAAACTTTGATGGTTCACAGAAGTGCACAGCGAGGGCATGGGTCTAGAAGCTGGACACATATTTGGAGTTGAATCCCATGCATGAGATAGAGGTGATTAAGTTCGCTACCCTTCATCTAGAAGGAGAGGCATCTAGAGGAACCATAGTAGCTAGAGGAACCGAGAGGAGATGGTGTTTTGGGGAGCTCACACCAGATTGGGGGCTGATTTTCAAGCAGCTATGCCTTTTCCTGATTATTGTAGGTGGAAGTCTAGCACTAGACCACGATAGGATAGAAGTGGTCCTAATTAGATATCGGGGATGTTTGGGAAAATTTACACTCCCAAAATTTGAGGGTTCATAGAAGTGCATAACGATGGCATGAATCTATAAGTTGGACATATTTGGAGTTAAATCACATGCATGAGATAGAGGCGATTAAGTTTACTACCCTTCATCTGGAAGGAGAGGCACATGATTGGTGGCACCATGGGTTGGTAACCCAAGGACACAAGTTCATTAATACGTATGGAGAGTTCACACAAAGGCTGATAGATAGGTTCGATAAGAAGGATCTTGAGATGTTTTTAGAGAGCTGACACATTTGAGACAAGTTGGCACACTTGATGCCTACATTGCAGAATTTCAGAGGTTGTCAGTCATGGTTTCAGATGTTTCTGAAAGACAATTGACCTCCTTATTTATCGAGGGATTGATAGAGCCTTTGCGGGGTTGGGTGAAGGCATTTGGTCCACTTTCACTACAGGATGCTATCAGGAGAGCACAAGACTTGGAGTTCTCTACTCCCAAGACAAGATTTCCATCGAAGTTTCCTACTAAGCCTTTTCCACAGAAGCAGGACAAGGGACCTGAATTGTCGAAGAAGCCTTACATGACAAATGAGGCTAGAGACGAGTTGCGAGAGGAAGAAGCTATGTTTCACATGTAAAGACCCATGGGAACCGGGACACAATTGCAAGGGAAAGGGAAAAATGCACTACATTGAGGTGTTTCCGGAAGAGGACAGTGAGGCTTCAGATAGTGATGTGCCAGATAATCACAGTGAGCATAGTGAGCATGAGGAGTTGGAGCCTACACAGACACAAGAGCCCACATCAAGAGGTATTATTGCTACATTGTCTGGTACTACCAAGTACAATGCATTCAGGGTTCATGGTGTATATTTTGATTCTATTTTCTTTTTCAAATAGAGAGGAGATTAGGTCTATCTTCAAAACTAGGATTGATCTTACTCAAGTGAAAGTAATGTTTGAGTAACTATTTGACATACTATTTAGTAGGAATGTTTTTCACTATGATTATTAAAATCAAATTTTATTCTTTCTAAATGATTCAATGTGGATTGAAACTTAGTAATATGCTACACCTAATTATCATTTTCTCCCATTTTTAGCCCAAACAAATTATCTTTCAATGTCATTTTTACACTACTAACTTGCGATCTGACAAATTGTTCAATTTCATCTAGATGGCATTAGATGACTTAGCTAGATCTAATGAAGATATGCATCAAATAGTCCTAGGTCGATTAGTTTCTATCAAGTTTTGATCCTTGTTTTCCCTTTTTCTTTATCTACATCTCTCAAATTTTTCATTTTATTGTCCACAACTTCCCACAAGTCATTGTCAATCAATTGTAGTTGAGTTTCATATTTCCATGTATGGAAGTATTTTCCTTCAAAGTTTTCCCCAAGACTGAATTTATCTATTTTCCCCATAATTAAAACAACACTTGCGACATCGATTTCAACCGATAATATGTTCTTTATAAAGGGATTTTGACTAGGATCCTAGTATTCACCTAAACACAACTTACATATTCCTAGTAAGACTTTAATTGATTATCATAAAAAATAAATCATTCCTTTTAACAAAGATTAAAGTATTTAAAAATTAATAACTTCAATTTATTTTTTAAGTAATAAAGAGCTTATAGACAAAACAAATATAAAGACGCGTAATTGTGGCGGATCCTCATAAATCCTAGCCACCGAGAACATGCATGTGAAAACCATCTAGATATATTGATTGAAATTTTATTCCACATGATTTTTTCTCTTGACTACACATTGACAAGAAAAGGTACAAGATATGGTATATTGTTGCAAAGACTACACTTCCTCAAACAACCGGTACATTATAAGTCTATGATTGTTATGTGTCCCATGAACCACGAAGGTGTTCAAATTAAATTATCATGCATAACATTGGTGTGTGGATTGTGTGATCTCCACTCATATAAAATTGTATTTGAAAAGCATATAATCTATAGTTTTCATTACTCAAAGCCAAAAAATTTGGTCATTATCAATAAGTCTTCATATCCATTAAATCTTGTCACATCCATTAAAAAAATGATAGGAGACTTGAAATATATATTGTTCCTTGATGTCTCTTATTGTTATAGATCCAAAATGCCTCCCTTAGCACTCCATATTTCATTTAATTTTGGCATCATATATATCTACAACTATAATAGGTTCAACACTTCTCTTATACAATACTAACACACATCTTCTACATAAAATCAATTAAAACTAGAAATCACACTAAAGGGGTGCAATGGAAATGCCGATAGTCGTAAAAGAAGAAATTTTTTCATGTGCAAAGGAGGATATGAAAGTGAAGTGAGAGATGGAAATACACCATGTAGTGTACTTGAGTGAATATATAGAAGGAAGCACATAGGAGTAGTATTTTGAAAAGGAGGGAACAACAACTATTCAATCCAAAGAGAGAAGCAAGTATTGAATCAAAATATGGTTAGTTCAGTCTCTTGCTTTCATATAGTAATGATTTGTAGTGGGAATGTTGGCCAGTGAGACGGGGAGTAGTTGAATTTGGAGATCTCATTACATAGGAACATTGACTCAAGGGCCTGGACATCCACAACTCCAAGGACAATGTTGATTGTTTTGTTGATTTTTTTATCTCTTAAAGAAGAAGGTAAGCTAGATGATGAGGATGAGTTGGAGGGCATGACGAGTAAGGGAAAAAATGAGAGATCCAAACATGATGAAGCTTCTATCTGTATGCATTGGTGAAGGAGACTCATTGAAGGATTTGAGCTCATTGAGAATATAAACAGCGTAAATAATGACTCAAGGCTTGCCCCCTTAGACATGGGTCATTTCGGTCCCTCAATGGCCTATGTAGAGCTAAGGTTTGGATTTAGATAAGACTTTTGAAACTATGTTTCCTCCTCTACAAGGCTTGTGCATTGTGCAAAGGCCTATGCTTATCGATGAGAATGTTGGCGAGGCCATTCACAACATCTCATGGATTTGTTTGAGGTCCTGCAACTACCTTATGAGATAGTGTATCTCTTTCATGTTGTTCATTAGGGACTAACTTGTTTGAAAATGAACACGATTCCATCCAAGCCTTTTTGGACATGCACCGACATCCCTACAATGCGCTAAAAACGAGTTCATAACAAGGCAAAATAAACCATCAAGGCTTAATGGAAGGTGGATTTTGTGGATGTTGTTGCAACGCCAGTGGTGGCAAGACCCACGGTGCATTTTTTTCACACAAAGCACAAGGTTATGGAGGTACAACTAAAGGCAATACCATCCAAAGAACAATAGAAACAAAATTTTCTTAATGGAAAAGAACACCAAAGCAAGAATTTTTATTTTATTTTCTTCAAAGCTTTTGGGGTGCATGTCAACATCAACAATAGTACAATATAATAAGGTCCATTCATTGCAATATTTTGGGAATAAAAGATGATGTTTGAACTTATACAACACAACATTAGAGTTATTTTAGAAAGTTATCAATGAAGTGGGTAATATGATATCCACTATGGGTTAAATTTGACAATTGTCTAGACATTTTTCATGATTCTAGCCGTAAAATACTTGCAAATACTTGAAATAATTGTTTTATATGACATGTAAACTTTAAATATGATCATCATTTTATATAGATTTATATATAAAATATATTACAATACACACATGTATATAAATAAATATATAATAATATTATATTTCTTTATTAATGATATATAAATAACATTATTTTGTATTTTAAAAAGACAATATAAAAATATTTCGTTTATTACAAATAAATCTATTTTATTATAAATTATATAATTTTATTAAGAATAAATGTTATTACAAATGTTAAAATTAAAAAATAATATAATATTAAGAATGACTTGTACTACTTTATTTCTATTTTACTCGGCTGCCATAAACATATTCGGTAATCGCCCCTTTGGCGTGTGCTTTTGTGCACATCCCTCTTGCGGTCCTGTCAGTTGATCTTTAGAAAACAAATTAACGTGTAAATTTAGCAATAATTGGATAGTTGTAGCAAGTGAAAGTTTTGCCTTCACATAATTAAATAAACAAGATGTTATGGGAATTGTGCTAAATGGAGCTCTCGCTAATAGCCGTCCCAAAACCAGTGCCATTATGGGTTAAATCGGCCTTGCACATGGAGATAAATATGTGGCCCTAATATTAACTAAATCCCCACGTATTTAACAACAAAATAAAAGTTGAGTGGGAAAATAGACCCACTCATATGAAATACTTTGCAAAACTATAAAATTTTATGGCAACTTCACACCTCAAATAAGAAGAATAATCTCTAGAATACACATGAGAAATATAATATGGTGTTTCCCTTTCACAATTCTCAAGGTTGCATACCTAATTTGAAACCAAATGAAATATTTGGATTAGTTTGAGATTAAAAAAAAACATAATAAAAAACTTTATCCGATATATTTCATTAATTGATATTCATGAAGGACACATTATATATATAGGCCTATAAGCCTCCTTAAGAAAAGGAGTTGGGGAAGAAATAAATTCCTATTGTATCTCCATCAAACCTATAATAGCGTATAGGTTTAACAACTCAATATTCCCAACAAATACTTAGTATCTCACACAACTAATTTTGTCTAATACGAGTTGATGTATAAAAAATCAATTACATATTAATTGTCACATATACAAATTATATCAACCCATAATAATAAACAATGTGATCATTATTCCTAACATTTGCATATCTTAGAATCATAAACACTTTTATAATGCATACCAAGTATGGGGAATGGGAATACTTCATTCCCTTTCAATTTTTTACATATGGTACATTAGAACTTATATAACATATGATGGTGGCATGAATGTATTGTATTCCCTTGATAATTTGCACGAGTTTCGCGTTTGGGATCTAGGTCCATGTGCGACAGTGTGGTTCTATGGGTGGGAGATTTAAGAGGCAACTTTTGCCTTGTGAGAATATTACTCTCTCTCTCTCTCTCTCTTTGGAAAACTTTTGGGGGTAGATATATGCCTTGTGACACCCTTCTTTGTTGCGTTGGACCATCTAATTCCTTCATGGGTCCGGATAATTCTCCAAGTTTTGGGGATTTATCACCCGCAATCTTCCATCATTATGACACCAACCCCACTCTCCAGTGATTAAAAGAAAAATCTCCTCCGTAAGAAAGGAAAATAGGTCTATTCCTTCCATGATTTTTTCTCTTTCATATTTTAATTTTCAAATTTAGTTTCAATTTAGATTTAAATTTCAAGTCTTTCTATATAGACATTAATGATATTATATGTTTTAGGTTTTTATGTTGGGATCTTGTGACCACCTCAAGCATATTAAGAAATCAAGAAAACAATCAAGCAAAGAAAAAGTGTGTTTACACACTCAAGTATATTTTCCCGTAAGAAAATAAATTTCATTTCCTATATTAAGGGGGGAAGTGTAGACACCTAAATTTTATAATTTATAACTTAATGTCAATAGTTTTGTAATTTGTAAATCATAACGAGTGCACCTATTCTTTATATCCCCAGTCTTATTACAAGTCTTGCTCTCCTTATTTATCTTTCCATTCAACCATAAAAAACTTACATTAGTCCAAAGTATTATATCACTCGTAATTATTATCCACAAAAATTTCTAGCAATGTACACCCCTCCTGGACCAAACACTCCAATAGTTTGGTCAGCAAATGGTGGTTTTTTCCTAGGCCACCCAATAATCAATTTTTCAATTTGATGTCTTTTATGGGACAATAAATTTCCCATGGGTTTTCTTTAATGTGAAATTTAATCTACAAAACCCTATGTTAAAAAGTAAAATAAACTCAATTTCTCACCCATAATTCACCTAGCACTCTTAAGAAAACATCATTTTTATTATTATTGGTAAATAGTTTTGAAGGGACTATACCCTATTACAATAAGGGCTCAACAGACCAAATAGAGCTATAGAGGGACAACAAAAGAGGATCAAAATCCAGATAAAGCATTATGTCCAGTAGTAACCAAAAAATAGTTACTAGTAGAAAGCTAAACAGAACGAAACTACAACAAGACAACAAAACAACAAAGATAAAAACAACAAAAAGACCGAAATATAGCAAAGCATCTGACCGAAGCCCTCCAACCCGAGGGAGATTATTTCTTGGAAGCTCTGTCAATCCTGGATTTGATTGTTTGTAGTGAAGTGAACAACGCCAAAGTGGTGATGTGTGTGGGGTCACTTGCATTCAATTGCGATATGGTCTAACTTAAGAAAACATCATTCAAAAGGCATACAAAGATCACATAATTTCCATAAAGTAATATAAGAAATTAGAATCACCCACCCACCCCCACAAGCACTCCAAATCAGGTTCAAGAGTCAAACTTCCCAAGCCAATAGCCATCAAAGCCAAGTCAAGTCATTACAAAACATTATCAAGTTATAAGGTTATCAAATGTAGTTATATCCATACATATATCACATCTCTAGGTAGATGATATCTTGTGGTTTGAGATATCTACATTGTAGTGCCAATGTAGGAGGTGGATGGATTTCACTTCAACTCAAACACTAACCTTTTTGCGGGGTTTTACCAATGGTTAAGGTTTTAGGTCATATCATTTGATTATAGGGTTTCACACATTTAAGAGACATAATATATTATATCAAAGCATATCTAAGGAATTCAAGAGGGGAAAACGATTCTACAAAAATATATTATCAACATATATAGAACTTCCAAATAGGGACAAAACTACCAAATGGTTACTGTATGAAATGTATCGATTTTGTCTCGATGATTGTACACTTCCAAAATTAGAGACTAAGCATTTACAGGACATTTCTAGCCAATTTTTTTATTTTTCACACCCAAATCAACTTCTATACCAATAAAATAAATGATTGCACATGTTATCTCATGTATTACTCTATTTATTACATGTTCTAATTGATCTATCGTGTACATTATTATATATGTATATTTTGATATGAATGTTTAATTTATTATATGAATATATATCATGTTTCTAACCCTAATCCTAAATTTCAATAATAATCCACACCTATTTATTTTTAAGTAAATCATAATAATACCCACAATCTCTTTCTCCTTCTTTTTCTCCATGCCATTTATTATGTTATTCTATCTATCTACGTATTCATGTGTCTCTAACTTAGTAGAAAATTCTCTTCATTCTTTCTCTCCTTTTTATTTTCTATATCCTGCATTGTTGGACCTACACATGGATCAACCATATTATGGAAATCATAATATCTCATAAACACACCTTGTATCTCTTCAAAATACTCCATATGCACATTGTCTAACTCTTCACCATTACTTACATTCTTCTCGCAGTTCGTAGTGATATGATGGACTATCAAAGGTCCATTCTTAACAATATCTACCACTTCCATGTCACTACTCTCCACTTTATGTTCTGTCACTACTTCATGTAAAAGGTCTAAAAATAAAGTATCATCATGTGCATTCAATAACACTATATTTACCTTCATTGTTTCCTTCATGGAAACTTGCAAGTATCCTCAATTGTCCTCAATCTTCCTCCTTAGAAAAGATGAAGCTAATAACTTTCTCATATTATTTTCCAATGATAATTTTGCATCTTCCCGATTAAGGAATACTGAAAATTCTCATCCACCATTCAAGAATGGATATATTTTCCTTATTCACAAACTACCAACTCCATATCCTCCTCCATGACTATTTATTCTTCTATGGGATACTCACAACATTCAAAAAAAATTGGGTTTCCCACACAAAATCCTCACTCTCTTATTATCATTTTAGGAAATAATCTTCTTTCTACTCTTCACAACACCATATGGGAAAACTTCTCTTGTTTTCTCTACTCTTTTACAAATTTTCAAAACATACTTGAGTTACTCACATGGAAACTTCACTCTCTCACCCATCAGGAAAAAATCTTCTCCTCATGTTCAAACATCAAGACATGAACATTCTTCATTCACTCCACTTGCATTATAGGTTGCACAACATTACCATCATATTAGAAACCATATGTTACATGCAACTCCCAACCTTCTTCCTTCATTTTTCTTGTCTTATCTCTTGGAGAAATCTCTAATACACAACTACAACTACACATAATCTAATGCTTGCATCCTATTTCCTCTTGGGTTATTCAATATTATTTTCTTCAAAACAATGTTCTAGATTTAATATCCATCTCATGAACTATTGAGAAGTCTTTTACCACAAAACAAAAAAAAAAAAATCTAGTGGGGTTACTTTTCTCTTTCATTAAGACCTCTAAAGATCTATTTTATTTACTTGTTCGTCTTCTCTATAATACATCGAAATTACTTAAAGGAATAACATATTCTCCATTTGTTATTCTTCTCTATTTTATTCTTCTTCATTCATAGCTACAACAACTCCTCTACATTGTGTGATCCTTTTTACATCTAATCTCACTTGGATTTTCTACGAGTATATCCACCAAGTCTTCTAATGTTAGTTCTCTTCCTCTTCCAATAGATATTCCTCTATGTTTCATATCTTCTCACAATATAGATCTCTCTTTCACAAACTATAACTAGACTCAACAAGAGCCTCACACACTCAACCCAAAAATTCAACCTTTTATTTGACACTACTTGATGCGATCATAGTTACTGAGGTCCAAAAATGACAAATGTAAACTATGTAGTTAGGGTAATTGATACCATAAATGATACACACACATACATCTCATGCACATAGTGGGAAAAAACTTATATGTATTGCTTTTGATGAGGGATAATAATGCACACATAACCACATTATGGTTTTTTTACATTGTTTCAAACTACACAATATATAGATATATATGTTAGTGTATCTACTTACTCTTACACTATTTTTATTGTTTAAGATGCACTCTTACCATTTAATTGTAAATATAGATAGGCACATGTGTGTGCACACTTATCTATACCATATTACTAGAGAGGAGTATTAACTAAGTAATTGACTTAGTTGAGTTTGAATATTAATAGAAAATCACTTTACAATCTATCTTTAAGAAGATTTTCTTTGCAAGATAACTACTTTCCAACCCCAAATAATAGCTCTACGTGTTTTTAAAAGCATAGATATTTAGAGAACTATAAATCAAGTGTGGAAGATAGGTCCATTGTAATATTCTACGAGGTTCATTGCCCCTCCTCACATTTGAGATTAATATTACACCAAATATTCTAATGTTACATATATGTGTTTATACTGAAATTATGTTTCACATGTATACACATGCATGTGGGTGTTTTTCTTAAGGTTATTACAACAATATTGAAACATGTCCAAAATTTATAATATGGTATCATTGTTGTGCGAGGTGAAACTTTGATTGTTATGATACCAAGCTAGAAATTCTAGAATGGTTCTAGAATCTTTGTGCTAACCTTGATCAAACACCCAAAATTACTTGATCATATGTGTTTATATTGTTTTGATGTTTCACATGTATGCACATACAATTATGGGTGTTGTCTCATATTACATAATTTCTAACTATGTATAGTTACAATATTAATTCATTCATGGACGTGATATGATGATTCAACTCATTAATCACATCTATGATAGCTTATCTCCTCTAAAGGATTGATCCATTCGAAAAAGAGTCAATTTTATTATAAAGACACACTCGAAGAAAGTGTAACACATGATATACCATTCTAATCAAAAAATAGTGAGGAAGTCAAAGAGTCAAGCAAATTTTGAAAAATTGTGCAAAAGTTGATAAATAATTGTGTAAAAGTGAAGTCTATCACATAAATTGAAGACTAGTGTAGAAGTGAAAGTTCATGCAAATTTTGAAGACCGGTGAAGTGAAATCTCATATGGAATATGAATACTTTTGTAGAGTGAACTCAAACATAAGTTGAAGAGTCACGTGAAATTGAAATGTGACATAGAAGTTGAAGACTTATGGAGAAGTGAAACATCATTTAGAAGAAGATTCATATGGAAGTGAAATCTCATCGAAAATTTGAACTCGCACAAGAAAAAAATGAATCACGAAAGAGTAGAATGAATCACTCAAGAGTATAACTCACACAAGAATAGAAGTGAAAACTTGTATCTTTTGGAAGTTGTAACATTTGCATACAAACTGAAAATGAGATGTCATTTTTGTGAAAGTGCATGTTTTTAGGAGAATCCAAATATGCAATAATATTATAATTTTGATGTATGCCCAATGATGTTCTTTCCTCTACTCCAAAACCATGCCAAACTACAAACACATTTCTTAATCTATACAAACAAACACCTACTTATTTTTGGGTGATGAAATATTGCTTGCTCTCCATGGATGCTCCTACATTAGAATGCATATGTTAAGTTCCTAATACAAACCTTGGCCCAAACATATAATTTTTAAGAACATTAAAATGTTGAAACACAAATATATTTTGATTATAAGGAAAAATACTAATTTTTGGTCTTGTATTTTGACTCGGGGTATGTTACGACATATTCATTTTTAGGGAAAGATAATAGGGGAGTGTACTATACCAAGTATTTTTTTATGTTCACCATGTTGTAAAGATGGAAGATAGTGTTACATTCTAATTGTCAATATTGAGGGAAATTTTGAAACATAATTCTTGAACTCAAAGAACAAATGGATGGATAAAAAAGTATCCCAAGTGTACTTGAAACAAAGAAAATACACTAAAACCTTTTTACATTCATCCAACAAAATGATACTAGTACTGACCAATATGGGTGATGGAATATTTATTAGTTAGTGGAGACTTTTACATTTTATAAGCTATCACAATAATGATGAATGATAGTAACATACAAGGGTAGAGGATAGTTGAATCGGTGATGAAGGCGTGTTGTGAGGCGTAGAGTTAGGCTAATGATCTCAGTGCTACGTCTCCAGTTTGACTCTCACCAAGGTTTACCAAAACCCTTTAAAGGGTGGAGGATATCCGAATCGATGATGAAGGCGTGTCGTGAGGCGTAGAGTTAGGCTAAAAATCTTGGTGCTACGTCTCCGGTTTGACTCTCACCAAGGTTTACCAAACCCCCTTTAAGGGTGGAGGATAGCTGAATCGGTGATGAAGGCGTGTCGTGAGGCGTAGAGTTATGCTAATGATATCGGTGCTACATCTTCGGTTTGACTCTCACCAAGGTTTACCAAAACCTTTTAAGCATGGAGGATAGGCCAATCGGTGATGAAGGTGTGTTGTGAGGCATAGAGTTAGGCTAATAATCTCGATGCTACATCTCTGGTTAGATTCTCACCAAGGTTTACCAAAGCCCTTTTAAGGGTGGAGGATAGCCAAATCAGTGATGAAGGTGTGTCATGAGGCGTAGAGTTAGGCTAATGATCCGGTGCTATGTCTCTGGTTCGAATCTCACCAAGGTTTACCAAAACCCTTTTAAGGGTGGAAGATAGCCGAATTGGTGATGAAGGTGTGTCGTGAGGCGTAGAGTTAGGCTAATGATCCCGGTGCTATGTCTCTGGTTTGAATCTCACCAAGGTTTATCAAAACCTTTTAAGGGTGAAGGATAGCCGAATCATTGATGAAGGCGTTTTGTGAGGCGTAGAGTTAGGCTAATGATCTCGGTGCTACGTCTCTAGTTCGACTCTCACCAAGGTTTACCAAAACCCTTTTAAAAACATAATGGCTCCTTCATGTCTTTCTTCCCGAAGCATCTCCTGCAAACCCTAACACTTTGGTGATGTTGCGGTTTATGAGTGTGGTGGCAAAGTACTAGCTATGTGGGCGATTCGAGGGATATGGTGTGGCAACGGTGGGTCTACTTCTACCACGGTGGTGGCAGCCCTCCCCTTTGCCTCCTCTTGAACCAGGTGGTTTTATTATTTTCACTAATGACATCATGGGCATGGTCTTCCATGATGGTGGTAATGGAAAATTTCCATATGAGGGGAAGCATACCTATGCTTCTGCTTCGATCTCAAGCCCTTTTCGCTACTAAAACTACTCCCATGGTCTCCCTTGGGGATTCGGTGCTGGAAGCTGAGAATTTTTTTCCTCCAATGGTCTAATCTCCATCTTAATGGACTCTGGCCTAGTCTTCCACTCCTTCATTCGTGGATCACATCGAACTGGCACCCTCTCATTTCTGGTAGGATTGATATTTACCCCTATGTAAGGGGTTTTTTTATTGTGGCTTTTAGCTCTGATGATGCTAGAGATATAGTTCTTTCTAAGCTCTAGGAACTACAGAATCATCATTTGCTGATGAAACCATGGTTCCTGACGTTCAATCCACTCACATCCTCTTTCAATGTCAAGCCAAACATGATAGTTTAGATGTTATTGGTGATGTTTTGGGTACTTTTTTATCCATTGATTCCAATATGGATACCTTCACACATACTACCTACGCGAGGATATTGGTGGATCTGGATACTTCGGTTGATCTTCCGGCTTCTATTGATCTCAAAGTGTGTGATAGGGTTTGGTCTCAACCGCTTGATTATGAAGGACTACCCTTTAGATGCAGAAAATGTTTTAACATTGGGCATCGGCTATTTCTTATCACATGGTCAAGCAGAAATCTAAAATGAAAGGTCTCTTGGTGGAAGGATGCCCACCAAAATCTTTTAGTTATTGAGGAGGAAGCGAGTTTCTTCTGATACACAGTCGGTGAAGATAGGGTTTCAGTCCAACCCCATCGGTTGACCCTTCAGTGGGTGTTGTTGGCACTGTTATGGTGGATCAAGCGCCGATGTTGATTCCAGTGCGATTCTGAGAATGCGCTAAAACCAGTTTCACTATTGATAAATCCATTGATGGTGTCTTGGATTCCTCATAGTTTTGAATTCCAACTCCCTCGAGGATAAAACACAGAGATCTAATAGGGTGACGAATGGACAGTTGTTAAATGTGAAAAGAATGTCTTTTCTATGCATCTAAGATCCCATGTAAGGGATTCTTCTAGGTAATCTAGTTGTAGCTTGTGCTTTGGGTGCTTTTGTTTTGTTGTGTTCTTCTCGTGGGTTTCTTCTTTTCTCCTTCTTTTCCCCTTTTGTTGTTTGGGTTTTCCTCTCTGTTATGCTTAAATGTTTTATTCTGCCTTAAGGGCTTGTTTACTAAGAAGTGGGTCCTCCCAAAACCCTCAACTTTAACCAATTTCCAAAAAAAAAAGATAGTAACATACACTTTATTTTATCATAATATCCAACTTTTGCAAAATCATTGTCTTTTGATGAGGAAGAATAAAATGTCATCGTTAATCTTCTTTCTGACAAAAGAACCAAAATCTCAAATTACAATGTATATTTTTGAAAATAATGAAAGAATGTTTAAAAGGCCATAAATAAAAAACCTAAGCTACATCACATGCTTCTCAAGAATTAGGAAGACTATGGAAACAAATTTAGGATCTAATCACATATCTAAAGTAGTAATGAAACAAGCAAAAAAAAGAGTGATGGTATATTATGGTAAATATTATAAAAAGACTGAATATTTTTATATCTGAGAGCTCTCCAAGAGGATAAGACTTCAACAATCAATAAAAAGAGAGAGTCTATTTAAAGATGACAAAATCTGATTTTCTACGCATTCCCTAAAACGGTTCAAATATATGGTATATGAATGATGTAGATTCATTATAATTGTTTGGAATTAATCTACATCATTCCAATGCTAGTTATTTGAGATACTTTAGTAAATTTATCTATTAATTGTTTGTCGAAGTTCACAAAGTAAGCGAGATAAGAATGAATCGAACAAAAATAAGTTAGAATCGCTAAAATATTTCTAATAATGAAAAATAGAAAACCTAAGACTATAATTATAATTATATAAAATAAGTAAAATAACCCAAAAAGAGAAAGGTAAATAATAAATCCTCACTAAACCATTATCTACAAAACTATGTAATGTAAGATAATTCTATGAAAGAAAAGTTTCAAGATAAGGGATCATTATTGATGAAGCCAAGTAAAGAGAGTAGAAGAGAACAAGGTTCTAACATGCATACAATTTAGGGGCATGGAAAGCTAATTTTCTATACAATCTGTCGGTATAAAAATAAGACATGATGTTAGGTCTAAGGTTCCATTGTATGTAAGCTCTCTCTAAATCTATGTAGATTAAAAAGGATTTAGCTAGAGAGAGAAGACTGATTTGACTCAATGAGTCTTCAAACAAATTCAAATCCTCAACATATGTGTACTCTTTAGGTTAGACTCGAAGTTTTGAAGCTTGTCTATGTATTTTATACATCTTACAAAGTATAGAGTCAATGTGATCTTTTGGAACCAATTAGTTACTTTCTTGGATGACCTTATAATGTTATAAATAAAGAGATTTGATGCATCCTCATTGTGTAGCCTCTAGAACAAAAAGTTCTAAGGCATAGATTTAAAGATCTTTCTAATGTCCACAAAGAAACAAAAGACTTTAGAATACTATTGCCATTTTTCAATGATATTTCAAAGATTTAAAATGTGGTTATTTTTTTGGAAATCTTCTTAGAAGCTTTCCCACCCCTTCTTTTGAACTTACATGCTTTAATTGCTTAAAAATTCGTGTACCCAAAATTGTGACATAAAGATTGCCAACTTGTGTGTAATCATGATAATCTTCTAATTATTTTTGTCAAAATTGTTGCCTAATTTATTAATAGGAACTAACATTGTGCAATACATTGTTTTGAAGAATCTTGAGGGCGGGAGTAATGAGGACAAGGAGGATATAGAGAGAGTGGAGCCAAACAAGTATGATCAATAAGAGGGAATTATTGGGAGATGAAAATCCTAAATGTGAGGAATCATCTTACTATTGATAAGGACATAATCAACCACATTGTCATCTCAACAACTTGGGAAACAAGTGAATTTTATAGAATTAGAGGAATAAGACACAATTAGAGAATGTACCTCGTGGGATATAAATTATTACACAATACAATAAAGGGATCTTAAACATTCTTCATTCTAGCATCTTTTCATCTTGTACTTATAGGTTGGACTTATTCATATTTTGGAGGGATCTAATTGCCCCAAATAGATGCTAAATTTGGTTTTAGTTCTTACATAGAATTTGGTCTTCGCTAGCATTTGCTTGGTATGGAACAAAATAAAATTATCTTCACTTCACATCTTGTCACGTGGGATGCATGCAACACATGAAGAAAGTATTCAATTTTCCTTCTTTTTATTGAAGGTGGAAACATTCGTATCCTTTGGAGTAATTTTAGCATATGTTGGAACTAGTGCACAAATAAATAGACATTTTTAGTTAAGTGCCATGGACTAGGGGTATCCATTCCACCAAACTTTCCTAGGACTCAAACCCAATTTCACCCTTTTGGTATCTCTTGGGATTTGAACCTTGGTGGATGGCATGCCAACAAACTTTGTCATCATCCGCACCATTGGATACAATCCATTTGATGAAAGTACTCAATTTGATCATATAAAATGTATGATTGCAATACCTCTTGCTCCTATGGACGTAGTCCATCACATTCCACAAAATTTTTGTTGATTCTCATCCTCCCGAGTTCCTTGTGTTTCAGATCTATGGTGACCGAAAATACTTTCCTTTCACTATGCAATCGACCTTAACAACAAATCATCTCGCATCCCTTCGTTGTCCATAGCCAAATTAGGCTCATCGGGAGGATGAACCATCTCTCACTAGTAACAATCCACAAACCTCATTATGACAAATCTTTAACTCCGTATACATACAATTATTATGTAAAATAAATTGTGATTTTACTCATTTATATATATTCTCCTCTCTAAGAAATTTGTGGTATAATTTTTTATCACACACGCGCGCGTGTGTACTCATACCTTCAAATTATAGTTGTATTATTTTCAAGATGGCTTGTTTACCATATGGTGGGTGGACTCTTTTAATTCTTGTACTTTGATTTCTTAATTTTTTAGATAAATGCACCATCTTCCAAAATATATATATATAATTAAAAAACAAAGTTACACGCGCGCGTGTGTGTGTACTCATACCTTCAAATTATAGTTGTATTATTTTCAAGATGGCTTGTTTACCATATGGTGGGTGGACTCTTTTAATTCTTGTACTTTGATTTCTTAATTTTTTAGATAAATGCACCATCTTCCAAAATATATATATATATATATATATATATATATATATATATATATATATATATATATATAATTAAAAAACATCAATTTATGAAACTTACAATGCACATTTTTCATACAATATACATATATGTAATTACAGTGTGGTAAAAATTGTAATTTTACTTCTGCACGTGTGAATTCTAGTAATTCAATTCTAAATTTAAAAAAACATACAAACTAAAATTTAATTTACTTTTCAAGAAACAGTTCACAAACATATTAGCTCTGGGAGAAAGGGATGCCAGGCAATATTAAAAATAAATGAAACAAAATCAACATTAACATATATAAATTTGCTTACATAATCTAGCATGTAATTTAATTCCAAATGGCAGGCCTGACATAGGCACAAGGTAATACAACTACCACACAAAAGGACCATACACAATGATAAAGATACAAGGTATAAAGAACTATCAAGAGATGCTCTCCCCATCATTTCCAAGTATTGAATTGATTGTGAGTTTTTCTGTCACATTTCCTTTTGGCCAAACATCTTTCCATTTCCTTCAAGTGTTCCTCTCCTTTTTCTTTTATGCGCAGGTTTCATCATACAAACAATTCAATGTCATAAAACATCCATGTCATCTTAAATCAGGGCTTTAAAAAATAATCCATCAATATATATAGGTAGTGATGCACATTGCATACTAGACATCTGATTTTATGAAATCAACTGTTGGTCTAGATCTCCAAATACTTAGAAGAAGAAAAAATACTTCATGGAAAATGGAAATAAAACATGGTGCCTTATTTATCACTGCAGGTCTAACACAGTACACTTTGTTACAGTGCAAGTCTATGTTTACAGATTGCTTCACTTAGCATCACCAATAATCTTCACAAGAACATTGTCCTTGTTTGAAATGATGGAACCGGTTTGCATCTCTCACAATAATTTGTCTTGCAACAATTTTGGAGATAAACTTGGTTGCAGTGTGGCAGTCAATACAGACTCTAAGGTTCTTGACAACTCTAATAGCTGTCCCAGGGCGTGTTCAACAATCCAAATGCAATTGCCAACTTCTCACTATGGTGGCAGAGGAATAATTCTTTTTCCTCCTCCTCCACATCATTCAGTACATGTTTTGAATCTGGAAAATACCCTGCTGCCTTCATCTCCCAAGACAATTTCTCCAACTTTGCATAGATCTCCTGTGTTTGTGGGTGTGATCTGTCTCCCATTAAAAAGCATGTACCATTTTATGGCCTTCAATCCAACTACATCCAGGTATCTTTTTAATTCCTCTATCTTTCATCAATCTCCTTACCATTTGAACCTCACTCCACCTGCCCACTTCTGCATAGATGTTTGACAGAAGAACATAAGTTGCAACATTTTTAGGATCCAGTTCAAAAGAAGAGTTGCTGTAAATACTCCTAATACTATGTTCTTATGTGGTCTACATACACCTAACAAACACATCCACGCGCTCACTACAGGCTTAGAAGGCATTTTGATGATAAAGTTTAGAGTTTCCTCAAGATAGCCAGCACGGCCAAGAAGGTCAACCATGCACACATAATGATCAATTGTAGGTGTAATGCAATACGAGTCACTCATGCCATTGAAGTATTTACAGCCCTCATCCACTAAACCTGTATGGCTGCATGCTAATAAAACACAAGCAAAGCTTACATGGTCAGGACGTATCCCAGAATGTTTCATTAGTTCAAAGACATCGAGAGCATCCTTACAAAAGCCATTTTGTGCATATCCTGCAATCATAGCATTCCATGAGATCACATTTCTTTGAGGCATTTTTTCAAACAGTTCACGTGCCTTGTGTATGCTTCCACATTTTGCATACATATCTATCAGGGCATTTGCAACTACAACGTCCGATAAAAATCCTCTTTCCATTATGCTTTGATGGATGTTCATACCCTGTTCTAAAGCTCCCATTTTGGCACAGGCAGGGAGGATGCTGACAAAGGTTGTGGAATTTGGCTTTACACCTGCCACTTGCATTTGTTTAAAAGTTTCCACGGCCTTTTCGACACAACCATTTTGTGTATATCCTGCAACTATTGCAGTCCAAGAGAACACATTTTTCTGAGTCATGTTTTGAAACAGTTCATGTGCCTTGTCTATGCTTCCACATTTTGCATACATATCTACCAGCGCACTTGCAACTACAACATCTGATGAAAATCCACTTTTGATTATGTTTTGGTGGATGTCCATACCCTGTTCTAGATCACCCATTTTGGCACAGGCTGGAAGGGTGCTAGCAAAGCTTGTGGAGTTTGGCTTTATAGTTGTCAATTGCATTTTCTTAAAAGTTTCCAAGGCCTTTTCAGCAAATCCATTTTGTGCATATCCTACAATCATTGCATTCCATGATACCACATCTCTCTGAGGCATTTCTTTGAAAAGCCTTGAAGCCTCGTCAAGAACACCATTTTGTGCATATCCTGCAATCATTGCTGTCCATGAGACAACATTTCTTTCAGGCATTCTGTTAAACAGTTCTCGTGCCTTGTGCATGCATCCACATTTTAAATACATATCTACCAGGAACTTGCAACTACAATATCTGACAAAAATCCCTTTTCCATTATGCTTTCATGGATGTCCATACCCTGTTCCAAGGCTCCTATTTCGGCACAGGCTGGGAGTATGCTAGCAAAGGTGAACTGGTCGGGTTGAATACTCGTTTGATGCATTTGATGATACAGTGTCAATGCCCCGTGAGGAAACCATGTCTTCTGTAAGCTGCAATTATGATATTCCATGAGAAGAGGTCTCGTTCAGTCATTTTGTCAAACACTTGGCGAGCATCCACTAAACTTCCGCACTTGTCATACAAGCGTATAAGGATATTTTGTATTTGTTTGTGTCGGGCAAACTTAAATTCGCTTTCATTGATGATGGAGTGGATTCGCTTACCCTCTGAAAGAGATTTCTTGGAAATGCAGGTTTGCAAAAGTTGAACGTATGTAGAAGGGCGTAGAGGGGGGTTGTGTGTAGTAATCAGAATGTGTAGCGCCTCTTTCAATCGACCTTGTCTACATAATGCTGTGAGATTGAGATCGAGATTGACAGTGGATAGCATTGGCATAATATGATTGCGATTGAAGCGTTGGAAATGTGCATTGTTACTATATTTATCTACTCAAACAGACGAATGCATTGAAGAAGACGTTGCAGAATGGCACTCACGTTCGTGTTATGTTGTGGAGATGAGAAATATTGAAATTGAACACGTTGCCCGCAATGGAAAAGAGTTACAGGCTAGACACCCACAGGTTTTCTTGGAAAATAATTGCGAAAGTAACATTCATAAGCTTGTTGTGGATACCTTGAAGCCATTTCAACTGGTTTACAAATTTAGATTCTTCAACTGGTTTTCCTGGCATTCTAAACTTAATTTTGCATAATCTGAATTTTGCCTCAGTTAGTTGACGTAAACATGTAAACTTAGAATTTGGTGAAATGGACACCCTTCATATCTTGCATGAAGTGGAAGAAAGTTGGGGTTTGAAGGACAAAACAGAAAAATTCTCATGGAAAGTTTTATCAAGTAAATACTAATGTGTGATCATTTATATATATTTTTAATTAAAAAAGTGCTTTTCAATTAATAATACGTAGTAATACAATGTTAGTGGTATAAAAAGGGTGGAATGGTGTCACACTCCAAATGTGATCAAATCGAGCTATCAAAACTTCAAGAAAATAAACTCACATCAACTTAAAAGTTTGTAATGATTATTTGTGGCGAAGAGAAAACACTCTACATTTTGGCGAAAAACTAGAGCTAATTTTTTTAGGGTTTACCACTTGGTACCGCCATACCACACCTTTTTAGGCAATCATGGGAATTTATTGCTATAGTTTCTCCTAGGGTTTCTCGCCCTCTGGCGTCCCCTATATAATGACCTCGCCATCTTCAAACCCGGTTGTTTCAATCGTGGCTGGAGATAGTGGAGCTTTGAGCAATGGCACCGCCGTGAAGCGACCCAGGAAGTTCATCTCGAAAGTATTCCACAAGGTAATATTTCTCCTCCTGATGTGGTTCTGCCCATTCCTGAATTTAATGTTGTATGTCAATGGTTAGAGCAGTTTTGTCTCATTGGGTATTTTGTGGGTCGCATCCCCTCTGAAAGCATGCTCAAATCTTGGGTGAACACTTTATCAGACTCCTCATGGAGTCAGACTGGAAAGTGTTCAAAACATGACCAAGGGTTTTTTCCTCTTTCGCTTCTCTGATCCCGCCAATGCGCCCAATATTCTGGCTAAGCAAGCCACTTGGTATGTTCGCAACTCACTGCTTGTGTTAACCCCATGGCACAAGGACTTCGTGGTATCTGAATATACCACCCTTAAAGTACTGTTTGGGTTGAATTCCCTGGCCTCCCTTTGCCATGTGTGCCTTTTTTGTCACAAATTGCCGCTTCTCTTGGCCGAGTAGTTTGCCTTGAAGCCGAGAGGTTTTACCATGTTGGCCACAGAAATGAGTATGTGTTGAGATTGATCTCTCTCAAGATCTAAAAGAGTTTGTGGATATTCAGATGGGAGACAAACACTACTCTCAGTGGGTCATGTATATCAATTTTCCTAACACATGCTTCCGTTGCCAGGCTTCTGATCACAAGATCAAAGATTGTCCTCTTTATGTACCCCGCACCGCCCTATGGCCAAAGCAGCTCCCGAACCAGTCAAACCCCAGGAGGAAGGTTGGCAAGTTGTTGGGGCTGGCGAAACAAGAACAAATCCCAGCATTCCAAGGCCTCTGGCTCTAATGGCCATCGTGAGCCAACTGTTAAGGAACAACCGCATATTGTGCATGTTAAAGAGCCAACGACCATTCTTCTAAAGAACTAATCGTCGCTGTCAACTCGGTTACCCCATTGCCAAAGTATTCTAGCACACCCCTCGCGGCATCGGTTCTCATGGACCAAACAAATTCTATTTACAATGTTCCCATCCAACATTCAGTGTCGTTACTCCTACCAAGCAATTCACAAGGACCCTCCAAAAGGCCCCAAAGCAGATCTCGCATCTCTCGATACCATAGCCCAGCTCGTAGTGTGGACTCAACCGAAGCGGGGCACAATATTGAGTACGTCGAATGGAAAAACATTGATTTACGATTTTTACAACATTATCTTGCTTCGATTCTGTAAAATCAATATGATGCCCTTGATGGCTTGGAGGATGGGGATATGGCTCTTGACCATCGTTTCCCATGAATTTTTATCCTGGAATGTTCGGGGTCTTACAGACTCTTGTCATGCAAATATGTTGTGCGTGAAACTCGACAACGTTGTGCAAATTTGGATGATTTATTTTTGCAGGAAGTGAAAATTATAGGTTTTTAGTTGCAGATGGTTTACAAGTCCATCTGGCTTGACAACTTGGCTTTCTGTAGCAATCATGAAGTAGGGCGTGGGGATTAATTTCACTTTTTGCTCCCAAATGGCGGCCTCTATTAATTGACCATGGCATCGACCCCACCAATCATGCCATATGGGTCTTATTTAATGTTGATGGTCATCCTTTTGGCCTCATTAATATTTATGCTTCTAACGATGCGGCCGAAAGGGTCGATCTGTGGTGCGTGGATCACCAACTCCATTCCCGATGCCTTTTGGGTCATAAGTGGAGACTTTAATATGGTGGAGTCACCTAATGATAAATGTGGCCACCTGCCGATGAGGTGGAAACCTGGCGAAAGGGAAGCATGGTACTTTATGCGTAATAAGTTTGGATTCTTTGATCCTAATGCATCTCGCTTTCCCACCTCTACAACCTGGTTTATGTGGACCAATCTACATGGAGGGACATATCGCGTACTTAAATGGCTTGACAGAGCCATGCTATCAGCTCAAGATTATTTTGAGTTTGATAGCATTTATTCCCTACCAGTGGAGGTCATGCCTGACTTTGTCCTTTCGGATCACTCTCCAATATGATTTTGTATCACTTGGTAGGATTCGCGCCCTTTACGCCATAAAGGCCAATTCTTTCTTAATATTGCCTTGATGCAACATGGCCCCACCGTCAATCATATCAAGCATGTTTGGAATTTAATTCCACGTCCTAGTCACGCCAGTGGTATCATCCACCTATGCAAGCCAACTAGATTCAATGGTGGGAGGATGCACTGACTCGGACAACTAGATTCCTCAGAATCTATGGCAGACAGATTGGCCACAATTTGTCACCGCTCATACTCCGCTAACACATCGGCCCTTAGCCGAGCGGTGGTGGCGCTTCAAAACGATCCTTTCTCTGAAACCCTGCAACTTCATGTTACAACGCTTTGCCAACAAATTCAAATTGCAGACAACTGATAATGTCAAGGAGCACACATCCAACCCCGTCTCTGCACCGACTCAAAATTGGAGATCGGGTCTCGAAATAATTTTTTCTTTCTCTCAGAGCCAAGAAACCTTCCCAACAAATTCAGGCTATCATGGAGGGTGGTGCTTGGATTACAGACCCGCAACTTATGTTGTAAGCTTTTGTAGCGCCACTACAAGCTCGTGTTCCAAGGTCAACAACCTTTTGCAGCTCGCCAAGTTGTTCTTGATCAATGTCCGTGTTGTCTTTGTGCAAATTTTCCAAGGCTCGGAAGGTGATATGCGAAAAATTCTCACCATCGAGGACCTCCATGAAGCCACCATGTAGATGACCAATGATAAAGCGTTGGGATGCGATGGTTTCCCCTATGAATTCTATAAATCCCTTTGGGATTCGGTCAGGAATGACCTCTCCAAGTTTACCTCGAAGGGTTTGAATCAATCCTTAAGGCCTCAAATCTATAAGGGAAACATCAAATTCATCCCTAAACAAGGAGACCCTAAACAAATCACTTGTTGGCGGCTGATCACTCTGTTGAATGTCTCATATAAAATCATTGCCAAAGCTTTGGCTATGCGGCTACACGCACAATCCTTCCAGATGTTATTCAGCCAGAACAAATAAGATTTATACAAGGTAGATATATCCTGGATAATATCATTGTTGTGTGGGAAGGCATGGAATGGGCTTCGCTAATCTAATCAGGTTGTCATGTTCATAAAAATTGATTTCAAGAAATCCTACGATCGAATTGAATGGCCTTTTATTCTTTTCATGCTTCAAGCCCTTGGCTTTGGCCCCATTTTTATTCAGTCTGTCAATATGCTCTTTGTGGATGCCTCTGCTCATATTTCTATCAATGGAATTAGCTCGGAACCATTTGGGATTTTTGTTCTATTCGACAAGGCTGCCCTCTAGCCCCTACATTATATGTGCTCGTGACCAAAGGATTTGGGTATTTATTAGCCCACACTAAATCCCGGGTCTTGTTAGGGGAATCTCGCTTCCTGTTGTGCCCAACTCTCAAATTCTCAATGGGCATTTTGTGGATGAATCTTTCCTTACGCTCATTGAAGACGAAGCCAACATTCGCAATGCCATGCAATGCTTGGATATTTTTTGCTTAGCTTCTAGCTTGTCCATTCAATGGTGAAAAACACAGTGTTATCAACAATCCTTCCTTCTTGTGCCCGATTGGCTAGCCACTTTTGAATGGAAGATATTAGCACATGGCGAGATATTTAAGTTTCTAGGTATTCCTTTTGCCTTTCAAGCCTCCCCTGCTGAGCTCTGGCAATATGTTATTCAAAGAGTGGAAAAAAATTGGAGTATTGGCTCACCAGACCCTTATCTTTGGTGGAAAATTCCAAATTTGTTCCAAAGTTCTTGTGGCCACACATATTTATTATTCGTCATGTTGGGTTCCTTCCAAAGCTTCCATTCAGAAGCTGGAAAAGCTTCAAAGCCTTTCTATGGGCTAATGCTTCTATAGGAAAAGGATTTCATCGGGTGGCCTGGGAGATATGTTGCCTTCCCCGTAACTCTGGAGGACTCGGCCTTATTGACATTCAACGTCAAGGGCAGGCACTTTGCGCAAAATGGATAATCATAAGCATTATTGGCCAAGAAGCTTGGAAAGTTCTCATACGACATGGTATTGTTGAAGGTTCTCCTTATGGCCACCCTGCATGGAAAGGATTGGGGTTTTTCAATCTACTCATCACCCTTGTGCCTATCAAAATTGTCGGCACTTTTGTGCTTAAGAGCATTTGGAAAGCTTGGGAATGCATTAAGCCCTGGCTTTTATGGAAAGGGGATGGATTTTGGAATGGGCTCTCTGTTAATCATCAATCTCTCTGGTGGTCACTAATTTTTCAAGCGCAAGATAAGTGCTTAGCAGAAGTCCCGGAATCTCCATGCTCAAATTCTTCAAACGCGAATTCGCACCATCGAGGACTTATTCTGCAAAAATGTGCAATTGGTTCTCTTGGTGGCATTTAAAACTGTTTTCAGCTCTCTAACCAGGACCATGATACTTATACTACAGTGATTGGCTCAGTTCCTGACCACATGTTACACAAGATTGTTGTGCATTCCTCTCGCCGTGGTGGATGGACTAGAAATGGTATATGGACACCCCATTTCACAATTACAAAGCCAGTAAAGGCTACCGTTGGCTTTCACCTCATTTTCCCATGGTGGATAAACTCAACTGCGATGGGGGCTTCACTCAACTCTGTCTACCTGGAGTAGGCGATTTGCCACTGTGTGGACTCTTTGTGTGGAGCCCAAAATTGCCCACTTCCTCTGGTGTATTTTGCACCAAGGGCTTCCTATCGGGGCTCGTCTTGTTCAAATTGGGATCCTAGCTCCCAAGTGCCCATTTTGCGGTCACCTAGAAACTATCTTGCATATCTTTTGGTTTTGTCCCAAAGCTCAAATTTCCTAGAATTGGATTCATTCATTTTTCTTTCCTTCAAGGCCACATTGCTTTACTTGGCAACATATCCTTTTGGGAGATAATCCCAAGCTTCTGCCTATGTTCACCCAGATTTGGCATGTTTTTAGAGGGGAGATTCTGTTTTGGATTTGGAAAGAAAGAAATTCTTTTTTCTTTGCTAATTCTGCAGTTGATCAATCTTTCTTGGTTTATAACAAGTCTATGGTGATCTCCAATGTGCTTTTGCATATTCAAGTCCAAGCCAACAAGTGTTGGACCATGATTGTCGTTAGACCAAAACCCATAGGTGTTAGTCTCATTCTGATCACGATTTAGGATCTATAAGAGCGGTTATTCCATGTCACAAAACTCACGGGGAGCACTGGAACACATGCCAACGATCTCCCCCTCAGCGTTACCCGAGTGAGTTTTGAACTCGAGACTTGTCACTCTGATACCATTTGTTTGACCATGATTTCCATTAGACCAAAACCATAGGTGTTAGTCTTTGCTACAATCGCCAGAGTTAGGATCTATGAGAGGCGGTTAGTCCATGTCATGAAACTCACGGGGAGCATTGGACACACATGCCAACAACAAGGTGGTGTTGGAGGTGGACCACCTCCAGACCTTATTTGCTGCGACACTTGGGGGAAGCCCCATGCAATGTTGCTCATGTGCCTCTGTCTCCTACTAGGCACTCCCTACCTCCCCCAAGTGGTGGGCAACGTAATCGCTCAAAATGGCGTGCTTTCATCCGTGCTCGTCACTCCCCAGGCCCTCTACACCAATGAAGCTACTCACTAGCTTTTCGTTGTGGCCAGGGCTTGCCACGTCGTCATTGCAAGAGTCCTTCACTAGCTCGCCAGTAGGGTTGGGGATCACCGCCTCGCCACCATGGATGGGGCTCTCCTCTTACCACCGCACCTCAGACTGTAGATGGTTGGAATCTGCCCCTGCCATTACCATCTTCTAAAAATTTCCCTCGCCTCAGCCTCGTCATTCCTACTCGCGAGGAGGAGGAATAGGAGGAAGAAGTTGTTGTTGACGAGAAATCCCATATGTTGGCAAAGACTTACCACTCGGGTTAAGCTGGATGATCATGATCTGCCCACTTTGGGCATGTTTGTTGCTACTGCGTGATTTGGTTGTTTGTCTATTTTTAGGCGATGCCTACTTTTTGTAATCTCCTAGGCTTGGCCTAGTTTTCATCCTTCTTGCTTTATTCATGGTTTTGGGGCGTGCTCTCATACCGCCACTTTTTGTTGAAAGTTATCTTGTATCGTATTGAATTAATATAATATAAGATCCTTTTCATAAAAAAAAGTTTGTAATGATTACATAAAATTCATAAAAAAATTCCGATCAAAAATAGTTTTTAATTCATAAAAAGCTTTCGAATTAAAAAAATCAAAAGCAAGGACTAACTACAACACAAACACCATAGTCAAGGGTTCAATTTAATTCCCGTTTAGAGATTGTTTAAGATTTTAACTGTAAAGAATAATTTACTTAAATTTAATCCTGTATTGAAGGATGGACAATTTTATTGCAAGTTGTCATTTTGACATGTACTTCATAAAATCGATTGTTTCAAATTACTTTAGGATATACTGTTACATCTAAAATAAATGTAGAATCTCTCGCTTCAGTTGTGCCGCCCAACTCCCAACTCCAACTCACGACAGTGAATTAAAATTACAATTTGCAGCTAATGTTGAATTTGACAGAAGTAAATTGGTAGGTTGGCAATTGGATTTGGCATTAACAATCATTTAAATTTAATAAGTTTGAAGACTTTCTAAGAGGCTAGGCATCTAAATAATAAACTAAATAATCACCGACCTCATACCAGTGCAACCGTAAATACTATTAGTTTATTTGAAATTTATGTCATGCACATTAACTTTTAAGCTTGGAGTCTTAGCAGGTGAGTTGTACAAATGCAATATTAAAATTTCATTTGTTTAAATATTTCAAAAGATTTAGTCATGTTATCTTCAATTTCCAACAGCCAAGATTAATGTTGCGGACCCCAAACCTGCAAGTTACACTTGAACTGTGTTAACAACAAAAGGAGCTTTGAAAACCAGAAGGTTCCACTTTGTTTGAGAGTGATGAGCAAAACTCGTAACCAAGGTGAAACTAAACAGCCTGCTTGTGAATTTAGAGCTCTTTTGAAGAGTCTGGGAGGAGTGATTCAATAAAAACAATTCAATGATTCAATGAAATTTCCTTTTCAAATCCCAATTGCATTCACATGAATATCTAGAAGACATTGTCCTGGACTTATTGTGCTCATATCCAACAACAATTAGAATTCATGAATTGAATCACATTGAGGTATTTTATCAACAAATCATGAGTCTTCTATTTGATTCTATTATTTTCTTTCACATCTATTGGTCAAGTCACATAATTTCCATTTTTTCATGAAAATACGTAGTGTTCCCATGTTTGCTTCAACATATGCTAAGATAATATTGGAAAATTTGTTGAGTTTTGTTTAAAACATGCAAATTTGAATGCATTGTTTAATATGCATCCTCTTAAAGTTTAAATTAATGCATTAGTTTTTTTGGGTTTTTAATCTTCTCATATTTGAGTGCATTTTTTTCCTCAAAGTCTCAGATTGAGTTACCAGAGTAGAGTTTCTCTGAGTCTCCATAGATAGAGGATTGCTTCTATAAATCTCTCAATTGCGGGTTTGCAAGGTACCACTACTTCCACATAATGACTTGGGATTATTAAATAAAAGTAGCAATTTAGCTTTAAAAATAAGTGTTTTATATTTTTTTTACAGATATTAGTTTATAAAATTAATAAACAACATGCGATATTTTGCACAAAATGTATCAAAAAAAAGTAAAAGATTTATGCTCATAAAAATTCCCAACATTTTAAGGATATATACATTTTGTTTGGTTTATACCTTGCATTTTAAAAGTTTGGCCTAATTTGTAGCCTCCAAATTTTCTCGAAAGGAACACATAACAATTGTATAGATAAGAGAATATAATCCTAACTTGTATAAGTTAAGTCTAAGAAAAATAAAGATATATTTGATTAAATATTAAAAGCATCAAAAAACCATACTATTATATCACAGTTTTCTAAAACAAAAAATGGGCAATCCAATATATTCTAGTTATCTTTATTTTGTAGAATTATTTAGATATTTTTATTGTTTGTTCAACTAGAAATCATCATGTTGTTAATATTATTACAATTATTATTGTTGTCAGTATCAAAATTTATATCTAATTATTCTATATTATTTGGGTTGTATAGGTACATTATAAATTAAAATGTCTTACAGAAAAAAGAACCTTGATCTTCAATCATTTTTTTTTGGATGTTTAAACACATCAAAAGCTTCATCACAAGAGGATCATAATTTTGATTTAAATGAATTCTTAGATATTTTAGGGTATGATGATGAGTATGGTGAGGAATTTGGAGGAGAAGCTTCAATACAAAACAATAAAAGAGCTACATAAAAAAGGGTTTAGAGATGAGTGGAAAGTGCAATTTAAGTGGGTACGATGTGCAATGCATGAAGGGAAAACAACACGAAATGCATATATTGTGAAGAGTACAAGTATGTTGGACCATGGGGAACTGGAACTGGTTGTACTACTTTGCAACATGATGCAATAGTTACTCATGTTGATTCAAACAACCACAAAATTTCACAAGAAAAATGGATATGTGGAAATGAAGGGAAAGAAAAATCAATTCTAGAACACATTGCAACTATTGATGACACCAATAAGGAAAGAATCATCACAACCATGAAATTAGTTTATTGGGTTGTGCAAGAAGACTTACCCCTCTCAAAATATGAGTCTCTTTGCTCTCTTGAAATGTACTTAGAAACACCAAACATGCCGAAAAACAAGGATTATAGATCATATACAAATCATATGGCTGCAAATGATTTCCTGTTTTCCATATCTAAGTATCTTGAAGAGAGACAAAGTGCAAAAATGTTAGATAGTCCATTGTTTTCTTTGATGTTGGATGAAAGTATTGATCGAAGCTTGGAGAAACACCTTGTGGTTTATGCTACTTTTCTAGAATCAAAAGGGTTGGGCCCACCAATTTCACAATTCTTAAAGCTCATAAATGTGTGTGATGGACGAGGAAAACATTGTATGTTGCGATTTGAGTTTTGAAGAAAGAAAGAGTCTCACAATAAAAGATTGATTGTTATTTCTACAGATGGTGCTTCATCAATGGTGGGGAGTGAAAATGGATTTGTTACTCTTTTAAAGAAGGATGCACACATTATTATAGATATTCATTGCATTTATCATCATGAGGATTTAGTCGCATCGGATGTTGTTAAAAGATATCTGAATTATTGTTCATTGAGAAGTTGGTAAATAAGGTATATTCTTAGGTGCAAAATTCTACTAAAACACACAATGAACTTATTGCTCTTCAACAACTCGTGCAACTTGGGACACTTCAAGCTCTTAAAATTCATGGAGTTAGATGGCTCTCAAAAGGATAAGTTATTGAAAGACTTATTATGTTTATGCCTCCATTGTTGACTTTGTGGAAAAGTGAGAAGAGAGACTCATGGTATGATAAGGCTAGAATCTTCTCGGTCAATTTTTCTTACATATGCTTGCAGATGTATTGTGTGAACTAAACAAATTGAATAAAAAAATTCAAGAAGAGAATGTGGATGTTACATCTTTAGGGAAGTCGTACATTCTACCATACAAACTTTAAGCATGTGGTTTCTAAGGACCGACAACTTTACAAATGGCACAAGTTACCTATCTAAATTTTTAGAGACCTCTAAATATGGTTATTTAGATATTGTTGATAAAGATGGACACATTCATAGGCATGAACTATGATTCATGGTGGATCCAAATGTGTATAATTATTATGTTGATGCGCCATAATAGACAATGAAGCCTAGCATTGATGGGTCACTAGAGAGTTGTAAGAAACTTGCAAAAGACTATGTTCAAAAACTTGTAGATTTTTTAAATGAAAGATTCCCAGATCTTTCATTTTTCAATTCTATGAAATTATTTAGCCCTTGTCATTATTCAAGGGACACACGTACTAGAGAAAACAAGTTAAAGCGGTGAATTCTTAAGATTTTTGAGCACTTGCAATATACTTTGTGTGAGGGAGAAGAAAATCCTTTATTTGATTTTGAAGGTTGTTGAAAGAACTTTGTTGATACTCTTCGCTTTAATTGTGAAGGATTTTGCATGAAGGAGGCTTCTTGGGGTTTTTGTTCCACAAATTCACATACAAGTTTTCCAAATTTGGCAAAGCTATGGCAAGAAATTCTTACCATTCCAACAAGTGCACTTTGGCATGTGAGAGAGGTTTTTCAAGGAAAAATATAATAAAAGATATGTGAAGAGAAAAACTCTCATTGGATACATTGGATGCCTTGATGTGAGTTTCATTGACAAAACTTCATATATCAATGGTGGACTGGAATAGGGTTTATGAAATTTGGAAAGATGTCAAAGAAAGAAGGATTTAAAATATCTTAGAATGTTTTATATTGACATATTTGTAATGATGTTGTGTTTGATATAAGCCAATGCACACTAGATCTTATGTTTACACTACTTGTATATTGTTTAAGGGTACTTTCTCAAGTCAAAAGTGGTGAATCCATGATATACATTTGATCTTTTTTGAAGATATTTTAGAGTGTATTGAGAATGCTATAATACTTTGTTTAAAATGTTTCTTCGATTAAAAATGATGGCATACATTTGATTAATTTGAATTTAGATTAATTTGTATTGGGGATGATATGAGAGTTGAGGCCCATCTAAATGTATTCAAATATGTTGCATTAATTGACTTCAATATTGAAAAATAATATATTATCTCTTATTGAGTATTGTTTAATTTTAAAAAATTCAATTCTTAATTGATGTATATTATTTTTGTTATGACAATTATATTGATTTTTAACTTTTAATGTTAAATTAGTCCATGCATTTTATTGAAATCGTTTCATTGATGATTATGAGCTAATTTAAATGCATCCACAATATTATGATGAGTTAATGTTTCTTATATATATTAACATATACTTAGAATAGAATAAGATTTCATTTTTGTCAACAATATCTCCATTTTATGTAGTGTTATTATATGAAAATATAGATTTTGATATTTATACGAAAATCGTGAAAGGTAATTGAAAAATAGACATCATGTGCAAGGTGATGTTAATTTAAAAACCGTCACAATTTTTTTGAAAGGTAGGGGCGACCGTAAAATTTAACCCCTGACCACAACACAAAGCATTATGCAACAACAATGAATTTGGTAGTCAACAAAGGAAGAGAAGGAGGATTGTTAGGGTTACCACCCCAACCATTGCCACCATGTGGATCCGTTGTGTTAGGTATGAGATCCAAACCCTCATTTTTCTTTCTTCATTAGGTTATCTAAATGGAGAAATAACAAAAGAGCTAGGCAAGGAAATTTGTCTTGAGAGGGTGCCATCCAGAACCACACTTGTCATCATTATTGCCAAAGCCTATCAAATAGTCCACCGTCACAACTTTTTTAGGTGAAGGTTGATAAGAGAGAGAGGTAAAAAGATATGTCAAACTAGAGAGATGATGCCCTTGAAATCTCGACCACTACCTTGAGAAGGTATTTAATGTTGAGGAGAATCATGGCGCACCCAACTAAGAACACAAGGGACATTATCACAACGGGCATTACCCAAATGAACATTTTCAACCTAGACTTGAATTTTAAGCATAAAAATTGAAAATACAACAATTTTGTTGGTGGTGAGAAATTATTTATCCATATCTAATTTATTAAAAAGAGCATGGCTTTTATTTTTCCAAATGTGAAAAATAATTTCAACATCAAAAATATGCCAAAATTGATTAGATTTTATAAGCAATAATTGAGTCCCTAGAAAGAAAATTTTCCAGACTTAATAATTATAGAAAGAAGGGTTTAAAATTATATAAATCCACTCAATGCATAATGCATATGGGGAAAAACTAGAATAGATACTTGTGAAAACAAAATAAAATTGGATTCTTAACTCCCATATGTTTTATCCTATCTCCCACAAGGACTCCTTAGTAAAGAATACACCAAATAAAGTGAGCTTTTTGGAATCTATAGAGGCCTTCCAAAGATTGGAAAAACACCTAGCTTAATCAGTACAAAGATCTCAATTTCCAAAATTGATTCAAACTATTCATTTCGATATGTTGGGAGAGAGAATTTGATAACCAAGTCATGATTTATCTTGGTATAAGGGAGTTACAATTGGCCGTTCAATTCTCTCCATTAAGGAGAACGTGTGAAAATTCTAATTTTATGGAGGCAATAACCAAGTATAGCATTTGGATTTCAAAAATAGACTCAACAACCTCGTTCTTAAGCTAAAATGTGTCCTTGAGTATTCAAAGGAAGCCAACTACAAGACATTATGTAGATCTCATAAATAGTTTCAATTCCCTATTTAAAAACCTAAGGCAATCTAGTTAATCATAACAAAAGGGACATCATGAAAGTTAAAAACACAAAATCACTTGTGAAACTAAGGGATAAACAATTCCTAAAACCATCTCCAATTTAAATGAGGTTTGGCTTGAACATTTATGCAAGCCTTCCAAATAATTTTAGCCACAAATGTTCCACTAATTTTAAATAGCACATGGGTGACAAGGAGAGAGTGTAACTCGAGGCCATTACAATCTTTTTTCCAAGAGGAGCTCCCTAAGAGATGCATTTCTCAAAATAATTTTTCATGCCTCATAACCTTCCAAAACTCTAATTTATCCATATGACATTTAGGGCATGTACTTGAATATTGATGTCAATGAGAACAATTCCTCCATCTTCCTTAAGCATACGAAAAATGTCTTAATAAGCTCTAAGAAATCCCTTGATCACTTTAAAATTGGCCCATAATGAATCCCTCATAAGCTTCCCCACATTATAGTAAGGTTTGGCATTCCTCATACGATCGTGGTTGACAATGCTTCAAATTTTTCATCATATGAAATCACTAATTTTTTCTATGCCTACAGGATTGCTTTGGCTCATGCCTTAGATTACTACCCTCGAGGGAATGGTCAAGAAGAATAGAGTAATAAGAACTTGGTGACCATAATTAGAAAGCTAGTTGACGATAATCAACTAACATGGCACAAGGCCTTGTATGAAACAATCGAAGCAGATTGTATCACCCCTAAATGTGTTATTGGTATGTCTCCTTTCCGAGTTCTATACAGTGTTGGTGTTGAGATTCATATCTCCTTAGAGTTGCTAGCTTTAAAGTTGGCTAAGATGATTGAGGATGATAATTTTCAAAGCTTTATGTAGAAGAGAATCATGTATCTAACGGATCTAGAGGAAAAAAGGTCTAAGGTGGTTGATAGAATATTAGAATACTAGGGAAAAGTCAAGAAAGATTTCAACAAAAAGGATAAACAATGAGATTTTTTCAGGTTGGAGACTTAGACCTTTATGGGACACAAGAAGAGAGTCAAAGGGAATACACATAAAATTTCATTCCTTATGGAGGGGTCCCTTCAAGATTCACCTTTTATGTAGAGAGAATAGCTTCTACCTTTCATACCTCAATGGAACTCAACTATCGTTGCCTCACAATGGGTAATATCTCAATTTGTTTCGATAATAGGGAAAGTTATCTCTTACTCGTATCATTAGTTTCAATTTATGTTGTATGTTTCCCTTTTTGTTTGGTTTGTTTTATTTCGGTCCTTTGATTTTTTATTTTTTTGTGCTTTCTTCATTTGTTTCTCTTTGTTCATTTTCTCTTGACTCCTTGCCCAATGGATAGACACTTATGAGATATGGGATATTTATCTTCCTTTGAGTTATCAAAGAAAGTCCCTAGTTAGAGCCAGTTGTTATCCCAATTTTTGAGTTCATCGATAAAATTGAGATAACCAATCAAATTTTTATTTTCTAGACCTATTGAAATCCAACAAATTCCAAGTTTTTGCCTTCAAAAATGACTTTTCCATGCCTTTTTTGGGTTTTGGGTTTTCCTTTGCATTTTGCATGTCTTTTGCAAAATGTTTCCCAACCCCAAAAACTCGACACACTATATCCTTTTGGGTTTATGGTTCCAAAATCATCGGGACATCTAAGTCTGAAAACATATGCTTCATATCATGTGTTTCCCGAACTGAACATGGGAACGAATTTACATGAATTTCGGAATCGAACATGGGAGTAAATTTACATGTTTTTGCTTCATGTTTTCGAACTTGAATCTCGATATTGTTTTGGTTTCCTCTCGTGTCATATTTTTGGGATGCGATTACACATTTGCATGACATTATTTGTGTGGTAAAACTTTCGCCCATTGATTCAATGTAATTAATGCCGGGGTAATTTTTAATGTGAGGAATAATTTCTGATTGGCGAGAACATAATGTCGTAGTTCTTTGGAAAATGAGCGATTTTTCTAGAATCAAAGAAGTGAGAACTCACCTAATTACACATATCAAGGTTTTTCCATCCCTTTTTAAGAAATTTTAGATAAAAGATTTGTTTAAATCCTTATAAGAGGCATTGTAATTGGAGGTATTGTATTGGTTTTAGTCTAGAGTATGCATTTATGTGTTTGTTTGACTTGTAAGTGATTTAATCTATATTGAATTAAACATTTATTTCAGAATAATTTATTGTAACTAATGATATACATGTAATAATTTATAATAATGTCTAAGAAATAAGCATTCAATGATGTAAAATCCTAATTAAATGAAAGAGTAAGATGACTTATTTGATTTCACGTAATCTGGGAATGATCAAATGCTTTGGAGCAGATGGAGATAGTGTTATCAAGGATCACATAGGTTTCTAGAATCGAGAACTACACATGAAAAAGATCCCAAGGGAGGACACGGCGCCCAAGTGCTAGTGACTAATTTGGGTGCTTGTGTTCTCTTATATGCTTAGGTTCTGGTCTTTTCTAGGATGGAGGAGCTTCGTTGTTAATCCTATTTTGTTGCTCTAGTTTTGCCGCCATTTTATCAGTCGCACCTATAACTTGAGAGACAAATGCCTACATGCACATGTCCACAAACCACATCAAATCTAATTAAAAATGCAAAATTTAGAGTCGGATGACCTCGGTGGTCACCCAAAGAGTGAATTTACAACTAAGTGATGCACTACATCTCGGACTCCATGCAATTCTCTCTCTATCTATCTATCTCTATCTCTCTCTCTCTTTGTGTGTGTGTCCTAGGTTTTCTTTATTCAAGTTGTACGATAATAATGAGCTAGATTTAGATTTTTCCAGTATGTAAAATGTGTGCAATGGAAAAGAATGAAATCCCCTCTGCATGTGTGTATGCACTCAATGTATCCCTTGTCCCTTGTATTAATGTGTTGGATGTATGCTTTGTAGTGCTATTGTTGTTGGAAAATCTAGGCACTTTGAGAGAGGGTTGAATCGGTGCTTATTAAAAACTTTGAAAATTCTTCACAAACTTAGTAAGTTATTCAATCTAGATCATCAATCACCATGATATACTAATGACATTCAAATATGAGCATGAAGTAAGAAAACACATATGGACACCATATTTAATCTGGGAAACCCTTCAAGGGAGAAAACCCCACTTGAAATCAATGCACTAACTTGGGAAAATTTTCCTATAAAGGTTACAAATATTTCAACTATTGAGCATCCACTCAACTTGAAGCTACAACTAAAATTTTTATTCAAGCTACCACTTGACCTTCTGCAAGCCACTACTTGCTTGGAAGCCACAACTCCCAAAACTCCAATCAAGCTTCTACTTGAACTTCTATAAGCTACAACTTACAAGAAATCTTAAACTCCCTATTTGTTAAGCCACCACTTAGACTTCTACGATGTTTTGATCACTCTCAATTGGTTGTATTTCAAAACAAGTTATGACCTCTAAATCAGCTCTTATATCTTCTCTTTTCACCCTCCTAATTCACCTCTCTTCGTATCACTTCATACTCCTGCCAAGTACCTCCCACAAAGCTTTTTTCTCGTACACATTTTTTCAATCTTTTCATCTTGGATAATCCTCTCAACCATATTCTCTTTCATGCATACAAACTTCTACAAATTTACAGTCATCAAGTCATTAGACACACTTTGATTTTCATGCCTTTTTATGTCCTACTATACCTTCAATAGTATTGTCATAAAAAACAATCTCTTGTGGATACTAAGGAATTTATTTCTTCAATAGAGACATCCACTTACTCCTCTTGCACTTCCACTTCCTAAACCTTTCATCTTCTTGGTCTTCAACTCATACAAAGAGGAAGAAATGAAATCATACAAAACTGTCCACTTTGCAATCATTACACTGATTTTGTGTCAATTACAAATGCATGTCTTACACAACCTATCAATATGTGTCATGCTATTATAAATCACTAAGATCATTTCCCTTACGAAATATGTGAATATGTTCTTCTTATAACTTTGTCCCAACATCTAACATCTCTAAATTATAATCTGCCATTTCTTTTGTCCTCTTCCTTTTGACGAGTTCAATTTGTATTCTTTCTCTTCTAGAACATGTAACTGATGTTAAAATGAGTTTGGAACGTTACAATACTTATCCTCTAGCCATATGACCTCTTGAATTGCTTGTATACTTGTCATTTTGCATTCAACTTTCATTTGAGCTTCATACTCATTCATGGAGGACCAAAATTACAGTCGAAAGGAATGCTTCATCCAACCTCATACATGAGTCTTCAAGAATTCTAAAGGCTTAGAAATGGTGGTATGTGATCTTTAGATCACCTTCAGATGCTTGGAGTGACACTAGCTTCTTCATGTTCTTCATGATATGCATATTTGGGCAATGGTCTTAGCAGATTTGCATGCACTGGAAAATAGTCTTCAAGATTGAGAAATTTTACTGACCTATCAAGCTTGTCATGAATTCTAAGATACATTTATAGAAAGGTTTATATGTTTTGTAAGTCACCAGGTCCATTTCTTGGTCCATCTTAGGTCCTAGAGATCAAATGTGCTTGAATATTAGGGACAACTCAAACTAGTTCACAAGCTCCAAAAGCCAAGTATAACATTTTCTTGCATCCAACCTATTAAAACTCATTTTCATGGAAAAAAATTTCTCATACACTTCAACTAGAACATCTACTCGATGATTAAGTTCTCTTCTTAATGGGTTAAGTGGATAGAATCAAGTTTGCAAGCTCATAACTCAAGCCTTCTTAACTTGTCCCAAAATGGCGGTTTTAGATCACTTGAACTAACATTCAAGATCACTTCTCCACCAAACATTTTTGGTTCATTAATGTTTGATGGGACTTGTATCAATTTTCCAAGGCCATATTTTTCCACAAAACCATGTATTTTATTCAATACCTCTTCACATCTACATGACTGGTTCTTGCATTTTTTCCTTTTAGTGGTAAGATCACTTTTTTACATGGTTAACCACATGTATGCACATAAATTACAGAATCACCTCGTGGAAATCACGGACATCTTCCATACATGCTTTCACATCAATATTTGCATATGCAACTCATGAGATGACTGTATCAACCTATTTTCTTCAAAACAGGGGTCAAAATGTACTTGAACACTGATTTAGAACATGCCACCAATGCTAAAATATGCTTGGAGTCATTTACATGCTCATATCATTAACTTAGCTTACCCATGTCGTTCCATGATCATATCAACTCATATTTTTCCTATCAATCCACTACAATGGTTTGGAGCAATTTTCCTTCGTAAGCTTCATTCATAGAGCTCGAGCAACCATTCTTGTTGATTCTAACTCTAGAGTGGTCTTAATTACATGCTTTAACACTAGTAAGAGGCTTAGGATGCCATGCATAATTTTTACATGCCATTGAGGTCTTCAAAGTTGACCCTTGAGCTAGGGAATAGAATTCTAAGATCTTGATGTTACTAAAACCTTCATAACACAAAATATTTTATATATTTTACCCTAAAATTTTGTCCATAACACTATGATATCTCCCTTCACGTGTCCCAAGGATTTTTTTATCATAATTTAGACACTAAATCACACACTTTGGGTAAATTTATAGGTCCTAATCACATATTGTTATTCATATGATTCCCAAGTGAGAAAATTAGTAATTAACAAGCGTAAGCGAGAGAAAATGTGATAAATGGAAAGTGAAAAAACTTGAGAAAACATCCATGTAGACTTCCAAAGCAAACCTCAAGTAGGTTGTAAGAGCTTAGAAGTTTTGTAACCTTGTGGAATTATGGGTGCTCTTGAATGACCTCTAAACGTGGATGCAATTACTATGAACACAAAGATTTAGCTTGGATTATTGCTTCCAAAATAGCATAAGTTGGATCCAATTTAACGAGTTTTAGTATTGTGAATCCAAGAGGGTTTGATACAGAGTAGCCCTACACTTTATAGAGGTAGAAGTAGTTGGAAGTTGGTTGAACACGGTTGAATGCACATATTAAAAATAACATTGGAGGAGGATGCAACAGTTGTGGGAGTTTAAATGACATTTAGGGGTAGTAATGGGAATTTATTAGTAGAAGTTACATTCAAAGGTGGTTGTACGTGCAATTGAATTTCCCCTACCTTTTTAGGATTCTATAATTTTAGTTGACTAGGATGAGGATGTGGATTCCAAGTGGTTGTTGATTCAGAATTTTAGTGGTAGTTGACTAGGATGTGCACACTCATTTAATTAATAAATGATAATTAACTTAACACAAGGGGTACTAGGGATTAATTTAATTCATCCAAAGGGGTAAAAAACACATGATTAATCAATTTAATGTTGAGTTGTGGAGCTAAATTGATTCAAAAATAAGCATGATTTACAACTTGCAAGTTTACACAGAAACCGACACCGGTCAAGGAACCAACATTGGTCGGGAACCAACACTGGTTACTGTGTGTTTATGTTTTTATTTTAGACATGGGATTAGATCCAACCTTTGATTTAAAGGTGATCTAAAGGTTATAAATGTATAGCTAAGGTGCCCTAAGTTTTTATATGGCTATATAAGCTTGAAAGATAGGGTTAGAAGAGATATTACATGTAATTGATTATTATTGCATGTGGAATCCTTGGTTGAGAGGATGAAGAAGAAGAAAAATAAAAATATGGTTACATGAAGATAGAGATTTCATGGAGAGAATCGGACATAAGGAAATAATAGGTACATCTGAATGGTGATGTCTTCTACTATATTTCCTTTGTATTGTTATTGTCTTGTTGTAATGGCTTGAGAGTATGCAAAGCATATAGAGTTTTTTTCTTGTAGATCCACAGGTTGTTGTGAGATCTTGTATTGTAAGATCCATAGGTTGTTGTGAGATATTGTATTGTAGATCCATGAGATCATGTTGTATTGTTGATCCATGTAGATCTAGTATTGTAGAGGAGGTTTTCTTCATGTTTGCACAGGTTGATGTAGTGATGGAGGAGATACTTATTGGTGCACAGTTATGGTAGCACATTGGTAGACCCATGTGAGAGGTCTTGTTTGCAGATTCACAAGAGAGCTTGGTTGCAACTCGGAGATGCACGGTAGTTCTGGTTATATGAGACATCTTTGGTGGTTTGGAGGCACAATTGTAGTGCACTCATGGAGATCTGTTAGAGGAGATACTCTTGGAGAGATGCATTATACTCTTGTGGGAAGAGTTGATTTGTACTCTTGTTTATTTTATATATATATATATATATATATATATATATATATATATATATATATATATATATATATATATATATATATATATATATATATATATGATATCTCTATCTTTGGTGGACATAGCCCACATTGGGTGAACCATGGTACATGTTGTGTTATGTGTGTGTACTTTGTTTTGATTTGGATTTATCTAGTTTACACTTCCACTATTGTAGATTTTGGGGAATTATTTCCATTTCCGCATTCCATATTCCCAACAAGCTGGATTGTTGAGATTGTGGAGCTGAATTGCTTAACAAAGGAGCTTAATTACAACTTGCGGGTTTACACAATAACCAAAGATCATCAGTGGCCCAGACGTCAATCACCTAGCATACTAACGCATCGGTTGGGACAAATCGGAATCGGTTACCTATGCGTGATTGTTTATATTTAAGTCACGAGAATCGAGATCGAATATTTGTTATAAAGTTAATCTAATGGTTGTAAATGAATGGTTAAAGTGCCTAAGTTTATATATGCTTATATAAGCAAGAAAACTAGGGTTAAAGAATAAAATGAATAAGATTGGGAAACTTGTAAGAAGTAATTCTTGGTGAGAACTTAGAGAAGCTTGTGAGAGGAAAAGTATTGTACTTTGTGTAAGGTGTGGAAGATTACAGATCTTCATTTTACAACCTCTGGAATAATATATTGGTTATTTCTTGGTGGATGTAGCCCACACTAGGTGAACCACATTATATCTTGTGTATTTTCTTTTGTTGGTTATTTCTGTGTTTATTGCTTGTATGCTTTAATCTGATATATATATGTACAACTGGTTTGGTCTAACCCCAACATTTAATTGATCAATCACAAATGGGTCAATAATTGGATGTCTTCAGACAATACTAAGAACAGTGAGTGATTTTAGGGTGTCTATAACAATTATCTTTGGCCTTTTTGTTTTTGTTCATGTGTTCGTATTGGCCTCTTACACCCTAAAACCCAGATCGATGCTTCACTTTTTGTCTTGTATCACTTTGGACACCAATACCCGGCCAAGATGCCGGTGTCGAGGTGCCCCAGACCTCTTTGTATCTTACTCACCTCTTTTGGGCATTTTGTTTTCTTATGGGTTGGCCTTTTAATTGTTAATTGTGAAATTCAAACAAGGGAATAATATAAATATAAAGCTATGTGACCATAATAAAGGACCAAACACTAAGCATCTACTATCATTACCTAAGGTTGCATCAAAAGGAATTCTAAGAGCATCAAAGCATTCATCTAGCTATCATTCAGGACAAGGGACTGTATTCTTACGCATACACTTCATAGGAGGGGAATCTTATTTTAAAATCCACATATCTATCTACATTGCTACATCTAGTTATTACTCTCTATTCATGTGTGTTTGGCACAATAGCCACCTATGGAGCGATTCTTCACATACACACACAAAACTACATGGATTCGAAATGTAGTGCAACGCTTGGTTGTAAGCTCACTCTATCGGGTGGCCACTAGGATCGATCGACTCCCCATTTGTATCTTTTTATTTTTAGGAGTTAATTTGTTTTGGGTTTTTACAGGTGCTCTTTCTCTTTACAGGTTATAGACGAACTCGGCGATCTTCTAGTGACCTATAGGTGATCAACAACGAACATTAGCGAACATCTTGTGATACTATAAAAATCAATTTATGAGGTTATGAGAATTCATATGTGCCCAGAACTAGTCTCCAACACCTATGAACCCCGACCCAGTCCAGGCACCCCATTCCTGACATTTTTGATAGTTCTGTAAATTTTTGTGTGCGGTTTCGATAGATTCCTCCTCTTGTTCAAAGACTTTCTAGCTTGGCATACTTCGGGATTAATTGTGAAATCAACTAAGTATATTATTCCCTTTATTTCACCTAGTGTTTTCATTTTAACTAGCTTATTGCTTAGGTCAGATATGTACTTCATTGCTTATTATTTCATTATGACTCTACAATTACGGTTTTACAAAAATATTATTTTTTTTAAATCATTTGGTGAACCCATCTCATTCAAAAACTCTTGGATCCTCATCTTTCTTCTCTCATGGCTCATAAGGTCCCTTAAGTATCCTTTCTTAAATCGCTTAAAATACAACCATCTTGTAAATATTCTCTCCAAAAAATCCTAGACACTATGTATCTCCCTATCAACATTTCACCTTCACAAGTTAGTGCCATATTTGATCGACTCTCCAAAAACTCTATTAGTCCTAATTCCAATCAATCTATTTACAAATCCATTCAAGATTTACATTCTCTATTTCAAGATAAGTTTCAGGCTATGGAATCCATGATTACATCTCTCAAATATGAAATACAACATCTTAAGGATGCTTCTCAAGCTCATGCTAGTTCTTCTTTGCATCCTCATTCTATGTCTTCTACATGTGTTCATATCAATGAACCTCAAGTCTTACCATTACCGACACCTCTCAAGTTTGATATCAATGCTAAGCAACAAGATATTCTTCCTAGCTCATAACTCATCAATTAATCATCTTGCCATCTACTCATTGTTATCCTCCTTATCGGATTGCAAAATATCAAGGTCTTCCATATTGCAATTATCATCAAATTAATGGACATAATGACAATAATTACTATATTTTACAATGAAGTATCAAGCACCTTAAGTGTCAGGTTTTCTCTCATTCATTACACAACATTCTAATACATGCCCATCTCTAATTGCTAAATCTCACTAGGTTCCTAAATCTGATTCATCTATGTCTAATGAGCATCATGTCATTGTTATTAATGTTCCTTCTACGAAAATTCAAGAGTCACGTAAGCAACTTCGTTAGTGCGGAATCACAGTACCCCCAAATGGCCTAGGTGTGAAGTGGGGCATTCGGTGTGATTGCACAACATGGGACCATCTCTCAAGCTGTGGGACTTGTAAAACTTGAGATGGACCTCCTGGAGAAAGTCGGTTCTTACTTCCTAATCTACTTACCATAAGCTACTTCAGTGTAGGCAAAACCTATTCTATCCTAATCTAACCATTCCAAGGGGACATAGAGAGAGAGGTGAAAGAGCCTACACTAAGTAGTGATACACCAAAAAAGGAAGTGGTTGAATCACATATCGACCGCCTTGAAGTGGAGAGAGGTGAGTAGAAGAGAGGGTGGAAAGAATGCACCACGGACCGAGAGATAGATTTCAAAAATACACCACTTTGAAACCCATTAAACATAGCTCCCAGGACCTGTAACGAACATCAAAATATGCACTGAGAATACCTTACAACGATGAGAGGTAAGAAAAGACAACAAAATAAGCCAAGGATGGACAGATGCATCACGAAACAAATTGTATTGCTCTAAAATGTTACACGGTACATCATCGGTTGGCAAGAGGCAACAAAATGCCATTACTGAAGCCATGGAGGAGGCTTAGACTCCGTATTCTACCCTAAGTAAGAAAGAGGGGGGGTAGAGGAGAAACAATGACCAACCCTTCGAATATGCCCATTCATTACAATATATAGGAATAATAAGAGAGAGAAGAGGGAAGAATTAGAATCTGCTTCAACCACCTAGAGATACACATTGAATCCTACTTTGAAAGCTCAACCACTATTAATCAATGCCTTTCTCAAATTTTCCCCAAATTTTTCATGTCTGGTTCCCCGATAGATCAAATCGAATCAGATCTAGTAGTTGGAGAAATCGGGCTCTGTATTAATGGCCTGGAAGATGTTTTCCCATTTTTCACCCACCAAATCCTATTAAGAATGATATTTTATGTTTTCATGGCGTAGAGGGTGTTGAGACATTTCCAAAAAGTCTTCTCCCGCCCAAATCTAAGTCTCTAGTCAAAAGATATGGCCATTTGAATATTTGGATTGCGAGCACGCAATATTTTAAAGAGTTTGTCCATACAGGGTCCACATGGCGGCCTCCACGTGCTCCTTGGGCTTCTTTGTATTTTCTTGAGTCTCTTTGCTTGGCGGGGCCAAAATTTTGACCCTAGACACGTGGCGGCCTAGCACTTGTTTGGAAACCCACCCCAAATTTTACTTATGAAATAGCGTCATGTTGACACTTGGCTCCCTCCGCTGGCCTGCCTCTGTCTTGACTATTCAACCCCGACTCTGTCCCTTTTTGTACTCTGGGACACGTGGAAGGCCCGTGCTCATTTGAAAACCCACTCAATATTTTACCTTTGAAGGAGCGTCGTTAAGACATGTGGCACCTTCCGCCTGCACTCTATACTTAGTCGTTTTGGGCCCACTCTCCTTTTTGACCTCTGTTGACCATTTTCTACGTGGAGGGTTGGCACAAGTTTGAGTCTGCCCCTTTGGATTTAACTTTTGGAGGTGCATCGTTTGGACACTTGGCATCTTCCGCTATCTCCTCCATACTTAGTCGATTTCGGGCTCATTCTGAGTCATTTGTAGAGCCCGAAGACTTTGAGCCTTCATTGTTTCTTCTCCTTTGAGCCTCTGGTTCTTTGACATTGCTCAACCTCCTTCCCCGACCTTGTTGTTCCATTTTAGAGCCCGCCTACATCCTGTTTACTGGATTTGAAGCAAGTGCTCGTTCGACGGGCCATTTATTAAACTTCTTCTTGCACAGGGTCATTTGATCTTTCGCAGCCCCGCCACTCCATTGTAGAGTCCCTTTGTTTCCTGATTGTAGGATTTGAACGTGATTTATATGGTTTCTGTTGTGCAGGGTCGTGACTGACCAATTTTACTTGGGGGCAAAATATGGATAACAACTTCCCCTCAATGTCAATCCATCCTCTTCTCCTCTCAAATCATTTGTAATGGTATCAATCCCACATAATATACCATCATTCAAGATTCCTCCCCATCTACTCCAATTCCTTTCCCGATTCATTTTTTCAAAGCAACTCCTCCTTAATGATGGTGGGACACGAGTTAAAACCATGGCACCATCGCATGGTCCTACTATTGTTTTTTTGCCTACCATTATGTTGACTCTCTCTCTTATCATGACACAGATAACACTCTCCCATAATGACATGATATCTCTTGTGTTATTGCATAAATCTCCATCGTTAATACGTTTGGGGGCATCATACTTATTTCACCCCCTTCCAAAGATCCTAGTTCTCTACGATTTCCACTCGTACACTTCATGTTTCATCTTTTTGAGAATCATTGTGCATCTTAATACACTATTATCCTTATTACCCTATGACACACTCTCGTGCTAAGGTTCAAACTTGAATTTTGAGGGCATACTACACTCATGATCCTACACCACTACACATTTCACATTTCGTGCATTCATGACATTTATTTGTAGCAACTCTTATTGCGCATCATACACACTTCATACTCTACGTATTCATGACACATATTTATAGCATCACATTTTCACACATCATCACTACCATATGATGCGCACTCTAGTTCCATAGTTCATACTTGAATTTTGAGGGTGTAAATCTAAAATGGACCCCACCACACTCATTCACTCTATACGCTCTATGCTTCATTGATTATATTGTTGAAGCTTAAAATTGCACCCTGCCCCAAGTCATAGACAACTCAGGGATTTTGAGGCAACATGGGAATGTCTCCAAGTTGTAGGACCTTGCATTGTGAGACAAAAATCTAGAGAAGGTCGGTTCCTCTACTTATTCCTAATGCCAAAACTACTCCTAATGCAACAAGTGAATCCTAAACTAAATATTTCAAGGGACCAAGGTTAGAAGGAGATGCAGAAAGGGAAATCCTAAGATAAAAGGCCGGTGATAGCACCAATAAAAGGGTGATAGAAATTGAACACAATAATAATGGGGCCTGAAAATGAAAGATATATGCACAATCCATTGCAAGAGTAAGAGGAAGGCAATACTGGAAATAAAAAATGAGCTAGGGCAGAAAAAACGTGCCAAAAATAGATTTTTATTGATTAAAGATATACACAATCCATTACAGGAAAAAAACAGAAAGCAAGAAATCATCTACATATGTCAAAATGAAGGCTTGAAGTTCATATATCTACTTGGGAGACCATTTTAAAATGGTTCCTTTACAGATAAGAATGTTCATCTCTTTCAAAATGAAAGATTCTTCATTATATAGCTTGATTGAGAGATAAAGAAGAAAGAGAAGAGGGAAAAGAGAAGGGGTGGATTTTGAAACTTCCAACCACCGACACTCTACATTGAAGTCCTCTCGCAAAGCACATGGGAAATATGAAAATCCATCACCGTGTCTATTCCATCATGTATAAATAAATGAAGCCATGCTTCATCAATTACAGTGGTTGAGCTACCCGATTTGATCGTTTGCGTGCCTGGCTGCTCTTTTCTCCCTTAGATGTCATGTTTTCCATTTTGACCCACTAAACGCCACCAAAATCATATTTTACTGATGCTAAGTTGAAGGGATCAAGGAGAGATTTCCAATGATATATTTTTTTCTAGTTTGGAGCTATGTGGCAAAAGATACTACTATTTGAATATTTTCATGTCGGGAGGCACATGAATTTGACACGTGAAAGCCTCGATTGGTTTCGGTATTGGCCTTTGCCAACATGTGCTTTATTTTGTCTTTTTCAAGTGTCCACCTCCTTTGGTTTGTAATATCAAACTCTGCTTCCCTTTACTTTTGTGTTCCTTCCTTTATGAAAATACAGGCCAATAAAATCTTGCCACGTTTCTGTGAACTATCAAACTGTCCATAGACCTTGTCGATCCCTTAAAAATTCAAGACAATAAGAAAAACCATCTTCCTTCACAATTTTACTTTTCAAATCCCTTTGGATTCCCATTGTGAAGCGTGAGCCAATAGAAAAGCTCCACGCACTTTGTATGTCATTCATTTTGATTTACTGCCATGACATCTATGAAGCATCCAACCAATGAGATCATTCCACGCCCCTCGCGTTTGTCAGTATTTTTTCTAGCTCCTCTAACAACTACCCAATATCAACTAATGAGGAAGCTACATGCCTTTATGAATTCCAAGACTTTTGATAGTCTCATCTGATAATTGTGAAGTGCAAGCCAATGAGAAATCTCCACACACTTAACATTGTCGAGTTTTTCTTTGAACTCATATGCCGGTACAAAGTATTAGCCAATGGGGAAGCTCCACACAACTTTGGGCTTGTCGGACCTTCCTCTAGCCTTCACGTTTGTCGTCAGTCTTTAAAAATGAGAACATATGAAATGGCTCCATGTGTCTTCGGACTTTGCACCACAACTTCTTACTTTTGGGGACTTAGAAAATTTTTAGCTTTGAAGTTGTGCCACCTAACCCCCTTTTGACTTTGTCGAATTTACAGACTCGAGGAAATATGAATTGTGGCTTATCCCACAGACTTGGATTCCAGATGAGCCCATCACTTTAGGAAATACTAAAATGCTACCATGTGGTCTTTCTCGATGCCTTTGATCTGTGTCGTGTGTCCTCATTGCTTTCTTTTGTCTTTATGAATTTAATCTTTTCCACACAAAGACTAACCCTTTGACATTTGTTTCAAGGAATTCAAATTTCTTTGTCTTTATGATATGCTTTGTTGTGTGTATTTTTCCATGCTTCCCACATGTTTTTGAATACCAATGGTTAGAGCATTTGGGAAAGACAATTTGATGGCCATTTAACCATCACGGACACTGTTGTAAAATGATTAAGTCCATTTAATGAGTTATTCCAAATTAACTTGGGGGGTAAATTTGGGATAACAATTTTGGTGACCTCTAGGGGTAATTTTATTGCTAAATTTGACCAGTAGCCTTATGCATCAATTGGGCATGGAGTCAAGCCTAAATGTTTTTTTAAAAAACTGATAAGAAACATTAAAATACTTACCCCCCGAGCAGCCTGTATGAACCTAACACAAACTAGAACTGTCTGGACTTGATCTGTGGGATTTGAATGAAGCTTTGTAGTTGCCTAATTATTTGATTCCACCATTAAACCTTCTCGAGTTGATCTCGAAGCTTCCTTGGTCTCTTAAAGCTGATTTTTTTATATTTTTGATCTTCTTTGCAATTGTCCCAAAACACTACATTTTGACCAAGGAAAAGGGCATGGGAAATCTGAATTGAAAATGATCTTTGGGGATGAATGATTGAGCATTTAAAACTACCCCATATCTAATTTGGCCAAGAAATACGCCCAAATTGAATTGGGTATCTGCAAAATAATAAAGCATGCAAAAATATGTACAAAATATGGAAAATCATACATGCTCCAATTGGAAACATGCGAGTGCGCAAAAGCACTTGTTTTACAAAAATTAGACCTACCTACTCTACTCTAACCAAATAAAATGAGAAGCTAAACACATCCTGCAATGATAGAAAGGGAGAAATAGCTTCCATTTTTACAATTTTAGACCATGCATTTGATTTGGCACTAGACATGGTCTTAAGTAAGAGTGAAAATTAACTTGTAGCTAGATTTTCACCCTTTCTATCAAGGTATGAAATGAAAATATAAAAATACATCTTTTAGTTGCTCTGCATTTGGAATTGAGAGGCATTGTAGTTGATCCTTAGGACTTTGAAGCTCCTCCTCATGCTCTAAAGTGAGCATGACTGGTTCAGTGAAATCTATCTTTAGCTCCAAACTAGCCAAATACCGGATTGGGAAAGGGGCTTTTAGAACCAATGGGTTGATCCTTCTGATTTTACCATTTCTTTGAAGCTCAATCCCACAAATGGGATCTTCATGCAAAATTTCCTTATGGGGATGGTTGTTTCATGAGCGAGCTGATTTGGACTCTTCTTTGCTTCTACAAAAACACTACTTCAAACTCTTCCTTTTCCATGATGACTTATGAATTTTTAATGGTGTCATCATCTTTTCTCTCCTCCTCTTCAAGCATGGAGTCTGAAAGATCAAAATCCTCCATTTTTTCCTCGGGAGGACTGTTTTTGAGCAGTTCTTTCTTGAAATTCTCCTTCATAGATGACTCTTGGGAGATTTTTGTAGCAAGAGGCTCTTTGTCTTGGAAGACATATGGTGGAACTAAAAAAGTGGTGAGTTCAATGGGCTCCTCCTCACTAATACAATCTTCCAAGTCTGATAAAAAATAAGCCTCTTCATTGTCAAGCTCTATGGGACATTCCTCTTGGATGTCATCCTCTTTGTGTTCCTCTTCATTTGGAGTTGATTCTTCCTCCTCTCGATTTTGCAAGTGGGATGAATCGAAACCTTTGTGACTATGGTTTCATCATGCACACTAAATTTTAAGAAGAGATATTTTTATCATCTTCCTTTTTGCTTGTTCTTCTACAAAAATAGCCTCTACCTTGTGTTCTTCAGTCCCAACCTCTGTTCAAGGTTTAACCAACAATTACATATGATTGGATTCAAAATTTAAATCTTAATCCTTCAAATTTTTAATTAATTATTCTTTGTTGGGTTCTTCAACTTTCTGCCCTCCTTGACTAATTTTCTGATTTGTTTCTTCCCAAAATGGGTTTGGGAATGGAAGAGGAGGGGTGGGTTGGGTCTCAAATGATTTTGCAAGGCGTAAGGAGGAAGGGAAGGTGTAGGATATTCTTCAGAGGATATGGGGATTTGGAAGGGAAGAGGGAAAAGAATTGAAGGTGAGATGGAAGGGAAGAAGATGGAGAAGGGGAATCCTCAATGGGAGAAGGAAGACAAAAGCTAGGAACATGGAAAGTAGGTTGAGATGGCATAGGTTGGGGAGGAGGAATGGGAGGGATATAAGATGGTAGTGTAGGATTTCCCATTGACAGTTTCCTAACACTAGGTTGATAAGCCTTCATTTCTTTAACCCAGTCTTCAATTTGAGTTGTGATAAAATCCATAAACACTAGCTTCTGTAGAAAGACTGAACCGGTTTGGTATAAGGCATTTCCATGGGTAGGGCTTCCTAACACAAATCATGGTTTCCTTCACTATACATGTAATTTTGTTCTGCATCATGTTCTTCTTCTTCTCTTAAATCTTCCTCTACAAATCATGATCTTCCATGAAGTTTCCACCATCACATGCATAACCTTATTCTTCATAAACATTTTGGTTAGATGAATAACCATATGGGTCAATGGGGGTGGGTTATATGCATGTTCATGATGATGGGGCTCATAAAAATAATTTGGAGGAGGATTTTGAAACTATGGGGATGGAGAGGAGTAGTTTTACTAAAGGAAATGAAGTCTTGATTGCACAAATTCATTAAAGAGGAAAATTGGAGATAGAAATAAAGGAAATAATGAATGAAAATGAATAGAAGGAGAGGGAAAGGATGAAAGAACAAAAGGATGGTCTGCAACTGAGATAATGGGTTTATTTGGATCAGTGGAGTTCTTAGATGTGCTTTTAAATGCTTCTAAAGGCTAGATATTACCAAGAACACATCAACCTTGGCAATATGAAGATGTTAAGCTCTTAAAACTTTGTCCCACCGAGGTGTGCCAAAATTGTTGGGTGAAGGCACCGAGGTGGCAAGGATACCACAATGGAACACTTGCAAAATATAAATCTTTAAATATTGGTCCCACAAGGTGTGCCAAAAAATTGTTAGAGCTCAAAATTTCACCCTGCCCCGAGTCATAAACAACTCAGGGATTTTGAGGCAACATGGGACTGTCTCCAAGTTGTGGGACCTTGCACTTTGAGACATACCTCTGGAGAAGGTTGGTTCTTCTACCTATTCCTAATGCTAAAACTACTCCTAATGCAGAAAGCAAATCCTAAACTAAAGACCCCAAGGGACCAGGGTTAGAAGGAGATGTAAAAGGGAAATCCTAAGCTAAAAGGGTAGTGATAACACCAAAAAAAGGGTGAAAGACATTGGACACAATCATAATGGGGCCTGGAAATGAAAGAGATATGCACAATACAGTATAAGAGTAAGAGGAAGGCAAGACTACAAATAAAAAATGTGTTAGGACATAAAAACGTGCCAAAAACAAATTTTTATTGCTTAAGGATATGCACAATCTCTTACGGTCAAAACAGAAGGAAAGAAATCATCTATAGAGGCAAAAATGAAGGCTCGAATTTCATAGCTTTCTTGGGAGACCATTTTGACATGGTTCCTTTACACATAAAAATGTCCACGTCTTTAAAATGAAATTTTTTTCATTATATAGCTCGATTGAGAGAGAAAGAAGAAAGAGGAGAGGGAAAGAGAAAAAGGGATGGCTTTTCAAACTTCCAACCACCAAAAATCTGCATTAAAGTCCTTTCAAAGCATATGGGCACTCTGTAAAGCCATTATTGTGTCTATTATGTCCTGTAGAAGGAAATGAATCCATGCTTCATCAATTATGGTGGTTGAGTTACCTGATTTAATCGTTTGCGTGCCCAGATTACTTGTTTCTCCCTCATATGTCATTTTTTCCATTTGACCCAATAAATACCACCAAAATCTGATTTTGTTGATTTCAAGTCGAAGGGCTTGAGGAGATGTTTCCAATGATATAAATTTTGTGTGATTTGGAGCTCTGTGGGCAAAAGATACTACCATTTGAAGATTTGTTTGTCGGGAGGCACATGAATTTGACACTTGGCAACCTATGATTGGTTCGTGGATCGGCCTTTACCAATGTGTGCTTGCTTTTTTATTTTCCAAGTGTCAACCTCCCATTGGTTCATAATATTGGGATATGCTTCCTTTACTTTTTGTGTTCATGCCTTTATGAAAATACAATCCAATAAAACATTGCCACGTTTCCCACAATGTCAAACTATCCTTAGACCTTGTCAAACCCTTAGAAATGTAAGCCAATAAGAAACAACCATGTTTCTTCACAATTTTCCTTTTCAAATCCCTTTGAATGACCATTGTGAAGTGTGATCCAATAGAAAATATCCACGCACTTTGCATGTCAATCCTTTTGATTTACCGCCATTGACATCCGCGAAGCATCCAACCAATGAGATCATTCCATTCCCTCGCGTTTGTCATTATTTTTTCTAGATCCTCGACAACCGTGAAATATAAACCAATGAGGAAGGTCCATGTCTTTATGCATTGTTAGACTTTTGATAGTCTTATATGAAAATTGTGAAGTGCAAGCCAATGAGAAATATCCACACACTTCGCGTTGTCAATCTTTTATTTGAACTCCTTTTCCCGTTGCAAAAGTATTAGCCAATGGGGAATCTCCACGCAGCTTCGGGCTTGTCAAACTTGTCGAATCGCCTCTATCCTTCACATTTGCCGGTCTTGCAAAATGAGAACAAATGAAATTGTTTTATGTGTCTTCGGACTTTGCATCTTAACTTCTTGCCATAGGGGACTTAGAAACTTTTTAGCTTTGAAGTTGTGTCACCTAACCCCTTTTGAATTTTATGACTTTACGGACTGAGGAAATTTGAACTGTGGCTTATCCCGTGGACTTGGAGTCTGGATGAGCCGATCACATTAGGAAATGACAGAATGCCACCACGTGGTCTTTCTCGATGCCTTCAATCTCCACGTGTCCTCATTATTTTCTTTGTACCACAACTTTAATATTTTCTCGCACAACACTAATCCTTTAACCTTTGTTTTGCGGCTTTAAAATTTCTTTGTCTTTAGATCATCATTGGCTATGCTTTATTGTGTGAATTTTTCCATGCTTCTGCACATTTTTGAATACCAACAAATGAGAGCATTTGGGAAAGAGAATTTGACAATTGTTTAACCGTCATGCGATGGTAAAAATGGCTAAGTCCATTTTGAATGAGTTATTCCAAATTAACTCGGGGGTAAATTTGGGATAGCACATATCTTTTTGTGCATAATTCAAACAATTTCCTAATGATGTACTCTTGTTCTATGGTTCATTCTTGATTACTAAGGGGTCTTTTATAAATGAACCTCATATCATGCATACTCATCTCGCATCCGCTTGCATAGGCACACTCCTCCTATCACATTCACAACATAGTGCATATCTAGGTCACATTTATTCTTGCTTACTTATACTCACATGTACACTTTTATTACTATGCTAGAAAATACATTGTATGTCATTATCTTTGTCATATACCGTAGACAAAAAAATCTTGCACTTTAGACATTATTTAGTCATGGTCTCATACTACTATTTAGAAGGCTTTTGACTGAAAAGGTACTAATTAACCCCATCTCTTGGTTATTTTTTATTTGATTTCTATTGTCATTCCCGACCTCCACCGCACACCCGCCTGCCGCTTAGTTTTTATCATCTTTCGTTATTTTACCCTTGGCTAGGGTGCCTGTGCTAATCTTGAGGTGCCTAGGATAGTATTGGGGGATCATGGGTGCCCTGGTCCCACCATGGGCACCCGATCTTTTTGAACTTTCCTACCACTTTTTGGGCTCTTTATAGATGTTTGAGATCTTTATCTTTTTGGTGGTCGGCCATTTCGGGGTTGATTACAAAATTAGATCTAGATAACTCTATAAATATAAAGTTATGAAACCATAATGAGGGACCAAAAACTTGTCACTACTATCATCCACCTAGAGTTGCATCCATCTAAGGCATCTAGAACTCATTTGCATCCATCTAGCTTCATCACAAGGGATAAGATTGGTTCATCTGCATCACACAAGCATAGGGGGAGGGATTCTATTCTATTCCATGCACACATTTTATTACATTTTCTACATATAGTTATTGTTCACTACTTCACAAAGTGCGACTGACACAAGAGCACCTAGGGCACATGATGTACACACACACACACCAGAACTACATTTGGGTCTGAAAATGTAGTGCAACGCTCAGTTAGTAAGCCCACTGTTGTGGCAATTGAGGTCAGTCCAACCCATTCATTTACATTCTTATTTTTTAGGGTTTTGATACTTCTTTTGGTCTTTTGTAGGTCTTTTATACATCTTGGATTATTGGTGACATTTGATGCGCAGTGTAATCGAATCGATGCAATACACAACGAGGGTTTTAGACTACCTAACAAACATGTGAAACTCATATCCGAATATTTTACAGATTAGAGTGCCCATTCTGCAGACTAGAGTGCCCGCAGGTACCCTAGTCCCTCTCCGTGGCTATAGTCTAGCTAGATAACTTGATTGCATCTTTTTGGGACCTTTGCACAATCATTCATGCTTCTAGATTATTCTATTCACTTTGTGACACAATTTAGATTTGATTTCGAATCAACTAAGTCTTTTCCATACTTCTCTTGAATATTAGGGTTTTTACTTTCATTAGATTAGTTACTTGGGTCATTTATGTATTTGTTTACTTTATTTACATGTCTTTCTAGATTATATTTACTACCATATATCCCAATAATCTATTTTTAGTTAATCATTTTGGTGAACCTAACTCGATCATTCATACTTTTAGATTCTTCATTCATTGTTTTTCATCCTAGGTTTTGGTCATCATGAGTATCTCAATCAAGAGTCCAAATTTTTCTTGCTACTTACTCGCATTCGTGCTGACATGCATCTAGACTCAGTTTATCAAGCCTTTGTCGATGCTTTATCTTCATACATAGCATTCAAGTCTAACCTTCCCGATGATGTTCACTCTTTTGATAGTGACCCACCTCTACATATCATAATGTAGCTATTAAGCGCACTTTCATTGATAATGGATCTAAACTTAACTTGTGTCCTATGTCATTCATTGGAGCTTTAGGTCTTTCCGCTCATGATGTTAGTCCCTCTAGTGTTTCACTGTGTGCTTATGATGGTTATGTCCGTCCATGTGTTTCGGTCGCATTACACTACCTATCATTATTGGTCCTAAGATTGTCCATACTTGTCTTTTTCATTGTTGATTTCCTAGTTTCCTACAAATGTCTACTTGGTAGGCCATGGCTTCATGTCATGCAAGATGTCACCTCTACTGTCCATAATTGTGTAAAATTCTTACATGAGAGCATTGAGTACACCATTTTTCGTGACCGTGATCCATTCCAATATTGTGACCGGGCTCCTAATACTAGTCTTCCTATTTTGCACACAAATATTACAGATGAGCTCAAACCTATCAAAGAACCACCACACTTACCACCGCTTGATGATGCCATTTGTGTGATAGATGCAATTTATTCTATTTCACCTGTTACTACTATTGTTATGATTCCTTATCAGGGGCCTCTCCAGGTCCCCCATGGACGTCTACCCTATCTCCTACACCTTCACATGTACCACCTACATTAGCACGCCCCACCATTCGGGCCACACACTCTTCATGAATGAATCATACTGGGAACATATTCCATTTGTTCCTACATGCGCTGATACTATATGCACACATGACGGTTTGACCCGACTAGGTTTTAATTTTGGGGATCTTTATCCTCCTCATGATTCTCATCTCTATTATGGCTTCATCACTATTACTGTTGTTTATGGGTTACATGTCTTTCATCTTATTGTCTATCTATCACACACTCCTCGTTCTTCACCAATCACATTAGGAAATCATGGCTTGATTATATAAGGGGGACTCTTAATGCCGATCATATAGACATCTCTTTCCCTATGCCTTTTTGATGTATCTTCATTTGCAATAGCTCTTTCCTAGGATACACACAAAATATCACTCGTTGGTATGCACACGGTTTTCCACTTCCTCCATTCATTGATGAGGAGTATGCTATGGGAATGTAAAAACTACGCCTCAATGGCTCATTACACGATCAATCAAAAACTATTGCTTATCAAGTCACCAATGCTTATCCATATGAATTTAACCCGAGGATGATGATATTCTTGAAGATTTTACATGATCTTCTTGCACACGTACTTGGGGGCATATCATTTAACACACCCCCACCCCATTCTAGTATACTTGATTGTTGAGGTATTACTACACATGAACCCCACACAATACACTATAGGCACTACACATTGCATTTCATCACACGTCTTGCATCATATAACTTACATACTACATTTAGTCTACAACATTTTGACATTTGCACATTTATACATCATACATCATACTAGTCTTCATCATACTCATCTAGTGTTGCATCCTACATACTATACGCTCTTAGGCACATAACACATATTACACTATATACACATCACATGGTCATTTATCATCTTCAATACATATACTACATCATATTCTACACGCTGCACTCACTACCCTATGACGCACTTTAGTTCCTCTCACCATACTGACATTGCATTTGAGGGTTTACAAATCAAATGGACCTTATCATACTCACACGTTCCTCATTCGACCTTCCATCATGCAACATTACTAGGATAGTGACATACACTATAGGCTAAATCGTCACTTACTCTATCATCTTGTAGTGGTATACACTTTAGGCTACATCACCACTCCATGTTATTCATCTTGTAGTGGTATACACTTTCACCATTCCTTACTATTCATCTTGTAGTGATATACACTTTAGGGATAAATCATCACTCCTACATTCATTTTTTCATGATATACGATTTGGCTATAAGGTTCACACACATCTCTTCTATATGTTGCATATCATCATCACTACACATACGTACTTATCACAATATGTTAGACATGACACACACTATTTGACCATTTCCCAATGGCGTACTCTCATTTACAGTTCATTCTTGACTACTGAGGGGGAAAACCAAATGAACCTCACTGCATACATTTCCATTCACTTGGGGGCATGTGGCTCCTATCATTCCATTTTACATTCCATTCCATCCATCCACAACATACTACATATTATGGTTGCTTTTACTCTTGCTTACTTTTTCTTGTTCATGGTCACTTTATTACACATGCTAGTTAGATTACTTGTATTTCATTTATCTATATCATCCACATATGCACGTTCATGTATTTTCTAGTTGTGATCATAGATACAAGTCTCTTACACACAACACGGATGCTCGCCTTCTACCCTTCCTACACTAGTCACTGGGGGCATCCACATTCGTCTCTCATAGGTGTTATTGTTTCATTTTGTACTTAGCACTTTACATCACTTGGTTATACACACTTTTGACATACTAGTTATCTTTCTAACATGCTAACAGGTGCTTCATGTGCAACATTTGTTATGCAGGGATATTTGCTTCCATACTTGTTTGTTACATTGTCTTCTATTATTTGCTCTTGTATGTGGGCTTTGCCTATGTTTGTATGCACACTTGTTTGTTGTATGCGGCCATTATGGCCTTGTGTGTCTTGTGACATCCTGAGTGGTGTCCCATGTTTGCAACCCACTTTGACGAGTTTACTTTTTCTTCTTGCTTGTTTTCATTACTAATTTGTTTGGTAGCTTATGCGTTGCTTGCATAGCTTATACATTGTTTTATATATGCATGCGATGTTCATATTAACACTTATCTTTAGCTATCCTTCTTGTTGGTGCATACCTTGGTTTCTACCAAGTGCATTCATTTCCCCCCTGTAGGGTAGAGTTACAAATTTCATGTGGGTGGCCCTCTTTTGGGGTCGTATTCTCCTATCACTATCAAGAACGCCACATGTGCCCCCAAAGAGGGGGGCATTATTTGGGGTTTTACATACTACACAATGCTTCTACACCGGTTCAATTCAGTGCACTTTCCCCCTTGGAATTGTGGGTTACATACATCTGGTGGGTTTAGACTAGTCTACGAACCCCATACACAATGGATTTTACAAGACATGGTTTTCCTTAGCATTCTGGGAGAAGTTAAAGGCTGGAGGATATAATGGAATTCCTCCCTATACTTCTTTGGCTAGTGGCATCGGATCACCCAAAAAACCAGGACGTACAAATATCTCTTCACACACATTCAGGGAAGCAATTACAGGAAGGAGAATAATACATCTTTCTCCCTACACTTCTTCGGCTAGGGTGGTGTGAGATCGCCCAAAAAACTTGCAGTATAGGATATCCTTCTACACTCTCTTTCTCGACATGGATCACGTGCACATGTTCAATTTACACTCTTTCATTTGTGTATTTACATTTGCATACATATGCATGCATCTTTCACATTACGTTTTTAGACATACATATATATTTGACTACTTGATCATTTTTTCCTTACAGTCCGACCGTATGAGAAACAAATAGTCAAATGGGGCAACAAAAAAACAACATCAAAAATAAAACTTCACAACAATACACACCATACTAACCATACATGTACATCACACACATCAGCAGCTACACACGTGTTTCTACCCTAGGTTCACTCTCATCACATTTTTGCGCTTTTTCATCTATAGTTTCCATGCTCCATCATCTGTTTTTCATTCCACACTTTTTCCAGCCTTTGGTGCATTTCCGACTTCAATCTTCATGGATATCAGGTACACATTTCTATCTAATTTATGTTATCGAGCTTTCCACTCACCAACGTAAAGTGAGGGAAAATGTAGACACAAAATCGTGCACTTTAGACATTATTTAGTCTTGGTCTCATACTACTATTTAGAAGCTTTTGAGTGAATAAAGTACTAATTAACCCTCATATCTTGGTCATTTTTATTTGATTTCTATTGTCATTCCCGACCTCCATCGCACACATGCCCAATCAATTTGTATCATCTTCTATTATTTTAGCCTTGATTGAGGCACCTGTTAGTCTTTGGGTCACCCATGGGTGCCCCGGTCCTATGAGGGGTGCCTTGATCCTTTTGAACTTTCCACCACTTTTTGGGCTCTTTCTATCCATTTGATATCTTTACCTCTTTGGTGGTCGGCCATTTCGGGGTTAATTATGGAATTAGATCAAGAGAACCCTAAACCATAATGAGGGACCAAGCAATAGTCACTACTATCATCCATCTAGAATTGCATCCATTTGGAGATTATTTTCATCCATTAACTCCATTACAAGGACAAGGTTGGTTCATCTGCGCATAACACAAGCATAGGGGAGGGACTCTATTCTATTCCATGCACACATTCTATTACATTTTCTACATAAAGTTATTGCTCACTACTTCACAAAGGGCGACTAGCACAAGAGCACCTATGACACATGATGCACACACACCAGAACTACATTTGGGTCCAAAATGTAGTGCAACGCCTCAATTAGTAATCCCACTTTTTTGGTAGGCCGAGGTCGGTCCGACCCATTCATTCGCATTCTTCTTGTTTTTAGGATTTCGATACTTCTTTTGGTCTTTTGTAGGTCTTTTATACATCTTGGATTATCAACGACATCTGACACAGTGTAGTGAATCTAATGCGATACACAATGAGGGTTTTATACTACCTCCCGAACCTGTGAAACTCATATCCAGATCTTTTACACAAACCAGGGTGCCCATTATGTAGACTAGAGCACCCGCAGCGCCCCAGATCCTCATAGGCACTCTAATCCAGCTAGATAACTCGAGTCCATCCTTTCCGGCCCTCTCGCATAGTTGTTCCTGCTTCCAAATTATTTTGTACACTTTGCAACATAGTTCGATCCACTTCCGAATCAACTAAGTCTTTTCCATACTTCTCTTGCATATTAGGGTTTATAATTTTATTAGATTAGTTACTTGGGTCATTTATATATATTTTTTAATGCGCATTTACATGTCGCTCTTCTAGATTAGATTAACTATCCTATATCCCAATAATCTATTTTTAGTTAATCGAGATACACATGTGTGTTCACTTTTCTTCTATTTGTGAATGCAAACTTTACACAAATCTTTACACACAACAAGGATGCTTAACACTGTACCTCTTACCAATCCCACAACGGATCTTGGGGGTATCTACTTGCAGTACACATCACAGTGCTATTGTTTCATTTTATACTACTTTTTATTCTCACTAAAGACGCTACTCTATCAATATATACACATATTGACATAATTTATATCTTTCTAACATGCTAACGAGTGCTTTGTGTGCAACATTTGCTTTGCAAGTCCATTTACTACCATGGTTGTTTGATACTTTACTTTCTATTGTATGCCATTGTTTTCGATTATTTGTGGCCTTTTCCCTTTGTCTTGTGTGCACACTGTATGCCTTTGGTCACTTTGGCCCTGATTGTCTTGTGACATTATGAGTGATGTCCCATGTTTGAAACCCGATTTTCACGGTCTACTTTGTCTTCTTACGCACTATCTTACATATTGTCTTCTATATGCGTATTTGTCTTGTTTGCACTAACACATGTTTCCAACCACTTTGTTTATGTGTGCTTTGGTTTCTACCATACACATTCCCTCCCCCTGCAGGCTTCGGCTTCGGGTCCTCCTTTGGGCCGCATTCTCCTAGCGACGTCGCATGTAACCCAAATGAGGGGGCATACATTGGGTGAATCAATCACCCCATCAAACAGCTTCACAATCCAATACAACACAATTGAGTACAAGATCAACACGATATACAAGATCATAAATAATTGAAAATCGACTTGGGTCTTCAAGATAACACATATGCTAGTGCTCGAGACACAAACATGAGTTCTGGTGTGCCTAACCCTTCATGGGTGCCTATGACCAGGGGGTAGTTATAACATTTTTATCAGATTCAACATGGATCACAATAGTCTACAGAGTAATTTTTTCAAGACAGCAAAATCGCATAACAATCAACATGAATGCTTTCTCTATTTTTCTATCTCGTTGGATTGAACTTGATTGAACTTGAACAAAGTAGGATCACACCATCTATAGTGGTGTATAAATTGTCAAGAAGCAGTCAGGGTTTAGAGAATAATACTAGACCTTTCTCCCTAACACTTCTTCTATCGTGGCGTGAGATCGCCCAAAACTCTCATGATTGGCATGATATCGCCCAAAAACTCATTTTGGCCTCGAGATGGCCCAAAAACATTGCTTTTCTACAACATCTTGACTCTTTCTATCCCTCTTACTTATCACGAGATCGTGTGCATGTGTTCCTTTTCACATTTTTACATACTTTTGCATACTTTTACATACTTGGATCTAATTTTTCATATACACATATTTGACTACATTTTTGCTCTTCTCTTTCACAGTCCATCCTTATGGGAACCGATAGTCACATCATCAAACACATCAAGTGATAATGACAATAGGTACAACGCGACACAACACATACACTTTCACCCCTAGGGTCACTTCCTCTTCTCTAGTTTCTAAGCTTCGGTTTTTATCGATGTACGCTTTTTCTTGTCTCCTTAGCACACTTTCGCCATCGATATACATGGTTATCAAGTACACATCTATTATCTACTTTATGTTATTGAGTATTCACTCAACAACATAAAGTGGGGGAAAATGTAGACACTAAATCACGCACTTTGGGTACATTTCTAGGTCCTAATCACATACTACTATTCATATGATTCCTAAGTGAGAAAACTAGCAATTAACAATTGTATTTGGCCTTTTTTTCTTTGTTCATGTCTTCTTCTTGGCCTCTTACACCCTATAACCCATTGATGCTTCATTGTTTCATATTTTATCACTTTGGACAACAACACCCATCCAAGACGCTTGAATGCACATGTGCCCCTGGTCATCCCGGGTGCCCGACCTCTTTATATCTTACTCGCCTCTTTTGGGCATCTTTTATCTTTTGGGCATCTTGTTTTCTTATGGGTTATAATTTTAGTTGTTAATTGTGAAATTTAAACAAGGGAATCATATAAATATAAAGCTATGTGACCATAATAAATGACCAAACACTAAGCATCTACTATCATCACCTAAGGTTGCATCCAAAGGCATTCTAAGAGCATCAAAACATCCATCTAGCTATCATTCAAGGGATAAGGGACTGCATTCTTCTGCATACACTTCATAGGAGGGGAAGTTCATTTTGACATCCACACATCTAACTACATTATTACATATAGTTAAGTCTTGTTATTCAAGTGCATCTTGCACAAGAGCCACCTAGGGCACGATTCTTCACACACACATGCAAAAACTACATGGAGTCTAAAATATAGTGCAACACTCGGTTGTAAAGCTCACTCTTCGGGTGATTTCTTGGGTTCGATCGACTCCCCATTTGCATCTTTTTCTTTTTTAGGATTTGATGTGTTTTGGGGTTTTACAGGTGTTATTTCTCTTTGTAGGTTACATGTGAACTCGGTGATCTTCCAACGACCTACAGGTGATCAACAACGAACATTAGCGAACATCTTGCGACATTTGTAAAAATCAATTTATGAGATTTTGAGCATCATATGGTGCCCATAACCAATATCTAATGTCCAGTGCCCCTTACCCAATCTAGGTGCCTTAGTCTCTAAATTTCTAACATTCTACAACTTTTTATGTGTAGTTGCAGTGATGATTCCTCCTCTTGTTCGAGTAGTTTTCCATCTTGGCATATTTCGGGATTAATTGTGAAATCAGCTAAGTATCTTATTCCCTCTTTTGCACCTAGGGTTTTAATTTTATCTAGCTTATTGCTTAGGTCAGATATGTACTTCATTACTTATTATTTTGTTGTGACTCTGCAATTAGGGTTTTACAAAATCTTATTTTTGTTAAATCACATAAATGTACATGTACCTTCATCACCAACATCATTTCGCATGCTAAACTTGTTTGTCCTCAAGGACAGTCATGAATATGACCCCAAACATACCTCCAAAGGTTGAAGTATGGCTTGAAACACTATCCGAGACCTTCCTACAATGCCCCTACTGCACTTCTCATGCTTGTCCTTCCTTATTATAGCTTTGTTTGGCTGCCATAGTTTATTTTTCTTAATACATCCATTCTAGGTCCTTGAAATAGGCTAAATTAAGCTAGTTTCACTTCATACCTCATGAACCTCGCCCTTATGCATCATATAATTGCCTTAACATGCTCTAGACATGTTTCTCATGTGTCTATCATGCTTCATCATCGGTCTCCCGCCTTGAATGCATCATCACAAAGTTACTTTGCTAACTAGGCCTAAGGATTAGGCCTCTAAACTGAGCTATTCTTGCTCATTCAACTCATGCACTCTTGTGTTCATCCTTCGACCTTATTTCCTCAAACAACTAGGATATCATCTTGACATGTCATCACATCACCACTATGCCTCTGTCGGTCACTAATTTCTCAAGAAGTTGAGTCTCAACCAAGTGTTCTTAAGCCTTGTCTTGTCTTGCCTTGTCTCACTCACTCCAAGCTCATTTTAGCTCTCCTTCATCCCGCTTTGTCATTAATGTACCTTTTACATCAATGAAAACTTAATGCACACATGCCAACACTTGTGCTTTGTGCAAACTTAGGTGATGATAGATAATGCTTATAGTGCTTGACCCCTTATTTGAGAGCAATAACTAAGTATATATATGATTCCCTTGTTTGAATTTTGTAATTGACAACCGTAAGGTTGACCCGAGTGTAAAAAGATGCCCCGTAGGCGAAAATGACCCAAAAGGGTAAGAAGAAAGAAAATAGGGACAAGAGTGCCCAGAAGGGACATGAATGCATGGGCGCTTCTGTCCTAGCTGAGTGCTAGTGTTTGAGGCCATCAAAATATATATCAATCAAGTATTGGCATAAAACTAAAAGGATGCTCAATCAAACTCGAAATGGTAAAGTGAAAGAGATAAAGTAATCAAGAGGTCAAAAGGAGTTGTCAACCACTAGTTTTCTTGTTTAGGAATCATGTATACATTAGTATGCTTTAGGACCTAAAAATGTACCCAAGTGCATAAATTTTGTGTCTACAGAAGCTCGACTTGTGTATTTTTTGTGTTTATACTTATTAAATCTATGTTGGAATAATCTATTTCTCAAAAATATTTTGTATAGTTGCATGGGCTCATCAATACTCATATCCCATTACGTGTTATGAAACATATATAGAAGGATTTGTATAGATATCACATCACATGACCCTTATTAAGTTTTCCCCCTCTCTAAACACTTTAATTGGAGTTACAAACTAGATTTTGGTCACAATTACCTCTTGTGTCATAAACAAAGGAACCCAAAAAGCTAAGAACTGGATTTGGGTCACAATTAGGGGTGGGTTCTTGTTGGGACATAAATGCGAACCCAAATCCTCACAAAAACTAAGAACTCAATCTGTATCTCGATTAGAAGTCCAATTCCCATTAGGAAATAAATGGGAGACACAAATCCCAAAAAAAAAACTAGAAACTCAGTTTGGGTCATAACTAGGGACTAGTTTCCATTGGGACATAACCGAGAGCTAAGTTCCCTAGCAAAAGCAAAGAGTTGGATCTCTACGAGAATTAGAGGTCCATTAGCCACAAAAACATAAATAATAACAATCACAACTAATCTTAAATACTAAATAGAAAATACATTTAAAATGCGGAACTAACCCACCAACATCTGCTCGGCAAACCATGGTTAAGCTTTACCCTCGGAAAAAATAAAAAAATTCGTCTCCCGACACAATGTTTATCTCGTTGAGATATTTGAGATAAGCATAAGTGCCACGATTTTTTTCGCCTTGGCAAGATCACTGGTTGATCCATGTCTGTAATACCAGCGGGGCTACTACCCACCTGCGTTCCACACTTCACACAATACTCATATCCCACTAAAATGGCGTGTTTCTTCAAAATGCTGTCCACAACAGTACACAAGCCAAACCCATTTCCACAAAGGTTAATAATCCCAATGTCAATGCAGATGTGAGAGCACTGTGTAAGGAAGGGCAGCTGAAAGAAGCACTCAGTACTTTTAATTCTATGCAGGAAACGGGCATTCTCGCCGAATATCATACGTATGCTTCACTACTGCAAGCTTGTGCTGACATGAAGGCCCTGCATCAAGGTAAGCAACTCCATTCCTTAATTAATTCACTAGGAATCGAGCAAGATGTTTTCATGGCTGAAAGGATTCTAAACATGTATGCCAAGTGCGGTAGTTTGTTGGAAGCACGCTCGGTTTTCGACAAAACGCCCAAGCAAAACGTTTTTTTATGGACTATAATGATTGTAGCGTATGTGAACCAGGGCTACTATGAAGAAGCTCTTTGGCTCTATTACCAAATGCCATTGGCAGGTGTTAAATCCAACCATTACACTTTTTCTTGTGTACTCAAGGCCTGCGCAAATTTATCTTCTCTCTCGATAGGCCGAGAGATCCACGACCATGTTATTAGAACTGGGTTCGAGTCTCATGTTTATGTAGGAAACGCTCTGATAGCTATGTATGGAGAATGCGATTTTGTTGAGTATGCGCGCCGTGTGTTTGACAAAATGCCTCAACGGGATGTCATTTCTTGGAATGCTGTCATTACGGGTTACGCTGGGGATGGACGTTTTGAGGAGGCCATGGAATTGTTTTCTGAAATGCAGTTGACTGGCATTCAGCCTGACGTGGCCACTATGGTTAGTGTTGTTCCGGTCTGCGCCCGCTTGGGAGATCTGCAACGGGGTAAAGAAATCCATGGGCATGTAATTAGAATTGGGTTGTTCGAGGACATTTTAGTAGGGAATGCTCTGATTGACATGTATGCCAAATGTTGCAATGTAAGGGATGCCGTGAAGGTGTTTGAGAATATGAGGCAGAAGGATGTGATTTCCTGGACGGCAATGATTTCCGGCTATGTTATGAATCAGAAGCATGCCGAAGCATTTATGCTCTTTCATCAAATGGATTTCAAAGGGGTAAAGCCTGATGCTATTACCATGTCCTCTATAATTTCGACATGTGCACACACTGCAGATCTTGAACAGGGAAATATGCTCATGATTATATTCTTAGAAATGGAATTGAATTGGAAATTTCAGTAGGAAATGCACTAATAGACATGTATGCCAAGTGCAAGAGTATAGAGGATGCACGCTGCGTGTTCGATAAAATATCTGAAAAAGATGTGATCTCGTGGAGTACTATGATTGCAGGTTACTGTGAGGTTGGATATTGTAATGAAGCCGTTGCACTTTTTGGCCAAATGCAGCTTACCTTAAAACCAAATTCTGTTACCATCCTTGCCATTCTTCTAGCATGTGCCAATATAGCAGCCCTGAAACATGGCAAGGAGGTACATGATTACATAATCAAAAGCGGACTTCTATCTGATGCTTTTGTAGGAAACACACTCGTTTACATGTATGCTAAATGTGGGAGAATAGAATATGCCCGCCTTGTGTTTGACAAAATATCACAGAATAGAGATGCAGCATTGTGGACTGCCATGATTTCAGGGTATGGTAAGAATGGGTATGGCGAGTACGCACTTTATCTGTTTCACCAAATGCAGCAAGTGGGAATAGAACCAGATGAAGTTACTTTTATTGCAGTTTTATGTGCATGCAGCAGAGCAGGCTTGGTGGATCAAGGATGGAAATATTTTAGGCAGATGAGTCAAGAGTACCACATCACACCCAACCTGAAACACTATGCATGCATGGTTGACCTTCTAGGACGTGCTGGGTTCCTCAAGGAGGCATACAACTTTATCAAAGAGATGCCGATAAAACCTGATGAAGGTGTGTGGGGTGCCATCCTAAATACATGCATAATGCATCATGATACTGATCTAGGAGAGCACATTGCAAAACATGTTATTGAGTTGGAACCAGAAAATGCTCGATTTTACATGCTTCTGTCAAGCATCTATGCTGATGCTGATAGGTGGGATGCTGTAGCGAAGGTGAGAATGACGATGAAAGATAGGGGTATGCTAAAAGATCCAGGATGCAGCTGGATTGATGTCAATAACACAGTCCATGCTTTCCTCATAGGTGACAGATCACACCCCCAAGCAGATAAAATCTATGCACTTTTAGATAGATGGGCTGCACGAATGGAGGAAACCGGTTATGTGTCCAGCACAAAGTTTGTGCTACAGCACGAGTTGGAGGTGTCTAGAAAGGAAGATGTTCTATGTGGTCACAATGAAAAGTTGGCCATTGCTTTTGGTCTTATCAACACGGCTCCAGGGGACACCTCTACGCATCACCAAAAACCTTTGTATGTGTATTGATTGCCATGAGGCTATTAAATTCATTTCAAATATTGTTAGGCGAGAGATTACTGTGAACAACCCAAGCAAGTTGCACGTTTTCAAAGATGGTACATGTTCTTGTGGTTACTCCTCATGGGTGATAACTCAAATAGATAACAAACATAGAACTTGTACAAGAAGAAATTTACATACAATAGTGGGTGCATGTGGGTCTAATGAAAATCACTGCATATGTAGGATAGATTTGGACTGCTATACAATATTGGGGGTTTACCTTCTAAAGTATGTAAAATAGACAAAAAGGACTACAAGAACTATAAATGCAACAATTATTTTGATACTTTTAAACATGCCTAAATAGCACAAAATTACAAAAACTATTCAGATTGGAGTTGCTAATGAAAGGGCCTCCAGTCAAATGAAAGTTTGTAGCAAGCAGAAACAATTGGTTTAGGGGTCCTGGAATGTTCAACAAGAGCTGTCAGCAGTATGCTTTGATGCTAGAAGAGGAACAATTTATCCATTGTATTTTACACACTATAGAGAAATAAATAGCTTTATTAACTTACATTTCTTCTTCCCCACATATTCTTATAAAATTTAGACAGGACTAAGTTCGATGTTTTATATGGGCAATATGGTGTCTATAGGTGAACAGGGTAATCATTAATGATAGAAGCCTGTAGCCCAGCAGTTGTTTAATGCTAAAGTTCATTCTGTAAATGAGTGGTCACAAAGAAATTAAATGTCACAAAATGTGACAATGTTTAGCAGTTGAAAAGACTAAAGTGCAGATGACACATGTTGATGGAAATCTATGCAATTAGGCAACATATCCTGTGGGTATTCACCATGGGATTCGGGACCTATAGTCTCATTTCGGACGTGGGAGCTAAGCTATTTTTGGACCTCCTTCCAAAAGGTTAATTGATTGTAGACATTACAAGTGCCGATGAAAATGTAATGTCCCCTTTCCTACGCCAAAGGCCTAAGGGCCGAGTCGAGTCCCAAACCGTGGTCATACCCAAGGGGTTGTGGATGTTGGGAGCTTTTGGGAAGGGGCCACGTGGTTCTAATATCGAAGTGTTGCGTTTGGGGGTCACTTTGGACCATGGCGACTTAAACAGGAAAAAATAACTTTAGTTACTTTTATTTTATTGGCCCCTCCATGGAAAGAAATGCGTCTAGGGTTTATTGGGGCTCTTTTGCCTTGGAGAAATATATAAGGAGCCGGGGAGAAAGGAAAAGGGAACTTTTGGCATACATTTTATTGACCCTTTACATGCAATCATTGTTTTTGCATCTACTCTGAGCTTGTGGAGTAAAATCCCACAGGAACCCTAGCTTCGGAGGTGAGAGACCCGTCCCTAGCTAGCAGGCATTCTTCGGTAGTGAGAGATCTACCTTAGCTTATCATTTTGGAGCCGCTTCTGGGCTGTGTGATAGGGATATTATCAGAGGTTTCGGATGACGGGTTTTGAGGGTTTTTGGGGGCATTTGGGGAAGTTAACAGAGGATTTCAGATCAGATTCACGGCAGCCATTTGGGCTGGGCGTGGCAGCATGTTGAAGGCGCCTCCATCATTTTCCGACCCCTTTCCAAGTGAGGCGACTTGTAGCCTTTATTTGGAGGGTTTTCCAGTTGGTCCCCTTCAGATCTAAAGGTTGAAATGTCATTTCCTATACCTGTTAATGTTATTTCCAAAGACCCTTAATTTTTGCTCTTGTATTTGGAGAGTTACGAACCTCTGAAGTTTTCCAGCTTGTCTAGGGCATGCTTTGTGCTTTTTCTGGCAGCATTTTAATTTCTGTAAAACTCCAAAAACAATGTTATTATGTCCTTTATAATAATATCAAGCTCTCTTTAAATTTTCAAGTAATTCGAGTGGATATTTTGGGAGATATTGATTTTATTTAGTTCGTTGTCCTTACTGTAAAAATCTACATAAATTAGTATTTTATTTGGCTGCAAACTTTCAATATTTGGTGCATTTTTAAGTGGTATCCCATAAGGGATATTTCAGTGGTATCAGAGTTGTTCCTCCACTGTGTGGGTTAAATATGGTAGTTTGGAAAGATCTCAATGTGGGTTTTATGAAAGAAATGTTCACCAACATGGTGAAACAACAGGAAGCCACTAACCTTTATTTGAGCCAGCTCGCTCAAAATTTGAATCAAAGCAAATCTTGGGTTAATAAGGAACATGGTGAGAACAAAGTGATAAAGGGCGGCCAATAGAGGTTATTGATGAGGATCCTTGTTGGAGGAAATACCAATCTTTGAGTAGGGGTTTCAGAGATAATATGTCATTTCCAGATTATTGCATGATGAAGATTGGTAGCAAGCCCAAGCAAGGTCATCATATGCCGGTACCTGAATTACAAAAGAACTCATTTGAAGAAGAAGCTTCTAGACAAAATGGTATGATTTCTATTGAGCAAAATAATTGCATTAGTGAAACTTTGCTTGTTAGAGAAATTATTCCAGCTCAGAGAAGAAATTTGTATATGCAAGCAAGGAGGATGTAATGGAAACTCTTAAAAAGTGTGAGGAATGGAATAGCAGAGCTAGAGCTGCTAGGTTGATAGCGACTCAAGCAAGACAACACTTACAAGAGTTCAAGGAAATGATGAGGGTAATTGATGCAAGGAAGTCTACACCCACGAAAGAAGACTCTATGGAGCAGATGGCACATGAGGAGGAGCCTCACATGGACACTTGTGTGGAATTGCACGTTGTTGCAATTTCCAAACTAACAACTCATGATAAGCTGATTTATGAAGAATTTCAGCCCATTGTAGACCAAAATGCTTAGGATTTGTGGCAGAAAAGTCAAGTCATTTTGGAGACCAAGCTTGACGAGGATACTCCAAGGGATGGTGTTTTGGAGGTTTCTAAATCAACAATAGAAGGTGAACCTTTTGATGATATTCTTTATAAGGAGGTTAATAGTAGCACGGAAAGATTTTGTCATCTTTATCCTATATCATTACAACAGTTTTATCATGATGGTATTCAGCCTATTGTTGGTAAGAATGCTAAGAATTTGGTGCATCAAAGTCAAGTCATCATGAAGACAAAGAGTGATAATCTTCTTTATGAGGAGATACAAGAGAAGCAAAGATGGCAGACCTTACATGATACAAGGGTTCATGGGCATTATAAGGTATGGGATCCTGGTAATATGTTGCAATTGTCCAAAACTATCAATTCTGATTTTGAAAACTTGGTGACTGATTTCATAAGCAAAGGAATGCAAATGTGTCTTTTGGGATTACAAGTGTTGGCAAGCATGATTTCTTCATTGGAGACTCTGGTGCAAGAAGGGAGAGTAACTCTCAAGGTACTAGCGTTGGTTTTCTGATTGCTAAAAAGGGTAAGAGAATATTTTTTAATCATCTTCAGCCTGCTGGACTGTGTATAACAACAGTCATAAAGAGAGTTACCAGCTACATGACTGATTTTTAATAGAGCCCATGACTGATTTTTATACCAGCTACATGGTGAAACCCTTGGAAGGGTTAGTGGGGGCATTTGGTCCTCAAAGTGCTCAAAGAATCAAGGTGCAATTTGCTGTTAAAAAGAAGACTTGAATTCACGGTGCATTCATGACTTTAGCATCCGAAGGTATGATAATGATTACCATATTCATAGCTTGTTGAGTTCTCCTATGTTGTTGCCATGTTTTTATTATTTGGGACAACATTTACATGCTTGGATGATTCAGGGAAGACTATTTCATAATCACGTCTCAAGGTATGCTAGATGGGATCAACACATCATCCATTCACATTGCTCTTGATTCAAATAATAAGCATATGTTGGCAAAGAAAATAATGCAGAGCCCATGTTATTGAAAGGCCATGAGGTATGTGCTATATTTATTGTGGTTGAATTTGCTAGAGGTAAGACTATTTTTGGGATGCAATGGTTGCATGATGTTAAGGAAGACGATGATGCATGTGTTGAAAAATCAAAGGAGAATGAAGATGCTGATCCTATATCAGAAATTCTGAGTTGCAAAGGTATGATGAACAACCCCAATTATGCTATTTCAGATGTGTTGTCTTCTCTCATGACGAGAATCAATGGGTACAACAAAAGGTATGAAGTTCCTTATGGTAAAGTTTATGGATGCATGAGTTCTAATGTTGATTTCCCTTCCTCTTGCATTTACGATGAAATGAAAATATGGGGAAAGAGAATAAAGTATGATGAGGGAGCAGCCATGTGTATTCCCAACATAGAAGGAATTGATGAGTTATGTCCATGGAAAGACATGTCTTGCACAAAGAAGGTAACTCATTTCTTTATTGTCATTAAGAGATGTGAAGTACTTGAATGTGTTTGTACATTTGGGTTATTTGAAGTTGGAATCATTCATTGGACATATTGGCTTCCATCTTTTGGGAAATTTGCATTCATCCCTCATGTGGATAAACTGAATTTTTCAAGGAAAACAAAGAAATCAGATTTCATGGTATACAAGGGCAGAATGCAAAAGATGTGATTGGTGAAGAAAGAAGCATGTCGTTGCAGCGGTTGAATTGTGAAGGAACGCAGCCTCTTGTGGGTCATGGTGACATCATAAGGTATGAGACAAGTGGGATATTTGATGACTCCTATTCTGACGGGTTGTTTGCTGCAGACACAGAGCACACCATGATGACTTATGTGGAGAGTGAGTCGGGTGATGTTAAATTGAAGGCTACTATGAAGAAGGTCTTTGGCTCTATTACCAAATGCCATTGGCAGGTGTTAAATTCAACCATTACACTTTTCGTGTGTTCTCAAGGCCTGCGCAAATTTATCTGCATTCTCAATAGGCGGAGAGATCCATGACCATGTTATTAGAACTTGGTTCGAGTCTCATGTTTATGTAGGAAACGCTCTAATAGCTATGTATGGAGGATGCAATTTTGTTGAGTATGCATGCCGTGTGTTTGACAAAATGCCTCAACGGGATGCCATTTCTTGGAATGCTGTCATTACGGGTTACGCTGGGGATGGACGTTTTGAGGAGGCCATGGAATTGTTTTCTGAAATACAGTTGACTGGCATTCAGCCTGACGTGGCCACCATGGTTAGTGTTGTTCCGGTATGTGCCTGCTTGGGAGATCTGCAACGGGGTAAAGAAATCCACGGGCATGTAATTAGAATTGGGTTGTTCGAGGACATTTTAGTAGGGAATACTCTGATTGACATGTATGCCAAATGTTGTAATGTAAGGGATGCCGTGAAGGTGTTTGAGAATATGAGTCGAGAAGGATGTGATTTCCTAGATGGCAATGATTTCTGGGTATGTTATGAATCAGAAGCATGCTGAAGCATTTATGCTCTTTCATCAAATGGATTTCAAAGGGGTAAATCCTGATGCTATTACCATGTCCTCTATAATTTCAACATGTGCACGCACTGCAGATCTTGAACAGGGAAATATGCTCATGATTATATTCTTAGAAATGGAATTGAATTGGAAATTTCAGTAGGAAATGCACTAATAGACATGTACGCCAAGTGCAAGAGTATAGAGGATACACGCCGCGTGTTCGATAAAATATCTGAAAAAGGTGTGATCTCATGGAGTACTATGATTGCAGGTTACTGCGAAGTTGGATATTGTCATGAAGCCCTTACACTTTTTCGCCAAATGCAGCTTACCTTAACACCAAATTCTGTTACCATCCTTCCCATTCTTCTAGCATGTGCCAATATAGCAGCCCTGAAACATGGCAAGGAGGTACATGATTACATCATCAAAAGTGGACTTCTATCTGATGCTTTTGTAGGAAACACACTCGTTTACATGTATGCTAAATGTGGGAGAATAGAAGATGCCCGCCTTGTGTTTGACAAAATATCACAGAATAGAGATGCAGCATTGTGGACTGCCCTGATTTCAGGGTATGGTAAGAATGGGTATGGCGAGTACGCACTTTATCTGTTTCACCAAATGCAGCAAGTGGGAATAGAACCGGATGAAGTTACTTTTATTGCAGTTTTATGCGCGTGCAGCAGAGCAGGCTTGGTGGATCAAGGATGGAAATATTTTAGGCAGATGAGTCAAGAGTACCACATCACACCCAACCTGAAACACTATGCATGCATGGTTGACCTTCTAGGACGTGCTGGGTTCCTCAAGGAGGCATACAACTTTATCAAAGAGATGCCGATAAAACCTGATGAAGGTGTGTGGGGTGCCATCCTAAATACATGCATAATGCATCATGATACTGATTTAGGAGAGCACATTGCAAAACATGTTATTGAGTTGGAACCAGAAAATGCTCGATTTTACATGCTTCTATCAAGCATCTATGCTGATGCTGATAAGTGGAATGCTGTAGCAAAGGTGAGAATGACGATGAAAGATAGGGGTATGCTAAAAGATCCAGGATGCAGCTGGATCAATGTCAATAACACAGTCCATGCTTTCTTCATAGGTGACAGATCACACCCACAAGCAGATAAAATCTATGCACTTTTAGATAGATGGGCTGCACGAATGGAGGAAACCGGTTATGTGTCCAACACAAAGTTTGTGCTACAGCACGAGTTGGAGGTGTCTAGAAAGGAAGATGTTCTATGTGGTCACAATGAAAAGTTGGCCATTGCTTTTGGTCTTATCAACACGGCTCTAGAGACGCCTCTCCACATCACCAAAAACCTTTGTATGTGTATTGATTGCCATGAGGCTATTAAATTCATTTCAAATATTGTTAGGCGAGAGATTACTGTGAGCAACCCAAGCAAGTTGCACATTTTCAAAGATGGAACATGTTCTTGTGGTTACTCCTGTGGGTGATAACTCAAATAGATAACAAACATAGAACTTGTACAAGAAGAAATTTACATACAATAGTGGGTGCATGTGGGTCTAATGAAAATCACTGCATATGTAGGATAGATGTGGGTCTAAAGTATGTAAAATAGACAAAAAGGACTACAAGAACTATAAATGCAACAATTATTTTGATACTTTTAAACATGCCTAAATAGCACAAAATTACAAAAACTATTCAGATTGGAGTTGCTAATGAAAGGGCCTCCAGTCAAATGAAAGTTTGTAGCAAGCAGAAACAATTGGTTTAGGGGTCCTGGAATGTTCAACAAGAGCTGTCAGCAGTATGCTTTGATGCTAGAAGAGGAACAATTTATCCATTGTATTTTACACACTATCGAGAAATAAATAGCTTTATTAACTTACGTTTCTTCTTCCCCACATATTCTTATAAAATTTAGACAGGACTAAGTTCGATGTTTTATATGGGCAATATGGTGTCTATAGGTTAACAGGGTAATCATTAATGATAGAAAGCCCAGCAGTTGTTTAAACTAAAGTTCATTCTGTAAATGAGTGGTCACAAAGAAATTAAATGTCACAAAATATGACAATGTTTAGCAGTTGAAAAGACTAAAGTGCAGATGACACATGTTGATGGAAATCTATGCAATTAGGCAACATATCTGTGGGTATTCACCATGGGATTCAGGACCTATAGTCTCATTTCTGGACGTGGGAAGCTAAGCTATTTCTTGGACCTCCTTCCAAAAGGTTAACTGATTGTAGACATTACAAGTGCTGATGAAAAAACTCTGAAACAATTGCTAATTGATCTTGTGTCTCATCAGCTCCTTTACCGTGCTCACTTCAGGATCTACCTCTTGCAGTTCCAACTTTGTAGACAATTGTTGGTCATCCACGATATGTTCAAGATTTGATTGGGGGTCCATAATTTCTTCAGTCAAAACAAAGCAAGATGGACTCGAGCAATTACCTTTTTCAACGATTGATTTTAACTCCCTCTTTGTTCGAGTTATTGGTAGATGTAGGAAACAAATCATGGTTTTGGAAATCATGGTTTTGGATATGAATCTGAGATCCATCATCAGATTGAAAACAATGAAAGTATTGAGTTTCCTACTGGCACTTTGTAAATAAATAACTCGCTCTCAAAGTCCTGGTAGAAAACCCAATACTTTACTACTGATGGATTTGAAGAATATCCAAAATGTCAATTTGTTTCTTACTGGTAACATGAAGGTTTATTCAACACAAACATAAGCAAATGTACCTGGCACATATACATTGAATCCAATCTGCAGCACTATGTCTTGAATATAACCAACAAGGGTTTTGATTATGAGTATAATTGCATTAAGTGATCTGTAATTCCCTAAGATATGCTTATGACAAATTCATAAAATAGATCTCCAAACTTAATTCTACATCAAAATGAGTAAAACTAAAGACTACTGTATTTCAAGCCATCTAACTCAAAATTGCAGATCTGGAACTAGTATGTTTTGCAAAATTGAATTAAACTGAAACCAGCATAAAGAAATGTGAAGATAAATGAGAAACAACCATGTAAGCACATAAGAACACTGTATTATCTTGGAAACCTGGCTCAATGGGAAAACCAACTTGGAGTGGACCATTACTGATACTCCAGTTTTGATTCACGTTAGCAATGCACAAAGAGATGGCTTCCATTTTGGGTGAAAGAGCCTATTGGTAACATAATCACTTTAGTACAATGTTATCTCTTCTATGCTGCCATCAAAATACTCACTACACAATGTCCTCTTACTGAAAACATCAACTATTGCATACACATGCTCTGTAAAACATAATACCCCATTAACATGACTAAATCTATCTATTTATACCTGAATTGGACGTCCCTTCATGTGCTAAGGAAACCCAAAGATTGTTATAGGTAAAAGAGGCACCGATAGGATGATGTCGCAACACAATTGTCTTTGTTAGGATTGCTAACAGTTGGGGAAGAGTGTTTTCCTATCATGTTTTTGATGGTTATCCTTGGAGGTATAATGTTTTAAACTTTTTTTATAGGTTACTGATCTCATATGGGTCATAGCCCCCGATTAGAGGGTTTTTGGTCCCTAAAAGTTCCAAATGTGAGGGAGAAGCTCCCTCACTTTCTCCTTGGATGACCATTTGTCTTTGGTTGGCAGCTGTCCCTTGATCCCAACCTGCCATATCGCTCTCCACTTCATGTGCTTCTCACTTTCTTGTGCAGCTTAACCCATGTGTGCTAAAATTAGAGCAGGGTAAACTATAGAAGTGAAAGCAATCTGCAGTCAAATAGCGATTCATTACTTAATAGACAATGATTCATTTTTCTCCTCAACTTTGGAGAAAGTCCTTTGATTTACCGCCTTTTCTTCAATTTATTCCTCGGCTTCTTCTCCAACTTTTCAAGCAAGATGTTTGTTGTATGCTCAAATAGACTCATTGTTTCCTTTCCTTCTATATCTCTGCCACAATCTCATTATCATTGGGCAATAGTTTTAACTCAGCCTAAAATGCCTTCTTCAATAACCCCCGCTCCCCCAAGTGTTCAACTCAGTTACTCTGCATGGCTTGTTTGTATGTCAATCAATGGCCACCCCAATGAATTGGCCTACTCAGTATCTTACAGTGCTTTGCAACTTCGCTGTGCTTTTCGTGCAGATCTGTTCTCACAATCTTAAACATTGTTTAATTGCTTAGGCTAGTCCTATGTGGAAATGCCAAAGATTCTTTCAGTGAACTGATGCACATTGGAGAATTTTTGACTAAAACAAAGGCTCAATTCTGGACCAATACTTACCATTCCTGATCTCCATCAGCCTTCGATACTGAGACCAATACCTCTGAATTTGTACTGAAAGTGGGTTCAATTGAGAACAGCCATTCAATTGCATATCATTGTGAGAGCTTTGATGATTTTGTTCACTGCTACCAGCCCTATGAATGACAAGATTGTTCAAGTTGTGTGCCTATAGAAACATAATATCAATGGCAAAAGGATCATCATTCTTTCAGATCATAAACCTTTGTGATTTGTTTAGACATAGAGCAAAATGCAAAGTGCGTGCCAACTTAGGTGGATGGCCTATATGCAGCAACTCCACCTTGTGATCATGATTAAGCAAGCTTCTGCCTATTTGTAGCAGAGCTCCTTACTCATCTACTTGCTGCCACAATGCCATCCTACAATCTTAAGGTCACGTCTGTTTGAGGCTGATCCATACTTCACACAAATCTGTGATGTTCTCCATGTCCATTGCAGATTGATCATCTCGGGAAAATCTTCTCTATTTTTAATCGTTTTTTTAACTATGGATGCATTTCACCTCTTTTATTGACACCCAGTTGAAAATATAAGCCATAGATTTACCAGCTAGAGATCTAATCTAAGCCATAGATTTGATTTTTGATCTGGAGTTCAAATTGAGATTACTTAGAGGCTTTATATTAAGGAAAATTGAATGCTCAATTGCCTGACCTCTCTCAGATTTTGAAGCTTTTTTTTCCAGAGAACATTGTTGCTACCATTCTTTTGATCTAGATAGAGAGAAATCAAGCCCAAAGGAGATTGCTTCCAGTACTAAGCACCTCGAGGACCTTGTATTGTTGCTACCACTCGAAAAAAAAACACAAGGGTTTGCAGACCACCCTTCTGCCCCCTTGAACCAGCCACAAATATGCTGATTGTTACTCTTCCAAAGTGCACCAAGCTTTCATCTTCTCCCTAGTGAAGAAATCACCACCACACCAAAGTATTCATGAGCATCAATTGGAGTAGTCCATTGAGGGTATAAGTAAAGAGAATCCAAGGTCAGCTCCATTCTATTTGCAGAAAGAGGTTGGCATTGTGCTTTTTTTGTTTATTTACATAGATGTTTTAGATTTAGTGTCTTTCTTAGATTTCATCTGAATTTTTAAAAAAGGAATAAAAAGATAAGTTTTTTTCTTGAATTTATGTTCATAGTTTTTAGAAATTTGAAACATCCATACTCTAGGATTCTCCCATATCGGGAGTAGACCCTAGATTTAATTTTCTTAATCAAAATCTAGATTAGTTTAGTTTTAGAGATTGCATCTACAAAACACAAAACCATAAAAAAGGCTTAACAGGTAGATTTTCTTTGAAATTGTTCATAGCTTAGTTAATTACATTCAACTTTATTTTTATTATATTTTTGTCAGATCTTCCACCTTAGAAAGATCAAACTTAGCATAGATTGCAGATCTTGTTTTGTTTTAACTCATCCACTCATCAAATCAACACCTAGGTTAGAGAATCTGCATAAATTTTTTTACAAAATTTAGATCTAAAAACAACAATTACATAGGAATAATTGTCGTCTCTATTTCTCATTCTATTGTTCTTCTTTAATTTATTAGAAAACATTTTACCTTGCTGATGTAAATTCATTTTATCTTGCAAATTGTAGGTGTTAGAATTTGCAGAGAGAGTGAATAAACCGAACAAATGTGTAAAGAATGATTGAAGAGAAAACCGGAATACACACTGTCCAAATGGGTTGTGTGTCCGGGTATTTATTATGCAAAGATGGTTACAAAATTAGTTAGCGGTTACAACCGCATAACCATACAAAACAATTATAAAAGGGGAAGTCTTATTCATTTATTCCTACACCCCCTCTTAAGACTTACCCTACAGAACGGAAAGATACAAATATGTATGTCACAACTAGAGATTATAGAACCAAAAAGAAGTTCGTATTTTAGAGGCGTATCTCGTTGAACAACGGTTTGTTCTGAAAGAGCTCCATCAAGTTGCCTCTTGACCTTCGTAAAGGTGTTGTTCCCAAGCCGAATTCCCGAGTTCCCGGATTCCACCTCCCCGAACTCTCGAATCACAGATCTCCCGAATCATTGGACAACCATCCATACGAGCCATCCACAAGCTCCGCCAAGTTGTCTCATAACCCTCATAAGGGTATAATTCCCAAGATCCAAGGTCTCCTGAACAAGCTGGGCAACCATCCATACTTGAGTTGTACTTATACCAAGTTTCTTTGTGCTATCAACATGTGCTCCTTTGAACACAAAACTTCTTCCTTGGTTTCTCTAAAGGACATTCTGATCGAATCTTCTCCACCTTCATCATTAGGTGGATCTTCCATGATTGAAGAGAAAACCGGAATACACCTTGTGAATAACTAATTTATTATGCAAAGATGGTTACAAAATTAGTTAGTGGTTACAACCGCATAACCATACAAAACAATTATAAAAGAGGAAGTCTTATTCATTTATTCCTACATTAGCACCATATAAACCCCACAAAATAACAAAAATATAGTTAATTGCATTCTTCTTAGAGTAGTGAGAGAAGAAGTGATCATTATTTATCCTCATTGCATGTAATTGAATATTTAACATCTAGACTTATTATTTTTCAACAAGTAGATAAATTTGCTTGTCTCATATTGTCTTGCTAAATAAATCATACAAAAACCAGCCAAGATAAACATGAACAACGGGCTGAAGCTTGAGTTATACACAACACAATATATAGCTTTCGAGACCCAAACAAGCCTAGAAATCCCCAACAAAAATGTTACAACCACTATCCATAGTTACATTGTTTCAGTTCAAGAGCACGGCGAAACAAGACAAGGGCACTCATTGATCTGCAAGGCAGCTACATTTTTGATAAAACGTTACCACGACATATCTCCATGACTCCAATCCTAGCCATAGATTGTCCCACAACAAATTTCAACGCATGATCTTACCATTCTTTGCTCCGATCATAGTAAGGACCACATAGTAATTGTATGTTCTCCACCATGAATGAATTTTGATAGCCATACATTCTTGGGAAGAGTTGGACATTTTCCTCGATTCCCACTCCATTTGGACAACAAAAAATCCGTGGACGACATCTTTTATGAACTCAAGCTAGAGGTATTTCATTATTCACCATCCCTATCACAAATCAATCCCCAACTCTTCATTTTTGATGGTGAAGCCTGTGAAAAGACAACAATAACATCCACCATCTTATTAGAAAACTACTCCCATTGGAAATTTGAGTGTTCTTAGCTTGTCCAACACATTCTTCCACTTGATTTTTCCATATCAAGGCCAACCATCTTCAAAGAATCACTTCATTCGAGTTACACAACCCAACATTCCCCCTTTCACAAACCAAGACATAGATCTAGAACTCCAAACTGCTATTGTTCTTGATCGCAACATCCATCGTGAACAAGTTCGTAGGAGCTAATCTGCCCTTGGTGAGTAGGTTTTCTCTCTCAAGGACATAGGTAGAAAATTTTCCCTCTATCTTGTCTACACTCCCCCACACTATTGTCACATAGTCCACATTATTCTCCCACTAACATCATATCATCCCTTATGTTGACTCCTTGGGCCGAACTCATGAGGAGTCAAGTGAACATGAAAGGAATTGCCATTTTTGGCATGTACAATTATGAAACATTCTTTGTGCTTCGCTTTCCTTGAAATGTGTCTCGTTGTATGTTGTTCTAGTTTTACACAACTTGTAATCACCTACAACGAAGTGGAAATCCTAGATACCTGGAACATCCTTCATCAAAGCATTATATAAAAAAAGTGAAACCATGTGTGTGGTGAGGCTAGACTACCCTTGGAGGTTGACCCCGGTGAACCAATCCAAGTGTTGCACTACATGCCCTCGTGCGGGATCAAGCCTCATGTAGTTCTCCTAAATGCACGTGCAAATGTGAATGTGATCTAAGCCAACCCCTATGTGCGCCATTGTGTCTCTTAACACAAACATAATAGGCTAACTATAGAATATAGAATGTACCTAACACAATAATAATGTGCTCAAACTATGTGACTAAACCCTATATCCCTTGAAACCCTTTTACAATTCTTGGAGTGACTTGCTCTTGCTAAGGCCTAGCTTTAAGACCTTTGCATACTTGGAATAGGAGGAAGCTAGACTCTTTAACTTGGTTAAGTGATTTATATCTATTGATCCGAAAATAATCAGATTATTACTACCTGATCTCGGACCCTTGTAGGCTTTAATTATTTGCCGATAATTTACTCCTTTTAAGTAATCAATTTAAAAATTAATGCAAGACAATAAGACAATTGCACAAAGATTGATTACGGAGTTCGGCAATTGCCTACGTCTCTCGGGTTCGTGGTCGAACCATTCCACTAGTCAAAACTTGTAAGTTACAATAGTACTTTCACAAGAAAACCTAATGGAATTTTACTTGCCTATCAGTACACCAGTTCTTGAAAAACTTCCGATGATCAGTCGAATTGTTCTTCACCTTCCTGATGCACAATCTCCTTCGGCTTCGATCGGCCTTCCCGACGCTATCAATGCGAAGCTAGCACTCCGGTCGACAATCCAGGATTTGCAAGTAATTGGTGTGGCTCAATGGGCCTATTGGGTAGTTTATAATTTACTCCCAATCACAAATATTTCATCTACTATTGCCTAAAATAATAGGCCAATAGACAATACTTGTTGACACATCCCACAAATAAAAGCTTAACAAATAATAAGCTGTTGGACTAATGTGTGTGTCCCGACAATAAGCTTAACAAATAATAAGCTTGGGATCTCGTGTCATTACAATGAAATAGGTACCCTATTTATACATTTTTAGGGTCCTTGAATAATGCATTTGCATATAATCCTAGGCTAATATTAGCCTAAACCCGTACATGAATTTTGGGATTACATACCCATATAGGCGGCATAGCATTTGATAAGGGATAAAAATCCCATAGTGGCGGATTAGCATGTTTAATCCGAAATGGGTGGCGTTGTATATTTAATGGGATAAAAATCCCATAGGGAGCGGCTTAGGAGAAGTGGGCGGTTTGCATGTTGATGTGGGTGTAATATCCCACATTTGGTGCCACTTATATTTGGGTAAGGTTTTAACAAACCTTACCCACTCCATTCTTCACGTGGAACATTCCACGCATGGGCCTAGCCCCCCTACCACCGCTTCATTTCCTCCTCCACGTGGAAGCTTCCACGTATGGCATTTGCCTCCCACAACACCGCTTCACCACCTCCTCCATGTGCGTGGAAGTTTGGCAATAGCATGTGGCGGTTTATACTAATGTATATATATATATATATATAGTGGTTTGGCATATATGCGTGCCATTTGGAAAGTGGACTTACCAAGATAATATAATTTCGACCCATACAATGTGGCATAGAAATAATTAACTCGGTAAATAGCATATAGCCCACTTGTCGTCTCTCGATAGGCAAATCGAGTGAATTTGACGAGTGGTGGCAAGCCACGTGTCACAGTGCGATTGGTCCAATATTGACCAGTTGACTAGAGTTGACTTTCCCGATGTCTAAACTTTGACCAGACATATCTAGAGCTCCCGATGTCCGTTTGTCACATTCTCACAGTTGTTGGAAAGCTCTCGAGATGGTCTTACCTCAGACCGACACCATTTAGGGATGTTTAGGGAACTTCTAAAAATGATCCCATGATCATCTATAATAGTGGCTGTTATAAATGATGTGCAATTGATTTAGGAAGATCTAGGAGAGCCAATCGCGTTTGGAATGATATTTGCATAGTATCTTGTAAGAGTGTTAAGTGAATATTAAAGTGACATTGAGTTGCTTATATGGACTTTTGTAGGTGAAATATTATGATAAGACTAAACAAAAGAAGATGAAATGATGCAATAAAGATATTCAAATTAAAATTAGAGTTAGAAGATAAGAAGATCCAAGACCATACAAGTCAGTTAGGGTCGTATAACACATCCTAAGAAAATTTACGGTCCTAGACATGGAGCATGTGACATGAAATCAAAAAGTTCTATATTGATGCATAAGGATGATTTACTACTTTGATTAATTAATATTTCCCGAGTTTGCATGACAAAGGAAAGTGTGGAGATGAGAAAATCAAGAAAGAGCTAGAAAGATGTACTAATTGGACTTGGAATGTGATCAATTGTTTAGTAAGGGAGCATAACCAAACTTTTCATTGTCAAAGGATATGTTACCAAAGTTGATTGTCTACGATTTGTACATTATACAAATTTAATATATGTATGATTCATTTCCACAATATTCTAGAGTAATTGTAGTTTGATATAAAAAAATACATTCTCTTTTTTAGAATACTTTGATTTTGAACTAATCTATCCAAACAAGCAAAGTGTATGCAAATTTTTTCTTAGGTTTTTTACATTTATTGAATGCATGCTCCTGAAAATTTGTAAATAAATAATTTATCCATTAGTTTGGGGAATCATATTGTTTCTACCTTTAGAGGATATTACTCAAGCTCAAGACGGGTGGGTTGCCCCCAGAATCCTCCTTTAGGATAGCCTTTTACTTGGAATGCCCTTCCTCCAAAGGATGATCCATTGTCTCCCTTGTGCTTAGTTTTCATATACGTGTGTGTGTGTGTGTGTGTGTGTGTGTGTGTGTGTGTGTGTGTGTGTGTGTGCGCGCGTGCGCGCGCGTGCGCGTGCGTCAGCAGCGTCTTGGCGTGCGCGTGCGCGTGCGCGTGCGTGTGCGCTCTAACTTATTATTTGGATAGTGCCGATATGTAGCCATTTCTCATGACATGTATTTTAATTTTTGAATTGTGTATTGACCGATGTGGAGATTAAGTCGTGAATACCAATCGATGACCCCCATATTATAGCCATCTATTGTATTGTCACCTAATTGATTAATATATGATGCATTCCAATAAAAAAAAGTAAATAATGATACAAAATTTTACAATATATTAAGTATCTACAATTTGCATTTTTACCTTTCATTTGACGTCCATTTGACTCTCACTTAAAAGAATTTTCTTTTAACTAGGAGAAGTCGAAAAATAAATTGTAATGTTTGACTATACAATGTAGTTTGGAGATCATTTTTGAGAAAGATTGTTTAGCCTCACACAATGGTGCGATTAAATTGGGGCCATTTGTCACCCGGTCGATGGGAGATTTGTGAGAAAATCTAGAGAGCAAGTAATGGAATTATTGATCAACATGGTATTACGTGAAAAATCCAAGATAAACATTTTGAGATTATTATCTCTCAATAATTTTCATAGAGATATATTTAAGATATTATCACTAATATATTAATCAAATTAAGATATTAAAATGTGAGCACATGGAATCGGGGACTAAAAGGGGTGTTTAAATGGACATGTTTTACCTAGAATAAAGAGATATTTTAATTTGGATGGATGATTTGAGATGCCTAACTCAAAATGTGAAGTTGTTTTAAGAGAAGCAATTGTAGCATTTTGAGTCTAGATTTTAAATTACTATTTGTTTAAAATGGTGAAATATGAGTTTGTCAAACAATTGAAAGAGGTAATCCTAGTTTTGGAATGAAACATGGTAGATTGATAATCATGTTCTCCCCATTCCTTTTGTAATGTTACATATTTTTGAGACCGAGTGGTGAAACATTAAATAATATCATGTAGTTTGTCATTTTTTTAATTTTCTAATAAATATATTTTTATTAATGTTACAAACAAATAAAATCTAAAAATAGATCGTTTAGTGAGCTCCCAAACTACCTCAAAATAATTAGAAGTAAATTTTGTTCAGTGTAAGATAAATGAAGCATAGTTTGTCTTTATACAATTGATTTCAAATTTTGGATGAACGTATTGAAACATACATAAAGAAAGTTATACATGTATAATAGGGACATATGAAACAATCTTAAATGTAAATAAAGAATTATACGTTTGACTAATCAAAGTATTGAAAAATTTATATTCTTAGAAATAAGAGAATTGACTTGGCAAAAATGTTGCAATTTTTTTGCAAAATGTTACGATGAAACACGGTATTTATCATGGAGGAATGTAGGTTTTTACATTACAAGTCTAAAACATTGATTCTATTATGGTTTTGTAGTTATATCCCTCAAGTTAAAAAGAGCCTTTTCCAAGCCATGGGGCAAGCTTCTCAAATTTCAAATCTACACAACATGTACACATTATATATTGTTTTATAACTATATTGCATATTATGCCAATTTAACCTTTTACATTATTTTAATTATTTTACTCACAATGACATAAAATGAACTAGAATATGACCTAATTCAAATTATAGAAATATAAACAACTAACTTCATTAATCTAAACATGAATTGGGGTAATTTAAATAACACTAGAGAGAAAAATAGAGAGATAAGATTTAACTTGATTCTACTTGAAGGATTATTGCACAATAGTTACGAGGATTGAAATTTGGGTCGAGAAGTGTTGTCAAATGATCTTGGAAGTATGATTGTTGAAATTGTGCTTGGGCAATATTGAAGGACATGGATAATAATGACATTTGGTAGTATTTGTGGATGTTGATAGTGTCTGGTTTGTCTACAAATTTTGGTGTGTTTTTCTATCTCTACACTTTAGAATGCTAGTACTTTGGAATCTCACGATATGATGTGATGAAGCAAATTTGACCTCTCATTTGTTCAACCTTAACAATACTCACTTGGACAAATGGTTATTAGCCCTAGACTTACCTCAACCTACACCCATTGCATGTGATCACTTTATTATACATCCATATACTCAAAGGGGAAGCAATGCACGTGTAGTTTTTCATGATAGTATATAAGATGCAACTACAAATTTGATATGAAATTTAGAATGGGCCTCTCTTGATCTTTCACTTGGCACCAAGCAAATTTGAACCCTTGTACATCAAATTTAGCTCGTGGACTGCTCTAGGACCACTCTTGAAATATTTGAGATGTGTAAGTCTTTTGTATAATGACCTTTAAGGTGCGTGTGAGGTGATAATGTCCCCGAGGGTCATTTGTATATGTAGGCAACTCTTTGTTAATTTCCTACACAAGTTAACTTTTGTGAATCAAGCTTAGGCTAACTTGATGAAATTTCTTATGTTTGAAAAATGATTGTTGCCCACACAAAGGATAATACTTATGGAGGCACACAATATAGATGGATGTTATTATCCATGGTTGTTGGTTGTGTCCTATGGATCATAAATCAAGTATGTAAAAATGAGAAATGTTTGTGCGAGATATAATGGTGTTCTTGTATAGGTTGTTCAAATGATTTTGAATTAATAGAGTTGGTAGATAGAGGTGACCGAGGATGAGATAAGGGTAATCGAAAATGGGAAATGCATGATAAGAGAGTTAAGTATGTGTCAATAGTCCCAAAGTGTGTCAAAAGCAATCAAAAGGTGTCGAAATTGGCATTGCTAAGTGTTTTGGACCAAAAATAGGTGTCTACATATACCCCCTTTAATCTAGTATTGAATATTAAAGGGATACATGAAAAATGTCTACTTATTTAGTGTGAATATAAGATGTGTAATCGCAATGTCAAGCCGTATTGCTTGCACACTAGCAAATATAGTTGATTAAATGTCCCTTAATAATAATCAATTAGAAATATTTGAACCATTGAAAAATATTGAAATTTTAAAGGCAAATGAATGAAATCCTGGATGGTATACAAATCAAGTTGTCATTGTTGAACTTGTTGGAGAGTGTCATGGAGTAAATATGCCCCCAAAGATGTAGCTAATGAACTAAAGAGTGATGCCCTTGTCTCGAAGGCGAGCAAATAAGAAAACACCACTAAAAATGGATAATGACGCCCTATCTCGCAAGATGAAGCAAACCATGAATGCCATGGGCGTGCAAAAAAACATGACTATAATGGAGAATGTGATAAGGTCTTACTCCCTTCTTAGTCGAAAACATGAACAAGGGTTTGCAACTAATATAACACATAATAGGGCCCCAAAATAAACCCTCTAAGGGAAAACCCATTTCCTAGCGAGAGAAGCAACCCAATGTGGAACCAATATGACATGTCTTTAATTGTTATGCAACAACAATGAGGTTAACTCCGCCAAGGGGAAGAGTGGATATTTTGCTACAAAATGAAAACCCAAAAATGTGAAAACATAGTACCATAAAATCTGAATGTAATAGAAAATGAATATGGAAGAAATCCATGTCAAATTGTCAAGTGTGATCAACTATCCCCAAATCTGAATATGAAGTCTCAAAAGCATGAAAAGTGTCTCTAAAAGTGAATATGAACCCATCGATTCGGGTTATATAGGGAATGTTTTCACTAGTTTATGAAATCGAGTTTAAGTTTGCCGTATGTTCCTCCTTTACAAAAATGCACTTAATAGGGCGGTCCCATGTTGGGGACTACTGTTCCTATTTGTATGGGAAATGTGGTCCCATGTTTAAAAAATTATTGCTGCTGCTAAAACTCAACAAAATTCCTAAAATTTCTTAGCAGCTACATTTTAGGGAGAGGATTTCCAGCCCCATTAAGCACATGGGGCACAAAAAAAAAAGTTGCTTATAAATTTTAGGGAGCTTTTGTGACACTTGGCATTTCAATTTAAGCTTCCCTCTCAATTTTTCCTTCTAATAATTTATTCGGGATTCATGGGACCATACTTCATTAGTGCTAAAGACTCCTATTTTGTCTCTGGAAAAAATAAAAATTCATGGGACCCTATTAATGCTAAAATATCCTATTTTTCTCTCCCTCGCCTGCTCAAAAAAATTAGCTTTCCCTTTGCATGGGACCGCAGCCTAAGAGTATGCAATGGTTGCCAATTTTTGCTTAGATAAGGCAATTTATTTTGGTGTGGTTATACTTTCCAACAATATTTTGGCCCACATTTGTGGCTGCAAAGTTTAACTGTGTTTTGGAAACACAATTTAATATGAAAATAAAATGTTTTTTTTTTTCTCAAATCTCAATAAAACGGTCTATTATAAAGATTTAAAGCTGGTTTATGGTTACCATTCAAGGCACGACTCATTTCAAAATTATAGACCTGACATAGGCACAATATCACCAAAGGGCCATTGAAAATGACAAAGGTTGGTGTACAGAAGTTTCAAGAGATGCTCTCCCCATCATCTACAAACATTGGATTGATTGTAAGCCCTTCTTTCACATCTTTTTGCCCAAGCATCCTTCGGTTGGTTGTTTTCTTCTCAGTGTACCTCTCCTCTATCTTTTTCAAATTTGGAGCTCCTGCTCCAGCTTATCATCCTAGACGTGCAGGTTCCCTGAAAACAGTTCAACCCCATGACACCTCCATGATATCATGAAACAGAGCTTTTAAAGATACCCCATCAGTATATATGGGTGGTGATGAACATTTCACACTATACATTTGATTTTATGAAGTTAACAGCATCGTCTAGATCTCTAAACACTATTGAGAAACTGGAAATAAAACCTGATCCCTTCTTTATCACTGCAGGTCTGACATGGCGCACTATAGTATGGTGATAGCCACTGTTTACAGAGTGGTTCACATGGCATTACCACTAATCGTCATGAGAACATTGTCCTTGTTTGAAATGATGGGACTGAATTGCATCTCTCACAACAATTTGTCTTGCAACGCTCTTGGACATAAACTTGGTTGGTTCGTGGCAGTCAACACATACTCATGGTTTTTGGTGATGAATAGTTATTCCAGAGGGCGTGTTTAACAATCCAAATGCAATTGCCAACTTCGCACTATGGTGACAGAGAAATAATTCTTTTCCTTCTCCTCCACGTCACCCAGTATATGTTTCATGTCTGGAAAATGCCCTGATACCTTCATCTCCCAAGACAACTTTTCCAACTTTGCATAGATCTCCTGCGTCTGTGTGTGATTCGTCTCCTACACAAAAAGCATGTACCATTTTGTGGCTTTCGATCCAACTACATCCAGGAATCTTTTTAATTCCTCGATCTTTCATCAATCTTCTCACCATTTGAACCTCACCCCACCTGCCCACTTCTGCATAGATGTTTGACAAAAGGACATAAGTTGCAGCATTTTGAGGATCCAGCTCCAAAAGAAGAGTTGCTGTAAATACTCCTAATCCTATATTCTTATGTGCTCCGCAGGCACCAAGCAAACACATCCACACAACCACCACAGGTTTAAATGGCATTTTGATGATAATGTTTAGAGTTTCCTCAAGATAGCCAGCACGGCCAAGAAGGTCAACCATGCACACATAATGATCAATTGTAGGTATAATGCAATAAGAGTCACTCATACCATTGAAGTATTTACAGCCTTCATTCACTAAACCCGCATGGCTGCATGCTAATAAAACACAAGCAAAGCATGCATGGTCAGGAGATGTTCCAGAGTGTTTCATCTCTTCAAAGAGTTTGAGAGCATCTTTGCAAAAGCCATTTTGTGCATATCCTGCAATCATTGCAGTCCACGAGAACACATTTTTATGGGGTATTTTGTCAAACAGTTCACGTGCCTTGTGTATGCTTCCACATTTTGCATACATATCTAAAATGGCACTTGCAACGGCAACATCTGATAAAAATCCACTTTCGATTATGCTTAGATGGATGTCCATACCCTGCTCTAAAGCTCCCATTTTACCACAGGCTGGGAGGATGCTGGAAAAAGTTGTGGAGTCTGGCTTTAAACCTGACAATTGCATTTCCTTCAAAGCTTTTACAGCCTTTTCAACAAAGCCATTTTGTACATAACCTGCAATCATTGCAGTCCATGAGAAGACGTTTTCAAGGGCATTTTGTAAAACAGTGCACGTGCCTTGTGTATGCTCCCACATTTTGCATACATATCTACCAGGGCACTTGCAACTACAACATCTGATAAAAATCCATTTTTGATTATGCTTTGATGAATTTCCATGCCCTGTTCTAAAGCTCCCATTTTGGCACAGGTTGGAAGGATGCTAGTAAAGGTTGTGGAGTCTGGATTTACACCTGACAATTGCATTTGCTTAAAAGCTTCCACAGCCTTTTCAACAAACCCATTTTGTGCATATCCTGCAATCATTGCATTCCATGATACCACATCTCTTTGAGGCATTTCTATGAAAAACCTTGTAGCCTTGTCGAGATCACCATTTTGTGCATATCCTGAAACCATTGTAGTCCATGAAACCACATTTCTTTGAGGTGTTTTGTCAAACAAGCCGCATGCCTTGTGCATGCTTCCGCATTTTGCATACATATCTATCAGGGCATTCACAACTAGAACATCTGACAAAAAACCCCTTTCTATTATGCTCTGATGGATGTCCATACCTTGTCTTACAGCTTTCATTTTGGCACAGGCTGGAAGGATGCTGGCAAAGGTTGTGGAATTTGGCCTGACACCTGCCACCTGCATTTGTTTAAAAGTTTCCAAGGCCTTTTCAACAAACCCATTATGTGCATATCCTGAAATCATTGCAGTCCACGAAACCACGTTTCTTTCGGACATTTTTTCAAATAGTTTGCATGCCTTATGCATGCTTCCACATTTTGCATACATATCTACCAGGGCACTCGTAACAACTACATCCAACAAAAGTCCCTTTTCCATTATGCTTTGATGGACATCCATCCCTTGTTCTACAGCTCCCATTTTGGCACAGGCTGGAAGTATGCTGGCAAAGGTTGTGGGATTTGGCTTGACACCTGCCAATTGCATTTGTTTAAAAGTTTCCAGGGCTTTCTCAACAAACCCATTTTGTGCATATCCTGCAATCATTGCAGTCCACGAGACCACATTTCTTTCAGCCATTTTATCGAATAATTCACCTGCCATTTGCATGTTTCCACATTTTGTATACATATCAACCAGGGCACTTGCAACTACAACATCTGACAAAAGTCCCTTTACCATTATGCTTTGGTGCATGTTCATACCCTGTTTCAAAGCTCCTATTTTGGCACAAGCTGAGAGTATGCTAGCAAAGGTGAAATGATCAGGCTGTTCACCTTTTTGTTGCATTCGGTGAAACAGTGTCAATGCTTCGTGAGGATATCCGTGTCTTATGTAAGCTGCAATTACGACATTCCATGAGAAGAGGTCTCGTTCAGTCATTTGGTCAAACACTTGGCGCGCATCAACTAAACATCCGCACTTGTCATACATGCGTATGAGGGTATTTTGTAACAGTTTGTGTGCGGTAAAATTAAAACCCCTTTCGCTGATGTGGGAATGGATTTGCTTACCTTCTGAAAGGGTTTTCTTGGAAATGCAGGTCTGCAATAGTTGAAAATATGTAGAAGAGTTTACAGGCGGATTGTGTGTAGTAAGCAGAATGTGTAGCGCCTCTTTCAACCGACCTTGTCTACATAATTCTGTGAGATTGAAATTGGCAGTGAATGACATTGGCATCGGCCTTGTGTGATTATAACTGAAGCCTTGGAAATGTGCATTGTCATTCAATCTACTTTCTCCACAACGAGAATGAAACAAAGTCTTCGTCTTTGTTGTCAAAAATGTTTTTGCGTTATTATTATTTAATCATGTCGATAACAACGGTAGAAAGGAATTGGATGTTGACACAGAAATGCAACATGCGAAGCCCTGTTGTACAAAATCCCAGTGATTTATAGTAGAAAAAAACCGGTTTTGAACATGGTTTGTGAGCAGGAGCGAGCAAGGAAGCAGAAGAGACATTGGCGTCCTTCACTAGTTAGTTGTGATGTCTCTTGTATGTTGCATGAGACAAGGATGCTAAGTACAGCATCTGGTTTTTACCCATATCTGAATTAAATATGAGGATCTGGTTTATTCTTATATCTGAATTAAATATGGCGATAACTTGAAAGTAGACAATTTGACTATTTTGTTTCAATAAAATATATTTGGAAAAATTTGAAAAATAATAATTTCTCAATTTTCCTTCCAAGATTCAGATTAGAAAACCTGATAGCAAAACATGAATGAACATTTTGCAAACTTACTAAGATAGCCCATGGTTCAAGTAGTTGTCCTTGTTAAGAGCTTCGTTGTCGCTTTTGGTCCCATAGACTGCGTAGTCTTATGGATGTTATAAAAAATAATAATAATCATTCATTCATTCATGTACTCATTAGTTGTCGTATACATTATTTTGTTGGATCACAATATATATTAATCAAGTAGAAAAAATGTACATGGTTACAATAAAGGGTGGTCGGTTAGTAGTCACAAACTAATCTTTATGATGGCAAATACATCACTAAAAAACAAAAGTATGTCGTCGGAAATGGATTCATATCAACATAGTTTCAATAAACATATCAAAACACAAACACTCGATAACTAGGTGATAACTAGGCCATTATTAGGTACTACTGAGTTGTGGAGTTGAATTGCTTCACAAATATCTTATTTACAACTTGCAGGTTTACACAATAATCGACATCAGTCAGTGATGACATATGTCACCTAGCAGACCAACTGGCATCGGTTACCTGTGCGTGAAATGTTTTTATTTAGAACACAGGATTAGATCTAACCTTTGATTAAAAGGTGATCTAAGGGTTGTAATTACATAGCTAAAGTGCCCTAAGTTTGTATATGCTTATATAAACTAGAAAACTAGGGTTGGATGAAAAAAAAATGAAGATCAAATGAATTATAAGAAAGAATTCTTGGAGAGAGAGAGCTCAGAGAAGCTTGTAAGAGGAAAAGTATTGTACATCGTGTGAGGTGTGGAAGATTGCATATATTCAATTATATATCCTCTGGAATAATATATTGGTTGTTTCTTGGTGGACATAGCCCACATTGGGTGAACCACGTTATATCTTGTGTATTGTTTCTTTTGGTTTATTTCCATATTTATTGCTTGTATGCTTAAATCTGAATATGCGTCTGTACAACTGGTGTGATTAACCCCAACAACTGGTATAAGAGCTTTTTTGTTTGAGGATTTTGTGTGTCGACAAATTTACTCACAAACAGATTTCTGATTGAGTGGGAGCTACAACAATGACAGAAGATGCTAAATACAGAGTTGAGAAATTTGACGGCCGTAATTATCAATTATGGAAGATGCAGGTGGAAGATTATTTGTATCAGAAGATCTGTACTTAGTGTTGGTTGAGAAGGCAAGACCTACAAAGATGACTGATGAAGAATGGAAGATTCTTGACAGAAAAGACTTTGGGGTTTATAAGACCGAGTCGACAACATTTGTGGCTTCGAATATTACCGAAGCAACAACCACGATAGAGTTGATGAAATCTTTAGCTAATTTATATGAAAAACCTAGTGCTTCAAATAAAGTTTATTTGATGAAGAAATTATTTAATTCTAAGATGCAAGAAGGTGAATTTGCATCAAGTCATTTGAATGATTTTCATTCTATTGTAAATCAATTAAAATCGATTAATATTCCATTTGATGATGAAGTGAAAGCACTTTTATTCTTATGCTCTTTATCTAGATAGTTGGGATAAATTGGTAATGGTTGTTAGTAATACAACGTCTACTACTAATATTTTAAAGTTTGCTGACGTGGTTAGTATAATCCTGAATGAAGAAATACGCAGGAAAAGTACAGGAGAATAATGCTTTGAATGTAAAAAGTAGGGGAAGGCAGAAGGAGAGATCCAAGAGCAAGAATAATGGGAAATCAAAGTCTAAGAATGACATATCTAAATCCAGAGGTAAAGGAATAACCTGCTGGAATTGTGGAAAGAAAGGACATGCAAAGAAGGATTGTTGGTTCAAGGAAAACAAAGAGAATGTACCAGAGAAAGGTAAATAGGCAAATGTTGCATCTTCAGAGGTAATGCAAGATGCCCTTATTCTCTCCTTGGATAATAAAATTGAATCATGGGTTTTAGATTTAGGAGGTTCTTTCCATGTTAGCCCTAATAAGGGTTATTTCGAAATTATGTCCACATAATTTTAGTCATGTTTATTTAGGAGATGATGAACCATGCAATATTATTGGTAAATGAGAAGTTCATCTAAAACTGATAATGGAAATACATGGATATTGAAATATGTGAGGCATGTGCCAAGCCTCGAGAGAAATTTAATTTTTGCATGACAACTAGGTGAATCTAGTTGCATGGTTACATTCACAATCGACTCTTGGAAGGTTACCAAGGGATCTCTTGTTGTAGCAAGAGGTAAGAAGGTAGGAACATTGTATTTGTTTACTTCTATTATTGATTCCTTTTACTGTGATCTCTACTTCAGATTCAAATGCAAGCATGTGGCATAATCGACATGGCCATATGAGTCAAAAAGGAATGTAGATCTTAAAGGCTAAGGCTAAGTTATCAAACTTAAAAGATGTAGATTTTGATTTTTATGAGCATTGTATGTTTAGAAAGTAAAAGAGAGTGAGATTTCTCAAAGTTGGGGCAACAAAGAAGGATCAAAATTGAAGCTTCTCATATGTGTGGGGACTCGCCTAGGTAGCTTCTCATGGAGAATCCCAATAATATGTGACTTTCATTGATGATGCCACAAGAAAAGGTATGAGTTTATTGTATTAAGCGTAAATATGATGTTTTTGAAACTTTTAAAAGATGAAAATACTTTGTGGAAAATGAATCAAATTCAAAGTTAAAATTTCTTAGATCCGATCATGGTGGTGAGTACTTTGCAAAAAGGTTTCAATGATTGTTGTTGAATGAATGGAATATGCAGAGAAAGAACTGTTCCTAGAACACCACATGAGAATGGTGTTGTTGAAAGAATGAACAGGACAATCATGGAATGTGCAAGAAGCATGAGGATACATGTTGGATTACCTTTGCAATTTTTGGGAAGAAGCAATAGACACAACAATTTATTTAATTAACCATGGGCCTTCAAGTGCATTGGATGGTGGAATACCAAAAGAAGCTTAGACTGGAAAAGAGGTAGATCTTTCTTTTCTTAGAGTATTTGGTTCAGAAGCTTTTGTGCATGTTGATAAAGAAAATAGAAAGAAGTTGGATGCTAAATCCAAGAGATGTACTTTCATTGGTTATGGCTCTGGTGATTTCGGATTCCATTTTTGGGATTTAGAAAACTATATTATTGTTAGGAGTCGTGACATTGACTGGAATGAAAAGAGAATGTATAAGGATCAAGTTTTGGTACCCAAAAATGAACCGGTTGAAAAGTTTATGGATGAAAATGCATTCTCGGATTTAAAAGTGACACCTACAAGTCTACACACAACCGGTGTTGGTTAACATCGGATCGACATCTGCTAAACCAACGTCCGTTACAAAAGAGCCGACCGACGTCGGTTAGCGAGCAATCGTTGGCTGCACAGGTGACCAACGTCGGTCACTGTTTGAGATTGATACAACTTTATAGAATGGGCGAGATTGAGCATCCGGTACCCCAAATCTCAGTGAGAAGATCACAAAGGGTAAGTAGACCTCCAAAAATATTTTCATCTTCCTTATCTTATTTATTATTTCCGATAGTGGTGAACCGAGAGAGTTATGAAGAAGCAATGTAGGATGAGACCCACGTGCAAAGGTGGGAGCATGACATGGATGAGGAGATGGACACCTTGGAACAAAACCGGACATGGATTTGACTAAGTTTCAACAGTAAAATAACATTGCGTAACAAATGGGTTTACATGATCAAGGAAGAAGAGGGTGGATAGAAAAGATATAAGGCAAGGCTTGTAGTAAAAGGATTTGCACAGAAATCAGGTATTGATTTTGGTGAGATATTTTCTCCTGTAGTAAAAATGACTTCTATACGTATTGTATTGAGTTTAGTTGCAGTAGAAGATTTACATTTAGAACAACTTGATTTCAAGACGACTTTCCTTCAAGGTGATTTGGAGGAAGAGATATATATATGCATCAATTGCTTGGATATGAAGTCAAGGGTAAGGAGAAACTTGTGTGCAAGTTGAAAAAGAGATCAGTATGAGATCAAGCAAGCCCCAAGGCAATGGTATATGAGGTTTGATAGTTTCATGCATGAGCATGGTTATTTGAGATGTGAATCTGACCATTGTGTTTATTTCAAGAAGCTTGAAAATGGAAGATTTATTATTTTGTTATTGTATGTGGATGATATGCTTATTGCAGGATCTAGTATGTAGGACATTGTTGAGCTTAAAAAAGTTAGCTCATACATTTTAAATGAAGGATTTGGGAGCTACAAATAAAATCCTTGACATGTAAATTCATAGAGACAAGAAGAACATGAAGTTATATTTGTCTCAAGAGCACTATATCAATAAGGTGTTAGAAATGTTTAATATGTAGAATTCAAAACTTGTAAGTACACCTATGGCTGGACACTTCAAATTGAGTAAAGATCAATGTCCTATATCACATGAGGAGGTCGAGTACATGACACAAGTTCCATATGCTTCAGCAATTGGAAGTCTTATTTATGCTATGGTTTGTTGCACCAAACATTGCACATGCGAATGGGAGTTGTGAGAAAATTTATGGCCAATCCAGTTAAAGAGCATTGGAAAACAGTCCAATGGATTCTCAGGTATTTGATAAGGACATCCAACATGCAGTTATGATATGGAGGGTCAAATATTTCTTTATACGGCTATGTTGATTCATATATGGCTGGAGATTTGGATGGTAGGAGAAGCACCACTGGATATGTATTCACAATAGGTGAGACGACAGATTAATGGATTTTGATATTGCGAGAAGGTTGTGCCCTTGTCTACTACAGAGGCCGAATATGTTACAACTATAAAGGCTAGCAAAGAGATGATATGGATGAGTAGGTTCATGGAAGAGTTGGGAAAGGAACAAGAGGATTACAGATTGTATAATGATAGTCAAAGTGTGATTCATCTGGAAAAGAACTCAATGTTTCATTCAATAATGAAACATATTCAATTGATATATCACTTCATATGGTAGGTGTTAGAGGATGGGTAGCTAAAACTAGAGAAAATTCATAGGAATAAGAATCCTGCGGATATGCTAACAAAGCCATTGACAAAGGAGAAGTTGGATCTACGCTCCACTTCTATTGGTCTTCGAATTTGAGACTTGAAGAGAGAGAAAATCCAAGGAAGAGGATCCAAGGATGGAGTTCTACGTTCTGATGCAACAATTTATCTCCAAGTGGGAGATTGTTGAGATGTGGAGCTGAATTGTTTCACAATCAAACAAACAATATATGTGGCCTATATGTGGGTATATGTGGCATATATCTCATAATCAAACAATATATGTGACCTATATCTCATAATAAAACAATATATATTGTGGGTATATAGCCTATTTGCAGGATTCTAAGGTTTACAACCCCGCATAGTGTATATACGATTACGAGATTGCTTTTTTACAGGCCCTAAATCATTATTGTAGGATCCCTACAAGATTTATCCAGATCTAGGTATTTTTAGACCTGTGAAGGGCATTTTCACCTGTGGTAGTGCTTTACATGCATGTTCGGACCTGCAACAAAGTTTCCAACAACCCATACACGCATTGAAGATCTAGCTTGGGTTACTATTTTAAGTCTCACGAAAAATTGTTTCACATGCATATCTGTGGAAATTTTAGAGCCACGGTGAAGATCTTCGTGATCCAACATGACCGCATCCCGTGTATAGAAAAAAATAAATTTTGTCTCACTAACGACCTTGGCGGAACAACCTTCTGTGTGCGGGGTGGCTAACATCGCCCCTACAACCCTTGGTGTTTTTGGCCTTGATCCACGCCCGACACATGCGAATAGAAGGTGCTTATCTTGGGTTCATCAAAACCATACTCTTTTTTTTAAAAACTATATTTTTTTGAAACAATGCATTTCAAGTTTAGTGCAAATTTGTTTAAAATAGGGATTATTTACGAGAAATAATTATTGTAAAACTTTTGATTGGTAGCTCAATATTGAGTGCCATTTTTTTACAAAAGTTAAATATTTTTCATTTCCCAAAGCATTAGACCTATTTATTTTTTAAAACACACTAAGTTATAAAGTGCCACATTTTGGGAGGATTTTTGCAATGGATGATGAAGAAGATGATGATCACTTGGTTCATTTTTGGAAATCTATTTTGAAGACCAAAGGGTGGGGCCCGATTTGGTAGGAGACCAAACCCCCATTATGACTTGTTTGTTTCATTTCTTCTTTCTGCAATAAGCACATTTAGTGCATGTGTTTCTCTTGAGAAGAATTTTGTACATGCATTGTAAATGGGTATCTAAAAAGGTGCCTATTTGTCGGAACCCATATTGAGAATCACTGTGTCTTCCTTGTAGCAGTTGTGAATTCCCGTAGTACTCTTTGAGCATGACATGTTCACACAACTTCTCCATTCCTCTGCAGTGTTGACTTTGTCCTCTATTTTTTTGTGCTCGCTTGGCCAACCGATGGTTTTAAAACAATATTGGACATATTTGTTCGTGCAAATTCTACTTATTGGAGGGTAATCTTTGGAGCAAGTTCTACTTGTTGGAGATTCTTTATCAGTGCTTCATCAAATTTTGGATTCTTATTAGGTTGTCTTATTTCTTCCCATTTCATCTTTTTATGTACTTGGGTACCTAACATGGCCTTGTTGTCAGGACCCAATTCTTCTTTCCATGGTGATCCACTCTTCATTGCATCTACTGAGCCACAATGACTCCGGAGGTTACTTTACAAGATATCGGATGGCTATCGGCAATTGTAGCTTCGAGTGGGGCTTTCTAGTCCTACCTTCTCTTCTTTGTCTCTCTTTTGGGGGGAGTTTTTTTCATTGGGTTTTCTCCTTTTACTCTATCTTTGTGAGAGATGCATTGTACGTGGGTACCTCATCAAGCCTTGTTGTCGAGACCCACTTTCTTTTTCCACTACCCACCTAAGTTGTGCTTATGGGGGGTGTTAGTGTAGGATATTCATTTTCCTTGTATTTGTTTATTTACTTGGAGCTTTCCTACACTCATGGGATATGCTTGCTTAGGTGTACCAGTTGTGTTGAGTTAGCTTACTAGTTGTGTGGAGTCAACTCTACTTCTAATATTAGTTAGTGAGAGTTATTCCCAGTGATCTTGGAGGAGGTTACACATTTACCTCTTATATGTACATCTCTTGCATTATTCTACTTGATTGTATTGAGTTGGAGCAATTTCTGTGTTATTGTAATTATCTCTCTTGTATTTTCGTAATTTGCAATCTTGTATGCTTGCATTTTTTTGTCTTGGAACAATTCACGTCTCACATCATTCACTGTGCATTCTTCAAACCAATAGATTCGTGGTGCTTATCCGATTGGGAGAGGCCACATATATTGTTTCATTATGAGATATGCATGAATTGGTTGCATTGTTATGTTGATGTCTTTACGTTGAGTTATGCCAAGAGGCGTTCTTACAATAACAACCATGGTTATAATGGAGTGAGTTCTTAACTCTTATTCTTGACGTTAAATTTGATACATATTTGGTTGTCACGTGAGAGTTCATCCATAAATTTGACTTCCATTGGACTACCACTTACATTTTTTTTTTTTTTTTTTTTTTTTGGAGAAGTCAATAAAAAAATAGTAATATCTTGGTCATATAGTAATGTTTGGGCCCTTTTTTCTTGAATATATTTTTTCGAGAGCAATATTATCGCAAAGCGATTAAATGAATCAATTTGTCATAAATCAATGAGAAATTAATGAAGTTATTGATTAAAGTGGTATGTGAAAAATCTAAGCTAAGAACCTTGAAATTGATATCTATTATTTTTATCACTATAGTTTTGATATACTTATACTATACTAGCATAGCTAGATAAGTGTCTCAAGACCGATATCTCTCAAAGATATTTTATATAAATGTATTTAAGATATTTATACTACGTAACAACTTTATGAATCAATCATCTTGTCTGCAATGACACTAATATAAAGGACTTAGAGATATTATGATTCATATACCTAATGTCTTTGGCTACTAAATTTTATATTATTTCCAATTTTTTTTGCTAGCTACCCATATTGGGTACCTTCTAATAGTACATGTGATAAATTGAAAAGGCTTTTGAAATCGGCCTTTTTTATTTTTTGAGTAGTGCATTTGATTTCATAGTAGCGTATATGATGATCATACTAGTGTTTTTTTATAAGTAACACATTTGATTTCATAGTAGTGTATTTGATTTAGCCATAACACCTTTGATCATGGTAGTGGCATTTTGTATTTGGGAGGATGCATTACTAATTGTGCATTTTGGTTTTGTGATTGTAGGAATTTGTAAGTACCAATAATTCTTTGTAATATTAAAAACAAATTTTGATAATTTACATAACAATCCATTTGTCAAGTATTTTGATCCATGTTAATTGTCGCATCCCTTCTATATGGATTTAAAAATCCAATACTTGTTTGATTCTCGATGATTAAAATGACATGCTTAAATTGGATAATTATTTGTTATGATCATTTTCAAATGTGGAAATTAGCATGCTTATTATCATTAGAATTTTAATGATTTGGACTAACTACCTTCTTGGTGACATGAGGTGGATGCAGGAGAAGGTACACCCTCATTGAAACGGTAAGGGAGGGCATCATCGAAGAGAGGTTGTTAGATTGAGATATTGAACTTAAAACAATGAAGGTAATATGAGAACCAACACACACCACGAGATTGGGTAACATTTAGTTTACTTGTGTGATGTGTGACTTCTTTATGTTTTGTTTTTTTCATCTATTTGGTTGATATCGATAGCCGATGAGCGGATTACATTGATGTGGCTAAACGTGACCGACATAACCATAGGCGATGAGCGGATTACGCCAATGTGGCTAAATACCACCGTATAACCCGACCATCGTACATCACTATTAATACGATGTTGCGAGTGAAGGTTTATTCCTTTTATAGGCAGTTTATTAGACTTATGGATATAAGTCGAGAAAATGTAACAAGACAAATGGACCATGTTTGTGTGTTATATTCACTTGTGTGTGGATGATGGTTGATTGATATTATAAAATATTCGTTATGAATCTCGCTAAATTTTTCGTTATCGTGGAATGGTCTACGTATAAGTTGACCATGGCATGGTTGTTGAAATAATATAATATAATATTCATTATATTAAATCTAAATTGTTGATTGTGGTTGTCATGCATATAGACTTGGCCACTTTGCATGGAGCTTTAGCTTGGTTGTTAGATAGTAAGGGGGAGATAAGTGTTGTTTTTAATTTTAAATTTATAAATAAAACATGCACCAATATTGAATCATTGGGCATGTTGACTTAAGTGGAAAGATACGTAGGGAAGTGGAGAGTTAATGGGAAGTTGTTTTGATTTTAATTATTAGTAATGTGGACTTTATTGGCATACATGTGGTTTTGGGAGCAAGAAAAATGGGGAAAGAGGAATCAAACTGGGGTTTGCATGAGAAAATGGAGGAGGCACGATTGGAGGCGAGTGTATTTATTTTTTTGGTTTATTGTGGATATGGTGGTTTTTGCTTGGACTTGGAGGTTGGAGCATTGGAAATTTGGAAGGAAGATCAAGTTGAAACTGGTAGAATAAAGTTGGACAACGTTTTTAACATGCATGGTTTTTATTTCTTCTTATTCTGTTACTTTGAAAATAAGTTGGAAAGGAAAATTTGTTGTTAAAAATGGAATGCATTGTTGAAATTTCACCCATTTATGGGTCTATGTTTTGAAAATGGATATATGGATTTATACCCATTTTTGGGATTTTTATTTAGTATTTATTTTTTACTATGAAAACGTTTTGCAAAGAGTTTGATTCATACCCATTTCTTGGCCTAGTTATTATGAAAATATGTGGCTATTAAATCATTTGCCTTTGGCTAAATTTTTACCCACTTTTGGGCCGACATGTTTTGTGCATTATCTAGGTGTGAAACATATTTGTGGAGGTCAATTTTTATATGTTTGTTTGTACTTGCTCAAATTATAGTGCTAGGGTCACCTAGGGTGGCACCATGGCTATCTCGGATCTCAAATTATATCAAGTGCAATTAAAAATGAAGTATGTGGGACTATTTAACTTTGAAATATATAATTTATAAATAAAATATGCACCGATATGGGGCTAAAATATGAGTGCATATTTTAGCCCCATATCGGTGCATATTTTATTTATAAATTATATATTTCAAAGTTAAATAGTCCCACATACTTCATTTTTAATTGCACTTGATATAATTTGAGATCCGAGATAGCCACGATGCCACCAAGTTGACTTTTTCAACTATAGTTATTACACACTATTCAAGTCACTCTAATCTATTTACTATTTAACTTATACACAATATATCTTGAGCACCTTCTATAAAAAAAATTAGCATCGTTGGTGGTGTTGGAATCATTCTTGCACCATATTCCATGTTAATACATTTATTCTACTATTTAAAAACCACAAAAAAATTCCTATAAATATAATTTTGCACATTGTTTCTAAATTTTTCGACAACTCTCTCTTGTTAATCACATTATATATGGTACAATAACAATCTCCCTTTACTTCAATGATGTCAACTATTTCACATCAATTTTACTTTTAGTTCAACCAATTTAATTCTCTCATCCATCTTACTCAAATTGAAACACATATCGCTTATTGTTATTCAAGCTACACATTCACACAAGGGAGTATAGACTAAGCTAGTCAATAACAAAATGATGTTGGTCCTTCAAGTAGGGAAATTAATTTCGCCCATGGATTCACAAGCCCATAAATAACCCCTTATGTTTCCAAATAATGTCTTGAAAGTATTACATTTACTAGAAAGATTTTGTAAATACAAAATCCCATTATAAATCATAATACATGTGATTTACCAAATGATGTAAATTCATGAGTAAACTTATCGAAACAAATTATGTTAATTCAAAAGTTATTTCACAAAATACTTTGGATCACCCGGTAAGTATGAAAGTGTGTACTATTTATAAAGAGGCATACCCTAGGATCAAAGTAAATCTAACAAGTATGAGACTGGTTTATACAAGATGTTACTCAAAACAAAATTGTCACCGCTTCTCTTCATGGAATAATATGGACCTTTTTGTACAACCATATGTTCTACAAGTTCTTACACAAGTTGAGGATATGCTTATTGCCCATGTCAATCCAATACCGTAAGTCATCCATAAGCCGGTGGTCAATACAAGTATACGGGACATACTTGTAGTTTTCCACAAGACATAACTTCAATTGCTACATATCTTCCCTGACGTGCTTTGGGACCTTGATATTTTGATTGTTAGAATAAATGGATCTCAATCAAAACACTAAGTTTTTTTGGTAAATAAATCACATGTATTAGATTCTCTCTAATATAAAATACCATATGATACATATTGCAAGGATGTTGAATTATGTAATGCTGTAATTTCAGAACTACCTAAATAATAAATAGACATATCTCACAACCTCCAATTTTAGAGATAATGTAGATCAACTTCTTGGAGACTCCATAGGAACATATATTGAAGAAAATCACCATCAACCATTATATTTTATTGTTAGAATGGGAAATGCATGTCGTGAAATGGAAGAAGGAAAATTATTGAAAATGAAGGTCCTGGGTGATTAATAGAATTAATTGACCCCAAATTGGTTTATCTCCAATCAACGAATATAACATTGAAGGTTTGTTTGACATTGTATTCCCTACATTATTTCCAAATGGGGAAGAAAAATGGTTGCAATGTCAAATAAATAATGTGTATCCATGAATATTCTCTACATGTGATGAAATGCCATGAAAACATATTTGGTAGCCATCAAAGATTCCAGTATTTCTTGTTAAACCTTATATTGAAGCACCGAATCTAGGCCATAACCTCATTGTTTGTAAAGAAAATTGTAGCTAATAATATACCTACTACTACCAAGATCTTTGTCACCATTTTTAGAGATGTCAAATGACAAGCTTCCAAAACAAGTAATACATTATGCAACAAATATTAGAGGGAATATGGCATATTGGAGAACATGCAAAAATGAATCGATATACATGATTACATAGTTAGGTTTCCCAATGTTCTTCATTATATTATTCGCAAATGGTTGTGGATATTATGAAGGTACATATATGGATTGAAGTGTTTTGATAATTGTTTTCCAATGTTGTAGAAAGGTTTGTACAAGCTCATAAAGGAACATCTTTACCAGAGCTTGATGAAGTTGTATGATAATAGTATTTTTTTAGAAGTAGTAGATTGGAGTACGTGGAGCGGCCATGATGGATATCTTAGCCTTAGTAGAAGGTGTTGGATTGGGTGATTCGATTGAGAGGGATGGAAACCTTGGACTTGCTTTGAAATGGATTCTTAGGGTCTTGTGCACGAGCTCTAGTAGTTATATGTACTATGTAAATTTTATGAAGCGAGGCTTTCCTAAAAGAGGCCTCGCCTTTGGTAGATCCGGATGCAAATGATGGTTTGGGTGTAGTGGCTCTAAGTGTTTGATGAGTTATTTTGATTGGTTTTGCGATTCTAGATCTGTGAGAAGAATTCCTTTATTAACAATGCTTCAATGGCCACATGAAGGGATTTTCATTCCTCGGTAGAATGTTACGATGTTCAATGATAATCAAAAAATTCTTTGAAATTATATAATGAAGGTTTCCACCCTCGAGATCCAAATGGCTTAAGAGGAGGTAAGGTTATGATGGACTATTGGATAGGACTTTCAAGGATTATCATGTATAATTTCCTTTTAAAGTTGAGGTTGAGGGAACTGGTAGTTATTTTGATGATATGGGTGTTGAAGGGATTGCTTTCTATGTGACACCTTTAGGTGCTTGTTGGGAACAATCTTATACTTTTAAATAGTTAATTGGAAATTTCAACAAGGGGTGTGGCCCCAAGATAAAGGGATTTGATTTTGGATTCTATTTTGATGATCATGTGCTATGATTGTTAATTTCAAGGACAAAGGGATGGGTGTTCGGGTAATGGGTTTCTTAATATTGAGCATGTGGTGTTGGGTAACGTGATTGTTATAAGAGATTTTCATGTATTATATGATAGGTTTCTTTTCCAGGGCTTGTGAAGAGCTTGTAGATGATTTTGAAGTGGGAGAAATGGATGTGGATAGAATTGTGGTCTTGCAAGCGGCAAGACTAGGAGAAATATGTGATTTAATAGATGCTTAAGGGGTAGAAAAATAATCGTAGAAGATGTGGTTGATTCGTTTGTTGTTTTTGTGACATAATCATTTACAAATGGTTCAGATAGTGCTTCGTGATAGGGGCACTTGGACACTAAAGGTATAACTATTCCTTGATTGTGTTGATGGTATGATGAGATTGAATGGCGTTAGACTATGGTTGACTAGTAGATAGAGCATGGTTTGGAACGAGTTGTTTGAAAATGTCCAAATTATGATTTGGAGGTGCATTTGGGTTATCCAATTATAACTCACCTTTGTTGAAAAGGTCTTGAAGAACATTTCTAAATGAGCGACACATTTTGATGTCGTTACCCTTGACCCTAAGGTGTTCGTAATAATCATTCTCTCATACCAAATGGTTTTAAGACAGATGTTTTGATGGGGTGGATAGGAGGAAGGGTGATCATACATGTGGCTAAGATCTTGTCAAAAATTGTGTTGTAAGATTCACCAATGGGCATATAGTTACGTTGAGGATGGGTGCATTATGAAGTTGAATGTTCTTTAGAAGTGGTTTTCATGACAATCACATTTGCTGAAGTTTTAGACTTGTCATGACTGGAGGATGGTTTGAACAAGGACTTGGGGTTAGGATTATTTGATCTGATTTTAACTCTACCATTATCAAGGACATGAAGTTTGAGTTTGAGATCCATAGTGAAGGCTTTGTCTAACATTTGGAAAGATTAGATTTGTAACATTGATGATATATGTTTGACGTAAAATCAAGAAAATAAATCGATTAATTATGTCTCTGGGAGGGAAAATGATAGTTGATTAATAACACCCTCTGGGTGGGCAAAGAAATCTACAATAAACCTGTCCTCGAATTTTTATGGCATATAGATCGGTGATGGCAACTTTACAAGAGATATTGATTGAGAAGTGTTCCAAGAAGAGTTGTGCGAATTGTGCAAATGAGAAGAGTGAGTATTGGGGAATACTATTGTACCAATCTAATGTAGGTCCAACTAAGGACATGGGGAATTTTCTTAGCATGAGGTCCTGGTCATGTGCAATGAGGTAACAAGCATGTCGAAGGCTCGAATGTGTTGTTGAGGGTCTTCTTTGCTATAGAATTTGAGGAACTTAGGAAGTTCCCAATGTGGAGGATATGCTTTATATGGTGCTTGATGAATGGATGGAATCATTGTAAATTTTTTTGTAAGATAATGTGTTCTTGGGAACCATAAAGGAAGCTTCAAGCATGGATATTATGTTCATTAATACCTACAAGGGGTCATTTTGTAATGGTTTTTGTTGAGGATTGGCTGATGAATGGCACAGGTTATTTATATGTAATGGATTTGGTTGTGTATATGGCTGATATGGTAGAGAGATATTATGGTGGAGGTGAGTAACCATAGGGATTTTGTATGTTGGGTGTGAAACTAAGGGTTATGAGGGTTGGATGCATTAATATTGGATGGGCATTGAAGTGTTTAAAAGGGGTTATGAGTATTGGGGTAGATGTTGAAATGGGATAAACGTGTGGATAAAAGGTTGGGACTATTAATGTATGTGTTGGAAGGGAATGTAAGTGTGGATAAGGGGCTGGGATTGTTGAGGTATTTGGTGAGAGGTTTTGTGAAATAGGACGGTTGATGACTGTTGTGAAGAGGGGTGTACACTAGAGATAAAGTTGGTATTAGTGAGAGGTTCTAACGTTGGGACATACATGACCACATTTTGAAGAGATGACATGGGTTGTTGAAGAGGAATAGAGGTGGATGAAGATATATTGGTGTTGTTTTGAGATGAGGCAGAACCAAATGAGAGATCTGGTGAGGACGATGATTTTTGATTGGTTATGTCTTATGAAGAAACAACATTGAGATCGAAAGTGATGATGGGGGCTAAAGATGCAGGATTATATGCTTCCGATCCACTAACAATAGAATAGGGATGGATTTTTTGGATGATCGACTTATGGTTAGGATCAACAACCCGAGAAAATTTGTAAGTGGTTTTGGTGACAAGGGGTCATTGTTTATGTGTAGATTTCTAAAGGACACCCAAGGCTATGTAAACATTAAGGGCGACGAGGTTTGAATCTAGAATCTCAGTGAAGACTAGATCCCCACTGTTGAAGAAAGGAGGACTCGATGGATCGGGGATTTATGATTTGGTGGATTAACTATTGGGAGAGTGAGGGGTTCTTGGTCATCTACCGAGGGTGATCAATGTTGGTTCATGATACATGTAATTTTCTCAAGACGAGATTGAAGGTTTTATAAGGAATGTTGTAAATGCTTATCCATGTTTTCGAGTTTTGTTGATGGGATCATTTGTCAAGTTAGGACCATGAAAACAAACAATCACTAAAAAGAAAAATAAACCTAGATGGTTGATTACAATCAAACAGACAAGTCACACAAGAAAATTTTGATTATCTTAATTAATTTAGAAAAGGTGAAATGTGAAAAATGGTTTAGAGGTCCTAGGAAATGGAAATCTATGGTTGGTTTCAAGTGATGTTAAAGGATGGAGTCCTTGATATAACCAAAGGTATGTGAGACCTGAATTTGTGTTGGTGTCGGTACAAGGTGTGATATTGGGGCCTACCCCCTCACTTCACGATCCCGCAATGATAAGGGTGTCAGTGCTTAGCCGATATACCGCCCACCAACTTATTTATACTCGGCTAGAACACCGAGTCGATTATCCTCTTAGTGATGAAATCCAAGTAGGTCCACCTGGGTAGGAGTGTTTTGATGCAGATTGTATTTGATGTGATTTGGTTGTGTGTGAGGGGAGTTAAGTGAATGTAATTTGTTAACCCCTAATTAAACTAAGCGACCAAGAAAATATGACGGTTTGTTTTAGATCCAAAATGAAATGTTAATTCGATGAGGAAAATAGACAAATGCAATGCTTTGGAAAAAGGCAAGTAATGATCGAAGAAAGCATACATGTGATTGATTTTTCTTTTTGATATTTAGCTTAGTTGGAATCCGAAATGCAGACACTCAAAGAAGGAAACCTCTTGTGGTTAGATGAAAACAAAAATTAGAATAGGAAATAGGTTCAAAGGAAAACTAATCGAGTAATCGGAACAATCCATAGAGATTCGGGCAATTTGTAGGCATCGTGGGTGATTCACCAAAATTGCTAGTGATTTACTAGAATTGTTGACGATTATAGAGAAAAGAACCAAATAATGACTATAAGTTAATTTTAATGAAAAAGAAGGTAACGATGGTACCACCGAGCGTACAGAGAATGTATTATGTAGTTTTCAAGAAATGTTATTAAGTAGAAAGTACTTTAAACTCGAAAATAATATGGTTTAACGATACCTTTGCTGTGTGAGCAATATCGGGACGATGAGATGTGAACAATGAACTAGCACTCCTCCCTTTCACCGAGGAAGAGACCTGCAAGTGAGACAGCTTAAACAAGATATATTAGACAAACAGATAATGAGCTACTTAGAAAAGGCCAATTCTAGGAATCCAAAGGGACTTCCTTGAAGGATGTCAACTCATTTTGATACAATTAAGTGATTTTGAAAAGAAAATAAGATAGATATCTTGATGATATAGAAGATAGATGACAAGAAAGTTATAACTCAATATGAAAGAGAAGACCTTGTTCCCTTTCATAGGTGGCCTAAGCTAGGGTGGCAAGAATCTAAAGATCTTGAAGTAATTGTACAAAAAATATGCAATTGCTTGTCAAATCTCATCAAGGATCTCACACTTTGTTATTCGATGTCTTTAAGGGTCGATGTAAATCAAATGGCGCACAAAGTTAGTTTGTGGAGGATTTTGAAATTATGCCACATGAACGAGTATTGAATGATTGGGAGATCGTAGATGCTTGTCAGTGAGATTTTCTTGAAACAGTCATCTATAATAGAGACATGCTTACAAGTAGACAAATTAAGTCCAAATATATATGTAATAATTGATAAAGTGTAATGATTTGATAAAATTGACTAAATTAACATAAATCATAGGTGATTAGGGATAATCACTAGCGATTGGGGGAATCGTCGGTGATTCCTGTAGAAAAATTTGATTACTTGCTAAAACGTAAAGCTCATATAAAATAGAGACCTAAGTGATTGTTTTGTCTTAGTTTTGATGTACAAACGAGAATGGAAAGAAGATTAGACAAATACTAGAGTACCTTTGATATGAAACCAATGCAAAGTGCTCATAAAGACTAAATGAGTCTGTGATGTTGATCTATTGATGATCTAACGGTGTGAAGAGGATCTTGAGGACTCATGGATGCAAAAAAAATGTGTGATGGCTTCCTGGAGTGATAGAGTCTCGTTGTAGGGCTTGAAGATCGTTGGGGTGACATGGTTTCTTTCACAAGTTCAATAATTTGAGATTGAAGATACTTGAAACAAAGTTTTAGATCCTATTTATAATTGCGGGTGATTTGTTAGAATCACTAGTTATCAGGGAAATTTGGAGAAACCCCTTTGAAAGTTGTTTTAACTGCTTCCAAAACATGGATTTCGGGTATAGGGATGAGGATAAATGGTTAAGGGAGAGGTTAGGAGGTGATCTGGAGGACATTTTTAGTGCGGATGTTCTCTAAACCTTCCTAAACTATTACAATGTGAAAGATAAAGCCGAGATTTTTCCTCGCTATAAATAACTCAAAAATGGAGCTCGTATACTAAAGATATTGCTCATTAAAATTTTCACCCTGACCGGCAAAATTCGAGACTACACGTAGGTCTGCCGACATGGATGCGTGCACACCCGCTAATTGGACTAATCACATTGCAGAAAAGTGGAACATTAATATTGATCAAAAAATTGGGTTTGTATGCTAGTCTTCAACACTTGTGTTCGGATAGGCGGGCCTCGCTATTTGCTGGTTGGGGGCCCTCAACTAGGGTCAACACACTTTTTTTATGGATGGGTGCCTTTGCCACCAATTCTTCATATATCATTGTAATGATATTGTATATGTATGCCACATTGTGCTTCGCACGCGTTGCATGTGGGATTTTCATTGCGAGGGTGAAATCATTTACATTGTTTCAAGATAGAGTTAACTCGATAGTTCGACGAGTTGGGCATTGATTGGTAACACATTGTCTATGGGTCGAGTTAAATTACATGGTGGCCAACTCACCACATCTCGATGAGATCTCTTTAACCCGAGAGCCCACATCTCGGGCTATCTGAAAAAAACCAAGGCTCCATACTATACTTAACATGCCAACAACATATAGCCAACAAATCAATATTCAATTGAATATCCACGAGGCCACATATACGTGGCATGCCAAAAAAACCACCGTGAACCATTTGGCAAGTCAAAGTAACAACCAATGCCTATGTGGCGATCAATGACATAAATTTGTTAGGAAATAAGGGATAAAATATGCGGAATAATCCCTCACAGAATTGCAACAGTAGAAACTAATATGCAGAAAATATTATAGATCTCAAATAAAAGTGCAAAATAAAATAACACAATGCAAAGAGATAATATTTAACGTGGTTCACCCAATTTGGGTTACGTCCACAAAGAATCACTTGCTCAGATTTTATTATAAGCCACCTCTCTCTCAATACAATACCCAAATCTGTTTGGAGCTATGCTCAACAAACTCTACATAATTCACACCCGAATTCAAAACACATCTATAATGTTACATATCCACCTACCATATGCATAAAACCATATAAGTAGACAACTTCTTAAGTAGTTTTACAAAACCGTGGGTATCAAAACCATGGGCCAAAACCGTCCCATAAACCTATGGGTCAAAAATCCCACCCATATGAGAAAAGCACATTTCTGGTATATCTAACACATTTTAAGGCAAAAAAAATAAAAAAAATTGGGGTGCGCCTGGAACTCAGTGAGAAAACCGTGGAAAGTGTATAGTACTCTTAGTGTACAGTCTTCAACACTTTCACACATGAAAATAGGCTCCACAACCTAATAATCTCCCACTTGGAGACTAGTTTTCCTCTGAGCAAGCTTCTCAACCCTTCACTAGTTTCCATGAAGACCAACCAAAGTGAACACAGCTTCATTTTTCCCTTGTGACCACCTTGGTCATCATGTCTGTAGGATTCTGATTGGTATGAATCTTCTCCAACTTCAAATTATCTTCCTCCAAAGTTGTCCTGATGAAATGGTACCTTAACTATATATGCTTCGTCCTAGAGTGGAAAGCAGAGTTCTTAGCTAGGTGTATAGCACTCTGACTATCACTATGAAGCTTTCCTTCATCCTACTTATGCTCCAACTCCTCAAGTAATTGTTGTAACCAAATCATTTCTTTGCTTGTCTTTGTGGCAGCAGCATACTCAGCCTCCATGGTTGACAAAGCCACCACTTTTTGTCGTCGTGAAATCCAAACTTCTTTGTTGTCCCACCTACAATGTAAACATAACCTGTCATGCTCCTCATGCTGTCTACATCTCTAGCCATATCTGAATCTATATAATCACAAAAATTGGTGTCTGATCCACTATAGCACAAAACTTTCCCCATGGTCCCTCTCAAATACTGAAGGATCCACTTTCGCATGTAAGTGATCTCTTCCTGGATCACTCATAAATCTACTCACAACTCCCATTGCATGGGCAATATCAAGCCTAGTGCACACCATGGCATACATCAAATTGCCAACCTCGATGAGTAAGGTACCTTGGACATCTGGTTTCTCTCTTGCTTTGTCTTGGGACACTGCTCCTTTGATAAATTGAAATGTCCTGCCAAAGGAGTCCCAATCGGTTTAGCATCTTGCATATTAAACCTCTCCAAGACCTTCTTAATGTACTCTTCCTGAGATAAATTCAGCTTCTATTCCTTCCTATCCCGAGATATCCTCATACCAAGGATTTGTTTGGCTGCCCCCAAATCCTTCATAGCAAAGGATTCACTTAGCTACTTCTTGAGTACTTTTATTTCCTGCATGTTTTTACCTGCAACCAACATGTCATCCACATACAAACACATGATAATATAACTGTCATCCTCAAATTTCTTTATATACACGCAATGGTTAGAATGACATCTAATATAACCTTGCTCCATCATGAAGCTATCAAATTTCTTATACCATTGACGTGGAGCTTGTTTCAAGCCATACAAGCTCTTCTTCAATTTGCACACCATCTCCTCTTTACCTTTGACCTCATAGCCCTCTGGTTGCTGCATATATAGTTCCTCCTCCAAATCACCATGGAGAAATGTAGTCTTTACATCAAGTTGTTCTAAGTGCAAGTCTTTTGCTACAACTATTCCTAGAATAGTTCTAATAGAAGTCATTTTTACTACATAAGAAAAAATCTCATCAAAATCTATACCTTTTTTTCTGCAAACCCCTTGACCACCAACCAGGGACTTGTATCTTTTCTTTCCTCCTTCTTCCTCTTTGACTCTGAACACCCACTTGTTCTATAATGCTCTTTTGCCTTGGTAGCTTTACCAAATCCCATGTCCGGTTCTCCATGAGAGCCCGATGCTCCTCATCCATGGCTTTCTCCACTTCTTCCCGATATCTACTGTATTGCTTCATCAAAGCTCTCTGCTCTCCACTATCAATGAGTAATAAATAATAAAGAGAAGGAGAAAAATGTTTAGGTTCTCTTCTTACCCTAAAAGACCTTAATATAGGAGTTTGGGGTTCTATTGAGGAGGTTCTGAACTGATTCATGTGTCATTTTCCCATCCTAAGATCCTCTACTACTGCATATTCTTTCTTTGATTCTTCCCTATTTTCCTGCAACTACTGCTTATACATGACTTTCTTATTAAATACCACATCCCTAGATCGAATAATTTTCTTGTCCTTAATACTCCAACATTTATATCCAAAGTCATCACCACCATAACCAATGAAAGTACATTTTTTTGATTTAGCCTCTAGTTTGGTCCTATCATCCTTGTTTATATGGACAAACACCTCACATCTAAAGACTCTAAGAAATGAATAATCAACTTTCTTACCATACCAATCCTCCTCAGGTATGCCTTCATTCAAGGCACTTGAAGGTCCTCTGTTTATCAAGTACATAGATGTGCTCACCACTTACGCCCAAAAAAAGAAAGGCGGCAGTCCTTCATGTAACCTCATGCTCCTAACACGTTCCATTATTGTTCTGTTCATCTTTTCTGACACCCCATTCTACTGCAGAGTTCCTAGAACCATCTTTTTCTTGCGGATTCCATTCTTAGAACAATAATCATCAAATTCATTGCTGCAATACTCCCCTTCATTATTTGACCTGAGACATTTTAGTCAAGACGTGTTTCATTCTCTACCAAGGCTTTCCATTTAACAAAAGTGTCAAATACATCAGATTTGTTTGTAATACAATAAACCCAAACTTTCCTTGTTACATCATCAATAAAAATAACATAATAACTTGAACCCCAAGAGAGATGATACTTGAGCCGGCCCCCACACATCAGAATGCACCAGCTCTAACTTACTCTCTTTCTTTGTAGGTCCAACCTTGAGAAACCTTACTCGCTTCTATTTCCCATATATGCAGTTCTTATAGAACTCCAAACATGTTTCTATATATCTGGGCAAATCCTTCTTTATGATCTCCATGCCCTTATGGCTCATATGACCAGAGCTTATAGTGCCACAATGTTGTATATACTTATGAATTCACAAGATTACAAACATTAGTGCTATAAGTGGTTAAATACAAGGTTCCAACCTTCTTACCTATTGCCACCACAAGAGTCTACTATAAATATCACAGTACAACCATCACTTCCCAACCGCCCCACCGACATCAAATTTCTAATTAATGTAGGCACATGTCTGACATCCTTCAATAGCCAAGTATTCCCATTCTGCATTTTAACCTGAATAGAACCTTTTCCAACTATGTTGCAAGGCTCATCATCACCAAGAAAAACATGCCCAAAATCTCCTTGAACATAATCAACAAAATAATGCCTATGTGGAGTAGCATGGAAAGAAACCCCCGAATCTAAAACTCAAGATTCAATAATATTGTGCAAAGAAAGAATTAAAGCATCCTGACATACATTACCCGTTACCACATTTGCCTCCTTGTTTTCTTCCTATTGTTTCTTCTTGTCCCGAAACTCCCAACAATCCTTCTTTGCATGCCTAGACTTTCCAAAGTGCCTGCATACTATTTGGATTTTGGATTTTGACCTTTCCCGATCCTTTGATTTTCCATGGCTTCCTCTATTCTTTTATCTCCATCTAGTTTCCACTGTCAAAGGATTCCCTAAAGTAGAAGATTCCCCAGAGCTTTTTCTTCACATTTCCTCGCTTAGAATCACCCCTAGAACATCCTCAAAGTTTAGTTTTGAGTTAGTTTGGAACCGATTTGCTTCTTGTCATTACAGTGCTATTCCAACTCTCACGTGAAGAGCACAAAAATAATGAGCCCTAACTTCTTCATCAAATTCTATTAGAATCAAAGCTAGCATATTTATAACCATATTAAAATCATTTAAATGATCTCGATCTTGAACCACTCTCGAGACATCTTCATATTAAACAAATTTTTCATTAAAAATATCTTATTTGAGGCAGAGGGTTTTTCATACAACTTCCTAATGCATCCATCGGTTCTTTTGTAGTCTTTTCCTTTGAAACATTAAATAATACTTGAAGATGCAAGACATAGCTGAATTGTCCAAAGTGCCTTCCTATCCAACAAATCCCATTATGCATCTCATCATGCTCGAGGGTTTGTTCACCTTCTTAGACAATGAAATATAAATATCCTTCGATAAAGGTAATCTTCCATCTCGCATCTTCAAAGACTCGAAATTCTACCCGTTGAATTTATCAACCCCCGATCTTTCATCATCTCTACCATAGCTCCCACTCAAGTTAAAAATTTTCCTGCGAATTCAACACTTCAAAGACAAACCAAACCAGAGCTCGATACCAATTGTTAGGAAATAAGGGATAAAATATGCATAATAATCCTCATAGAATCACAATGATGAAAATAATATGCGAAAATATTACAGATCTCAAATAAAAGTGCAAAATAAAATAACACAACACAAAGAGACAATATTTAACGTGGTTCACCCAATTTGGGCTACGTCCACCAATAATCACTTGCTCGAGATTTTATTACAAGCCACCGCTCTATCAATACAATACCCAGATCTATTTGGAGCTATGCTCAACAAACTCTACAAAATTCACACTGAATTCAAAACACATCTACAATGTGACATATCCACCTACCATATGCATAAAACCATAAAAGTAGACAATTGCTTAAGCATTTTTATAAAACTATGGGTATCAAAACCATGGGCCAAAACCGTCCCATAAACCTATGGGTCAAAAATCTGGCCCATACGAGAAAATCACGTTTCCCGGTATATCAAGCATGTTTTAAGGCCAAATTTTTTTTTGGGGGTTGTGCCCTTGAACCCCGATGAGACAACTATGGAAAGTGTACGGTATTCTTAGTGTATAGTCTTCAACACTTTCACACATGAAGATAGGCTCCACAACCTAACACAGGCCACCTACGTGGCTAACTAATCTAAACCACAACAGAATGGACTAAGACGTGGCGAAGGGCTAAACATAGCGAAGTGACCCACTTAGTCGGAAAAATGCAAATGTATGGCCATAGCCACAAGATTATAAGGTGGCCCACCTATTTCAAACTCTCTAACAACTAAACCCACGCTTAATGTGGGATTTTCCCCACAATAGTTATAATCGTCCGCAAAAATGGAGAGAGGAGGGGGTCAAATTCGTGACCCACGATTAGCTTAAAAATAGCTCTCCGCCAACACACCAAAGGGGTTCAATGAGTTATAAAACGAGCTTCCTACTACTTAAACACACTTTGGACAATGACTGGCGGATGCGGTTTGGGGTAGTTTATAGAGATTTTAATTTTTGGGGCACTTAGAGTCATATACTGAGACTTCACCGAACTAGAGACGTGTTTTAAATTCCAAGACGAAAATGGTGATGTCATCATTTTTCCATGAAGTGCTATAGTTTCCTAGTGTAGGGGTTTTTCTGACTTAGTTGCATGGAGAACGCATTGTGGAGATCTTGCAGAGCCACAAATGGATTTGAGAACGTGTTTATGAGAAATTGCAGAGTTCTGAAAATATGAATCAACTCATTTACAAGTGACAAAGGTCTATTATTCACTTCGGAAGGTAAAAATCATACTTCAAGTGATATTTAATAGATCAATTCACAAGTAAAGTGAATCCGGAGACGTAGCCCAAGTGGGTGAAATATGTTATCAAGTTTGTGGATTTTGGTGATTTTTATTTGTTGCTTATCATTAGATTTTAATTTCAATAAGGGAATAAATAGTTAAATAAGCAAAGCAATTAACTCGTAGAATTCAATTAAATTTAACTTCTTAATCATTTGTCCACAATAGAAAAAATGTATGCATAAATCAATTTTGGATGAACCAATCATAATGATATGCATTGAGAATCATATTTTGATCAGATTAAGGAATAATAAAAGCGAGTAATGAATTTTTAATTATTTCTCTTAATCACGAAAGTTGATGCTAAAGGAAAAAATGATCAAACAAGAGGGAAATTAAGTCAAGTGGATTTTAAAACACTATACAATGAATCCATAACCATCTCTTGATCGATTAAAATCAGATTTTGAAAGTATCCTATAAAATTTTAAAATAGTACCTATGGGGTAAAAATTGTTTATGGATTAATTGTTTGGTATCAGAGTTGTTTTAGCTCAGTACTCGCTTTCAGTTGAATTTGATTTCAGCGTGGTTTTGCAATATGGGCTTGTCAATCTTTTCATTTGCCATGTCTAGTGTTTTGGAAAGTACATGTGTTGCAGGAAGCCATGGGAAAGCCTTGAAGAGAGAGAGGTTGGAAGAGCTTGAAAAAAAAGGAAAATTCGGAAGAGAATGCATTCCCGAGATGCCGTTTGTTCTCCCTTGAGGAATAGATTGCCAATTTGAAAAAGAGCTTGAGTCCAAGGATGAGCTCTTAATGGTATTACAATGTGGTGAACCAAAGAAGGGGGTTCCTTCCACTACAGATGCATCAACTATGACAAAGAATGCACTGTAAGTATTGCACCACATAATTCCTCTTCCCATTCAGAGTTAGATTCAGGTATTGTTCTAAGTGAATTTGAAAAACACACAAAGGGCATTAGATCTAAATTGTTAATTAAAATGGGATTTAATGGTAATGGCCTTGGTAAGAACAACCAAGGTATATCTAACCCAATACATGTAGAGGAGTATTCTCATTTTGCGATTCAGTTACTCTAATGGCGAGAAAATGGAAGTTGGAGAAGGATCCAAAACCACTGAAAAAAGACAAGCTTATGACAGAAAAGTGTCTCCCCTAGCATTTGGTGAATCATCGTCAGAAGATGGATTTGGTAAGAAATCACCAAGAAGAGGTATTGATATTCCTCCACCTCTTGATTACCATAAACATAAGGGAAATGGTAAAAATATTGATCCATTATTTCAATTTAAGAAATTTGGCAATGATATGCAGAAAATGTGGTATAGTTATCCATGCACGTTTTGTGGGATGTCTAACCATTGTGTAGCCAATTGTAGGAAATGAAAATATTTGTTAGAAAATATTTTGAGAGATCACTCTCCTAAACATGGCTAAGAGAAAAGCAGTTTGGGTAAGTTTCCTAAAAATGTGGACAAGAAATTTTGTAATCATTGTAAAAAGAAAGGTCATGAAATTGAAAAATGTTGGCAATGTCCTAGAAAAGATTGGAAAATTGTTAACAAGGAAAGAAATTTTAAACCAAAAATTGTAAATATGATCCTGCAGTGGTTTAGGAAAATACTGAAAAGATCAACCACCTAAAAAGGAAAGTTTGATTAAATTGGTGGGTAAAAAGTTTCTCAGTTATATGTTTGCATATTTGTGTTAATTGATGATAAGCATGAAAATCTTCAAATCATTTTTGGGATTCCTGTTGATTGTAAAAAGGAAAAATTTGCATACATACATACATACATACATACATACATACATAGATATATATATATATATATACACATATATATATATATAGCTTTGATTTTGATGAAGTAACCTGAAGGGGAAATCCAGGTGATAGGTTTATCATACTTGGATAATTTTCTCTTGAATATGGGTTTTGGAAAACTTCATTTTTGGACAACAACATGTACAATTATTTCTTAGGGGGCATGGTCAGTTGATCAATATGTCTACTTTGGGAAAACATGTATTCAGAGTGTGTTGTTGTTAAAAGTTGTGCAAATGTATCTAGTGGCACTATTTGTAAGTGTAACTATTATACAAACCTTTTTAGCCATGCATGATTTTTGCACATTTTAACTATTTTAGGCTCTAATATTTGTAACCATCAAACATGGTTGCAAATAGTGTGTACAATTATTGCATTAAGAAACTGTTACACATGTTGTATTTTTCATAGTTGGCGGTGGTGCAGGATCAATGTACAACCAATGAATATTACATTTTAGTTGTCATATCGATGCACTATTGGCCATAGGTTATGTTATTTATTAATGGAATTTTGATATATATATTGAAAATTTTTAAGATTACCATGCTATAAATTGGGTTCCATGTTTGTGATATGCAAGAGGACCTATTAGCAATTCAATTGGGTGAGTTTCCTTTTGGGGACCAAAAGGGTCTTATTGGGGAGGAGTGATCTGGATGATTTTTTTAGTGTATATGTTCCCTAAACCTTCATAAAATATTACAGCAAAAGAGTGTTCTCGAGATATTTCTGTCGATATAAAGAACTCGAAAAATGGAGCTCGTATGCTAAAGATATGGCGGTTGAAATTTTTCGCTCAACCGGAAAAATTCAAGGACTACACACAGTCTATTAACATGGACATGTGCACACCCGCCAAGTGGACTAATCACATTGCAACAAGTGGCACATGAAGATTGAGAAAAAAATAGGTTTTGGATGCCGATCTTCGACACTCATGTTTGGAAAGGTGGGCTCCACTATTTGTTGGTTGGTTGGGGCCCCTCGGTCGGGGTCGACACACATTTTGTATGGAGGGTTTCTTTGCCACCCGAGTTCTTCATATTATTATTGTAATGGTATTGTAAATGTATGCCACATTGTGCTTCGCACGTTGCGCATGATGATTTTCATTGCAGGGTTGAAATCATTTGCATTGTGTCAAGACCAAGTTAACTCAGAAACTCGACGAGTTGGGCATTGATTGGTAACGCATTGTATATGTGTCAAGTTACATTGCATGGTGGCCAACTCGCCACACCTCGAAAATCTCTCTCTAACAACCAAGCCCACATCTTAGGCTATCCGCAACAAACCAAGGCTCCACACTATACTTAGCATGCCAACAACATACAACCGGTGATCAACATTTGATCAATTATCCACGATGCCACATCTACATGACATGCCAAATTAACCTGCGCAAATGTTTGGTGAGTCAAAGCAACAACCAAAGTGCCTACGTGGCAAATTAATACCACATGCCACCTATGTGGCTAACAATCTAAGCCACAACAGTAACAAACTCAAATGTGGCGAATGACTAAACATAGCTAAATGATCCACGTGGTCGAAAAATAATGCAAATGTGTGGCCACAACCACAAGAATATAAGGTGGCCCACCATTTTTTAAAGTCTCCAACTAAACCCGTAGTCAATGTGGGATTTTCCCCACAATAGTTATAATGGTCGGAAAAAATGGAAAGAGGAGGGGGTCAAACTCATGACCTGCGAGTAGCTAAACAATAGCTCTTCCAACATGCAAAAGGGGCTCGAAAAGTTATAAAACTAACTCGTTGCTACTTAAACACACTTTGGACAAAGGATCAAAGCTAGAGGTAGATTGGGGTATTTAACAAAGATCTTAAATTTTGGGGCAATTAGTGTCATTTTCAGGACTTCATCCGAATGGAGGAGTGTTCTAAAGTCCAAGACGAAGACAGTGATGCCATCCTTTTTCCATGAAGTGTTATAGTTTTCCTAGTGTAGGGGATTTTCCTACTCATTGCTTGGAGAATGCACCATGGAGATCTTGTAGAGCCACAGATGGATTTGAGAATGTGTTTATGACAAATTGCAAAGTTCTAAAAATTTGAATCAACTCATTTGCAGGTGAAAAAGGTAATTATTCACTTCGAAAGGTAAAAATTATACTTTAAGTGATATTTAATAGATCGATTCACAATTAAAGTGAATCCGGAGACATAACCCAAAAGAGGGTGAAGTCCATTATCAAGTTTGTGGATTTTGGTGATTTTTATTTACCGCTTATGATTAGATTTTAATTTCAATAAGGGAATGAATAATCGAATAAGAAAATCAATTAACTTCAAAATTGGATTAATTTGAACTTCTTAATCATTTATCCACAATAGACAAAATGTGTGCACAAATCAATTTTGGATGAACCATTCGATTGAGGAATAATAAAATCGATTTGTTAATGAATTTTTAAATATTTATCTTAATCATGGAAAGTTGAGATAAAAGGAAAAATTGATCAAACAAGAGGAAAATTGAATTAAGTGGATTTTAAAACACTATACAACGAATCCATAACCATCTCCTCGTCGATTTAAATCAGATTTTAAAAGTATCCAAAGAAAAAATTTAAAACAAATCGAGGGGTCAAAAACTATTTATGGAACAAGTTTTTGGTATCAAATCCGGTTTAGCTTAGTACTTGCTTTCATTGAATTTGATTTCAGTGTGGTTTTACAATCTAGGCTTGTTGATCTTTCCATTTGCAGTGTGCAATGTTTTGGAAAGTACATGTGTTGCAGGAAGCCATGGGGAAAGCCTTGAAGAGAGAGAGGATGGAAGATCTTGAAAGCACAAACAGGAAAATTCAAGCGAGAATGCATTCCTAAGATGTCATTTGTTCTCCCTTGAGGAACAAATTACCAATTTGAAAAAGAGCTTGAATCCAAGGATGAGCTCTTGATGGTATTACAATGTGGTGAACCAAAGAAGGATGTACCTTCCACTACGATGCATCAACTATGACGAGAAGAATTCACTGTAAGTATTGCACCACATAATTCCTCTTCCCATTCAGAGTTGGATTCAGGTATTGTTTTGAGTGAATTTGAAAAGCACACAAAGGGCATTGGATCTAAACTATTGATTAAAATGGGATTTAATGGTAATGGCCTTGGTAATAACAATCAATATATATCTAATCCAATAAATGAAGAGGATTATTCTCATTTTGCGCTTTTGGGTTACGCTAATGGAGGGAAAATGGAAGTTGGAGAAGGATCCAAAATGCTGAAAGAAGACAAGCTTCTGAAAACAAAGTGTCTTCCCCATTAGCATCTGGTGAATCATCGTCAGAAGATGGATCTAGTAAGAAATCACCAAGAAGAGGTATTGAGATTCCTCCACCTCTTGTTTACCATAAACATAAGAGAAATGGTAAAAATCTTGATCCATTATTTCAATTTAAGAAATTTGGCAACGATATGCAAAAATGTGGTATAGTTATCCATGCACGTTTTTGGGATGTCTAACCATTGTGTAGCCAATTGTAGGAAAAAAATCTGTTATAAAAGATTTTGAGAGACCAACATCCTAAATAGGGCTTAGAGAAAATTTTTGGGTAAGTTCCCTTAAAATGTGGACAAGAGATTTTGTAATCAATGTAAAAATAAAGGTCATTAAATTGAAAAATGTTGGCAACATCCTAGACAAGAATAGAAAATTGTTAACAAGAAGCAATGTTAAACCAACAATTGTAAATATGACCCTTGCAGTGGTTGAGGTAAATATTGAAGAAGATCAACCACCTCAAAAGGAAAGTTTGATTAAATTGGTGGGTAAACAATTTCTCAATTATATGTTTGCATAACTGTGTTAAATGATGATAAGCATGCAATTTTTCAAAGCATTTTTGGGAATCCTGTTGATTGTAAAAAATTAAAATTTCACACACACACACACACACACACACACACACACACACACACACACAACTTTGATTATCATGAAGTAACTTGAAGGGGAAATCTAGGTGACAGGTTTAACATACTTGGATAATTTTCTCTTAAATATGGGTTTTGGAAAACTTCATTTTTTGGATAGCAGCATGCACAATTGTTTCTTAGGGGGCGTGGTCATTGATCAAGTATGTCTATTATGGGAAAACATGTATTTAGAGTATGTTGTTGTTTAAAGTTGTGCAAATGTATCAAGTGACATTGTTTGTAAGTGTAACTATTATACAAACTTTTTGTAGCCATGCATGATTTTTACACATTTTATAAGTTTGTATTTTAGGCTTTAATATTTGTAACTGTCAAACATGGTTGCAAATATTTTGTACAATTATTTCACTAAAAAAATATTACATAGGTTGCATTTTACAGAGTTGATAGTGGCGCAAGATTGGTGTACAACATATGATTATGGCATTTTAGTTGTCTTATTAGCTGCATTTAGTGATTGGCCATGGGTTATGTTACTTCTTAATGAATTTTTGATATATATATATATATATATATATATATATATATATTACAATTTTTAATCTGACCATGCTATACATTGGGTTCTATGTGTTTTTGATATGCAAAGGACCTATTAATGAGTTTAGTTGGGTGAGTTTTGATTTGGGGACCAAAAGAGTCTTATTGGAGGAGTGATACAAGGAAAATTTTTAGTGCAAATGTTCCCTAAAACTTCCTAAAATATTACAATGCAAAAGAGTGTTCCAAGAGCTTTCCGTTGATATAAAGAAATAAAAAAAACAGAGCTCGTATGCTAAAGATATTGCGTGCTGAAATTTTCACCCAAGCTCGCAAAAATTCAGGGACTATGCTTAGGTCTCGTTGACATGGACGTGTGCACACCCACCAAGTGGACTAATCACATAACAAAAAGTGGCACATAAATATTGAGAAAAAAAATTGGGTTTTGGATGTCGGTCTTCGACACTCGTGTTCGAGCAGGTGGGCCCCACTATTTCTTGGTCGGGGGTTGTCGGCCGTGGTCGACATACTTTTTGTATGGAGGGGTGTCTTTGCCACCAATTCTTTATATTATCATTTTAATGATATTATATATGTATGCCACATTGTGCTTCTGAAGGTTGCATGTGGGATTTTCATTGCAGGGTTTAAATCATTTGCATTTTGTCAAGATTGAGTTAACTCGACAACTGACGAGTTGGGCATTGATTGGTAACGCATTGTATATATGGGCCAAGTTAGATTGGATGGTGGCCAACTTGCCACACGTTGGTGAGCTCTCTCTAACTCGCCAAACCCACATCTCATACTATCCACAACAAACCAAGGCTCCACACTATACATAGCATGCCAACAACATACGGTTGTTGGATCAACATTCAACTGAATATCCATAAGGCCACATCTACGTGGCATGTCAAACAAACCCTATGAACTGTTTGGTGAGTCAAAGCAATAGCCAACACCTACGTGGTGGATCAATGCCACAGTCACTTACGAATCTAAACCACAACGAAATGACACTCAGGACGTGGTGAAGGGCTAAACATAGCCAAATGACCCACATGGTTGGAAAAACAATACAAATGCATGGTCAGTAGCCACATAATTATAAGGTGGCCCACCTATTTTTAAAGTCTCCAACAACTAAACTTGCGGTCAATGTGGGATTTTCCCCACAATAGTTATAACAATCAAAAATGGAGGGAGGAGGAGGTCGAACTCGTTACCCACCAAAGAGCTAAAAATAGCTCTGCCAACACACCAAAGGGGTTCGGCGAGTTATAAAACTAGCTCGCTGCTACTTAAACACACTTTGGACAAATTATTGTGGCGAGAGGAAGATTGGCGCGCTTTACAGAGATCTTAAGTTTTGGGGCACTTAGAGTCATTTTCAGACTTAAGACTTGGAGAAGTGTTCTAAATTCCAAGATGAAGACAATGATGTCATCCTTTTTCCATGAAGTGTTATAGTTTTCCTAGTGTAGGAGTTTTTCTCGACTTAGTTGCACAAAAAAGAATGCACCGTGGAGATCTTACGAGCCACGGATGGATTTGAGAACGTGTTTCTAACAAATTGCAGAGTTCTACACATTTGAATCAGCTCATTTGTAGGTGACAGAGGTCTATTATTCACTTCAGGAAGGTAAAAATTATACTTCAAGTGATATTTAATAGATCGATTCACAATTAAAGTGAATCCGGAGATGTAGCCCAACTGGGTGAACTCGGTTATCAAGTTTGTGGATTTTGGTGATTTTTATTTGTTGGTTATGATTTGATTTTAATTTGAATAAGGCAATGAATAACTTAATAAGAAAAGCAATTAACTGTAAAATTGGATTAAGTTGAACTTCTTAATCATTTATCCACAAGAGAAAATGTGTGCATAAATCAATTTTGAATGAACCGATCAGATTGATATGCCTTGAGAATCAACTTTGATTAGATTGAAGAATAATAAAATCAATTGTTAATGAATTTTTAATTATTTCTCTTAATCACAGAAAGTTGAGATTAAAGGAAAAATTGATCAAACTAAAGGGAAATTGAGTTAAGTGGATTTTAAAACACTATATAGTGAATCCATAACCGTCTCTGATCGATTAAAATCAAAATTTGAAAGTATTTGGTAAAATTTTAAAATAGTACCCGGGGGTAAAAAGCATTTACGGATCATAGGAGGTTAGGGTAAAAAGGGTTAGGATAGGTTAAGGATGGTTAGGAGGTTTGAGGGAGTTTATGGTAAGTTTTGATAGGTAAATATGGTTTACAGAGGGTGAATAATGATTTTATGGGGTGAGTGAGTGAATTTTTGTGGAGCCTATTTTCATGTTAGAGTGTGGTACACCTTCTATGTGTTACACTCGGGTATTTTTATGGCGGTCCCGCTCGCCGGTGAGCGGGTCAGGGGGTTCGGGGTGAAGCCCCCGAAGCAAATTTTCATGGGTGGTTTATTAACCCATGGGTAATGGGTAACCATTATGGGCTGTTTTTGGGCCCATGGTTTTTGGTACCCATTGTTTTGATACCCACGGTTTTTTGCCCATGGTTTTGATACCCACGTTTTTGCCCATAGTTTTGATACCCACGGTTTTGTATCAAATTGCTTAAGCAATTGTCTATTTATATGGTCTTATGCATATGATACAGAGACAAGCAAATATATTGTAGATGTGCTTTGAATTTGGGTGGGAATTTTGTAGAGTTTGTTGAGCATAGCTCCAAATGGATCTGGGTATTGTATTGAGAGAGTGGAGGCTTGTAATAAAATCTGAGCAAGTGATTCTTGGTAGACGTAGTCCAAATTGGGTGAACCACGTTAAATCTTGTCTCCCTGTGTTGTGTTATTTATTCTACACTTTTATTTGAGATCTGTACTATTTTATGCATATTAATTTCTATTGTTGCGATTTTGTAAGGGATTATTCCGCATATTTTATCTCTTATTTCCTAACAATTGGTATTAGAGCCTGGTTTGGTTTGCTGAAAGTGTTGAATCACAGGAAAGTTTTTAGCTTGAGTGGGAGCTATGGCAGATGATGGAAGATCTAGGGTTGATAAATTCAACAAGAAAAATTTCAGTCTTTGGAAGATGCAGATGGAAGATTACCTTTATCAGAAGGATCTTTATACTCCACTGTCTGAGAAGGTGAACAAACCCTCGAGTATGACAGATGCGGAATGGGATTTGTTGGATCGGAAGGCACTTGGAATGATTCGGCTGTGTCTTACATCTTCGGTATTATTTAATGTTTCAAAGGAAAAGACTACAAAAGAACTGATGGATGCATTAGGGAAGTTGTATGAAAAACCCTCTGCCTCTAATAAGATATTTTTAATGAAAAGTTGTTTAATATGAAGATGTCTGAGAATGGTTTAGTAGCAGATCATTTAAATGATTTCAATATGGTTGTGAATATGCTAGCTTCGGTTACAATAGAATTTGATGAAGAAGTTAGGGCTTTATTAATTTTGTGCTCTTTACCCGAAAGTTGGAATAGCCTCGGTAATGGCGGTAAACAACTCGATTCCAAGCTAACTCGAAGTTGAAGTTTGAGGATGTCAGAGGGGTGATTCTAAGTGAGGAAATGCGAAGAAAAATCTCCGGTGAATCTTCTACTTCAGGGAATGATTTGACAAAGGGAAACTAGAGGGAGACATAAGAATAGAGGAAACCGTGGAAAATCAAAGGATCGGGCAAGGTCAAAATCCAACAACAAGATAGTATGCTTTGGCACTGTGGAAAGTCCGGGCATGCAAAGAAGGACTGCTTGGGAGCTTCGGGGTAAGAAGAAATAGCAGAAAGAAAACAAGGAGGCAAATGTGGTATCGGGTAATGTATGCCAGATGCTTTGATTCTTTCTTTGCATAATATTAATGAATCTTAGGTTTTAGATTTAGGGCTTATTTTCATGCTACTCTACATAGGCATTATTTTGTTGATTATGTTCAAGGGGATTTTGGGCATGTTTTTCTTGGTGATGATGAGCCTTGCAATGTAGTTGGAAAAGGTTATATTTAGGTTAAGATACGTAATGGGAATACATGGCTATCAAGGATGTCGACATGTGCCTACATTAAGGAGAACTTTGATATCGGCGGGGCAATTGGGAAGTGATGGTCAGACTCGTGATATTTACAAATGACTCTTAAAGGTCACCAAGGGTGCTCTTGTGGTGGCAAGAGGTAAGAAGGTCGAACCTTGTATTTAACCACCGATAGTACTAATGATTGTAATCTTGTGGCTTCGATGCGTATACAACATTATGGCACTATAGGTTCGGTCATATGAGCCATAAGGGTATGGACATCATAAAGAAGAATTTTCCTAGATATACAAAAACAAGCTTGGATTTCTTTGAGAACTGCGCATATATGGGAAACATACTTGAGTAAGGTTTCTCAAGGTTGGACCTACGAAGAAAGAGAGCAAGTTAGAGTTGGTACATTCGATGTGTGGGGGTTGGCTCGTATCATCCCTTGGGGTTCAAGTTATTATGTTACTTTTATTGATGATGCAACAAGGAAAGTTTGGGTTTATTGTATTAGAAACAAATCTGATGTATTTGATACTTTTGTTAAATGGAAAGCCTTGGTAGAGAATGAAACAAGCCTTAAGTTAAAATGTCTCAGGTCAGATAATGGAGGGGAGTATTGCAACAATGAATTTGATGATTATTGTTCTAAGAATGGAATCCGCAGAAAAAGATAGTTCTAGGAACCCCGCAGCAGAATGGGGTGTCAGAAAGGATGAACAGAACAATAATGGAACGTGTTAGGAGCATGAGGATACATGCAGATCGCCTCTTTATTTTTGGGCGTAAGGAGCACAACTGTACTTGATAAATATAGGACCCTCAAGTGCCTTGATGGAGGCATACCCGAGGAGGCTTGGTACGGTAAGAAAATCGATTACTCATATCTTAGAGTCTTTGGATGTGAGGTGTTTGTTCATATTGACAAGGATGATAGGACCAAGCTAGAGGCTAAATAAAAAAAATGCACTTTTATTGGTTATGGTGGTGATGACTTTGGATTTAATGTTGGAGTATTAAAGACAAGAAAATCATTCAATTTAGGGATGTGGTATTTAATGAGAAAGTCATGTATAAGCAACAATTGCAGAAAAATAGGGAAGAATCCAAGAAAGAATACGCAAAGGGTAGAGGATCTTCCTGGATGGGAAAGTGACCCATGAATCGCCTCAGAACCTACTCAACAGAACCCCAAACTCCTACAAAGTGAGGAGGTCTTCTAGGGTAAGAAAAGAACCTAAATGTTTTTCTCCTTCTCTTTATTATTTATTACTCACCGATAGTGGAGAACCGAGAGCTTTGATGAAGAAATGCAAGTAGATGCCAAGTAAGAAGTGGGAGCAAGCCATGGATGAGGAGCATAAGTCTCTCACGGAGAACCGACTTGGGATTTGGTGAAGCTACCGTAAGGCAAAAGAGCATTGCAGTAACAAGTGGGTGTACAGAGTTAAAGGTGAAGAAGGAGGAAAAAAAGATATAAGGCCCGGTTGGTGGTCAAGGGGTTTGCACAAAAACAAGGTATAGATTTTGATGAGATTTTTTCTCATGTTGTAAAAATGACTTCTATCGAATCGCTTCTTGGAATAGTGGCAACAGAAGACTTGTACTTAGAACAGCTAGATGTAAAGACCGCATTTCTCCATGGTGATTTAGAGGAGGAGCTATATATGTAAAGCAGCCAAAAGGATATGAAGTCAAAGGTAAAGAGGAGATTGTGTGCAAACCGAAGAAGAGCTTGTATGGCCTCAAAACAAACTCCACGTCAATGGTATAAGAAGTTTGATAGCTTCATGATGGAGTAAGGTTATATTAGATGTCATTCTCACTATCATTGCGTGTATACAAAGAAATTTGAGGACGGAAGTTATATTATCCTATGTTTGTATGTTGATGACATGTTGGTCAGCAGTAAAAACATGCAGAAATAAAAGTACTCAAGAAACAACTAAGTGAATCCTTTGATATGAAGGATTTGGGGCATCCAGACAAATCCTCGGTATGAGGATAACTCGAGATAGAAGGAACGGAAGCTAACTTTATCTCGTGAAGAGTACATTAAGAAGGTATTGATAGGTTTAACATGCAGATGCTAAACCAAATTGGGACTCCTTTGGCAAGCCTTTTTAAGTTATCAAAGGAGCAAAGTGTCTCAAGACAGAGCAGAAAGAAACCAGATGTTCAAGGTACCTTACTCATAAGCGGTTGGCAGTTTGATGTATGATATGTTGTGCACTAGGCCTCGATATTGCCCATGCAAAGGGGAGTCAGTGAGTAGATTTATGAGTGATCCGTAAAGAGCATCGACAAGCAAGAAAGTGGATCCTTCGGTATTTGAGAGGGACCATGGGGACAGCTTTTGTGCTATAGTGGATCGACACCACTTTACGTGGTTATGTAGATTCGACATGGCTAGAGATGTAGACAACATGAGGAGCACAACATGTTATATTTACACCGTAGGTGGGACAACAATGAGCTGGATTTCACGACTACGTAAGCCGGTGGCTTTATCAACCACGGAGGCCGAGTATGTTGCTATCACACGAGGCAAGAAAATAGATGATTTGGTTACAACAATTGCTTGAGGAGTCAGGGCATAAGCAGAGGAATGTAGCTGCATAGTGATAGTCGAGTGCTATACACCTAGCTAAGAACTCGCTTTCCACTCCAGATGAAGCATATACAGCTTGAGATATCACTTCATCGACAACAACTTTGGAGGAAGATAAGTTGAAGTTGAGAAGATTCATACCACTGTAATCCTATGACATGATGACCAAGGTGGCACAGGGATAAACTAAAGCTATGTTCACTTTGGTTGGCCTTCGCGGATGATAAAGTGAAGGGTCGAGAAGCTTGCTTAGTGGAAATCTACCTCAAGTGGGAGATTGTTATGTTTATGGAGCCTATTTTCATGTTAGAGTGTGGTACACCTTCTATGTGTTACACTTGGGTATTTTTACGGCGGTCCCGCTCGCCACGGTGAGCGGGTAAGGGGGTTCGGGGTGAAGCCTCAAGCAAATTTTCATGGGTGGTTTATTAACCCTTGGGTAATGGGTAATCCATGGGTTGTTTTTGGGCCCATGGTTTTTCGGTACCCATTGTTTTGATACCCACGGTTTTTTGCCCATGGTTTTGATACCTACGCTTTTTTGCCCATGGTTTTGATACTCTACTGCTTTTGTATCAAACCGCTTAAGCAATTGTCTATTTATATGGTCTTATGCATATAATACAGAGACAAGCAAATGTATTGCAAATGTGCTTTGAATTCGGGTGTGAATTCTCAGAGAGTTTGTTGAGCATAGCTCCAAACGGATCTAGGTATCAGATTGAGAGAGTGGAGGCTTGTAATAAAATTTGAGCAAGTGATTCTTGGTGGACGTAGCCCAAATTGGGTGAATCACGTTAAATCTTGTCTCTCTCGTGTTGTGTTATTTATTCTCGCATCTTTTATTTGAGATCCGTAATATTTTCTACATATTAGTTTCTACTGTTGCGATTCTCAGAAGGGATTATTCCGCATATTTTATCTCTTATTTCCTAACATTAAAGTGACAGTTTAATAGACTAATGTGTGTATGCGGGGTGTAGGTGGGTGACGAAAACTGGTGTCTACACTTCTCTATTCCAAAAGATCTTGAAATATTACTTTTCGGTAGCAATTGTGGATCGTGGTTCGGATGTTGAGATTTGCATCACCAACACAAGAAATAACAACTACATTTCTTCCATTTCCCTTTCTCATATTTTCCTAGATATTCTTTCTCTTTTCTAGCACTTTGCCAACATAGTGATCAAGAAGGAACTTTGGTGTCCTTGATTGATGAATAAAAAGAACTATGTGTCTGTGGTTTGTTAGTCTTGCTAAATGCTTATATTGTTGCTTTCCTCTATTTGAATGTTGAACTACTCTGGTTATTGGGTGGGAACTATGCTAGTACTTACTCACAACAATAACCCTCCCTTTCCTAATTTCTCTCATTTATCCTTCATCGATGTAAATTCCTCCCTTGTACCTCGTATAAGCACTTTGCCACTAGTTCAGTGTAGTGTCCCCGTGTGATCCCCGACCTATTTTGCCACCCCACATCATTTAGATAGAATTAAGATAGTTTACATTCAATAATGGGAGCCTCCCCATACACAAGGAGGAGGGGCGTAACCTTGTGAGCGTTGGTGGAAACACATAATTTGCAATATGAAAAATTATTTCACCAACAATTTGAAAATGGGTATGCATGCCCAAAGATGAAACAAAGTTAACCCAAAAAGTCATGTCAATAGAGAACTATGTCCAAACATTTGTACTCTTCAATGATTAATGTATTTTAGATGTTTTAGACAAAAATACAGATGTCCTTTTTTACAACTATGTACATTGGGTTTTGGTCTTCAAAACCTTGCTCAAATTCTTGTGCTTTCATTTTAATCACCCACAAAGAATATATTATTCTTGTTACATAACTCAATGATTGGAGTAGCTCTAATAACATGAAAACTGGTGTATCGATGCATATCTAAACATAAATGTGTGCTTCAATGAATCCTCTAATGATTGTTTAATTTTTTTAGAATGCTTACAAGTGCTCAATAATATTTCTTTATAGAATGCCCAATGTTCTTATGATTACTTCTTAGTTTTTAGACTTTAAAATGAAGTAGAATGCTTGCGTATTTACCGTGGTGGGTGACTTACTAGAAAATATTCAAAACACATGCGATCGTGGGATTCTAAATATTACTCCTTATTTTTTTTGAACTTACTACATCCTCTCATTGTCATGGTTATCATTTACAAGATCATCCCTATTTATATTAATATACTAGTATAAAAATTGTACATAAAAATTACCCTATATATGATTATACGTATTATGTAACACTTTACCAAGATGACCCCTCTCCCCCTTGCCATCTCCACACCCTCACGGAGTATTTAGAGACAAACTATATTCAAATTAAAACCTTACTAACACTCAAAGTGACATCCAATAGTAAAAGAAAAGGGGTAAAAGGGAAAATCAAGAGAGGAATATTCGAAGGGTAAGAAACAATAAGTGGAAAAAACGTATCAAATTAATAATCGACAAATACATAAACATGCTAAAATCATGCAGATTAAACGCCATGCTTTACTACTTCCTTGCTCGCTGCTGCTCGTACCCCACATGTAATACAGGTTTTTATGTACTAAAAATCAGTTTGATTCAGTACATTAGAGCTTTGTTCGCTGCATTTCCTTGTAGAGATCCTCTTCCTTTCAATCACTGTAACTAATAAATGCCCAAGAAGACAGACGGTGGCAGTGTTCCATAGTCATTGTGGGAGAGTAATTCAAGTAGACTGAATAACAATGCATATTTGCAACGCTTCAATTAATACCAATGCCACCCACTGCCAATCTCAATATCAATTTCACTCTCACGGAATTATGTAAACAAGGTCTGTTGAAAGAAGCGATACACATTCTGCTCACTATCCGCAACGCCCCTCTACACTCTTCTACATACTTTCACATATTGCAGACCTGCATTTCCAAGAAAGCCCTTTCAGAGGGTAAGCAAATCCACTCCCACATGGAGCAGAGGGAGTTTCAGTTTTACCACAACAATTTTTTACAAAACACCCTTATACGCATGTATGACAATTGCGGATCTTTAGCAGATACTCGCCAAGTGTTTGACCAAATGACTGAACGAGACATCTTCTCATGGAATATCATAATTGCAGCTTACAGAAGACACGGGTTTCCTCACGAGGCATTGATACTGTTTCACCAAATGCAACAAACATGTATCCAACCAGACCAGTTCACCTTTGCTAGCATACTCCCAGCCTGTGCCAAAATAAGAGCTTTGGAACAGGGTATGGACATCCACCAAAGCGTAATGGAAAAGGGATTTTGTCAGATGATGTAGTTGCAAATGCCCTGGTGGACATGTATGCAAAATGTGGAAGCATACATAAGGCGCGTAAACTATTTGAGAAGATACCCAAGAAAAATGTGTGCTCTTGGACTGCAATGATTGCAGGATATGCACAAAATGGTGTTCTGGATGAGGCTTTATGGCTTTTCAAAGAAATGCCCCAGAGAGATGTGGTTTCATGGACTGCAATCATTGCAGGCTATGTACAGAATGGGTTTGTTGAAAAGGCCTTGGAAACTTTTAAGCAAATGCAATTAGCAGGTGTAAAGCCAGACTCGACAACCTTGGCCAGCATTCTCCCAGCCTGTGCCAAAATGGGAGCTGTAGAACAAGGTATGGCCATCCATGAAAGCATAATGGAAAGGGGATTATTATCAGATGTCATAGTTGCAAATGCTGCGGTGGATATGTATGCAAAATGTGGAAGAATGCACAAGGCACTCCAATTGTTCAACAAAATGCCTGAAAGAAATGTGGTCTCATGGACTGTAATGATTGCAGGATATGCACAAAACGGTCTTCTCGACGAGGCTTTAAGAGTTTTCAAAGGAATGCCTCAAAGAAATGTAGTATCATGGAATGCAATGATTGCAGGATATGCACAAAATGGGTTTGTTGAAAAGGCTGTGGAAGCTTTTAAGCAAATGCAATTGTTGGGAGTAAAGCCAGACTCCACAACCTTTGTCAGTGTCCTCCCAGCCTGTGCCAAAATGGGAGCTTTAGAACAGGGTATAGACATCCATCAAAGCATAATTGAAAGTGGATTTTTATCAGATGTTGTAGTTGCAAGTGCCCTGGTAGATATGTATGCAAAATGTGGAAGCATACATAAGGCACGTGAACTGTTTGACAAAATGCCTCAGAAAAATGTGTTCTCATGGACTGCAATGATCGCAGGATATGCACAAAATGGCTTTTGCGAGGATGCTCTCAAACTCTTTGAAGCAATGAAGCACTCTGGAACATACCCTGACAGTGTAAGCTTTGCTTGTGTTTTATTAGCATGCAGCCATGCAGGTTTAGTGGACGAGGGCTGTAAATACTTCAATGGCATGACTGACTCTTATTGCATTATGCCTACAATGGATCATTATGTGTGCATGGTTGACCTTCTTGGCCGTGCTGGCTATCTTGAGGAAACTCTAAACTTTATCATCAAATGCCAATTAAACCTGAGATGGTTGTGTGGATTTGTTTGCTCAGTGCCTGTAGAGCACATAAAAATATAGGATTAGGAGCATTTACAGCAACTTTTCTTTTTGAGTTGGATTCTCAAAATGCCGCGACTTATGTTCTGTTGTCAAACATCTATGCAGAAGTGAGCAGGTGGGGTGAGGTTCAGATGCTAAGGAGGTTGATGAAAGATAAAAGAATTAAAAGATTCCTGGATGTAGTTGGATTGAAGGACATAAAACTGTCCATGCTTTTTGTGTAGGAGACAGATCACACCCTCAGACAGAGGAGATATATGCAAAGTTGGATAAATAGTCATGGGAGATGAAGGCAGCAGTGTATTTTCTAGATTCCAAACATATACTGCGGAATGTGGAGGAGGAAAAAAATTAATCCTCTGCTACCATAGTGAGAAGTTGGCAATTGTGTTTGGATTGTTAAATGTGCCCTCTCAGACAACTATTAGAGTCATCAAGAACCTTTGAGTTTGCCTACTGCCACACTTCAACAAAGTTTATCGCCATGATTGTTGCAAGACAAAACTGATGTGAGAGATTTACTCCAGATCCATCATTTCAAACAAGGACAATGTTATTGTGAGATTCTGGGTGATGCTAAGTGAAGAAATTTGCTGACACAGGCTTACACTTTAAGAAGGGGTACCATGCCAGACCCTCTAGTGATAAAGAAGGGGCTGGGTTTTATTTCCTATTTCTGAAAAGTTCTTTTACCCGAAGCGCTTAGAGATGCAGCATGCAATGTGCACCACTGCCTATATCAATTGATGGGGTATTTTTTAAACCCTATTTGATGAAACCATGAAGGTGTCATCCTATTAACAGTTTTCAGGAAACCTGTGCATGTCTGGAGTGAAAAGCTTGAGCAGGTGGTGGAGAATGCAAAAAGCAAAAGGAGAGGAATGCTTAAAGGAAATGGAAACATCCTTGGCCAATCTGGAGATATAAGAGAAGGCTATACAATATATCCAATGCTCGGAGATGACCAGGAGAGCATTTCTTAATAGTTCTTTACTCCAACCTTCATCATTTTGTATGTTCTTTAGTATTGATTAATTGTATTATCTTGTGGCATGTTAGGCCTGCCATTTGGGTTTGGATTAGGCATATCAGATTATGAATGTAAATTTGTATACGTTTATGTAGATTTTGTCTCAGTGGGTAGAGTTAAATACTCTATGACACTCCCTCATGAGTCTAATCAAGGTATGAATAACAAAGGGAAGCACATTGATTTTTTTAATATGCTGCAAACCCAACAAACATTAGTAATATGAGTTGGAGACTTTTTTAATCTGTTCCATACATAATAAATGCTAGTTAAGACCAAATTCCTTATAGCTCAATTAAAACCTGTTTACAAACCTCAAACACAACTCCAAGAAGTTTCTTAAATTTTTGCTAGTTTTATTGCACAATTTTATAGTAGGAGATTTAATACATAATGTTTCAAAAGATTTATGAGTAATGAGGCTAACATTTTTGTTTAACCTATTTGCAAGATGTTTGCATGATATTATAGGCATACATCTTTGTATGCAAATAGAATGAGGAAAAAAAAATAAAAACAATTCAGAAGAATAATATTTTTAGCTATTTTTCATGTTGAATGCAAACACATTTGATAGCATTATGTTAGGAAGGAATCATGAAATTTTTAGTATGATTCTTTATATTAAATATTGAATGAATTCAGTTTTCACAAATTGAAAATGAATTTTGTTATGGTACTCTTCCTTTTTGTTTGAAAAGAGTTTTCTATCAATAACGCAAATTAAATATTGTTTACCGTAAGAAAGGAATCACAGTCCAAAGCATCATATCAATCCCATAGATTAAGAAAGGACAAATTAATTGAACTTTAAAAAGTTAAAAAAGGAAAATAAAACTCCTTTTCAATCGACACAAACATAATATAACATCAATTGGGCACCATAACACCAAGGCAGATGAATTAGGCCAAGGAGCAATTAGCAAATTTGGTAGAGGCAAAGGATCACTCAACTTGTCAACCCAACTCTGACCACTACTAATGAGAGGATCCAACATATCAGATACTTGATCCCACCTGTCATTAATTGTCTTTAATAGCTTCATCAATATTTCTTGTCTAGATGGGGAAATGTCTAAGGCCAGCCAAGGAAACTTCCCTCGTTGCACCCTCCAACCTCTACTGTCTAGGAAAGCAGACTTGTCACCACCATGAGGGCTATATGAGCTAACAAAGGATGTCATGACCATGACAAGACTTTGGTGTATACTTCGTGAATGCCATCTACCATGAGCTCCGAGGCCATAACCCTATGAAGTTTGGAGGACTCGGCTACCTGTACAAGTAACACTCCCCACATGGTTCAACATGGTCCAGCAAGATCTGAAGGTGTTCAACCTCCAACCGGACCTTTTCAGTGTGCACTTGAATTTGTAGCATCACATAGAGATCATTTGCAGTTTGTTAGTGATGATAAAACAACCATTTGGAGATAAATAATTAAATATAGCATTGTTCATTTCTTTCCATAAGTAATAATTTCATAACAATATATATGCCAAATTTGGTTGTAATATGTGGGTAATCTTGTTGAATCCCCTAAGAGCAGAGTTTTCTAGAATATTTCTTTTGGACAATGGTTCAATAAGGGCCAAGTCTATCTTTGGGCTGACTCAACATGCTTGCCAAACCAAAAAAATACTTGAGAGATTTTGAATGTTGCATGTCAGACAAATGGGATTACCAACCTTGGAGGGCATGACAAAGACCCACACGAAAACGTTGGTGCAAGAAACACTATAGAAAATGTGCTTGTTTGGGTTCGATAATATTTTTCCACACTCTGGAAAAACTCCGTCCCCAAGTCTCCGCAAAAAAATGACTTTCTAGTGAGCATTCAAAGGATAAAATTAAATGCATTGTGGAGAGGCCAATTGATAACTAATGTGGGGTTGGTACCATAGGGTGACCAAAGCTCAAGAAGCCATTACTAGTCGATCCACCTTTCATTTGGTGTTTGAATTGTAATTTTATGGCCGTGTTTCTTTGGGATAGCTCTTTGGCCAAAGATAATTAAGGAAATATCATTGTTATTAAGATAGAATTTTTCACACAAGATAGGTCAAGGGAGCCAATCACGTGACTACTAGAAAAAAGAACAGAAATATTTGTATCACTTTCTTACAAAATTTGAGACTCTTGACCCAAAAGACAATGGCAAATGAGACACCATAATAAGAAAGAATTGGAGACGTCCAAGGGGAATGGGAATACAAAGGGAGCTAAGATTTGTACTCGTCACCATCCCAAATTAACACCCTTCCACTGTGGCTAACACTATCAATTTTACATCTCAGATTGTAAGATAAGGCTAGAAAATTTATTTATGACAAATTAAAAAATATTATAATAACCCATATTTTATTGAAACTAACTTGTTTATTACTAATAATTAAAATAATTACAAGCCCTATACATTTAAAAAGTGATCAATATGATAGTGAGGCCGTGTAAATCATAAGGCATGAGAGCCATAATCAACATTTTGTACTAATATGATAACAACACAAATCTAAGCTATAAGACATACAATATGTGGAATATTTACAAGTCAACCCGACACTTACACAACAAATGACTTATCAGATATAAACAAACATTGCAAATGTTAAAGTTGTCTTATAATCTCATAATGTGATGTGGATTATGCGTCCATTTCTCCACACACAATAGGAAGAGGAGCACCATTTGGGGTTGAACTCCTCAACTATGATGCTTACATATTATCTCTAATTTAAATTCCCAAAGCTCGCGTTTATGAAGCTATAACACCGCAGATGGGGAGTTAGACAACAAATTAGTTTATTTATTAGAGCAGGGCATTGTTTACAATGAATCCATCCCACATGATGATGACAACTCCTAGCCATGTTGCGCTTGCCTATGCTATTAGAGCTAATTTCCTCGAGGAGTAAGGTTATCAAGAGGCACCTTGGTCATATATATAGGATCAAACCCGATAATTCTAGAAGGTCCTAATGTATCAAGCAAGTGTTTTAACATACAATGCCACTTTGGATGCTTGAATTTAAATCTATCATTGAATCAAGCAGCATTTTGGAATTGCTTCTAGCACTTTTTCGACAAAAACAACATTCATTTGAGATGCACACCTATCACAATGACTGTGAAATGTTGAAACCTCATATACTAAAAATAGTAATTTGTAACCACCCTATTTTTGGGTGGACTAAGTAAATGTTGGTTGGTCGGATTAGTTTATTTTTAACAAATAAAATTAAAATTTAAGGGGTACTAGTGTTCTAAAAAGGTCAGGTTTAGTGGTAGTTGACCTATAAACTTGGATCATGCATATATTAATATATTAGAGTGGAATACATAAATGAGGAGTCTTTTTCTCTCCCTAATGTCTTTTGTTTTATCAAAGTAGATTAATAGATTCAATCGCCACAAGTTTTCTAAAAGGATCTAAGGCAACTATGGTAATTTAGATAGCAGGTAGTGGGTTCATTAGTTACATTAGATGTATTGCAAATATGTACTAAAGATCTGAAATTTGTAGTAGACTAAAAATTAAGTCATTGTATTTGCTCATTAGGTGTGTTGTAGGTGTGTGTTGTGTTGGTGCTTGATTTCGTTTTATTAAAATCTTGGCACGTTTCGTGAGTTTTCTAGAGTGTGTTGAAGTAATCACGGCATTTCATCTGTGTTCATCTTTTCAGCGAGTTGTTTGGTGGCTCCTTGATCTTTAATATCATGAGAGTATCATGGTTCAACCCTATAGCATGGATTAAAACTTACATCTTAACATTCGCTTTTATTTTGATGTTTTAACAAAGTTGGGGTCTAATGGCACAAGAAATGTGTTTTGAACCTTAACGTTTTTATTAAACTTTTGAATTGGAGCCGCCCATGTGAAGGACTTGGTCTTTTTGCAAGTTTTAGCTTCAGATTTGCAAGTTTACAAAATACAAGTTCATCCCGAGGCCTACAAAAAGGAATATTAAAGGTATCGGGGAAAGCGAGATACTCGGATAAAATTTTCATTTTGTAAAGTTGTAAGTCAGAAAACACAAGTCTCGAACCCCGCAAAAGGAATATCCTAAAACATTCCTTTGTCTTCTTATTGTTTAAGAGAAGGTCAAATTTGATGCAAATTACAAGTTGCAAGTTTGTCCATGAGCCCCAAAATGGAATATTTAATGAATTTGGAGACCATAGATAAACAATGCAACTTTTTACAATTTTCCAAGTTTGTGAATTTACATTTATGCAAGCTTGCAAACCGCATTTTCATTCCCAAAGGCTGATAAGGGGGACACGTGTCAATGTCTCGAGACTCTAGAGAGGGAAAGCAACTTCACATTTTTGCAAGTTTGCAAAAAAATCGCAACCCCGTGAGCCCGAAGAAAGGTGACTAAGAAAAAGTAAAATCTTAGGTAGACGACATGTTGGCGGATTGTGAAGACCAAGCCAATGAGAGAAATACAAATCATTTAAGTGAAAATCAAACATGGATTTTTCAGATTCATCTAATGGATCCACTTGTAGGGCTAGAATTCAAAATTGAAAATTAAAACATCAACGACCACGAATGTAAGAGCCATGGAAGTAGGTGCTTCCATTAATGAAAGCATGCAAGAAACAATATATGGTAGGAATTTGCGAAAAACTATCACTTTACCACCAATTTTTTTATTTTACAAAGAGCTTTGGAAGCCCTAATACGAGCAAAAGATTGAATTTGTGTAATTGAGCCATTTTCAAGGTTGTGTTGATCTCTGAGGCATTCTTGTTGGCATTCTTAATTCGACAAAGTGTTAAAGAGGTATTTGCATAGGTAAGTGTTCATTCCAGCCTTTGAATGGTTTGAAGTATCAAAGTGTAGTAGCTAGTACTATGGGAGGTGTTTGGTGTGATTAAAGTATCAAAATTCTTTCTAATAGTCATTTTAAACTCCCACTCTACAAAAATGAAGATTCAACTGTTTGGTGTTCAAACTACCTCCCACCTCACCTCAGACTTGGATAAAGTCATGGATACCAACTTAGGCAATGTAGATTTAACTAATCTCTTGCAAAGGTTGCATGCATTGGATAGAAATGAAACCATGAGAAAGCTTGATTAGAGTAGGATTTCCCTAGTTTTTTCTTTTCCCACGATTTTCCTATATCCGAGTTGGTATGGGTTTGTGCTAAAAATTACGTCCCGAAACAAGACAAGTTAGGAATGGGAGTGGTGCATTGGTTTTCTCATTGATGATAGATATCTTTGAAGAGTTGTACCTCCATGATGTCCCATAAGTTGTAGATGTAACCATTGAAAATGCGGAAGAGTATTGGAATGCAAACAAAGTGAATTTTTTTCCAAGATATTGAATAATTGGATTGAAAAACAAAGAATCTCCACCAAAAAGATCCCTAAAAGTTGAATAGGGCTGATTTTATTGATTTAGATTGGAGATATTATCACCCTTCTCGAATAGGGTTATGGGGAAAGAATTTGCATATCCTTATCATGACTGGATGTTCAAGTTTATCCAGGTTATCCTTGTGGGAAAGATGCAAATTCAATGGGGTGGGATTATTAGCAATTACATCCATCAACAATTGCTCATAATGGAGGTGTTGATAAAGGAGAAAGTGGCCTTAATGTAAGAACTAAGTATGGAACCCTAATAGAAAGTTTTAAAACAAAATTTAGGGTATGGGATATATAGAAATTATAATTAAATTTGAATACAAAACCTAAAAAATTGAAGAAATATGAAACCATAGGGTAAGATAAGATTGCAAAAGAGTAACAATCAAGTTCACCAAATGTTTTTATAAAATCCTACATAGATGAATGAAAATTGGGAAAATGTAAAAGATATGTTATAGGTTGATTATTATGAAATAAATTAATAAACACTAACCATACAATCTAGAAATACATAAAGGGATAAGTACATAGTTGCGCATAATGGTACATGAATTATCCGGGTGTGCAAAATGGGTGAAAGAGCACTTTTAAATTTGGAAATGCTTTGTATTTGAATTTGGAACCGAAATTGCTCCTATTATAAAACTATACAACTCTTCCTAAGATGAGGTATGGTCTTGGATCCTTTTATATGCTATTAGACCTAAGCATAGTTGGATTTCATAACTTCACTTTCCTAGAATGAGCAATGATATTTTTCACTATGGATCACACAATTTCAACACCACCTATAATGACATGCAATATATAGAAAACCAAGACACCTATAACAAACTCTTTGAAAGCATTAGATAACAAAAGGATGAATATATGTGTGGGTGACGTTGGAATACTTCTGGAAGTCAACTATTTCTAAAATAATCCAAGTGTTGCACTACATCCCCTCAAGCAAGAGAAATCCTAATGTATTTCTCCTTGGTAGGAGTCTTGGGGTTTTTGTATGTACCCTCTCATTGATCCTGAGGGGGCTTGACCCAAGTGCACAATCCCCTTTTACGCACTACACATGCTTACATATTATGCAATAGTTTTCCCTTGTGTGTGCTCACCTAAAATGCACTCAAGACACTAGGTCCCTTGCTAATTCATGGAACAGTGTGCATGAGCATACTTAGTAGCTATTCTTAAGAATAATAATAAAAATAGAAAGGAAGTACATCAAGGAGTATACATTCATTTCATCATGTAATCTACATAGTCATAACATAAGAGTGCATACAATAATAAGTATTCATTGAATATAACACACACACATATGCTATTAATGGTTAACATATAGAGCTTGGTCTATAACTAGAGCATGATCATACAATTGACAACTAAGGATAATTTAGTATATGTTCACAATTAGTGGCCAATAATAATCACTAAACACCAACCTATAATAGACAATCCCTTTCAATGGGAATTTCCCATATGTTAATATGTCCTATAATACATTTGATTCCCACATAAAGTTGGTGGTTGTCATTACAAAAAGTGGGTGAGCACCATTAACATAGGTAGTTGAGGATGTCATTATAGTTGGTGGTTGCAAACACCATTAAGCTAAATTCACAACTATTACCTCCGTGATAGCTTTGAGGTATTAAATGTATCACATTTAATGATTTGGAATGATAGATTAAGATATTTCTAAGCGATATCTAGTTTTCATCCCCCTTTTTGCACATCACTTCCTTCCTTGGACTTTCCCTGCTATTTTGTCTTTCCTAGTTTTGTCTCTTCTAACAAATGAGTTTGGCTTAAATACACCACATGACATTCTCCTAGTTATCATGTATGACGCTCATGTATTAGGCATGATAACTTCAAAACTATTGTATGTGTTACTCTGTTGAAGGTAATGCACACACGATTGTATCGGGGTTTCGTGATCCCATCACAAAACATCATAATTATACTATTGTGTTATGAGTCTACATATGTGCATCACCTTCTGCTCCAAAATTGATGGAGCAAAAATCTACGTAGAATAATTTGCTTCTTGGTCCTATGACAAGCCTTGATTTACATCCTTCAAAAAATTAGAAACAAAAGCTTGTATTTTATCCTTAGAGAACTCCACTTAAGAAGTGCACTTTTAATGCCTTCAATACTTTGTAGAAATTCTATAAATAGAGTCATTTTATCTTCTTCCTTTTTGCACCGATTGGATTTGGGCTAAGAATTTGACTTCAACATCCTTTAGATCTTCCCCTCCTTAAAGACTTGCAATAAAATCACCTTGGAAATTTTTTCACAAAGGTGGTTTCCTTAGTATTGATTTGGTCACCTAAGGCCTTGGCTTTGTTTCTCTTGCACTCATGCTCAACCTTATCTCTAATTATGACCACATATTTATCCATTGCCTTTTCTTTTATGCATTCTCCTTAAGCCCCTATATGATCAAGGCATCGAAGTTATTATCCACCTTTAACACATGACTAACAACTATAATTTTTTGTTTAATCTATGTGAGGGCCTAATCACACACGATCAACTCGGGCCTCTATTTGTTTTCTTAGGATCTTGGTGGATTCTTCATTTTTCTCCTAGAGTGCCTCACTTGAAAGTATTTTATATAAGTAGCAACTTGAGGTGAGTCACGGGTTCTTTCCCATCCGTACCTATATGGATGTAAACCCTCAACCAATATATTTATGCCTAGGCTTTGTGTGAGCACCTCCAAACTTTTGGCTCTCTTCAAAGCCTATTGCTTTGCATTCTTAGACATGCATAGATCATGTTCCTTTTTGTGTTGTATATTTATTCTTGAGGCTTTCCCACGCTACCTTGGCCACTAAATTCATTAAGGAATTAGATGTCTGCTCCTCACTTAGGCACTAGGGATGTACATAGGTAACTTATTGATCACCCAATGCCTCGATCCGGGGTTGAATTAAAAATATCAAAATAAGGCTTATAAATATAGATATTAACTTGAAATGGTACTTGTTTGCTCAGGTGTCCATCCCAACATTCTTGATTTGCACATGTAGTTCCATAGGTACAAATCATCATGCTCCTTCCCTTTTGGTACGTGATCCGAACCATCTCTAGATATTGCTTTGCACAGGTCGGGAAGGGCTCTCGAGAGAATAGTTATTTCACCTTAATTAATTTGAGCGTGCTTCTACATTCTTAGGTTCCTCGGACTTGCATATGATTTGGAGTTGTATTAAATGAATCTATACACCCCGAGCTCATGTATGAACTAATAATATGCCTCTTTTGGGCATGAGTATGTTGATACTACAAAATTTAATAGATAGGTCCATATAATGCATTCACACCACACATCAACACCACGGGTCCATACTTTTCCATCGCTTATTATATTACTATTGTGACACACTCTTATATCCAAATATACTTTCTTCCAAGGTTTCTTGGATTTTCTAACAAGAATCCAATAATCTAGGCATATAAGTGGTGGGGAAATTTATAGAAAATGATCAAGTTTAAAGTATCGTCCAACTTTTCGTCTTCCCATTTTCTTAGGTTTTATCTTCCGCAACTTAGGTGATTACATGTATAGTCTTCTTCTTGTCAATCCAACCAATTCTCGATGCACTCAAGTGATATTCTTTCTAACACTTTCCATTCTCACAATGAGAAAGGTCACAAAAATGGAACCGAATGTTGGGGTTTTTGTACCTATCCTTTCATTTAGCCTAAAGGGGCTTGAACTAGGCACCCAAGCCCCTTTTACAAACTTGCATGTGCTATCATATCATGTAGGAGTTTGCTCCCATGTGCTCATTGAAGTGCACTTAGTGTTGTAGGTCCTTGCTAGTTCAGTGGAATAGAGTCCACACGAGCATAATTAGCAATTGATTCTTAACAATAATGATAGAGAAATCAAATTGAAGAACATCAATAATAGACATTAATTTCATCAATTAAACTACATACATATAACATAAGAGCATATATAATCATATTCATTCATTCATTCATTGAATATAATGTATTATGTTGTGGAGCCTATTTTTCATGTGTAGAAATGTTGAAGACTCGTACATTATCCACTTGTATTCTAGGTTGGGGTTCTGGGTCAGTAGCCCCCAAGAATTTTTTTGGCCTAAAAATGTGCCTCGATATCTCGAGAAATGTGCTCTTCAAGCATTTCCACGGTCTGCAGCTCCTAGAATACGTACCACGGTGCCCCAAGACATTCCTGGGGACCTCAAGAGATAAACATTCAACTTCTACCCTTCCTCGAAGTCATTCGGTCCTAGCTTCCTACCCACACACTAGTGTGTTATAGTCTAGCACATAGTGAGGTAAGTTATTTATAGGTTAGTAACATATCCCTCTTATTTCCATTATTTCAATCCATTCAAATATAAAATAAAAATATTTAAATCTATCACTTCAATATAACACTTAGTTTCTATTTAGATTAACTTATAAAATAGCTAAAAGCCTAAAAAAACACTAATTTTTGTTAATCAAGGAGACATCCCACATATGGAAATATTATTTCTTTTTCTAGTGGTGCTTGAGTAATGTGTGCTACCCGTGTATTGTTCAGGCCTACAATTGATATAAATAATCCATTTATCATTTGGTGTAAATTTGTCAATAGATAAGCATATTTTTATTGACCGTGTAATGTCGTTCGAGGTTGGAGATGAGCATATCTACATTACATTACATCGATGTTTTGTAATCCGCGTACCTATTATGAATAGTTCGTGCGATCTTGATGACCCTGATACACGTGACAAAATACAGTTATCAGTGCTCATATTATATGAATCTTTACGGATGTCTCTATATGCATTGAAAAATATTTCTGCGTGGAAGTGGGGAAACATTTTCCTCTGACCACATGCAAGTATAGATCAGATGCACATTTCTATACAAATATAAGCTGGACTCTCTACATTGAATTCGGTTTTTAGTCATCGTTGCATCAAACTTTCTGCGCATTCAAATGGTGCATAAGGAAGAGAAAATGTTGTTCATCATTTGCATTGAAGATTACAAACTCTAATTAGATTTGGAGAACACGTGGAGGATGATTTGGCATCAGTTACTTGCACAACCATTGATTTCTGATCTCAAGCATTTCAGACTCTCAAATAACTCAAGTATAGTTGTCCTTTCACTGGGTAGTCTTGATTTGTAGCTTATCTATCAACAAGATTCTTGAAGAGTTATTAGAATGTTACAAAGAATCAGAATGCAAAACCATATTGTGCCTTCCTAGCTGTTATCTTTCATGCAATCATTTTGAATTCTGCGCAAATGAATTGGTAACACGATTTCTGTATGATCATTACTATAAAAGGTTATGATTCTATGTAATTATTTTTTCCCATAAAACAAAGTGATTCCGGGATACTTTTATTTTTCCGATGTCCTTTTTTGTGTGTGTGTGTCAATTCTTGCAAGAATGGAGAGGTTAAGTCTTTTTGAGAAGTTCAAGGACAAGATTATCATACATGGAGAATCTAGATGTAGATTACTTTGATTGAGAAGTATCTCGTAGGATGCCGTTAAACCTAATACTACAATACCAACAAATGCAACATATCTCTTAATGTGGACTATCAAGGATCAAGAGGCCTTGATAGCCATTTGTCTCAGTCTATCTAAAGCTTACTGTATCATGTGGACTTAACAAAGTCTGCAAAGGAGATTTGGGATACTTTAGACAAGATTTTGGATCTAAAGTAGAAAGTGTCAAGATGAATCAAGCAAAAATTATATGGACTAAATATCGATGATAGTACAAAATTGGCATTAATCACTCGTAGGCATTAATGAAAGGGTAAATGATGATGATGCCAAAGAAATTATTTTGAATAGTTTTCCTAAAAAAATGTCTCATATGGTTTTTACTCTGAGCAAGCTTAGCATTGGTTTAGAAGGAGTAATTTCTACTCTTCTTGATCATAATGAACCTTTTGAGTCGAAGAGGAGGTTTAATATGTGCACAATAAAGATAGTATATTGATAAAAAGGGAAAGTACACTTCAAATCATGCTCCTTCACGAGGAAATGTTAAATGTTTTTATTGCAATTAATTAGGACATGTAATTTTAAATTGTTAAAAAAGGGCACAAGATCTTCTTGAGAATAAATTGGACCCAAAATCCTACTTAGATGAAGGAACCGACTTGGATGAATATTCTAATGATTAAGAACTCTCTTGTCCCGGTGATGAAGAATTCTTATGGTAAATAAAAAATGGAGGTAAGAGGCAACAGAGGATGGAGGGAGATCACCGCCTCTTGTCAGTCATCAATGACGGTGACACATTTTTGTATGGTGGCATCTCTTTTTCAGTTGTGTAGTGTGTGCATAATAAATTATTGTGTGGTTTCCTTCCCCTGTTATGATTGGGACAAGGAATGTGTGCATTTTGGATGCCGAAAAAGTCAGACAGAGGGAATATGAACTGGAGTGATCCTCTTATTACGAGATTCTTCAATTGTTGTAATTTTAACATCGATCCGCCAATGAAATCTAGCCTTGACTGGAAGTGAAAGCGGGAAATATTTAGTTCATGTATGTGGGTGAATCGGTTGAAGTGTGATCATCTGGTATGGGATTCAATGTGGTGAAGCGGATTGGTCATATGCAGCAAGATCCAAGCCAAAATTATGCAGACCTAAAACTATGCAGATGCATACGATTCTGTTTCTAGTTATTGAGATGTGCTTTCTTCCCATGTTCACACTTAGAGGGGGGATGTTAGGAAATGAATTATTTATTATGAACATTAGTTGGCAATATATTTATGGGTATGCATATATATGTTTGTTACGTGAGTACTTAACAAATGTATTAGATCAACGTAATATTATTATAAACCATATTACATATATAGAAGTTGAGGGAGATATTTGTGGGAGTGTTGTTGAACAAACTTATTGTTTTTAGGAATACTTCCTATATATATGTAAGTGACCCCGAATGAATTTATGAACATATTATTAGTGTGTTTCTCAAACTGGTCTAAATACATTATTCCTTGGACCAGCTTTAGTGTTGTTATTGACTACTGTTGAAAAATGTGGTCTAACTTCAACATATTTAGATTTTCATACAACGAAATTCAGTCATATCTCTCGATTACGACTCAAGAGAGATTTGGGTTTCTAATACCAACCGATTATTACATGGAGGAGACATGTTTTATTTTTTTATCTTTGACTATTATATTCTCTATCTATGTCCGAGTAATAATTATTTCATTGATGACTGTCCAAACTTCACATATGGCTTTGTTGTATCATCTAGCTTTGATAAATGGGTCCAATCTTTCAACATCAAGTGGACCTTTTGCGGATTTGACGTCGCTCGCTGGCGACTCTTTGAGGAGATACATGAGCAGGATATTAACGCATCTCTAATATTATTACTTGCACATACTTTATCATCTCTATTCCAACCACGTATTACGATAGTCAACAACTCTACTCCAAAATTAAAATAGGGTGAATAGTGTAATAATTCATTGTATTTGTTGTGTTATAGATCTATAGAGTTAAGTATGTATATCATGAGAATTAGTATTATGTCATTATTTTCATAAGTGTCCTATCATCATTGATCGTTAATGTCAATAAAAGTCTCCAAAAGTAACATTAAAATTGTTTATCTTTCTCCAAGTTGTTATAGAGTTAATGTTGTCATTTTCCTATTAGTTTTTAAGAGGAGTTACTCACTATCCATATTTGGATGTATTTTGAGTCAATCCAATTTTTAATTGGATTTTTTTCGTAATCGTGTTGTCTTTATCCCATAGTCCATCAAGAAGTTTCATTCTTAAAAGTGAAAAAAATAAATAAAAAATTGTCTCACAGACACATTTTCGGTGGAATCTAACATCCGAGTTATAATTGAGCATCGCAATCACATTCCGCTGAGGTGGGAGAGATTCTAATTGGAGGATGGAGGAAACAGAGGAAGGATGACAATCAACATCCTCGAGTTCGTCACTACCTCAGAGGCCGCATACTGCTTTAGTGACACTTTTTAGTTTTTGTGTGATGAATAAGAACATATGAGCATCCATGTTCCTGTGTGCAGTACAGTGTTTGTGTTTTCCCTATTATGATGATGATGTGGAGATTTGTACCATTGATACTATAGTAGGAAGTGTTCTTGATCATATTGACTTGATGGTTGATGTGAATTGGTTGATGGGTCCCAATTCATGTATTCACCTGGATAGGTTGATGGACCCCTATTCATGGATGATGTAGTTCCCATAGTCAATGTTGAGGATCGAGACCATGTGTAGGCTACGAGTGGCATGTTGCTTGGTTGAAGATGGTGTTTTTATCCCATGTTCACACTAAGGGGGAATGCTAGGAACTATGTGGTTAGTGTTCAAATAATATATTTTATGGTTTATGTATTTTTTTATCTATTTGTACCTATGATGTTGTTGTTCTATAAACAACCCATGATATGAGTGGCATTTTATTAGGATCCTATAATTTATGGATTGGAGTGGTTGTAGGAGGTTTCCTATTTTATAGGAATCATTCTCCCTATATATTTGTATATCCCATATGGTTGATTAATATAATAATTATTATATTGTTTCGTGTGTTCATTCTAAGCCAATTTCTAGAGAAAATAGGTGGAAGAGGAGTCCTATTAGGAGAAGAGTGGACCTTCTCCAAGACCGCCTCGACAGAGGCCAGGGTAAATGATTCTTTGACAAATGAATCATCCGAGAGGGGTTCACAATAGGGAAGAGACCACCTTAGAAGGGCTAAAAATAGAAATAGGATCAAGAGAGGGATTAATGGTAAAGTGAGCAGGAGAGGATCCAACCAGTGCAAGCGATTTGGCCCCTTTTACTTACGATGAGAATCCTCTGCCACATGTCACATTTCAAAACACTTGTGATAACAAAAAAACAATCTTAATTAATACATAATATATAATTATTTATATCGCTTTTATTAGATGGATCACATGTGAAGTTATAGGGAAATCAAGTTATTATTTATTTTGATTAGTCGTCTTTATCTTGAATATGAAGTTTGAGTACACTTATGTAATTGCAAAATACAAATTTTCTTCTTACTAAATTATGACTAAAAAAGCTAAAATTTATATTCCCACAAACAATGATTAATGAAGCAATAATCTATTCAAAGGAAATTAGTTGAGTTTAGATCGTGGGCATACAACCTTATTATTTGCAGTTGTCCATAAGCTTTTATCTCTTTTACTTTGATATGTTAGCTTATTTGATTAGTTTGATATTACATATGAGACATTTGATAATTTATTATGTTAGATTTTGATTAGCTATTATCTACGGTTATCATCACATGGTTTAAATAATTCTTATATTTGACATGGCACTATGGAGACACTATTTGATATTCATGATCCTCAACATTTCATGTTGATTAAAGATGATGATATTATGATGATTTATATTGAATAAATTATGTTTATCTATGGTGTTTATTGATGATCTTTACTTTTTATTTAGATATTATTGATAGTGGATGATGTTTTTATGTATCTTTCATAGATAGATGTGGTGAAATATTTTTCTACAGTTATAGTATAGTTTATTTTCATAATGATTTATATTGATATTTTATCATGTCGAGCAGATTTGAGGTTTTCTTTCAGTGAGAAAGATTGCAGGTTAGACAACTTAGCGAATGTGGGACTCAATGTTAACACTACAAAATATGCCTAAGTCTCCTTGTATGAGCCTCTTTTCTCACCTTGTTGTATTTTGATCATTGGTTTTATTTGAGGGATCTTTCAAGCGTGACCCTATCTCAAGGTCTCTCGTTGACTAGTTTATCTAAATAATGCATATATTCTATATTTTGTGGATAGTACACATTCATTATTTTAGTGGTTTGGAAATTTTAAAATATATTTAATTTGAACAATAGAGATGGTACAAAAAATAAATTATAAATGTGATGCATTATAAAGTATGGGTTATCAACAAAAAATACAAAAGTGATGTACTAAATTGTTCGTAATGCATATATTATTAAATTTTATATATTACAAGATCATAATTTTAGTGGTTTATATGTATTTTTAAAATTAAATTTTAACTTTAAAAATGGTGTCAAAAATTTTAATAATATTTTTTTAGATTTGGGTTTTGTAGAATAAACATAATTCTATTTTCAAAATTTCAATTTTCAATACGTGAGTACAAAATGTGATATTCTACAAGTACATCTACAAATCTAACTTTTATCAAAGTGTGAAATATATAAATTACATTTTATAGAAGCTATCCATTTATGAAGGTAATTAACAATTTTCTTCTTCGAGAAAAGGATATTTTAGCCTACTTCCAATAGAGTGGACTATCAACAAAAATGTGAATATTTGACAATTTTAAATTTGACTCTAATGAAATACTAGATTTTTGTTTTCGAAAATGAAATTTCAAGAATGTGGATATTTTACAAGTGTAAAATTGAATTTTATGAAATTGTGGAGAATCTAACCATTTAATGTTGATTAATGTAGCCAAACTTTAAATACAAACTCAATACACTACAAATACCTTGAACTCAAAGAAAATAAGTTCTCTTCTTCGTCATTGAATAATGAAATACAATGCGTCTTGGATAAGAAAACAACCCATAAATCGAGTTGCCATGAAAACTCTAACTAACTTAAATTAAATCTACTCTCCGTGGTGAAATTTACTTTATTAGCAGTTTACTAGAACCTGCTATTCTTAGTAAGTTCACATGCTTATTAGCATGGAAAAATAAATTGCCACGTATTTTCTACATGCATAAATTAGAGTAATTTCCATCTTAGTAACCTAATATGAATGTAAGATACTAAAAATAACTATGCCCAAAAATAGGAAAAAAATGAATTGAAAATAACTATGCCCAGATGGCGGATTTCGGGCTTGAGGAGCTAGCAGAAGCCTCCACGTGTTTCTTCAGTGCACTTTTGATATGGTGTCGAAAAGCGGAGACCCCAAACAAGCACATGCTCTCCACGTGTCCCGGCCTAGAAAAGTTGTTGAAAAAGTTTAAGAACCAATGGAAGGTGCCACGTGCCTAGGGTTCGAGAAAATTGCATCAGACGCTTGAAAAGTCTAAGTATGGGCAGATCCAGTGGAATCCTCCACGTGTCTTCATGGCACAACTCCAAAGGTAAGACCCAGAGTCAGATGCTCAAATGAGCGTAAGCCCTCCACATGTCCTTTGGTCTAACAAAGCCGCACCTGTCGTTGAAAAGTCCGAGCATGGGTAGAGCCAAAGAGAAACCTCCACGTGTCTCTTCGGTGCTATTTCAAAAGTAAAATTCAGGGGTAGGTCCCCAAACAGGCGCGAGCCCTCCACGGGAAAAAAATTGAGTTGAAGCGGGCCTGAGAATCTCAAAATGCCCCAGCTGACCCGCCTCTCTCGCTTTTAACTTTTGATGTCGGCCCCAAGTGGAGTCGCGACTCACTTTTATACTTTTACTTCATTTCAAAACAGAGCTTTAAAACTCCAAAGAGCTCTAGCGACCCACCTTCCCGATTTGAATTTTCAATGATGACTCAAACATGTGACATTACTTTGTCCCCGCGGAGTTGCGGATCATTTAATAACTTTGCTCCTCTTAAAAAAAGGGCAAAAATCTTAAAAATGCTCTGGTGATCCACCTCCCCGCTTTTAACTTGAAAAACGGCCACATGTCCATCTTCGGGGTCAAAGTAAGAAATTTTCCCTGCCACTTCATATTGTTGAATAGCCAATCAGAAACTATCGGGGCTGCGGGACTGATTTGGCATGTTTTACAAATGTAACAAAAGTGACATGTTCACCAAAAAGACCTGTCAGGCCGCGTCCAATCAGAAAGGACCACGTATCTGCGGATGTTGAGATAAAATTTTGACAGGGAAAACACAACCGTGGAAAGATAAAATGCAGGGGAAACTTTGCCATTTGTGTCTAGAATTCAAAATGTTCCTCATGGATAGAGAAATTGCAAATAATACCAAGACTCAATGTGATCCATGACCCAAGGAAAGGACTGACCATGGAAACCAAATGAACGAGAAATATTTCACACATCCATACAGGGAGACAGAAAACTTCAAACCATGCGGACTAAGAAATTTTGAACAAACAAGACGAGATTAAATTGAGAACGAACAAGACTATTGAGGGATCATTATTAAACCGAACCCCACACACCGTACTACCAAACCCATTCATATACATCCTATATTATCCTATGCATGCCTTATCTACCAATCACTCCTCCATAATTTATCTCATGCATGCTACACTAGTCATCATCGTACATGAGTCTAGTTTTCCCCTGTCATCCATACATCCTACATGCTACACTAGATTCCTTATACTTGGGTCTAGTTTTATCTATTATCATTACGCATTCTATTCCTATCTACATATTTCTTTCCTTACACCTTCGCTAACCACATTGCATTCATACAACCTACCTATCTTACACCCTACACTAGATTTCCTTATACTTAGGTCTAGCTTTATCTCTCATCCGTACACATTCTATTTCTACGTACCTACACATGCTACATTTCATTTCGTATAACACACATTCACCTACCTTTTCCATTTGCACTACATTGTTCTACGTGCCGCACTCATAACACTATGATGCACTTTAGTTCCCTGGTTCATACTCGACTGCCGAGGGTTTACCAATCAAATGGACTTTACCTACATGTGACATGTCCTCATACCACATCCACCGGACTAGTGACCAATGTTCTAGGCTCTATCGTCACTCACACCCGTCATCACGTGGTGGTATATACCTTAGGTTAGATAACTAATCCTTCCACCAAATCTACATCCTTTTGTCATCTTCTCTTATATCATCCACTTTCATTTTTTCAATTCCAAACTTATTGCATTACAATCGTCCCGCCTTCACTCATCACTTAATTGTATACACCTTAGGTTAAATCACATATTCCTTTATCCATTTCACATTATCCTCTTACATCCAAACAACACCTATTATATCATCTTATTCTCATTCATTATATTACATCATCATTTAGTATACTCATGACTTTGTGGTATACGCTTTAGGCTAAATCACCACCCTCTTCTTATTCATCACACAAGGGTCTACGCATAGTGCTACCATCACCGCCTTTTTTAATTCACCACCTACTTATCTATGCTTCATACACCCTCATTTACCATCTTGTAATGAAATACACAATAGGCTAGATCATCACATTCTTCTTCCATCATGTAGTGATATACACCTAGGGATAAATCATCACTCTTCCAATCAACAAGTCGTGGTATATGGTTAGGGATAAATCATCACTCCTTCGATCAAAAAATTCATGATATACACTTCGCTATAGGGTTCATGCACATCATTTCTCCTCATGTCGCATTACATCACCACTACACATACACACTCATTGCATCATACTATACATAATCAAAACTACTCGACCATTTCCTAGTGACGCACTCTCGTTTGTGGTTCATTCTTGATCATTAAGGGGAAAAAATGAACGTCCACCGTATACATTTCCATACACTCGGGGGTACATTGCTCCTATCATCCCATTTTTCATTCCATTCCATCCATCCACAACATACTTTGCATTATCTTAGTAGCATTTAATTTTTCTTACTAGTGTTTTGCATGCTCATTCTATTACACATGTTAGCTTGCTTTCCCGTATGTCATTATAATACACACATGCACATTCACAACTTTCTCTAGTGTGATTGCAGATACAAGAATCTACACACTGTATGACTTCTCACCTTATACCCTTACTATATTAGGTTTTAAGGGCATCCACATTTGACTTATACAGGTGATATTGTTTCATTTTGTACTTAGCATCTTATACTACTTGCTTATACACACTTTGACATATTGGTTTTCACTCTAACATGCTAACGGGTGTTCCATGTGTAACACTTGTTTTTCAGGACTACATGTTCCCATGACTACTTGTATTTCTACTTGTCTGCTTTGTTTGTCATTGTATGCGGGCTTTTCCCTTTGTCTGTGTGCACACTTGTATGTTGTTTATAACATGATGGCCTTTATGTGTCTTGTGACATCATGAGTGATGTCCCATGTTTGAAACCCACTTTTTGCAGTCTCCTTGTTTTCTTGCATGTTTGCATTCTCAGTACTTAATAGTTTTTCTACATTATTTGTGTTTTTACACTTATTTGCATGCATGTGTTCAGACTAACACTTGTATTGGCTAGACATCCCCTTTTGTGTGTGCCTTGGTATCTACCAAGAATTTTCCCTTTCCCCCTGCAGGGCTGAGTTGGTTACAAGGTCAAAGTGTGGTTGGTCCTCTTTTGGGGCCGCATTCTCCTTCCAGGGTCATCGCATGCACCCCCAAAAAGGGGGCCATCATTATGGGCTTTCTACTAAAGCACAACGTATCGACACCGGTTGAAACACATTGAGTGAGTTCAAATCGATCAACTCCATACACAACGAGAGAATTCAAATCAAATAAAACTCCATACAAAACAGCCTCAAAAGGACATGGTGTCCTTCAAAAATTATGGACTTCTCCATCTAGTAGTGTAGGATCGCCCAAAAACTAGCACAAGATAGAGATCTCTTCACCAAATCAGTAGAAGAAGCGGTTAGAGTTGGAGGAAACCGGTAATTTTCTCCCTACACTTTTTCATTCGTGGTGGCGTGAGATCTCCTGAAAAAATCACAACATCACAGGATATCCTTCTACACCCTTTTTCTCAACATGGATCAGGTGCACATGTTCCATTTTTTCATTTACACTTTCTATTCTAGCGTACTTTACATTTGCATACTTTACACAATGTTTTTACATACATACATATTTGACTACTTGAGTGATTATCCATGAAGGTCCATTGTATGAGAAACAAGTAGTCAAATTGGGGACAACAACAACAAATAATGACAATGACAACAACCGCACATCGTGACGACACTTTCCATAGTAACCAAGTAATTACGCCACACACATGCAAAGAGTACTCACGCGTTTCACCCTAGGTTCACTCTCATCACTTTTACTTAAATTTTTCATCTTTAGAATCCACACTCCTCCACATTTGAGTCTAGTCCATCAGCATGCTTTCTTCTACACTCTGCATGGATTTTAGGTACACTTATTTGACTACTTTATGTTACCGAGTTGTTTGTTCACCAAAATAAAGTGGGGAAAATGTAGACACAAATATTGCACACTAGAGAATATTTAACTCGGTCTTATACTACTATTTATAAGGTTCTCAAGTGTTACACACTACACATGCTTACATATTACGTAATAGTTTTCCTTGTGTGCTCACCTAAAATGCACTCGCACACTAGGCCCCTTGCTAATTCATGGAACAGAGTGTGCATGAGCATACTTAGCAGCTATTCTTAAGAATAATAATAAAAATAGAAAGGAAGTACATCAAGGAGTATACATTCATTTCATCATGTAATCTACATAGTCATAACATAAGAGTGCATACAATAATAAGTATTCATTGAATATAACACACACATATATGCCATTAATAGTTAACATATAGAGCTTGGTCTATAACTTTTGCATGATCATACAATTGACAACTAAGGATAATTTAGTATATGTTCACAATTAGTGGCCAATAGTGATCACTAAACACCAACCTATAATAGACAATCCCTTTCAATGGGAATTTCCCATATGTTAATATGTCCTATAATACATTTGATTCCCACATAAATTTGGTGGTTGTCATTACAAAAAAGTGGGTGAGCACCATTAACATAGGTAGTTGAGGATGTCATTATAGTTGGTGGTTGCAAACACCATTAAGCTAAATTCACAACTATTACCTCCGTGATAGCTTTGAGGTATTAAATGCATCACATTTAATGATTTGGAAAGATAGATTAAGATATTTCTAAGCTATATCTAGTTTTCATCCCCCTTTTTGCACATCACTTCCTTCCTTGGACTTTCCCTGCTATTTTGTCTTTTCCTAGTTTTGTCTCTTCTAACAACTGAGTTTGGCTTAAATACACCACATGACATTCTCCTAGTTATCATGTATGACGATCATGTATTAGGCATGATAACTTCAAAACTATTGTATGTGTTACTCTGTTGAAGGTAATGCACACACGATTGTATCGGGGTTTTGTGATCCCATCACAAAACATCATAATTATACTATTGTGTTATGAGTCTACATATGTGCATCACCTTCTACTCCAACATTAGTGGAGCCAAAATCTACGTAGAAGAATTTGCTTCTTGGTCCTATGACAAGCCTTGATTTACATCCTTCAAAAATTAGAAGCAAAAGCTTGTATTTGATCCTTAGAGAACTCCACTTAAGAAGTGCACTTTTAATGCCTTCAATACTTTGTAGAAATTCTATAAATAGAGTCATTTTATCTTCTTCCTTTTGCACCGACTGGATTTGGGCTAAGAATTTGACTTCAACATCCTTTAGATCTTCCCCTCCTTAAAGACTTGCAATAAAATCACCTTGGAAATTTCTTCACAGGTGGTTTCCTTAGTATTGATTTGGTCACCTAGGGCCTTGGCTTTGTTTCTCTTGCACTCATGCTCAACCTTATCTCTAATTATGACCACCTATTTATCCATTGCCTTTTTCTTTTATGCGTTCTCCTTAAGCCCCTATATGATCAAGGCATCGAAGTTATTATCCACCTTTAACACATGACTAACAAATATAATTTTTGTTTAATCTATGTGAGGGCCTAATCACACACGATCAACTCGGGCCTCTATTTGTTTTCTTAGGATCTTGGTGGATTCTTCATTTTTCTCCTAGAGTGCCTCACTTGAAAGTATTTTATATAGTAGCAACTTGAGGTGAGTCACGGGGTCTTTCCCATCCGTACCTATATGGATGTAAACCCCTCAACCAATATATTTGTGCCTAGGCTTTGTGTGAGCACCTCCAAACTTTTGGCTCTCTTCAAAGCCTATTGCTTTGCATTCTTAGACATGCATAGATCATGTTCCTTTTTTGTGTTGTATATTTATTCTTGAGGCTTTCCCACGCTACCTTGGCCACTAAATTCATTAAGGAATTAGATGTCTACTCCTCAGTTAGGCACTAGGGATGTACATAGGTAACTTATTGATCACCCAATGCCTAGATATGGGGTTGCATTAAAAATATCAAAATAAGGCTTATAAATATAGATATTAACTTGAAATGGTACTTGTTTGTGTGTCCATCCCAACATTCTTGATTTGCACATGTAGTTCCATAGGTACAACTCATCATGCTCCTTCCCCTTTTGAGTACGTGATCCGAACCATCTCTAGATATTGCTTTGCACAGATCGGGAAGGGCTCTCGGAGAATAGTTATTTCACCTTAATTAATTTGAGCGTGCTTCTACATTCTTAGGTTCCTCGGACCTTGCATATGATTTGGAGTTGTATTAAATGAATCTATACACCCCCGAGCTCATGTATGAACTAATAATATGCCTCTTTTGGGCATGAGTATGTTGATACTACAAAATTTAATAGATAGGTCCATATAATGCATTCACACCACACATCAACACCACGGGTCCATACTTTTCCATCGTTTATTATATTACTATTGTGACACACTCTTATATCCAAATATACTTTCTTCCAAGGTTTCTTGGATTTTCTAACAAGAATCCAATAATCTAGGCATATAAGTGGTGGGGAAATTTATAGAAAATGATCAAGTTTAAAGTATCGTCCAACTTTTCGTCTTCCCATTTTCTTAGGTTTTATCTTCTGCAACTTAGGTGATTACATGTATAGTCTTCTTCTTGTCAATCCAACCAATTCTCGATGCACTCAAGTGATATTCTTTCTAACACTTTCCATTCTCACAATGAGAAAGGTCACAAAAATGGAACCGAATGTTGGGGTTTTTGTACCTATCCTTTCATTTAGCCTAAAGGGGCTTGAACTAGGCACCCAAGCCCCTTTTACAAACTGCATGTGCTATCATATCATGTAGGAGTTTGCTCCCATGTGCTCATTGAAGTGCACTTAGTGTTGTAGGTCCCTTGCTAGTTCAGGGAATAGAGTCCACACGAGCATAATTAGCAGTTGATTCTTAACAATAATGATAGAGAAATCGAATTGAAGAACATCAATAATAGACATTAATTTCATCAATTAAACTACATACATATAACATAAGAGCATATATAATCATATTCATTCATTCATTCATTGAATATAATGTATTATGTTGTGGAGCCTATTTTCATGTGTAGAAATGTTGAAGACTGTACATTATCTACTGTTTTCTAGTGGGGTTCGGGTTGGTAGCCCCAAGAATTTTTTTGGCCTAAAAATGTGCACGATATCTCGAGAAATGTGCTCTTCAAACATTTCCACATCTCTGCAGCTCTAGAATACGGACCACGGTGCCCAAAGATACATTCCCGGGGACCTCGGTGCACGAGATAAACATTCAACTTCTACCCTTCCTGAAGTCATTCGGTCATAGCCTTCCCAGTCCACACACTAGTCTGTTATAGTCTAGCACATAGTGAGGTAAGTTATTTATAGGTTAGTAACATATCCCTCTTATTTCCATTATTTCAATCCATTCAAATATAAAAGAAAAATATTTATATCTAGCACTTCAATATATCACTTAGTTTCTATTTAGATTAACTTATAAAATAGCTAAAAGCCTAAAAAAACACTAATTTTTGTTAATCAAGGAGACATCCCACATATGGAAATATTATTTCTTTTTCTAGTGGTGCTTGAGTAATGTGTGCTACCCGTGTATTGTTCAGGCCTACAATTGATATAAATAATCCATTTATCATTTGGTGTAAATTTGTCAATAGATAAGCATATTTTTTATTGACCGTGTAATGTCGTTCGAGGTTGGAGATGAGCATATCTACATTACATTACATCGATGTTTTGTAATCCGCGTACCTATTATGAATAGTTCGTGCGATCTTGATGACCCTGATACACGTGACAAAATACAGTTATCAGTGCTCATATTATATGAATCTTTACGGATGTCTCTATATGCATTGAAAAATATTTCTGCGTGGAAGTGGGGAAACATTTTCCTCTGACCACATGCAAGTATAGATCAGATGCACATTTCTATACAAATATAAGCTGGACTCTCTACATTGAATTCGGTTTTTAGTCATCGTTGCATCAAACTTTCTGCGCATTCAAATGGTGCATAAGGAAGAGAAAATGTTGTTCATCATTTGCATTGAAGATTACAAACTCTAATTAGATTTGGAGAACACGTGGAGGATGATTTGGCATCAGTTACTTGCACAACCATTGATTTCTGATCTCAAGCATTTCAGACTCTCAAATAACTCAAGTATAGTTGTCCTTTCACTGGGTAGTCTTGATTTGTAGCTTATCTATCAACAAGATTCTTGAAGAGTTATTAGAATGTTACAAAGAATCAGAATGCAAAACCATATTGTGCCTTCCTAGCTGTTATCTTTCATGCAATCATTTTGAATTCTGCGCAAATGAATTGGTAACACGATTTCTGTATGATCATTACTATAAAAGGTTATGATTCTATGTAATTATTTTTTCCCATAAAACAAAGTGATTCCGGGATACTTTTATTTTTCCGATGTCCTTTTTTTGTGTGTGTGTGTCAATTCTTGCAAGAATGGAGAGGTTAAGTCTTTTTGAGAAGTTCGAAGGACAAGATTATCATACATGGAGAATCTAGATGTAGATTACTTTGATTGAGAAGTATACGTAGGATGCCGTTAAACCTAATACTACAATACCAACAAATGCAACATATCTCTTAAAGTGGACTATCAAGGATTAAAAGGCCTTGCATAACCATTGGTTTCGGTCTATCTAAAGCCTACTCAGTATCATGTGGACTTAACAAAGTCTGCAAAGGAGATTTGGGATACTTTAGACAAGATTTTGGATCTAAAGTAGAAAGTGTCAAGATGAATCAAGCAAAAATTATATGGACTAAATATCGATGATAGTACAAAATTGGCGATTAATCACTCGTAGGCATTAATGAAAGGGTAAATGATGATGATGCCAAAGAAATTATTTTGAATAGTTTTCCTAAAAAAATGTCTCATATGGTTTTTACTTTGAGTAAGCTTAGCATTGGTTTAGAAGGAGTAATTTCTACTCTTCTTGATCATAATGAACCTTTTGAGTCGAAGAGGAGGTTTAATATGTGCACAATAAAGATAGTATATTGATAAAAAGGGAAAGTACACTTCAAATCATGCTCCTTCACGAGGAAATGTTAAATGTTTTTATTGCAATTAATTAGGACATGTAATTTTAAATTGTTAAAAAGGGCACAAGATCTTCTTGAGAATAAATTGGACCCAAAATCCTACTTAGATGAAGGAACCGACTTGGATGAATATTCTAATGATTAAGAACTCTCTTGTCCCTGATGAAGAATTCTTATGGTAAATAAAAATGGAGGTAAGAGGCAACAGAGGATGGAGGAGATCACCGCCTCTTGTCACATCATCAATGACGGTGACACATTTTTGTATGGTGGCATCTCTTTTTCAGTTGTGTAGTGTGTGCATAATAAATTATTGTGTGGTTTCCTTCCCCTGTTATGATTGGGACAAGGAATGTGTGCATTTTGGATCTTTGAGAAAAGTTGTATAGGAGGGAATATGAACTGGAGTGATCCTCTTATTACGAGATTCTTCAATTGTTGTAATTTTAACATCGATCTGCAATGAAATCTAGCCTTACTCGGAAGTGAAAGCGGGAAATATTTAGTTCATGTATGTGGGTGAATCGGTTGAAGTGTGATCATCGGTATGGGATTCAATGTGGTGAAGCGGATTGGTCATATGCAGCAAGATCCAAGCCAAAATTATGCGCAGACCTAAAACTATGCGGATGCATACGATTCTCGCTTCTAGTTATTGAGATGTGCTTTCTTCCCATGTTCACACTTAGAGGGGGATGTTAGGAAATGAATTATTTATTATGAACATTAGTTGGCAATATATTTATGGGTATGCATATATATGTTTGTTACGTGAGTACTTAACAAATGTATTAGATCAACGTAATATTATTATAAACCATATTACATATATAGAAGTTGAGGGATATTTTGTGGGAGTGTTGTTGAACAAACTTATTGTTTTTAGGAATACTTCCTATATATATGTAAGTGACCCCGAATGAATTTATGAACATATTATTAGTGTGTTTCTCAAACTGGTCTAAATACATTATTCCTTGGACCAGCTTTTGTGTTGTTATTGACTACTGTTGAAAAATGTGGTCTAACTTCAACATATTTAGATTTTCATACAACGAAATTCAGTCATATCTCTCGATTACGACTCAAGAGAGATTTGGGTTTCTAATACCAACCGATTATTACATGGAGGAGACATGTTTTATTTTTTTATCTTTGACTATTATATTCTCTATCTATGTCCGAGTAATAATTATTTCATTGATGACTGTCCAAACTTCACATATGGCTTTGTTGTATCATCTAGCTTTGATAAATGGGTCCAATCTTTCAACATTGAAGTGGACCTTTGCGGATTTGACGTGCGTTCGCTTGGCGACTCTTTGAGGAGATACATGAGCAGATATTAACGCATCTCTAATATTATTACTTGCACATACTTTATCATCTCTATTCCAACCACGTATTACGATAGTCAACAACTCTACTCCAAAATTAAAATAGGGTGAATAGTGTAATAATTCATTGTATTTGTTGTGTTATAGATCTATAGAGTTAAGTATGTATATCATGAGAATTAGTATTATGTCATTGTTTTCATAAGTGTCCTATCATCATTGATCATTAATGTCAATAAAAGTCTCCAAAAGTAACATTAATTATTTATCTTTCTCCAAGTTGTTATAGAGTTAATGTTGTCATTTTCCTATTAGTTTTTAAGAGGAGTTACTCACTATCCATATTTGGATGTATTTTGAGTCAATCCAATTTTTAATTGGATTTTTTCGTAATCGTGTTGTCTTTATCCCATAGTCCATCAAGAAGTTTCATTCTTAAAAGTGAAAAAAATAAATAAAAAATTGTCTCACGAGACACATTTTCGGTGGAATCTAACATCCGAGTTATAATTGAGCATCGCAATCACATTCCGCCGAGGTGGGAGAGATTCTAATTGGAGGATGGAGGAAACAGAGGAAGGATGACAATCAACATCCTCGAGTTCGTCACTACCTCGAGGCCGCATCCGCTTTAGTGACACTTTTTAGTTTTTGTGTTATGAATAAGAACATATGAGCATCCATGTTCCCGTGCGATCACAGTGTTTGTGTTTTCCTATTATGATGATGATGTGGAGATTTGTACCGTTGATACTATAGTAGGAAGTGTTCTTGATCATATTGACTTGATGGTTGATCTTAATTGGTTGATGGTTCCTAATTCATGTATTCATCTAGATAGGTTGATGGATCCCTATTCATGGATGATGTAGTTCCCATAGTCAATGATGAGGATCGAGACCATGTGTAGGCTACAGAGTGGCATGTTGGTTGGTTGAAGATGGTGTTTTTATCCCATGTTCACACTAAGGGGGGAATGCTAGGAACTATGTGGTTAGTGTTCAAATAATATATTTTATGGTTTATGTATTTTTTATCTATTTGTACCTATGATGTTGTTGTTCTATAAACAACCCATGATATGAGTGGCATTTTATTAGGATCCTATAATTTATGGATTGGAGTGGTTGTAGGAGGTTTCCTATTTTATAGGAATCATTCTCCCTATATATTTGTATATCCCATATGGTTGATTAATATAATAATTATTATATTGTTTCGTGTGTTCATTCTAAGCCAATTTCTAGAGAAAATAGGTGGAAGAGGAGTCCTATTAGGAGAAGAGTGGACCTTCTCCAAGACCGCCTCGACAGAGGCCTGGGGGTAAATGATTCTTTGACAAATGAATCATCCGAGAGGGGTTCACAATAGGGAGAGACCACCTTAGAAGGGCTAAAAATAGAAATAGGATCAAGAGAGGGATTAATGGTAAAGTGAGCAGGGAGAGGATCCAACCAGCAAGCAGTATTTGGCCCCTTTTTACTTACGATGAGAATCCTCTGCCACATGTCACATTTCAAAACACTTGTGATAACAAAAAAAACAATCTTAATTAATACATAATATATAATTATTTATATCGTTTTTATTAGATGGATCACATGTGAAGTTATAGGGAAATCAAGTTATTATTTATTTTGATTAGTCGTCTTTATCTTGAATATGAAGTTTGAGTACACTTATGTAATTGCAAAATACAAATTTTCTTCTTACTAAATTATGACTAAAAAAGCTAAAATTTATATTCCCGTCAAACAATGATTAATGAAGCAATAATCTATTCAAAGGAAATTAGTTGAGTTTAGATCGTGGGCATACAACCTTATTATCACGGTGTCCATAAGCTTTTATCTCTTTTACTTTGATATGTTAGCTTATTTGATTAGTTTGATATTACATATGAGACATTTGATAATTTATTATGTTAGATTTTGATTAGCTATTGCTACGGTTATCATCACATGGTTTAAATAATTCTTATATTTGACATGGCACTATGGAGACACTATTTGATATTCATGATCCTCAACATTTCATGTTGATTAAAGATGATGATATTATGATGATTTATATTGAATAAATTATGTTTATCTATGGTGTTTATTGATGATCTTTACTTTTTATTTAGATATTATTGATAGTGGATGATGTTTTTATGTATCTTTCATAGATAGATGTGGTGAAATATTTTTCTACGCTTATAGTATAGTTTATTTTCATAATGATTTATATGGATATTTTATCATGTCGAGCAGATTTGAGGTTTTCTTTCAAAGTGAGAAAGATTGCAGTTAGACAACTTAGCGAATGTGGGACTCAATGTTAACACTACAAAATATGCCTAAGTCTCCTTGTATGAGCCTCTTTTCTCACCTTGTTGTATTTTGATCATTGGTTTTATTTGAGGGATCTTTCAAGCGTGACCCTATCTCAAGGTCTCTCGTTGACTAGTTTATCTAAATAATGCATATATTCTATATTTTGTGGATAGTACACATTCATTATTTTAGTGGTTTGGAAATTTTAAAATATATTTAATTTGAACAATAGAGATGGTACAAAAATAAATTATAAATGTGATGCATTATAAAGTATGGGTTATCAACAAAAATACAAAAGTGATGTACTAAATTGTTAAGTAATGCATATATTATTAAATTTTATATATTACAAGATCATAATTTTAGTGGTCTATATGTATTTTTAAAATTAAATTTTAACTTTAAAAATGGTGTCAAAAATTTTAATAATATTTTTTTAGATTTGGGTTTTGTAGAATAAACATAATTCTATTTTCAAAATTTCAATTTTCAATACGTGAGTACAAAATGTGATATTCTACAAGTACATCTACAAATCTAACTTTTATCAAAGTGTGAAATATATAAATTACATTTTATAGAAGCTATCCATTTATGAAGGTAATTAACAATTTTCTTCTTCGAGAAAAGGATATTTTAGCCTACTTCCATAGAGTGGACTATCAACAAAAATGTGAATATTTGACAATTTTAAATTTGACTCTAATGAAATACTAGATTTTTGTTTTCGAAAATGAAATTTCAAGAATGTGGATATTTTACAAGTGTAAAATTGAATTTTATGAAATTGTGGAGAATCTAACCATTTAATGTTGATTAATGTAGCCAAACTTTAAACACACACTCAATACACTACAAATACCTTGAACTCAAAGAAAATAAATTCTCTTCTTCGTTATTGAATAATGAAATACAATGCGTCTTAAATAAGAAAACAACCCCTAACTCGAGTTGCCATGCAAACTCTAACTAACTTCAATTAAATCTACTCTAGGTGGTGAAATTTACTTTATTAGCGAGTTTACTAGAACTGCTATTCTTAGTAAGTTCACATGCTTATTAGCATGGAAAAATAAATTGCCACGTATTTTCTACATGCATAAATTAGAGTAATTTCCATCTTAGTAACCTAATATGAATGTAAGATACTAAAAATAACTATGCCCAAAAATAGGAAAAAATGAATTGAAAATAACTATGCCCAGATGGCGGATTTCGGGCTTGAGGAGCTAGCGAAGCCTCCACGTGTTTCTTCAATGCACTTTTGATATGGTGCCAAAAAGCGGAGACCCCAAACAAGCACATGCTCTCCACGTGTCTCGGCCTAGAAAAGTTGTTGAAAAAGTTTAAGAACCAATGGAAGGTGCCACGTGCCTAGGGTTCGAGAAAATTGCATCAGACGCTTGAAAAGTCTAAGTATGGGCAGATCCAGTGGAATCCTCCACGTGTCTTCATAGCACAACTCCAAAGGTAAGACCCAGAGTCAGATGCTCAAATGAGCGTAAGCCCTCCACATGTCCTTTGGTCTAACAAAGCTGCACCGGTCGTTGAAAAGTCTGAGCATGGGTAGAGCCAGCAGAAACCTCCACGTGTCTCTTCGGTGCTATTTCAAAAGTAAATTTCACGGGTAGGTCCCCAAACAGGCGCGAGCCCTCCACGGGGAAAAAAATTGAGTTGAAGCGGGCCTGAAAATCTCAAAATGCCCCAGTGACCCACCTCTCTGCTTTTAACTTTTGATGTCGGCCCCAGTGGAGTCGCGACTCACTTTTATACTTTTACTTCATTTCAAAACAGAGCTTTAAAACTCCAAAGAGCTCTAGCGACCCACCTTCCCGATTTGAATTTTCAATGATGACTCAAACATGTGACATTACTTTGTCCCCGCGGAGTTGCGGATCATTTAATAACTTTGCTCCTCTTAAAAAAGGGCAAAAATCTTAAAAATGCTCCTGATCCACCTCCCGCTTTTAACTTGAAAAACGGCCACATGTCCATCTTCGGGTCAAAGTAAGAAATTTTCCTGCCACTTCATATTGTTGAATAGCCAATCAGAAACTATCAGGGCTGCGGGACCAATTTGGCATTTTTTACAAATGTAACAAAAGTGACAAGTTCACCAAAAGACTGTCAGCCGCTGGCCCAATCGAAAGGACCACGATATCTGCGGATGTTGAGATAAAATTTTGACAGGAAAACACAACTGCGTGGAAAGATAAAATGCGGGGGAAACTTTGCCATTCGTGTCTAGAATTCAAAATGTTCCTCATGGATAGAGAAATTGCAAATAATACCAAGACTCAATGTGATCCATGACCCAAGGAAAGGACTGACCATGGAAACCAAATGAAGGAGAAATATTTCACACATCCATACAGGGAGACAGAAAACTTCAAACCATGCGGACTAAGAAATTTTGAACAAACAAGACGAGATTAAATTGAGAACGAACAAGACTATTGAGGGATCATTATTAAACTGAACCCCACACACTGTACTACCAAACCCATTCATATACATCCTATATTATCCTATGCATGCCTTATCTACCAATCACTCCTCCATAATTTATCTCATGCATGCTACACTAGTCATCATCGTACATGAGTCTAGTTTTCCCCGTCATCCATACATCCTACATGCTACACTAGATTCCTTATACTTGGGTCTAGTTTTATCTATTATCATTACGCATTCTATTCCTATCTACATATTTCTTTCCTTACACCTTCGCTAACCACATTGCATTCATACAACCTACCTATCTTACACCCTACACTAGATTTCCTTATACTTAGGTCTAGCTTTATCTCTCATCCGTACACATTCTATTTCTACGTACCTACACATGCTACATTTCATTTCGTATAACACACATTCACCTACCTTTTCCATTTGCACTACATTGTTCTACGTGCCGCACTCATAACACTATGATGCACTTTAGTTCCCCGGTTCATACTGATTGCCGAGGGTTTACCAATCAAATGGACTTTACCTACATGTGACATGTCCTCATACCACATCCACCGGACTAGTGACCAATGTTCTAGGCTCTATCGTCACTCACACCCGTCATCACGTGGTGGTATATACCTTAGGTTAGATAACTAATCCTTCCACCAAATCTACATCCTTTTGTCATCTTCTCTTATATCATCCACTTTCATTTTTTCAATTCCAAACTTATTGCATTACACTCGTCCCCGCCTTCACTCATCACTTAATTGTATACACCTTAGGTTAAATCACATATTCCTTTATCCATTTCACATTATCCTCTTACATCCAAACAACACCTATTATATCATCTTATTCTCATTCATTATATTACATCATCATTTAGTATACTCATGACTTTGTGGTATACGCTTTAGGCTAAATCACCACCCTCTTCTTATTCATCACACAAGGGTCTACGCATAGTGCTACCATCACTGCCTTTTTTTATTCACCACCTACTTATCTATGCTTCATACACCCTCATTTACCATCTTGTAATGAAATACACAATAGGCTAGATCATCACATTCTTCTTCCATCATGTAGTGATATACACCTAGGGATAAATCATCACTCTTCCAATCAACAAGTCGTGGTATATGGTTAGGGATAAATCATCACTCCTTCGATCAAAAAATTCATGATATACACTTCGGCTATAGGGTTCATGCACATCATTTCTCCTCATGTCGCATTACATCACCACTACACATACACACTCATTGCATCATACTATACATAATCAAAACTACTCGACCATTTCCTAGTGACGCACTCTCGTTTGTGGTTCATTCTTGATCGTTAAGGGGAAAAAATGAACGCACCGTATACATTTCCATACACTTGGGGGAACATTGCTCCTATCATTCCATTTTTCATTCCATTCCATCCATCCACAACATACTTGCATTGTCTTGGTAGCATTTAATTTTTCTTACTAGTGTTTTGCATGCTCATTCTATTACACATGTTAGCTTGCTTTCCTATATGTCATTATCATACACACATGCACATTCACAACTTTCTCTAGTGTGATTGCAGAGATACAAGAATCTACACACTCGTATGACTTCTCACCTTATACCCTTACTATATTAGGTTTTAAGGGCATCCACATTTGACTTATACAGTGATATTGTTTCTTTTTGTACTTAGCATCTTATACTACTTGCTTATACACACTTTGACATATTGGTTTTCACTCTAACAGCTAACGGGTGTTCCATGTGTAACACTTGTTTTGTAGGACTACAAGTTCCCATGACTACTTGTATTTTTACTTGTGTGCTTTGTTTGTCATTGTATGCGGGCATTTCCCTTTGTCTATGTGCACACTTGTATGTTGTTTGCGAACATGATGGCCTTTATGTGTCTTGTGACATCATGAGTGATGTCCCATATTTGAAATCCAATTTTTGCGCCTCCTTGTTTTCTTGCATGTTTGCATTCTTGTACTTAATATTTTTTCTACATTATTTGTGTTTTTACACTTATTTGCATGGATATGTTAGGACTAACACTTGTATTGGCTAGCCATTCCCTTTTGTGTGTGCCTTGGTATCTACCAAGAATTTTCCCTTTCCCCCTGCAGGTCTGAGTTGGTTACAATGTTAGAGTGCGGTTGGTCCTCTTTTGGGGCCGCATTCTCCTTCCAGGGTCGTCGCATGCACCCCCAAAAAGGGGGCCATCATTATGGGCTTTCTACTAGCACAACGTATCGACACCGGTTCAAACACATTGAGTGAGTTCAAATCGATCAACTCCATACACAACGAGAGAATTCAAATCAAATAAAACTCCATACAAAACAGCCTCAAAAGGACATGGTGTCCTTCAAAAATTATGGACTTCTCCATCTAGTAGTGTAGGATCGCCCAAAAAAACTAGCACAAGATAGAGATCTCTTCACCAAATTGTAGAAGAAGCGGTTAGAGTTGGAGGAAACCGGTAATTTTCTCCCTACACTTTTTCATTCGGGGTGGCGTGAGATCTCCTGAAAAAATCACAACATCACAGGATATCCTTCTACACCCTTTCTCTCAACATGGATCAGTGCACATGTTCCATTTTTTCATTTACACTTTCTATTCTAGCATACTTTATATTTGCATTATACTTTACACAACGTTTTTACATACATACATATTTGACTACTTGAGTGATTATCCATGAAGGTCCATTGTGTGAGAAACAAGAAGTCAAATTGGGGACAACAACAACAAATAATGACAATGACAACAACCGCACATCGTGACGACACTTTCCATAGTAACCAAGTAATTACGCCACACACATGCAAAAGAGCTTTACTCACGCGTTTCACCCTAGGTTCACTCTCATCACTTTTACTTAAATTTTTCATCTTTACAATCCACACTCCTCCAAATTTAAGTCTAGTCCATCAGCATGCTTTCTTCTATACTATGCAAGGATTTTAGGTACACTTATTTGACTACTTTATGTTACCGAGTTGTTTGTTCACCAAAATAAAGTGGGGGAAAATGTAGACACAAATATTGCACACTAGAGAATATTTAACCTGGTCTTATACTACTATTTATAAGGTTCTCAAGTGTTACACACTACACATGCTTACATATTACGTAATAGTTTTCCCTTGTGTGCTCACCTAAAATGCACTCAAGCACACTAGGCCCCTTGCTAATTCATGGAGCAGAGTGTGCATGAGCATACTTAGCAGCTATTCTTAAGAATAATAATAAAAATAGAAAGGAAGTACATCAAGGAGTATACATTCATTTCATCATGTAATCTACATAGTCATAACATAAGAGTGCATACAATAATAAGTATTCATTGAATATAACACACACATATATGCCATTAATAGTTAACATATAGAGCTTGGTCTATAACTTTTGCATGATCATACAATTGACAACTAAGGATAATTTAGTATATGTTCACAATTAGTGGCCAATAGTGATCACTAAACACCAACCTATAATAGACAATCCCTTTCAATGGGAATTTCCCATATGTTAATATGTCCTATAATACATTTGATTCCCACATAAATTTGGTGGTTGTCATTACAAAAAAGTGGGTGAGCACCATTAACATAGGTAGTTGAGGATGTCATTATAGTTGGTGGTTGCGAAACACCATTAAGCTAAATTCACAACTATTACCTCCGTGATAGCTTTGAGGTATTAAATGCATCACATTTAATGATTTGGAAAGATAGATTAAGATATTTCTAAGCTATATCTAGTTTTCATCCCCTTTTTTGCACATCACTTCCTTCCTTGGACTTTCCCTGCTATTTTGTCTTTTCCTAGTTTTGTCTCTTCTAACAACCGAGTTTGGCTTAAATACACCACATGACATTCTCCTAGTTATCATGTATGACGATCATGTATTAGGCATGATAACTTCAAAACTATTGTATGTGTTACTCATGTTGAAGGTAATGCACACACGATTGTATCGGGGTTTTGTGATCCCATCACAAAACATCATAATTATACTATTGTGTTATGAGTCTACATATGTGCATCACCTTCTACTCCAACATTAGTGGAGCCAAAATCTACGTAGAAGAATTTGCTTCTTGGTCCTATGACAAGCCTTGATTTACATCCTTCAAAAATTAGAAGCAAAAGCTTGTATTTGATCCTTAGAGAACTCCACTTAAGAAGTGCACTTTTAATGCCTTCAATACTTTGTAGAAATTCTATAAATAGAGTCATTTTATCTTCTTCCTTTTGCACCGACTGGATTTGGGCTAAGAATTTGACTTCAACATCCTTTAGATCTTCCTCCTTAAAGACTTGCAATAAAATCACCTTGGAAATTTCTTCACAGGTGGTTTCCTTAGTATTGATTTGGTCACCTAGGGCCTTGGCTTTGTTTCTCTTGCACTCATGCTCAACCTTATCTCTAATTATGACCACCTATTTATCCATTGCCTTTTTCTTTTATGCGTTCTCCTTAAGCCCCTATATGATCAAGGCATCGAAGTTATTATCCACCTTTAACACATGACTAACAAATATAATTTTTGTTTAATCTATGTGAGGGCCTAATCACACACGATCAACTCGGGCCTCTATTTGTTTTCTTAGGATCTTGGTGGATTCTTCATTTTTCTCCTAGAGTGCCTCACTTGAAAGTATTTTATATAGTAGCAACTTGAGGTGAGTCACGGGGTCTTTCCCATCCGTACCTATATGGATGTAAACCCCTCAACCAATATATTTGTGCCTAGGCTTTGTGTGAGCACCTCCAAACTTTTGGCTCTCTTCAAAGCCTATTGCTTTGCATTCTTAGACATGCATAGATCATGTTCCTTTTTGTGTTGTATATTTATTCTTGAGGCTTTCCCACGCTACCTTGGCCACTAAATTCATTAAGGAATTAGATGTCTACTCCTCGCTTAGGCACTAGGGATGTACATAGGTAACTTATTGATCACCCAATGCCTAGATATGGGGTTGCATTAAAAATATCAAAATAAGGCTTATAAATATAGATATTAACTTGAAATGGTACTTGTTTGTGTGTCCATCCCAACATTCTTGATTTGCACATGTAGTTCCATAGGTACAACTCATCATGCTCCTTCCCCTTTTGGTACGTGATCCGAACCATCTCTAGATATTGCTTTGGCACAGACTGGGAAGGGCTCTCAGAGAATAGTTATTTCACCTTAATTAATTTGAGCGTGCTTCTACATTCTTAGGTTCCTCAGACCTTGCATATGATTTGGAGTTGTATTAAATGAATCTATACACCCCCGAGCTCATGTATGAACTAATAATATGCCTCTTTTGGGCATGAGTATGTTGATACTACAAAATTTAATAGATAGGTCCATATAATGCATTCACACCACACATCAACACCACGGGTCCATACTTTTCCATCGTTTATTATATTACTATTGTGACACACTCTTATATCCAAATATACTTTCTTCCAAGGTTTCTTGGATTTTCTAACAAGAATCCAATAATCTAGGCATATAAGTGGTGGGGAAATTTATAGAAAATGATCAAGTTTAAAGTATCGTCCAACTTTTCGTCTTCCCATTTTCTTAGGTTTTATCTTCTGCAACTTAGGTGATTACATGTATAGTCTTCTTCTTGTCAATCCAACCAATTCTCGATGCACTCAAGTGATATTCTTTCTAACACTTTCCATTCTCACAATGAGAAAGGTCACAAAAATGGAACCGAATGTTGGGGTTTTTGTACCTATCCTTTCATTTAGCCTAAAGGGGCTTGAACTAGGCACCCAAGCCCCTTTTACAAACCGCATGTGCTATCATATCATGTAGGAGTTTGCTCCCATGTGCTCATTGAAGTGCACTTAGTGTTGTAGGTCCTTGCTAGTTCAGGGAATAGAGTCCACACGAGCATAATTAGCGAGTTGATTCTTAACAATAATGATAGAGAAATCGAATTGAAGAACATCAATAATAGACATTAATTTCATCAATTAAACTACATACATATAACATAAGAGCATATAGAATCATATTCATTCATTCATTCATTGAATATAATGTATTATCTTTGTGGAGCCTATTTTCATGTGTAGAAATGTTGAAGACTCAGTACATTATCTACTGCTTTTCTAGTGGGTTCGGGGTTGGTAGCCCCAAGAATTTTGGCCTAAAAAATGTGCCGATATCTCGAGAAATGTGCTCTTCAAACATTTCCACATCTGCAGCTTCCTAGAATACGCACCACGGCGCCCAAGACATTCCTGGGGACCTCAGTGATAAACATTCAACTTCTACCCTTCCTGAAGTCATTCGGTCCTAGTCTTCCCACCCACACACACCCGGCCGCTATAGTCTAGCACATAGTGAGGTAAGTTATTTATAGGTTAGTAACATATCCCTCTTTTTCCATTATTTCAATCCATTCAAATATAAAATAAAAATATATTAAATCTATCACTTCAATATATGACTTAGTTTCTATTTAGATTAACTTATAAAATAGCTAAAAGCCTAAAAAACACTATTTTTGTTAATCAAGCAGACATCCCACATATGGAAATATTATTTCTTTTTCTAATGGTGCTTGAGTAATGTGTGCTACCCGTGTATTGTTCAGGCCTACAATTGATATAAATAATCCATTTATCATTTGGTGTAAATTTTTCAATAGATAAGCATATTTTTTATTGACCGTGTAATGTCGTTCGAGGTTGGAGATGAGCATATCTACATTACATTACATCGATGTTTTGTAATCCGCGTACCTATTATGAATAGTTCGTGCGATCTTGATGACCCTGATACACGTGACAAAATACAGTTATCAGTGCTCATATTATATGAATCTTTACGGATGTCTCTATATGCATTGAAAAATATTTCTGCGTGGAAGTGGGGAAACATTTTCCTCTGACCACATGCAAGTATAGATCAGATGCACATTTCTATACAAATATAAGCTGGACTCTCTACATTGAATTCGGTTTTAGTCATCGTTGCATCAAACTTTCTGCGCATTCAAATGGTGCATAAGGAAGAGAAAATGTTGTTCATCATTTGCATTGAAGATTACAAACTCTAATTAGATTTGGAGAACGCGTGGAGGATGATTTGGCATCAGTTACTTGCACAACCATTGATTTCTGATCTCAAGCATTTCAGACTCTCAAATAACTCAAGTATAGTTGTCCTTTCACTGGGTAGTCTTGATTTGTAGCTTATCTATCAACAAGATTCTTGAATAGTTTTTAGAATGTTACAAAGAATCAGAACACAAGACCGTATTGTGCCTTCCAAGCTGTTATCTTTCATGCACTCATTTTGAATTCTGTGCAAATGAATTGGTAACATGATTTCTGTATGATCATCACTATAAAATGTTATCATTCCATGTAATTATTTTTTCCCCATAAAACAAAGTGATTCTGGGATACTTTTATTTTTCCGATGTCCTTTTTTTGTGTGTGTGTGTCAATTCTTGCAAGAATGGAGAGGTTAAGTCTTTTTGAGAAGTTCGAAGGACAAGATTATCATACATGGAGAATCTAGATGTAGATTACTTTGATTGAGAAGTATCTGTAGGATGCCGTTAAACCTAATACTACAATACCAACAAATGCAACATATCTCGTAAAGTGGACTATCAAGGATTAAAAGGCCTTGCGAACCATTGGTCTCAGTCTATCTAAAGCTTACCTGTATCATGTGGACTTAACAAAGTCTGCAAAGGAGATTTGGGATACTTTAGACAAGATTTTTGGATCTAAAGTAGAAAGTGTCAAGATGAATCTGAAGCAAAAATTATATGGACTAAATATCGATGATAGTACAAAATTGGCGATTAATCACTCGTAGGCATTAATGAAAAGGTAAATGATGATGATGCCAAAGGAATTATTTTGAATAGTTTTCCTAAAAAATGTCTCATATGGTTTTTACTTTGAGTAAGCTTAGCATTGGTTTAGAAGGAGTAATTTCTACTCTTCTTGATCATAATGAACCTTTTGAGCCGAAGAGGAGGTTTAATATGTGCACAATAAAGATAGTATATTGATAAAAAGGGAAAGTACACTTCAAATCATGCTCCTTCACGAGGAAATGTTAAATGTTTTTATTGCAATTAATTAGGACATGTAATTTTAAATTGTTAAAAAAGGGCACAAGATCTTCTTGAGAATAAATTGGACCCAAAATCCTACTTAGATGAAGGAACCGACTTGGATGAATATTCTAATGATTAAGAACTCTCTTGTCCTTGATGAAGAATTCTTATGGTAAATAAAAAATGGAGGTCGAGGCAACAGAGGATGGAGGGAGATCACCGCCTCTTGTCAATAACCAATGACGGCGACACATTTTTGTATGGTGGCATCTCTTTTTCAGTTGTGTAGTGTGTGCATAATAAATTAGTGTGTGGTTTCCTTCCCCTGTTATGATTGGGACAAGGAATATGTGCATTTTGGATGCTGAGAAAAGTTGTATAGGAGGGAAAATGAACTGGAGTGATCCTCTTATTACAGAGATTCTTCAATTGTTGTAATTTTAACATCGATCTGCCAGTGAAATCTAGCCTTCACTAGAAGTGAAAGCGGGAAATATTTAGTTCATGTATGTGGGTGAATCGGTTGAAGTGTGATCATCTGGTATGGGATTCAATGTGGTGAAGCGGATTGGTCATATGCGGCAAGATTCAAGCCAAAATTATGCAGACCTAAAACTATGCGTATGCATACGATTCTCTTTCTAGTTATTGAGATGTGCTTTCTTCCCATGTTCACACTTAGAGGGGGATGTTAGGAAATGAATTATTTATTATGAACATTAGTTGGCAATATATTTATGGGTATGCATATATATGTTTGTTACGTGAGTACTTAACAAATGTATTAGATCAACGTAATATTATTATAAACCATATTACATATATAGAAGTTGAGGGAGATATTTGTGGGAGTGTTGTTGAACAAACTTATTGTTTTTAGGAATACTTCCTATATATATGTAAGTGACCCGAATGAATTTATGAACATATTATTAGTGTGTTTCTCAAACTGGTCTAAATACATTATTCCTTGGACCAGTTTGTGTTGTTATTGACTACCTGTTGAAAAATGTGGTCTAACTTCAACATATTTAGATTTTCATACAACGAAATTCAGTCATATCTCCGATTACGACTCAAGAGAGATTTGGGTTTCTAATACCAACCGATTATTACATGGAGGAGACATGTTTTATTTTTTATCTTTGACTATTATATTCTCTATCTATGTCCGAGTAATAATTATTTCATTGATGACTCCCAAACTTCACATATGGCTTTGTTGTATCATCTAGCTTTGATAAATGGGTCCAATCTTTCAACATTGAAGTGGACCTTTGCGGATTTGACGTCGTTTCGCTTGGCGACTCTTTGAGGAGATACATGAGCAGATATTAACGCATCTCTAATATTATTACTTGCACATACTTTATCATCTCTATTCCAACCACGTATTACGATAGTCAACAACTCTACTCCAAAATTAAAATAGGGTGAATAGTGTAATAATTCATTGTATTTGTTGTGTTATAGATCTATAGAGTTAAGTATGTATATCATGAGAATTAGTATTATGTCATTATTTTCATAAGTGTCCTATCATCATTGACTGTTAATGTCAATAAAAGTCTCCAAAAGTAACATTAAAATTATTTATCTTTCTCCAAGTTGTTATAGAGTTAATGTTGTCATTTTCCTATTAGTTTTTAAGAGGAGTTACTCACTATCCATATTTGGATGTATTTTGAGTCAATCCAATTTTTAATTGGATTTTTTTCGTAATCGTGTTGTCTTTATCCCATAGTCCATCAAGAAGTTTCATTCTTAAAAGTGAAAAAATAAATAAAAAATTGTCTCACGATACATTTTCGATGGAATCTAACATCCGAGTTATAATTGAGCATCGCAATCACATTCCGCTGAGGTGGGAGAGATTCTAATTGGAGGATGGAGGAAACAGAGAGGAAGGATGACAATCAACATCCTCGAGTTCGTCACTACCTCGTAGGCCGCATACCGCTTTAGTGACACTTTTTAGTTTGTGTGTGATGAATAAGAACATATGAGCATCCATGTTCCTGTGTGCGATCAAGTGTTTGTGTTTTCCTATTATGATGATGATGTGGAGATTTGTACCATTGATACTATAGTAGGAAGTATTCTTGATCATATTGACTTGATGGTTGATCTTAATTGGTTGATGGTTCCTAATTCATGTATTCATCTAGATAGGTGATGGATCCCTATTCATGGATGATGTAGTTCCCATAGTCAATGATGAGGATCGAGACCATGTGTAGGCTACAGAGTGGCATGTTGGTTGGTTGAAGATGGTGTTTTTATCCCATGTTCACACTAAGGGGGGAATGCTAGGAACTATGTGGTTAGTGTTCAAATAATATATTTTATGGTTTATGTATTTTTTTATCTATTTGTACCTATGATGTTGTTGTTACATAAACAACCCATGATATGAGTGGCATTTTATTAGGATCCTATAATTTATGGATTGGAGTGGTTGTAGGAGGTTTCCTATTTTATAGGAATCATTCTCCCTATATATTTGTATATCCCATATGGTTGATTAATATAATAATTATTATATTGTTTCGTGTGTTCATTCTAAGCCAATTTCTAGAGAAAATAGGTGGAAGAGGAGTCCTATTAGGAGAAGAGTGGACCTTCTCCAAGACCGCCTCGACAGAGGCTGGGGGTAAATGATTCTTTGACAAATGAATCATCCGAGAGGGGTTCACAATAGGGAAGAGACCACCTTAGAAGGGCTAAAAATAGAAATAGGATCAAGAGAGGGATTAATGGTAAAGTGAGCGGGAGAGGATCCAACCAAAGAAGCAAGATTTGGCCCCTTTTACTTACGATGAGAATCCTCCCACATGTCACATTTCAAAACACTTGTGATAACAAAAAAACAATCTTAATTAATACATAATATATAATTATTTATATCGTTTTATTAGATGGATCACATGTGAAGTTATAGGAAATCAAGTTATTATTTATTTTGATTAGTCGTCTTTATCTTGAATATGAAGTTTGAGTACACTTATGTAATTGCAAAATACAAATTTTCTTCTTACTAAATTATGACTAAAAAAGCTAAAATTTATATTCCCGTCAAACAATGATTAATGAAGCAATAATCTATTCAAAGGAAATTAGTTGAGTTTAGATCGTGGGCATACAACCTTATTATGCAGTGTCCATAAGCTTTTATCTCTTTTACTTTGATATGTTAGCTTATTTGATTAGTTTGATATTACATATGAGACATTTGATAATTTATTATGTTAGATTTTGATTAGCTATTGCTACGGTTATCATCACATGGTTTAAATAATTCTTATATTTGACATGGCACTATGGAGACACTATTTGATATTCATGATCCTCAACATTTCATGTTGATTAAAGATGATGATATTATGATGATTTATATTGAATAAATTATGTTTATCTATGGTGTTTATTGATGATCTTTACTTTTTATTTAGATATTATTGATAGTGGATGATGTTTTTATGTATCTTTCATAGATAGATGTGGTGAAATATTTTTCTACGCTTATAGTATAGTTTATTTTCATAATGATTTATATTGATATTTTATCATGTCGAGCGATTTGAGGTTTTCTTTCAAAGAGAAAGATTGCGGGTTAGACAACTTAGCGAATGTGGACTCAATGTTAACACTACAAAATATGCCTAAGTCTCCTTGTATGAGCCTCTTTTCTCACCTTGTTGTATTTTGATCATTGGTTTTATTTGAGGGATCTTTCAAGCGTGACCCTATCTCAAGGTCTCTCGTTGACTAGTTTATCTAAATAATGCATATATTCTATATTTTGTGGATAGTACACATTCATTATTTTAGTGGTTTGGAAATTTTAAAATATATTTAATTTGAACAATAGAGATGGTACAAAAATAAATTATAAATGTGATGCATTATAAAGTATGGGTTATCAACAAAAATACAAAAGTGATGTACTAAATTGTTCGTAATGCATATATTATTAAATTTTATATATTACAAGATCATAATTTTAGTGGTCTATATGTATTTTTAAAATTAAATTTTAACTTTAAAAATGGTGTCAAAAATTTTAATAATATTTTTTTAGATTTGGGTTTTGTAGAATAAACATAATTCTATTTTCAAAATTTCAATTTTCAATACGTGAGTACAAAATGTGATATTCTACAAGTACATCTACAAATCTAACTTTTATCAAAGTGTGAAATATATAAATTACATTTTATAGAAGCTATCCATTTATGAAGGTAATTAACAATTTTCTTCTTCGAGAAAAGGATATTTTAGCCTACTTCCAATAGAGTGGACTATCAACAAAAATGTGAATATTTGACAATTTTAAATTTGACTCTAATGAAATACTAGATTTTGTTTTCGAAAATGAAATTTCAAGAATGTGGATATTTTACAAGTGTAAAATTGAATTTTATGAAATTGTGGAGAATCTAACCATTTAATGTTGATTAATGTAGCCAAACTTTAAATACAAACTCAATACACTACAAATACCTTGAACTCAAAGAAAATAAGTTCTCTTCTTCGTCATTGAATAATGAAATACAATGCGTCTTGGATAAGAAAACAACCCATAAATCGAGTTGCCATGAAAACTCTAACTAACTTAAATTAAATCTACTCTCCGTGGTGAAATTTACTTTATTAGCAGCTTTACTAGAACTCGCTATTCTTAGTAAGTTCACATGCTTATTAGCATGGAAAAATAAATTGCCACGTATTTTCTACATGCATAAATTAGAGTAATTTCCATCTTAGTAACCTAATATGAATGTAAGATACTAAAAATAACTATGCCCAAAAATAGGAAAAAAATGAATTGAAAATAACTATGCCCAGATGGCGGATTTCGGGCTTGAGGAGCTAGCAGAAGCCTCCACGTGTTTCTTCAGTGCACTTTTGATATGGTGTCGAAAAGCGGAGACCCCAAACAAGCACATGCTCTCCACGTGTCCCGCCTAGAAAAGTTGTTGAAAAAGTTTAAGAACCAATGGAAGGTGCCACGTGCCTAGGGTTCGAGAAAATTGCATCGACGCTTGAAAAGTCTAAGTATGGGCGAGATCCAAAGGAATCCTCCACGTGTCTTCATAGACAACTCCAAAGGTAAGACCCAGAGTCGATGCTCAAATGAGCGTAAGCCCTCCACATGTCCTTTGGTCTCTAACAAAGCCGCACCGGTCGTTGAAAAGTCCGAGCATGGGTAGAGCCGTGCAGAAACCTCCACGTGTCTCTTCGGTGCTATTTCAAAAGTAAATTTCACGGTAGGTCCCCAAACAGCGCGAGCCCTCCACGGGAAAAAAATTGAGTTGAAGCGGGCCTCGAAAATCTCAAAATGCCCCAAAGGACCCACCTCTCTCTCGCTTTTAACTTTTGATGTGGGCCCCAGGAGTCGCGACTCACTTTTATACTTTTACTTCATTTCAAAACAGAGCTTAAAAACTCCAAAGTGCTCTAGCGACCCACCTTCCCGATTTGAATTTTCAATGCTGACTCAAACATGTGACATTAATTTGTCCCCCGCGAGTTGCGGATCATTTTATAACTTTGCTCCTCTTAAAAAAAAGGGCAAAAATCTTAAAAATGCTCTCGTGATCCACCTCCCGCTTTTAACTTGAAAAACGCCACATGTCCATCTTCGGGGTCAAAGTAAGAAATTTTCCTGCCACTTCATATTGTTGAATAGCCAATCAGAAACTATCGGGCTGCGGGACTAATTTGGCATTTTTTACAAATGTAACAAAAGTGACAAGTTCACCAAAAAGACTCACAAAGCCGCGTCAATCGAAAGGACCACGTATCTGCGGATGTTGAGATAAAATTTGACAGGGAAAACACAACTGTGGAAAAATAAAATGTAGGGGAAACTTCACAATTCTCGTCCAGAATTCAAAATGTTCCTCATGGATAGAGAAACTGCAAATAATACCAAGACTCAATGTGATCCATGACCCAAGGAAAGGACTCGACCATGGAAACCAAATGAACGAGAAATATTTCACACATCCATACAGGAGACAGAAAACTTCAAACCATGCGGACTAAGAAATTTTGAACAAACAAGACGAGATTAAATTGAGAACGAACAAGACTATTGAGGGATCATTATTAAACCGAACCCCACACACCGTACTACCAAACCCATTCATATACATCCTATATTATCCTATGCATGCCTTATCTACCAATCACTCCTCCATAATTTATCTCATGCATGCTACACTAGTCATCATCGTACATGAGTCTAGTTTTCCCTGTCATCCATACATCCTACATGCTACACTAGATTCCTTATACTTGGGTCTAGTTTTATCTATTATCATTACGCATTCTATTCCTATCTACATATTTCTTTCCTTACACCTTCGCTAACCACATTGCATTCATACAACCTACCTATCTTACACCCTACACTAGATTTCCTTATACTTAGGTCTAGCTTTATCTCTCATCCGTACACATTCTATTTCTACGTACCTACACATGCTACATTTCATTTCGTATAACACACATTCACCTACCTTTTCCATTTGCACTACATTGTTCTACGTGCTGCACTCATAACACTATGATGCACTTTAGTTCCCCTGGTTCATACTCATCCGAGGGTTTACCAATCAAATGGACTTTACCTACATGTGACATGTCCTCATACCACATCCACCGGACTAGTGACCAATGTTCTAGGCTCTATCGTCACTCACACCCGTCATCACGTGGTGGTATATACCTTAGGTTAGATAACTAATCCTTCCACCAAATCTACATCCTTTTGTCATCTTCTCTTATATCATCCACTTTCATTTTTTCAATTCCAAACTTATTGCATTACACCGTCCCGCCTTCACTCATCACTTAATTGTATACACCTTAGGTTAAATCACATATTCCTTTATCCATTTCACATTATCCTCTTACATCCAAACAACACCTATTATATCATCTTATTCTCATTCATTATATTACATCATCATTTAGTATACTCATGACTTTGTGGTATACGCTTTAGGCTAAATCACCACCCTTTCTTATTCATCACACAAGGGTCTACGCATAGTGCTACCATCACCGCCTTTTTTTTAGTCACCACCTACTTATCTATGCTTCATACACCCTCATTTACCATCTTGTAATGAAATACACAATAGGCTAGATCATCACATTCTTCTTCCATCATGTAGTGATATACACCTAGGGATAAATCATCACTCTTCCAATCAACAAGTCGTGGTATATGGTTAGGGATAAATCATCACTCCTTCGATCAAAAAAATTCATGATATACACTTCGGCTATAGGGTTCATGCACATCATTTCTCCTCATGTCGCATTACATCACCACTACACATACACACTCATTGCATCATACTATACATAATCAAAACTACTCGACCATTTCCTAGTGACGCACTCTCGTTTGTGGTTCATTCTTGATCGTTAAGGGGAAAATGAACGTCCACCGTATACATTTCCATACACTCGGGGTACATTGCTCCTATCATCCCATTTTTCATTCCATTCCATCCATCCACAACATACTTTTGCATTATCTTAGTAGCATTTAATTTTTCTTACTAGTGTTTTGCATGCTCATTCTATTACACATGTTAGCTTGCTTTCCCGTATGTCATTATAATACACACATGCACATTCACAACTTTCTCTAGTGTGATTGCAGATACAAGAATCTACACACTGTATGACTTCTCACCTTATACCCTTACTATATTAGGTTTTAAGGGCATCCACATTTGACTTATACAGTGATATTGTTTCTTTTTACTTAGCATCTTATACTACTTGCTTATACACACTTTGACATATTGGTTTTCACTCTAACAGGCTAACGGGTGTTCCATGTGTAACACTTGTTTTGTAGGACTACAAGTTCCCATGACTACTTGTATTTTTACTTGTGTGCTTTGTTTGTCATTGTATGCGGGCATTTCCCTTTGTCTATGTGCACACTTGTATGTTGTTTGCGAACATGATGGCCTTTATGTGTCTTGTGACATCATGAGTGATGTCCCATATTTGAAATCCAATTTTTGCAGTCTCCTTGTTTTCTTGCATGTTTGCATTACTGTACTTAATATTTTTTCTACATTATTTGTGTTTTTACACTTATTTGCATGGATATGTTAGGACTAACACTTGTATTGGCTAGCTAGTCCCTTTTGTGTGTGCCTTGGTATCTACCAAGAATTTTCCCTTTCCCACTGGGGGCTGAGTTGGTTACAATGTTAGAGTGCGGTTGGTCCTCTTTTGGTCCGCATTGTCCTTCCAGTGGTCGTCGCATGCACCCCCAAAAAGGGGGCCATCATTATGGGCTTTCTACTAGCACAACGTATCGACACCGGTTCAAACACATTGAGTGAGTTCAAATCAGACTGAACTCCATACACAACGAGAGAATTCAAATCAAATAAAACTCCATACAAAACAGCCTCAAAAGGACATGGTGTCCTTCAAAAATTATGGACTTCTCCATCTAGTAGTGTAGGATCGCCCAAAAACTAGCACAAAGATAGAGATCTCTTCACCAAATTGTAGAAGAAGCGGTTAGAGTTGGAGGAAACCGGTAATTTTCTCCCTACACTTTTTCATTCAGGGTGGCGTGAGATCTCCTGAAAAAATCACAACATCACAGGATATCCTTCTACACCCTTTCTCTCAACATGGATCAGGTGCACATGTTCCATTTTTTCATTTACACTTTCTATTCTAGCATACTTTATATTTGCATACTTTACACAACGTTTTTACATACATACATATTTGACTACTTGAGTGATTATCCATGAAGGTCCATTGTGTGAGAAACAAGAAGTCAAATTGGGGACAACAACAACAAATAATGACAATGACAACAACCGCACATCGTGACGACACTTTCCATAGTAACCAAGTAATTACGCCACACACATGCAGTAGCTACTCACGCGTTTCACCCTAGGTTCACTCTCATCACTTTTACTTAAATTTTTCATCTTTACAATCCACACTCCTCCAAATTTAAGTCTAGTCCATCAGCATGCTTTCTTCTATACTATGCAAGGATTTTAGGTACACTTATTTGACTACTTTATGTTACCGAGTTGTTTGTTCACCAAAATAAAGTGGGGGAAAATGTAGACACAAATATTGCACACTAGAGAATATTTAACCTGGTCTTATACTACTATTTATAAGGTTCTCAAGTGTTACACACTACACATGCTTACATATTACGCAATAGTTTTCCCTTGTGTGCTCACCTAAAATGCACTCAAGACACTAGGCCCCTTGCTAATTCATGGAACAGTGTGCATGAGCATACTTAGCAGCTATTCTTAAGAATAATAATAAAAATAGAAAGGAAGTACATCAAGGAGTATACATTCATTTCATCATGTAATCTACATAGTCATAACATAAGAGTGCATACAATAATAAGTATTCATTGAATATAACACACACATATATGCCATTAATAGTTAACATATAGAGCTTGGTCTATAACTTTTGCATGATCATACAATTGACAACTAAGGATAATTTAGTATATGTTCACAATTAGTGGCCAATAGTGATCACTAAACACCAACCTATAATAGATAATCCTTTCAATGGGAATTTCCCATATGTTAATATGTCCTATAATACATTTGATTCCCACATAAATTTGGTGGTTGTCATTACAAAAAGTGGGTGAGCACCATTAACATAGGTAGTTGAGGATGTCATTATAGTTGGTGGTCAGAAACACCATTAAGCTAAATTCACAACTATTACCTCCGTGATAGCTTTGAGGTATTAAATGCATCACATTTAATGATTTGGAAAGATAGATTAAGATATTTCTAAGCTATATCTAGTTTTCATCCCCCTTTTTGCACATCACTTCCTTCCTTGGACTTTCCTCGCTATTTTGTCTTTTCCTAGTTTTGTCTCTTCTAACAACTGAGTTTGGCTTAAATACACCACATGACATTCTCCTAGTTATCATGTATGACGATCATGTATTAGGCATGATAACTTCAAAACTATTGTATGTGTTACTCTGTTCGTTGAAGGTAATGCACACACGATTGTATCGGGGTTTTGTGATCCCATCACAAAACATCATAATTATACTATTGTGTTATGAGTCTACATATGTGCATCACCTTCTACTCCAACATTAGTGGAGCCAAAATCTACGTAGAAGAATTTGCTTCTTGGTCCTATGACAAGCCTTGATTTACATCCTTCAAAAATTAGAAGCAAAAGCTTGTATTTGATCCTTAGAGAACTCCACTTAAGAAGTGCACTTTTAATGCCTTCAATACTTTGTAGAAATTCTATAAATAGAGTCATTTTATCTTCTTCCTTTTGCACCGACCGGATTTGGGCTAAGAATTTGACTTCAACATCCTTTAGATCTTCCTCCTTAAAGACTTATAATAAAATCACCTTGGAAATTTCTTCACAGTGGTTTCCTTAGTATTGATTTGGTCACCTAGGGCCTTGGCTTTGCTTTCTCTTGCACTCATGCTCAACCTTATCTCTAATTATGACCACCTATTTATCCATTGCCTTTTTCTTTTATGCGTTCTCCTTAAGCCCCTATATGATCAAGGCATCGAAGTTATTATCCACCTTTAACACATGACTAACAAATATAATTTTTTGTTTAATCTATGTGAGGGCCTAATCACACACGATCAACTGGGCCTCTATTTGTTTTCTTAGGATCTTGGTGGATTCTTCATTTTTCTCCTAGAGTGCCTCACTTGAAAGTATTTTATATAAGAGCAACTTGAGGTGAGTCACGGGTCTTTCCCATCCGTACCTATATGGATGTAAACCCCTCAACCAATATATTTGTGCTAGGCTTTGGTGAGCACCTCCAAACTTTTGCTCTCTTCAAAGCCTATTGCTTTGCATTCTTAGACATGCATAGATCATGTTCCTTTTTTGTGTTGTATATTTATTCTCGAGGCTTTCCCACGCTACCTTGGCCACTAAATTCATTAAGGAATTAGATGTCTACTCCTCGCTTAGGCACTAGGGATGTACATAGGTAACTTATTGATCACCCAATGCCTAGATATGGGGTTGCATTAAAAATATCAAAATAAGGCTTATAAATATAGATATTAACTTGAAATGGTACTTGTTTGTGTGTCCATCCCAACATTCTTGATTTGCACATGTAGTTCCATGTAGTACAACTCATCATGCTCCTTCCCTTTTGCACGTGATCCGAACCATCTCTAGATATTGCTTTGTACGCATCGGGAAGGGCTCTCGAGAATAGTTATTTCACCTTAATTAATTTGAGCGTGCTTCTACATTCTTAGGTTCCTCGACCTTGCATATGATTTGGAGTTGTATTAAATGAATCTATACACCCCGAGCTCATGTATGAACTAATAATATGCCTCTTTTGGGCATGAGTATGTTGATACTACAAAATTTAATAGATAGGTCCATATAATGCATTCACACCACACATCAACACCACGGGTCCATACTTTTCCATCGTTTATTATATTACTATTGTGACACACTCTTATATCCAAATATACTTTCTTCCAAGGTTTCTTGGATTTTCTAACAAGAATCCAATAATCTAGGCATATAAGTGGTGGGGAAATTTATAGAAAATGATCAAGTTTAAAGTATCGTCCAACTTTTCGTCTTCCCATTTTCTTAGGTTTTATCTTCTCGCAACTTAGGTGATTACATGTATAGTCTTCTTCTTGTCAATCCAACCAATTCTCGATGCACTCAAGTGATATTCTTTCTAACACTTTCCATTCTCACAATGAGAAAGGTCACAAAAATGGAACCAGAATGTTGGGGTTTTTGTACCTATCCTTTCATTTAGCCTAAAGGGGCTTGAACTAGGCACCCAAGCCCCTTTTACAAACTGCATGTGCTATCATATCATGTAGGAGTTTGCTCCCATGTGCTCATTGAAGTGCACTTAGTGTTGTAGGTCCCTTGCTAGTTCGTGAATAGAGTCCACACGAGCATAATTAGCGAGCTTGATTCTTAACAATAATGATAGAGAAATCGAATTGAAGAACATCAATAATAGACATTAATTTCATCAATTAAACTACATACATATAACATAAGAGCATATAGAATCATATTCATTCATTCATTCATTGAATATAATGTATTATGTCTTTGTGGAGCCTATTTTCATGTGTAGAAATGTTGAAGACTGTACATTATCTATTTTTTCTAGGCTGGGTTCGGGTCAGTAGCCCCAAGAATTTTTTTGGCCTAAAAAAATGTGCCTGATATCTCGAGAAATGTGCTCTTCAAACATTTCCACAGTCTGCAGTTCCTAGAATACAGACCACGGCGCCCAAAGACATTCCTGGGGACCTCAAGATGATAAACATTCAACTTCTACCCTTCCTAAAGTCATTCGGTCCTAGTCTTCCCAGTCCGCACACCAGTCTGCTATAGTCTAGCACATAGTGAGGTAAGTTATTTATAGGTTAGTAACATATCCCTCTTTTTCCATTATTTCAATCCATTCAAATATAAAATAAAAATATATTAAATCTATCACTTCAATATATGACTTAGTTTCTATTTAGATTAACTTATAAAATAGCTAAAAGCCTAAAAAACACTATTTTTGTTAATCAAGCAGACATCCCACATATGGAAATATTATTTCTTTTTCTAATGGTGCTTGAGTAATGTGTGCTACCCGTGTATTGTTCAGGCCTACAATTGATATAAATAATCCATTTATCATTTGGTGTAAATTTGTCGATAGATAAGCATATTTTTTATTGACTGTGTAATGTCGTTCTAGGTTGGAGATGAGCATATCTACATTATATTACATCGATGTTTTGTAATCCGCGTACCTATTATGAATAGTTCGTTCGATCTTGATGACCCTGATACATGTGACAAAATACAGTTATCAGTGCTCATATTATATGCATTGAAAAATATTTCTGCGTGGAAGTGGGGAAACATTTTCCTCTGACCACATGCAAGTATAGATCAGATGCACATTTCTATACAAATATAAGCTGGACTCTCTACATTGAATTCGGTTTTTAGTCATCGTTGCATCAAACTTTCTGCGCATTCAAATGGTGCATACGGAAGAGAAAAATGTTGTTCATCATTTGCATTGAAGATTACAAACCTCTAATTAGATTTGGAGAACACGTGGAGGATGATTTGGCATCAGTTACTTGCACAACCATTGATTTCTGATCTCAAGCATTTCAGACTCTCAAATAACTCAAGTATAGTTGTCTTTTCACTGGGTAGTCTTGATTTGTAGCTTATCTATCAACAAGATTCTTGAAGAGTTACTAGAATGTTACAAAGAATCAGAATGCAAAACCATATTGTGTCTTCCTAGCTGTTATCTTTCATGCAATCATTTTGAATTCTGCGCAAATGAATTGGTAACACGATTTCTGTATGATCATTACTATAAAAGGTTATGATTCTATGTAATTATTTTTTCCCCATAAAACAAAGTGATTCCGGGATTCTTTTATTTTTCCGATGTCCTTTTTTTTGTGTGTGTGTCAATTCTTGCAAAAATGGAGAGGTTAAGTCTTTTTGAGAAGTACCAAGGACAAGATTTTCATACATGGAGAATCTAGATGTAGATTACTTTGATTGAGAAGTATATGTAGGATGCCGTTAAACTTAATACTACAATACCAACAAATGTAACATATCTCTTAAAGTGGACTATCAAGGATTAAAAGGCCTTGCGAACCATTGGTCTCGATCTATCTAAAGCTTACTCATCATGTGGACTTAACAAAGTCTCGCAAAGGAGATTTGGGATACTTTAGACAAGATTTTTGGATCTAAAGTAGAAAGTGTCAAGATGAATCAAGCAAAAATTATATGGATTAAATATCGATGATAGTACAAAATTGGCGATTAATCACTCGTAGGCATTAATGAAAGGGTAAATGATGATGATGCCAAAGAAATTATTTTGAATAGTTTTCCTAAAAAATGTCTCATATGGTTTTTACTTTGAGTAAGCTTAACATTGGTTTAGAAGGAGTAATTTCTACTCTTCTTGATCATAATGAACCTTTTGAGCCGAGGAAGAGGAGGTTTAATATGTGCACAATAAAGATAGTACATCGATAAAAAGGAAAGTACACTTCAAATCATGCTCCTTCACGAGGAAATGTTAAATGTTTTTATTGCAATTAATTAGGACATGTAATTTTAAATTGTTAAAAATGGCACAAGATCTTCTTGAGAATAAATTGGACCCAAAATCCTACTTAGATGAAGGAACCGACTGGGATGAATATTCTAATGATTAAGAACTCTCTTGTCTCTTGATGAAGAATTCTTATGGTAAATAAAAATGGAGGTCGAGGCAACAGAGGATGGAGGGAGATCACCGCCTCTTGTCAATCACCAATGACGGCGACACATTTTTGTATGGTGGCATCTCTTTTTCAGTTGTGTAGTGTGTGCATAATAAATTAGTGTGTGGTTTCCTTCCCTTGTTATGATTGGGACAAGGAATATGTGCATTTTGGATGCCTTGAGAAAAGTTGTATAGGAGGAAAATGAACTGGAGTGATCCTCTTATTACGTAGATTCTTCAATTGTTGTAATTTTAACATCGATCCGCCAGTGAAATCTAGCCTTCACTAGAAGTGAAAGCGGAAATATTTAGTTCATGTATGTGGGTGAATCGGTTGAAGTGTGATCATCTGGTATGGGATTCAATGTGGTGAAGCGGATTGGTCATATGCAACAAGATTCAAGCCAAAATTATGCAGGACCTAAAACTATGCAGATGCATACGATTTTGTTTCTAGTTATTGAGATGTGCTTTCTTCCCATGTTCACACTTAGAGGGGGGATGTTAGGAAATGAATTATTTATTATGAACATTAGTTGGCAATATATTTATGGGTATGCATATATATGTTTGTTAGGTGAGTAACAAATGTATTAGATCAACGTAATATTATTATAAACCATATTACGTATATAGGAGTTGAGGGAGATATTTGTGGGAGTGTTGTTGAACAAACTTATTGTTTTTAGGAATGCTTCCTATATATATGTAAGTGATCCTGAATGAATTTATGAACATATTATTAGTTTGTTTCTCTTTCTGTAAACTGGTCTAAATACATTATTCCTTTGAACCGTTTGTGTTGTTATTGTCTACCTGTTGAAAAATGTGGTCTTAACTTCAACATAGTTAGATTTTCATACAACGAAATTCAGTCATATCTCTCAATACGACTCAAGAAAGATTTGGGTTTCTAATACCAACCGATTATTACATGGAGGAGACGTGTTTTATTTTTTGATCTTTGACTATTACTTCTAAATCAAGTCCGATACCACTTCTAAATCAGCTAAACCAAGTATATAAATATTATAAATATCTCACACTTCACAACAGACTAAACTCTTAAGCTTAGACTCTATTACTAATAGCTCCCAAATCTCTCGATGTAGTGAATGAGTCTCAACATATCCTTATATAGGAATGCGAGAGGCTTTTCACCGGATCAAAGGGCAACCTAGAGACCGGAAACCGGTAACCTAGGTGAACAAGAAGATTCCCACTAAGGAAAAGTAGGAAAAGACAATTGAGTACACGCCACTCAACATAACGCCTTTAGATAGTGGGGAGGTCCACCATGCTTTCGACATGACTAAAGAAAAGTCATATCTAGCTTTATTAAAGATGACAACAAGCCTGTCATCATAGCTTTTACTGGACTATAGAGGACACTGGGACCATCATCATCGTCAGATGAGCTGGAAGATTCTTCCCACTCTTGTCTTTCCGCAAAGTAGATATCACAGTATTCCTTTCATACCACAATCTGGATATGGATGTTGTTCCATCAGTGTCTCAATTGAGGTATCTCCTTGTCGGAAAAGATAGTGGTCAGGAATCCTTAGGAATTGACCAGGTGCAGGAGGATGCACATTCATTGTGTGATGGAGGAAGATCTTTCTCCAAAGTTGTCCATTAGGATTAGCATGATGTCCCTGTTCAGGATTAGTCCTAACATAATAACAAACCTTTACATACCATGGATTTTACAATTTATCAAAATATTTCTAACAGTATTAGGATCTATATTCAACAATGGACTGATTAGAAAGTTTTGTAGGTAGAAATTTAGAAAGGAAATACTTGAAGTGATTTGTAATATATTGCCTATCTCCAAGAGTACTGAGTTGGTTCCATACAGCATTCTCCAGAGGATGTCCTTCAGGCCAAAGCCTGGAAAATTCAAATCTCCAGAGAGTATTAGGTCTAGGGACCAATTGCCTTAACCGTCGTCCTTCAACAGGAATATCATCAGCAAGTTGCTCTACATAGCTGAAGCGTCTCCAATGCCATTGTAAAGTGCAAAACACTATTGGATCTTGTCTGGAGTGGAACTCTATTGTTGGAATTTCTGGATCAACAAATCTGCATGCTACCTCTGTAGTTTGATAGGGAGAAACTGAAATAATTCCTCGAGAGAGAAGCAAATGTTGAGCTTCATAAGACATCTCATTATCATTTCTTTTGAGTGATTCTAGATAATTCTGATAGGTAGCAATATTCTAGATACATTCAACAAATTCATGTGACACCTGAGTAATATTCACCTTCTTTGATTGATTTTCTCTGCTGCAAAATCAGCAAGAGAATTTTCTTTTCCTTTAATGTGTTCGATTTCAAAGCTGAAATTATCGAACCACATACCCCAACGCTGCAACCTATTGAATGCAGTCTTATTGGCAGGGTCACCATTACTCAATCTAGCCTTAAAATCTTTCAAGTTGGAGCAAAGAATGAAATGTTCATTCTGAATGAAAAACAAGAAAGCTTTGATGGCTTTCTTAGCAGCTAAAATCTCCTTATGAGTAGAATGGTATTTTAATTCAGAACCTTGGAAGGAACCAGATGCATACCTGCAAACTTTCTCTTTCTATGTTGTCTGTCTTTTCTTTTAGAACAGCTCCCCAATAATGCTCACTAGCATCTGTTTCAATTATCTTCAATCCTTGACCAGGCAAGGACATAGCAGGAAGATTCAAAACTTGTTTCTTTATTCTTATGATGGCCTCGAGTCATCTCATCGATACTAGGCGGGGCATTCTTCTTCAATCTCTTATTGAGAAGAATTTTGTCAGCAGCTATATCTTTGTAAAAACCAGCAACATAATTAACACATCCCAAAATCTGTAGTTGCTCTTTTTCCATTATTTGATCTGGGAATTCTTGAATCTTGGACACAATATGACCTTGCATTTCTATAGATCCATCTTTGATCTTAATTCCTAGGAAATTCATTTCATCCTTGAAAATTTCCATTTTAGTAGGAGACAAACACAAACCATTATGATAGATTGTCTCATAAAACTTTTCAAGGTGATCTATATGATCTTTTGGTGATTTAGAGAAGATTAGTATATCATCAATATATACTATCAAAAATTCAGATAACTCACCAAAGATTGAATCCATTTTCTTCTGGAAGATGGAAGGTGCAGTTTTCAAACCAAAAGGAAGGACTTTCCATTCATATTGTCCTCCTGTACAACAAATGCGATCTTGAATGTGTCTTCAAAGCTTTAGAAAGATTTTCCAAAAAACCACTTTTCAAATAAAATTTACTATATACTTTAGAACCTTTGATTCGGGCTAATAGATCATCTTTGGCAGGATTGGATGTTGGACTGCTTGTAACAAATTTGTTCAAAGGCTTATAATCCACAACAAGCCTTTTCTTCTGTCTAATCTGCTCACTTCTTTTATTTACATAAAATGCAACACAAGCCCAAGGAGAGTTAGATTCTTTTATAAATCCTCCTTGAAGTAATTTCTTTATCTCTTCTTGGCATTCTTTCCTTTCAGAGGGAATCATTCCTCTGTGATGAGCTTTGAATTTAGGAATGACCTCATTCCCTTTGTCATCTTTCACAAGTTGCAAATCAAGTGAACAAACATGCTTTCTTCTAGCAATGAAAGCATGAGGATTGTCAGAACAAAGATTCTTCTTAATCTTTGTTATAATATCATCTATATTACTTTTACATAGAAAGCACTTGACTTGTGAATCCATTCATGGTTGGATTCTTTCTTAGACTCAGTAAAGGGATGATAGTTCTCAATGTGTACTTTCTTGGGATCTAGACATTTGGGTTGAATAAGGATATGAAATGCTTATTAAGACTAAAAGTACCACATTCCTGTAAGGCATCAACTCCTATTCTCGTGAAAGAACATCAGTCCCTTCAAGGCCTCCATTTCAAGGATGTGTCCGGCAAAGACAAACTCCTTAGAGAGGAAGAGGCCGTGGAAGAGGTGGAAGACATTCTCCTCCAAGGAGAAGTTTCCCATTCTTATTTCTTGAAGAAAATCTTGAAGAAGAGTTTCAAGTACCCCTCTCTACATCTAGTACTGATATTATGATTCCTGATCCTGAAACTATGAAGACATGGAGAAGAAACAAAATAGAGTTTCTCCATAAGGTTCTTTAGCACACAAGCTTTGGAAGGAGTGGGTAACACCTTAAAGGATGTGATCTTATCCTAACTATTTTAGGTTGTGCCTTTCAACCAAGGTAAGAGAACCTATTTTGTAACCTCTGTTATTGAAGAATGCTGGTAAATCCTTCTTTTGCACAAATTTTATAGAGAAGACCTTGGGAAAATATGATCAACACACCAAATATGACTCTCACGAGTTGTCACTTCTAGATTATGGAGATATTTTCAAAACAAGGAAAAGGTTACTAAAGACATTGGGGATCCTGATTGTTTCGCATGTTTTGGTAGTAAAAATTATGCATTTGTATACACACATGACAAACAGGGGTAGTACAGTAGGATTGGTTGTTTTTAAATGAATTTTTGGTGGGAGGTGAGGCAGAATGAACTTGATTTTCCAAATCTTTGAGAGTTTTTACAAAATGGGAGCTTACACAATAGAATGCTTCAAGATAGCTAAAATGTTCCTTTAACCAGAATGTGTGCTTCAATGGAGGCCCAAATCAACAGCTTTTCACGTAAACTATGAGATTCTAACATGAAGGATCGATTTAGAAAACTCAATAAAACATCAAAATCGAAGATAAAATCACAAATAAGGTGCACCTAGAGGCTTACAAACAATCTCTGTCAAATGATGAAAAAAATTGTAAAATTGCTTAAGCAATTGCCTATTTATGTGGTTTTTTGCATATGGTAGGGTTGATGTAACATCAGCAAATGTGTGTGAGTTCAAGTGTGAATTTCAGAGAGTTTGTTGAGCATAGCTCCAAATAGATCCGGTATTGTATTAAGAGAAGAGGTGGCTTGTAATAAAAATCGAGCAAGTGATTCTTGGTGGACGTAGCCCAAATTGGGTGAACCACGTTAAATATTATCTCTTTGTGTTATGTTCTTTTTATTCTACACTTTTATTTCAAATCAGTAATATTTTATGCATATTAGTTTCTACTATCATGATTCCGTGTGGGATTATTCCGCATATTTTATTCCTTATTTGCTAACATAATGTGCACACATTTACCATTAATGACTTACATATAGAGTGTGGTCTATAAAAAAGCATGATCTTAACATCGACATCTAAGGACAAGAGTATATGCTTATAATTAGTGGCCAATAATAATCACTAAAGATCACTAACCCAAAATATCCAACCCCTTTCCACAAACATTTCCCCTTTATTTATACATCTTACAATACATTTGTTTATCGCTCACGCTTAGTGTCTCATTGGGTTTCGATTAGCACTTGGGATGAAACCACAATCGTGGGACAAGCAAGTCCCTCCTCTTAAATGGGAGAGGTTCCTTATTGAAAGCAGGGGCAAAACCTATGTACAAATGCATAGTCTTTCATTCAATGGTGGTTTCCCAATATCTTGAAATGTGTTTTAAGCGTGGAAAGTTATCAATACATGAGGATAGAAGACTTTGAAGAGAGGAGGGAGGCGTAAGAAGACAATACTTTCGGGAAAAGAGATGGTAGAGAAAAACCTTATATGAATTGTGTAAATGAGATACATAATAGAACCATCCATGTTTGTAATAGATACAATTCACGACTTAAAGTTCTCAGGGATTATACAAACTAGAACACAAAGTTTCCAAGCACGCAAGGATTAGATGATTCACATATCGTGACTAGAAGGAAAGAGAAAGCAAAAGAAAAAGGTAAAAACCTTTGTATTGATTTCTTCCAATTCAAAATTACATTTCCAAAATAAACAAAATTCCAACCCATACAATGGCTTTGAAAGCCCATGAAGCAAAGCTAGGTTGACACGTGGAGAGATTCGCTAGTTCCTTTATACTTAGCCAATTCGGGCCAATTTTCTCGCTTGACTTATGTTGACCCCTAGACACGTGGAGGGTTGACGCTCATTTGAGTTTCTACTTTGAAACACCCCGAAGCTACATCGAGCTGACCCGTGTCTCCTTCCACCGGTATTAGACTTTTCAACAGCAAACTCCATCTTCATATTGACTTTAACCACGTGGCAAGTCAGGCACTACTTGGAGACTGACCCTTTGATTTCACTTCCGAAATGGCGCCATTAAGGCACGTGGTGGCTTCCGCCAACCCGCCCATACTTGGTCAATTTTAACTATCGGCTATGTCCCTTTTTGGACCTAGGACACATGGAGGACCAACGCAAGTTTGAGAACCACCCCCGACTTTGACTCTTGAAGCTGCACCGATGAGGCACGTGTCACCATCCACTGAACCTTCCATACTTAGCTGATTTTAGCTTGTTCTGTCTTCATTTTGTACCTGGGACACGCAGAAAGCCTACGCTTATTTGAGGACTATCCCTTGGACCCTACCCTTGGATTTGCGTTGTTTGGACACGTGGAGGCTTCTCTTAAACCTTGAAATATGGCCAACCGCATCCAATCAAAGATATTCACGTATTACCCGTGGACTTTGGGGCAAAAATTAACGGGAAAATACGTCTGTCATTCCCGACCATGTGGAAGAAAATAAAAAGAAGGAAAGGAACTTCACCATATGCCTGACTTTTAAATTTTTCTCCATGAATAGGAAAACTACAAACAATTCCAGGCTTGACGTGATTCAATACTCCATGGTACAGACTCAAATTTTTAAACTTGACTTCAAAAGAGGGGAATTTTGGGGCTGACAACAATTGGCTCTTTCTGGGGATGACTTGGCTTGGAACAAAGACACAAGGCAAGATCAAGAACTGCAGATAACTCGGGGAAAGAGGACCAGTGCTTTATCCATTGGGAAAAGGATTCGAAAAAAACCAATACAAGGCAACACACACAAGATGAGAAAAGAAACAAAACAAACCAAAAGGGAAGAATAGAAACAAAACACAAAGGAACGACCCAAAACCAAAACATTGTACATAATATACAGAAGGACCACCTAGTCACCTAGGACTTGAACAACTTCAAATACTACCCACTATAAGGAAGTGGGAGAGGAGAACCATCCATGTAATCCAGATAAAAAGAGTTCTCTCCAACAAAATGTCTGATTCTAAAAGGACCAAGCCAAAGAGAATCAAACTTACCATGACTTCCTCATGGCTCATGTCTTTTGTCCCAAAGAAGCACAATGTCTCCCACTTGGAAAACTCGGGTTTGGTTTTCTTGTCAAACAAATCCTTCACTTTCAACTGATGATCTGTTATCCTGTCCACCACTTGCAATCTGTCTTCATCAAGCTTCAAGGTACAAAATTCTCTTATCCAAAGAGCTACTAAAACTTGAATCTTCAATGGTTTTCATCAGATGCAAGGCTGACAATTCCACCGTGATTGGAAGTTGAGATTCTACACCATACACCACTTGGAAAGGGGACATTCCAATTGCTCTCTTGGGTGTAATTCTATCAGCCCAAAGTGCATCATATAGCTTCTTATGCCAATTCCTCTGAGAATCATTTACAAGCTTTCTAACTATGTTTACCAAGTTCTTGTTTGTTGATTCTGCCTGTCCATTCCCTTAGGGGTAGTAGTCTGAAGAATGAGCAAGGGAGATCCCATACCCATAGCAGAATTCCATCATCTTAGTAGAAGAAAAGTTGGAAGCATTATCAATCACAATTTTGTTTGGGATCCCAAACCTGATCAATATGTTCTCTTTAATGAAGTTACAAACTACCTCGGAGGTAGTGCTCTTGACTGGGATGGCTTCCACCCACTTGGTGAAGTAATCTGTGGCAGTCAACACATGAGTATGTCCAACACTGGAAGATGGATTGAGTGCTCCAATGAATTCTAAACCCCATTGTTGAAATGGATCTTCAATCACTACAGGCTTGAGAGGCAAAGCAACCAACTTAGGTCTTCCAACAAATGTTTGGCATGCTTAACATTTACCAACCCATTTACCAAGCTGGACCCTCTTTGTGCAAAATACAGGTACGAATGGCAACACCGAGGCTCGGCTCATATCCACGGATTTATATGGCTTCCAAATGCACCAAACATGGAGGACCTAAACTGGGACAACCCCCGTGAACTTGATGCGGCGAAGACTTACTTCGACCAATTAGTAACTGCATGGAATCCAAGGGGCCCTGAGAGTGGAGAACGTCAGATACATCGTTCGCAGGAAGATGACCCGTGCTTGTTAGACACATACGGGATACTTACAAACAACCCAGTAGCTGACTATGAGAACTTGTTGAACCGCGTGCAACGCCACACAAAATGTAGTGAGGCAACCTGCTTGCAGAAAAAAAATGGGACACTTCAATGTAGATATAAAGCCCCTTGGCCACTCCAAGAGTATTCGAGCTTGGGCTTAGATGAAACCGGTAAAAAAAAGTACACCCCTGCACGCAATGATGCACGGGTCAACATACACAACTCAGACATGCTAGCACTATGGCGAGCCAATGTTGACTGCCAGCCCGTTGTGTCACGACATGCGGTCTTACAATACATTGCAAAATATGCAGCCAAGGCAGAGAAGAAATCAGAAAGCTACCATCACATGTTGACAAGGATATCTAATGAAGTTAGCGTCGATCACCCTGCAAAGACGGCCTACAGCAAATTCCTCTCTGAAACTATTGTCGACCGGGACATTGGTGCACAAGAAACATGCCACATGTTACAAAAACTCCCCCTTTCCAGTTGTAGCCGAACATTTATTACCCTATCCGTCGGTAAGCAGGTATTCAAACGTGTCCTCCCAGACCTAGGAAACACATTCCAATTCCCTTCATTCATAGATGCATACATAAAACGCCCTACACAATTAGAGAACACCTCCCTCTTTGAAGCTGCTCGTTCCTGGTCCTACAACAGCCAAAGGAAAGTTACTCAATGGCTACAAAGAAGAACCCCTGCTGTCGTCCGCGTATTCCCCCGATACAGTGATGTCCCCACCCCAGATGCGATACACTATGAGGATTTCTGCTGGACAGAGCTTCGCTTTATAAACCCTTTCGACATATCCAAACAGACATTGGCATCTCCACATCTGAAATAACTAACCAATGGGAAAAATGAAAACCCTTACGCCCCTTTACATGTTAATAGAGCCACTACTCTAGAAGAAACTGCAACTGGGGCAAGTAGCGACGACAATGACTCGCAAGGATCTAATCCACTGCATGCACAACTATTTGAATGGGAGCATATATCACGCATGCACCCAACACTCAATACAACAATTGATGATGTAGACATGATAGGCCTCCGTGACTTTGACATTAACCACGATTGGAAGGTTCATTCAATCCCTGCTGCCTTACAAATAAGTGCACCTAAATTCATAGACATTGCCCGCACTGAAAATTCACCACCAGTTGTTACTCCACCTACCCATTTAGACGCTCTGCAACTATCATCAAAACAACACCTTGCCTACTCAATTGTGCTTTCACATGCAACTCAACAAGGGGAACACCCACCATTGAAGATGATCATTCAGGGAACCGCTGGTACAGGAAAATCATACCTCATACAATGCATAAGAAATGGGCTTGAAAATATGGCTGGCAAATTAAAATCTTCCCTCCTTGTACTAGCCCCAACAGGTATTGCTGCATTCAATATAAAATCATCTACTATACATTCTTCCCTCCGAATACCCATATCCGACATGAAACCTCTCGAAGGCCAAGCCCTAGCAATCTTCCAAGAGCGTATGAGTCCCATACGTTACATACTCATAGATGAAATGAGCTTTATAGGTCCTACAATGTTACACAACATCAACAAAAGACTTCGTGAGGCATTCCCCGACATAGTAACCACGCATTCGGTAACTGCTCAATGATTTTGGTGGGAGACTTAGGCCAGCTCCCTCCGGTCAACGATGTACCATTATATGTAGGCAACAAAGTAGGAAGCTCCCTTTGGCATGCTTTTGATACCGTGATCACCTTGGACACAAACTTTAGGCAACAAGGATTAAACTTTAGAGCAATCCATGTTCATGACTGAGAAGCACCTATTTGCAACAAAGGACCTAGCAAACAAGCACAATAAACAAATGCTAAAATCCTTGCACGTACCAATTGCAATGAGCATCGCAGAACAAAGCAAACATAACTCTGACTCAGACATCAACGACACTCAACTAGACCCGGTAGTTTTCCTATGCACAGGACAAGAGGTCATGTTGACATCTAACTTATGGGTTAGCTCAGGATTGGTTAATGGTGCACTCGGGCAAGTGACAGATATCGTGTACAACCCAGAAACACAACCACCAGACTTGCCATCCTTTGTTGTTGTCAACTTCAAACACTACCAAGGGCCCCCATGGGACATACTCAACCCAACACACTTGCCCCTACCTCCTGTCACACGTGGAAATCGTCGCCAAATCCCACTAAAAATGTCTTGGGGCCTTACCATCCACAAATCACAGGGCCTAACTCTTGACAAGGCCACAGTAGACATCGGAAACGTTGACCGTCAAGGACTAACATTCACAGCAATGTCAAGAGTTCGTGCCATCAACGATCTACAAATCCAACCAGCTTTTACGTTTGAACGCTACGCACGAATGAGATATACCAAGAACGTAAAACCACGCAAGGAGGAGGAGAAAAGACTTTGCAACACAGCATTGGCACACGGCGTACAAGGCATGGAAATACTCCTTCCCCCATCATGCGCACAAAACAATACCACGATCTAGGATCCATTGGTAAACTCCAACATTAAATAAGTTAAGAGTTGTACATATATATACGCAAACCCCACTTGTAATGCAATACAAACACAAATCACCTTCACCTTGTACCCATACTATATTGTATACACAAATCTCATTCCCTCTCCGGCGTAACTTGCAACTCATTTGCAATTGCTAGTATAATACATTTGATTCCCACATAAAGTTGGTGGTTGTCATTACAAAAAAGTGGGTGAGCACCATTAACATAGGTAGTTGAGGATGTCATTATAGTTGGTGGTTGCAAACACCATTAAGCTAAATTCACAACTATTACGTCCGTGATAGCTTTGAGGTATTAAATGTATCACATTTAATGATTTGCAATGATAGATTAATATATCTCTAAGCTATATCCAATTTTCATCCCCCCTTTTGCGTTACTTCCTTCCTTGGACTTTCCTTGCTATTTTGTCTTTTCCTAGTTTTGTCTCTTCTAACAATTGCGTTTGGCTTAAATACACCACATGACATTCTCCTAGTTATCATGTATGACGCTCATGTATTAGGCATGATAACTTTAAAACTATTGTATGTGTTACTCTGTTGAAAGTAATGCACACACGATTGTATCGGGGTTTCGTGTTCCCATCACAAAACATCATAATTATACTATTATGTTATGAGTCTACATATGTGCATCACCTTCTGCTCCAAAATTGGTGGAGCCAAAATCTATGTAGAATAATTTGCTTCTTGGTCCTATGACAAGCGTTGATTTACATCCTTCAAAAAATTAGAAACAAAAGCTTGTATTTTATCCTCGAGAACTCCACTTAAGAAGTGCACTTTTAATGCCTTCAATACTTTGTAGAAATTCTATAAATAGAGTCATTTTATCTTCTTCCTTTTGCACCGACTGGATTTGGGCTAAGAATTTGACTTCAACATCCTTTAGATCTTCCCCCTCCTTAAAGACTTGCTATAAAATTACCTTGGAAATTTCTTCACATGTGGTTTCCTTAGTATTGATTTGGTCACCTAGGGCCTTGGCTTTGTTTCTCTTGCACTCATGCTCAACCTTATCTCTAATTATGACCACCTATTTATCCATTGCCTTTTTCTTTTATGCATCCTCCTTAAGCCCCTATATGATCAAGGCATCGAAGTTATTATCCACCTTTAACACATGACTAACAACTATAATTTTTGTTTAATCTATGTGAGGGCCTAATCACACATGATCAACTCGGGCCTCTATTTGTTTTCTTAGGATCTTGGTGGATTCTTCATTTTTCTCCTAGAGTGCCTCACTTGGAAGTATTTTATATAGTAGCAACTTGAGGTGAGTCACGAGGTCTTTCCCATCCGTACCTATATGGATGTAAACCCCTCGACCAATATATTTGTGCCTAGGCTTTGCGTGAGCACCTCCAAACTTTTGGCCCTCTTCAAAGCCTATTGCTTTGCATTCTTAGACATGCACGATCATGTTCCTTTTTTGTGTTGTATATTTATTCTTGAGGCTTTCCCACGCTACCTTGGCCACTAAATTCATTAAGGAATTAGATGTCTACTCCTCACTTAGGCACTAGGGATGTACGTAGGTAACTTATTGATCACCCAATGCCTTGATCGGGGTTGCATTAAAAATATCAAAATAAGGCTTATAAATATAGATATTAACTTGAAATGGTACTTGTTTGTGTGTCCATCCCAACATTCTTGATTTGCACATGTAGTTCCATAGTACAACTCATCATGTTCCTTCCCCTTTTGGTAAGTGATCCGAGCCATCTCTCGGATATTGATTTGGCGCAGTTGGGAAGGGCTCTCGAGAGAATAGTTATTTCACCTTAATTAATTTGAGCATGCTTCTACATTCTTAGGTTCCTCGGACCTTGCATATGATTTGGAGTTGTATTAAATGAATATACACCCCGAGCTCATGCATGAACTAATAATATTCCTCTTTTGGGCATGAGTATGTTGATACTACAAACTTTAATAGATAGGTCCATATAATGCCTTCACACCACACATCAACACCACGGGTCCATACTTTTCCATCGTTTATTACTATTGTGACACGCCTTATATCCAAATATACTTTCTTCCAAGGTTTTTGGATTTTCTAACAAGAATCCAATAATCTAGGCATATAAGTGGTGGGGAAATTTATAGAAAAGATCAAGTTTAAAGGATTGTCCAACTTTTCGTCTACCCATTTTCTTAGGTTTTATCTTCTCGCAACTTAGGTGATACATGCATAATCTTCTTCTTGTCCATCCAACCAATTCTCAATGCACTCAAGTGATATTCTTTCTAACACTTTCCATTCTCACAATGAGAAAGGTCACATAAATGGAACCAAAATGTTGGGGTTTTTGTACCTACCCTTTCATTTAGCCTAAAGGGGCTTGAACTAGGCACACAAGCCCCTTTTACAAACCGCATGTGCTATCATATCATGTAGGAGTTTGCTTCCATGTGCTCATTGAAGTGCACTTAGTGTTGTAGGTCCCTTGCTAGTTCAGGGAATAGAGTCCACATGAGCATAATTAGCGGTTGATTCTTAACAATAATGATAGAGAAATAGAATTGAAGAACATCAATAATAGACATTAAGTTCATCAATTAAACTACATACATATAACATAAGAGCATATAAAATCATATTCATTCATTCATTCATTGAATATAATGTATTATGTTGTGGAACTGCTTTTCATGTGTAGAAATGTTGAAGACTATACATTATCCACTGTTTTCTAGTCAGGGGTTGGGGCCGTAGCCCCAAGAATTTTTTTGGCCTAAAAAAATGTGCACGATATCTCAAGAAATGTGCTCTTCAAGCATTTCCACACCTGTCTGCGAGCCTCCTAGAATACGGACCACGGCGCCCCAAGACATACCCGGAACCTCAAGATGCAGACAAACATTCAACTTCTACCCTTCCCAAAGTCATTTGGTCCTAGTCTTCCCAATCCGCACACCCGATCTGCTATAGTCTAACACATAGTGAGGTAAGTTATTTATAGGTTAGTAACATATCCCTCTTTTTCCATTATTTCAATCCATTTAAATATAAAAGAAAAATATATTAAATCTATCACTTCAATATATGACTTAGTTTCTATTTAGATTAACTTATAAAATAGCTAAAAGCCTAAAAAAACACTATTTTTGTTAATCAAGCAGACATCCCACATATGGAAATATTATTTCTTCTTCTAGTGGTGCTTGAGTAATGTGTGCTACCAGTGTATTGTTCAGGCCTACAATTGATATAAATAATCCATTTATCATTTGGTGTAAATTTGTCAATAGATAAGCATATTTTTTATTGACTGTGTAATGTCGTTCGAGGTTGGAGATGAGCATATCTACATTATATTACATCGATGTTTTGTAATCCGCGTACCTATTATGAATAGTTCGTTCGATCTTGATGACCCTGATACATGTGACAAAATACAGTTATCAGTGCTCATATTATATGAATCTTTACGGATGTCTCTATATGCATTGAAAAATATTTCTGCGTGGAAGTGGGGAAACATTTTCCTCTGACCGCATGCAAGTATAGATCAGATGCACATTTCTATACAAATCCAAGCTGGACTCTCTACATTGAATTCGGTTTTGAGTCATCGTTGCATCAAACTTTCTGCGCATTCAAATGGTGCATACGGAAGAGAAAAATGTTGTTCATCATTTGCATTGAAGATTACAACCTCTAATTAGATTTGGAGAACACGTGGAGGATGATTTGGTATCAGTTACTTGCACAACCATTGATTTCTGATCTCAAGCATTTCAGACTCTCAAATAACACAAGTATAGTTGTCTTTTCACTGGGTAGTCTTGATTTGTAGCTTATCTATCAACAAGATTCTTGAAGAGTTACTAGAATGTTACAAAGAATCAGAATGCAAAACCATATTGTGCCTTCCTAGCTGTTATCTTTCATGCAATCATTTTGAATTCTGCGCAAATGAATCGGTAAGACGATTTCTGTATGATCATTACTATAAAAGGTTATGATTCTATGTAATTATTTTTTCCCCATAAAACAAAGTGATTCCGGGATACTTTTATTTTTCCGATGTCCGTTTTTTTTTGGTGTGTGTCAATTCTTGCAAAAATGGAGAGGTTAAGTCTTTTTGAGAAGTACCAAGGACAAGATTTTCATACATGGAGAATCTAGATGTAGATTACTTTGATTGAGAAGTATATGTAGGATGCCGTTAAACTTAATACTACAATACCAACAAATGTAACATATCTCGTAAAGTGGACTATCGAGGATTAAAAGGCCAAGCGAACCATTGGTCTCGACCTATCTAAAGCTTACTCAGTATCATGTGGACTTAACAAAGTCTGCAAAGGAGATTTGGGATACTTTAGACAAGATTTTTGGATCTAAACTAGAAAGTGTCAAGATGAATCTGAAGAAAAATTATATGGATTAAATATCGATGATAGTACAAAATTGCAGATTAATCACCTCGTAGGCATTAATGAAAAGGTAAATGATGATGATGCCAAAGAAATTATTTTGAATAGTTTTCCTAAAAAAATGTCTCATATGGTTTTTACTTTGAGTAAGCTTAACATTGGTTTAGAAGGAGTAATTTCTACTCTTCTTGATCATAATGAACCTTCCTGAGCTTGAAAGAGGAGGTTTAATATGTGCACAATAAAGATAGTACATCGATAAAAAGGGTAAGTACACTTCAAATCATGCTCCTTCACGAGGAAATGTTAAATGTTTTTATTGCAATTAATTAGGACATGTAATTTTAAATTGTTAAAAATGGCACAAGATCTTCTTGAGAATAAATTGGACCCAAAATCCTACTTAGATGAAGGAACCGATTGGGATGAATATTCTAATGATTAAGAACTCTCTTGTCCCTGATGAAGAATTCTTATGGTAAATAAAAATGGAGGTCGAGGCAACAGAGGATGGAGGGAGATCACCGCCTTTCTCACTATCCACCAATGACGACGACGCATTTTTGTATGGTGGCATCTCTTTTTTGTGTAGTGTGTGCATAATAAATTAGTGTGTGGTTTCCTTCCCTTGTTATGATTGGGACAAGGAATATGTGCATTTTGGATGCTTTAGAAAAGTTGTATAGGAGGGAAAATGAACTGGAGTGATCCTCTTATTACGAGAGATTCTTCAATTGTTGTAATTTTAACATCGATCTGCTAGTGAAATCTAGCCTTCACTAGAAGTGAAAGCGGAAATATTTAGTTCATGTATGTGGGTGAATCGGTTGAAGTGTGATCATCTGGTATGGGATTCAATGTGGTGAAGCGGATTGGTCATATGCAACAAGATTCAAGCCAAATTATGCAGACCTAAAACTATGCAGATGCATACGATTACATTTTCTAGTTATTGAGATGTGCTTTCTTCCCATGTTCACACTTAGAGGGGGGATGTTAGGAAATGAATTATTTATTGTGAACATTAGTTGGCAATATATTTGTGGGTATGCATATATATGTTTGTTACGTGAGTAACAAATGTATTAGATCAACGTAATATTGTTATAAACCATATTACGTATATAGGAGTTGAGGGAGATATTTGTGGGAGTGTTGTTGAACAAACTTATTGTTTTTAGGAATGCTTCCTATATATATGTAAGTGATCCCGAATGAATTTATGAACATATTATTAGTGTGTTTCTCTTTATAAACCGGTCTAAATACATTATTCCTTTGAACCGTTTGTGTTGTTATTGTCTACTGTTGAAAAATGTGGTCTTAACTTCAACATAGTTAGATTTTCATACAACGAAATTCAGTCATATCTCTCAATACGACTCAAGAAAGATTTGGGTTTCTAATACCAACCGATTATTACATGGAGGAGACGTGTTTTATTTTTTGATCTTTGACTATTACTTCTAAATCAAGTTTGATACCACTTCTAAATCAGCTAAACCAAGTATATAAATATTATAAATATCTCACACTTCACAACAGACTAAACTCTTAAGCTTAGACTCTATTACTAATAGCTCTCAAATCTCCGATGTAGTGAATGAGTCTCAACATATCCTTATATAGGAATGCGAGAGGCTTTTCACCGGATCAAAGGGCAACCTAGAGACCGAAACCGTAACCTAGGTGAACAAGAAGATTCCCACTAAGGAAAATAGAGAAAGACCATTGAGTACACGCCACTCAACATAACGCCTTTAGATAGTGGGGAGGTCCACCATGCTTTCGACATGACTAAAGCAAAGTCATATCTAACTTTATTAAAGATGACAACAAGCCTTGTCATCATAGGCTTTACTGGACTATAGAGGACACTCGGGACCATCATCATCGCCGATGAGTCGGAAGATTCTTCCCACTCTTGTCTTTCTGCAAAGTAGATATCACAGTATTCCTTTCATACCATAATCTGGATATGGATGTAGTTCCATCATTATCTCTATTGAGGTGTCTTCTTGTCGGAAAAAGATAGTGGTCAAGAATCCTTAGGAATTGACCAGGTGCAGGAGGTTGCACATTCATTGTGTGATGGAGGAAGATCTTTCTCCAAAGTTGTCCATTAGGATGAGCATGATGTCCCTGTTCAGGATTAGTCCTAACATAATAACAAACCTTTACATACCAAGGTATTTTACAATTTATCAAAATATTTCTAACAGATTCAGGATCTATATTCAACAATGGACTGTTAGAAAGCTTTGTAGGTAGAAATTTAGAAAGGAAATACTTAAAGTGATTTGTAATATATTGCCTATCTCCAAGAGTACTTGAGTTGGTTCCATACAAAGATTCTCCGTAGGATGTCCTTCGTGCCAAGCCTCGGAAAATTCAAATCTCCAGAGAGTATTAGGTCTAGGGACCAATTGCCTTAACCGCCCTTCAACAGAATATCATCAGCAAGTGGCTCTACATATCTTGAGTGTCTCCACTGCCATTGTAAAGTGCATAATACTATTGGATCTTGTCTGGAGTGGAACTCATTGTTGGAATTTCTGGATCAACAAATCTGCATGCTACCTCTGTAGTTTGATAGGAGAAACTGAAATAATTCCTCGAGAGAGAAGCAAATGTTGAGCTTCATAAGACATCTCATTATCATTTCTTTTGAGTGATTCCAGATAATTCTGACAGGTAGCAGTATTCCAGATACATTCAACAAATTCATGAGACACCTGAGTAATATTCACCTTCTTTGATTGATTTTCTCTGCTGGCAAAATCAGCAAGAGAATTTTCTTTTCCTTTAATGTGTTCGACTTCAAAGCTGAAATTGTCGAACCACATGCCCCAACGCTGCAACCTATTAAATGCAGTCTTATTTGCAGGGTCACCATTACTCAATCTAGCCTTAAAATCTTTCAAGTCGGAGCGAAGAATGAAATGTTCATTCTGAATGAAAAACAAGAAAGCTTTGATGGCTTTCTTGGCAGCTAAGATCTCCTTATGAGTAGAATGATATTTTAATTCTGAACCTTGGAAGGAACCAGATGCATACCTGCAAATTTTCTCTTTATCATTGTCTGTCTTTTCTTTTAGGACAGCTCCCCAATAATGCTCACTAGCATCTGTTTCAATTATTTTTAATCCTTGACCAGGCAAGGACATAGCAGGAAGATTCAAAACTTGTTTCTTTATTCTTTTTATGGCCTGAGTCATCTCATCAGACTAAGCAGGTGCATTCTTCTTCAATCTCTTATTGAGAAGAATTTTGTCAAGAACTATATATCTTTGTAAAAACCAGCAACATAATTTACACATCCCAGAAATCTTTGCAGTTGCTCTTTTCCATTATTTGATCTGGGAATTCTTGAATCTTGGACACTATATGACCTTGCATTTCTATAGATCCATCTTTGATCTTGATTCCTAGGAAATTCATTTCATCCTTGAAAATTTCCATTTTAGTAGGAGACAAACACAAACCATTATGATAGATTGTCTCATAAAACTTTTCAAGGTGATCTATATGATCTTTTGGTGATTTAGAGAAGATTAGTATATCATCAATATATACTATCAAAAATTCAGATAACTCACCAAAGATTGAATCCATTTTCTTCTGGAAGATGGAAGGTGCAGTTTTCAAACCAAAAGGAAGGACTTTCCATTCATACTGTCCTCCTGGTACAACAAATGCAGTCTTGAATGTGTCTTCAGGCTTTAGAAAGATCTTCCAAAAACCACTTTTCAAATCAAATTTACTATATACTTTAGAACCTTTGATTCGGGCTAACAGATCATCTTTTTGGCAGGATCGGATGTTTGGATTCTTTGTCAGAATAAATTTGTTCAAAGGCTTATAATCCACAACAAGCCTTTTCTTCTGTCTAAGCTGCTCACTTCTTTTATTGACATAAAATGCAACACAAGCCCAAGGAGAGTTAGATTCTTTTATAAATCCTCCTTGAAGTAATTTCTTTATCTCTTCTTGGCATTCTTTCCTTTCAGAGGGAATCATTCCCCTGTGATGAGCTTTGAATTTAGGAATGACCTCATTCCCTTTGTCATCTTTCACAAGCTGCAAATCAAGTGAACAAACATGCTTTCTTCTAGCTATGAAAGCATGAGGATTGTCAGAACAAAGATTCTTTTTAATCTTTGTTATAATATCATCTATATTACTTTTACATAGAGCAATTGACTTATGAATCCATTCATGGTTGGATTCTTTCTTAGACTCTGGTAGAGGGATGATAGTTCGAATGAGTACTTTCTTGGGATCTGAACATTTGGGTTGAATAAGGATATGAAATCTTTATTAAGACTAAAAGTACCACATTCCTGTAAGGCATCAACTCCTATTCTCGTGAAAGAACATCAGTCCCTTCAAGGCCTCCATTTCAAGGACGTGTCCAGCAGAGACAAACTCCTTACAGAGGAAGAGGCATGTGGAAGAGGTGGAAGATATTCTCCCAAGGAGAAGTTTCCCATTCTTATTTCCTGAAGAAAATCTAGAAGAAGAGTTTCAAGTACCCCTCTCTACATCTAGTACGATATTATGATTCCGATCCTCGAAATTATGAAGACATGGAGAAGAAACATAATAGAGTTTCTCCATAAGGTTCTTTAAGACACAAAGCTTTGGAAGGAGTGGGTAGCACCTTGAAGGATGTGATCTTATCCTAACTATTTTAGGTTGTGCCTTTCAACCAAGGTAAGAGAACCTATTTTTTAACCTCTGTTATTAAGAATGCTTTGGTAAATCCTTCTTTTGCACAAATTTTATAGAGAAGACCTTGGGAAAATATGATCAACACACCAAATATGACTCTCACGAGTTGTCACTTCTAGATTATGGAGATATTTTCAAAACAAGGAAAAGGTTACTAAAGACATTGGGAATCCTGATTGTTTCGCATGTTTTGGTGGTAGAAATTATGCATTTGTACACACACAGGACAAACAGGGGTAGTACAGGTAGGATTGGTTGTTTTTAAATGAATTTTTTGGTGGGAGGTGAGGCAGAATGAACTTGATTTTCCAAATCTTTGAGAGTTTTTTACAAAATGGGGAGCTTACACAACAGAATGCTTCAAGATAGCTAAAATGTTCCTTTAACCAAAATGTGTGCTTCAATGGAGGCCTAAATCAACAGTTTTTCACGAAACTATGAGATTCTAACATGAAGGATCGATTTAGAAAACTCAATAAAACATCAAAATCGAAGATAGAATCACAAATAAGGTGCACCTAGAGGCTTACAAACAATCTCTCACAATGATGAAAAAAATTGTAAAATTGCTTAAGCAATTGCCTATTTATGTGGTTTTTTGCATATGGTAGGGTTGATGTAACATTGCAAATGTGTGTGAGTTCAAGTGTGAATTCAAGAGAGTTTGTTGAGCATAGCTCCAAATAGATCTGGGTATTGTATTGAGAGAAGAGGTGGCTTGTAATAAAAATCGAGCAAGTGATTCTTGGTGGACGTAGCCCAAATTGGGTGAACCACGTTAAATATTATCTCTTTGTGTTATGTTCTTTTTTATTCTACACTTTTATTTCAAATCTGTAATATTTTATGCATATTAGTTTCTACTATTATGATTCTGTGTGGGATTATTCCGCATATTTTATTCCTTATTTGCTAACATAATGTGCACACATTTACCATTAATGACTTACATATAGAGTGTGGTCTATAAAAAAGCATGATCTTAACATCGACATCTAAGGACAAGAGTATATGCTTATAATTAGTGGCCAATAATAATCACTAAAGATCACTAACCCAAAATATCCAACCCCTTTCCACAAACATTTCCCTTTATTTATACATCTTACAATACATTTGTTTATCGCTCACGCTATTAGTGTCTGCGCTTGTTGGGTTTCAGATTAGCACTTGGGATGAAACCACAATCAGGGGACAAGCAAGTCCCTCCTCTTTAATGGGAGAGGTTCCCTTATTGAAAGCAGGGGCAAAACCTATGTACAAATGCATAGTCTTTCATTCAATGGTGGTTTCCCAATATCTTGAAATGTGTTTTAAGCCTGGAAAGTTATCAATACATGAGGATAGAAGACTTTGAAGAGAGGAGGGAGGCAGAAGAAGACAATACTTTCAGGGAAAAGAGATGGTAGAGAAAACCTTATATGTATTGTGTAAATGAGATACATAATAGAACCATCCATGTTTATAATAGACACAATTCACAGACTTAAAGTTCTGGAGATTATACAAACTAGAACACAAAGTTTCCAAGCACGCAAGGATTAGATGATTCACATATCATAACTAGAAGGAAAGAGAAAGCAAAAGAAAAAGGGAAAAACCTTTGTATTGATTTCTTCCAATTCAAAATTACAGTTCCAAAATAATCAAAATTCCAACCCATACAATGGCTTTGAAAGCTCATGATATAGCTCGCAAGAGATGGTTACAAATTCCTCGAGCAAGCAAGAAATAGTTACAACTTATTCCAATCATCCACGCCCTTTCAAATTCTTGAAAATGCAAAGAAAATGTTAATGGTGGAAAAACCAATTTTTAAATATATGGTCATTACATTATTTTACCAGTTAAAACATGGGCCATTCGATTTGCTTTTACAACTTCAAATTTGGGCCACCCATGTGGGAGAAATTGATTGGAGCGGGCTTGCGAACACCTCGACATTCTTTGGCTTCGAAGCAGTGCTAGGTTGACACGTGGAGAGCTTCGCTAGTTCCTTTATACTTAGCCGATTCGGGCCAATTTTCTGCTTGACTTATGTTGACCCCTAGACACGTGGAGGGCTGGCGCTCATTTGAGTTTCTACTTTGAAACACCCCCTGAAGCTACATCGAGCTGACGCGTGTCTCCTTCCACCGGTCTTAGACTTTTCAACAGCCAACTCCATCTTCATATTGACTTTAACCATGTGGCAAGTTGGCACTACTTGGAGATTGACCCTTTGATTTCACTTCGAAATGGCGCCATTAAGGCACGTGGTGGCTTCCGCCAACCCGCCCATACTTGGTCAATTTTAACTATCGGTGATGTCCCTTTTTGGACCTAGGACACATGGAGGACCAACGCAAGTTTGAGAACCACCCCGGCTTTAACTCTTGAAGTCAGTGTCTTTGATGAGGCACGTGTCACCATCCACCGAACCTTCCATACTTAGTTGATTTTAACTTGTTATGTCTTCATTTTGTACTGGACACGCAGAAAAAGCCTACGCTTATTTGAGGACTATCCCTTGACCCTACCCTTGGATTTGCGTTGTTTGGACACGTGAGGCTTCTCTTAAACCTTGAAATATGGCCAAACCACATCCAATCAAAGATATTCACATATTACCTCATGGACTCTGGGGCAAAAATTAACGGGAAAATACGTCTGTCATTCCCGACTGTGGGAAGAAAATAAAAAGAAGGAAAGGAACTTCACCATATGCCGACTTTTAAATTTTTCTCCATGAATAGGAAAACTACAAACAATTCCAGGCTTGACGTGATTCAATACTCCAAGGTACAGACTCAAATTTTTTTAAACTTGACTTCAAAAGAGGGAATTTTGGGGCTGACAACAATTGGCTCTTTCTGGGGATGACTTGGCTTGGAATAAAGACACAAGGCAAGATCAAGAACTGCAAATAACTCTGGGGAAAGAGGACCAGTGCTTTATCCATTGGGAAAAGGATTCGAAAGAAAAACCAATACAAGGCAACACACACAAGACGAGAAAAGAAACAAAACAAACCAAAAGGGAAGAATAGAAACAAAACACAGAGGAACGACCCAAAACCAAAACATTGTACATAATATACAGAAGGACCACCTAGTCACCTAGGACTTGAACAACTTCAAATACTACCCACTATAAGGAAGTGGGAGAGGAGAACCATCCATGTAATCCAGATAAAAAGAGTTCTCTCCAACAAAATGTCTTGATTCTAAAAGGACCAAGCCAAAGAGAATCAAACTTACCATGACTTCCTCATGGCTCATGTCTTTTGTCCCAAAGCAACACAATGTCTCCCACTTGGAAAACTCTGGGTTTGGTTTTCTTGTCAAACAAATCCTTCACTTTCAACTGATGAGCTGTTATCCTGTCCACCACTTGCAATCTATCTTCATCAAGCTTCTGAAGGTACAAAATTCTCTTATCCAAAGAGCTATGAAAACTTGAATCTTCAATGGTTTTCATCAGATGCAAGGCTAACAATTCCACCGTGATTGGAAGTTGAGATTATACACCATACACCACTTGGAAAGGGGACATTGCAATTGCTTTCTTGGGTGTAATTCTATCAGCCCAAAGTGCATCATATAGCTTCTTATGGAAATTCCTCTGAGAATCATTTACAAGCTTTCTAACTATGTTTACCAAGTTCTTGTTTGTTGATTATGCATGTCCATTCCCTTAGGGGTAGTAGTCTGAAGAATGAGCAAGGGAGATCCCATACCCATAGTAGAATTCCATCATCTTAGTAGAAGAAAATTGGAAGAATTATCAGTCACAATTTTGTTTGGGATCCCAAACCTGATCAATATGTTCTCTTTAATGAAGTTATAAACTACGTCGGAGGTAGTGCTCTTGATTGGGATGGCTTCCACCCACTTGGTGAAGTAACTGTGGCAGTCAACACATGAGTATGTCCAACACTGGAAGATGGATTGAGTGCTCCAATGAATTCTAAACCCCATTGTTGAAATGGATCTTCAATCACTACAGGCTTGAGAGGCAAAGCAACCAACTTAGGTCTTCCAACAAACGTTTGGCATGCTTAACATTTACCAACCCATTTTGATGCATCTTTGAATAGAGTGGGCCAATAATAACCAACACGAAGTATTTTATGAGTTGTTACAACGAGAGGAGAAATGACCTCCACAAGCTTGGTCATGAAAAATAGAGAACAACTTCATTTGTTGTTCCTTGTCTACACACTTCAAAACCTTCCATCTATTTCTCGTTTAAACAAAGCATTCTCCCATATCACATATTGTGCAGACCTTATTTTCATGGCTCTCTTCTCTTTGGCACTCAAGTGAGATGGACACTCTCCATAGGTTAGAAAATGAGCAATGTCAACATACCATACATCTGTCGAGCTGAGGAACAAAACAACAAGGACATCAACTTCATCTTTGAACAACTCCTTGGCAGCTCCTCGGCGATGAGTTCACACAGAGCCCTTACCTCAAACTAGCTTTGTTGGCCTTATATCAAGATCATACTCTTGCACCTTTGCTACCCAATTACCTCTCTTGGTTCCAAATTCTTGTTTGAGTAAGAATGGATTTGATTGTTGTATTAGGCACCAACACCACATAATGAGAATTAAGGATGTAAAACCTAAACTGCTTGACAGCTTTGACAACTGCAAAAGCATGCTTCTCCATCATGGTGTACTTCAGCTCATGATTTTTCAAGACATAACTCATGAATGCAATTGGGAGCTCATGATCTTCAACATTCTTCTGGGCTAACATAGTAGCTAGGGTGTTTTCAGTGGCATAACAATAGATAATGAAATCTTTGCTAAAGTCAGGCACACCAATATTGGAGTCTTTACAATAGCCTGTTTAATGTCCTTAAATGATTTATTCCCTTTAGAGGACAAACTAAAGGTTTTCTTCCCTTGCATCATGTGAGAAATTCCCATAGTAAGTTTTGCAAAATCGGGGATGAATCTCCTTAGGAAATTGATCTTACCAAAGAAAGAATGGACACCCTTCTTACTTGATGGAAGAGGAATTTGCTGGATGGCCTGAAATCTCCCGGATCAATCTTGATCCCTTCCTTTGAAACAATGTGTCCCAACAACTTTCCTTATGTGACACAAAACATAGAATTCTTAGGGTTTAAAGAAATCCCATGCTCTCTACACTTTTGCAATATTGATTCAAGGTGTTGGAAGTGATCTTTTCTTGCTTTAGAAAACACTGTCAAGTCATCCAAATACACAATAATGCATTTCCCTTTCAAATTGCTAAAAGCCAAGTCCATGGCCCTCTGGAAAGTAGCACCAACATTGATGAGACCAAATGGCATTCTCTTGTATGCAAAGGTGCCCCGAGGATTTGTAAAGGCGGTCTTATGTTGATCTACAATATTCACCTCTACTTGATTGTACCTTGAGAATCCATCTAACATAGATAGCATCTCCGAGCCTGTGATAACTTGCAATAATTAGTCCATCATGGGGAGAGGGTAGTTGTCCTTCAAAGAACCCTGATTTAGATTTCTAAAGTCTTAATAGATCCAAATCTCACCATTCTTCTTCTTGACAGGCACTATATTAGCAATCCACATTGAATGGTGGATGGGGAAGATGATCCTAGGCTTCAGAAGCTTTTGTATTTCTTGGAAAATTGTATCAACTATCTTTGGATTATATTTCCTTTGCTTTTGTTTGAAGGGTTTGATCCCAAGCTTAAGAGGAATGAAATGTTGCATTTATTTAGGCTGAAAAGCCTTAAGATCATCAACATACCTCTTCAACAGATTCACCACATTATTTTTCTCTTCCCGAGTGCAACATTTTCCAATATTGACCATTTTGGGATCATCAAGACTACCAATATCCACTTTCTCAGTCTCAGTAGATTGTCGGGCTCCTTGGGAAACTTTAGACTTCATATATCTATCATGTTTATCAAAAAGATCCTCCAAACTCACCAGCCCTTTAGGAATTTTGTTGCCTTTTAGTTTGATGCATCCATCTTGATCCATCTCTTCTTTGACACCCTCTTCATTTGATGACACACACTCTAAACAGATTGCCACTTCCTTCAAAGTACAAATGATCAAAGTTGTCTCTGAGCTCCAAGAAAGAAAGAAAATGTTGGTCATTATTAAAAACTTGCCAATTATTTGCATTGTTAGGCACACTGCGGGTGCTGTGGATCAGCTCAATGGTGAATTTCCCCAAGGGAAATCGGGGTGAGGAATCAACAAGGATCTAGAAACAGAAGAGAGTCAACCCTAGTGTTCCTCTCCTCGACACAACTTCAATGGAAAAAATATCAAGGAATTCAATGGAATCCCTCACTTAAATATATGACTTAGTTTCTATTTAGATTAACTTATAAAATAGCTAAAAGCCTAAAAAAACACTATTTTTGTTAATCAAGCGAGACATCCCACATATGGAAATATTATTTCTTCTTCTAGTGGTGCTCGAGTAATGTGTGCTACCAATGTATTGTTCAGCCTACAATTGATATAAATAATCCATTTATCATTTGGTGTAATTTTGTCAATAGATAAGCATATTTTTTATTGACGTGTAATGTCGTTCGAGGTTGGATATGAGCATATCTACATTATATTACATCGATGTTTTGTAATCCACATACCTATTATGAATAATTCGTGCGATCTTGATGACCTTGATACATGTGACAAAATACATTTATCGGTGCTCATATTATATGAATCTTTACGGATGTCTCTATATGCATTGAAAAATATTTCTACGTGGAAGTGGGGAAACATTTTCCTCGACCATATGCAAGTATAGATCGATGCACATTTCTATACAAATATAAGTTGGACTCTCTACATTGAATTCAGTTTTTAGTCATCGTTGCATCAAACTTTTTGCGCATTCAAATGGTGCATATGGAAGAGAAAAATTGTTGTTCATCATTTGCATTGAAGATTACAACCTCTAATTAGATTTGGAGAACACGTGGAGGATGATTTGCCATCATTACTTGCACAACCATTGACTTCGATCTCAAGCATTTCGGACTCAAATAACTCAAGTATAGTTGTCATTTCACCGGGTAGTCTTGATTTGTAGCTTATCTATCAACAAGATTCTTGAAGAGTTACTAGAATGTTACAAAGAATCGAATGCAAAACCATATTGTGCCTTCCTAGCTGTTATCTTTCATGCAATCATTTTGAATTATGCGCAAATGAATTGGTAACACGATTTCGTATGATCATTACTATAAAAGGCTATGATTCTATGTAATTATTTTTTCCCATAAAACAAAGTGATTCCGGGATACTTTTATTTTTTCGATGTCCTTTTTTTTTTGGTGTGTGTCAATTCTTGCAAAAATGGAGAGGTTAAGTCTTTTTGAGAAGTTCCAAGGACAAGATTTTCATACATGGAGAATCTAGATGTAGATTACTTTGATTGAGAAGTATATGTAGGATGCCATTAAACTTAATACGACAATATCAACAAATGTAACATATCTCGTAAAGTGGACTATCAAGGATTAAAAGGCCTTGCAAACCATTGGTCTCGATCTATCTAAAGCTTACCTCAGTATCATGTGGACTTAACAAAGTCTCGCAAAGGAGATTTGGGATACTTTAGACAAGATTTTTGGATCTAAACTAGAAAGTGTCAAGATGAATCAAGAAAAATTATATGGATTAAATATCGATGATAGTACAAAATTGGCAGATTAATTAGCTCGTAGGCATTAATGAAAGGGTAAATGATGATGATGCCAAAGAAATTATTTTGAATAGTTTTCCTAAAAAATGTCTCATATGGTTTTTACTTTGAGTAAGCTTAACATTGGTTTAGAAGGAGTAATTTCTACTCTTCTTGATCATAATGAACCTTCCTGAGCTTAAGAGGAGGTTTAATATGTGCACAATAAAGATAGTACATCGATAAAAAGGAAAGTACACTTCAAATCATGCTCCTTCACGAGGAAATGTTAAATTTTTTTATTGCAATTAATTAGGACATGTAATTTTAAATTGTTAAAAAAGGGCACAAGATCTTCTTGAGACTAAATTGGACCCAAAATCCTACTTAGATGAAGGAACCGATCGGGATGAATATTCTAATGATTAAGAACTCTCTTGTCCCGATGATGAAGAATTCTTATGGTAAATCAAAATGGAGGTCGAAGCAACAGAGGATGGAGGGAGATCACCGCCTCTTACACCACCAATGACGACGACGCATTTTTGTATGGTGGCATCTCTTTTCAGTGTGTGTAGTGTGTGCATAATAAATTAGTGTGTGGTTTCCTTCCCCTGTTATGATTGGGACAAGGAATGTGTGCATTTTGGATGCTTTGAGAAAAGTTGTAGAGGAGGGAAAATGAATCGAGTGATCCTCTGATTACAGAGATTCTTCAATTTTTGTAATTTTAACATCGATCTCGCCATTGAAATCTAGCCTTGATTTGGAAGTGAAAGCGGGAAACATTTAGTTCATGTATGTGGGTGAATCGGTTGAAGTGTGATCATCTGGTATGGGATTCAATGTGGTGAAGCAGATTGGTCATATGCAGCAAGATCCAAGCCAAAATTATGCAGACCTAAAACTATGCGATGCATACGATTCTGTTTCTAGTTATTGAGATGTGCTTTCTTCCCATGTTCACACTTAGAGGGGGATGCTAGGAAATGAATTATTTATTATGAACATTAGTTGGCAATATATTTATGGGTATGCGATATATGTTTGTTACGTGAGTAACAAATGTATTAGATCAACGTAATATTATTATAAACCATATTACATATATAGACGTTGAGGGAGATATTTGTGGGAGTGTTGTTGAACAAACTTATTGTTTTTAGGAATACTTCCTATATATATGTAAGTGATCCCGATGAATTTATGAACATATTATTAGTGTGTTTCTCAAACCGGTCTAAATACATTATTCCTTGACCCGCTTGTGTTTTTTTTTTTTTATTATTGGCAAATAGTTTTTTGAAAGGGACTATACCCTTGTACAGCAAGGCTCAGAAGCCAGAATAGGAAAATAAAGCTCGAAAAAAAGGATCAACATCCTGATATAACAATAAGGACCAAGTGCAGAACGCAGTCTGCAAAGAAACAATCAACAAAGAACACAACAAAGAAATAAACACCGCCGGATGGTGATCAAACAGCAAACACGCAGTGGTCCGGCCACAAAAATGATAACAATGTACTCCGGCCGACCACTAACGGAGAAAACAACCAGACGATCATCACAAAAGAGCCCAACAAAAACTGACAAGGAAGGAACCAACAAAAGCAAACCAGCTGCAACAAAACAGCAACAAAACAACAACACAGCTGCCTAGCAACTGCGTAGCAGGCCATAAGCCAAAATGTAGCAATGATAGCGCCCAAAAAGACAAGAATCAAATCTTGTCCGATATGGTGGGGGATTTAGATTTGGCATTACCCTTCTTTTTCCGATCCACCACTGTCCATTCCTGATTTTCCACATCCACTACAGTCGGAAAAACTGCAATAGGTTTGATGGGGGAGTGACCCAAATGGGAGGTCGGAATATCTTTAATCACTGAATCAGCAGCCTGTAAAGAATAATCTGGAGGCTTCTCTGTATTGGTCTGTGAATCAACCATGATGGGTGAGTTAGCTTGCAGGGGGGCACTCGAATCCTTAGCCGGATTTGAGTCGATTGTAAGATGTTCAGGTAGAGAATCCCTCCACCAGTGTTATTATTGACCCGCTTGTGTTGTTATTGACTACCCGTTGAAAAATTTGGTCTAACTTCAACATATTTAGATTTTCATACAACGAAATTCAGTCCATATCTCTCGATTACAACTCAAGAGAGATTTGGGTTTCTAATACCAGCCGGTTATTACATGGAGGAGACATGTTTTATTTTTTGATCTTTGACTATTATATTCTCTATCTATGTCTGAGTAATAATTATTTCATTGATGACCATCCAAACTTCACATATGGCTTTGTTGTATCATCTAGCTTTGATAAATGGGTCCAATCTTTCAACATCAAGTGGACCTTTTGCATGGATTTGACGTCGTTCGCTTGAAGCAACTCTTTGAGGAGATACATGAGCAGATATTAACGCATCTCTAATATTATTACTTGCACATACTTTATCATCTCTATTCCAACCACGTATTACGATAGTCAAAAACTCTACTCCAAAATTAGAATAGGGTGAATAGTGTAATAATTCATTGTATTTGTTGTGTTATAGATCTATAGAGTTAAGTATGTATATCATGAGAATTAGTATTATGTCATTATTTTCATAAGTTTCCTATCATCATTCTCTCGTTAATGTCAATAAAAGTCTCCAAAAGTAACATTAAAATTATTTATCTTTGTCCAAGTTGTTATAGAGTTAATGTTGTCATTTTCCTATTAGTTTTTAAGAGTAGTTACTCACTATCCATATTTGGATGTATTTTGAGTCAATCCAATTTTTAATTGGATTTTTTTGTAATCGTGTTGTCTTTATGCCATAGTCCATCAAGAAGTTTCATTCTTAAAAGTGAAAAAATAAATAAAAAATTGTCTCACGTACACATTTTCGGTGGAATCGACTTCCGAGTTATAATTGAGCATCGCAATCACATTCCGCCGAGGTGGGAGAGATTCTAGTTGAGGATGGATGAAATAGAGGAAGGATGCCAATCAACATCCTCGAGTTCGTCACTACCTCGCAGGCCGATACTTGCTTTAGTGACACTTTTTAATTTTTGTGTTATGAATAAGAACATATGAGCATCCATGTTCCCGTGTGCAATACATGAGTTTGTGTTTTCCTATTATGATGATGATGTGCGATTTGTACCGTTGATACTATAGTAGGAAGTGTTCTTGATCATATTGACTTGATGGTTGATCTTAATTGGTTGATGGTTCCTAATTCATGTATTCATCCAAATAGGCTGATGGATCCCTATTCATGGATGATGTAGTTCCCATAGTCAATGATGAGGATCGAGACCATGTGTAGGCTACAGAGTGGCATGTTGTTTGGTTTAAGATGGTGTTTTTATCCCATGTTCACACTAAGGGGGAATGCTAGGAACTGTGTGGTTAGTGTTCACATAATATATTTTATGGTTTAAGTATTTTTATCTATTTGTACTATGAGGTGGTTGTTTCTATAAACAACCCATGATATGAGTGGCATTTTATTAGATCCTATAATTTATGGATTGGAGTGGTTGTAGGAGGTTTCCTACTTTATAGAATCATTCTCCCTATATATTTGTATATCCCATATGGTTGATTAATAGAATAATTATTATATTGTTTTGTGTGTTCATTCTAAGCCAAATTCTAGAAAAATAGGTGGAAGAGGAGTCCTATTAGGAGAAGAGTGGACCTTCTCCAAGACCGCCTCGACAGAGGCCTGGGGTAAATGATTCTTTGACAAATGAATCATCTGAGAGGGGTTCACAATAGGGAAGAGACCACCTTAGAAGGGCTAAAAATAGAAATAGGATCAAGAGAGGGATTAATGGTAAAGTGAGCAGGAGAGGGATCCAACTAGCAAGCAGTATTTGGCCCCTTTTTACTTACGATGAGAATCCTCCGCCACATGTCACATTTCAAAACACTTGTGATAACGAAAAAAACAATCTTAATTAATACATAATATATAATTATTTATATTGTTTTTATTAGATGGATCACATGTGAAGTTATAGGAAATAGAGTTATTATTTATTTTGATTAGTCATCTTTATCTTGAATATGAAGTTTGAGTACACTTATGTAATCGCAAAATACAATTTTTCTTCTTACTAAATTATGACTAAAAAAGCTGAAATTTATATTCCCACAAACAATGATTAATTAAGCAATAATCTATTCAAAGGAAATTAGTTGAGTTTAGATTGTGGGCATACAACCTTATTATCACAGTGTCCATAAGCTTTTATCTCTTTTACTTTGATATGTTAGCTTATCTCGATTAGTTTGATATTACATATGAGACATTTGATAATTTATTATGTTAGATTTTGATTAGCTATTGCTACGGTTATCATCACATGGTTTAAATAATTCTTATATTTGACATGACACTATAGAGACACTATTTGATATTCATGATCCTCGACATTTCATGTTGATTAAAGATGATGATATTATGATGATTGAGATCAATAAATTATGTTTATCTATGGTGTTTATTGATGATCTTTACTTTTTATTTAGATATTGTTGATAGTGGATGATGTTTTTATGTATCTTTCATAGATAGATAGATGTGGTGAAAAAATTTTCTACGCTTATAGTATAGTTTATTTTCATAATGATTTATATTGATATTTTATCATGTCGAGTGATTTGAGGTTTTCTTTCAAAGTGAGAAAGATCATGAGGTTAGACAACTTAGCGAACGTGGGACTCAATGTTAACACTACCAAATATGCCTAAGTCTCCTCAGTATGAGCCTCTTTTCTCACCTTGTTGTATTTTGGTCATTGGTTTTATTTGAGGGATCTTTCAAGCGTGACCCTATCTCAAGGTCTCTTGTTGACTAGTTTATCTAAATAATGCATATATTCTATATTTTGTGGATAGTACACATTCATTATTTTAGTGGTTTGGAAATTTTAAAATATATTTAATTTGAACAATAGAGATGGTATAAAAATAAATTATAAATGTGATGCATTATAAAGTATGGGTTATCAACAAAAATACAAAAGTGATGTACCAAATTGTTCGTAATGCATATATTATTAAATTTTATATATTACAAGATCATATTTTTAGTGGTTTATATGTATTTTTAAAATTAAATTTTAACTTTAAAAATGGTGTCGAAAATTTTAATAATATTTTTTAGATTTGGGTTTTGTAGAATAAACATAATTATATTTTCAAAATTTCAATTTTCAATACGTGAGTACAAAATGTGATATTCTACAAGTACATCTACAAATCTAACTTTTATCAAAGTGTGAAATATATAAATTACATTTTATAGAAGCTATCCATTTATTAAGGTAATTAACAATTTTCTTCTTCGAGAAAAGAATATTTTAGCCTACTTCCAATAAAGTGGACTATCAACAAAAATGTGAATATTTGACAATTTTAAATTTGACTCTAATGAAATACCAGATTTTTTTTTTCAAAATGAAATTTCAAGAATGTGGATATTTTACAAGTGTAAAAATGAATTTTATGAAATTGTGGAGAATCTAACCATTTAATGTTGATTAATGTAGCCAAACTTTAAACACAAACTCAATACGATACAAATACCTTGAACTCAAAGAAAATAAGTTCTCTTCTTCGTCATTGAATAATGAAATACAATGCGTCTTGGATAAGAAAACAACCCCTAAATCAAGTTGCCATGAAAACTCTAACTAACTTAAATTAAATCTACTATGCGTGGTGAAATTTACTTTTTTTAGCAGTTTACTAGAACCTGCTATTCTTAGTAAGTTCGCATGCTTATTAGCATGGAAAAATAAATTGCCACTTATTTTTTACATGCATAAATTAGAGTAATTTCCAACTTAGTAACCTAATATGAATGTAAGATACTAAAAATAACTATGCCCAAAAATAGGAAAAAAATGAATTGAAAATAACTATGCCCAGATGGCGATTTCGGGCTTGAGGAGCTAGCAGAAGCCTCCACGTGTTTCTTCACCCACTTTTGATATGGTGCAGCGCAGACCCCAACAAGTGCGGGCTCTCCACGTGTCCCGACTGGAAAAGTTGTTCAAAAATTTTAAGAACCAACGAAAGGTGCCACGTGCCTAGGGTCCGAGAAAATTGCATCAGATGCTTGAAAATTCTAAGTATGGGCAGATCAGCAGAATCCTCCATGTGTCTTCTTAGCACAACTCCAAAGGTAAGACCCAGAGTCAGATGCTCAAATGAGCGCAAGCCCTCCACATGTCCTTTGGTCTAACAAAGTTGCACCAGCCGTTGAAAAGTCTGAGCATGGGTAGAGCCAAAGAGAAACCTCCATGTGTCTCTTCGGCGCTCTTTCAAAAGTAAATTTCAGGGGTAGGTCCCCAAATAGGCGCAAGCCCTCCACGTGGAAAATTTTTGAGTCAAGCGGGCTCGAGAATCTCAAATGACCCAAATGCCCGACCCGCCTCTCTGCTTTTAATGTTGATGTGGGCCCAAATGAGTCGCGACTCACTTTTATACTTTTACTTCATTTCAAAACAGAGCTTTAAAACTCTAAAGAGCTCCAGCGACCTGCCTCCCCACTTTGAATTTTCAATGATGACTCAAACATGTGACATTAATTTGTCCCCCACGGAGTTGCAGATCATTTAATAACTTTGCTCCTCTTCACAAAAGGGCAAAAATCTTAAAATGCTTCTGACCCACCTCCCCGCTTTTAACTTGAAAAATGGCCATGTGTCCATCTTCGGGTCAAAGTAAGAAATTTTCCCTGCCACTTCATATTGTTGAATAGCCAATCAGAAACTATCAGGGCTGTGAGATTGATTTGGCATGTTTTAAAAATGTAACAAAAGTGACAAGTTCACCAAAAAGACCCGTCAAAGTCACTGGCCCAATCGTAAAGGACCACGATTCGCAAATGTTGAGATAAAATTTTGACAGGGAAAACACAACCGTGGAAAAATAAAATGCAGGGAAACTTTACCATTCGCGTCTAGAATTCAAAATGTTCCTCATGGACAGAGAAACTGCAAATAATACCAAGAGTCAATGTGATCCACGACCTAAGGAAAGGACTAACCATGGAAACCAAATGAACGAGAAATATTTCACACATCCATACAGGAGACAGAAAACTTCAAACCATGCGGAGTAAGAAATTTTGAACAAATAGGAAGAGATTAAATTGAGAACAAACAAGACTATTGAGGGATCATTATTAAACCGAACCCCACACACCGTACTACCAAACCCATTCATATACATCCTATATTATCCTATACATGCCTTATCTCGCAATCACTTCTCCAAAATTTATCTCATACATGCTACATTAGTCATCATCGTACATGAGTCTAGTTTTCCCCGTCATCCATACATCCTATACATCATACATGCTACACTAGATTCCTTATACTTGGGTCTAGTTTTATCTATTATCATTACGCATTCTATTCCTATCTACATATTTCTTTCCTTACACCTTCGCTAACCACATTGCATTCATAAAACCTACCTATCTTACACCCTACACTAGATTTCCTTATACTTAGGTCTAGCTTCATCTCTCATCTGTACACATTCTATTTCTACCTACCTACACATGCTACATTTCATTTCGTACAACACACATTCACCTACCTTTTCCATTTGTACTACATTGTTCTACGTGCTGCGCACTCATAACACTATGATGCACTTTAGTTCCCAGGTCCATACTCGACTACCGAGGGTTTACCAATCAAATGGACTTTACCTACATGCGACATGTTCTCATACCACATCCACCGGACTAGTGACCAATGTTCTAGGCTCTATCATCACTCACACCCATCATCATGTAGTGGTATATACCTTAGGTTAGATAACTAATCCTTCCACCAAATCTACATCCTTTTGTCATCTTCTCTTATATCATCCATTTTCATTTTTTCAATTCCAAACTTATTCCATTACATTGTCCCGCCTTCACTCATCACTTAATTGTATACACCTTAGGTTAAATCACATATTCCTTTATCCATTTCACATTATCGTCTTACATCCAATCATCACCTATTATATCATCTTATTCTCATTCGTTCTATTACATCATCATTTATTATACTCATCACTTAGTGGTATACACTTTAGGCTAAATCACCACCCTCATCTTATTCATCACATAGTGGTCTACGCTTAGTGCTACCATCACTACCTTTTGTTATTCACCGCCTACTTATCTATGCTTCATACACCCTCATTTACCATCTTGTAATGAAATACGCAATAGGCTAGATCATCACATTCTTCTTCCATCATGTAGTGATATACGCTTAGGGATAAATCATCACTCCTCCAATCAACAAGTCATGGTATATGGTTAGGGATAAATCATCACTCCTTCGATAAAAAAATTCATGATATATGCTTCAGCTATAGGGTTCATGCACATCATTTCTCCTCATGTCGCATTACATCACCACTACACATATAAACTCATTGTAGCGTACTATACATAATCAAAACTACTTGACCATTTCCTAGTGACACACTCTCATTTGTGGTTCATTCTTGACTCGTTGAAGGGAAAAAATGAACATCACCGTATAAATTTCCATACACTCGGGGTACATTGCTCCTATCATCCCATTTTTCATTCCATTCCATCCATCCACAACATACTTTGCATTGTCTTAGTAGCATTTAATTTTTCTTACTAGTTTTTGCATGCTCATTCTATTACACATGTTAGCTTACTTTCCTATAGTCATTATAATACACACATGCACATTCACAACTTTCTCTAGTGTGATTGCAGATACAAGAATCTACACGCTGCGTACGACTTCTCACCTTATACCCTTACTATACTAGGTTCTAAGGGCATCCACATTTGACTTATACAGTGATATTGTTTCTTTTTGTACTTAGCATCTTATACTACTTGATTATACACACTTTGACATATTGGTTTTCACTCTAACATGCTAACAGTGTGTTCCATGTGTAAGACTTGTTTTGTAGGACTACAAGTTCCCATGACTACTTGTATTTTTACTTGTATGCTTTGTTTGTCATTGTATGCGGGATTTTCCCTTTGTCTATGTGCACACTTGTCTGTTGTTTGCGAACATGATGGCCTTTATGTGTCTTGTGACATCATTATTGATGTCCCATATTTGAAATACAATTTTTGCAGCCTCCTTGTTTTCTTGCATGTTTGCATTACACACTTAATAGTTTTTCTACATTATTTGTGTTTTTACACTTATTTGCATGGATATGTTAGGACTAACACTTGTATTGGCTAGCTTGGTCCCTTTTGTGTGCGCCTTGGTATCTACCAAGAATTTTCCCTTTCCTCCTGGGCAGGCTAAGTTAGTTACAAGGTTAGAGTACAGCTTGGTCCTCTTTTGGGTCCGCATTGTCCTTCTAGGGTCGCCGCATGCACCCCCAAAAGGGGAGCCATCATTATGGGTTTTTACTAAGACAACGTATCGACACCGGTTCAAACACATTGAGTGAGTTCAAATCAAATTGAACTCCATACATAACGAGAGAATTCAAATAAAATAAAACTCCATACAAAATACCTCAAAAGGACATGGTGTCCTTAAAAATTATGGACTTATCCATCCAAAGAATAGCGTAGGATCACCCAAAAACTAGAGCAAGATGTATATCTCTTCACCAAATTATAGAAGAAGAGGGTAGAATTGGAGGAAACCGGTAATTTTCTCCCTACACTTTTTCATCCAGTGGTGGCGTGAGATCACCTGAAAAATCACAACATCACAGGATATCCTTCTACACCCTTTCTCTCGACATGGAGCAGTGCACATGTTCCATTTTTTCATTTACACTTTCTATTCTAGCGTACTTTACATTTGCATACTTTACACAACGTTTTTACATCATACATATTTGACTACTTGAGTGATTTATCCGTGAAGGTCCATCAGATGAGAAACAAGAAGTCAAATTGGGGATAACAACAACAAATAAAAATAATGACAACAACCACACATCGCGACGACACTTTCTATAAGTAACCAAGTAATTATGCCACACACATGCAAAAAGAGCTACACACGCGCTTTCACCCTAGGTTCACTCTCATCACTTTTACTTACATTTTTCATCTTTAGAATCCACACTCCTCCAAATTTAAGTCTAGTCCATCAAAGACGCTTTCTTCTATACTATGCAAGGATTTTAGGTACACTTATCTCGACTACTTTATGTTATCGAGTTGTTCATTCACCACAATAAAGTGGGGAAAATGTAGACAAAAATATTGCACACTAGAGAATATTTAACCCGGTCTTAAACTACTATTTATAAGGTTCTCAAGTGTTCAAAGTACCAATTAATCCCCCTTTTTCCATATTTTTTTATATTTTACTTCGCCTTTCCCACATATTTCCCGCTACCTATCCACTCATTTCACAACTTCCCAAGATTCTAGCCCCGATTCCGCCAGAACTCGTGACCGGAGAGCCCCGGTCCCTCCCTCGGGTGCCCCTCTATATGTTTAACCTCTTTCGATCTTCTTAGGGTCACTTACTATCGGTTGGTCTCCTTATCTTTTCATCACTTGGTATTGTTAAGATTAATTGTGAATTCAAACTTGAGAGCCCTATAAATATACAGTTTATAATACCATAATGAGGGTCCTAGGTCATTGCATCCTATCACTACTATCACTCCATCTAGGGCTACATCCATTGCACCATCTCCATCCACATAGCTCCATGCATCATAGCTAGAAAATTCTGCATCACATCCACTCACACATTCTTAGAGGAGGGATTCTATCTATTCTATTCTACATTCTACATATTCTATAGCTATCATAGCTTGCTACTACACAAAGTGCGACTAATACGAGAGCACCTAGGGCATGACATACACACACTCACCAGAACTACATCGGGCTATAATGTAGTGCAACACTCAATGATAAGTCCATCGGTTTGGAAGCTGAGGTCACTCCAAACCCTTATTTTTATTCATGTGTAGGGCATCATATGAATTATCCAGAGAATCTAGAGTGACAGATAGGAAACATTTTTATACCTAGTTGCAACACTGAAAAACATAGTTCCTCAGCCCCTACATGGTTTATAGTGTCCAAAATCTAGACCAGCAGCCCCTGGACGCCCCATTACACTCTCAGCACCTATATCACTTGAGATAGTCCAGTCTACCATATGTAGGGTCCTTGAGTGATCGTCTCCACATTCAAGTTCCAATCTCATATCTCTCGACAACCTCGCAATAGCCTTCCCGAATTGGCTAAGTCATCAGTACTCTCTTTCCTTTCCATTAGGGCTTCTACTTCATTTGGCATAGTCTATTTTTAGTTATTATATATTTCTTTTACTTTATTTACTCGCATTTTTACAAAGTTGTTTTAGTCCACCTATTTTATATTAACATCACAACCCTAAATCCTCCTTTAGGTCTTTTATGAGGTTATTTTTATTAATCGACTTTTTTGAAGTGTAGTAGTGCTAAGCCTAGTCGTGAGGATAAAATTATTTCAAAAGGCATTATAGTTTTACAAAACTAGGTGCCACTAGATTTAGAGGGAGGGTAGAACAAAGGTTAAATTTTAACTTTTGCTATATGTTTTAATAATAATAAGTTATTGCCATGACTTTGAGTTTATGTATAAACTAAAATAACGATCCGAAAAGTGATTTCTTCGATCATCTAAACCGTAAGAAGCACATTTAAATCCAAATGAACTCAACGCTTTATGAAGAAAATGGTATGCATTTAACCATATACATTTTCGATTATTTTCCTCGCTTAGCTAGCTAACATAGTTGATCCGACATCCATTATGTGACACTCCTACTAGTATTCAAATGTTAACTTTAGAACAAAACATAAACAAACCACATAGTTTTCTAGGCATAATGCTTGAAACATAAGAATCCAAGAGGAACAAAGGTTTTCGACACAATAATTTTAATAATTTTATTATCTTTAATTCACTTCTATCTAAGATTGGTAATCTATCTCAATGTCATCTCACTGATTACAATGTATCACACTCTTATTCCATTTTGTTTGGAGTTCGTGTAACCAATGTTGCATCATTCCTAGGATCGGGTATGGAAAATCCTTACACTCAAGCACGAAATAACACATTCATAATTTCAAATAATTTCAAAACAAGGCAAGGAATGAGATACGAGAGGGAGAGAGGGAGAGAGGTTATTAAATCACACATTCACGCTTCACATTCCTTTGTAGTTTTTATTTTTCGATTCTAGAGAGAGTAAGGAAGAGAGAGAAAGTATAAAATTCATTTTCTTTTCTATTTACCATATCATAACCATATACATCACTTATCCATTTTCATTTCATTTCAAATCCATATACATTTTCAACCCATGTACCTATTCCAATCATTTACATTGTCCAAATCATCCAACATTTCATAGTTATTTCTAGAGAGAGAAGAGGGAGGAGAGAGAAAACATTAAAATTTACCAAATACGTTCATAGAAATAAAATCTATTAAATTATATGTTACATAACCATAATACTATATGAAAATGGTTCTGTTGGTAACCAAATTTAATCTCCTTCAAAGGCCAAGCAACATCACGGATTTGATAGGACACTCAGAGGTAGATAGATGATTATGTATGTCGTTTTGTAGTCGAGGAAGCAGTCTATCTGACTCTTTAGCACACAGGATTTGGAAGGAGTGGGTAGCACCTTAAAGGATGTGATCTTATCCTAACTATTTTAGGTTGTGCCTTTCAACCAAGGTAAGAGAACCTATTTTGTAACCTCTAGTTATTGAAGAATGTTGGTAAATCCTTCTTTTGCACAAATTTTATAGAGAAGACCTTGGGAAAATATGATCAACACACCAAATATGACTCTCACAAGTTGTCACTTCCAGATTATGGAGATATTTTCAAAACAAGGCAAAGGTTACTAAAGACATTGGGAATCCTGATTGTTTCTGCATGTTTTGGTAGTAAAAATTATGCATTTGTATACACACATGACAAACAAGGGTAGTACATGTAGGATTGGTTGTTTTTAAATGAATTTTTGGTGGGAGGTGAGGCAGAATGAACTTGATTTTCCAGATCTTTGAGAGTTTTTACAAAATGGGGAGCTTACACAACATAATGCTTCAAGATAGCTAAAATGTTCCTTTTAACTAGAATGTGTGCTTCAATGGAGGCCCAAATCAGCAGTTTTCACACAAACTATGAGATTCTAACATGAAGGCTCAATTTAAAAGACTCAATAAAACATCAAAATCAAAGATAAAATCATGGCTAAGGTGCACCACAGAGGCTTATAAACAATATTTGTCAACGAGATGAAAGAAATTGTAAAATTGCTTAAGCAATTGCCTATTTATGTGGTTTTGTGCATATGGTAGGGTTGATGTAACATTGCAAATGTGTGTGAGTTCAAGTGTGAATTTTGTAGAGTTTGTTGAGCATAGCTCCAAATAGATCTGGGTATTGTATTAAGAGAAGAGGTGGCTTGTAATAAAATCTGAGCAAGTGATTCTTGGTGGACGTAGCCCAAATTGGGTGAACCACGTTAAATATTGTCTCTTTATGTTGTGTTCTTTTTATTCTACACTTTTATTTCATATCTGTAATATTTTATGAATATTAGTTTGTACTATCATGATTCCGTGTGGGATTGTTCCACATATTTTATTCCTTGTTTGCTAACATAATGTGCACACATTTACCATTAATGACTTACATATAGAGCTTGGTCTATAAATAAAGCATGATCTTAACATCGACATCTAAGGACAAGAGTATATGCTTATAATTAGTGGCCAATAATAATAACTAAAGATCACTAACCCAAAATATCTAACCCCTTTCCACGTATTTCCCCTTTATTTATACATCTTATAATACATTTGTTTATCACTCACAGCTTAGTGTCTCCGCCTATTGGGTTTCAAATTAGCACATGGGATGAAACCACAGTCAGGGGACAAGCAAGTCCCTCCTCTTTAATGGGAGAGGTTCCCTTATTGAAAGCAAGGGGCAAAACCTATGTACAAATGCACAGTCTTTCATTCAATGGTGGTTTCCCGATATCCTGAAATGTGTTTTAATCCTGGAAAGTTATCAATACATGAGGATAGAAGACTTTGAAGAGAGGAGGGAGGAAGAAGAAGATAATACTTTCAGGGAAAAGAGATGGCAGAGAAAACCCTTATATGTATTGTGCAAATGAGATACAGAATAGAACCATCCACGTTTATAACAGACACAATTCACAGACTCAAATTTCTGGAGATTATACAAACTAGAACACAAAGTTTCCAAGCATGCAAGGATTAGATGATTCACATATCAAAACTAAAAGGAAAGAGAAAGCAAAAGAAAAAGGGAAAAACCTTTGTATTGATTTCTTCCAATTCAAAATTACAGTTCCAGAATAATCAAAATTCCAACCCATACAATGGCTTTGAAAGCCCATGATATAGCTTGCAAAGAAATGGTTACAACTTCCTCGAGCAAGTAAGAAATAGTTACAACTTATTCCAATCATCCATGCCCTTTCGAATTCTTAAAAATGCAAAGAAAATGTTAATGGTGGAAAAACCAGTTTTTAAATATATGGTCGTTACATTATTTTACTAGTTAAAACAGGGCCATTCAATTTGCTTTTACAACTTCAAATTTGGGCCACCCATGTGGGAGAAATTGATTGAGCAGCTTGCAAAACCTCTCGACATTCTTTTTGCCTTCAAGCGGGCTCGGGCGACACGTGGAGAGCTTCACCGGTTCCTTTATACTTAGCCGATTCAGGGCCAATTTTCTACTTGACTTATGTTGACCCCTAGACACGTGGAGGGCTAACACTCATTTGAGTTTCTACTTTGGAAATGCCCCCGAAGCTGCATCGAGCTGACCCATGTCTCCTTCCACCGGTCTTAGAATTTTCAACAGCCAACTCCGTCTTTATATTGACTTTAACCACGTGGTGAGTTGGCACTACTTGGAGATTGACCCTTTGATTTCACTTCCGAAATGGCGTCATTAAGGCACGTGGCGGCTTCCGCCAACCGCCCATACTTGGTCAATTTTAACTATCGGCTATGTCCTTTTTGGACCTAGGACACATGGAGGACCGACGCAAGTTTGAGAACCACCCCGGCTTTGACTCTTGAAGCTACGCCGATGAGGCACGTGTCATCGTCTCACTGAACCTTCCATACTTAGCCAATTTTAGCTTGTTATGTCTTCATTTTGTACCTGGGACATGCGGAAAGCCTACGCTTATTTGAGGACTGTCCCTTGACCCTTGCCCTTAGAGTTGCGTTGTTTGGACATATGGAGGCTTCTGTTGAACCTTGAAATATGGCCAAACCGCATCCAATCAAAGATATTCACGTATTACCCGTGGACTCTGGGGAAAAAATTAACGGGAAAATACACCTGTCATTCCTAACTACGGGAAGAAAATAAAAAGAAGGAAAGGAACTTCACCATACACCCAGACTTTCAAATTGTTCTCCATGAATAGGAAAACTAAAAAAATTCTAGGCTCGACATGATTCAATACTCCAAGGTACAAACTCAAAAATTTTTAAACTTGACTTCAAAAGAGGGGAATTTTGGGGCCGACAACAACTGGCTCTTTTTGGGGATGACTTGGCTTGGAACAAAGACACAAGGCAAGATCAAGAACTACAGATAACTTTAGGGGAAAGAGGACCAGTGCTTTATCCATTGGGAAAAGGAGTTGAAAGCAAAACCAATACAAGGCAACACACACAAGACGGGAAAAGAAACAAAACAAACCAAAAGGGAAGAACAGAAATGAAACACAAAGGAACGACCCAAAACCAAAACATTGTACATAATATACAGAAGGACCACCTAGTCACCTAGGACTTGAACAAATTCAAATACGCCCACTATAAGGAAGTGGGAGAGGAGAACCATCCATGTAATCTAGATAAAAAGAGTTCTCTCCAAAAAAATGTCTGATTCTAAAAGGACCAAGCCAAAGAGAATCAAACTTACCATGACTTCCTCGTGGCTCATGTCTTTTGTCCCAAAGCAACACAATGTCTCCCACTTGGAAAACTCTGGGTTTGGTTTTCTTGTCAAACAAAGCCTTCACTTTCAACTGATGAGCTGCTATCCTGTCCACCACTTGCAATCTGTCTTCATCGAGCTTCTGAAGGTACAAAATTCTCTTATCCAAAGAGCTACTGAAACTTGAATCTTCAATGGTTTTCATCAGATGCAAGGCTAGCAATTCCACCATGACTGGAAGTTGAGATTCTACACCATACACCACTTGGAAAGGGGACATTCCAATTGCTCTCTTGGGTGTAATTCTATTAGCCCAAAGTGCATCATATAGCTTCTTATGCCAATTCCTTTGAGAATCATTTACAACTTTCTAACTATGTTTACCAAGTTCTTGTTTGTTAATTATGCCTGTCCATTCCTCGGGGCTAGTAGTCCTGAAGAATGAGCAAGGGAGATCCCATACCCATAGCAGAATTCCATCATCTCAGTAGAAGAAAATTTGAAAGCATTATCAGTCACAATTTACTTTGGGATCCCAAACCTGATCAATATGTTCTCTTTAATGAAGTTACAAACTACCGAGGTAGTGCTCTTGACTAGGATGGCTTCCACCCACTTGGTGAAGTAATATGTGGCAAGTCAACACATGAGTATGTCCAAAGACTTGGAAGATGGATTGAGTGCTCCAATGAATTCTAAACCCCATTGTTGAAATGGATCTTCAATCACTACAGCTTGAGAGGCATAAAGCAGCCAACCTAGGTCTTCCAACAAATGTTTGGCATGCTTAACATTTACCAACCCATTTTGATGCATCTTTAAACAGAGTGAGCCAATAATAACCAACACGAAGTATTTTATGAGTCACATAAGAGAGGAGAAATGACCTCCACAAGCCTGGTCATGAAAAGTAGAGAACAACTTCTTTTTTGTTCCTTATCTACACACTTCAAAAACCTTCCATCTATGCCTTTTTTAAACAAAGCATTTTCCCATAGCACATATTGTGCAGACCTCAATTTGATGGCTCTCTTCTCTTTGGCACTCAAGTGGGATGGACACTCTCCATAGGTCAAAAAATGAGAAATGTCAGCATACCATACATCTGTAGAGCCGAGGAACAAAACACCTAGGACATCAACTTCATCTTTGGACAACTCCTTGGCAGCTCCCTCAGCAATGAGTTCACACATGCCCTTACCTCAAACTAGCTTTGTTGGCCTGATATCAAGATCATACTCTTGCACCTTTGCTACCCAATTACCTCTCTTGGTTCCAAATTCTTGCTGAGTAAGAATGGATTTGATTGTTGTATTAGGCACCAACACCACATAATGAGAATTAAGGATGTAAAACCTAAACTGCTTGACAACTTTGACAACTGCAAAAGCATGCTTCTCCATCATGGTGTACTTCAGCTCATGATTTTTCAAGACATAACTCATGAATGCAATTGGGAGCTCATGATCTTCAACATTCTTCTGGGCTAACACAACAGTAGTTAGGTGTTTTTCAAAGGCATAACAATAGATAATGAAATCTTTGCTAAAGTCAGGGCACGCCAATATTGGAGTCTTTACAATAGCCTGTTTAATGTCCTTAAATGATTTCTTCCCTTTAGAGGACCAACTAAAGGTTTTCTTCCCTTGCATCATGTGATAAATGCCCATAGTAAGTTTTGCAAAATCGGGGATGAATCTCCTTAGGAAATTGATCTTACCAAAGAAAGAATGGACACCCTTCTTACTTGATGGAAGAGGAATTTGCTGGATGGCCTGAAATATCCCTCGGATCAATCTTGATCCCTTCCTTTGAAACAATGTGTCCCAACAACTTTCCTTATGTGACACAAAACATAGAATTCTTAGGGTTTAAAGAAATCCCATGCTCTCTACACTTTTGCAATACTATTTCAAGGTGTTGGAAGTGATCTTTTCTTGCTTTAGAAAACACTCAAGTCATCCAAATACACAATAATGCATTTCCCTTTCAAACTGCTAAAAAGCCAAGTCCATGGCCCTCTGGAAAGTAGCACCAACATTGATGAGACCAAATGGCATTCTCTTGTATGCAAAGGTGCCCCAAGGAGTTGTAAAGGCAGTCTTATGTTGATCTGCAATATTCACCTCTACTTGATTGTACCCTGAGAATCCATCTAACATAGATAGCATCTCCGAGCCTGTGACAACTTGCAATAATTATTCCATCATGGGGAGAGGGTAGTTTCCTTCAAAGAACCCTGATTTAGATTTCTAAAGTCCACACAGATCCGATCTCACCATTCTTCTTCCTGACAGGCACTATATTAGCAATCCACATTGAATGGTGGATGGGGAAGATGATCCTAGCCTTCAAAGCTTTTGTATTTCTTGGAAAATTGTATCAACTATCTTTGGATTATATTTCCTTTGCTTTTGTTTGAAGGGTTTGATCCCAAGCTTAAGAGGAATGAAATGTTGCATTTCTTTAGGCTGAAAAGCCTTAAGATCATCAACATACCATACCTTTTCAATGCATTCACCACCTTCTTTTTCTCTTCCCGAGTGCAACATTTTCCAATGTTGACCATTTTGGGATCATCAAGACTCCCAATATTCACTTTCTCAGTCTCAATAGATTGTCGGGCTCCTTGGGAAACTTTAGACTTCATATATCTATCATGTTTATCAAAAATATCCTCCAAACTCACCAACCCTTTAGGAATTTTGTTGCCTTTCAGTTTGATGCATCCATCTTGATCCATCTCTTCTTTGACACCCTCTTCATTTGATGACACACACTCTCTAGCAGATTGTCACTTCCTTCAAAGTACAACTAATCAAAGTTGTCTCTGAGCTCCAAGAAAGAAAGAAAATGTTGGTCATCATTAAAAACTTGCCAATTATTTGCATTGTCAGGCACACTGGGTCTATGGATCAGCTCAATGGTGAATTTCTCCTAAGGGAAATCAGGGTGAGGAATCAACAAGGACCTAGAAACAACTAGAGAGTCAACCCTAGTGTTCCTCTCCCTTGGCACAACTTCAATGGAAAAAGCATCAAGGAATTCAATGGAATCCCAGACTAGATTCCTATAGTGTTTCAACCTTCTACTCTTTACCTGATAAAGGTCTCTAACTTGTTTTACAATTAGCTCGACATCTCCATGAGAAAGAAGGTTCTTCACTCCCATTTCCTTCGCCATGCTCAACCCAAGAATAAGGCTCTCATACTTGGCAAGTATTGTTGGTGTTTTCAAACTGAAATTTGAAGGAGAAAGAATGAACCTTACTCCCGTAAGAAATGAGCACTACACCAGCTCCGTAACCAGGCCGAGGAATTGTTTCCATCAAACTCCAAAGTCCACACACCATTAGGATCAAGCAACACTCCCTTTGGTAGACTTGTCTCCTCTTGTGACATGATCATGTAGTTCCCATGCCCTATATCTGCATACAATATTTGTGCTTTAGGATCATCTATCTTTTGCACAATATACTCTGCTTGTTTCTCAGGTAGCAACTTCTTCATCTTCCCATTGACAGGGATCAAGGCATGTGACCAATCCATTTGAATTTCCCCTCCTACCTCCTTGCAGAAATTTCTACTCAGCAACATCCCATATGAAGGAGGAATATCAGCTACCAAAATGGTGGCTAGGATTCTTTTCTCTGGAAAAGCAACAAAAGCTACTTGTGCATCTTTAATTCGCCCACCAAAGGTACTTTCTTACTCTCCATGGAATAACAGAACCAAAGGCACGTGTTAGGGTCAGACCCAAAGCATGGGCTACCTTTGCAGAATTACATTATCTGATGCTCCTGAATCTATGACACAATTACTGAGTTTGTGGCCAACTATGAGAAGGGTCACATAGAATGGTTCAATTTTCTCATTAGAGGAAGTGACTGCAGCCACAAGGCTTGATTGAGGTGAGGGAGAGGGAGTGGGCAAAAGGCCCTTAAAAGTACTGGATGAGACTTTGGATTTGGAATTTACAAAGTTAACCATTTTGGCAAAGGCTTTAGGATGGGTTTGATAGAACTCGCTTCGAAATCTGAATCTTGGTCTTTTTAAGATGGTCTATAATGTCAAAAGATCCAGATGTGGATGGGGAATCACTACTAGGAGTAGGAGGAGATTTTGATCTATCAACTTTATCATTTGTTGGGAAAGAATTCCCAGAAGCAGAAGTAGAGGGAGAAGGACTAGCAGAGCTTACCTTTTGAGTGGAAGTAGTAGGAATAGGATCTCCTCTTCTTGCAATCACTGGGATGGTGATGGGGTACTCCTTGGATCTTTTTGCAGGTTGCACCACTTTTTCCTTTTGTTGGTCTGCTCCCGGGTCATAACAACATATGACTCACTGTTCATCTCAGCCACTACATCATCATAATCATCCACATCATCCATACCCTCAGTAGTGAGGAAATGAACTCGAGAACCACCAGGCTCCTCCAGTTCTTCATCAGCTTCCTCTTCTTGTTCATCATAAAGCCCATTTTCTTCCTCATCATCAGGCTCAAGAACTTCACAAGTAGCATTAACAGCACCTTGAGGGGTGGACCTTTAATGGCCAACCTAGTTTGAGAAGAGGGTAAGCGGTTCCTAGGTTGAAATTTATTCCTTGGAACATCTTGATATGGAGCATGCTTGAGCCAATTGTTTCTTAATGGAAATGAGGTCATTAGCTAGCTTTTGCACCAACTGATCTAGCATTACCTCTAGGAGAAGGAGAAGAAGAAGATGCTTTGGATTTGAAATACTCCCTTTTCAGCTTGCTAGACATGATCAAGTCATCTTCCACACTGACACCAATCTCTGATCAACATCCAAAGTTGCAAGATTTTCTCTCCTCATGGCATAGCTTACTTTCGTCACTTTGAGCATTCAAGAAGAAACACTTCTGAATCTGATCAATAGGTCTAGTATCTAGTGGAATCTTGTTAACCAACTTGTTGAACTTGGCCACAAATTCTCTCATAGGCTCATGTGGCTCCTTCTTGATTTGAGAAATCTGAGCTAGCAAAGCATGCACATCCTCAGCAGGTTTGAAACGCTGCTCAAACTGAGTTCTCATAGTAGTCCAATCAATGATGGTCCCAACAAGAAGATGATAAAACCAATCTGCAGCATTGTCTTGCAAGGTTTCCACAAACAACCTCACATCCTCATGTTCAACTCCAAGGACCCCACATGCAACAATGAAGGCTGCAATGTGTTCATCAGGGTGCACTTTTCCATCACCTCTAAATTTGGGAAAATCTTCCTGTTACCCCTAGGTAACTCATGCAATGGTTGAGGAAGAGCCAAAGGCCCAACTCTTTATCCCCAAGGCCAAGGTGTTGCCATCCTTGGAAATATTGCTTGAAGTGGAACTGAGACACTAGCAAGAATTAGGGCACAAAGATTAGGGCTAAGTTGTGCTTAAGGAATGCTACTACCAGAAGCTCTATCTTCAACAAGAGGTGTGCTTATGGAACAAGCTCTTCTATTTCTTCTTGTTGGAGGAAGTTGAAAACCTTGTTGATCCAAGAGTTGAAATTGGGGATCTTCAATTCCAAGAGCCCTTCTACCATGAGTATATCTTAGATTCACCAGATTAAAGAAATGATCAAATTAGTTGTTCTTTTTAGAAAGGAAATTTGTTGAACAAATTCCCTAGCGGAGTTGCCAAAAACTATTGGGTTTCAGATTAGCACTTGGGATGAAACCATAGTCAGGGGACAAGCAAGTCCCTCCTCTTTAATGGGAGAGGTTCCCTTATTGAAAGCAGGGGCAAAACCTATGTACAAATGCACAGTCTTTCATTCAATGGTGGTTTCCCGATATCCTGAAATGTGTTTTAAGCTTGGAAAGTTATCAATACATGAGGATAGAATACTTTGAAGAGAGGAGGGAGGCAGAAGAAGACAATACTTTTAGGGAAAAGAGATGGCAGAGAAAACCCTTATATGTATTGTGCAAATGAGATACATAATAGAACCATCCACGTTTATAACAGACACAATTCATAGACTCAAAGTTCTGAGATTGTACAAACTAGAACACAAAGTTTCCAAGCACGCAAGGATTAGATGATTCATAGATCAGAACTAGAAGGAAAGAGAAAGCAGAAGAAAAAGGGAAAACCTTTGTATTGATTTCTTCCAATTCGAAATTACAGTTCCAGAATAATCAAAATTCCAACCCATACAATGGCTTTGAAAGCCCATGATATAGCTCACAAGAGATGGTTACAACTTCTTGAGCAAGCAAGAAACAATTACAAATTATTCCAATCATCCACGCCCTTTCGAATTCTTGAAAACGTAAAAAAACATTAATGGTGGAAAAACCAAATTTTAAATATACAATCGCTTACATTATTTTACCAGTTAAAACATGGGCCATTCAATTTTCTTTTACAACTTCAAATTTGGGCCACCCACGTGGGAGAAATTGATTGGAGCGGGCCTGCGAACACCTCTTGCATTCTTTGCCTTTGAAGCAGCGCTAGGCTGACATGTGGAGAGCTCCACTAGTTCCTTTATACTTAGCCGATTCGGGCCAATTTTCTTCTTGACTTATGTTGACCCCTAGACACATGGAGGGCTGGTGCTCATTTGAGTTTCTACTTTGGAAACACCCCCGAAGTTGTGCCGAGATGACGATGTCTCCTTCCACTGGTCTTAGAATTTTCAACGGCCAACTCCGTCTTCATATTGACTTTAACCACGTGGCGAGCTAGCGCTACTTGAGACTGACCCTTTGATTTCACTTCCGAAATGGCGTCGTTAAGGCACGTGGTGGATTCCACCAACCCACCCATACTTGGTCAATTTTAACTATCGGCTCTGTCCCTTTTTGGACCTAGGACACGTGGAGGACTGACGCAAGTTTGAGAATTGCCCCGACTTTAACTTTTGAAGTTACGCCAATGAGACACGTGTCGCCGTCTGCTGAACCTTCCATACTTAGCTGATTTTAGCTTGTTCTGTCTTCATTTTGTACTTGGGACATGTGGAAAGCATGTGCTTATTTGAGGATTGTCCCTTAGACCCTGCCTGGAGTTGCACCGTTTGGGCATGAGGAGGCTTCCGTTGAACTTTGAAATATGGCCAAACTGCATCCAATCAAAGATATTCACGTATTACCCATGGACTCTGGGGAAAAATTTAACGGGAAAATACGCATGTCATTCCCGACTGCAGGAAGAAAATAAAAAGAAGGAAAGGAACTTCACCATACGCTTGACTTTCAAATTTTTCTCCATGAATAGGAAAACTGCAAACAATGCCAGGCTCGATGCGATTCAATACTCCAAGGTATAGACTCAAAAATTTTGAAACTTGACTTCAAAAGGGGGAATTTTGGGGCCGACAACACCGCCAAGAAAATAAAAAGAAGGAAAGGAACTTCACCATACGCTGACTTTCAAATTTTTCTCCATGAATAGGAAAACTGCAAACAATGCCAGGCTTGATGCGATTCAATACTCCAAGGTATAGACTCAAAAAAATTTAAACTTGACTTCAAAAGAGGGGAATTTTGGGGCCGACAACACCGCATTATAAACAATGGGTGAGGCACCATTAATGTAGGTAGTTGAGGACACCATTAGAGTGGAGGTTGAAGAAAACATTAAGGAAAATTTGATGTTATTACCTCCTTGAGCTCTTTGAGGGATTGAATGATGTTAAATTAGGTGATTTATGCATACAAATTAGGTGATTTGTCGGCCTAAATGTAGACGGCATCCCCTTTTTCACACATCACCACCTACCTTGTACTTTCCTACTCTTTTATCTTGATCTATTTTTGTCTCTTTTTGTTTACTTGGTTTGGCATGAATGCAACACATGGCATCCTCCCGATTTTCATATTTCTTGCTCATGCCTTAAGTGCTCCAACTTAAAATATTTTTATGCGAGTAACTCCGTTGAAGCTTTTGTTCATGCCATCAGTATTAGGGTTCTGTGCTCCCACCCCCAAAACATCATAACTATACTACTATGCTATGAGTTCAGGCGCATGCCACTGCGCTCCAAATTTGGTGGGGCCAATTAGGGCAAGTGTCCATGCATATATAATCCAATATCTTATTTACGCCTTAGTGTCTTTTGACACAAATACAAGGGGATAAATATCGAGTAGAAAATGTATACAATGTGGTAGTAATGTGATGTGGTGTGCTTCAAATTCTTAGAATAATCCCTTTTGTCCCTTGAATACGTTTGTCAATGTTTGGGCAGCTTACTCTTTGTAGGACATGGATCTATGACCTTTGCATTCTTGGAAATAAAGGAAGTTAGACTATTGAACCTGATTTAACTACTTCATACTCGCTATCCATATTTTGCCCCGTGCCAAATATTGGATCGGCCACGACCCCGCATAAGAGGAACCTGAGAGGACTCATTCAAATCCTACAAATTGGTTGTAGAAAGACTCAACCATGGAGTGGCAGAGGCCAAGAGAGACTAAAGGACCATGTGCAAAAGAAATGACTCATGTCGGGCGTTTCCACATCTTAAATCCATTCTCCAAGTTATAGGCGGACTCAACTATGAGATAGTAGGGTCAGACAAGAAGGGGTGATGCCGTGGAGGAACCAGAAATGGTGAAGTTTTGAGGTCCTCGAGCTCGAAACTGTTCAGAAAAGGGTATAGAAACGATTAAGTATGGAGGAGGCAACGAAGAGGCCACATGTCCTAATGACGCTTCTCCAAAGGTGAATCCAAAAAAGGGGAAGACCAAATGAGCGCCAAACTAACGCTTGTCCCAGAGGAAAGCGGGGCATCGGGGAAAAGTTGATTCTTTGCCCCTTGTTATCACAAAAGGGTAAAAGTTACAAAATGGCCCGCAACTCCATCGGGGAAAAAGTCAGTGTTAGAACCCGAGTCAAAGCCAAGGCGGGAGTCGGAGGAAAAGTGAAAATTTGCCTTTCGTTCAAAGGGCAAAAGATAAATTGCGGACCCGCAAGCCCAATTTTTGTTCTAATCCGGCTGCCACATGTCCCAAACCAAAAGGGGGGCCCATTTTTCAAATTGTTTTCCCCGTCCCATTTGTACAGATCCGATACAAACTTTGAAGGGGCATATCTTTCGACTCAGGGCTCGAAATATTGCAAATCTGACACCATTGGAAAGATCTCAGGCCTCACCTACACCATGGAGGTCTAAGACTTTAATTTTGAGGAGGTTAGGTAAAGGAAAATGGAGGAAACGTCTTTGGGCCTTCAATGCAAGATCCATCTATCTCAACAACCAGATCGATTCGATCTGTTTCATCATTTCCTCTTCTTTCAAGGCACCAATCAAGGAATCATGCAGTAAAGATGGATTTGGGGCATATTTTATCAGAAGCATTAACAATAGTGGTTGAGCTTCAACCTACTTTTCTCGCTTCTCTCTCTCTTTCTTCTCTCCGATCAAATCTATAAATACAGGGGCAGGATTCATTGTAAAGGGTTGTTCATTCTTCTTCCCTACCCCCTCTCTCTTTCTTCTCCAAGGTCGAATGTGGAGTTTAAGTCTCCTCCCTTGGCTTTGTAATGGCATTTTCTTTCCTCTTTCCCATTAATGGTGTACTTGTGTGAACTCTGGAGCAATAAAATCTATTTTTGTGATGCGTTTTTTCCATCCTTTGCTCATTTTGTTGTCTCTTCTCACCTCTCACCATTGCAAGGTATACTTGTGCATATCTCTGATGTCCATTACAAGTTTTGGGAGTTGTGTTTAAGGGGTTTGAAATGGTGTTCTGTGTGAACTTTATCCTTGGTATGTGATGCATCTATCCATCCTCTCCATTGCTCACCTCTCTCCATTTCAGGCAGTTGGGTTTGTGATCAGCAGTTCCCTTTTCTCGGTGCTATCACCTTCTATAGTGTAGGATTTCTTTATTTTCATGCTCTCTCTCTCTCTCTTGGTCCCTTGGAATTGTTAGATTAGGAGTAGATAGTCGCATTTCCTTCCTTAGAAGTAGTTTAGTGCTAGGATTAGGAAGAGGAACCAACCTTCTTTGGAGGATCATTCCCATTTGCAAGTCCCATAGCTTGGGGAATGATCCAATGTTATGTAAATCACACCAAATGACCATGCCTTAGAAAATAGATCCATAACTCATTTGGGGGTGTTGTGATTTCGCACTAACATTTTTGGCACACCCGGTGGGACAGGTCTGAAGCACCTTACCACTTCACTTCATCAGGTTTGATGTGCTCTTGGTGAAGGTTTCAGCCTTTGGAGGCACTTTCAAGCACATCTGGCAACTCCATCTAGTCAACAACCCATCCTCTAAGTTGCAGACCTTTTCCATCCATTTCCAATCATTTTCATCCATTTTCTTCTTCCATCTCTTTCATTTTCTCCCATTCCATGAGGTTGTGCAATCATGACTTCATTCCCTTCATGGAACTCACACTTGCAGCAACAACAATACGTTCCACCTCCAATGCTTTTCACAACTCCTCCAAATCAGCATTATGAGTAGATTCAAAATCACTATACCTATCCACAACAGCAATGCCAAAACTAGTTTGGCCATGAAGCTTATCAGGAATAGGGATATGCATATAATGACAACAACCAAATGGAAGATGTTGGTCTGCTGGAGAAGATTCAAAAAATGGAGGTTGGCATGGTTCAGTCAAGGGGCATAACACGAATGAAGGCATTCAAGATTGGTTGCAGGGCACCTTGTCCATGGGAAGGCCCTTTTCCAAGACATTACAGCCCTCAAGAGAAGCTTGACTTCATGGTTGAAGTGTTGCCTCAACTTACATAGTGGATTGAGGACATTGGGGCTTATGAGCAAAGTGTGGGACAACCTTGTCAATGGGTAAGTCAATCACCAGCTCCTTGACCTTTCATTTTCTCTCCCTCAATCTTTATCATTTCAGCAGAGGAAAGAGTCAAGCCCCTCACTTGCTGCCCCAAGTGTTGATTTCATTTCTCCATCTTCTAGTCTTCCATCTCATTTCCTTTCCTCTTCCCTTTTCCCTTCTCGAATCTATGTCCCCCCACAAGAGCCAAAAGAAATGCCTTCCCCTCCACCAAAACAAGGAAAACAACTAGTGGAGACCCCACCCACCACTCCTCTTGCCTTCCCAAGTCCATGTTGGGAAGAGACTCCAAAAACCAGCCAAGGAGAACATCAAACAAAGGAACCCAACAGAGAAGAAATGATAGAAAATCTAAAGAGTTGGGCTGCTAAATTTGAGTTTTCAAAGGTCCCTTGTTGGTTAAGCCTATGGAGGAGGCTGAGGTCAAGCCACAAGTGGTGGAAGCTCCAGCTACAACACAAGCAAGGGAAGAAGGAGCTACTCCTAATCCAAAAAAGAAGAGTACAGTACATTTTGGCTGTGGAGGAGGACCATACAGTTTCAGAGGCTCCAAGTGTGGAGCAGGCCATAGAAGAACCTTCAGTTCTTCCTCCCACTTCATCCCCTTCAAGCTCGATGTTGAAGAAGAGTTTGAGCTTTCAAACTTCATGTTTGAGGATGAAGGGAACCATGGTGAGTCAATTGTAGATCAAGAGGACACCATGAAGGAGGTTGAGCACTGCAATAAGACAACAAGGAGGTAGATTACCTGTCTTGACTTGGAGGATTGCCTTGATGGAGGGGAACCCATGGAGATCACATCATTTTTTCCTCCATCTCTCACATCCCAAGCACATGAGCCTGCTTGCCATGGAGGAGAACATTCAAGAACAACAACCTGCACTTCATAACAACCCTCTGGAACCAAGATTGGAAGACATGACTCTCCCATGTTCTTCACAGGAGAAGGAAGAGAAAAAGTAGGAAGATGTCGTCATCCCTCTCACACCATCCATCCATGAGAGTCAGCAAGAAGGCTCCATTCTTGGAGTTAGAGTTCAGAACCATGGGCAGATTCAAAGGACCATACCTTGCCCAATCAGATACTTGGCTTCATTAGAGCCAAGGGAGAAGCCAAAACCAATCATGCCTACTCCAGGCATGAGGATGAGCATCAAAGTACCAAGGGTCATCATCAACACCTCCAGAAGTCTGATGCAAGTCAGATTAGCTTGAGGAGGTATTTTCCATTAATGTTGATACCTTGATGATTTGGGTGGAGGACCGACTTATTGTCAGTTTTTCACTCATACAGAAGCTATATTTAGTGTCAAATCATTTGCATGGCTGCCCCTCTTGAGAAAGGGAAGCTACTTCTCCCTACCTATAGTAGGCTTTGTTTAGCATTCTTTCTCTCTAGTTAGTGTAGGAGTAGGAGTAGACTTTGTTTCAGCTAGAAGAAGTGCTTATGCACACTCTACATGTCTCATTTGAGGCATGTATGATTTGGTCTTTGTATATAAGTTTTGTTTACATTGCTCTAAAGGTGCATAAAGCTAGGATCTTCAGTATTCATAGCAAGGAAACTCATAGTTACCTATAATAGTTGCCATCTTCAAAGAAAACAAATGCAGAGCAACTAAAATCGTTTCAAAACAGTCCATTTGAGAGACAAATGAAACCCTAGGTTAAAACAATTTTCTACTCTCAGAAACCTTCATTTCAGATTTCTTATGAAAATTGAGAGTGCAAACAGTGGGTGGATTGGCTCATGAATCGAGGTAGATTATTATTCGACTGTCTTTCTCAACTCCATGCCCAACGGATATGACAAGGCAATTGGTCTTTTCATCTAGCAGGTAGATACCCCTGTGAGTCACCAAATTGTTATCCATATTTCACCCTCGTGCCAAATATTGGATCAGCCACGACCCACATAAGAGGAACCTGAGAAAAATCATTCAAATCCTGTAAATTGGTCACAAAAAGACTCAACCATGGAGTGGCGGAGGCCAAGAGAGACTAAAGGACCCTGTGCAAAAGAAACAACTCTGTCGCCGTTTCCACATCTTAAATCCATTCTCCAAGTTACAGGAAGACTCAACTATGAGATAGTAGGGTCAGAAAAGAAGGGGCGATGCCACGGAGGAACTAGAAATGGTGAAGTTTCGAGGTCCTCGGGCTCGAAACTATTCAGAAAAGGGTCTAGAAATGATTAAGTATGGAGGAGGTAGCGGAAGAGGCCACGTGTCCTAACGGCGCTTCTCCAAAGGTGAATCCAAAAAGGGGAGACCAAACAAGTGCCAGACTGACGCATGTCCCAGAGGAAAGTGGGCGTCGGGGGAAAAGTTGATTCTTTGCCCCTTGTTATCACAAAAGGGTAAAAGTTGCAAAATGGCCCATGAACTCTATCGGGGAAAAAGTCAGCGTTAGAACCCGAGTCAAAGCCAAGGCGGGGAGTCGAGGGAAAAGTGAAAATTTACCTTTCGTTTAAAGGAAAAAGATAAATTGCGGACCCATAAGCCTGATTTTTGTTCTAATCTGGCTGCCATGTGTCCCAAACCAAAAGGGGGGGCCATTTTTCAAATTGTTTTCCCGTCCATTCATACGAACCCGATACAAACTTTGAAGGGGCATATCTTTCGACTCAGGGCTCGAAATATTGCAAATCTGACACCATTGGAAATATCTCGCCTCACCTATGCCATGGAGGTCTAAAGACTTTAATTTTGAGGAGGTTAGGTAAAGGAAAATGGAGGAAATGTCTTCGGCCTTCAATGCAGGATCCATCTGTCTCAACAACCAGATCGGATTCGATCTGTTTCCGTCGTTTCCTCTTCTTTCAAGGCGTCGAATCAAGGAATCATGCAGTAAAGATGGATTTGGGGCATATTTTATTAGAAGCATTAACAGTCAGTGGTTGAGCTTCAACCCACTTTTCCGCTTCCCTCTCTCTTTCTTCTCTCTCGATCAAATCTATAAATACAGGGGCAAGATTCATTGTAAAGGGTTGTTCATTCTTCTTCCTTGCCCCCCTCTCTCTTTCTTCTCCAGGGTCGAATGTGGAGTTTAAGTCTCCTCCCTTGGCTTTGTAATGGCATTTTCTTGCCTCTTGCCCATTAATGGTGTACTGTGTGAACTCCTGGAGCAATAAAATCTATTTTTGTGATGCGTTTTGTCCATCCTTTGCTCATTTTGTTGTCTCTTCTCACCTCTCACCATTACAGGGTATATTGTGCATATCTCTAATGTCCATTACAAGTTTTGGGAGTTGTGTTTAAGGGGTTTGAAATGGTGTTTTGTGCGAACTTTATCCTTGGTCTGTGATGCATCTGTCCATCCTCTCCATTTCTCACCTCTCTCCATTTCAGGCAGTTGGGTTTGTGATCAATAGTTCCCTTTTCTCGGTGCTATCACCTTTGTAGTGTAGGATTTATTTATTTTCATGCTCTCTCTCTCTCCTTGGTCCCTTGGAATTATTAGATTAGGAGTAGATAGTTGCTTTTTCTTCCTTAGAAGTAGTTTAGTGCTAGGATTAGGAAGAGGAACTAGCCTTCTATGGAGGATCATTCCCATTTGCAACTCCCACGGCAGTGTTATGCAAATCACACCAAATGACCCCGCCTTAGAAAAGCGGATCCATAACTCATACATCTAAGGTTTTAAAATTGGAAAAAGAGTCATTATATGGGAGGGTTTGTGATTGTAAAGGTCAATCATGACAATAGTACAACCTAGACTTATTTTATATGGTCTTGGACAAGTAATTAGTGAGGAAAGAACTTGATTCTGGGAATGGTACTATAGATGGATTATTGCTCTAAATAATTCGCTAGTAGGCGTCCACCTTTGAAGATGGCTTGGCTGGAAAGTGTTAAATTACGGCGGCTCTAATATTTGTTGTCTTAACTTTAATGTAAGTTGTTGGATTTTAGATATTTTCCTACAATCCTAGATATTTACTATGGTAGATATCCACAAATTTTAGATATTTCCTATAATAATATCTAACAATCTGATTGTATCTACTTTTTGGATTGTATGATCACAAATTTTAGATATTTCCTATAATAATATCTAACATTCTGATTGTATCTACTTTTTGGACTGCATGGTTGTGTGCTAAAGAAAATATTAAATATGCTCTCTTTGCGAATGCTGTGATTTATTTATTTATTTATTGTCCATTAAAGAGGATGACGGGTTGTTAAGGTTAGAAAATGTTTCTTATATGACACAACAACATGAAATATGATTCAGTGTTACCCATGAATTGTAATTGAAAAGGATGGAAGAAGGGATCCTATGGTAGCTGGTAAAGATGCGACCCCTCATTAGACCAGGGTCCTATTTCTTTGATAGAAGTGTTTATAGTTGTTTTGTAGTTTACCGTCAACTGACTGGCGTTTGTCCGTCACACCGAGTAATAATGAGGAGAATATGCCAGCTTAAAGATAGAGTGAACTGTTTGGCTTCCTTATCAATTGGCTAATCTACAAAAATATCATTTGAAAGGAATGTTGTTACCCAGGAATGACATGGTCTGTAATGTTTACAAAAGGCCTTAACATATTAAAGGCTATTTGGATGCTTGGCCAACAAGTTAGCGCATGCCAATTGTTAAATTGGAACATTCTCGCAATATTCTATGCACCCAAGAAAAGGCTAATTGGGTTTGTAGTGCCAAGCTGGATATGTTGTATGGCAAATCTCTGGGCACTCAACTTGGATTACTTGTGATTGTAGTAATTATCCAAAATTATAAACATTGCCAAATTCAATGAGTTGGAACTTTTATGGTGATCAATTCTGTAAAGAGCTGCCAAAGTCATTTGGAAAGTCGGGAGGATTTTCAAAGCTCCTGGGGAGAACTGCATCAAAATTGGAGTGCCCGTGGGAACGACCAAAACCAATCTCCCATCGATATATTGGTGATTATTGAAATATTGATTTTTGTGATTATTGAAATATTTTGGTGATGCACAATCAGATAAAATGGACAACAGGGGGACAATATTGAAATAGAGGGGGAAATATACAGCTTAACCAAGGCCACTGGCACACCCCCGCTGAGCACACCATCAACGATAGAAGGTATTGTTCTAAAAAGTAAAACTTTTATATTTGTGATAAGTGCACCTCTAATATTTGCCAATAAAACAAAAAAACAAATCTGAATATAACGCACAGTACAAATATTTGTGATACAGGGCTACTGCGAATTTGGGGCGTAAACAATACAAATTTGTATGCTCTTTACATTCCTCCCCGACGTAACTTGTGACTCATGTGCAATTGCTAGTTAATATTTCGTGAATGAACAAAGTATTGGTGCGTAGAGCTGACTAAGTCATTAGATGATGAAATAGCCGCCCCTCTCTCCCCCTCCATTTCACTGCATAGACAATGCCCACAACATGCATCCCAAGAGGAAATAAAAATGAAATAGCGGATGTATGGCAATGAGGAAACTTGACGGAAGGTGAAACTGAAATGACCAGGTCAGCTGAAACGTGCCGCTTAATTATGGTCATGCTTTTTAGCGAGGGAATTGTTTATGGTCATGCTTTTTACGAAGGGAATAGGCTAGTTGTGTAAGCGCAAAGGAAAACAATGTTGGGGTTGCAAAACAATCTGCAGATGGAATGATGATTTTGGGGAGAAATGGGAGAGCAGTTTTGTTTGGATGATCATTGCAAGTCATGTTAAACATTTCAACAACTGAGAAAACTTGGGATGCCAACATCAGATCGGTATTTTGTTGAAATGTTTGGCTTGACTTGTAATTATTTTTCAATTTCTTGAAATCTCCTGTGTCAGTTTGTTGAAATCTCCGTGGTGTCAAATAATGGAATGCAGTGATTTCTAAATATGCACAAAATGGGTTGGTTGAAGGTCATAAAACAGTACATACTTTTTGTTTAGACAACAGATCACACCCACAGACAGAATATCTATTCAAAGTTGGATAAATTGTCTTGGGAGATGAAGGTAGGTGGATATTTTCCATATTTAAAACATGTGCTGGCCACTGAGTGATGTGGAGGAGGAAAAAATTTAGTCCTCTGCCACCATAGCGAGAAGCTGGCAATTGCATTTGGATTGTTAAACACACCCTATGGGACAACTATTAGAATTGTCAAGAACCTTCGAGTATCATGTGTTAACTGCCACACTGCAACCAAGTTTATCTTCAAGATTGTTGCAAGACAAATTGTTGTGAGAGATGCTAACCGGTTCCTTCACTTCAATCAAGGACAATTTTCTTGCAAAGAGTATTGGTAATGCTAATGTGAAACAATTTAAATGTAGATTGGCACTATAACAAAGTGCAGTGTGTCAGATCTGCAGTGATGAAGAAGGGACTGGTTTTATTTTCAGATTCTAAAAATGTTTGTCTTTTTAGAGATCTAGACACACCGTTTGACTTCATAACATCAGATTTTTAGTATGCAGTGTGCATTGCTGCCTATCTATACTGATGGGGTATCTGTTAAAACCCTGTTGTATGATATCAAGGAGGTGTCGTGATATAAACTCTCTTCAGAAAACTTGAGCATATCTAGGATGATAAGTTGGAAGAGGAGGTGGAGAATAGGAAAAGGAAAACTGAGAGGTACTGTTATATATATATCTACCCCGGGTAAATATAGACAACAGCAGAATATGGAAATCAAGGAAAATCAAAATCCTTCATTTCAGGTTTCGGAGGGTGCATTGCATGCCTCTACTCCCGCCAAGGTCATTTCAGGTTTCGGAGGGTGCATTGCATGCCTCTACTCCCACCAAGGTCATTTCGGGTTTTCATGCATGCAAAACAAGTCTGGAATTCTGAATCCTTCATTTCGGGTTTTGGAGGTTGCCAAACAGGTCCCCAGTCCCGAAATCCTTCATTTCAGGTTTTGGGGATGCATTGCATGGTCGAAAACCCAACACAAAGAAAATATGCATTGCATGGTCGAAAACCCGACACAAAGAAAATATGCATTACATGGTCGAAAACCTGAAACACTACCTAGACAAATCGGGTTTTGAAGTTGGGGAAACAAGTCGAGAAAACATGGGGCGAAAACATGGTTGCGTGTCTCTTTTTGGCTACAGGGGAAAGCCTTTTGTGTCTACTTTATTCTTTGTTGGCACTTTTGATTCCTCTTATGCCTATTTACAGGCTTGGAAGGCAGGGCAGGAACAATAATGAAAAAGTGGATATGGTACCCTGTAAGGGTGGAAGTGGCTATGGAAGCCAAGGTACTAATGGGGCTTACAGTGCATCACCTGAAACACCAAAAGTCAAACACTGTGCCGGGAACTGTGGAGACACTTGTGACATTTCCAGAATATATATTTCCAATCAGCCTCTGGATGTTACAACTGATGAACTGAGGGACCTTTTTGGAGGAATTGCCCAGGTAAAAATGAACACATTTTGGAATGCTGAATGTAAGTTTCTGTGATACATACTGAGTTGAACGATAGATGTAGCAAAGTCTGGAAAATCGACACCCAGGACGACAACTCCTCAAGGTGGCTTTGGGTATGTTCTCTAACAATGCTATTAAATAGACAACTCTATTTTTTCATAATACTGTTGAATCGCTGTTTTATCCACATTTCATAATTCATGTATTGGATGCATTTTACTTACATTTTAGTAGCAAATGCACCACTTATTCATATTATAATCAAGGATGGCCTATTGGGTCCTTGCAAAATGTTTTCTGAATTTTTTTTTTTGAAAATTATATGAGTGTGAAAGCTTCATCATATACCTCATCCGATTTATGTTTCATTTGCTAATTTTAGAGCTACAAATTGATTATATTTGGTTTTAAATTCTTTGCTATATGTAATCTGTCTGTTTCTTGTATGGTTTTCTCGAATTTTTAGGTTGCCTGTGCTATGTCCATATATTTTTAGGAAAACAAATTCATAAACGGTAAGTTAAAAGTGGTTCTTCTTGTAAACGTAATTTTTGGGGGAAGTTTAGATTGATAATAAATTTTGTGTGTATTTACATTGATTGATAATTTACACATCTAAATTTTATTGTTCTCTATTATGTTTTCAAAAGGTTTTAAAGAAGCGGGAGCCTCCGAGTGCTGGCACAAGCATGGCAGTTTTTTTAAACATCCCATGGATGTTTATAGAATTCTCAAGCTATGGAATGCTCCCAATTCCATTGCAAGGTGTGGTTTATTTCATTCTGCTTATTCTAATTCGTATGTCAATCTTGCAATTTTTGAACCCAATGTTGACAGGCAGAAAGTGAGAGATCTTATTGGGGATGACGCAGAAGAACTTGTGCACATGTTCTGTATTCTGCCCAGGCAGCCTCTTATTCATGACAGTCTGTTATTTCATTTCTCGGATGAAGACTTGGTCTCTGCACCTTCATGTCTAGGATGAAAACTTGATCTCTCCACCGAAGGAATCAGATAAAAGTATGCAAAAACTGAGGCAAAACAGGGAGGATGTTCAGGTGCCCAGGAGATTGGATGCGATCTTTTTATTCATGACCATGGCAGATTTTATAGATCAGCTGTTTAGTTTCCAGGATAATTTGTTTGATAAAACTAATGGGAGGCTTGATTGTAAATTAAAACTTATGTTTACTCGGTAATATTTTTTCCTGGACGGCTTAATTTAAGGCTAGTCATGCACAACTCTGCTGATATACAATATTTGATCATGTTATACCTTGTCATGTGATGCCTCAGGAAATCTGAGTGTTTTGGGGATCCTTCTTGTAGATGATAGTTGGCTTCTTAAAGAAATTCACGTATCTTTTCCGTTTGTTTTGATTTCTGTTTTGCTCTGATCTTCACGTTGCAAAACTTGTAAATTACTAAAATAGTCTCTCTCCTCCTTTCCCTCCAATATTGGTCGTGGCATTTGAAAACTTGAAAAGAAAACAACGTGAGCCTAGGAGCTTGTGTTGAGGGTTACCATGGTTCTATGATAGTGTATAATTATCACGATTCTAATGGTGGAAATCCTTTTAGCATAATATGAGAAATTAATAAATTGTATAAAAACAATTTTACAAAAGAAAATTTTGATAAATACTGTAATTATGCCGAAGGCGTTCCCCCTATGGTAAAGGACCTCTCGGACGTTTCTGCAGTGATGTTAAATTTGATGGCTTCCCGGACGTTTTCCCAATGTGATTAATTTTGAAGGCCTCAATGACGGTTTCGACGGCCTTCTTGATGTTTTCGGTATTCATGGCTATTTTGAGGAAGGGGATCCCGAAATTTGTTACGCCTCACAGGGTTCGATCCGACAACAGTTTGATGCGTCTGAAGCTCAGCCGCGATAATTTGTGTAGAAAAATTGATTCTTTTCCTCCTTTGACTGGTCTGCACAGATCGTGAACGAATATTAATCCAGGGGAAGTTGAGCGCACAACGGTTGCTTGTCATGTATTTCACGGGGCCTTAGAAAATAAAGCCAAGGAATTTCGAGACAATGTCATACAAGCTTAGCAAAGTGTCCAGAAATTTTGAGCAGTCCCATGCTTCGTTCAAAGCTCCTGTCAACCATGTTTAGAGCCACCAAATCCGCCATTTCTTCCCAATACAAATTTGGTGCGTGCTCGCTCTGCAATGGGCGGGACCGGTGGAGGCAACGCGAGGAAGGAAAGTTGAGGCGTTTCAAATCTCCTTTACTAGGAAGATATCGCAACGACGCAATTGTATCTGTAATTTGTTTTTCTCTTTATCCACAATAGTGTATATGCTTGCTAAGGGTATTACATAATTTATAGAATTTTTGTTTTTAGCCCAATCCCTCCCACTGGAAATGGGATTTAATACCTGATTTATAATGTAATGCATTTGGGATAAGTTAAGAGCTTGCACTCTTATGGTGACAAACTGTCAGAGGCCTGGTGTTGTGTTGAGTTCATTCCAGAGAAGCTATTTTCTATCTTGTGTGTTATTCAGGTCTGCCTTAATGCCAATACCTTTCTTGCAAATCCCTTGGTGCTTGAACTAGGGGCATCATATAATTCTTCCCAAAAAAATTTGAATGGGAAAATTTTTAAGAAAGATTGGCAGTTGCTAACATGCCCCTTTAACCTTAAAAGATTTTTCACTCTCTTAAGTTTTCCAACTACTTTGGAGAATGGCAGTGCTACTGACCTGTAGCTTTACTGGGGTAAGATCCTTGAAATGGCAAGCAGGATTTTATTATTTATATAATGCCGGACTCTACTAAGAATGTTCTCTCAAACGAGCACTTTACTAAGGATATTCTCTCAAGTGAGTACTCTACTAAGGATATTCTCTCAAGCTTGTACTGTACAATTTTTGCAATCTTTGCGGTCTCCATTGATCTGTTTGTGGCTAACATACTACCTGATCATCTTGTTTTGGGAATTACGGGCTTCGTTAACGTGTGGTGGTGTAGTGTAATGGGAGGCATTATACTCCTGGGTAAGCTCTGGACCAAATCTTAAAATTTCCAACATTGTTCAGGCTCAAATGTGCCCTATTAAATGTAAATCTGTGTCAGAGAGGATTGTATACTTCCTTTATTCTGTGCAAAGTAAATTTTGTGAGATTTTCTTTTCTTTTTTGAATGCATGTAGTACTTTCATAAGATAATTGCAGGGAACAATGGTTATTGCAATTTTTGAATCATTGATTGTTATAGTTGTTAAAGAAATTCGTTACGTATTTACATTGTTAAAGTTTTTTTCTTACTTGTTTGAAAGTGATTTGATCAATGGGAGTAAATTTAGAAGTCTTAACATGTTATATTGTCATATTTTCTTAGTTTGAAAGAAAGCTTAGTAGTTAACTGCAATTTGTATGCAGTCTGTGACCAATTTTTTTCCCATCACTACTAGTTGCGATGGATGTTGTGGTTTGTTGCTTCAATGCACGTGCAAAACAGTTATTAGAGCTGCACCTTGACTCTGGATTTCAGAAATATTTAAAATGGATGACAAATAAATTAGTTGGTAATGAGTTAGCAATGATTCAACAGGGCACAAATTTAGTAAGCTATGCTTCCATCAATGCCCTGGCTATTCGCAAGATATTTAAAAAGTATGACAAGGTCTATTCCTATGTGTTCCAAATTTCTGGATTAATTGTTTGCTAAGTCCCCAAAATTGTACACACATCGTTGTTGTTTCTCTTATTCTTCTCTTTATGCCAATTATGGTATACTTGTAGAAAGCAACTAGTAATTTGAAAACAAAGCAACAACTAATGATTCTAAAGAGAACACAAACTTTATTCAAACTTTTGTCTTTCGTAGAACTGCAAATTCCTAGCTTTCCGATAGGGGTTAACTATCCCTCTAAATCGAATAACATATATCATGCGGCGTTCACATTGCATAAAAAGATTATAAAAAAACTCCCCTCCCCCTTTTACTTTAGTTTTGCTAAGTTTTCATAATTATCTATTATTTTGTGAAATTGAAGGCTTCTAGAAGTTTTTATGTATATATGTTCTTTACCATTCCTGAAATTTAATAATAATTGGCAATTTTGTTAAATTGAAGGTCTTCAGTGCAATTAAAATATGTACATTTGTTTTACGAATTTCTCTGTGTTTCCTAAATATTAATTATACATTGCAATTTTGAAGAATTGAACTTTGTAACATATCTGTTTTTCTAACCTTTTATTTTCTTTCTAGAGTTTAAGAATAATTTGCAATGTTGTTAAATTGAAGGTGTCTAGAGTTGTTTCATTCAAACAAACTGAAGTCAATTCCTGTTGGAGAGTATCCAATTTTCCTTGAGTGGCATGAAGCTGTAAAGAAAGTGCCTCGGCTCTAGCATTAGCCTCTGCTCTAGCTGCCCTTTAACTACCCAAAAGACTCTCAAGGACTTGGACTGTGCTTGCTCTTTGCTCATTTGTTGACTGAAGAAGCTCCTCCATCTCCCGCTCCCGCTCATCAACTCGTGCCTCTAAAGTTGCAACCTTGGACAACACATCCTGTTCAGTTATTCCGATCCTTTCAATTCTGTACCAAATCAGCCTTTTCCCTCTCTAATGTTTCTATGTGCCTCTCTAATCTTTCAATTTGCAAATCAAGTTTTTTTGCTATTAATTTTCTTTAGCTTTCCTAAATTTTAATAATAATATGTAATTTTGTTAAATAGAAAGACTCCAGTGTCAATTATGAACATTGTTTGCACTTTTTTATCGATAAACAAAGGTTGGTGGGTGCCTTCCCCTAATATATTAACCTAAAAAAGATTTTACATTTGCATATAGAACTTCACGATCAGAAGGAGTGGACTCCCAATACCCGACCATACCAGCGATACTTGATATAATCTAATCAGGTGGAAACATTGTTTGCACGTTATTTGCTTTAGCTTCCTAAATATTAATAATAATTTGTGAGCCTCCACAGAGTTAATTAACTGGATGTGCAATGCTAGAGAGTTGGACCGAGCATTCTTAAACATTTTTTTTGTTTGGAATTGAAAATAGTTACAAGTTAGATGTGGCAGAGTAGTTTCTTGCATAATTTCCGAGGATGGAGACTGATGTGTTTTCCTTTGTTGAATAGATATCTGCGACAAAATTCTCGAAAATAGCTTGTTATGTGTTAGAATTTCACAATTCTTGGTTGTTCTTACTATACCATCATGTAACCAGTAGCACCAAAATGGGGGCTTTAAAATGGAGGAGGAATAACATTGGCGTATTCATTCAAACTCAACACCAAATCGTCATTTTTGTTGCTATAAGGTTTATGCGGTTTTAATAAGAGATGGTTCGTTGCACATCTCATTATTTCTTGCAATTACTCAAAGCTTAAAATTGAAAAGGGTGCCTACAAAATGCAACAAGAAAAAAACATTGCACTTGGGTTCAAACTTGGTACCTATTGGATTTTCCTCATTTGTAATTTTAACCCCTTTAAGCACAAATTGCACTTATATGAATAATACAAGCGAGATGGAGATGAAAACCCCACATGACATCAACGACACTTGGGACCTATACAAGCACAACTACAAACCATGGCATGTTTTACGCACTACCGCATACACATGACATGTTACAGATTTTAGTTCTGACTCTAAGGTCGAATGCAGTATTCAACACGAACCATTGCAAGAATGACAAGTTTTCACACAACTTCGTCCTGGGAAACAACACGGGACTTGACAATCTAGAAATGTTGGGGAAACAAGATTTTGACATACACAATAATTAGAACATACATGACATTCCGCATGATTTGCAAATAATTGGTTCATCATTCATTGAGAGAGAAAAGGCAGACACAATTAACACCAACATACAGGCCACACCACCATCCTCCACACTTCCTTTGTCTTGAACAACAACTAGCTCTTGATACCATACTACACCATTCAACAAATAAAACCCTTCTACCTCCACTAAGATTGATAATTCAAGAAACGCCTGTAGCACAGGAAAATCATTTCTGATAAATAAAATCCGTAATTCATTCACAACAGCATCAACCACATCTCCCTCACCACTACTTGTGCTTACCATTACTAGTGTTTGAGCATTCAACATCTCAGCATTATCGCCTATTCAAGAGTCGCTGAAACATATAGAATATGTTCTTATTGATGAAATGAGTTTCATTAGCCCAAAGTTGCTAAGCAAAATTGACAGTAGGCTACACAAAGCTTTCCCACACTCAAAAACATCTGAATTTGGGAACAGATCAATCATCCTCTTTGGTGACCTCGACAGATTACCACCGGTTTTGGACATTCCTCTTTATGCAAGTAATTCCTATGGAGCCATTCAGAACTTTCTCCAGAGTTCCCTCGCTTGCCAATTTGTGCATTTCCCCTCATTTTTCATTCGAAAGATACTAAAAAATGACACACATACCAACACTTGGAGCAAGAAGAAAGGAGGAGTCAAGACTACTATCACTCAACCAAAACAACCCATTGTAAATACTGCCCTCTACTTTGATAGCACCTCCATTACTACTTTACTCAACACTTCTTATATCCAAAGCTGCAGTGTCGTTCACGGAGTATCAAATGTATTCATGTTTAGATCAAATAAAATTCGCCACAACAGACTACCACTCATTATATAAAATTTTCAAATGTACGGAGGCCTACATGTATTCATGTTTAGTTCACATCTCATGATATAAGATTTGCAAATGTATATGTACAAATTTGTAACAAATTTGAAATGTGCACATAGATACTTTCAATGTAATGTTTCATCTATATTCCTACACTACAACTATCAATCAAACCCCTTATCAACATGTTATCGACAATACAAAAATATTTTTCAACAAAGAACCAACCAAACAACTGATGCAACCACCGTCTCAAACACGTTGCAACACTAACACAATTTCCCCCAAATAATTACAACGTCAACTACAAAAGTAAACTATCCAAAGCACTATCAATTGTATTCATGTTTAGTGCCAAAACAATTGCCCACAAAAGGCTACCACTATAGAAACTTTAAATGTAATGCTTCATCTATATTCCTACACTTACAAAATCAATTACGCCTCTTATCAACATCAACTACAAAAGTAATAACTATCCCTCTAAATCAAAAACATATACCGTTCGGCGTTCACATTGCATTGTACATATGCGATTGCTAGTATTGATAAACACAATGATTGTAAATCTTGTTAGAGACAAAATCCATGACATAGCGAGTCGAAGTGGTGTACTATTACATTGACTTGGATGTGGTTTTTGCAAGTCCTATTTTTATCCTTGTCCATGCAATAGAAGCAATAATTAACAAGGCGAGTCGAAGTAGTGTACTATTACATTGACTTGGTTGTGGTTTTTGCAAGTCCTATTTTTATCCTTGTGCATGCAATAGAAACAATAATTAACAAGAAATATGCTTTCAAGATATCCAAACAAAGATTCATCTTACTTCCACATTTTGATGTGGATGTGAGGTTTAAAGCTCGCACTTGAGACAAAGTGATTTAAAATATATGGAAAGAGTTCTCATCTCTATGCTATCAAAACACATTTGAATGAAACAATCTATTCCTCATTCAATTATGTTTGCAATATTCTTCATTAATTTTTCACATTTCACAATGTTCCATACGATCCGATGCAATACTAAATCTTCCTCTAATCAAAATACCTATCCATGTTTGGGACTTAAATCCTCTATGCAACTGGGCAAATAAGGATGTAAATTTAGTTAGTAATATAGAGTTACGGTTCTGCTCTATAAACTACTTATGGATATAGCAAAAACTCTTTCCTTTTAGCTTTTCTAACAATGTTACATAACTCACTAAATTTTTGACAATGTTACTTAACTCACTAAATAAGAAGTAAATAATAATATTTGTGAAGAGATTAAATATTATTTAAAAGTTACTTAATCTCATTTAAAAGTTGCATGGATAATTCCTAAAAATCTTTTGACACCAAAACTTCATCATTATTTCTAATTTTATTTACGTTTCTATGAGCATTGAATTCAAGTTCTCAGATAATCGAAAAAGATAGAACAATTTACGAATACTTTAAGAGAAAAAACAAATTTATGCCTAGCCATCCTCCAAAATTGTTATAGTAGATAGCTTTGAAAAGAAACCAAAGGTTTGTCGGCAGCTGCTTTTTATTTGCAATTTATTTATTTTCCTTTCTATGTAAAATATTGTTGATTTAGATTCGTACACATTAACCTTATTGAAACTACCTTTGGTACAAAAATGTCTAGTGGGGATCTTTCTATCACATGTATGTCAAAAATAAAGAGGTATGGAACTCACAGGCGTTTCGTACCCTAGGCAACCTATGCAGTTGCCTAGAACGCACAACGGGGAGGGACGCCATATTTTGCAAACAAAATTAGTTTGCTAGCTTTCCAGGCAAACGACTCTCCCTCGGTTTGCAGAAAATTTTAAATACTTAAGCACATATATCTAAACAAAGGTAAGTGAAAGAATTTCATAAAAAGAAAAAGAATGCCATTGGTTTCCGGCATTTAAGCCCACAAATCCTTCACCATAAAAAATGAGACGTACTACGAAGTCAATTATCTACCTGCAAACATAGATAAGTCATGTTATCTCTCCGGCAATTCTAAAAAACGTTGCGTTTGTATTCTCTGTGCTTTCCGACCTAGCACATTTGAAATTGTAGGATTTATGGTTCTAGATTAAACTTTATATAAACAGGTTTCTAATAAGTAGTTGTTCTGTTAATATTAGTAGCTTGGACAGATTGTTTGTCCTCACTCGATATAGCAAAAGATTTGTTATGGGTAGTTTGGACAGCTATTCGTTCTGGCCTAGAATTTAGAAAAATAGTTGTTTTTGTCAAACAAATATTGTTAGGATAAAAACAATTGTTATTTAATATTGACTCCTTTTAGGTGACACCTCATAACCAAGGTTGTTAATGGTTATTGAGTTGTCTTAATCTCAGCCGTTCATTTGTATTAATCTCGGCCGTTGATTTTCAACGAGAGTAGTATATAAGGGGGTCATTGGGTCATTTGTAACAAGGAAGTTTTTAGAGAAACTTGCAGTGTTAGCAAGGGCGCAGTGATAGCGTTGAAGATAGCAGTGGAGGAATATCAGCAGGAGGATTAGGAGATTGTCAGAGCTCTGCCAGTAAGAGGCAAGCAGTATTTGTATCTCTTGATTTCTTTGAAGTTTAATATATTTCTCATCTGTAGTACTGGTTTTCCCTACGGGGTTTTTCCAGGGACAATTGTCTAAAAATATTGTGTTCACCTTGTTGGGTATTTTTATGTGTTTGTATTTGTGAAGTTAATTGTGTTATTTTCCAATATTTGTTGATCAAATAATCTTGCAAGGTAGGAGGTTAATAATCGAGAATCGTAATAGATTTTTCACATGGTATCGAGCTAAGTTCGGGTAAAAGAGATTTATCCTAGGTGAAAGAAAGTGAGGGTTTATAAAACCGGTTTAACCTCTTCAAAATTATTATTATTATTTTCTTTTAAGATGGCCTCGGCAAGGTTTAAGAGATCGGACAGATTGGATGGATCCTCGAATTTTGGTGTCTGAAAGCCGAAATTTCTCTATTGCTTTGGAAGAGAATGGTATCAAGGAATATGTGACCACCGCTTGTACACAGCACCTACGATGCAACACAACTCTTAGCATATAATAAGGAAGATGCCAAGGCGAGAGGCCAATTCTTGACGGTGTCAAGGATCATATTGTTCCGCATATTACAGAGTTAGATACAGCGAAGACGATGTGGGATGCCATTATGAATCTGTACCAGAATGCTACCACTAACCGGAAGCTGATTCTCAGAGAAAAGTTGAGGAATACCTGGATGAATAAGGGAGAAGACGTCACAAGTTACCTCACCAGACTTAGACTTGTCAAGGATGAATTGGCAGCTGTTGGAGACAAACCAAATGATGACGAGCTAGTGAGAATAGCCCTAAATGGGTTTACTAAGCAGTGGGATGTCTTTGTTCAAGTCATCAATGGACGAGACACCTTACCGAGTTGGGATCGACTATGGAGTGATTTCACTCAGGAGGAGCTTAGACTAAGTCTTGTCAATGGAGCCAACAATAAGAGTCAGAAAAGTGAGGTGGAACAGGAAAATGTTGCCCTAGCGGGTAAAGGGAAAGCAAAGAAGGGGTCTAGTAAAGGATCAAATTCACAAGGTGAAAAGAAGAAGAAAGATTCTTTGAAGATCAAGTGCTATGGCTGTCACGAGTTTGGCCACTATGTCAGCGATTGCCCAGAAAGGAAGAAGAATGAAAAGAAAGGCAAGAAGCAAGTTGCGGCTTCAGCAAGTGCAGATGAGCTCTCTAGTAGAATGGAAGATGAGTTTGCACTCATAGCATGTATGGTTAGCTCAACCTCACAGAGTGTTTGGTACATAGATAGTGGGGCATCATATCATATGACAGGAGTTAGAGAATACTTCTCTAGTTATAAGGAAGAGAGCACCAGAATCCAGATCTCTATGGGGAACATGTCCAAACTCAACTCAGTTGGGAAAGGGACTGTTCAGTTTCAGAGGGAGAGTGGTAAGATGATTCCCCTTCATGATGTGTTGCATGTTCCAGGCTTAGGGATGAATTTTATTTCTGTATTTGTCCTTCAGGACAAAGGGTACAATGTACTCTTTAGAGGGGCACATGTGTTGATCAAGCACAAGGATTGGAAATCACCCATAGCTATTGGAGTTAGGAGCGGCCGGCTTTATAGGCTGCAGTTTGATATTCCTAAGGCACTCATGAGCAACAGTAATCTTAGAGATCAGGGAGAGCTATGACATAGAAGGATGGGCCATATCCATCATGGAGCCCTTAAATTACTTCATGAGACAGTGACAGGTGTTCCTGAGGTGAGCACAGAGCACGATGATGTATGTAAGGGATGCGTGTTGGGGAAGTTTGCTAAAGCATCTTTTCCAAGGAGTGACACCAGATCCAAGGGCATTCTTGATCTAGTACATTCAGATGTATGTGGACCAATGTTGGCCGAAGTCTCTCGGAGAGGATATGAGTACTTTGTTACTTTTATTGATGATTTCTCCAGGAAGACATGGATATACTTCTTGAAGACCAAGGATGAGGTTTTCAGTCGCTTCCAAGAGTTCAAAGCTCTTGTGGAGAATTCAACAGGAACGAAGATAAAAGTTCTTCGGTCAGACAATGGAGGCGAGTACAAAAGCAACAAGTTCCAGGAGTTCTGTACCAGAGAAGGAATCAAGAGAGAGTGGACTCGTTTCCTTACAATCCAACTTGCAGAATGCGATTCTTTGAGAGGAAGAATTGGTCTATAATGGAGGCATCAAGGACTATGTTGCATGACCAGGATATACCCCATTATCTGTGGGCAGAGGCATGCAGTACAACAATATACATACATAATAGAGTTCCACATAAGGTACTAGGGAAGATGACACCAGAGGAAGCATTCACTGGGAAGAAGCAAGATGTCACTCACTTTAGGATCTTTGGGAGTTTGGCATATTGTCACATTCCTAAGGATACATGTACCAAGTTAGATCGGCTCATGAGAGAGGGTACTTTGTGGGGTACATGAAACCTCAAAGGCATGTCGATATTCATTCCTGGGGACCGAGAAGGATTATTGTTCGACGTGATGTCAAGTTCATGGAGGAAAAGACATTTAGAAGGTTTAGAGATTTTCCAAAGAGATGATCGAGTGAGCAGCCAACAGAAGCTCCAAGGATTACTCAATCGAGTCAAGGGCAACAAAGCTCGAGTACAGTACTAGTACAAGCATAGACTCAGGAGGAGAGAGTTTTCAAAGTATGGAGCAACAGGTGCAAGAAGAGATGCATAAAGAAGACATGGAGGTTGATATTTCATCCTCTACAATTGGCAACAAGAACCGTGAGGTTCAAAAGACACCAGAAGAATACTCAGGAGTTAGTGGGTACTCCTAGGAGGAGTAATAGAAAACGGAAATCACCATCCAGGTATGATGACTATGTTGCATTAGTTAGTATGTTGGTAGATAGTGAACCTTCTAGCTATCAGGAGGCTACACAACATCAAGTGTGGCAAGAAGCAATGGTTGAGGAGTATACTTCAATTATGCAGAATGATGTGTGGGAGGTAGTGCCTAGACCAACAGATAGGGCAGTGGTTGGATCACGCTGGATCTATAAGATCAAGCACGGTGCAGATGGTAGCATCGAGAAATATAAGGCAAGGTTCGTGGCAAAGGGGTTCTCTCAGAAAGAGGGAATAGACTATGAGGAGACATTTGCTCCAGTTGCCAGGTATACTTCTATACGAGCTGTAATCTCAATTTCAGCACAGATGGGATGGCAGATCCATCAAATGGATGTCAAGACAACGTTTCTTAATGGTGAGTTGAAAGAGGAGGTATACATAGAACAACCAGAAGGCTTTGTAGCACACAACAAAGAGACCCACGTGTGTAGATTGAAGAGAGCGTTGTACGGACTCAAGCAGGCTCCCAAAGCATGGTATGAGTGCATTGATAGTTACTTGCAGGAAATGGGCTTTGTGAAGAGTGAGGCAGATGCTAATCTCTACTACTTGGTAGTTGGAGGTGAGATTCTCATTCTTGTCCTATATGTAGATGACTTGTTTCTTACAGGTTCACTAGGGCTCATAGAAGAATGCAAGAGGGATCTTGCAGCAGAGTTCGAGATGAAGGATTTGGGACTTATGCACTACTTTCTAGGCATGGAGGTATGGCAGAAAGATGGAGAGATTTTCCTTGGGCAAGGGAAATATTGCATGGAAATCTTGAAAAGGTTCAGGATGGAAGATTGCAAAGCCATGTCTACACCCATGATCATGAATTGGAGGAAGGTAGACACATCCAGGGAGAAGGATGTAGACCCCACCTTATACAGGTAGTTGATTGGTTCTCTCATGTATTTGGTCAATACCAGGCCAGATATAGCTTTTGCAGTTAACTCTCTTAGTCAGTTCATGGTTGAGCCAAAGAGAGTGCATTGGACTGTGGCAAAGCATGTGCTGCATTATTTGCGAGGTACAATCGAGTATGGAATTAGATATGCTCGAGGTGAAGGAATCAGGTTGATGGGCTATACTGACGCAGATTGGGCAGGTAGTACAATGGACAAGAGGAGCACTTCAGGGTGTTGTTTCAGTCTGGGATCAGGAGTTGTATCTTGGTTCAGCAGGAAGCAGAAGTCTGTGGCTCTGAGTTCAGCAGAGTCAGAGTACATAGCAGCTAGCATGGCAACATGTGAAGCTATATGGCTTCGGAAGTTGCTAGTAGCTTTGTTTGGTCAGAAGGTTGAGACTACGGTGATACACTGTGACAATCAGAGTTGCATCAAGTTGACTGAGAATCCGGTGTTTCATGATAGGTCAAAACATATAGACATCAAGTATCACTTCATCAGAGATTGTGTACAACGTGGGGTTGTTAAGCTACAGTTTGTACCTACAGATCAACAGGTAGCAGACATTCTGACAAAGGCATTGGGGAAGGCAAAATTCATCTTCTTCAGAGAGATGTTGGGTGTCATGCAGAACAGCTTCCTCGCTAAGAGGGAGTGTTAATCTTAGTAGCTTGGACAGTTGTTTGTCCTCACCCGATATAGCAGCATTTGTTATGGGTAGTTTGGACAGCTATTCGTTCTGGCCTAGAATTTAGAAAAATAGTTGTTTTTGTCAAACAAATATTGTTAGGATAAAAACAATTGTTATTTAATATTGACTCCTTTTAGGTGACACCTCATAACCAAGGTTGTTAATGGTTATTGAGTTGTCTTAATCTCAGCCGTTCATTTGTATTAATCTCGGTCGTTGATTTTCAACGAGAGTAGTATATAAGGGGGTCATTGGGTCATTTGTAACAAGGAAGTTTTAAGAGAAACTTGCAGTGTTAGCAAGTAGTCTTGCAGTGTTAGCAAGGGCGCAGTGATAGCGTTGAAGATAGCAGTGGAGGAATATCAACAGGAGGATTAGGAGATTTTCGAGCTCACCAGTAAGAGGCAAGCAGTATTTGTATCTCTTGATTTGCTGAAGTTTAATATTTATCTCATATGTAGTACTGGTTTTCCCTACGGGTTTTTCCAGGGACAATTGTCCAAAAATATTGTGTTCACCTTGTTGGGTATTTTTTTATGTGTTTGTATTTGTGAAATTCTGATTGTGTTATTTTCCAATATTTGTTGATCAAATAATCTTACAAGGAGGAGGTTGATAATCAAGAATCGTAATAGATTTTCACATTGCGGGTATTTAGAGATTGCTATCCACCTAACACACTACTTATCTTCCAATGTCATTGGGATGTGGTTAAGTTTTGTCTGTGTGAGAAGCTTGCTGAAAGGGAGAGAAATAGCATTTTAAAGGAGCTAATGTGGACGGTCATCCAAGACTGTCTGGTGTCATTTTCTTGAGTGGCATCTACATAATATTATTCACTGCATCCTCTAAGGATGATATTTGTTATACTGAGAAATCCAATGAAAATTGTTATCCACAATTTCTGTGATTTGATAGTGAAAAACTATTTCATAATTGTTAACTTCCTTGTAAGAGTATATTGAAGCAAAATTCAAAACACTTATTTTTCCTTGTATGACTGACACAAACCACATTTTCCAATTGCTTTGTGTGGTTGAATGTTAGTATACTATTAATCAGTTAATAACCATCCAATAATACAAGCTCGCCACATTATAGATGGACACGTGTGTAAGAGAGGCCCATGGGCACATTAATTACCAAAGCCTTGAAGCCTTTACCTACCAATTCTTTGTCTTTCAACATTCCATAGAATTTCAATATTTTATTTCATACCTCTCGCTTTTCCATATTTTAAACTTCTCTACACTTCGACAGATTTTTCGGCCTCCGGTTTTTTCTAGTTCGACATTTAGAGGGAGACAAAATTCAGCTCTCCTTCCTATCAAATTCAGAATCTCTTCCTCAGACATTGCTCTCTGCCCTATGCCCGCCTATCGGCATTTCCATTGCGCACTTTTGGTACAATTGCTAGTTTTAAAATTATATTGTAATTGGTATATATGTATGGTACTTGAAAAATATATATAATGAAATTTATATATTGATGTTATAAAGGAGAAAACAATTTTGTATGTAAAAGTAAAATTATATTTATATTACATTGTAATTGCATGTGTATGATATTAAATATTTGGCAATAAAATTTAGAAATTGATATTAGTGAGAGGAGAGCTAAAAGATGTCCCAGAGAATTAAATAGATTATATCAGTTCTCATGAGTTTAATTGAACCATGGACAACAAAAAGGAACACGTGATCAATTGAATAGTGAAAAATAACATATAAGGTCAAAAAGAATGAGAAGAGTGCTCCAATTATATATCATAACATGACTATATAAGATATTTTCTTCATAAATTTCAAACCCATCAAATACTAGTAAATAAATTGAGGACATTTTAAATCGATTTCATTCGAAAAAAATGTTAATTAAAACCCAATTCCATGTGGCTCCACTAAAATTTGTTTACAAACCACAACCATAACCACATTAAGTTTCTTGCATTTTTATTTTTGAAAAAAATTATTTCATGGCAAAATTGTATAATAAAGGAATAATGTTCAAAGACTTTAATGCGATTTGTTGATAACATTTTTGTTTAGTCAATTTGAAAAATGTTTGAATGATATTATAAGCATATATAAAGAAAAAGTAGCCTTAAAAAAACTTAGTTTATCAACTCTTGTACAATTTTTGATAACTTCATGTTGAAAAGGACACGTGTAAATATAAAAGTGGGTTCATATTAATAATGTATGACAATTAACCACATAAAGTGCAATGCAGATTTGAACAAATATAAATCACTAAATTTAGATGTAAATGTCTAAAATAATATTTTTGGAATATAAATAATTCACCAGTGGTTTTAGGAGAATATTTGGTTTGTCCCAATTCTAAAGATATATGGTAATAATAGATATTATAGCAAATATCCAAACGAGGAAAAAAAGACCTAGAAAATCAGCCTAATAAGACAATAAGGCTAGAACTATACAACTATTTAAAACTATACCATTTGCTAAATTTGTAGGGTATATTTTAAAAATTTGTTGCAAGTGTGACTTTGATTTGAGGACCATGTTCACATGCTCCCGAGCTCCAAAACCTCACTCACTTTTATAGAATTCCATGTGTATCTATGGGAAACTTATCTCCTTCTTTAATAACCTAATGTGGTAGCAAAATTTTACAAAATATTTGAAAACATAGGATATTTTGAGGGTTAATGTTATCTTTCCATTATAATCAAGTCCCTTATTGTGAATACTTCTTTGGAGACAACATACCAAGTATAACATAGTTCAATAAGTACAATGTAATGCAAGTACCAAACTTTTATAACTTTCATGATCTAATTAATGTAATGATTAAATGTGAGATGCTCTACTATAATGCTTGAATGCATATCTATTTACTTGTTATGGATTTTGGTACATGATTGCTCTTGTAAAAATGATTTCATACTTGTGTGCTTGTTGTCTATAATAACCCCAAGGTATTTTGACAACTTTTGAAATCAATTTTGGACTTAGGAAAGAATTTTGGAAAAAAGTACTTAGTGTTCCGCGGATTGAAGGAACTTAGTGTTATGTGGGTTCTCTTAACCCACGGAACAAAGGAAGTAGGTCCAAGGACTTTGGCGGAATTTTGGTGAAGTCTTGGTCTTCCGTGGCAATGGTAAACATGGATAGTTCTTGATGCAAAAAAATAAAACATGGGTTTTCTCGGAAGATCCACAACACATAGAGGACAAGTTGAGAGAGGTCGCGAAGCACGGAGAGGAAGTATGGAATGTTATGTGGCAAAGGAAATACAAGTTTAAAAGGAAACTAAGTCCAAGCACATGAACACTACCCTAATATTTTGCGGGGTTCTAGCAAAATAGTGTTTCGTGGACTTTCTAAGTCCACGCAGAACAAAGGAAACAGAAGGTGGTTTTTAAAGAGCCACATAACAAAGAAAATGTCATGGGAGCTTTGAAAAGATGTGAAGCATCCAAAGGAACCCGCATGAAAGGTCCGAAAAGCAGTGGAATGTTGCAAAAGGTGCGGGATAAGGCGAAACCAATTTTTGGTCATAACTTTCGATTGGGAGCTCCGTTTTCAATGAGATTTGTTGTATTCGCTTCATCTCTTCAAGGACTTCATGTTCGAGCGTGGAGTTACGGGATTGGAAGAAGTGTTGGAGAAGAACCATGAAATCTTGGGAGAAAAAGGAAGCGTGCAATTTTCTCGTTTCAAGCAACCAACCACCTCACCTACCTGGTGTAAAGGCTCAAATAGTGCCCATGCCCTTGCATGCGAATCCCGATTGCATGTTGCAAGGAAATGATAGTCTTTCGGGAGGTTAATGGCAATGAGATCTATGGATGGAAAATTTGTCCTCGTTTATTGAAAATCCAAATTCGAGTGTCCCTCTCATCTCTCCCTTTCTTCCATTCTCATATTGTATAAATGTAGGTGCTTAGGCACATTTTGTGGGTTTCTTTCTATCGAATTTGCACACTCTCCCTTTGAGCAATGCATTTTCTTGCCTTTAGACCTCTACAACTTCGCATTTGCATGAGATACCTAACCTCTGCTTTGCAAACACAATGTATATTTAGTGAATGCAATAAATATGTGGTTGTTTTCCCTTCAAATGTTTGTATTTGTTGTGGATGTTTACCCTCTTGTTTTCATTAAGTTTTATTCATTCATGTCTTCTAGAACTCTGTGTTTCCTTTAAATCTCTATATATGCACTTGTTTTATGTCCTTATGGTTAGATTTGAACCTTGTCTCATTCCTAAGAGAGGAATTGTGAGCGCAAACAAACAAGTGCTAATGACTTTTCTTATGAAGAGATGACAAGGGGATATGGTTTGAAACCGTGAAAGTCAAATCTAAGTTCTTGTCAACATCATTGGTTTGACCAATGACATACTTGTTCAAGAAACCCAGAGAAATAAGTATGTCATCGTTCTTTTGATGGTGGTGATTGTGTGTAGGCAATGTAGAAAGAGGGATTAGAAGAAGGATAAGGATACTAAGGAGGACAAATTTGTTGATGTGATGGTGAAATGAAGGTAGTAATAGGAAGGAATGCCTATGATATCTTACAAAGTACTATAATTTGTCCCACTCTAATCGTGATGTATGCAAAAAGAACACACTTAGGGAAATTAATACATTGTTAAAGCCTTGGACAAGAAAAGTGTTAGAAGAGATAAAAAGGTGTAGACAAATCCTATGATAGAAAATTTCCGTAATAAGACACAATTGTTGATGAAGCCAACGTAAGAGAGTTGAATAGAGAAAATCTCTAACATGCATCCAAGTCAATAGTAGGGAAATCTAGAATGAGCTAGGAGAAAATCATCGGTGAGAGAAACACACAAATTACTAAATGGTGTAAGATATAAGATTCCTTGACAAGTGCACACCTTCTAAGAAACATTGAACCGCTTAAGCTCATCATTAGAGATCCAAAATGGATTTGGTTAGATAAGGCAAACTGATTTGATGATAATGGTACTTATAACAAATTCAAAGGAAGAAAGAAAGACTCATTTAAGTTACAACCATCCTCAACATATGTGTACTCTCTAGGAAAGACTGAAGTTTTGAAGCTTGCCTACAAAGATCCCACCTAGAGACACAAGAGAGGGCACTCCAATTTGACTCCAATTGCATTTTGTAATTCTAAGAAAGAGAGTCAATAAGTTATCTTGAAATCAACTTACTACTTTCTTGAATGGCCTCATAATGGTATTTATCAAGAGATTTGAAATACCCACATTGTGTAGCCATTGAAACAAGTTCTTGGAAATAGATTCAAAGATCTTTCTAAAGTCCACAAAGCAAAACAATTTTTTAGACGATTGTTGACTCTTTCTAACGATAGCACAAAGAGTAAAAATGCGATTAATAGGTTTGAAAACTCCATAGAAACTTGCTCACCCGCTTAATGCTCCAAGTGCTTAAAAATTAGTGCATCCAAAACTTTGACATTAAATTTGCCTAGTTCACAATCACAAAATACTCTTGAAGCTATTTGTGTCAAGAGTTGTTCCTAGTTTCTGAACAAGGTTAAATAATGATCCATGTGTGTTGGAGGACCTTGAGGGAAGGAGTATTGAGAGAAAGGACAATACAAAGAGAGTTATGCCAAAAAGCATGATTGACAAGGGGAAATTGGTGGGAGATCAAAATTCTTAAATGTGAGAAATCATCTCACTATTGACAAGGACAATCAATTGCATTGACATTGCATCACCGAGGAGAGTAAGAATTTTATTTTGAGGGAGTTGGGAGGGGACCATCCCCAATAGGTAATAGGGGGCCAGATAGAGGGGGATATATATAGAGCCTAAGATATATAGAGGGGCCACCTAAGATAGATATGGTCATATATATAGAGGGGGAGAGGGAGCTGCCTCTTTCTAAAGAAGTAGGGGACTCCCTCTATTAGAGAATGTTCCTTGTGTAATAAAGTATTGCAAAATACAATAAAAGGGCTTAAACATTCTTAATTTTAGACTTTTTATCTTGAATTTACAAGTTGGATTTCTGCATGTTTTGGAAAGAATTCATTACCTGCACATATGCCAAATTTAGTCTTCAATCATGCATGGAATTTGGTCTTCATTAGCATTTACTAGGTATGCAACTGATTTTCCAATTCATATCTTCTCATGTGGAATGTAATCTTTGCTCGCATTTGTTAGGGTTGAAGCAAATACAAAAATATTCAATTTGACCATGTTTTGATATATAATTGCAATTTTCCTCACTCCTGTGGACATCTTCCATTGCATTCCTCAAAAGTTCTTGTGGTTCTCATCCTCTCGAGTTCCTCCAATTTCAAATCTGTAGTGACTACAAAATTTTTCTTTCAACCTTAACTACAACTCATGTGTGTCCCTTCGTTTTCCATTGCCAAATTAGGCTTATGAAGGAGAGCCATGGCCTATTTAGGTCTCTCTGTCTCACAGTTTGACATCCTCTCACTGGTTGTGTTTAATAGCGCGCGCGTGTAATTACTATGCAATATAAAGTGTAATTTTGCTACATATTCTATCTCTTCTCTCTAACATCAATCTATAAACCTCATGATGCAATATTTTCAGGTACCATCATGTATGCCAATGATAATATTATATAATTTGAAATTTTACTTCTGCATATATGAATTCTAATAATTTATTCCTAAACTAAAATCAAACAAATCGATTTAGAAAAAAAAAACTCTCACAAACATATTAACTCTCCAGCAAAAGTATGTGAAGCAACATTAGAAATCTCTAAGAACTACAAATGAGACAATCCACCTGAAAATACATAAACTTGCATACACAATCTGTAACTCAATCCCAATTGGCAGGCCTGACATATGCTTAAGATAATACAATAAATCGAGACACTATCAAGAGATGGTATGGATTGATTGTAATTCCTTCTCTCGCATTTCCTTTTGCCCGAGAATCTTTCAATTTCCTTCAAGCATTCCACTCCTTTTTCTTTTTCCCTTTCCCCACCTCCTCCTCCAGCTTATCATTCCAGATATGGCAGGTCTCCTGGAAACGTTTCAATTTCATGACACCTCCATGGTGTCTTAAAACAAGACTTTAACAAATATATAGGCAGGAATGTGCATTTCATACAATACATCTGATTTTATGAAATCAACAGCATCGTCTGGATCTCCAAATACTTAGAAAAAGTGTGTTTTAGAAACTGGAAATAAAACTGGGTCCCTTATTTATCACTGCAGGTCTGACACAGAACACACCTTTGTAGTGCAAGCATGTGTTTACAGATTACTTTATTTAGCACTACCAATAATCTCCACAAGAACATTCTCTTTGTTCCCAATGATATAAACCGGTTTCCATCCCTCACAACAATTTGTCCTCCAACAATCTTGGAGATAAACCTGGTTGCGGCATGGCAGTCAAAACGTACTCAAAGTTTCTTGATGACTAAGAGTTGCTGCCAAGTGTGTGTTTAATAATCCAAACAAATTTCCAACTTCTCATTATGGTGGCAGAGAAATAATTACTTTTACTTCTCCTCCTCATCACTAAGTACATATTTTTGAATCTGAAAAATACCCAGCTGCCTTCATCTCCCAAGACAATTTCTCCAACTTTGCATAGATCTCCTGTGTCTGTGGGTGTGATCTGTCTCCTACACAAAAAGCATGTACCATTTTATGGCCTTCAATCCAACTACATCCAGGCATCTTTTTAATTCCTCTATCTTTCATCAATCTCCTTACCATTTGAACCTCACCCCACCTGCCCACTTCTGCATAGATGTTTGATAGAAGAACATAAGTCGCAGCATTTTGAGGATCCAGCTCAAAAGAAGAGTTGCTGTAAATAATCCTAACCCTATATTCTTATGTGCTCTACAGGCACCAAGCAAACACATCCACACAACCACCACAGGTTTAATTGGCATTTTGATGATAAAGTTTAGAGCTTCCTCAAGATAGCCAGCACGGCCAAGAAGGTCAACCATGCACACATAATGATCAATTGTAGGCGTAATGCAATAAGAGTCACTCATGCCATTGAAGTATTTACAGCCCTCATCCACTAAACCTGCATGGTTGCATGCTAATAAAACACAAGCGAAGCTTACATGGTCAGGGTATGTTCCAGAGTGCTTCATTACTTCAAAGAGTTTGAGAGCATCCTTGCAAAAGCCATTTTGTGCATATCCTGCAATCATGGCAGTCCATGAGAACACATTTTTCTGAGGCATTTTGTCAAACAGTTCACGTGCCTTGTGTATGCTTCCACATTTTGCATACATATCTACCAGAGCACTTGCAACTACAACATCTGATAAAAATCCACTTTTGATTATGCTTTGATGGATGTCCATACCATGTTCTAAAGCTCCCATTTTGGCATAGGCTGGGAGGACGCTAGAAAAGGTTGTGGAGTCTGGCTTTACACCTGACAATTGCATTTTCTTAAAAACTTCCACAGCCTTTTCAACAAACCCATTTTGTGCATATCCTGCAATCATTGCATTCCATGATACCACATCTCTTTGAGCCATTTTGTCAAACAGTTCTTGTGCCTTGTGTGTGCATCCACATTTTGCATACATGTCTATCAGGGCATTCACAACTATGACATCTGACAAAAATCCATATTCAATTATGCTTTGATGGATATCCATACCCTGTTCCAAAGCTCCTATTTTGGCACAGGCTGGGAGGATGCTGGCAAAGGTTGTGGAGTCTGGCTTTACACCTGCCAATTGCATTTGCTTAAAAGTTTGGAAGGATTTTTCAACAAACCCGTTTTGTGCATACCCTGCAATCATTGCAGTCCATGAGATCACATCTCGTTCAGGCATTTTGTCAAATAGTTCATATGCTTTGTGTATCCTTCCACATTTTGCATACATATCTACCAGGGCATTTGCCACTACAGCATCTGACAAAAATCCTCTTTCCATTATGCTTTTATGGATGTCCATACCTTGTTCTAAAGCACCTATTTTTGCACAGGCTGGGAGGACGCTAGCAAAGGTTGTGGAGTTTGGCTTTACACCTGCCAATTGCATTTGCTTAAAAATTCCAAGGCTTTTTCAACAAACCCATTTTGTGTATATCCTGCAATCATTGCAGTCCATGAGACCACATCTCTTTGAGGCATTTTGTCAAACAGTCTGTGTGCTTTGTGTATGCTTCCACATTTTGCATACATATCTACCAGCGCATTTGCAACTACAACATCTGACAAAAATCCGCTTTCCATTATGCTTTGATGGATGTCCATACCTTGTTTTAAAGCTCCCATTTTGGCACAGGCTGGGAGGATGCTGGCAAAGGTTGCAGAATTTGGTTTGACACCTGCCAATTGCATTTGTTTAAAAGTTTCTAAAGCCTTTTCAGCAAATCCATGTTGTGCGTATCCTGCAATCATTGCAGTCCATGAAACCACATCTCTCTGAGGCATTTCTTTGAAAAGCCTTAAAGCCTCATCGAGAACACCATTTTGTGCATAGAGTGCAATCATTGCAGTCCATGAGAACACATTTTTGTGTGGTATTTTCTCAAACAGTTCACGTGCCTTGTGTATGTTTCCACATTTTGCATACATATCTACCAGGGCATTTGCAACTACATCATCTGACAAAAGTCCCTTTTCCATTATGCTTTGGTGGATATTCATACCCTGTTCCAAAGCTCCTATTTTGGCACAGACTGGGAGTATGCTAGCAAAGGTAAATTGATCAGGTTGGATACATGTTCTTTGCATTTGGTGAAACAAAGTTAATGCCTCGTGAGTAAACCCATGTCTTCTGTAAGCTGCAATTATGATGTTCCATGAGAAGAGGTCTCGTTCGGTCATTTGGTCAAACACTTGGCGAGCATCCAGTAAACATCCACAATTGTCATACATGCGTATAAGGGTATTTTGTAATAGTTTGTGTGTGGCAAACTTAAATTCCCTCTCGTTGATGTGGGAGTGGATTTTCTTACCCTCTGAAAGGGCTTTCTTGGAAATGCAGGTCTGCAATAGTTGAAAGTATGTAGAAGAGTGTACAGGTGGGTTGTGTGTAGTAAGCAGAATGTGTAGCGCTTCCTTCAACAGACCTTGTGTACATAATGCTGTGAGAGAGATTGAGATTGGCAGTGGATTGCATTGGCATTGTATGATTCTAATTGAAGCGTTGGAAATATGCATGGTTTTTCAATTTACTTCTGCCACGCTGACAATGGAGTACCGTTCAAATGGAGAAGAGGTTGCGGAATGGTTTTTCCCCAGAATTTTACAAAATGTTCTCAATTTACAATTTCTAAATTATTTTCCATGATAATGACTGTACGGATTGTATTGGGTGCCAAAAAACCTGCAAAGTGCTATCAGTATTTATCAAAATCCAAACGAAGGTTAATTTTGAATTCAAAATCAAATGCAGATTTGAATTCATATTGGAGCTCCATTCAATATTTTAAATTTGTTCTTTTATCCAGATGTACCCTTCAACCAGGCACATCTGTCGGCGCTAGCATTCAAGCATAATTAGGCCAACATGATCATAAGTTTCGGTTGCTAAAATAGAAAGGTAAGAATGAGATGAGCTTTCTTTTTCACAGTCTGAAAACAAAAAATTAAAAACTCCATGCTTATCGGTCACCCACACAAAATAAATAAATAAATATTGTCTAAAGTGTTAATTAGGTGGAAGTTACATTTTACTATATAGACAATTGACACTATCGATGTCATTAGTGGATAGCGAAGAGGTGGTAAATTATCACGGTAAACTCCCCAATCACCATAAGTAGATGAACAATGTTAGAAATAGGATTGCAACATTCTTGTTCTATAATTTTCCTTCATCTAGCTCCTCATTTATAGGCTTTAGAGTAGAGCTACCTAATTTTATGTGAGAAAACTTGTATTGCCCATCCTAACCCTTAGGTTCGTAACCTCCATCATGCTAGAACAACCACCCTCCATAGTTAATGGATGGTGGGAGCCGACAAAAAGGAGTGGAAAACACGATTGTTGTTCGACCTCGCCCAACCTTTTACCACGTTCTTTGTGTCCTTGGCCTCTCCTTAGGGATCATGCATGAAGTTCCTTGAAAGATGTAATGTTGCATAAGTAAAATCTTGAAGCTTTATCCCCTTGATGGTATGAATGGCCCATTTTACACAAATTGTAGTTCCTTGACACCTAATGCCCAACAATTCGAGGCCTACAAACCCTTTGAGAGGCGACATACTTTCCAAACCACCCTATGAAAACCTTTGCAGCTCAAAGCTAACCCAAATAAGATATTTGAGAAACTTTTCAAGTTTTTGTACATAAGGTTTGAGAAAGATCACAACAAGAGGAGTAATAGATGTGTGTGGCAACAAGAACTTTGGAGCAAATTTGGAATTTACCCCTAAGGAAAGAGGTTTCATGAGCCAATAGGAGAGCCTCTTTTCCACCATGTCAATAACATATTACCAAAGGTAGGAGGGTTTTCTTGGAATGCAAATGGGATACCCATAAATCGGAAGATTTCACCATGTTGTATCCACTTTCATTAAAAGGTGTCTAACCAAGAAGGCGGAGGAAAAAAGGATTTCCTATAACATTGGTCTTCCACCATTGGATGCTCAAGTCGAGGCTAAGCAATAGATGTCGAGGCAATGCATAGCTTGATGATTATTATTCTCATCCTTGACTTGAGGTTAGAAAAGAATCATCAACAAAGTGGTCATCAACAAGATGAACATGAATCAAACTAGGAAGAGTGATGCCTTTGCCAAGCCCTTGTTGAGTGGCATTGACAAGGAGATAAGCAAAGCTTTTGGTGGCAAGACATATAACACTGTGCAAGAGGGGATCCTTTTCAAATGAGTGAAAGAGGCCAAACTATCCAGAGCCAACTCCATTAAAAAAAGGTAAGTCAGGCATCTAGAAAAAGTGTTTGAATAAACGAGAATAAAGGTAGGCCCAAACCCTAGTCCATTTATTGCCAAAATGGAGTGTTATTCTATCCAATCATGGGTTTTTTGAAGTCAATTTTCATAAGGGCCTTCATTGAGAGCAACAAGCCCACTCCATTCCAAGTCCCAAACCGTAATAATATTGTCCATGATATTTTTTTGTACGAAACTTGTTTGTTCCAAACTAACAATTAGAGGAAGTTGGTGGAAATGCAAATCACCAAATCCTTGGCAATATTTTGTAGGAAACATTTGAAACAAGGTAATAGGCCACCAATTGTAGATAAGCTCTTAGTCACCCATCTTGGATATGAATTCGATGTGGCCCTAGTTTATATAATGTCGAAGTGAATTGGAGCTAAAAGCTTATGAATAAACTTAGAAGAGGTCATTACTAACCACATCCTAAAGAGATTTATGGAATTTCCATGGTAACTCATCTTGGCCAAGGAATGTTTGTATAGAAATTTGGGCCATAACTAGTATAGATCATCATAGGATGTGGCCTATCATATGCCACCTTCGAGCTTGGGAGAGCTTTACAGGGATAATAACAATGCAATGATTTAGCACTCGCTGGTTGCTTAGGAGAAGGATCTTGAGCTTTGAAAACCTATTGGTAATGGTAGACAAAGGCTTGCACCATATTCGACACTTAAATAAGGCATTTGTTGCATTCTTGAATGGTCTTGATCTATTGGTGTGAATGCTTGGATTTTAGAATTTAAAAATAAATTAGATCATCTATCTACAACTTTGAGCCATTGAAGTTTGGATTTGATCTTACCACCCTTGGCATTGTAAGCATATGCAATTTGGAGGTGTTTCCTAAGGTTATCCACCTATCTTTGCAAAGGCTCATGAAATGGTGTTTGCTCGAGGGCGATTAATGAGTGGCTCAACTTGGGAGTGGTGGTGGGGTAGGCTTTATCTTGAATGAGGGCTGATTAGAACCCAAAAGTGCAAAGGAAACACGTCATTCAACATATGTCCTCCTTCTATAACCCAATCCGGTTTGTCTTTCTAGTTGGCTTGACAACTAAGTTAAAGACCCACTTGATGTGATGTGAAGTGGGCCCATGTTGAAGCGGGGCGGTATTGAGATAAAATTGGGTTTTGTGAATTTTTTCCATTGAAAAAGCCATTTAATCTGGAAACGAATAGGAAAATGGTCGAAAGAACAATATTTGATATCACTTCCACCGGTACCTAAAAAAACTAGCAATGGAGAAGAATGGTTGCGAGGAAAGCATGTCACAATCTAGCCACTTAAGTACTCTGTCATATACATTAGCGAAAACTAGACCAAGTATGCCATACTATTAGAGACATGTAGAAATTCTAGCCTAATATTTAGGGATTATGTAGCTAGCATTTAGGGATTCTGTAGCTAGCATTTAGGATTTTGTAGCTAGCATTTAGGGAAGTTATTTTGTAATTGACAACACATTAGATGATATGTGTATGTGCTGGAAAATGTTGTCCATCTGTAGGATGAAGAGTAGAGATAGGGTAGTTTGATTTTGAGTTTGAGTTTGAATAAGACTTTGTTTATTGTTATTCTATAAAGATTGTATTCTCTGATTTAGCAAAGCACAAGCAAATAAGAATAAGATATAGATCAATTACTGCAGTTGCATTTCTATGTTCTGTTTTAGAGTGCCAATAATTTTCATGGTATCAAAGCAGTGTTGGTGAAGTGTTGCTGCAGAGAAGTATCAGAAGTTTAAGACAGAGAGATGGCCACATTTGTTGCAGGAGATCCTCACAGGATGGTAGAACGATTTGATGGCATTGGATTTAATCTCTGGAAGCTCAGAATGAAGATGTTGTTGCTGAACAAGGATCTACTCAATATAGTTGAAGGGACTGAGACTAAACCCACCCAGGATGCAGATATGATCAGTAAGTGGGAGTCAAAGGAAGGTAGGGCTCATTCCTGTATACTTTTAAGTTTGAGTGATAATGTGCTTTTACATGTAAGTGAGGCAAAATCAGCAAAGGAAGCTTGGGATCAATTAATCAAGTTATATGAATCAAATGATGTTAGCACAAGATTATATCTTAGAAGAAGATTTTTTCAATTAAAGATGCAGAAACACAAAAGATATCAGATTTCACAAATCAGTTTAAATCTCTCAAAAATCAATTGGCAACATGTGGATCAGTGATTGTAGAAGAAGATGATGTTATGTCACTTCTTGGGAGTTTGCCAGAATCCTATTCTGGATTGGTAGTAGCACTAAGCACCCAATCTAATTTGGATTTGACAAAAGTAATAGCAGACTCTACTTCAAGAAGAAATCAGAAGGAAGGATGGGGGCCTGAATGATAAGAATCCTACAGCATTGTTTTCATGAGGATATAAGGGCAAAGTGAAAAGGAAGAGTGACAAAAATCACATCCCTCCTAGTCTAATGTCTCAAAGAATGGTAAAGACACAAAGGAGGATAAAAATAAGGGAAATTGCTTTCATTGTGGAGCTCCTGGGCATTTTAAGAAACAATGTCATAAGTGGTTAGCATGGGTAGAAGAGGTAAAGAAAAGGAAGGCTGCTGAAGCTAACATGACCGTAAGAAATGACCAAGAAAATTTGTTTTCGGTTGTCACAACCCCAAGTTCTGATGTTTCTAATTGTTGGTATTTAGATTCAGGAGCAACTCAACATATGACACCTGAGAGAAGTTGGTTTATGGCATATACAGAAGCACCCAAAAGTAAGACTGTCAATCTTGGAGATGATAACAAATGTGAGATGATCGGAATTGGAGATATTCCATTGCAAATGCCGGATGGTGGATACAAGAAAATCCAGAACGTATGGTATGTACCTACTCTTGTCAAAAGTCTTTTATCAGTGAGCAAGATTACCGATGCTGGCATAATTGCATAGTTTGACAGCAAGGAATGTGTCCTAAAGGATGTTGAAGGAGTAATTGTTGCTACGGGAATCAAAGATGGCAATCTATACAAGTTATGTGCAGCGTAACTGATGTGGTGTTAACAAAAACAAATAATGAAATATTTGATTCAGTTCTTTGGCATCATAGATTCGGACATGCAAATCCTCATTCGCTTCGAATGTTAAAATCATAAAGCAGCTTGTGGAAGATTTTAATTTGCATCTACTAGTTGAGTTGGGAGTGTGTGAAGGTTGTTGTTTAGGAAAGCAACATAGATTCCCCTTCCCAAAGAAAGGAGCAACACGAGCTAAGGAGCAAATGGAACTTGTGCATTCAGATATTTGCGGTGCAATGCAAACAATGTCACACAACGGGCAAGGTATTTTATTACCTTCATTGACGATTCCTCTAGAATGACCTTTGTTTATTTTATCAAAAATAAATCATGTGCATTAGAAATGTTTAAGGTTTTTAAAGCATTTGGTGAGAAGCAGTCAGGAAAACCTTTGAAATGACTTAGATGTGATAATGGGGGTGAATATACCTCAAATGCTTTCAAAAGTGTATGTGCAAAAGAAGGTATCAAACTTGAGTATACTGTTCCTTATTCACCGCAACAGAATGGTGTTGCTGAAAGAAGGAATAGGACTCTTGTTGAAAGTGCTAGATGCATGCTTAAGAGTAGTGGATTATCTAATGTTTTTGGGCTGAAGCAGTCTCCAGTGCAACATATATACAAAATAGGTTGCCAACTGTTGCATTGCATAAGAAGACACCTTATGAGGCATGGCATGGAAGCAAGCCAAGTGTCAATGATTTAAGAATTTTTGGTTGCATAGCATATGCACATATACCAGACGAAGAAAAAGAAGCTAGATGACAAAAGCAAGAAGTGTATAATGGTTGGATACAATTTGAATTCGAAGGGATATCGAATTTATGATCCTATAACACATGAGATTCTAGTAAGAAGAGACATCATTTTTGATGAAAATTCAGTTTTGCACAAATCAGCAGAGATGGAAAATGCTAAGGATTCATAAACAAGGCCTTATGATCTCGGATCTGATGAAGAATCTGAGCATGAGAATTCTACTCTAGCAAGACCATTACAAGTTGCAGCCACACAACCCCTAGGAGATGTACAAGGAGAGCAGAAGTTTCGTAGATCAACAAGACTACGGAAACCCACTCAAAAGGCATCGAAATCATATGCACTTAGTGTAGAAGTTGATGAACCACTCAGTGTTCAAGAAGCACTTCAAAGTATTTATGCAATAGATTGGAGGAAAGCAATGGATGCTTTGAATATGAATCGCTCATAAAAATTAGACATGGGAACTCACGATTCTTCCACCTGGAAGAAGAGTGGTTGGATGCAAGTGGTTATTCAAACAAAAGTATAAGTCTGATGGGTCGATAGACCGCTACAAGGCTCGATTGGTGGCAAAAGGTTACACCCAAATTGCAGGTTTGGATTATCATGACACTTTTTCTCCTGTAGTCAAGATAACATCCATCGAGTGCATTACTTGATGGCGTGACCTTGGATCTTCATGTACATCAGCTAGATATAAAAACTACATTTTTAAATGGATTCTTAAAGGAAGAAGTTTATATGGAACAACCAGAAGGCTACATACAAGAAGGAAAGGAGCAGTTAGTATGCAAGCTTTAGAAAACATTGTATGGATAAAATAATCTTCAAGAGCATGGTATGAGCGTATTGATGGGTTTCTCCAAAATGAAGGATATGTAAGTTGCAATGCTGATTCAAATGTCTACATAAAGCATATTGGTGAGTCTCTAGTCATCTTAGCCTTATATGTTGATGACACCATCATTATGAGTAATGATTTTAAGATGTTAGGCATGTTCAAGTCTCAATTAGCTGCAGAATTTGAGATGACTGATCATGGTGAGATTCATTATTGCTTGGGCATTCAAATTTTAAGAGATAGGGAGAAGAGGAAAATCCATCTTAGTCAAGAAAGGTACATTAGGAACATTCTCAAGAAATTTGGGATGGAAAATTGCAAGCCAGTAAGTACTCCAATGGAAGTAGGAAACAAACTTTCACTGGACATGTGTCCCAAAACACAAGAAGAAGAAAGTTATATGAGTATGGTTCCATATCAAGAATGTTGTTGGGAGCCTAATGTATGCAATGGTTTCTAGCAGACCTGATATTGCACATGCTTTGTAAGTATTGTGAGCCAATATTCTAGCAATCCTGGACCACAACATTGGGCAGCAGTTAAAAGAATTTTTAGATATCTACAAGGAACAACTAAACATGGAATAAGATTCAGTGGGAGTTCAAAAAAATCTCTGCAACTTACTAGATATTGTGATGCAGATTGGGCAGGGGACGTTGATAGTAAGAGATCAACTTCAGGTTCTGTTTTATCCTTGGTGGAGGTGCAGTTTCATGGGCAAGTAAGAAACAACGAACTGTTTCTCTCTCCAGTGCAGAAGTAGAATATATAGCAACATGTCAAGTTGCAAAAGAATTGATTTGGTTGAGAAGATTGTTACAAGACATCGAGGTTACTCAGTCCCAACCAACAATATTAAAGTGTGACAGCCAAAGTTGCATAGCCATGACGAAGAATTCGAAGTATCATGGGAGAGTTAAACATATAGGGATACAATATCATTTCATCCGTGAACAAATTGAGAACAACACTATCAAAATGGAGTACTGTGCAACTAAGATGATGGTGGCGGATGCATTGACAAAGGCATTACCAAGAAATAAGTTTGAGTTTTGCAAAGAAGGATTCGATGTGATACAAGCTGGTTGACAAATATTTGGCTAAGTGGGAGTGTTAGACATGCAGAAATTATAGCCTAATATTTAGGGATTTTGTAGCTAGCATTTAGGATTTTGTAGCTAGCATTTAGGGAAGTTATTTTGTAATTGACAACACATTAGATGATATGTGTATGTGCTGGCAAATGTTGTCCATCTGTAGGATGAAGAGTAGAGATAGGGTAGTTTGAGTTTGAGTTTGAATAAGACTCTGTTTATTGTTATTCTATAAAGATTGTATTCTTTGATTTAGCAGAGCACAAGCAAATAAGAATAAGATATAGATCAATTACTGCAATTGCATTTCTGTGTTCTGTTTTAGAGTGCCAATCATTTTCACATACAACCGAGTCCAATTGACAACTTGAATTGGGGTTATAAAACCCGAATTTATTGTGCATGTACATCTAGATTGTAAATGGAAAATTTCTTTCAAGGGTTTCATTTCTTTTAAAAACACTTTCTAGAAACTGAAAATAAAACCTAGTTTCCTTTATATCACTAGCTTCACTTGCCTAGTTTCCTTTTAAGGGTTTCATTTCTTTTAAAAACACTTTCTAGAAACTGAAAATTATGAAAGTGGTTCCCATCTCTCACATGGTATTAATAAACACCCATGTGCTTCATAATCCCTCCCATCCACCTCAAGATGTTTACGTGTATAAACATGTATAATCAACGAGTTCCAAACATCAATGCAGTGCTTTCTGCCCCACCACCCCCACCAAAAAAACAAAAACAAAAACACTTTCCAAAAAACATATATTTAAAATGTTTTAAGTTTCAGAAACTTAATAAATACATTTAATCGATTACAGTTGATATAAATATGTTCTTTTAAAGTCACCGACTTAAAAGTTATTCAATTCATTGAGAACAGATGCAAACAAATGCATACAAATTTGAAGTTCAAATATTATTTTCATTTTGTACAGTTTTCTGTCATTATGTTTTAATTATTACAGTAATGTTGGCTTACTCTTTGTAAGATGACCATAACTTACTGTCCAGATAATTATAAATTCGGTGGATTTGAAGATCATGCAACATATCAATTTAAAATAATGTCATTTAGCTGTTGAAATTTACCAGTCATTTTTTGTTGAAAATTATAAATATATTTTGATAAAAATTATTAAATTGTATTTAAATTTTATGAATGAATGGACACCAAATTGGATAAAGAAGTCAAATCTTCGGGATCTCTTAACCTAAACATCACATAGGTTTACAAGTTATATTGATCAACCAACTTATGAAAAAAGCACGTCAAAAAATGATAAACAACTTATTAGTTAATTGACAATTCAACATTGCAAACATATGTAATGGATAGACTCTTCCAAAATAATAAATCGTAAAATTTCATCTTTTAAATTTAAAAAATAAACAAATCCAGACACACGTGACACAATCTATCCATTTGTTACAATCTAAATCTAAATTAAAGAACTTAGATTTCATAGATGTCATATCTACTCCATATTTCATATAACTTGTTCTTAACCCCATCTCCAACCTTCACCAGGACCATTCACCTGGTTCTTAGGTTTAATAGCTCCCATCAAACAAACATGGCATGGCAACAACCCATTCTCATTACATATATTACAGCTTGCCATTTCATCCAAATCCTCCCTATAAAATATCTTACTTCCACTACAAATGAAGCAAACAATATGCCTCATATCCCCACATCCCTTACAAACTTCCCTCGAACTCTTATTTACATAACCACCCAACATTTTCTTGAGCTTTCCACGTTCATTCAGCTCCATTATTCGCTCGTATCCTCCCACACATTTCCCCCTCATGAAAAGTTGAGGAACACTAACACACTTTCCAAAAATGTCAGTTATTTCTTCCAAATATCTTCTGCTGAAAAAAACATCTCTTTGTTGAAAGGAAATATTCAGGTCATTGAGGATGGCAATAACAGCAGAACATTCTGACGAGGTTTTTTCAACCACCCGAGAGCTGGTGTAATATAAAATTACATGCTTCTTATTTGGTGGGGATTTTAGTTGTTTTCCAACAACCTTCTTGTCCTTCGAATGAGTAAACAGATTTAAAACTTTTCTTAATATAGATTTCATCATGTTTAACAAATAATTGTATTGTATATGGTTTGCATATAATTGAAAATTATATAGATAATCAAACAAAATAGTTAATTAAAAAGCTGACATAAAATAAGCAGCAGTTGAAATAAGTACTCCAGCTTACTCCTCGATATTAATAATAATTATTTTACCAATTTTATAACTAGCAATCGCATGTGTACAATGCAATGTGAACGCCGAACGGTATATGTTATTTGATTTAGAGGGATAGTTATTGCTTGTGTAGTTGATGTTGATAATGGGTGTGATTGAATTTGTTAAGTGTAGGAATATAGATGAACCACTTCATTTAAAGGTTCCATCTCTACATTTCAAACTTGTTACAAATTCATATATATACATTTGCAAATCTCATATCATGAGTGGTAGCGCTTTGCTGTCAATTTTATAAAGTATTGTTTTTTTGCCTCAATAATTAGTGTATCCTCCCAATCCATTGCATCAAATTTAGGGGTGTTCTCAAGCCATAATAAACTGTGGACATGTGTGGAGCCTCTATGTTACCATTCATATGTGTGAAATGCGGGAATATAAATATTAGCTATGTAGTTTGAAACATATAAAAAAGTAGATTTTATTACTTGTACCAAAAGTCTACTACTCCAAGTTCCTTTTGCACTATAAACATGTTTGATATTCTTTTTTTCCTATGGGGTGTATTTCCAATGTTTTTACTGCTTTTGGTAGGTCCTTCTGGCCTCTTCTCGGAGCGTTCAAATCCTTTGACCTTTCATTTGACATTTGATATGGTTGATTGAAGTTATTTCTTTTTATTGTTCAAGTACCATCACATGCAAAGTCTAGTGATTACCTCCCTCCTCATTTTAACATAGATACATCTATCTGCAAAAGAAATTTACTGAACTGATGTTTTTATATTGAACCCTTGTCTCCTTGCATTTGTGCATGGAAACTATTGAGCACTACATGACTAATGCAGATGCAGTAATGATTTTATTTGGTAAATAAAATGATGTTTTTTTGCTGATTTTTAAGATGTAGCTTTAAGTAAGATGAGCCCATGTTTTGGGATTGATACATCCCAAATTAAAGTAAAAAGCAAAACTCAATATTGGATGGATTACATGTTGCTTGGGAATTTACTTGTCAGTTTTGGGCTCAGAATACCTTATTTTAACAATAATCTTCAATGGCAGTATGTTATGTCGACATGGGATTTGAAAGTTTAATATATAGTCGTGAACTCAAGCACACTAAGCTACAAATTTGAGGTTAGAGCCAGCACAAACCAGTATGACGGTCGAGTTTATTATGGTATGATCAACAAATTAGCTGATGAACAGGCCAAACTGGGAACTCAGTATTCGCTTCCTCAAATTGCTTTTTTCAAGGCTTTGGTAAGAGAACTCAGTATATAGCTTTTTTTAGAAAATTGTGTTGGGTACTATGGGGGACGATTATTTAATTTTAAGAGCCATGTAAAATCTGTTAAATATGTTCCCGCGCCTTAGATTTGAGGCAATCTACTTGGTTATGTTCATTGATTGAGTTCTTTGGATGCTGAGAAGATGGAAGCAATTCTTCAAGACCAATTTGGCAAGGGGCAGATTTCTAATATTGACGCGTTGAATATTCACCTTGAAACCTAGGTAACCTTAAATTATGATTTCTACGTCAGTAGATCTCGTGTTTGTGCAACCTTGCAATATAAAATCCAACATGACCCCTATTACAAAGATGTCTTAATCGACGATGACGCGCTTTCCTCACTACCATCTGAATCGTCAAATGTTTCCTCCTCTCTCAACACAGCCACAATGGAACTGCCCCAAATGCAAACTTGCAAGTATGTCTTAGTCACACCTCTCTCACTATGCATTTTAACATTACTACTAACCGTTGTACTCGAGTATAATCAATTAAAGCCTTATATGTGTTAAAAGTGAGATATTGAAATTGATTTCTCAGGAATAGGTTAGATGGCCACAGTGATTAGCTATGTATCATGTTTGTGTTTGTATTTATGATTTGGAGTTCTTTCTAAAAGGCGGTATAGCTTCTATCTATTTGACCAGGTTAGAAATGGAGCTCCTCGTAGGTCTCTTCGGGTGCAACCAGCTATAAATGAGGAAGATCTAGAGCTTCGACTTGCAGTTGGAGGTGCGTTCATGGACCTTGATATGTTATAGATAAGTTTACAAAGAAATTTGAAAGTCCTTATTGAATTACAAAATGTGATATAGAATTTGTCGGCTAGAGTAAAGATGTTGTAATTGGAGAATAGAAAGACTTTCATAAGGAATATTGAGGTATAAACTTCACAAATTTTTATGGATTGGAATTTTTAATAAAATATAACATTAGAAGATAGAAGCACTCTTGAGGCATAAAATGTTCTACCCTGTTTTACAACTTTGAAAGAAAGGTTTCAGACAAAGAGAAAACAACAGAAATCTGAATTGGACCTATATGAGATTATCCCAAACTGAAAGTTATGTAATATTGAGTATTCTATAAAGATTGATATAAAATTATAATATTGTGGAAATTCCACATTTAATGATTTAGATTTTTGCATATTTAAGAAGACTAATATACGCAGATGTAAATGCGACATTACTCCAAACATGTTCATTTTAATTTACTCCAAAACTCGACAAGTAAATTCCCAAGCAACATGTAATCCATCCAATATTGAGTTTTGCTTTTTACTTTAATTTGGGATGTATCAATCCCAAAACATGGGCTCATCTTACTTCCAAAGCTACATCTTAAAAAAGCAAAAAAGCATCATTTTATTTACCAAATAAAATCATTACTACATCTGCATTAGTCATGTAGTGTTCAATAGTTTCCATGCACAAATGCAAGGAGACAAGGGTTCAATATAAAAACATCATTTCAGTAAATTTCTTTTGCAGATAGATGTATCTATGTTAAAACGAGGAGGGAGGTAATCACTAGACTTTGCATGTGATGGTACTTGAACAATAAAAAGAAATAACTTCAATCAACCATATCAAATGTCAAATGAAAGGTCAAAGGATTTGAACGCTCCGAGAAGAGGCCAGAAGGACCTACCAAAAGCAGTAAAAACATTGGAAATACACCCCATAGGAAAAAAAGAATATCAAACATGTTTATAGTGCAAAAGGAACTTGGAGTAGTAGACTTTTGGTACAAGTAATAAAATCTACTTTTTATATGTTTCAAACTACATAGCTAGTATTTATATTCCCGCATTTCACACATATGAATGGTAACATAGATGCTCCACACATGTCCACTCGGTTTATTATGGCTTGAGAACACCCCTAAATTTGATGCAATGGAATGGGAGGATACACCAAGTTATTGTTGCAAAAAAACAATACTTCATAAAATTGATAGAAAAGCGCTACCACTCATGATATGAGATTTGCAAATGTATATGTATGAATTTGTAACAAGTTTGAAATGTAGAGATGGAACCTTTAAATGAAGTGGTTCATCTATATTCCTACACTTAACAAATTCAATCACACCCATTATCAACATCAACTACACAAGTAATAACTATCCCTCTAAATCAAATAACATATACCGTTCGGCGTTCACATTGCATTGTACACATGCGATTGCTAGTAGTTATTAAATTTTATACTAAATCCACATATCTAAATGTTTTTAAAAATGAATATCTTTTTTAAAAATGAATAGTTATTAAGTTTTTATTATTTAAATAATATAATATAGTAATGAGTTACGACAATATATACAACCCACATTACTTAAATTATATATCTATTAGATTTTTCTTCTAAATTCCAGTATATATTACATCAATTATATATTACTTTTTTTTTTCTTTAAAATATATATTTATAAAATATGTTTTTAATTTAACTTACAAATATTTATAATACTATTTCTCTGTATTTATTAATTAATATAATATTAATACTAACATATATATTTAGCTAATAGCTATTTTTGTTTTATTAATTTTGAAGTGAATTAAAAATAGCAAAGTCAACTCTATAATTACATGATTTAGAGGACATTATAAATCTTTCCATAATTTATGATATTTTCTTTCTAAAATAATTATTTGCGGTATTGTTTTTATTAAATTCACGATTAATATAATTACAACAATATTATATATATCAAATGTTTGAAATCATTATTAAAACTTAAAATCTAAATTTTATTTATTAATTTTTTCATCTCTTAAAAGAATAAGATAAATATGAATTTCATGCATTTTAAAATGTTTAAATATTCACTTTTACATTAATCACACTAGTACAATATTATATTTGAATAACATCTATTTTAACACCTTTTCTACAATTTTACGCAAGTTAATAAATTATAATTAAAAAAACAAAAGAAAGGAAAATAATGATTATAGGCTAAAATATTACAACCTAACTTTAAAGAATTAATTTTAATTTTAAATTGTAGATGGTCCATGTTTAGAGAAACTCATCCATTTAATATTTTTATCTTGAACACAGCAGGTGATTCTTAGGCATCTTAGGTTACACGAATTAAATTAAAATGTAATCCAAAAAAGGCAAGGACTAATAGTTAGTTATGATTTTCTCCGTAACAATATTACTAAAAATATTGGAACACTCCTAAATCTACGAGATCGTGAAGCATTTTTTTAAGGGATTTGTATTTAGCAATGATACGATTTTGTCAATTTATAGATAAATGTTTATCATTAGATTAAAATACGCCTTTAGTGAAAGCCATTCTTCTCACCATTTTCATGGCTGTGTGCCTCAGCACGTCCTGCTGCGATATTCCCAACAGATTAAGATAGCACATTTTTGTCAGAAGGTTCCCGCGTGTACACTTGCAGCACGTTTAGCAGAGATAAAGATGAGAATCAAACCGCTAAATCAATTTCTTTTATTTTTGATCCCGGTAGGGCGGAGGACCAACAGAGGGTAAGAATTTGTGTAAATGAGATCGATCTCGAGATTTGAGATTCGAATGCGAACCTTATCGATGCGGAAGTCCTTACCAGGATTCTTGTTTTCTTTCTCTCCAGGTTCGTCATCTTTTGAGGCGGCGATAAAATGAGAATTGTCGAAGACGTCGAATGCGAGAAGCGTACAACGATCGTAAATTTCCCAGGTGTATTTCTCGTTCCATCTGGGACTGAAGCTGTCCATCATGGCTCAAAATATGACCCATTTCTTCCTGTATTTCACAACAGAGTATGCATCTATTGACCACGCCCGCCTTTCGATTTCATGGGCAACAGATTTTTGGCACCCAGAATGCCCACCTCCAATACGCCCAGCGGATCCTTTCACAGGTGCTTCACCGTGGGCCGTAAGACGCTCATCAGATACCGCCATCGAAAAAGAGGAGGTCGATCCGGCCATTGTATTTATCTTTATCGCTCAAAAATCCTTAAAATAGACGAAAAATGCGAAAACGTCTAGACGGCCGTCAAACCGTCAATTTTAAGACAGTCGCAGAAACGTCCGGAGGTCCTTTACCATAGGGGGAACGCCTTCGGCGTAATTATTTTCTGTTAATAATTAATATTATATAACTTTTGAATTATAAAGAGACTCGCATTCATAGTCTTTTAAATTATAAAGAGACTCGCTCACTAATATATAAATATCTAAATTAGATACTTATTATTTAGTTGAGGTTTTTCACCTTTTAATCTCTTTCCCAATTAACATAATTTATGCACTTTTATTTTATTATATAGAAATAATTTATTATTTAAATAAATAGATAGTGGGAAAGTTATAACAATCTTGATCTATTTCCACTCTGCGTAATTTTTAGAACTCTTTTAGGGGTTGTTCTATTTGAAGGAATTTTTCACTGTTGTTCTATTTGAAGGAATTTCTTTCACTATAATTGCCCATCTTTAAGAAAAGGAATTGCTTATATCTGTTATCTTCCTCACTACAAGCCTATATATTGTCAAGCATTGATAGCTATATAATATGTTTAATCAACTGATGTGCATATATTTCATGAGACTTCATCTTGATGAAACAGATGAACAAACAAATTGTGTGCCTTGTGTATGTTTCCACAAGTAGATCCTTTCCAAAAAAATTTCCACTTCCCTAAATGAATAGACGCCCTCAAATTTAAAAGCTTAATGGTGCAACAAAACTATCATTTAAGAAACGAAGAGCACTAAAGAAAGATCCTTGGAGTAAACTTTCGGGCTCTCTGTCATTGCCTTGGTGTGGTCATCTGAATAACAATGTTTGGAGCACAAGGAGGATTTCTCTAACTCTCTTAAAGGTCCCTTTTAAGCACATCCTCTAACTCCTCCACTCTAGCACTCCAGTGCTAAATACCCATACACTAAGCTAATGGGTTCTTGTTCAACCGGCCTTAACTATCAGGTATGTTATTTTGTTTACTCCCTATAGCAATGGGCATAGCTAATCTAATTGAAGTGGGAGTCCAATGAAGGAACTATTTCTTCTCCAGCGCGGGGATGAGATCGAGTGTGTAAATGAGCTGAAGTTTGAGGTGAAATTGGGCGTTGGATGACCATTTCGCGCAGCTCTGTCGATTGTTCGAAAACCCCTAGTAGAGTTTTTGGTATTGTTGTTCCTCCTACCCATTGACGATCGTGTATTGCTCTATTTGTTTCATAGACGCTTCCCCTATACCTCCACGCGTAGAGTATTGGATCATTTTGCCTCATTCGGCCCTGACCAATTGCAGCATTGGGATGACAACTCCATTTGGGTGTTAAGGTCATTTTCAGGAGTGTCCATTCTTTGAAGTCAATGTGTTTTTTTGGAATCCCTGTCGGTTAGGGTTTATATGGCGGTTGGGATTTGAAAACACATTTTTCTATTATGGGTGCCAGAGGTACAAATATGGAGAGCGAGAGACGTGATCATGTTTTTACAGGTCATCATGGGCTCCTCTGCACTTATGCAATTTCGTACATTTATTAGAGTTTTTATTTTCCTTTCCTGTTAACTTGGTGATGGCACTATTCTCAGTATCCCCATGAAACTTCTGGTTTCAAATTGGGTATGATGAGATGTATCACTAAGGGAAATATAAATCTTTTAGGAATGACAAAATTTTTGATGCCGAGGCAGGGGAGATCAATGAAGGCATAGGAATAGATGAGACATTTACGGACTCTAGAATATAATTATATAATTGAGCATGTAAGAGATCTTCGATAGAAAGAAGGTGCCCTCTTGGCGAGAGAAAATGAATTTGACAGGACTATTGGTGGCCCTGTTGATAAGAATATGTTCAGCATCATAGTTACGAAGATCAATCTCACCACTGGACGAGTTCCCATAATGAACATTTTCGTTGGGCTATTGGGTTTTGTTCTCATGAGAGCATTGAGCATGATAATGGAAAAAATTAGGGTATTGGACATTTATTTATCGACAAGAAAACACTGTGATCCAGACCTGCATTATTGCTTGTTGTAGCACTGCATATGGCGGTATTCATTATTTCATTAGTGCTCTGCATTTCATTTTTCTGTATGTAATGACTAACATTTATTCCGGGAAATGTGGCAGTAATATGTTCTAACTCTAACTCACTCAATATGGTGATAAGGAGGATTTGGATGAATAGAAACACTTATTAATAGGCAGGCATTCATATGAAAGGAAACTCCCAAATACTATTAAGGAGCCCATTATTGGCTGTATGATTGGCATTTTAGCTTTGGTGCCTCCCACGAAGGTAAGAAATTCAAATGATTGTGTTTGGTTTTTGGATAACTAATTTGATAACATGTATTGATTACTGTGTTTAGTTTGGATAACAGGAACTCAATATTGATCATAAACTATCTTATCCAAGTGGTACAACAATTGCAGATCTCATCAATGGATTTCGCACACCTCATGGTGATATATTGGCAAGGTGAGAACTGTAAAATTCATATGAGAAACAAAGTCGATGTAGTTGGAAGGCCTGGAGTTTCAATTTGATCATGCTTGTTAATTAAAAATTTCATGATTGTTAGCTCTTTTAGGCAGTTGTAAACTGCAAAAATGTTTTGTATAAAATTACAAATATATGAAACTATTTTGCAATATACCTTTTTCAATAAATCACATTTTTATCAAGTTTTCACTGGAATTATGGCATATCATTATGATCCTCCTGAATTTTTCTATGATATTAAAACAACAGGAACAACAATCCACGTAACCATTTTTGCTCCTATATATCATTACTCAATTTCTTTGAGAGTATATCAACATGTTCTTTATCAAGTTTTGTTTGTGATGCAGGATGATCATTTTCTTTACGATTATAATTTTGAGCAATAGATTGATCTTTTCATCCAGCTTGCAAAGGAGCACGTGCAGATCCGAATCTATATTTTTCAAGGGTTGCTTGTGTGATTTATAGTGCCATTTAAAGATCAATCTAAAATCCTTTATATATGAACGTGCATTGTATAGGCCAAACAATATCGAAAAAATCATATCATGTGGACAATGGGAGAAGACTTTGCTTATGAAAATACAAATCTCCTTTTTTAGGATTTCCATTATTCCATAATCTGATTTTTTTATGTTTTCGTCCAGTTTTCAAAGGAGCACATGCAGATCGGAATCTATATTTTTCAAGGGTTGCTTGTGTGATTTATAATGCCATTTAAAGATCAATCTAAAATCCTTTATATATGAACGTGCATTGTATAGGCCAAACAATATCGAACAAATCATATCATGTGGACAATGGGAGAAGACTTTGCTTATGAAAATGCAAATCTCGTTTTTTAGGATTTCCATTATTCCATAACCTAGATTTTTTTTTGGTACCTTTCTATTTTGAAACTTTTTGTTTATACAGATCTACACCTGATGCTTGCAGATTCCTTAACCCCATCTTAGTTTGTTATTAATTAGTCACCACATATTAAATAACACATGTAGTCTTTTGAATACCCTATTTTAAAGGGGCACATGCTTGGAGTATGTTATCCAAGGTGGATCACGTTGGACAAGTGTTGGTTGCATTTGGTGAAATGTTATTTATGTTGTAAATGGATGCCCATGTCTCCTATAATCTGCAATAAGGATATTGTTAGTGCAAAATCAAAACACCCCGAGATGATTTCTAAAGATCTACTTTTCTAAAGCGGAATCATCGATGCGATTGCATAACATGGAACTTTTCCTAAGGTGTGGGACCTTACAAATTGGAAAAGATCTCCAGATTAAAGGTTGGTTCCTTATTCCTCTATTTAGGTGCATACGTGAGGATTTGCAGAGGATCTATATCTATACCTAGTCTAAGACTTGCCAAGGAGACAGGGATAAAAGAGTACAAAAATGAGAAATAACTAAACTACCAAGTGATGCACCAAAGGAATGATGAATACTTAGTTTGCCTTCGACACAAACCAATAAAATGCATATAATAAACAAACACAGACAACCAAATCTGTAACGAGAGATCAGATAGAAGCAAAAGAAACAAGAAGGATATGAGATCGATCACAAACGTATTTTATTGCTCTAATAGATTGATACAGTTCATTACATAAATAGCCGAAAGGTAGAAACGTAATACAATTTTAAAGGAAGGCCTGAACCCCAAAAATCCTTTGCTAGAAGGAGAAGGGAGCCTACAAAACTAAGAATATCCAACCCTTTACAATGAATCATGTCCATATTTATAGAATCGATCTGAGAGAAGAAAAAGGGAGAGAGAAGTGGGAAAATGCGGGTCGAAGCTCAACCACCGCTGTTAATGTTTTCTACTAAAATCTTCCCTCGAATCCATCTTTACTACATCGATCTTCGATTCGGTGCCTTGAAGGAAGAGGAAATGGAAATAGATCAACCATTTGGTTGTTGAGAGACTGATGATCTTGCATTGAAAGCTCGAAGATGTTTCTCCATTTTTCTTCCACCTACCCTCTCAAAAATTAAAGTTTCAGACTCTCATGGCATAGATGAGGTCGAGATCTTTCCAATGATATCATATTTGCAATCTCTCAAGCCCTGAGTCAAAGATATGCCCTTTTGAAGTTTTGCATTGATTACTGTATAAATAGGCGGGAAAATAACTTGAAAATGGGTCCCTCTTTTGATTGGGATATGTGGCAGCCAGATTGGGATAAAAATTCGGGTCCATGGGCCCGTAATTTACCTTTTAGTCCTTTTTTAAAAAACAAAAACTCAAAACCTCCTCGCAGGCCCAAAACTCGTCAATGACACGTGGCTCCTTTTGGTTGGCTAGGAAATGTGTTTCCATTTTTACCTTTATGCCTTTTGGACAAAAGGAAAATTTTCACTTTTCTCCCCGACTTTAACCTTGGCTTTGACTCGGGTTTATATGTTGACTTTTTCCTTGGGCGTGAGTCACGGGTATTTTAGAACTTTTACCCCTTTTGAGGCAAAGGGCAAAAACTAATTTTCCCTCGATGCCCGCTTCCCCCTTGGGACACGCGTCACTCGGGCTGCTTTCTTGGGAACCTTCTCTCTATTTTACCCTTGAATCAATGCCATTGAGACACTTGGCATCCTCTCTACCAACCTATTTATGCTTTGACAATTCAACTAACTCTGCCCCCTTTGAGGACACGTGGAGGCACCGCGCATGTTTACAAATTTGACCCAAAGTTTGCCTTTGGAGGAGCGTCGAGTTGACACTTGTCGGCCTCCGCTTTTGTGGACTTTTCAATGGTCCTTCTTACCTTTTAGACTTTGGGCTACGTGGTGAGCTCGTGCTCATTTGGGTCTCTGCCTTGGGACCAACTCTTGGGGATGCCACACTAACACTTGGCACTCTCCACTTGCACTTCTATTCATACTTAGCCAATTTTTGAGGCTGGCAAGCCTGATCTCATCTTTGACTCTATTTGACCATTTGACCTTGCCTTTGTTCCACCCTAGGACACGTGGAGATGTGGTGCTTGTTTGAGCCTCTCTATTTGGATCCATCTTTGGAGAAGCGCCGCGAGGACACGTGGTCTCTTCCGCTGCCTCCTCCATACTTAGTCGATTTTGGACCCTTTTTTGAACTGACTTTGAGCCCGAACTTCTAGACTTCATCATTTCTTCCTTTCTTTCTATCTTCTCTTTAAAACTATCTCCTCTTTCTTCTCTTCCCCTACCACTCCATTGTTGATTCCTCCTCATACCCTTTAAATAGATTTAAGATGTGGAAATGGCTCCGAAAGAACCATTTCTTCTATTTCTTCTTGTGCGGGATCCTTTGACTCTCTCGGGCTTCTTTTTTGCACTTTTCTGGTTGGGACATGAGCTCATGGGTCTGTATCATTTCCCTTCATGTTTTCTTCATGTGGGTCATTTTTCTATCCAAAATTTTCGGTGGGAAATTTCGGATAACAATTTGGTGACTCACGGGGACATCTTGCCTCTTAGATGAAGAGACCAGTGGCCTTGAAGCATCCATTGGGCATGGAGTCTACTTGATAAACATGGAACTGATCCTTGAGCCATTATGAGCCTGACTGCAAGCCTTTTCTATATCTTTCCTGTCCCCGAGCCTGCACTCTCAATTTTCATAAGAAAACCTTGAGACAATGATTTCTGAGAGTAGAAAATTGATTCGACCCGTGGTTTTCATCTGTCCCTCAAATGGACTATCTCGAAATGGCTTTTAGTTGCTCTGCATTTGTTCCCTATTTCGATTTGCAACTGTCACAGGAAAACATGAGCCTTCTTTCCTTAAATAGTTTAAGAGCCTAGCCTCATGCCCCTCTTGAGCAATACAAACAAAACTTATATACAAAGATCAAATCATACATGTCTCAAATGAGACATGCAGAGTGTGCATAAGCACTTCTTCTACTGAAAACAAACCTACCTACACTACTCTAACCAAGAGCAAAGGGAGCTCAAACAAATCCTGCAACTAGCAGGGAGAAATAGCTTCCCTTCCTCAAAAATGGCAGCCATGCAACTGATTTGGCACTAACATGGCTAGTTGGATGAGTGAAAAACTAACTACAAGTTGATCTTCCACCCAAATCACCAAAGTATCAACTGAAGACAAAAACAATACCTCTTTTAGTTGCTCTGCATTTGGATTGAAAAGGTATGGCAGCTGATCCTTGGTACTTTGCATATCATCCTCATGCTTAGAGGCAAGCATGACTAGTTTTGGCTTCTCCTTTAGCTCCAATGAAGCCAAATACCTGATTGGGCAAGGTCTGATCCGTTTGATATGCCCATAGCTCTAATTTTCCACTCCAAAAATGGAATCATCTTGTAGACCTCTTTGGGTGAATGGCGAGGAAGGAATGGTGGAACTCTTCTACTGTTTCTCTTCTTCCTCCTGTGAAGAGCATGGAAGGTTTGAGTCTCCCAAACTAGATTCCAAAAGGCTGCTATAAAGTGCAGAATGCTGCAAATGAACGCTCTCCTCCATGACAACAGGCTCAAGTGTTTGGAATGTGGATGATGAAGGAGAAAATGGTGTGATTTCAACCGGTTCCTCTCCATCAAAATAGTCCTCCAAATCAGACAAGTACTCTACTTCATTGTTGTCTGCTGCAAATGTTCAACCTCTTCCATGGTGTCTTTTTGACCAGCAACTTGTTCACCATGTTTTCTCTCATCTTCAATCATTGAGTTTGAAAGATCAAACTCTTCTTCAACACTAGAACTCGAGGGAGATGAAGTAGAAGGAAGAACTGAAGGTTCTTTTATAGCCTGTTTCACGCTTGAAGCTTTTGGATCTGCATTTCTCTCCTCCACAGCTGGAAAGCACTCCTCTTCTTTTTGCAGCTCTTCATCTCTGATTGCAACATCCACTTGCTCCTTTCCAATGGGACTTTGAGCTGATTTTCTTTCCTCTTCCATGGTTGATTGTGCAACTTCTATTGGATCAACATCTTCTTCCAGTAGAGTGCCAACATGGACACTACACTCTGAGAAACTTGATGACTGATCTTCTTGCTTCTCTTCTCTACTTCTATAAAATCAGCCTTGGCCACCACTTGTTCTTCAACCTTTACCTCCTTTGTAGGCTTAACCAGCAAGGGGATCTTTGTAAACCCAAATTTAGCAGCCCAACTCATCAGATTGTCTGGTATTTCTTTTCTGTTGGGCTCCTCTTCTTGTTGTCCTTGATTGGATTCTTGAGTATCTTCCCAACATGGACTTGGGAAAGTAAGAGGAGTGGCAGGTTGGGGTTCAACTAGCTTTGCAATTGTTTTTGGTGGGGAGGGAGGTGGAACTTCTTGTTTGTTTGGAGGGGATGACTATTGGAAGGGAAAAGGGCAGAAGAAATGGGATGGAAGACTAGGGGATGGAGAAATGGAACCAACATTTGGAGTAGCATGGGCTGGATTTGGAATTTGGCATTCAAAATGAGATGGTGTTGCTTGAGGAATGGAAAGAGAAAACCAGATGATGGTGTAGAACTTACCCATTGACAAGGTTTCTCAGCACCAAATTCATAGGCCCCTATCTCTTCAGTCCATTGTGCAAGTTGGGGCAGCATCTCCACCATGAAGTCCAACTTCTCCTGAGGGCTGAAGTGTCTTGGAAAAGGGCCAACCCATGGACAAGGTGCCCTATAACCAATTCTAAAAGCCTTCATTTGAGTTGTTTCTCTTGATTGCACCATGCCAATCTCCATTTTTTGGATCTTCTCCAACAGACCAACATCTTGCATTTGATTTTCTTCATTGTTGGCATACCCCTACTCTTGGAAATCTCCATAGCCAAACTAATTTTGACACTACTACTCATAGGAGTAAACATGTTGATCTTGAATCTGCTCAAAATGCTGATTTGAAGGAGTTGTAAAGCACATTGGAGGTGGAATGTATTGTTGCTGTTGTGAATGTGAATTCCATGATGGAAATGAAGTCATGATGTACAACTTCATGGAATGATGGAAAAGAATGAAAGATATGGAAAGAAGAGTGAATGGAAATGGATGGAAAATAGGTCTGCAACTCAGAGAATGAGTTATTTACCAGATGGAGTCACCAGATGTGTAAATTGTTGCTTCTCAAAAGATAGAAATTACAACAAGTGCACATCGATCTTGTTGCAATGAAGTGAAGACCTCTAAGGTCCCACTGGGATTCCAAAACTATTAGTGCAAAATCATAGCACCCCCAAATGATTTCTAAAGATCTGCTTTTCTAAGGTAGAATCATCTAGTGTGATTGCATAACATGGAACTTTTCCTAAGGTGTGGGACCTTACAAATTGGAAAAGCTCTCCAAATTAAAGGTTGGTTCCTTATTCCTCTATTTAGGTGCATACGTGAGGATTTGTAGAGGATCTATATCTATATTACACCCATCTAAGACTTTCTTTAGGAGATAGGGAAAAAAGAGTACAGAAATAAGAAATAACTAAACTACCAGGTGATGCACCAAAGGAATGATGAACACTTAGTTTTCCTTTGACACAAAATAATAAAATGCATACAATAAACAAACATAGATAGCTAGATCATCACGAGAGATTAGATAGAAGCAAAAGAAATAAGAAGGATATGAGATTGATCACAAACGTACGTATTTATTGCTCTAATAGATTAATACAATTCATTACGGAAAGTCGAAAGGCAAAAACATAATACATTTTAAAGGAAGGCTTGAACCCCACAAATCCTTTGCTAGAAGGAGAAGGGAGCCTACAAAACTAAGAATATCCAACCCTTTATAATGAATCCTGTCCCTGTATTTATAGAATCGATCGAGAGAAGAAAAAGGGAGAGAGAAGCGGAAAACGCGGGTTGAATCTCAACCACCACTATTTAATGTTTTCTACTAAAATCTGCCCTCAAATCCATCTTTACTACATCGATTTTCGATTTGGCCTTGAAAGGAAGAGGAAATGACGGAAATAGATCAAATTCGATCTGGTTGTTGAGACTGATGATCTTGCATTGAAAGCTTGAAGATGTTTCTCCATTTTTCTTCCACCTACCCTCTCAAAAATTAAAGTTTCAGACTCTCATGGCATAGATGAGGTCGAGATCTTTCCAACGATATCAGATTCGCAATCTCTCGAGCCCTGAGTTGAAAGATATGCCCTTTTTAAAGTTTTGCATCGATTACTGTACAAATAGGCGGGAAAACAACTTGAAAATGGGTCCCTCTTTTGATTGGGATATGTGGCAGCGATTGATTAGGGATAAAAATTCGGGTCCATGAGCCCACAATTTTACCTTTTCTCTTTTTTCGAAAAAAAACTCAAAAACCTCCGAAGGCCCGAAAATCCATCTAGACACGTGGCTCCTTTTGGTTGGTTGGGAAATGCGTTTCCATTTTTACCTCTATGCCTTTTGGACAAAGGCAAATTTTCACTTTTCTCCCGACATCCCGACCTTGGCTTTGACTGGTTTATATGTTGACTTTTTCCTCTTGGGCGGAGTCTCGGGTCTTTTAGAACTTTTACCCCTTTTGAGGCAAAGGGTGAAAAAATAATTTTTCCCAACACCCCGCCTTCCCCAGGACACACATCGTCTGGCGCTTGCTTGGGAACCTTCTCTCTATTTGACCCTTGAATCAGCACCATTGAGACACTTGGCAGCCTCCATCTTTGTTTGTGCATTGACTATTCAACTAACTCTGCCCCCTTTGAGGACACGTGGAGGCACCGCGCATGTTTGCAAATCTGACCCAAAGTTTTCCTTTGGAGGAGCATTGGGTTAACACTTGTCGGCCTTCATTTGCTTTGTGGACTTTTCAATGGTCCTTCTTACCTTTTAGACTTTGGGCTACGTGGCGAGCTCACGCTCATTTGGGTCTTCGCCTTGGGACCAACTCTTGGGGATGCGCCACACTGACACTTGGCACTCTCTGCTTGCACATTCATACTTAGCCAATTTTTTGAGGCCCGCCCTATCTACCTTTGACTCTATTTGACCATTTGACCCTACCTCCGTTCCACCCAGGACACGTGGAGATGCAGCGCTTGTTTGAGCCTCTCTATTTGGATCCATCTTTGGAGAAGCGCCACGAGGACACGTGGTCTCTTCTGCTGCCTCCTCCATACTTAGTCAATTTTGGACCCTTTCTGAATTGTTTGAGCCCAAAAACTTCCAGACTTCACCATTTCTTTTGTTTCTTGCATCTGGTCTCTTTAAAAACTGTCTCCTCTTTCTTCTCTGCCCCTGCCACTCCATTGTTGAGTCCTCCCTCGACCCTTTAAATAGATTTAGGATGTGGAAACACTCAAAAGAACCATTTCTTCTATTTCTTCTTGTGCGGGGTCAAATTTGACTCTCTCGGGCTTGTTTTTCACTTTGCCTGGTTCTGGGATGTGAGCTCGTGGGTTTGTATCATTTCCCTTCATGTTTTCTTTATGTGTAAGGCTTGTTCTGACCAAAATTTCCAGTGGGAAATTTTGGATATGATATTCATGAGAAGATTGTCTTGTTCAGTAATTTGGTCAAACAATTTGTGATCATCAATTCCACTAAAGTTCTGAACTTGTCACACATAGGTGCTATGTAGAAATTGGTGCGTGGAAAGTTTGAATTCCCTCTCATTGATGTGGATTTGAATTTCCTTTCATGGAAATGCAAGAAAGGAAATTCAAATCTGCAATAGTTGAAGACATGCAGAATAGTTTATAGGGGGTTGTGTGTAGTAAGCAAAATGTTGAATGATTCATTCAACCATGCCTCTCTACCTAATGTTATGCGATTGAGATTGACAATGATTTGTTTATATTAATCTTGTTATGCTTCCACATTTTACATACATATCTACCAAGGGTGGCTGCAAATTTCATCTAAAATGTTTCCTCTATCCTTTATGGTTTGATGGATGTCCATACCCTGTTCCAAATCCCCATTTTGACACAGGAAGGTAGGATGTTGGCAAAGGTTGTTGAATTTAGCTTTAAAGTTGATAATTACATTTTATTGAAAATTTCTAAATCCTTTTCAATGAATCCACTGTGCATAGCCTGTAATCAATTCTATCCATTTAAAGGATAAATAATAACAATGGAGAAATGCAAACCCTATGTATGACAAGTTGTAGTTCAAATGACATATGTAAGCCTCAATATCCTCACCACTCTTGCTCTCAATAATGGAATGAATAGCTTTGTGTTTTTGACATACAGGGAGGCTATTGCTACATTAGCCATTACTCCTCTTGCTTACGTTTTGGAAAGGTCTGTATGAAATTTTCCTTTGTTTATTTAGTTGTCCCTTAGTCATCAGGAATGATAATGGGATATTATGTTTGAGCATATTGATCTAAATTGTGTTACAGAAATCAACGACCACCTTTGACATGGTCTATCTTCTTCCAAATCTTCTTGTTTGCATGTGGGTAAGTCAGTAAAAATTCAGGTAAATTATATAAAACATTGGACCAAAATATACATGATAGAAAAATGTTACCTTTTACTTTCTGTTCATAGACATTCCTATCACACATAATTAAAGCTGCAGCCTTTCCATTTAAAGGATCAGTAGGATTTGGATATAGCAGAAGTTGAGGAAGAAATTAGACTTCAAATACATTTATAAGATCTACAACAAAAATCACATGTATTGTAAGTATATAAAGATCATGCTTGATAAATTTATAACTAAAATTCAACAAATGCAAAATAAGTATTTGGTAAGAAATGAAAAACCCCATGTAATGAGATGTAAAATTCTCAGACACTGAAAAATTACTTACCAAACATTGGACTCCAAGTCGATTGGTTACATCCAGGCAAATTGAACCCGACTGAATGAAAAGTTCAAAACAAATATCAAGCTTCCAGAATAATAAGCCTGCTTATAACAATCATTAAAAGCCTACTTATGTATATTATTTATAAGATAGTCACTCACTAGCATATCATATGGAAGTGACATTTGATTGAATTCTACACCCTTAGAGTCTTGAGGAACAAGAAAGTATACATACATCTCATCGACGTTGGGATGAAATTTTTATTGACAAATCCTATTGATGGAGATTTGTATGGATAGGCATCTGGTAACTCCACGTGAATCTTCCAAACTCCCCCCTCATAAGGACCCGAAAATAATGGACCAAGACTTAAGATAGTTAATTGGATACCAATTAGTCAAGCTTCCAAAAATCTAAAGGTAGACAATTCATATCTACACCCAGAAACACCTAAAATAAACACAAATTCCAATATTTTGCAGAAACAAACATACATCTTTACTGTCAGAATAAGTATTGTAATGAAACAAAAATCACCTGTATTGTAAGTATATAAAGATCCCCCTGGTGTTTGGCTGAGCTCTCTTTTGTTAAATACTGGCACCAGATCCACTACTGGCTTTGGATCGACATAGCTTCGAGCCTTACAAATCGCTCAAGAACAGGCCATGTTAACTGTAGATTGTCATACCCATGGAATAAAATTATTCCCTTGCACTATTTCACAAAAACTAAGAAATTAACAATATTGGAAATTTGCATTTCCTATTTTCAGGGTACCATTGGCTGGACATGTCATGCGGATTCACATAGTTTGAACACAGTGCATGATGCTTCTAGGATTGCTGTGGTGCTTTTTAAATATTATAAAATTGGGTTTGGTTTGTGGGTGAAATGTTGTTCTAGGTAACACACATGCATTTGTATCCTTTTCATGTATTCCATGGAATGTAAGCCATGTGATTACTTATGTTACCTTATTTAAGCATTGCACAAGTAACATTTTTGTTGTTATTGAACCCTTTGAAGTCAATTATCTTAGGTAGTGCATTTTTTTCTTAACCCTTTGGACTAGATTTATACCATGATGACATATCTTTTTAATACATTTCATGGAGTTTAAGCTACGTGAATTTGTAACTCTCTTTAATCATTTCCAGATGGAACATTTTACCATTTATTATGTGTTTTGAAGTTAGTCATCTTAGGTAGCACTTTTTTCCTTAACCCTTTAGACTAAAGATTAATACCATGATAGTGCCACTGAGTATATGTAAACATCTCATTAATGATACTAGGATAACATCAAAAATTAAAATGCACTTGCTTACAGATGAAATAAGTAGAATTGATATCTTTGATTTAGGTTAGAGCCATTTGTAAAATGCTTAAGATGACTAGGTTTTTGCTATAACACATACTCTTCTTTATTCGATTAAATGAGTGCACAACTCAGTGCTTATAATTTATGAACGTTAGATTATATTCAGTTTAGTATTGTCTAACTTATTGTTCATTATTTTTTCTTGCTTAATCGTTATAATGTTTGTATTGTCCCCTGTGTTATCACCACACTTTGTGAATTGTGGTTCCAAGTTTGTTTTGTAGCTTTCAAATAACTACAATCTTAATATGCAATTATTTCTTGTTGTTGAAGAGTAACATTTCCAATTATTTTTAGCAATTAAAATGGCCCGAGGATTAACTATCCACAAGTCTCAGGGACTTACTTTGCATAGAGAAATTATTGACATTGTAACCACTGAAAGGCGGGTCTAACATTCACAACTTTCTCCAAAGTTCCCTCGCTTGCAAATCTGTGCATTTCACCTTCTTTTTCATTCAAAAGTTACTCAAAAATGGCGCACGTAACAACACTTAAAGCAAGAAGAAATGAGGAGTCAAAACTACTATCACTCAACCCGTCATAAATACTACCCTCTACTTTGATAGCACCTCCACTACTACTTTACATAACACTTCTTGTATTCAAATCGGCAGTGTCGTTCAAGGGGTATCAAATGTATTCATGTTTAGTGAAAATAAAATTTCCCACAAAAGGCCATTCATGATATAAAATCTACAAATGTACAAAGGTCTTCATGTATACATGTTTAGTTTAGATGTCGTGATATAAGATTTGTAACTGTATATGTACAATTTGTAACAAATTTAAATGTACACACAAGAACAAATCAATGTAATGTTTCATCTATATTTGTACACTACCACTATCAATCCCACCCCTTATCGACTGTACAAAAAGGTTTTTTCAACAAAAGACCAACCAAACAACTGATGCAACACTAACACAATTTCCCTGAAATAATTACAAACCACATCAAATACAAAAGTAATTAACTATCCAAAAAATGTATCAAATGTATTCATGTTTAGTGCGAAAAAAAAATGGCCACAAAAGGCTACCACTCATGATATAAAATCTGCACATGTACGGAAGTCTTCATGTAACATGTTTAGTTCAAATAAAATAGATATGAGATTTGCAAATGTATATGTACAAATTTGTAACAAGTTTGAAATGTAGAGATGGAACCTTTAAATGAAGTGGTTCATCTATATATCTACACTTACAAAATCAATCACACCCATTATCAACATCAACTACAAAAGTAATAACTATCCCTCTAAAACAAATAACATATATTGTTCGGCGTTCACATTGCATTGTACACATGCGATTGCTAGTTTTATACGAATATTATAAAATCTTAACCTATGACTTAATTTGTATTATCTAATTAAAGTTGAATAAAAAATTAATTATACAATAAAATATTTCATTAAAAGTGTAGTGGGGTATACGGTATTATCTAATAATATTATGGGAAGTTTATATCTAACAAATAATCTAATGTATATGTTATTTGTTTTAGAGGGATAGTTATTACTTTTGTAGTTGATTTTGTTTAAACTATGGGTGATTGATTTTGCAAGCCGGATGGGGGTTCTTTAGCAGACACAAACTTATCAAAGTATTTTTGTTGCCTCAATAATTGTTGTATCCTCCTAGTCCATTGTGTCAACTTTAGGTGTGTTCTCGAGCCATAATAAACCATGGACGTGTGTGGAGTCTCTATGTTGCCATTCATACCTATGAGACGAGGGAACATAAATATTAGCTATGTAGTCTGGAACAAACTTATTAAAAAGTAGATTTTATTACTTGTACCAAAAGTCTACTGCTCCAAGTTCCTTCTGCAATATTTCTTCACGAAATATTGTGAATATGTGATGCAGTATGTTGATACTCGATGAGGGTTTGAGACAATGTTAAGTGTTCTCCATGTTGTGCGGCTCGAGGATCAATAGGGCATTCACTAGACATAATACTATGGAGATCTGGCCACTTAGTGTATGCAACACGTAGAGTGAAGAATAAGGTTGGTGTCCCCAATTGTTCTACCATATCTAAAAGTTCGCTTCTACTTTTTTCCCAAAATGATCATGTCCCTCGAAGGCTCGAACCAAAGTGCATTAAATTGTCTGAGAGGTTGTCTTTGGGGCATTCCATTGTTGGAGGGATTCCAGATTCAATGTTTTGTTTCATAAAAATTGTTGTTGTAGATTGGCTCCTATGCCGCATTATGAGGTTTAGAAGGAAGTAGCAAAATCTTGGGTGGGAACCGAAGCACCCATCATGGTAGTGCATCAAATGAAGAGCGTATTCATGCATTAGAACTTCTTTTATGCAGGGTTGTTGCCACATTGCTTTTCCCATTGGAAACAAAGTTGGAACTCCTCCATTACATGATGGGAACTAAACTTGAATTCTGGAATCATTCTACATCAGTATAATATATGTGGTTCATGGATATACATACTTCAAACATGTAGTTATGAGTCAAAACCCAAATCAAATTCCATGAATATTCTTTTCCAAATACACACATTATATTAAAACTATTTCCAAACAAAATACATAGTTTATGCTTTTCAAGGCATCCAAGCTTGCTTCCATTGTTAAAAGAAAGAAGGAAATTACAAAAGCTTCTACAATAATTCTCACACACCAACAAGTCACAAGACATAATTTCACATAAGCGTTACTTTTAGGAAACTATGCACTGCAGGCACCCATATTTATAACATAAACATTACTTATAAGAGATGCAATTCAGAAGAGATGGTGATGCCTTAAAACTTAAAAGGCAGTTTCTAAGCATGAGCAATTCCACAAGTTCCCTAAAGTAGGATATTGGAGCATGCAAATGGTAAATGCTAAGAAGGCAAGCATAACATGATTCATTGCAACCATTAAGGTTGACAATCACAATGCAGTAAGTGCTACAGAGAAAATCTAAGAAGATGAAATGAAAAAAGTGCAGGAAGGCTCATAATGAAGATGGGACATAAAAGAGAGACTCAACATCAGAAAGAGCAACTTGTGCCCAAACTGAGAGAAGAAAAAATTGGTTAAAGGATGTGGAACACCATACTAAACCACGAAAATTTAAAGGGGAATAGGAATGTACAAGTCTGAATTGGCAGTCTTGTTGTTATTAAAGATTGAAAGAGTTTTTGCGCCAGGAAAGAACTAAGCTCTTGAATCTGATCTCTGCTCTCTACAACCTTATCAATAGTTAAATACAATTCAATTAGCAACTAACCATACATTCATATGCAATTGTTAGTTCAGATTTCATAGTTTGAATTATAAAGCAATAGTATCAACAAAAATAAAACTCCGAGATTTGATCCCTGCTTCTGCAACTCTTTAAGCAACTACTGATTACATTAGTGAAAGTCCATTTCTAATCACAAATTCACAGAAACTCTCTTTAAGTAAAAGAAATGAGAAACAATAACAACAACATAGAAGTAAATGAATTTCAAGTGCTAGAAGCTATATATAAAGGAATTTGATTGTATGCTTCATTAAAGTTAAAATATATATAGATTAAAATCATCAAAGAGAATCTTGATTACATTATTACATTCATGGCTCATGATGTACAATGTGAAAATAATAGATACAAAATAGGAATAAGCTTAAAATAATAAAGATCAAAAGTACTATAAATTGAAAACATTGCGCATAAATAGGAGGTCACAAATTTGCAATTAAATTTAGTGCTTGAGATTATTTTTATGCGAAACAAAGATTTCTTTCATTCCACTTCTTGGTGATTACATTTGAAAAATTAAGCCTACATATCAATGATAAGTTCCACTGATGCTACTCATTCACCTTAAGTAGCATGAAGTCATAATTACTTATAGTTTAAGGATGAGGTGTTATAATCGCTTATCTTTCTACTCAATAATCAATATTTTAATTTATGGTAAAAGGTTCAAATCTTTCCTCTGCATGATTAGAGAAAAGGAAAGTAGAGAATAGGATGCCCAAGTTCAAATCTAGGTTGCATAGGAATACTTCAGTAGGAGACAAAAATGGGTTTCCATAGGCTACTTGATCCCAGTGACCCTGTGGTTACACCTAATCACATGGAAATCACCAAGGGCACCTTTAAAGATGATCTAAATCATAGGAAAAGTAAAACCCAACGAGGTTGGAATGAATGATTTGACTCCTCAATGTGGTAGTTGTTGACAAATGATGTTTCAATCGACATATATTAATGTAACCTTAATTCGCCCAATACTTGTGGACAACAATATTATGGGTGAGGCACCATAGAATTACAATTACGTAGTTGTAGGGAACCAGACAAGCTTTAACGAGATGAATAAGTTACACAACGTGGCTATAGATACCATCATGTCGTTTGAGATGGCCATCTGGTTATGGATGACACCACAGTCACCCAAACCTTCGTGTCACGATGTGATCAGGGGTATGTGGAAATTGTTGACAGATGATGTTTCAATCGGCAAAGTTGAAGGACACGGGAATGACCACCAATGTACACGTGGACGGTGATGATTGTATAGGATTGTCAACATCTTTGAAACTTCAATCATTTTCATCCACATTCTAAAGGGTGTCAGAATGAGCCACCTCCGATTCTAATACAAAACGCCTTTGGTGTAATTATTTTCAATCCTTACAGTGAGTGAGCCACCCCTATTCTAATAGGGAATGATTTGGGTGTAATAATTTGGGAACGAAGATAGATAACCGTAACACTTTGAATTGAAAATATTACATTTAACCAACCCATGGGGTGCATGTGAATTCTATCTCGGTGCATGTTACATGGAAATTAAAATGGTATCTCGGGCCTTGTTTCATCCGAACCACCCACTTCCAACTATGTTTACAATCCTACAACAATGAAAAGATGAAAACATTCTCCATACCAATCCTGATCCTTGTGCCATTAATCACATATGCCAATGTAAGGAACTACCATAAAATTCTCTTGCGATCCTCACAGGGATGCTACCAAATCATACGCCTTCTGCAACACTCCGCTGCCCGTAAAAAACCGCATGGAAGACATCATATGTAGACACTTCGTTGCGCCTGACATTAGAGGAAAAAGTGGGGTAGTTAGACATGATGGCAGAGGGCATAGAAAGAATGGGTATACCTCCATATGAATGGTGGTCGAAATCCTACATAGAACTACATTGAATGGACCAGGCATCATCCACTTCAACGGCACCACTTTCCCCCAAGTCATTCTCACCATCGCTTCTTTCAATGAAATGATGTGATCTCACATTACAGGGGCCATGGCAATAGAGCTTCCAGGGGGCGACCCAAGTAGGCCTTGTGAATTTTGGGATTGGCGTAGAAATCCATCATGTATTGCTCCGTTCCGTTGATAAAGCAATTGTTGAAAACAAATCCGGTGGACTGACCCGGGTCTAAACGACCATGCGTGGCGATGCTACTTTACTCTCTCCATTGGTGGAAGAGGAAAGACATTAGACGAGGGCGTATCAAAAGCATGGTGTTGCGGAAGATGGTACCAGTTTCATGTAATGTAAATACGTTCTATGTGTTGCTAAAGAATGCGTTGGATGCGTTACAGTGACCAATATTTAACAAAAGCTAAAAAACAAAACTTAAAAATAGCAAACCTTCGAAGCATGCAAAAGGTGCCTCACCACACAAAATCGGAAAAGTAAAAAGCAAAACTTAAAAATATCAAACCCGTCGTAGCATGCAAAATCTGGAAAATAAAATTGTTAAAAATAGCAAATCTGTAAAAATAGCAGAGAAAAGTTGAATTGTCACCAGGACCGTCAAATTTGACATAGTCCTGTGAATGTCCACAAATCCCTTTCCCATAGGGGGACGCCTTTGGTGTAATTAAGGAAGAAATTATAGCAAATTTATTATAAATAAAATTACTAAATTTAGAAACAATGAGGATTTTTAGATTTGATAAAGCAATTTAAGATATGTTGAAGAATCATATTTAATTTGGATAATAAGAAATATATATATATTTAAAAGTAAATGAGAGAATGGATTAATAGCCATGATTTTTGCATCAAACTTCATAATATGTTAACCCTTGTAGTTATCTTCGCTCTTTCCCAAGGAAAATGTTGTAATATAACCTAGGTGTACACTGATATTTTTACAAATGAAGTTGTTTCCTTTTTGATAATATAGAACATATTTCTCACAATGATATTGGTATGGGTGTTTCTTTTGCAAATCATAATGAAATGTCTTATGTAGATCATGATGATGCTTCTTTTGAAAATTATAATAATGTTTCTCTATATTCTTATGTACATAGTGTAAAGTCACATATTGTTCATGCTCCTTAGTCATATGTTAGCAATTGTTCTCCTAATGATATCCATAGGTCATGCGATGATTATCATACTTCTAATATGACATTTATGCATATATTTTAGAATAATATGTAATCATGGCCATTGGATGCACATTATCAATATCATACTAATCGTACCCATAAACTAAATTGTATGATGCAAGTTATTGGAAGGGTTATTCATCGGGTTGAATCAAAATATGTTTTCCACATAAGCTATGGAGTACATCGTGGGTTGGGATATGCCACAAACTACTAATTGGTTATGTATAGCATTGGATGGTACTTCACAACTTGGAGTGAAAGATCTAAATGTAAAATAAGAAAGCATTATAGTATACCATGAAGCCACAAAATATACCACGATGATAAGATTGAAGATACAAAGGTAGAAGAGACGTGATACTATTAGAGATGCGCGACATCATATATAGCTTCACAGTATTACATGAATATAGAAGAGATGGTTACTAGAATACCTATCTTAGATAAATATATGTAAGAGATGTCGATAGGTATCTTTATTGAGGTGCCTATTCCACTTATGTTACAAACACAACACGGGAACCTCGAGAATGATACCTCTCGACATCTCATACATAGGTTTATCTAAGATAGGTATACTAGTATCATTTGTAGTCTTGTGTTTTCCTTGAACATACAATACGAAACATTTCATTAAAATTAAATTGTGTAATATGAAAATTTAAGTGTATAATTTAAAAATTAAAGAATGATTTAAGATTAATGAAAATGTTCCATGTACATAAAATTGCATGAAAAATTCATAGAATGAAATTTTTAATAATTAGATGACATTATTTAGCTTCTAAATACTTCAATCTCTCCTCTTCAACATTCCATTTCAAATTAAATTTCCGTTATTCATATTTTCATAGATGTCATATGTAAATGGTGGTAATATTCATAGTCCTTCTAATGAATTTACATGAGAGATAGCCACAAATGTTAATCTTGTTATTTCATTTTGTTCTATATCAACTATAGCTTTTGAAATAGTCAAACCTTGTGATTTGTGCATGTGGTCAATGCACAAGCCAATCATAAGGGTAATTGGTGTGTGTGTCCCCTTTGTATTGGTGTAATTGGAATTATATGTAGAGATTGATCTTCAAAAGGTGTTCCAAAGTAACTATCGAATTCAACCATAACATATTTCAGCGATTATGGTGTAGCACTCCCTAGTTTGTATATTATGCTTCAAAATACCCCAAAGGTCCATTTACAAGACATGATTCTATCCAAATATTAGAGGTTAACACAAACCTTACATTAACAATTAATAACTCAACATCAAGTTCATCATTTGAATCTCCTGATGGTTTGTTAGTACTTCATACTTTGGTTACAATGTTACATGTAATAGGTCATTTCAATGAAAAGAAATCTTCTTTTGTTGTGGTTATCTACTTTAATCTTTATGGAGAAAAGTTGTATACTATTGTCAAATTCTTCAATGGTATCTTTGTTTAATACTGACATTGGTTCTAGTCGATGTAATAAGTTCTAATCATCAATTTTCGAATCACATCACTCAAATTTGTGAGAAGTTATTGAAACCTTATTTGGTCTTGAATTTATCTTTCTCTTCTAAATAACTTAACCAAAGTAATCACCATTTTGAATCCTTCCGATAATAGCTTTTCAGATCTATTACTATCATATGGTGATCTACCACTCACATGAGGAAGTTGCCCCAAATCTCCCACCAAAATCATAGAAACACCTCCAAAACTCATGTATGATTTTTTAGGAAATGCTTGATGAAGTCGAAAATTTATGTTTTCTAACAATTTTGTCCAATAAATCTCATTTCATCAATCAATATATATAAATTTTGTGGCATACCTCTTCCTAGAATTTTTTAAGCACAGTTCTATCTAATTATACAAATTCCATAATAGGGATTCAAGTTGTGAATGGATTATTGATGCACCAATATTGAATGTTGCAACTCCATTTGGTGCAAGTAATAATAGAGGAGAACATTATGGGAATGATGCATCTAGAAGTGCTTAATGAATGGTGCCAATTACATATGATTTTCCAATTCTTGTTGTTCCTTGAATTATCATGCATAATGGCAAGGCATTTTGGTGTTGATGATAATGTGTCATTATTATATCAAGTGATCAATTTTGTTCATTACTTAATATTTCATAATTGAATTTTTGGGAAAAATCATCGTCTATGAACACCCCATTATATTTCATGGTGCTAATGAATTTTATCACTTTATTAGTGTATTATTCACCTCGATATTCATTATTCCACATCACGGGGCTTCATTAGCTAGGCAATATCCTAACACGTGCATTCATATTGAGGTAATTAAAATTGATAAAATCAAATTCAATATACCGGTAGACATTAGGGGTGAAAGGGTTTAATTTACTAATATTTTGAATTAGGTATTGGGGGTAGGTTAGAGAGGTGGGCCTAAGGAGAGGTGGGGTTGATTTTAATATTAAACTAAAATATTTGACCCCTAGTTTTTAAAAATAAATACCTTAATATTGCATAAGGAGTGTTTTCATGAAGTTAAATTATAATCTCTTTTGAATAAGGAAATATCAATTAGGAGATTCTTAACCAAGAAATAATAATATTATAGAAAACTAGGATTGAGTATTCTTTTCAACGTAAATGATATTATTTCACCATCTTAATTATTTGAATAACTATTGATAAATGATTAAAGTTGACATTAACATAATTGATAATATATCTTGAATGGATTCAAAATATATTTCTAGAGAAAAGACATATTAAGAAAATAATAATTGAGTGGAAAACATGATATATTTGGGTAGAAATAAAAATATGTTCTATTTGATATATTAGGGTAGAAATAAAAAGGGTAAATAAAATTGTAATGGAAAAATGGGTATGTAAGGTACATGGAAAAAATAGGGGTATTTTCATTCTAATAATATAATGGGAGGGGGTATTATCAATTGAAAAATTGGAGGTAAAAACTAACATTAAGGGTATTCTTTAATACCATTTGAACGAACGTGATATACCATAATTTTACTAAGTGAACCCCCCTGTGTTCCACAATGCTTGTCTATTAGGGACTCTTCTTCTCAACATATCTATTTCATTTACTTGCATCATTTTTCCATGCTGAAGCCTAGATATGATTTACCACTCATGTTCAATTATATTTTGTTGAAGAGATTGATTAACCTCATCTTCATAATCACTAATATCATCAAATTATTTTGGAATAGTCCTTCACTCGACATGCCAAGGATTATAATTGAATGAATCCCAATTTGATTTTATTACATCATAATCAAGTCCAATATCTCTTTATCCATCATGAAACGGATTGTAAAGTAATAACCATAACTTACAAAAATCAACCCATTTCTACATTCACGTATGGATGGAGGAAAACCTTGGGAATACTCTCACAATAACTTCCATACTCCTCACCTCCCATTTGTTATCTCTTTTTCTCCTTGGATTATATGTCCAAGATCTAGTTGCATCAATAAGTGAGAAACACTTTCCATGGAAAATGGCATATTCTTGTACCCATCAATGAATGATTTTGCATGTTCTTCATGGTTATCTTCATCAATTTTAGTTATTGGCTTGAACACCTCATGTGAAAAATTAAAATTGAAAAATACTCTACTTCTCTCTACTAATGGAAGCTCTAACAACATGTGACATGTTTCTTATGTCTCAATGTCTCTTTCGATAATTGTTTCTATTAGAAGTCTCTTATATGCTCTTGTTACTAATTCGTCTAGGTTTTCAATATTTTAAAGACACATCAACATTTGATGACGTGTTTTGGAAAACTTCTCTACTTTATCTACATATACTTGGAAATGTAGTTAATTATAACATGTTTTGAAAGAACAGGTTATCAATCTACATTTTCTCTTCACTGATTATAATATGTAACGATTGTTTTTTTACTCTATCGTCATTTCTTGTAGAGCTCAATTTTTATCTCCTGTCTCCAGTCTTGATATAATATTTATCCTCCATATTCAATGTCCACTATTCATTATACCTATAAGTAATAATAACTAAATTTTATTTTTGCACATAATTTTTGTTTATTTTAATAAACAATTTCAATGTTTGAACACTTTACCTACAAATTGTTCCTCCTCTTTTTATACATAGGCATGCACCCTCTCTATACATTATATGTCATTCTATGCAATTGAGCATCTCTTCATAGTCATGTTCCATATCCACTTGTGCATTTTTTCTTGTATTTTGAAGACATGGATGTTGCATAAAATTTGGACATGCCTATAATTCATAATGTATATAATACAATGAGAAAGTGAGAATACTATATAAAAAACATATATTATGTAATAATTGACAACATACATGTATGTTTCATTGGTGTGGGTCTTCCCAAGGATTTCATGCGTAAATAATATAAAATAAGTATTTTCAACATTTTTCCAATCAATGCTACCCATATTTGGTGCTCCTTATAACCATATGAATCAATGCACATATGGTGAACTTTTATGTTGTCATTCATACCTAGACCAATAATTTTTGATTTCATTCCTTTTTACAATATCTCTTTTCGGAAAAGTGTATGTCGTATATGTGCATAATGTGCTACTATTTGAGGATAATACGTAGTATTTTGTCTTCTCAAAATTTGGGCTTCTTTTGGATATTCTACTTGGCATTGTCACATGTAGATGGGCCAATACATTTTGGTTGCACTCAAATTGAAGAAAATTGTTGGTGATCTAATTCGATGCAACATGTCAATCAATTCACTATGACATTTTCCTAAATAGGACCTTGTACCCCTTAAGGTGGTTCCAAACGCATCAAACAATCACCATATGTGAATGGCGAACATTATCCATATGCTCACATAATTCATTGATAGTGATTGACATATTTTGGAGGTTTTTCTTCACAAACATTGTAGATGAATTGTGTGCATGATATACAATGATCATGTTCATCATGTAATATCTAAAATCTGGATGTCATGTGATATGAAATGTGGATGTCATGTCCAAACTAATGATCCATAAATTGAAACAAATGTTTGAAAAATTCATTTAGATGTATTTGTTTGAAACGTGGTTCTAGCCAATCACATTTTCCATCAAAAAGTAATGTAAGGAATGCCATATCAAGTAAGCCTAATGTTACTTACTCATTAATAGGGGTTATCCAATCCTTGGTCAATCAATTAGTACTCTAAGATCAACATCAGAATTATTTACTTATACATGGATTAATTTCATCTCCCTTGGGTCATCAGTGGTTTGGAGGCCATTGATGTTGTGTGATTAATGATAATTACGTGATACATCTCCATTACTGAAACCACATACACAATTTCATTCACATCTAAATAAAACTCTGTATGGATAGATTTTAGTTGGTTAGATATATTTTCATTAAAGTTGGGTGGAAGTTCACTAAGAGCATTTTCATCAATCTAAACATCTAAATAGATTTTATCATGTTCTATTTTATATTTTAGTTCCTTATATACTCACTCTCTATTAAGCTGTAAAGTTTTAATTTGTTCCACATTGATCCCTCCTAACAATAATCATCGACAAATGATTTATTTGATGTGGAAAAACCTTTGCAATTTATTTTACTTCCTCGGAGAACTTATTGGATGCTCTTTATATTTATATTGACCTACGGTTACATGTGTCACTTTAGGGATTGGGTTGATGTGAGCTATCAAAATTTCCTCAACTTGTGTTAAGTTTGCAATTTAAGGTAGTTATGGCCCAAGATCCATATTGTTAGATAGAGCCAAATTAAAGGTTAGGAGCGCCCTAGGAAATAATTGAAGTGGACACCCTTCTTAAAATTTTAGTTAATAATTTTTCCCATCAAATAAATAAATAAAAGCTACGTACATTATCATTTTAAGAAATTGTATAAGGATCATAATAAATCACTAATTTAGAGAAATTGGTATACAAAAGGAATAAAAATATCCTATAAAATTATCAAATAAGGACAAGTAATAATCCATGGATGGAGAGAATTAATCATAGGAGGTGCTTAGAATGCAACAAATACAATTTTTTATACAAGGTTGGTTACTCGTCTTATTTACCAATATCAAGTAGGTGATGGGACTTAAAACTGAACAAAGCACCATTTTTTTGCAAAGAAATAAAAATTCTTAGGTGGCTCCCATCGTTTTGTGAAGAGTGGTATCTAGACCAAGCCTATTAATTCCTCCATTAAAAGAGACATTTCCCCCAAACATTAGGAATAGAGAATTAAATAATTATTTCTTACATTAGAGAATGGGTAATAATAGCAATAAAATTGGATGAGCTTAAAAATATGCATATTTATTTTTACTTACAAAAATATTATAGTAGATTTTTATGTGTATGTATTAAATTTATATTACTTTATAATAATATCAATACAAGTGTAAATTAATATTGACTTTGAAAGAGGGATTCGTGAGAACCGTTTGGCGTGCACCAAACTCAGATGGTAATGTCGAAGCCAACGCAATTCAAAACAATGGAAAGAAGATTGCAAGTAAGAAGAATGGAGTCTGCTCATACTCATAGATCGAATAATAATAACACACACACCAAATTCTAATAATAGCCAAAAATCATGAAAATCTTTAGATTTAGACACCCCCTTAGTATTAATGCCTAGGAAGTTGCCTAGTCTTCTTAAGGCTTAATCCCCCTTGTTGTTAGATGTTGAAAAATGATGATGGCCTTTCTCTTGTTATCATCTATTGTATACAAAATTATTTCAAGTGTTAATAGAAAATCATTTATTGTAATATAAAATTCTTGACAAATATAATACATGTTGGCGATCAATATTATCTAGACCATGTCGAAAAATCATTTGAAAAATAATATCTCCCAAGCATTCCATTGAGATTACTTATATTTTGTTCTCCTTTATTTCTAAATTTTGCATCATTATAAATCTTCTTCTCTAGGTTACATTGATGAATCTTCTTCTAAATCATTATTTTGTACTTATCTCCTTCTAAGATGGGATGTTGACTCATTTGTATAGAATTTTTCATGCATTATTTGTACCATCAACATTCATTTCATCTTGAGCTGCATTTTTTGGTGTTTCTAGCACACAATCTATGGATATTGAATTTTATTCTTCTAGATTAATGTCAACATTAGAAATCGATTGAAAATAGTGCCTCTTTGATGCTTAACAATGCATTTCTTATCTATGTTGTCTTTGTGCCTCTATTAATTGATCTAAATGCATTTGTCTTTGTAATCTTATTCTTAATACATATTGATCATCTTGAGATGTTTGTACATGAAAAATTATCATCTTATCTATATGTTTTCTATTTTCTTTTTCTAAATATTTAGTTGATAATTCAACTCAACGTTTTGCTTAAAGCTTTATCTATCATTGTTAGTTTGTCATTTTCTTTATTCTTCTCTATGTTCATCTTTCAATTGCTTTATTGTTTTTGATGTAATATTGTTGTTTATATTCTCTTTATTGTTATCTTTGATATTCTCTTTGTTATTCTTCATTTTTAAAATTCAATCTTAGTGTAGTGTTAGTGCGAAATCACAACACCCCCAAATGAGTTATGGAATTGGATCATTCCCCAAGTTGTGGGACTTGCAAATGGGAATGATCCTCCAGAGAAGGTTGGTTCCTCTTCCTAATCCTAGCACTAAACTACTTCTAAGGAAGGAAATGTGACTATCTACTCCTAATCTAACAATTCCAAGGGACCAGGGAGAGAGAGAGAGAGAGCATGAAAATAAAGAAATCCTACACTACAGAGGTGATAGCACCGAGAAAAGGGAACTGTTGATCACAAACCCAACTACCTGAAATGGAGAGAGGTGAGCAATGGAGAGGATGGACAGATGCATCACAGACCAAGGATAAAGTTCACACAGAACACCATTTCAAACCCTTAAACACAGCTCCCAAAACCTGTAATGGACATCGAGAGATATGCACAGTATACCTGTAATGGTGAGAGGCGAGAAGAGACAACAAAATGAGCAAAGGATGGACAAAACACATCACAAAACAGATTTTATTGCTCCAGGAGTTCACACAGTACACCATTAATGGAAAGAGGAAAAAATGCCATTACAAAGCCAAGGGAGGAGGCTTAAACTCCACATTCGACCCTGGAGAAGAAAGAGAGAGGGGGGCAGGGAAGAAGAATGAACAACCCTTTATAATGAATCATGCCCCTGTATTTATAGATTTGATCGGAGAGAAGAAAGAGAGAGGGAAGTGGGAAAAGTGGGTTGAAGCTCAACCACTGCTGTTAATGCTTTTGATAAAATATGCCCCAAATCCATCTTTACTGCATGATTCCTTGATTCGGTGCCTTGAAAGAAGAGGAAATGCGATGAAAATAGATCGAATCCGATCTGGTTGTTGAGACAGATGGATCCTACATTGAAGGCCCAAAGATGTTTCCTCCATTTTCCTTTACCTAACCTCCTCAAAAATTAAAGTCTTAGACCTCCATGGCATAGGTGAGGCCGAGATCTTTCCAATGGTGTCAGATTTGCAATATTTTGAGCCCTGAGTCGAAAGATATGCCCCTTCAAAGTTTGTATCGGGTCCATACAGGAGGGTGGGAAAACAACTTGAAAAATGGGTCCCCTTTTGATATGGGACACGTGGCAGCCAAATTAGGACAAAAATCGGGCCTCAGGGTCTCTAATTTATTTATCTTTTTTCCTTTCTTTTCCCACTTTGGCTTTGACTCGGGCCCAAATGCGACTTTTTCCTTACGGAGTTGCGGCCATTTTACAACTTTTACCCTTTTGTGATAACAAGGGTTGAATCAACTTTTCCCCTAACGCCCCACTTTCCTCTGGACACGTGGATCGGTGCTCATTTGGTCTTCCCCTTTTTTGGATTCACCTTTGGAGAAGCGTCATTAGGACACGTGGCCTCTTCCACTGGCTCTTCCATATTTAGTCAATCCTAGATTCTTTCTAAACGGTTTCGAGCCCGGGCTTGAAACTTCACCGTTTCTTTTCCTTCTTGCTCTTGGCTTCTCTCTAAACTTTCCTTCATTTTAAGCCCACCTAAACTTTTTTTGTCATCTGGAATGTGAGCTCATGGGTCTGAGTCATTTCCTTCATAATTTCCTTATGTGTAGGAGTTGTCTTGACCAAATTTTCCAAGGGGGTGAATTTGGGATAACAATTTGGTGACTCACGGGGACATCTGCCTACTAGATGAAGAGACCAGTGGCCTTGAAGCATCCATTGGGCATGGAGTCAAGAATGATGGCCTGACACTGATCCTTCTTATAAAATGGACTCCCCGACTCTCTGCACTTTGCTGACCTCTACCTGACTCTGAATCCACCCGCGCGTCGACACTCTCAATTTTCATAAGAAAATCTTAAAATGGAGTTTTTGAGAGTAGAAAATTGTATTGACTTGAGCTTTCACCTATCCCTAAAATGGATTGTTTTGAAATGGCTTAAGTTGCTCTAGATTTGTTCCCTTTTGGAGCTAGCAACTATTATAGACCGCTATGAGTCTTCTTGCCATGAATATTGAAGAGCCTGGCCTTATGCACCCTTGGAGCAAAATGAAAAAAACTTATATACAAAGACCAAATCATACATGCCTCAAATGAGACATGCAGAGTGTGCATAAGCACTTCTTCTACTAAAAGCAAAATCTACTCCTACTCCTAAACTAACTAGAGGAAAGAATGCTAAACAAATCCTGCACTAGCAGGAGGGAGAAGTAGCTTCCCTTTCTCAAGAGGGGCAGCCATGCAAATGATTTGACACTAAATATAGCTACTTGTATGAGTGAAAAACTGGCTATAAGCCTGTCCTCCACCCAAATCATCAAGGTATCAACATTAATGGAAAATACCTCCTCAAGTTGACTTACATTGGACTCCTGGAGGTATTGATGGTGACCCTTGGTACTTTGATGCTCATCCTCATGCCCTAAAGTAGGCATGACTGGTTTTGGTTTCTCCTTTGGCTCCAATGAAGCCAAGTACCTGATTGGGCATGGTCTGATCCTTTGGATGTGCCCCTTGTTCTGAGTTTCAACTCCAAGAATGGAGTTTTCTTGTGGACCTTCTTGATGAATGGCGTGGGAGAAATGGTGACATCCTCTTGCCTTTTTCCTTCCTCCTCTTTTGAAGAACATGGAAGATCAAGATCTTCCAACCTTGGTTCCAGAGGGCCATTATGGAGTGCAGGATTTTGCACTTGAATATTCTCCTTCATGGCAGCAGGTTCATGTGCGTGGAAGATGGATGGAGGAGAAAATGATGTAATCTCCATGGGCTCCTCTTCATCAAAGAAATCCCTCAAGTCTTACGGAAGTCTTCCCTCCTTGTTGTCTTCTGTTGCTCTACCTCCTTCAAATGCTCTTGATCATTGGTTTCCATGGTTCTCTCTTCCTCAAACATGAAGTTTGAGAGATCAAACTCTTCTTCAACATCAGAGCTTGAAGGGGATGAAGTGGGAGGAAGAACTGAAGGTTCCCCTGTAGCCTGCTCCACACTTAGAGCCTCTGAAATGTATGGTCCTCTTCCATCATGGGTTCATCAATCAAATCAGGCCCTTGAAATGAAAGCAAAAAATCTTCAATGATGCCTTCTTCATTGAGTGGCCTCAACACTGATTTGATCTCTCCCAGCTGCTCCTCTTCAATGGGGCTTGGGACTGATTGTTCCTCCTCTTGTTCTTTCTCTTCTTCTACTACAAACTCAACCTCAGCCACCACTAGTTCTTCAATCTTGACCTCCTCTATTGGCTTGACCATTAAGGGGATCTTTGTAAACCCAAATTTGGCCCAACTCTTCATATTGTCTATCATTTCTTTTCTGTTGGGCTCCTCTTCTTGTTGTTCTCCTTGACTAGATTCTTGAGTCTCTTCCCAACATGGGCTTGGGAAAGCAAGAGGAGTGGCAGGTTGGGGTTCAACCATCTTTGCAATTGTTTGTGGTGGGAAGGGAGGTGCAACTTCTTGTTTGTTTGGAGGGGATGACTGTTTGGAAGGGAAAAGGATAGAAGAACTGAGATGAGGTGGAAGACTAGGAGATGGAGAAATGAAATCAACACTTGGGGTAGCAAGTGAGGAGCTTGAAATTGAGCTTGGGTTGAGATGGTGCTGCTTGAGAAAGAGAAAAAGAAAAGCTATGAGATGTTGGACTTACCCATTGACAAGGTTGTCTTGATTCCAACTCATAAGCCTCGATCTCCTCAGTCCATTGTGCAAGTTGGGGTAGCATTTCAACCATGAAGTCAAGCTTCTCTTGAGGGTTGTAATGTCTTGGAAAAGGGCCTTCCCATGGACAAGGTGCCCTGCAACCAATCTTGAATGCCTTCATTCATGTTATGCCCCTTGACTGAACCATGCCAACCTCCATTTTTTGAATTTTCTCCAATAAATCAGCATTCTCCACATAGTTGTCACCATTGTATGTGCCCCTTGTTCTTGATAAGCTCCATGGCCAAACTGACTTTGACTCTGCTCATATGGGTAAGCATAATGGTCCTGGATCTGATCATAATGTTGATTTGGAGGAGTTGGGAAATGCATTGGAGGTGGATTGCATTGTTGTAAGTGTGAGTTCCATGAAGGGAATGAAGTCATGATTGCACAACCTCATGGAATGGGAGAAAATGAAAGAGATGGAAGAAGAAAATGGATGAAATGAGTGGAAATGGATGGAAAAGGTCTGCAACTCAGAGAATGGGTTTTTGACCAGATGGAGTCGCCAGATGTGCTTGAAAGTGCCTCCAAAGGCTGAAATCTTCACCAAGAGCACATCGAACTTGATGAAGTGAAGTGGTAAGGTGCTTTAGACCTATCCCACTGGGTGTGCCAAAATTGTTAGTGTGAAATCACAACACCCCCAAATGAGTTATGGATCTACTTTTCTAAGGCAGGGTCATTTGGTGTGATTTTCATAACATTGGATCATTCCCAAGTTGTGGGACTTGCAAATGGGAATGATCCTCCAGAGAAGGTTGGTTCCTCTTCCTAATCCTAGCACTAAACTACTTCTAAGGAAGGAAATGTGACTATCTACTCCTAATCTAAAAATTCCAAGGGACCAAGAGGAGAGAGAGAGAGCATGAAAATAAAGAAATCCTACACTACAGAGGTGATAGCACCGAGAAAAGGGAACTGCTGATCACAAACCCAACTGCCTGAAATGGAGAGAGGTGAGAAATGGAGAGGATGGATAGATGCATCACAGACCAAGGATAAAGTTCACATAGAACACCATTTCAAACCCCTTAAACACAACTCCCAAAACCTATGCAATGGACATCAGAGATATGCATAGTATACCCTACTGATGGTGAGAGGTGAGAAGAGACAACAAAATGAGCAAAGGATGGACAAAACGCATCATGAAACATATTTTATTGCTCCAGGAGTTCACACAATACACCATTAATGGGAAAGAGGCAAGAAAATGCCATTACAAAGCCAAGGGAGGAGGCTTAAACTCCACATTCGACCCTGGAGAAGAAAGAGAGAGGGGGCGGGAAGAAGAATGAACAACCCTTTACAATGAATCCTTGCCCCTGTATTTATAGATTTGATCGAAAGAGAAGAAAGAGAGAGAAGAAGGGGAAAAGTGGGTTGAAGCTCAACCACTATTGTTAATGCTTCTGATAAAATATGCCCCAAATCCATCTTTACTGCATGATTCCTTGATTCGGCGCCTTGAAAGAAGAGGAAACGGTGGAAACAGATCAAATCCGATCTGGTTGTTGAGATAGATGGATCCTGCATTAAAGGCCCGAAGACATTTCCTCCATTTTCCTTTACCTAACCTCCTCAAAAATTAAAGTCTCAGACCTCCATGGCATAGGTGAGGCCGAGATCTTTCCAATGGTGTCAGATTTGTAATATTTCGAGCCCTGAGTCGAAAGATATGCCCCTTCAAAGTTTGTATCGGATCCGTATGAATGGATGGGGAAAACAACTTGAAAAATGGGTCCCCTTTTGATATGGGACACATGGCAGCCTAGATTAGGGACAAAAATCGGGCCTACGGGTCCGTAATTTATCTTTTTCCTTTCCTCTGATTCCCCACTTGGCTTTGACTCGGACCCAAATGTTGACTTTTTCCTTGGGTGAAGTTGCAGGGCCATTTTGTAACTTTTACCCTTTTTGTGATAACAAGGGGCAAAGAATCAACTTTTCCCCGATGCCCACTTTCCTCTCGGGACACGCGTCGATCCTAGTGCTCGTTTGGTCTTCCCCTTTTTTGGATTCACCTTTGGAGAAGCGTCGTTAGGACACGTGGCCTCTTCTTGCTCTTCCATATTTAGTCGATCTTGGATTCTTTCCTGAATGCTTTTGAGTCCGAGGGCTTGAAACTTCACCGCTTCTTTTCCTTCTTGCTCCTGGCTTCTCTGCGACATTGCTCCTTCATTTCCTGCCCACCGTAACTCCTTTCTTGTCATCTGGAATGTGAGCTCGTGGGTGCAGTCATTTCCTTCATAATTTCCTTGTGTAGGAGTTGTCTTGACCAAATTTAGCCATAACATAGCCATACCTACAAAATATGTAAAAACAATGTAAAAGATTTATGCATTTTATTTTATATAATAGAAACCTAATATTATATGAAATAATTATAATAATAAAAGTTTGGCCCTCTTATTACATGAAAATATTTGAATCATAAAATTTAACTAATTTTTTTTTCTTGTTGATTATTATTTTATAAATGTTTTTATGCTTTACAACTTTTTAGTTATAATTTTAAGTTTCATCAAGTCTTAAGTGATATGGTAAAAATTAGTTAATCTATATAAAAATATATTGGTTTTTATTTTTATTTTTAACCATAATACTTAATCAATATAAACCATTATTATAAAATATTTATAAATCAAATTATAAACAAAAAAATTGATAGTATAAATATATTTATAACACTTAAACTTAACTAACATTTAACATAAAAATTAAAAATTACTACCATAAAAAATATTTATAACATAACTTAGTTTTAAACACGACACTTTTAATTTAATAATATTCAAAATTAAAATAAAAACCTATTACCATAAAAACATTTACAATATTTTTACAATATATATTTATAGTTTTATTTATAATTTTAATTAAGTTTTAAATGATACATAAAAATATAATTAATTTATGATTGTAGGTTTAAATCTAATCTATCAAAAATGTATCATGAAAAGAAAACATTTAAGGTTTCACACAATTTTGACAAAGATATAAGTGCTTTTTGAACTTATCAATTTCGATGTCTTAGATGTATTCAATATCTTCTTTTATCTATCTTCTTAAATATTGGATCGCGCCTTTATTTCTTTATCTATCTTGTTTTAATTATTAGTCCATGCCAAGGCAAGGTAACTATAGTAATTATTTTCGTATTACTTAATTTTTTTCAACTAATCACAATCAACTATTTTTATTTCATATGGTCTATGCAATAGTTTTAAAAAATATATAATTTTTTATTCATTTACAAATACTAATTTTCATGTATGTGATTGGTTGATATATTTTTCTCCTTATTCTCCTTATTCCCATACAACAAAATGATGTCATAATTCATTCTATTTTCTTACCTATTTTCATGGATCACTTCCTATTTTCATGGAACACTTCCCAAGAATTTTTTTATTGGAGAGCAATATTTTTTGTGGATTTAAATTAACAACTCGAAATACAAAATAGCCCTAAACTTCCCTATTTTCATGGAACACTTCTCAAGAAATTCTTTTTATTTGGAGAGCAATATAATTTTTGTGAATTTAAATTAACATCTCACTTTTGAAGCTATTTGATGCTAAATATTTTTAAAAAACAATACTATGTCATAATTTATTCTATTTTCACATAATACTTCCATATTTTCATGGAGAACAATATAAATTTTTTTGTGGATGTAAATTAACAACTCAAAATACAAAATAGCCCAAAACTTCCATACTTTCATAAAACACTTCCCAAGTAATTTTTAATTGGAAAGCAATATAATTTTTTGAATTTAAATTAACATCTCGCTTAGCTATTTGATTCTAAATATTTTTAGAAAAACAATACTATGTCATAATTCAATCTATTTTTATGGAACACATCTATGTCATAATTCAATACTATGTCATAACTCATGGTCCCACAAAACACCACGAAGGCAACAAAAAAAGCCACAAATGCAAAAAAACACCACAAAGGCACCAAGAGAATGCCACGAGGGCTTACATCAACACGCCCAAAGGGCAACCAGAGAACATACCAAAAGAAACATTAGGCACACACCACCGCCACACCAGGAGGAGGGGAGGATCATCTCGGGGTGGGATGAAAACTCAACTGTTCGATTTGGCAAAATAAGGATCCACCTGCCAATCATCCTCATCAGGATACCGCATATGAAGAGGCACCATAATTCCCCATCCAGGGGGCGGAGATCCAACAAGAGTCTGCATGGCTTGTGGTGGAGATCCCCACCGAGGAGTGCTAGCACACCTTTCCCCTGTGGAGGTAGGCTCCAACCAAGTCCATAGGAGGACGGGGCAAAAGGAAGGCCTCACGGGAGGCATCGTGCGGTGGCTTCTCAAACGAATCCTCCTATGCGTGCCCGAAGAAGGTGGCCACCGTGGAGGTGAAAGTCGAGGTGGTGGTTGTGGCGGATCCGGCGGACCCTTCTCATCATGCATGGCACACTCCCACTAATCGAGTAGCTCCTGGAGATGTGAAAATTCCAGAGAGAAACCTTAACAAATTGAGCTTGTATCTGTAGGTGAACAATAGACAGAATAATCACCTTGTCATTAGTAGAAAAACTTATAACATATTAAAATCATTCTTGAAAATAAAGGCATTTCAAGATTTCCAGATATGAAACAAAATATAGGCACGAAATAAATGCCACAGATTAGCAATATAGCAAGGCCATGGGCTAAAGTCTCCAAATAAGGCCAGACACTAAGGGAAAAATTCAGGATGATAAGGCTTGAACAAGGAGTGAATCCATTTCCAAATATCTTGAACTCATTGACATTACCAAAATACATGAAGAAAATACTTAGGAAGGAACAGAAAGGGAAAGCCGGAGGAGTAATGCCAATGTTTCTAATTCTTTCACCTAGAGGTAGACCATGATAGACAAGACTCCAAAGAAAATCATTAACTTTTCATTCCAGAAGAGAATTCCAAGTATGGGAAAGCCGACGAAGCTAAGTAGACTAAGTAGAATGTAATCCCCAGTGCTCATTGATCTTATCAATGGCTGGAGAAAAAGGACAAAGAAGCTTATAAATCACCCGAGTGTTATAACGTGAGAGAAACAATGTCTGATTCCATCACGTCCAGCCACCTTGTAGGCTGGAGGTTGGAGGCCAAGTTTATGAAGCATAACATCTGGAAGGAGCTCTTGAATTTACATATAGATGGAAGGTCTAAATTGATCAACTTGAATTTAACTTTGAGCTCCCAAAAAGGAATCCAATCTCTGCGATGCACCAAATCCTGTATGGTATGAATTCCCTTGCGATAGAGTTGAATGGCTTTAATGCCTCAGGTTTCCACTAACAGAAGAGTGTTATCCATGAGGATGGGAGACCACCAGATGTTTTATGAATTAAAAGAGAGGCCAGTGTGAAAACCATCTCAAACCACCTCATAAGAGGCTTCACTTGCTCAAAATCTTTCCAAATACTCTTCGTGACAAAAGTGCCAAAAATCTTGACAGGAGCAGAAGTTATTATAAGAGAATGTAAACCAATTTCATTCCAAATTTTCTTACCATAAGGAGCTCTAGACTCAATGTAATGTCTTACAATAATTTTCTAGGCTTGCATCCCTAAAAAGAAGTGAATTATCCATTTAGCACATAGTGACATGCTCTGTCGATAAAAATCTATGATACCCATGCCATCTTGATCCCGAGGAAGATAAAAAACATCCCAAGCAACTCTGTGAAAGCAAGTTGAACCACAAATTTTACACCAAAGAAATTTCGGAGCAACTTGGCAAGTCAATTTAAAGAAGAACGAGAAGGATACTAGTAAGAGGAATAATAAACATGAGTAGGAGCAAGAATTTTAGTGAAAACACAGTAATTTACATTACCGCAGACAACGGTTTGAAGACCATTTGTAACCTTTTGTTCCACCCTATTAAGAACATAATTCCACAAGGTAGAAGAGTCATTGTCAAAAGAAAAAGGAATGCCAAGGAATCTGAATTGTTCACCATTCCCAATCCACTTCCAGGGTAAGCCTTTAACCAAATCCAGGTAGAGGAAGGCAATTATGACAAACCCTAAGGTTTTGCCATCGAATCTTTGGAGTCGAAGCCGAGAAAAAGTGTCGAGATAATCAAATATATTTGCCACATTATGTTCAAATTCGTTCATCGTCGAAAGGAATCATCTACAAAATTCCCATTGATTAATTGCATTTTGGTGATCTAGAAGAATAATCCCACGAATACGACCCTGAGTAGTTTGATGAGCAATTAAGTATCCCAGGCATCAGCAGCAAGGACAAACAATGTCGAGTAAGAGGACACCCCTGTTTGATGGAGCGGAAGAGGCCAATGGCAAGAATAGTGACCATTAATAGTGAGCAGAGTAGAGGCATTCGAGAAAAGTGTGGACACAATAGAAAGAAAGAATTCTCCAAAACCCAAGGCTTTAAGCATAACAAGAATAAAAGGCCATTCAATGTGATCATATGCTTTTCTCAAAGTCAATTTTAAGAAAAAGTGGCTTCTAAGAAGAAATACGAGCCCATTCCATGCCCTCCCAAACAACTAGAAGATTGTTCAATGTAATGACCTTTGACAAAACTTCATCTATTCGAGCCAAACAATCTTAGACGTAGAATATCGTGCAATGTGGAGAGCTAACATCTTAGCAAGGATTTTATAGGAGACATTTAGCAAAGTGATATATCACCAATTGTTGATTTTTTCTGGATCACCTACTTTCGGAATGAACTTAATGTTTTCTTGATTGATGTAGCTCCCAAGAGAGCGAGAATGTAGAGCTTCATTATACACCCGAACAAATCAGGTCCAACAACTTGGACCAAGTTGCTTTATAGAATTCGCATGGGAAGCCATCAAGGCTAGGAGATTTATCATCTACCAAACATAGAGAATGCACATGAATTTCCTCTAAAGTAAGGGGGCTTCACGGTGGGCATGATCTCTGGACGGAGTTGAGAAGGTGAAATATCAATGCATTTATGTAAAGCAAAGGCTCGCTCAATTGAATCTTCCCGAGCCGAAAAACCAAATGATGGTGCTTCAAAAGCGTTAGAGAACTCTGCGGAAGCTCGGGAATCCTTTGGTGAGAATCATGGATAGCCTTAATCTATTGTCGAGCATGCTTGGCCTAGAGGGATTTGAAGAAGCTTTTAGAAGCTTTATCTCCCACTCGAAGCCAGTGAAGTCTCAAACGGATTTGAGCACCGCGGGCTGAATGAGATTCAATGAGTTTGAGCTTATGATGGATATTTGCACTGCTATGCTTGGAAGCGATAATCAAAATTATTTTCCTCTAGGAGCAAAGCAACTCTTCTAAATTCTTTATGCAAAGTCCAGTCATCTCGTCGGCGAGTCAAGTTTCTGTTTGCCGAACCGGGAGAGAAATTGGTGGTGCACTGAATAGTCACCTCCCACCACAATATCCAGCTGTCCGCATAAGGTGGACATGGCACCATATTCCATATCTTGGCAATAAGTTGGATCACTCCAGGATGACTCAACAGCGACACATTAAGGAAAAATTGAGTAGTGGGAACCTTGGGAGGCCCCCTTGCCAATTAACCTTAAATGTGATCGGATGGTGATCGAAAAAAGCACTTCTGACCAAACCTTGATAACGGTGGAGCCATGCGTGTCAAAATTAAAAAAGGACTGTTGTGAAAGAAGAGCACGATCGAGGCGTTTTAATACCCAATCATATCCTTCTCGAAGGTTGGTCCAAGTATACCAAGCTTGATCTTTAAATTCCTGTCATCGGTTTAGCAAAGGATCGGAAAGTCCCCATGGATTTTAAAGTAATACCAGGATGCACGCTCGCGAGACACCAACACATCGGTAATGTGCCACATTTATCATCTAGGTGCTCCACCATATTAAAATCACCAAAAATAACCAATAAGCAATGGGTAAGTTATCACCTAACCATCTCCATAATAAAGTTCTTTCGGGTCCTTCATTAGGAGCATAAATATTGAGAATACCAAAAGACATATCATTAATAGTCATAAGCACCCAAACGGCTCTATTAGTGGGGTCCTGACCCGAGGCAACAATTAAAGCTGAAAATTTCAGCGTAATGGAAATACTAGCACCACCTCTGGCCATCAATGTGTTGAGTATGAAAATGCACAAAATCTGGAGCAATACACGTCAGCATAGTCTGAAGCAAAAAACCAGAAATCTTGATTTCCTGTAAGCAAATAACATCTAAACTACTAATTAACTAGCAAGCTAAACGGACAAAGAATTTTTGTGAGGGCTCTATCAGACCCCGAACATTCCATGACATGAAATTCATGAAAAATCAGACATATCAAACCCCCCTTGCCCGTCAGAAATCCATCCTCAGAGTCGAGAATGGCGAAGTTATTGGCAAGAAGAAGTTGGTATGAATCTAAACGCTCAACCTGAATGGAGCGTCGCTTGGCCCCATTTACACCCCATGTACAGTGTGAAACCTCTCATGATATTGCTCATTTCATTCAATACCACTTATACCCTTTCATTGTTTCATCTATAATTCTTAATGTTAAGCTATGATTGTTTTTAGTGTCTTTTTTTTTTTCTTTGTTTCTAAAATTATAATTCAAAATGGAGTGTCGAAGAACCATTATATATATTCAAACGACCCTCATAAATATTTGTTTTACTGTACTTATCTCGTGTGAAAGCCACTACACAACATTCATTCTATCCTAGTCCTCGGAAAACCGGATTGAAGTACCGTAAAAGTTATTATTTTTTAAAGGATTAAAAACATGGCCTTTGTAATTACTTTTCCCTGCCCTTCTCAACAATTTTCCTCTTGCTTCACTTTGAATGCTAGGTTAAACATCCTTGAACTACCATTTAGATTCTGTTACGTCTACCAAGTTTTCATGAGGACTTCAATATTATGATCTTTGAGTAAAAGTAAAACTCCTGGAATTCAGAATATTTAGAAGAATGGTCCAATCATTATCGAGCCAATTATTGGAAAGAAGAAATTAAAAGAACCATTTTAGGTTCAATCTCCTACAGATTGTTTGTTGCAACAAATTGATGAAGTATTTATGAGATCTTAGGAACGTTTTTTTAGGCCTCCCCTCTTTTCTTTATTCTTCAAGATACAATTGCAGTCACCAACAAGTATAATAATTTTTTTGGAAAAATATCTAGTCATAGTGGGAGCATCAACGTTGACAACCACAAATTAAAGATATTCTTGGATACCTTTGAACTTAATGGCCATCCAATAAGTTTTCTAAATCAAAGCGTGGGCATTTCCATGCAGTGTCTTTTTTCTTGTTTTAGATCCAACAAAGCCCTTCCATCCACTTGTTTTAGATACACACAAGGCTCTCCCATCCACTACCTTTGATTTCCATCTCTAAAATTTAGTTGAACGAGGGTGACCCGAAGTAAAAATATATCCTTAAATTTCTTTTCAAAACTATCTTCTAATCAATATCTATTTAGAAGAGGAACTAGGGCCTTCCGAGAAAAGATTTTCATTGATTAACTTGAGAAGGTGGTCCCCACCCTTTTTTTTTTTTTTTTCGATATTTATCAAAAAGGTCTCTTTCAAGAATTCTTTCATTGTCTCACATTCAACCTTACCCCAATCTTAGAGGGAATTTTGTCTATGTGAAGAATTCTTTCTTAGTCTCATTCAAGACTCTAGAACAAGGAGAGAAGGGGAGAGATTCAAAGGGAACAAGCATATTTTTCATTTAATTTTCAAAATCGAAAAATGAAAGATAATAGGCAAATAAGTTAGTGAAGTCTTCTAGAGAAAACAAAGAGGTAAGGAATAGTTGGAGAAGAGGAAGGGGAAATAAGGAGGGGGATAATTTGATCAATTATAGACATTCTTGAGGAATTCAAAATGAGATAAGAAAGGAGCAATAAAGAATGAGAGATGGAGATGAAAGAAAAATATTGCACCTTTTCCTCACACAAAAGGTTTTTAAAGGTGATCGATCAATTTTTTTCCCCATGAAGAAGGAAGAGAAGGAGGAGTCTACGCAAGGTGGAGACATCCTCGCGATTGAGACATGTTTCCACGTACATGTGACCTCTCAAACCTATGTATCTAAACTTGCATAATGTATTTAGAATTCCATGTAGTGGAGGTGGCTCTTGTATTTCTTGTTTATGTTTCACACACACACACACACACACACACACACACACACACACACACACACACACACACACACACACACACACACACGTGTGTGTGTGCACCTATTCATGGCCCCACTGTGTATGCATTAACATGCATGCTTGCTCAGTATAAATCATATGACACTTCGGGAGTTTATGTTTATAAAATAAACATGCACCATTCAATTTTTACAAATGATTTCTTCCACACGTGAAGTACATGCACAACAAATAGTAAAATAAAACTTAATATTCAGCAAGGTTTTATATAGCACATATTTATAACTTGAAGCTATAAATGAAAAATCACTTGCATTTCATTTGTCAAGTAAAACCCTTTATTTAATCCTAGTTCCCATTTTAATTTCATTTTAGGTTTGTCTATGTAAAATGAAATTGATCCGATTACCCCATTTACCTATAAATAAAGGGTTTTACTGGAAACACCTTAGGGAACTATATTTCTATAGAAATGCAAGTGATTTTCATTTATAGCTAAAAACATAAATGTGTTATATGAAACATTGTTGAATTTAGTAAGTCTTTTCCGATTTGTTATTTGTTGTGTCATGTACTTCACGTGGCAAAGCAAACATTTCTAAAAATTGAATGGTGCCCTCTATTTTATAAATAGAAAAAGTGTCAATTCATTTATACTTAAGGCATGCATGTTTAGTCCCTAAAACTTTATTCTCGATGCATCACATAGTCAATACGAAAATGCAACAAATCGATCTCATTGTAGGCCTTATTTGACACCTCACATTCCCTACTCATGACAACAAAGATGTTGATTAACAAATTATTGAATATCAAGTTTAGAAATGTCTATTCGACCTAAAATGGCTTGAGAAAAGAAAAAAATGAAAAATTCCTTAATACAAAGATTTTGAAGACTAAATAAAAGAGATTAACATTTAACAAATAAATGATTTTTTGGAGATGATATTATTTATATGATTGTTTATAATTTTTATATTAAATTCAAAGTTTCAACTTTGAGTACTTATTGAAATCTTCCCTCAAACAAAATTTGAACTTAACAATTTAAACCTACCTTTATGCATTAATAATTTTACTTGTTGGAAAAATTAAAAAAATAAATATAAATTTTAGCAAATTTTTAAAATATATTTTAAATCCTTTATGCACCATTAATTTTATTATTGAAAAATTTAAATTAAATGTAAACGTTAAGAATTTTGTGTGATGCAATTAAAATATTTTTCAATATAAAATAAAATGTAAATAAATATAAATATTATTTGATTGTTTAAATAAAATATATGTTTGATATAAAAGGAATTTACTAATGTATTTATCTCGTTTCAATTTTCTTTTGACATATTAATAATTTTTAGAGGAGAAATGTTATAAAATAAAAATACAGGTTTATATTTTAAAAAAATCTAAACATAAATTTTATCAAGAAAAATATTTTTAATAGCTAAAAATAAATGTACATATTTTAAATTAATTAATTTGAAAAATAATTTATTTTGAAGTTTTTATCTTAGATGTTTAACATATCATAATAATTAATAAATTGTAATATTTTTAAGGGATTTCTTTTTTAACTAATGATATCATTCCAATTTAAGAAAATTAATTAAAAATGAAGAAACAAATATATTTAACTATACAAATTTATGAGAATTTTCAATACTATGTATGTAAAACAATGAATTGTTTTTAACTTAATAAATTGATTCTTAATATTAAAGATACTCAAATGTGAAAATAACAATAAATTAAAACATAAACTTTTATTATGTATTTCACATCCTTAATAAGACTATTATTGTGTAATCCACATTGTTACTAAGGCTATTGTTTTTTCAATACCACTTATCATGTTTATATTGTAATTAGAAATTACTAATTTTTTACAATACCACTTAAACCATGTACATAGTTTGATCTAATAAGCAAAGACATAATTCTTATAGTTGGTTTAACATCTTTAAGCCAAGGTTTTATGGAGGGGGTTCTAGAAATATTTTAACAAATGTAGAAATATTTTAGCAGTTTTATGAGTCCTTTGTTTTTATTATTTTCCTCGTCCACTCAAATATTATAGGATCCAATTGCGGTGTTATGGTAATTCGCAAGTAAACAAATATCATATTTCCTTTAAAATCACCAAAAAAATATTGGTAATAATACATGTTATGTGTCACATGGACAAAAATCAACCAAAACTATAAAGAGAAATTGTCAGCCTCCCTCTTCAGCCACCTCTTAAATTCAGAGGGAAAAGTGAAACTCTGAGTTTAAAGACCTAAATTGTGTTTTGTAATTAACTTTAAAAAGAATCACAAGAACTTCTACTACAAAAATAAAAGCTGAAACCTTCCCCAAAAAACCGTGCTCTTATTCTTTGAGATTATTCTTTTTAATCCATCCTTTTTATGGTTTTGAATTAATAATGAAGAAGTGACAAATAAGGTATATACGTGAATCATTATATAGTGAAACCACACTAGTAATATTCTTTTTCCATACTTTTCTTATGTGAAGGTCGCACCTTTGTCGATGTGGAATCATGCTCTACAACATTCATTTTATTCTTGTCCTCGGACAAAACATGATTGAAGTGCCGTAAAATATGTTTTTTAATAAGGGGAGAGAAATCCTTGGTAAGAGACATCACTTCTATCCATAGACGAGAAACTTGGAAACTGCCTAAAAAAATCTAAATCGCTATAGAAAGAGTGAAAGTATAATCATTGCAATACAAAGCATTAAAATGACCATATCACCTTTGAAGAAATCATGGGAATTAATGGGTGTTAAAATCATTATTAATAAGATTATAAATATTTGGGAAAATATTCAAACCAGAAGAGTATAAAAGAACCAAGTTTTTGAGATTAGTGGCAGAGGCTTCAATATTTGTGAGAAAAATTAGTAGGTTGATAACTCTCTTTATAACAATGTGTGAAGGAGAAGGTAGAAAAGTTCAAACTAAGACTGCACATTGATTCAATCTGAATACATTAATGATCACGATGGACTTGTCTTCCACAATTAGATTCTTTATTTTACATTCTAAGACCATTTTCAGTCATAATATTCAAGTCTGGTTCTTTACAATATTATTAGTAGTAAAAGAAATATCAGCAAAAAAAAAAATAACTGAATTATACAACCTACTTCATACACTTTATGATTATCTTTTGAAGATCCATCAAAATTAAGGGAAAAAACATGTAACAGAAGGGAAGATGAAATCTTGTCTTCTCATTTCTGCACCACTTTGAGTTTAAAGATTATTTACATGCCTTAATAGATTCCACCTTAAGAGAATATGCTTTTGTTGCCCTTAAAAAACAATTCTTCTTGGGGAGAGTGACTTTTACCCTAAATTTTTATGATTATTATTTATACCTTCACAATGAGTCTCACCTAAGAAACCTCACGTCAATGAAATATTTTTTTGTTTCTTTACTTCCAAATGATCCATAATAATGGTCGAGGCTATGTCAAAAGTAGCTCCCAATTGAGAATCGTCCTGCTTCCCAACAATGGATTCAAAAGAACAAAAATTAACTTGAAAACACCAACTCTTTTTTATTATAAGCATTTAAGACCAAATTTTCCAAGAAAAGTTAAATCGCCACATATAGTATAAAAATGTCACCATTTTTGTTGAATTCACATTATTCTTCATTTCAATTCTGTTTTTATTTTTCAAGAAAATTTTAACATAATTTTGACACAATTATAATGACGTGAAAATGACGCAAATGTGATACAAATAGTTTCACTTTTACGTCACATTTGTTCTACCATCACCCTTAACTTTAAAAATAAAAGAGGATGGGCACATCCACGTCCTTTTTATTTTATATATATATCATGTTAGCCTTTATTAATGGACATGGACTTCATAAGGGGATTAAGGCCTAGGCAGACTAGGCAATTGCTTAGGCGCCAACATTTAGGGGGCTTCAATTTGTTTTGTTTTATCATAGTTTTTAAGAAGACAAAATCAATTTATTAATCATATATGCTAGTAGAATTAGTGGTCACCCTTACATACCAATTTGATTCTCTTTATTGAAAATAAAAAATAATTTTAAATAATTATATTAAGATTATGATATTTAACTAGTCCTGAAACTTAGACAAGTTCCTTTGTTGTTAAATTTAACTCATACATTTGTATTTTAATACTTTGTATTGTTTTGGAGTCTTGCAAGTTATTTTCAAAGGAGATATCAAGAAAGGTAAATATGTACAGAAATTAAGAAAAAATAGTTGGGACAAATATCAATAGAGGATTATGATAGACTATATGTTAGAGAATTAGTCAAGGAGTTTAGGTAGTAAAGCTTACATGGTCAATTTGATCGTGTATGTAACTTAAAACACTCTTAATTTAATGAATCTCAACAAGTCTGAATTACAATGCAATATAAGTTGTGATTTTACTCCTGCATATCTAAATTCAATTCTCATCTCTCTAAGATCAGTCTATAAACCTCATTCTACATGTTTTTTAGGCACCATACATGTATTGCCAATTACAATAGAATAATAAAAATTGTAATTTTACTTTTGCATATATAAATTCTAATGATTTATTTCAAAATAAAAATAAACAAATTGAAATCAAATTGAATTTTAAAAAGGCACATCACAAACTCTCTCCCAAAAAAAAAAAATGTGAAGTAATCTTAGGAATCTCTAACATTAGATTAGACAAATCCACAAGGTATAAATTTACACATATAATCTAATAAGTGTAATTCCATCCCAAATGACAGCTCTGATGTAGAAAAAATATAATACAATGACTCCAGACAAAGACGGCCATACAAAATGACAAAGGATGGTGTAAGGAATTATCCACATATGGTCTTCCCAACATCTCCAAGCATTGGATTGATTTTAAGCCTTCTATCACAGTTACTTTTGACCAGTCATCTTTCCATTTCCTTTGAGCATGCCTGCCCTTTTTCTTTTTCATATTCTCCACCTCCTCCTCCAGCTTATCAAGTTTCTTGAAAACAATTCAATGTCAAGACACCTACACGATATCATAAAAAGATCTATAAAAATGCCCCAGCAGTATATATTGCAGAGATGCACATTACAAACTATACATCTGATTTAATGAAGTCAATGGCATGATCTAGATCCCCAAACAATCAGAAAAAGATACTCCTTAGAAACTGTAAATACAACCTGGTCGTCTCTTTTCACTGCAGACCTGACACAGTGCACCTTGCTATAGTGCCAACCTATGTTTATAGATTGCTTCATAGCATTACTCATAATCCCCACAAGAACATTGTCCTTTCTTGAAATGATGGAACAGGTTTAAATCTCTCACAACAATTCTTCTTGTAACAATCTTGGAGATAAATTTGGTTGCAATGTGGCACTCAACACATACTCAAAGGTTCTTAATGACTTTAATTGTTGTTCCAGATTGCATGTTTATTAATCCAAACACAATTGCCAACTTCTCACTATGGTGGCAGATAAATAATTCTTTTTCACTCTCCACATCACTTAAAGCATGTTTTGTATATGGAAAATACCCTTCTGCCTTTATGTCCCAAGACAATTTCTCTAACTTTCCATAATCTCCTGTGTCTGGGCTGTGATTTGTCTCCTACAAAAAAAAAGCACGTAAGATTTTATGGCCTTCAATCCAACTACATTCAGGTACCTTTTTATTTACTCTATCTTTCATCATTTTCTTTTCCGTTTGAAGCTCGCCCCACCTGCCCACTTCTGCATAGAAGTTTGACAAACTAACATAAGTTGCAGACTGCAGTTGTGAGGACCCTGTATTCTTATGTGCTCTACATGCACCAAACAAACATGTCCACACAACAACCACAGGTTAAATTAGTGTTTTGATAAGGTAAACCATGACACACACACACAATGATCAATTGTAGGCATAACGTAATAAGTGTCACTCATGCCTTTGAAGTATTTACAACCCTCATCCATTAGACCTGCATGGCTGCATGCTAATAAAACACAGGTGAAGCTTACATGGTCAGGGTACTTCCCAGAGTGCTTCATTAAATCAAAGAATTTAAGAGCATCCCTTCAAAAGCCATTTTGTGCATATCCTGCAATCACAGTATTCCGCGAGATTGAATTTCTTTGAGGCATATTGTCAAATAGTTTCCGTGCCTTTTGTATGCTTTCACATTTTGCGTACATGTCTACCAAGGCATTTGCAACTGCAACATCTGACAAATTCTTTTTTGATTATGGTTTGGAGATGCCATTAAATTTAATTAATTTCGACTTTTATGTTAGGTTCATTTGTAAGGAGTTTTTCATATAAATAGCTCTAATTTGCAGTCTAATTTATTTTTCATTCTGTAACCCAAAACATCAGTTTTGAAAAAATTGTGTTTTACAAGTTTTAAATAAAATATTTCCAGTTTTAAAATAATGGTAGAGTTCGGTATCACATTTTGCTCTAAAAGCCACCACCTTGTCTTGAATAATGCTTAGGAATGACAACTGAATGGAGGAAAACAAGATAAAAGTCGTTACACTAAACAGAAATTAGTAGAAGATAATTATTCAGGTTACACAGATTTACACAAATAATCTCCTCTACTCTTCATGCACAGAATGTAGAAAATACAGAGTGCTGAATCAACACACATATAACTCTTTAAATTCACTATTCATTTTTGTTGAAAGCTATAAATATATCTTAATAAAAAAATTTATTAAACTGCACTCAAATTTTATGAATGAATGGACATCAAATTGGATAAAGAAGTCAAATCTTGGGAATCGTTTAATTAAATTGATCAATTAATTTATAAAAAAATTGAGTTCAATTTAAAAAAAGCTGATAAACAATTTATTAATTGATTGACCATTCAACATTGCAAACATATGTGATGGATAGGCTCTTCCCAATAAGATCTTATCATCCTATGTTTAAATAATTCCATTTCAAATAATAAATTAATCAAAATTTCATACACATACAATTTTATCTTTAAATTGAGAAAATAAACAAATCCAACACACAAGATCCATTTGTTACAATCTATATCAAATTAAAGAAGTTAGATTTCATAAATGACATATCTACTCCATATTTCATATAGCTTGTTCTTGACCCCATCTCCAACCTTCACCAGGACCATTCTTAGGTTGAATAGCTCCCATCAAACAAACATGGCATGGCAACAACCCATTCTCATTACATATATTACACCTTGCCATTTCATCTTTATCCTCCCTATAAAATCTCTTACTTCCTCTACAGATGAAGCAAACAATATGCCTCATATCCCCACATCCCTTACAAACTTCCCTCGGACTCCTATTTACATAACCACCCAACATTTTCTTGAGCTTTCCATGTTCATTCAGCTCCATTATTCGCTCGTATCCTCCCACACATTTTCCTCTGATGAATAGTTGAGGAAGACGAACACACTTTCCAAAAATGTCAGTTATTTCTTCCAAATATCTTCTGCTCAAAAAAACATCTCTTTGTTGAAAGGAGATATTCAGGTTATGGAGAATGGCAATAACAGCAGAACATTCTGAGGAGGTTTTTCCAACCGCCCGAGAGCTGGTGTAATATAAAATTACATGCTTTTTATTGGGTGGGGATTTTAGTTGTTTTTCAATAACCTTCTTGCCATTCGAATGAGTAAACAGATTTACAACTTTTCTTATTATAGATTTCATGTTTAACAAATAATTGTTTTGTATACGGTTTGTATGTAATTGATAATTTTATATATATAATCAAAGGAAATAATTAATTAAAAAGCCGACATAAAATAAAGGAAATAATTAATTAAAAAGACGACATAAAATAAAGAATAGTTCAAATGAGTACTCCAGCTTACTAGTCCATGTTAATAATTTTATTATTTATTTTGTCAATTCTATAATTATTTTCTGTTAATAATTAATATTCTATAACCTTTTGAATTATAAAGAGACACATTCTACGATCTTTTAAATCATAAAGAGACTCACTAATGTATAAATACATAAATTTAAATATTTATTATGTAATTGAGGTATTTCACTTTCTAATATCTTTCCCAATTAACATCATATATATAAATTTATTTTATTTTAAATATTATTTACTATTTAGAGGAAAGCACAACAACCCTAAACGAATTTAGATATGTAATTATACAATGTGATATTTCATTAAAAGTGTAGTGGGTATAAGATATCACCTAATAATATCATGGCAAGTTTATATATAATAAAATAATTTAATACTATTTTATATATAATAAAATAGTTTATACTAATAATTTAAAGGAAGGATTTGAGCCTAAAATTTTTCGAGGAACCCTAATCTCGTGCTTATTTGTCCCTACAGCGAGATTGGCGGCGGTGACAATGAATGTGGCGGTGATAAGCGGGGTTGTTACAAGATGGAATGGGCGCCGCGATAGGGGATCTAACCCTATTTCTCATGGCGTGGATGGAACAGGTTAGCTCGGGGACTGCTAAATTGGGTTATGGTAGCGCCATGGATAGGGCAAGGGATGGCTCGTGTCTCGCACCCAAATCCTTTATGCAGTCATTCAAGGGAATCCAAAATAAAAACCCTTATTACCTACTAAATACACCCCGGTCTTAAAGCTCAAAGATGATGTGCTTTGTAAAGTTCGAGACTTGAAGGATGAATACAATAGGCATGCCCTCATCTGTAGATTTAACAAATTTTGGCCCAAGCTTTCACAACTTCACGAATGGATCACTTCACTTCGAGCTCAAGTCGTGGGATAAGATCGATCTTTATCCTTGCTCCAAATCCTATTTTATTGTTGTGTTTGAATCTTTTGAGGATCGTGAATGCATTCACGGTAGATATTGGACATAGGGGAATCAATACGGTCTTATGACTAAACCTTGGTATCCCCTTTTCGACCCATTGACGGACTCATTTGATAATTTTCCCATATGGGTTAGACTCCTAGGCCTTCCCCTTCAACTATGGGATAACTCATGCCTTGTAGCCATTGGTAACAAGTTGGGGACCTTTGCAAAATCTGATAATGCTACCTCCCTCCAGCTACATACTACCTATGCTAGGATTCTTGTAGAGCTAGACATCTCCCAAGATCTCTCGGAGAGCATAATTATACAAATTGGTGATAGAGCCTAGACACAAAGATTGGAATATGAGAAACTAACTTTTCGGTGCCACAAGTGTTTTGAAACAAGTCTTTTGTCATAGGATTGTGGTCGCATTAAAAAAAGGGTGTCAAGCCTACCCGGTGGGTGGATTCTCTCCTTTACATTTCACCATTGATCCCTCTTCTATCCCGACTCCTGCTTCTGGCTCGAGTCCCCCTCGAGTGGTTTCTTCCCCATCGATTATCCCCTCTCAGTTGCCCCATTTAGAATCTTCAAATCCCATTAATCATGCCCCTATTGAGGTGGTGGAGACACCCCTATCTTTCTCGACAGTCTTCTCTTCGACCTATTCATTGAAGATTAATGTTGATTCAAAATCTTGTATAGTGGCTAAGGAAAATGTCCCTCCTCCCTTTCCTTTTGATACAAGAACATACCGGTTGATCAATGATCTTGAAGTTTTTCTTCCTATTGAGGAGGTTTCAGAAGGGTGGAAAACAATTCACAACAAGAAAAAACTTGACAAGAAAACTGGTTCTCCTACCTAGTTTTGTGTTGTATTTTGGTTTCATGTTGACTATTGGTTTGATACTGATCTTGTTTCGCTCTTTGACCTTTGTATTGTTATATCTCGGGCTTTGGCCTCTTTATTTTGGGTAGAGTCTCTCTCCACCAAAATATTTCAACCCCATGATCCACAAAACTATGGTTTCAAGAATCGACCTTTTGGATCAATATTTGTTACGCCCTTTTCTCGGGATGTTGGTCTCAAATCATAAACTACAAAAATAAACCCTAATTATATTTTTGATAGGTTCCCAAAAATGTAAACTAATTTTAAAAATTATAAATATTTTGGCTTGTGGAGAAAATTTGTGAAAAAAATACAATTATGTAAAAAAATCAAAAATTACTAAAATTTTTAGGGTGTCTCTCTAGATCTAAGTCACTGTCACTCAAAAAATCATTGGAAAAATTTGCACCATTAGGACGATATAGGTGAAGCATTAAAATTAGGGTTTTGACCCTAAAACTGAAATATCTTTCTCAAAACAGCTCCAAAAACTCTAAAATTTTGAGGGTTGATTCTGTGAATAACTTATCCACTTCACACCAAATATGTATACAAAAAAATCACCATCGAAATCAAGATATATGTGAATCACAAAAATTAGGGTTTCGTCCCACAAATTTTATAAATCGATGCTCTATGATACCACTTGATAAGATCTTTGCATATAATAATTCAGAAATATGAAGCATATAATCAATATCAACACCATGCAAGAGATATTTGTGGGCCAAGATGCCCAAATATTCGATATATATATAAATATAACAATACCCTTAAGGTAGGGTAACACCATTCAATGATCCTTAAGGAAGGAGTAACTCAGAATCTCCCAAGATGGGAAATATGCTTCGAGGGGGATACCTCTAATATACCTCTACAAAAATTAAAAGAAACGACTCATATAGGACATCTCATAATGATACCCATATCCTTTATATAAGCATATATTACTCCTAACGAATGGGCAATACTTAATTCCAATATAGGAAAACTTATTACCCAATATAAATAATTCCTCTGCGACCCCATATAGATCCATAAAATAATTGTGTGTGAATGAGTATGAGGTGAATATGAGATAATGTGGGTATAAATATGTATGCGACATTTTTTGTGTGTGTGTGTCTACACACACACACACACACACACACACACACACACACACACACACACACACACACACACACACACACACACATATTCGGAAATGTAAGATAAAGTGTAACAAAGAATTGTAATTTGTATTTACATAATTATATATGAATAAAAAGGAGTTAGTTTAGGATATATGTGTTCTCTTTTATGCTAAAATATAGGGCCTAGTTCAATTTAAGTTTAAGTAATTAGCCAATGGGGTCTTGGCTGATTGGTAAAGTCTGGGCATTTACCAAGAGGAGGTCCAAGGTTCAAACCCCATTGGCATGTCCACTGCGTGAGGAATAGCCCGACCAATGTCCCTGAGTGCCGAAGGAGTAGTCTAACCAATGTCCCTGTGTGTGCAATAGTTGTACGATGGTGTTGCTTTGGAGTAGTCCGACCAACATCCCTGAGTGTGCGCCAGTTGTACGAAGGCGGTATGAAGTGTACACCAGTGTACGGAGGTGGTATGAAACCTAGGCTTCAGCTGAACGGAGGCGGTGTGAAACTTGTGCACCTGGTGGTCCCATCCTCACCCAGGCTAAATTCACCAAGGCTGGTAGAGACTGTGCTAAAAATGTAATATGTAATGATTCCTCTAATTTCTAAAAAAATTAGTAATATATTTTTAGCGTAATATCAACTCTAGTCAAGACTTTTACAAACTTAATAAAGTAACAATCTTTCTTAATTTATGTCAACATGAGCCATAGGTGAGTTAAAACATGAGGTTAACAACTTATGCCTATCTTCCACTTTGATTAATAATTTGATTTATCATAATTAATTGCCTAACCAACCAATAACATGTAAAGTTTATAATTTTCCTTATCCACTAGGATTTGGCATGTGTAAGTTTGCATGTTCATTGTGTATGATAGGGAATCCCGACATATAAGTTAGTTCCTCACATTCCTAAACCCATATATTTATAATGATTACATCTTTCTTAAGGAATTCTTGTCGATTTTTATAGGTGATGCCTTAACTTGGTTTTACACCTTATATAGTGGATTTATCAAGACTTTAACAAGTTTACAAGAATAATTTCTCTTACACTTTGAGTCTTACAACAATCTTGTTATTTTTATAGATTTGAAATATACAACAATAACTTAATGAGTGCATCCAAGAGTATGCGATTTAGTTTTAAAATATTATGTGCCAAGTGATATTCCAAATAAGTGTTAAAGAATAGCAATAGATGTTTTATAAGGGTTTATCTCCTCCTTTTCATGAATTGATACTTAACTAAAAACATGAATCCCTTACTCACCTTGTATTTACTATTATGGCTCATGAGTAGGATGTTTTAATTTAATATTCCAAGCCAAATGATACATGTACTTGTGAGGCCACCGTAAATTTGTAGTATATGCATTCTCATGTGTATTTGACACGTACTTCTAATGCCTTTATTGCACATCAAGTATAATAAATTCCACTTCTATTAAAGAATGAAGGTTATCCAAATTAAATAATTATACACCTTTTGATGTAAGATCATCCTAGGTTTTAGGTAATTTGCACAATTTTTTGACTAAGTGTGGTTTTGCGCAAAGAATGGAAGGTGCGAGGAATAAAGAGAGGATGTGTGAGAGTGAAGAGGTGATTGTGTATATGTACACGAGGCTTCATGCAATAGATAGAGGAGGAGATCAAAGTGTGCATAAAATGTGCAATAGAAGAATGGACACAATAGTGCATAGGAGTTTGAGAGGCAAGGAGTAGGGTCGAACATGTGGAAGTTTGCGGAGAAGAGAATGAAAGAATGGTTCGTAATGGTGTGTAGAGGTATTTTTGGCATAGAAATGATTATTAGAGATGTGTATGGAGTGTGAAGGATAATTCAAAAAGAGGATATTGTGATAGATGTGCAAAAGTATTAGTGAAGGGATTATGTAATGATATGCATTGCGAAGGAGGTGTGTGGATGCTTTGGAAATTGCTTGAGGTAGTAGTGCACAAGAGAGATAGTAAAGGTGTATCTTGATACCATGAGTGTGTGAAAGAATAAATAAGAGGTGTGGTGAAGGATTGTGTGAAAAGGGATGTGTCGGTGACTTGAAAGTTGATAAGGAATATTAGAGAAGTGATAAAATGGATTATAACAAAATCAGCTAATCAAATGTAGTGCTTGTGAGCACGAAAAACTATGCATAAACGAAAAATATAAGCAAACAAAGTAAAGCAAACCTCTCCTTCATGTTTTTCTTGCAAAACCTCGAATAAGGTTGTGGAAGTGTTTATACTTATAAACCCTTGTAAAGAAATGGATTGTGGGTGCTCTTGAATTAACCTACAAATGGGGGATTACAATGTTATGAACATAAAAATTGCATTTGGAAAGCTTCCAATATATATATATATATATAGCTATGCAAATGATTTCACTAGCCAACATGCGGCACTGAGACACTACTTTTTTCACTCACCTTAGAGGATCAAGCTACTCCAGTAGTCCCAGACTATGCCTTCAATCCATTTTCATCCACCACCCATTCCCAACACATCTCCAACTAATGCACAAGTGAACCCTTCCAACACCTTTCATAGCTGCCCATACAACTGCTCCAGAAGACCACTCGCCGAATACCACGGCTGCCCATACAACCTGTCGGGAGCTCTTAATATGCCTTCTTAGTTCACCTGAGGGAATGCACAACTCATGCCTCCATGACTCATCACTGACCCAGCTCTCTGCCGTTGGCCAACTCACTGTCGAACATCCAACTATTCTACACAAGGCCACTAAGGAACATCACATGCCCCTTTCTGTCATCCATCCATGAGTCTACCTGAGTTTCCATGCCGGTCACCTACGCATGCACCGGGGGAAGTCCTCCTCGTGAGTCCTTCCCGGGTGTGAGCCTCTACTCACCCCGACCTGCTGACTGTTCTGTCACCCAAGTCCACAACACCAAAGATCCCTGTGGGGAGCACTACAAGCTCGCCATCTTTGTAGACCGCATCACATGCGGGTGAGGTACTCTTCTTCCCTCGGCTCGATCCAACCTCTGATCTCACCCCGATGCCATGGCCACTGACATCGGCGTGCCTACTCTTCGAGACACCCGTCTGCGTCCAGACCGCATTGACTCTACTCAAGTCTTCTGCCTTAGTTGTCAGCTCACCACACTGCAACCGTATCCATGATGTCCTTGACTCAGCCCACCATGTCGTGCATCACCGTGTGAACCATCCTTTGTCCACTTCATGAGTCTCAACCACTGCTTCTGCACCCACTCCGCATCCACACTTCCAGCGCCTCCGATACATCTATGTGAGCACTCAACTCATCTGCGTTGTTTTAACCTCTGCAAGGTTGAGGAGCTCACCACACTTGGCTCGCTCACGTCCGAGTTACTTCTCCTCTGTTTCACCTCCGGATCCCAGTCTCACTCCATCACGCCTCTTGGTTGTTTCCCACATGAACTCTACTTCTAAGGACGTTGCCACCTCAAAGGTCTCCCCAAGTCCACTGTCACTTAACACTGGAGTCCCACTGCTGATCCACGATGCACATCTCTGCATGGACATACTCCGCAAGGGTAGAGTATATCTCCAAGGTCCCTGAACACCCCATCCTCTGAATGTCCAAGTGCACCAAGTGTTCCATGCTCCACTTGGTGGGGGTTGTGAGTTCACCACGTTGGTCTCCTTGTCTGCCATGCTCATCTGGCTCATTAGGCTTGCAATGCACTCTCAACGCAAGGCCTCTATCATGCAAGGTCTTCATGCTCAAACCAACTTGCTCTGCCTCTGCATTTCTCTCATGAGTTGCCCAACTCGCTCCGCATACATTGGGTAAGTTCTTCGCTCCAAGACACCCTACATTGTTCCTAAGTGCAACCAACTTTGCTCACCAACCCACCTCGGCTAAACCTTGATTCTAAGACATCCTTGGGCTCACAGCATGGTCCTTTCAATCCCCCATGCACAACTCTTTCTCACTACATAGCCCTCAAGAGATGCATTGGTGCGCCACCGGAACTTCCCAGGAGGTCACCCATTTTTCTCGCCTACGCGCTTAACTCGCCCAAATCGCCCAAATCTTCTGTAGGCCAATGCATGTGAGGTTTTCAACCCCAACCCATGCCTGAAAACCGTTTTCCTTGGCCGAGAGTCCCTCTGGCTCCCTGGATAACACCTCGTGTACTACCCTACTCGAATGGGTCTGCCCATCCTGGGGGAGGCGGTCGCTCTATGAGCATGGAGATGCGCCCCCCTTATATTCTCCCCCACTTAAAGTGGCGACGCCCACGGCGCCGATGCTAGACTTCGCAAGCCTGCGCAAAGGATACCAGTGTTCGCAACACTGGGACAAAATGTAAATGCACTACTCACATGCAAATACACACGGAACACTTCGGTCACTGCTGACATAACACAACTCAGTCTCTTCAACATCTCGCTGTGCTAACTCCCTGTGCTCGGGACAAAAAGTGCCAAATCACTCAACACTTCTGATCATTGTAGCTCCCTTCCACTGAAACTACACTTCACCAAACATCCAACACAATGCCTGATGGGATACCCCTTCTGCAATTCCTACAACCTCTTAGGAATTCTGCATGATGTACAAGCTACCCTGCTAAGCTCTGAGCCCTTCTTGCACAACAATCACTGCATAACTGGAGAACCACCAACCTCCATGCTGATTGACGAACCACTGCAAGGTTTCACTGCCACTGGAACTGGTCACACCATGCTTCCACCCGCAACATGAAATTCTCCACCTGATCGAGGGCCTACTTCACCACAACTTCACCACAATGCTGCCCTTGTTCAGCACTTCTACCAACACCATACCACCACTTTGTGCCTCTGATGCTGATCTTCCGCAAACTCTTCACCAGAATACCTCATTTCACTGCAACCTGACTGATCTACTCACCACCGCTTTCAACCAACCAGCACTTCCGAAAATGCAACGCTTGCTTCACTCTGGAAACGTAGCCACTGCCACTATTGCCAACCTAAAATTCCAAGGTTTCACAAAATCACCACACTGATTCTTCGCCAAGGGAGAGCCACTTTTTCCACTTCATGGCTCGAGTATCAACTTGATATCACATCACAAACACTGCAATTCAGCCATCCACAATGTACAAGTTCCGTCAACAACTTCTGGGGAGTCATCGCGCTACTCAGTGCTTTCGCACCTACCGAGTTTTCGAGTTACTCTGCCTCTGCACCTGAACTCTACCAAGTGTTATCCCTTCACTCTTCGCTGCTTGGAGTTAGTTCTGCACTAGCCTTCACATGAACTATCCACCTCAGTGACGTTACCCAACCCACACTGTATGCATCCCTGCCGCCTCCTCTACATCTGAGTTCTGATCAACACTGGCCTTCTTCTCCCACAAAGTCTCTAGCAACCTGCACTGGCTTACTTGCATTGCACAAGTGCCAACTCTTGACACCTGCATGGGTCTAAAACACCCTTATCACCGAACGCCATGCCGACCACGTCGCAACTACATGACTCCTTCCTCATCAACCCACTGGTCTACCGCTGAGAAAGTTCACTGGCTTCATTCATTCCACTGTGACATCAATAAGGCTCAACTTAGCCCTGATACTCCGCTGGATCACTCTGATCTGACACTACCCTCTGGCCCACACCAGTCTGCTTCTTACATGGAACAACACTGCTCCTCTTGATCCAGTTGTGTTGGTGTCCCGCCTTCCGATCGCCAACACCGTTGATTGCCAATCTTCACAAGACTCAACTCCTGATCCAATTCATCCAACAACCAACTCCCGCAAACATGCATGACTGCCACCGCACACATTACGTTGGGTACTTCAATTTGACGCTGCTTCACAAGCACACAATAGTCTACTTCTGCTCCGCCCAACCGCATTGGTGTCCCACCCATCTGATCACCAACGATGTTGATTGCATTGGCTCCCTAGTCTGCCAACTCATTCTTCAATCAACATCCCACACGCCTGAAGTTGAGAGCTCTTTTGCCAACTACTCACGTTGGTTTACACTCTGTTCCCAACTCCAGCACTGATGCTCATTGCGCTCTACGTACCAGAGAGAGCATCACCTCAAATGCTTCAATATCAGCTGTCACGCTGAGTATCAAAGAGAGCAATACACATCCAAAAGCTCGATACCAACCTTCACATGAACTATCCACAATTGGCTCGCTCATGTCTCGAGTTACTTCTCCTCCGTTTTGACCTCTGAATCCCAGTCTCACTCCATCACGCCTCTTGGTTGTTTCCCACATGAACTCTGCTTCTAAGGACGTTGCCACCTCAAAGGTCTCCCCAAGTCCACTGTCACTTAACACTGGAGTCCCACTGCTGATCCATGATGCACATCTCTGCATGGACATACTCCATAAGGGTAGAGTATATCTCCAAGGTCTCCTGAACACCCCATCCTCTGAATGTCCAGTGCACCAAGTGTTCCACGCTCCACTTGGTGGGGTTGTGAGTTCACCACGTTGGTCTCATTGTCTGCCATGCTCATCTGGCTCATTAGGCTTGCGCTTACACTCTCAACGCAAGGCCTCTATCATGCAAGGTCTTCATGCTCAAACCAACTCACTCTGCCACTGCATTGCTCTCATGAGTTGCCCAACTCACTCCGTGTACATTGGGTAAGTTCTTCGCTCCAAGACACCCTACACTGTTCCTAAGTGCAACCAACTTTGCTCACCAACCCGCCTCGGCTAAACCTTGATTCTGAGACATCCTTGGGCTCACAGCATGGTCCTTTCAAATCCCCCATGCACAACTCTTTCTCACTACATAGCCCTCAAGAGTTGCATTGGTGCGCCACCGGGAACTTCCCGGGAGGTCACCCATTTTCAGCCTGCGCGCTTAACTCGCCCAACTCGCCCAGATCTTCTGTAGGCCAATGCATGTGAGGTCGTCAACCCCAACCCATGCCTGGCCAACCATTTGCCTCGGCCGGGAGTCCCTCGGCTCCTAGATAGCGCCTCGTGCACTACCCTGCGTCGGATGGGGTCTGCCCATCCTGGGGGAGGCGGTCGCTCTATGAGCATGGAGACGTGCCCCCTTATATTACAGCATCACAGGGCTAGCTATGCAGTGGATTTCACTAGCCAATGTGCGGCAATGAGACACTAATTTTTTCACCCGCCTTAGAGGATCAAGCTACTTCGCAGTCCCGGACTACGCCTTTCTCCACCTGATCTGGGGGCCTAACACACCACAACTTCACCACAATGTTGCCCTTGTTCAGCACTTCTACCAACACCAAACCACCACTGTGCCTCTGATGCTGATCTTCTGGCAAACTCTTCACCAGGAATACCTCATTTCACTGCAACTTGACTGATCTACTCACCACCGCTTTCAACCAACCAGCACTTCCGAAAACGCAACTCTTGCTTCACTCCGGAATGTAGCCACTGCCACTGTTGCCAACCTGAAATTCCGAGGTTTCACAAAATCACCACAGTGATTCTGCCAAGGGAGAGCCACTTTTTCCACTTCATGGCTCGAGTATCAACTTGATATCACATCACAAACACTGCAATTCAGCCATCCACAATGTACAAGTTCTATCAACAACTTCTGGGGAGTCATCGCGCTACTCAGTGCTTTCACACCTACCAAGTTTTCGAGTTACTCTGCCTCTGCACCTGAACTCTACCAAGTGTTATCCCTTCACTCTTCGCTGCTTGGAGTTAGTTCTGCACCAGCCTTCACATGAACTATCCACCTAAGTGACGTTACCCAACCCACACTGTATGCATCCCTGCCGCCTCCTCTACATCTAAGTTCTGATCAACACTGGCCTTCTTCTCCCACAAAGTCTCTAGCAACTTGCACTTACTTACTTGCATTGCACAAGTGCCAACTCTTGACACCTGCATGGGTCTACAACACCCTTATCACCGAACGCCATGCCAACTACGTCGCAACTACATGACTCCTTCCTCATCAACCCACTGGTCTACCATTGAGAAAGTTCACTGGCTTCATTCATTCCACTATGACATCAATAAGGCTCAACTTAGCCCTGATACTCCACTGGATCACTCTGATCTGACACTGCCCTCTGGCCCGCACTAGTCTTCTTCTTACATGGAACATAACTGCTCCTCTTGATCCAGTTGTGTTGGTGTCCCGCCTTCCGATCGCCAACACCGTTGATTGCCAATCTTCACAAGACTCAACTCCTGATCCAATTCATCCAACAACCAACTCCCGCAAACATGCACGACTCTGCTCAGCCGCACATTACGTTGGGCACTTCAATCTGACGCCGCTTCACAAGCACACACCAGTCTACTTCTGCTCCGCCCAACCGCGTTGGTGTCCCGCCCATCCGATCACCAACGATGTTGATTGCATTGGCTCCCTAGTCTGCCAACTTGTTCTTCAATCAACATCCCACACACCTGAAGTTGAGAGCTCTTTCGCCAACTACTCATGTTGGTTTACACTCTGTTCCCAACTCCAGCACCGATGCTCGTTGCGCTCTACGTACCAGAGAGAGCATCACCTCAAATGCTTCAATATCACACGTTGAGGAAAGGATAATGCCTACTTTTATAACTAATGGGGAGGCCATGAGAAGTGGATCTAATTTTGAATGAGTTCTAGGACTATGAATGCATTTCTGAAATAACAAGTGGGTTTTTAATGTGCAGTTGTAGCTTTGAAGGGGTAATGATTATTTGGTTGGTAGTAAGATTTTTGTTGGCATGTAATGATTCGGTGTTGTCATTGATGTAAAAACCCATTAATGGAAAATATAATTATGGTGAAGTGTCAAAGGAGGCTCGATATGATGATGATACGATGTTTCAAGTGTGTTTATGGTTTCTTGATGAAATTCGGTGAGAATTTCTTGTTCTAAAGAAGCCTAGTCGGTTGACCTAGCCAACCTAGGTGATGGTCCATGGTGATAGGAGTTTTTTGGTGGCTTGAGAATCATGTTTGCAGCATGAAGAGCTTGTTTTGGAGTTTTTAGGAACTCAAATGAGTTTCAGGGTACATGTACATGTTGAAGACCAAGTTTTAAGTGTTCATCTAGACCAAGTATAGATCTTTATGAGGCATGAGGTTAAGATGTAGAGTTAAGTAAGATCATGGAATCATGTATTGGTTTTATAAAATTTATTCCTGGTATGTTAGGGCCTTTTGTAGAGGCTTCATGGTGAGTTATAGGGTTGTTTCAGTTGACCCTAGCTTAGACAGTGCAAAACCCTAAGGGCTAGCTATGCAAATGAGATGGGATGGAAATATGGAGAGATATTTGAGCTATGAAAATGATTTGAGATAATGCATAGAGGTGTCCTGGAGGTGTGAGAAAAATTTGGAGTCATTCTAAAGAGGATTTTGCAAGATAAGTCAGTTTTTGGTGAAACAGGGTCCAAGAAAGGGTGTTTTCTAGCTCGAATTGCACCTTCTAATGCTCACCTTGAATTGTGTGATTTGCATGGGACCTTGTGGCTTTCAAGGATGTTTCTAAATTTATTCTATAATGTTTCACAAAAATAATTAGGTCATTTCATCATCACATTTTTATGAACGAATGTTAAGAAGGTAAACAATTTTTATGTGTTTGAAACCTTAGGTAGAAATCGGTTTGAAAGATACTACTCGTAAGTTCCCATATTTGATTGTTAGTGAATTGATTATTATTGGAATATGTAGAGGAATCCTCCAAGTTTCCATAAAGGTATGGTAGTGGTTGTGGTGATGAGTGGACCCCACTCAAACATGTCTATTTTTAAGAAGTTTAGTTTGGGACAAGGTTGTCCAAAGGAGTTGTAAAATAAATAGAAATTATTTTTATTATTTTATTTATTATTGATTACTATGTTTGTTTAAGGTCATGAGGATGCATAAAAATAACAAAGTGTGCCCTATTTGTGAAGACTGGTCAAAGGCGCTTTGGGACAGCTTTAGGCGGTTTGCGAGAGATGAGCTTTGTTGAAGGCCTTATACTTGGATTTGGAAGGAGTTTCAATATGTTCTGGAAATTTTATTCATATATATTTCCAATGGTATATTTTTTGTCTCATGATAATGATATTTGATGGGTCATCCAGGTCAGTTTGTGATCAAGAAGGTTTCTTGATTTTCAGGACATGACTACTTTTCCTAGAAGATTGAATTGGTTGAAGCGTGATATGGATGATTTGATACTTTATATCACCTGGAGAGTGAAGAGGGATGCAAATTGTTCATATTAAAGGAATTTTTATGTCTTGTAAGTGGCATAAATGGTATAAACTAGTTGAGTTTGCAAAATAGGTTTTTGGGAAGCTTGATTTGAAGAAGAGGAAAATTGATGTGGATTGAACACATGGATGTTTCATGGTGCATAACTTGCATGGATATAAATTAAAGGTCTTGATGATTCCATATAGTGGTCACATGCCATATTTTAGTTGATTTTGGGTGATCTTGAGGCCCAAAGGTGAAATCAAGGTCTTTGGAAGCAATTGTTTTGTAAAGGATATGAGCCAGTGGGCCCATTTAATGATTTATTTTATTGGTTAAAGTAAATGTGACCATGTATGATGTTTATATATTATATTACTCATGTATGTTGAGTATGGGAGCTTAAATAAGTATAGTTTAGTGGTTTTTGGATTTTTCTCATTCTAGTGATAAAGTTTTGAGGTGTTTTGGTGCAAGTGGGATGATTTTGAGCATATGGGTTATTTTTGAAAGTTGTAATGAAGTATTTGAAAAAAAATTGAGTTTCCTTGGTCAAACTAAATGATGGAAACCAACCTCTCTTGAATTTGAATCAATAAGAGCATATAAAAGTAATGTTTTAGGTGATATTTTGCACTAGTTGAGTGAGTATGAAAAGTGTGACCTATGAGTGAGTAATTTGCAGGTGCAAAGGCATGTGTTGAGAGATGATATAGTGCATGAAAATTTGAAGAATGTTTGCAACATTGTGTGCAATTTTTTGAAGCATTGAGAATGAGGGTTAGTCTCTTATCGCTCCAAATGGGTAGGGGCTTAGGATTTAAACCTCCAAGTTACCAAACCTCCTTATACCTCCACTACACCTTATACCTCCTAAAAATCTCCTTTTCCCTCCACCAAAGGCCAACCCCTATCTACCCCAACTCCTTCAATGAAATACCACAATATCACATTCACAAAAAGCCTAAAAATCATTTTCCCTCCACCAAAACTATCACAATATCCTCCTCCAACACCTAAATCTAAAGGCTCTCTACCCATCCAAACTCATTTCATTGCAAAGAAAACAACTTAAAAGGGAGTGAAAATGATCAAAATCAACCAAGGAAAAACAATCAAACCAAGCACACCATTTTCATCATGCAAGATAAACAAACAAAAATGTAAAACAAAGGTTTCAAAGCCCTACCTCAAATCCATAGCTCTAACCTTCCTTTGTTCCAAACTTCTCTCTCTCCCAAGATCCTCCAAGCACAAGAAATCTCCCCAAAATAGAACAAGAATGTAACTAGTCAACCCCCATTACTAAACATAGCACTTATTTATAGAATAAGCAAGTGGAGAGGTGAGTTGGCTCCACATGGATGCCAAATAGGAGTACTTACTCCAACTCACCCCAAGTACATCCCACTCTCCAAAGAAAAATAAATTTATCTCTCAAAAATTGGTCAAATATCATTTACTCTCAAATCAAGAGTACATTCCCAAAATCCAAAGAAAATAATGAACACAAAATAAAATCCAAGCAACCTCTTCTCACATCCATCATTCCAATATTCCCATCAATATTAAAAGCACACATCCACCAACAATCTAAATTCAATCCAAGAAATGAAAGTGTATTTAAACCTAATGACAAAAGCCACAAAATTGAGTCAAAATCATAAATAAGCCTTTAAAATTACTCCACCTATGATAGGTTAGGGGTAAGGGCTCATTTAAGGTTGTTAGGACAAGGTTAGGTGAAATGAAGGTTACCCAAAAATCCACTCAAAGTCCAAATCCGCCCCTCCATTATTTCATTGGGTTTAGGGACTCATTAAATTGGTTCCCACCTACCAAGAGGGTCATAGAAAAATCAAATCAACACATGAGGAGAGGGAAAGTTACAAAATTTCCAAATTAAAGAAAATGCAAGGGTGCACAACCAAAAGGGGCCCTCAACATAGGGTATGCCAAAATATATCAAACAACCATTAAAATGACAAGGTCATAGCCACTTTTCTTAATTTACATTCAATGTTGCTCAAGGTGGCAAAGGGGTCTTGGCTCAAGTATCCTTCACTTGTTATTCCCTTGGTCTCCATGTGTGTTGTTTTTATATAACATGTACATTGTTGTACACTACACGCACACATCAAATCTATCCAAAATATCTCCAATACATACATTCGCATATACCATGATCAATTCTTACCAATATACACCAATATCAACATCAATAATCGTAATTAGCATAGTTACATTTAACACAAGAAATTTGAGCACAATTGTGTATGTAAAACATTTTCATCATTTAAATTTTTCCACAAAATATGAATGTTATAACATTATCACAATAATCACATAATTGCATGATCAATATAACACAATAATACTATAATCATGCATCACAAGGTTAAGCACCATCCATGTGTACAATATATACGTATATATAAGCATCAACACCATCTAATTGAGTTTGTCATGTCATGCTAATATAAATAATGTCTCAATATAAAAGTATCGATATCGAAATACCCTATTAGTATGTCATGTGAAATATATAACATGTCCAAAGCGCTTAGTCTAATATCATAAAAGGGTCTAAGCGAAATGGGCATTACAAACAATGTAAAACTAATTTTTCACTACACCATGAGTCTCCTACCTTGGACTCTTCTCCTCCGATGCCCCTGTTCACTCCCCGTGATAGCTAGCTCCACTGGTCCCTCCTGGATGATCTTCCAAGGATTTTGCTGCGCTTAATACTCTCACCGCAAATTTTTCCAAGTCGATCCCAGCAAGCGAAGACTTACAGAGCAACCAGTGGAAGAGATTTACAAGAAACTCTTCTCCTTGGATAGCAGAATTCAGGCCTCTCATCTCAGGCACAGCACGGCAATGAGGGCGATTCTCACCTTTCACGAAACACAAATCAAAAATATATGCAATCAACCTCCCTCCAACCGGCCGGATACATGGCATTAAAAAGACATTGTGTTCAAAGAGGAGATAAAATGATCTGCGCAAATCTCGGCTCTTGGCCTCATCTCGGCCTTTCTCGCTTTGAAGCGGCCGTGTGGAGAAACCATAACCAATTGACTTTTTCTCTGTTTAGTTGCTGCTCCTTCGCTGCTTCGTTCTTTTTCTGTTTGTTCCTTTGCTTTTTTTCCGCTTTCGTGCTCTTTTTGTTTTGGCGCTATGGGTCAGGCCCATTTGGTGTTCATCTTTTCTATGCCGGTTTTGGCTCCTTTTGTGCACTACTTTCCATCCGGCTTTTTGAAGCCTTTTTGTTCGAGGGTATAGGCCCCTCTCAAAAACTATTTACCATTAATAAAAAAACTAATTTTTTCACTAAGAAAATAATGTGAGCATGTTATAATGCTAGTACATTATAACACGAATACATATTATTTTCTTTGGCTTAGAAACCACCCACCCTTTGGCTTGAATATCTAAGCCTAAGGGTTGGACTATCTATTCCATGATTGAATCCGTGTTTTGCAAAAAAACATAAGAATCTCGAGTGTACACCCCATTTTCTCACATGTTTTAAGACAATATTCCAAAAAATACAACTACGATGTCAAGCTCTATCTTATATTTGTGTCGATGTATTTCTTTCTAAAATATGAATAGTTTAAGGTTTTCATCCTTAATTTCTTTTAGTAGTGTCTTCATTTTTCATTAAAACACAAATTTCAAAAAAATACATCAACATAAGCTACAATCCATTATACACACATTCAAAAGGAAGAATTAATTTTTATTATTTTTCTCAAAATTAGGGGGTGTACACATGATTGCTTTGTTTTTGGGATGTGTCACCTTTGAAAATTAGTAAGAAATAATATATTCATTGAAAAATAGGAAAAATAGTGGGACCTAATACATGATCTTAGCTAACTTTCTACTAAAGGGATTTGTAAAATAATTTATAGAACTCAAAAAATGGGGGTGGGGTGCACACGACACTATGTTATATTTTTTACACAAAAACAAGACCACTTTGTGTGCGCATCACATTTGACCCTCTTAATCTCCACCATTTAAAAATAATAATAGCTTAGAAACTAGATTTTGAACACTACAATTTTTGTTCTTATCAAGTTGTCAAATTTTGAGCATAGGCATGTCAAATTCCTTGTTGAAGTTCAAATTTTTCTAATTTTAGGAAAAAGTGGTCACTTTTGACCCCCTTTGGTCCCTTGTTTCCATGCACATGCCCATATATGCTCTTATCAATTTATTTATAGTTTTAGAAATGAAATATATTTAGCATATACACCAACAATTTTAGCAAGATGTGATGGCTTGGGTGAGAATCTAATTGGTTGCATTATATCTCCTATTTGAGTACCTAGTCTTAAGACAACTCAAAGCTTATTCCAAGTGATACCTAATAATCGAGTATACAATGTGATATTTAGCAAATTTTGGATACATCAAATAAAAGTGATTATATCTAGTATGTATCAATGTTGAAATTTTGGATATGAGGATTGAGAGGTTACAATTAGAAGAGACATTGGTTATTTAAAAAAGGAACCAAAAGCATCTTTCTTGTACAAACATTTTTAGATTTATAATATTAAACGGGAAACTATTTATTTAAGAAACCTGCCAAAGACTGTATGTTTTTTATTTATAACTTATACTTAAAATGTAAGCATTGTGGATCCACCTTCTTGTCGGAAGTGTTTTAAAATGTAAGAGTGACTGAAACAAGTCACCCACTTTATATAAAATAAGGTGATCTCATTAGAAATTGGTTACAATGGTGATATAAAAATATCAAGTGTAACACATAAATGTGAGCAATATGTGTGATCTAATTATAGATACATGATGCAAATGATGTAAAAATCATGCGCATATATATGAGACGGTTTGTAATCCATTTTTGAAGGTGTAAATGTAAGTAGATCTATGGAAATAGTGGGAGCGCAAGGTGTAATTTTATCCTCAATAAATATAAGTGATTTTAAGTGGGTTTTTACCTTCCAAGGTTTTCCCACTTATATATTGTGTCATAGTCTTCATTTACTTTCTATTCATAATTTTTATATTCTATAACTTACATTATAAACATCTAAATCTATGTTTTTAATTTATGCACTTCATAAACTATAATCTTCAGCAATTTTTATTGAGGATTACTAATTTGTAACATTATTCATCCCTTAAATTTCATAACATGATATCAAAGTTTATGTTTAGGCATGTGCAGAGGATATATTTGGATGTTTTTTATTTACAGGTGTGAAGAAACTTGAATTTTTCAAATCTATGAAACCCTAGCTTGTTTCATGGCTTGCTTCAAGTTTATCAAGTTCAAAACTCTAATTCTCACCAAAATAATGTGAATTCGGATTATAAAATGATCAATTAGTTTAGTGAGAATAGACCTTTAGCTTGTGCGTGTGTTTTAGCCTCAAATCCATTTGTATGCATAGATCTACATGTTTTTTCATCAATGTCTGCGACCTTTGTCGATTTATCGGACCTTTGCAAAAATATGTTATCTTTCATGACTTTTCTAGTCTTTTGCAGGTTATTTAAATGATTTGTGCCTTTAATATTCATTTTATAGCCGTTGGGTGACTTATTTGAATATTTCATGCTTTTTAGTCATCTGTAGTCTTCTGCGACTTCTTTAAGTCTTCTAGATTTTTTTGACTTGTGTGGATTTCTTTAAGTCTTATGTGGCTTGCTTTTCCTTGTTAATCGTATTTCCTTGTTCACGCCACTTTTCACCTATTTGTATTGTGTGTGCCTTGTATCGTGTACTTCACTTTCTTTGATTACGTGAACCTATGTGTTTCGCCTCATTTTGGTGATACGCGGACTTTTCGTTGTCGTGTGGGTTCTTTTTGTTCAAGTTGTCTTCCTTTGCTCTCAGCTTCTCTCTTTGTTCTAAAGACTTGTCTCTATTTTGCAGAGTCCCTTTGTTTCACGACTGGTGTCTTGAGTATTCACGGAAGACTGTTTTTTTAGTGTACTACATCCCGTCTTTTTTTTCAAAAGGCCTTATCTTTTCCTTAGTGCCTTACATCCTCTCGTTGATAGTTCTTTTTGTTTTGTTGTCCTTCATCCTTGTGTTATAACTTTTTTATGTTTTTCATCAAATTTATAAGTTATTTTATTTAAAGTTTTGATACGATGTAGTTGTTTTCCTTTGTCAGATAGATCTCTATAACTTCGAAAAAACCGATAAGTCTCTTTTCCTAAGTTTTCTTTGACAATGGCTAGTTCTTCTAATTTTTCCATAGATAAATCACAACTTTTAAATGAATCTAATTACATGGGGAATTAGGATTTAGGCTATCATTATGGCTAGAAATCTATGGGATTTAGTTAGTGATGTTGAGAAGAAACCCATTGGGAGACAAGCTACTTTTGAGAACCTAAGTATTTTCTCTCAAAAATCTTAAGAGGATATCTCCATCTTATTGAAAATTATAAAAGATAAACTTTTGTTGCATATTGGACATATGGAATCTCTTGTTGATGCATGGGATCAATTGTAAACTATGCATGAGGGTAGCCACCTCTCTAGAATAATTAAGTTAATCATGGAATTGTTTACAACCCTTATGAAAGCTGATGAAAAGGTTGTTAATTATCTAGCTAAAATTAAGGATATTAAAGCTCAATTATATGGATGTAATTGTGAATTATTTCATGATAAGTTGCTTTACTTCATTATTCAAATTAACATTCATGAAAATTTTAGAAACTTCATCTCTATTCTAAATTCTAAATATCAAAATGAAGATGATTTACTTGATTTAGACACATTGTCTTCTCTCCTTATTCAAGAAGAGAGTGTCATGAAGAAATTTTACTCAAAATAGAAGTCTTCATTGTTCTCTCAATCATTCTAAAAATCATTATATCAGTAATAAAAATCAACAATCAAACTTTAGATCCAAGTTTAAGCACAATAGAATAATTAGAAGTTTAAAGTAAAGTTTGATGGCACTTGTAAAAATTGTGGTAAATTTGGTCATAAAGCAATTGATTTTCATGCTCACATGTCTCATAAAAATCCTAAGAATAAGAACAACAACAATAAAAAATAAGAACAATAAAAATCAAAGTCATACTAATAACCAAGCCAATAATGTTAAGCATTTTATTACTCTTTATACTATCGTTTCATCCACTAATAATATCCTTCATAAATGGATCCTAGATAGTGGTGCATCTAGACATATGACATATGTATGGTATCCTTCATGATATTGTTGAGTGTCATGAAAACATTTATCTAGGAGAACTATTTCATCAAGTCTTCATGTTATGGTAATATTAAGTTTGCAAATGGAATCATCAGGAATGTGTTATTTATTCCTAACTTAAAGAAAAAAATATCTTGTTTGCAATTTACTAAATATGACTGTAAAATTTGTGTTATTACAAGATAAATGGTATGTTAAAAATAAGCTTGGTAAAGTAATTATTTTTGGTTTACAAAAGAATGGATTATAATTTTTGATGGATTTGTTGTTGAATCTTGTCTTTCCACTTCTTGTAATATTGTTCAATTATGGCATGAAAGGCTTGGGCATGTAAACTTTAAGAGTTTGTATGAGATGTCTTGCCTTAACCTTGTTGTAGGTATTCCTAAGATAAAATCATATCATGAATCTTGTGAAAGTTGTTTGTGTGGTAAGCAACATGTACAACCATTTCACAAACACCATGAGTCTAATTCCTCTTTCTTGCTTGAGTTAATTCATAGTGATGTTAGAGGTCCTTTGGAAGTACCTTCTCTTGGTGGTGCTTTATATGTTGTTAGTTTTATTGATGATTTCTCAAGAATGACTTGGTCTTATTATATTAGGAAAAATTTTGATGTCTTATCTAAGTTTCAAGAGTTTAAAGCCCTTGTTGAAAACATGGCTAATCTAAAAATTAAAAGAATTAGAACTAATAATGGAGGTGAGTATGTTAATAATAAGTTTTATGAGTTTTGTGTATCTAATGGAATTCAAAGGGAGATAACAAATCCTTATTCTCCTCAACAAAATGGCATAGATGAAAGAAAGAATATAACAATCATTGAAATGGCTGAACCATGCTTCATACTCTAAAGTTGCCTAAATTTCTTTGAGGCTAAAGCAATGAACATTGTTGTTCATATCCTTAATAGAGTTCCCACAAAATATTTACATCAAACCACACCTCATGAAGTTTGGACTAAGCAAAAACCTGATATCTCTTATTTAAATATATTTGGCGATCGTAAGTGCACGAAGTTGGGGGGCCAAAAAGCGGACAAGAATCGAAAAAAAAGTAAAAGCGCGTCTTTTGCTTTTTTTTCGAAAATCACCAAAGCATAACGCGTACATTTTATGCCTACTATAAACAAAAAAAGAGGCCCAATCCGGTGTTTGTTTGCAAATGCATGAAATAGTAAAGATGCGAATCAGTGTAGGGTTACCTAGGCTATAGTTTGCAAAGCGGAAGCTCGTGGGACCCAAAAACTATGCCAATATCTTCAATTTGGGTGGCCAGTGAACACTATCCTTCATTTTGGTTCCCCATGCTCCCCATGCTTTCAAGTACCTCATCTTTAGGCATAGTTCACATAAGAGCCATGAGGCCCAAACACGCCATATCTTCGACAAGTGATTTCTGACTCAGATAGCACCTAGAGATGTCTCGTTAGATCCATGATATATCCACATCGAGGCCCTCTACGAAAGCCTCTCACGGGTTTCTCCATCTACATACAATTCTCTCAACGTGATATTGTTTGCAAACACTCGAAATAGTGCGATCGAGTCAGTCGGCATGGGGTGAGGTGGTTTGCAAACGAAAGCTCGTGGGACCGAACCAACTACGCCACACATCAAGGTGGATAGGTGAATGCTATTGGAGGATTTTTTTGTTCCCCACGCTCCCGTGCTTTCATACCTCGTCCAAAATGAGCCCTTGGTAGTCGTTTAAGAGCCCTGAGGCCCAAACACGCCATATCTTTGACGGGTGATTTATTAGACTCCATGACACCTAGAGATGTCTCAAAAATCGGTTATGAGACCTCCATGTTAAGACACTTTACGAAATGCTTTCACAGTTTTCTCCATCTCCATCTGGTTCTCTTGTTGTGCTATTGTTTACAAACGCACGAAATAGTGCACTCTAAGTCAATGTAGGGCTGCTAGAGGCTATAGTTTACAAACGGAAGCTCGTGGGACCAAACCAACTACTTAAACACATCGGAGTGGCTAGGTGAACACTAGTGGAGGCTTCATTTTGGTTCCCCACATTCCTCGTGCTTTCGGGCCACCTTCTCCGTGGCATAGTACGCTAAAATATGCCATGAGGCCCAAACATTTATATCTTCATGATTTCTCGGACTATAATTCTAAAGATATTTCATCAAATCCGAGACCTCCATGTATGGTCCCTCTATGAAATCCTCTCGTGGTTTTCTCCATCTCCATCTGGTTCTTTCATTATGTTATTGTTTAAAAGCAAAACACGCTTCTTAATAGTGCATTTTTTAATGTAGGGTCAAAAAACGCTTAGTTTATGAAATGGAAGCTGTGACCAAAAAAATATGCCAACATGTCGATGGCCTTTGAACACTATTTGAGGCTTCGTTTTGGTTCCCTCTCCCCGTGATTTCGGGCTACCTCATCCGAATAATCACTTTTTAGAGCCCTAAGGCCCAAACATGCCATATCTTCAACGGGTGATTTCTCGATTCGTGGCACCTAGAAACATCTCATTAGATCCAAGACCTCCACGTTGGGGCCCTCCATGAAATACTCTCGCATTTTCTCCATCTCCATCCGGTTCTCGTTGTGCTTATTGTTTGCAAATCGCCAAATAGTGCACCTAAGTCGGTGTAGGGTTGTCGACGTTGTAGTTTGCAAACTAAAGCTCATGTGACCAAACCAACTATGCCAACATGTTAGGGTGAGTCGTTGAATGCTAGTGGAGGCTTCTTTTTGTTCCCATCCTATGCTCCCCTTGAAACTTTGGAAGTTGAATACACCTAATCGTCCTTGAGCATAATCCATCTTAAGATAAGGTTGATAAATTTGAATTTATATTTTATATTTGATTTTATATAAATTTTTTGGTAAGGTTGATAAATTCAAGACAAGAATAGTTCTTTAGAGGGTTTACTAAAAACCATTTGGATTATGTTGAAACATTTTCTCATGTTTCCAAAATGAGCATTGTTATAATTATTTTAGCTTTAGCTACTCAACATGGTTGGGAGATTCACCAAATGGATGTTAAAAATGTGTTTTTAAATGGTGACTTGAAAGAATAAATTTATATGCATCAACCTAAAGGTTTTGAAGAACCTGGATAAAGAATTATATGTGTGTAAACTTAAGAAATATTTGTATGGTCTTAAACAAGCTCCTAGAGCTTGGTATGCTAAGATAAATAGTTTCTTTCATGAGCTTGGTTTCTCTAATTGTTTTGTTGATAATGATTTATTTGTCAAGTATGAAAACAATCATGTTATCATTATTGTCTTATATGTTGATGATCTCTTGATTACTAGTAGTGATAAGAATCTAATTCTTAGAATCAAAGAGAAGTTAAGACAACATTTTGAAATGACTGATTTATGACTGTTAAATCATTTTCTAGGCATGGTTATTTGTCAAAATCACAAATCTATTATTGCATCTCAATCACAATATGCTACTAATCTTCTTAAAATATTTAATATGATTGATTGTAAGTCTATCTCTATTCCTATGGAAGTTGGTGTTAAATTAGATCCAAAACCTTCTTGTGATAAATTTAATCCTACTTTATATAGACAAATTAGTTAATAGATTAAATTTATTTAACTATCATTGGGCCTAATATTTCCTATGCAATTAGAATTATTCCAAGATACATCCTTAAGATCCTTAAGCAAAAAATATTTTAAGGTATATATCAAGGCACAATCAATTATAGCTTGTGTTATTTTCTTGTGATTCGACCATGTTGGTGATATTGTGGATAGAAGATCTACTTCTAGATATTTTTTAATTTATTGGGTGATATTTTGGATAGAAGATCTACTTTTGGATATTTTTTCAAGTTGGGTGCAAGTGCAATAACTTGAAACATCAATAAGCAATCTAGCAATATCTATCTCTTCTACTGAAGTAGAGTATAGAAGTGCTTTGGAAGTAGCAAAAAGAAACCATGTGGCTCAAAATATTGTTGGAAGATAGTTATATGGGTGTCAAAGGAAGTAATCTACTTCTATGTGATAGCCAAAGTTGTATTGCTCTTGCAAACAATCTAGTCTAACATCAAAGAACCAAACATATTGAGATCCATATGCACTTCATCCAGGAAAAAGTTCTCAATGGTGATATAGATCTCAAGTTTTGTTCCATTGATGAGCAGGTTGCAAACATTTTTACTAAGCCCTTGGGTGTTGTAAAGTTCTACAAATTTCATGTTATGTTGGGCATTTCATATATTATCTCTTATGATCATGTGGATGACATTGATCTCCACCTCTGAATTAGTTGAGCATGTGTTGTTTAGCTCTTATGATCATGTGAATGATGTTGATCTTCACCTCTGAATCATATGATTTTTGGCCTTTTAGAGATTCCCTTGAGGGGGAAATAAGAAATGGGCATGTTACATATTTTTCTGTATGCATTTCATCTCTTAACGGCTTGAATGTGTCAAGTGGATACTCCCAAGACTATTTCTATGTTGTTTAAGTAAATTATCATGTATGTGAAGTTTACTTGTAATCCCGATAAAGCATTATTTTTGAAGAGTTTATTAACTCCATAGTCTTATGTAAGAATTCATCCTTAATCACTTTATCTTGAGAATTTCTAATGTTCCTTTGTATTGCGGTTTTTATAGAATCTATGGAACATTGCTTTGAACCATGAAAAGCAAAAGTGTGTATCATATCTTCTCTAAAACCCATAATGCATGTACAATTGTTTGTATCTTGTATAAGTCAAGAAGACATTGCGGTAGTAAACCGCAGAGTTGAAAAACCTACAAGACAACTCAGTAGTGCACCGCAAAACTGCCAAACCCATGAATGAGTGTTTTTGGATGTTAGCCTAATTCATGCGTTTATTTATGTATTGTAATTATTTTGTACCAAAAGATGACTTGACATGAGGAATAAACTTTAACATGTGAAAGTAATTTTGCATGTTTCCCTACTTAACATTAAGGGGGATTTGGGTTTATAATATGTATGTTTTTGGTTTATAACTCATATTTAAAATATAAGCATGGTGGATCCACTACTACTATTAGAAGTGTTTTAAAATGTAATAGTGACCCAAAATAGGCCACCCACCTTATATAAAATGAGGTGATCTCATTATAGAATGGTTACAACAGTGATATAAAAATATCAAGTGTAACACATGAATGTGAGTAATATGTGCAAACATATTATAGATACATGATGTAAATGATGTAAAACTCGTGAGCGTATATATGATGTGGTTTGTAATCCCTTTCTAAAGGTGTGATTGCAAGTGGATCTGTGGAAATAGTAGGAGTGTTGGGTGAAATTTTATTCTCAATAAAGATAAGTGATTTTCAGTGGGGTTTTTTACGTTCCAAGGTTTTCCCACTTGTATATTGTGTCACTGAGTTCATTTACTTTTTTTTCATTATGTTTACATTCTATAACCTACATTATAAACATATAAATCTATGTTTTTAATTGTTGCACTTCATAAACTATAATCTTTGGCAATTTATATTGAGGATTTATAATTTGTAACATTATTTATCCCTTAAATTTCCTAACAAAGATATACCAAAGGAACAAACAATATTTGTACCTAATGCAAGAGATCTATAAAAAAAGAACACAAAGATATAGCAAATGAGAAAACAATATTTGTACCTAAAGCAAGAGATCTTAAGGTGCAAGTACAAGTCATTCCATAAAGAATGCATGTAGCACAACTCATAGATAGAATGCATCCAAAGGGACATACAAATGATACACATGTTCAACATCATATTAACGAGAATGATCACTCAGGGATAATATTTTTTAAGATAATACTTTGGATGATGGATTCACATGTGGTGGTGATTGGATACCTCAACAACCTATGTTTATCTCGACATTTAGTAGTTTTATTTGTGTGCCTTTTGATGATTATTATGACTTACTTGGTTATGACATTATCATTGGTTAGCTTTACTAAAAACTAGGTGTTTTGAAATAAACACTCTCTATTTTTGTTTCATGATTTTATAGTTTATTGCTTATGTTTATTATTTTTCTCTTTGAATGTACCACATCATCGGTTGTGGTGACAAATAGATGACAAAACATAGCAACATCACTTTGGGCACGTCTTGCACATCATACGGAGATTTGTAACATCTTTCACACACTTGTGTGAATAATGGACATCTTTAAGAGACATGTCCTTCCATATCATAGTATTTCAACATGATTCTCCCTTTTTTTCTCTCCCCCACTTCGAGTTTGTCTTTATTTTTTCTCTACTTCACACTTCTATTTTTATTTGGATTATATATTTGTCTCTATATGATTTAATACATGTTTTGGCTTCTTCTTTACATTTCATTAGTATTTCACAATCATATTCAATTTGATTTTATTGTAAATTTTCAACTCTCAATGTTTTTGTGTTTTAATTTGCTTACCTTATATACCACCTTTTCTCTTTAGTTAACATGTTTTATTTTAATTTGGCTTGCTCTTATTCTTTCACATTGTTTTGGTTCAAAATTGTGTCGGTGAATCTTAATTTTCTTATGATTTGTCTTTCTTTCGTTTAATTTATCTTGAAAATTCAAAGAGTTATTAATAATAAATGCACATTTTTAAACAACAAGACAATATTTGCGAGAACTTCTAATAGATTTGGGTGAGGAGGGATCCCCCTTGTATCTTACCCCACCTTTGCTTTGTTATGACTTCATTTTTGTGTTTATGATTTCCTTATGATTCTAGTTTTTACATTGACTTTTACAAAATGTTTATATTGCATTTATTATAAAATGCAATGATATATTCATTTTCTTCTTATGATAGAATTATGGTTTTATCTTTTTCTTTAAAAAAATGTATACATTGTGATTATAGTAGAGCCCACACATTTCTCATGTATGAGTTTATACAAATGCACATAGAGACACATGTAATTAAAATACATAAAGTAATAATTACCTATAGCATACAAAATCACAATAAGGGACACATGACCCATACAACTCATGTATCAAGAGTTGGGAATGACCTTCGTACCTCTCATCTCTAGTCTATGGTGGTGACAAATGTAGTGGACATGGGAAGTCGGGTCCCAATCCTAGACCATTTCTCGGAGCCTCTCACTCCTTATACTTTGTGATTTCTATCATAACATCAATAAAATGTTGATATAGACACATGAACTTGGTGTGTAAGGTTTGAGTGACCATATCACTGTAAGTGGAGGCATAATTTCTTGATTAGTGTTACTCTTGAAGTTTTGAGCTTAAAACATGTGTGTGTACCCACCTCACTTTCCTATTTTAATTGTATTATATTCATTCCAGATCTTCAATATTAAATGTAGACATAAAAGTAAGAAAAAAAAATTCTAGTTTTTTTATATGTCCTAAATTTACCATCAAATAAAATATAACCCTTAACTACATTTAATAGTGTTTTGAAGCTTGCTTTCATGTTATGGATTTATACGTGACTTGAATTTTAAGTCAAAACAAGGTTTCCCATGTCACACTTTAAATACTTTTTATAAACCATGACACAACCACAATTATAAATCACGTTGCAACCATAGTTAATGTAGTTCACATTTATTGGATAATCAGTATAGTAGATAAATATGTAGTTTCATATCATCCATACTCATTAGATATAAGAATATAGTCTATTTTTGCTATGTAATATATTAAAAAATTTAATTAACCAAGATATATATGTCATCAATTGCAATGTTAAGAAAAAGTTTCACAAAGGCTCAAATATTTTTGTTAACAAACTTAAGCGAATGAGGAAATTATAACTCGGAGGAGTTTAAGCAAATATAATTTAGCTAGTAATATTCTCACCAATTTCCCAAGCCAATTAATGGCAATGTTATTTTACTTCCCCCAATATCATTTCAAATTTTCATCATCATGTTTCTCGTAAGCATTGAGACTAACTTTACTTCTATTAAAAACATTTTCAAATTAATTACATTGTGTAACGACCCAAAAATTTCACACCCAAACAACACAGTAAAATACAGGATATTTTTTTTTTGACGCATGACACGACACAACATGCCACCACCAAGGTCACAACTAACTCCGTGGGTAACTCAATACAAGGATGACCACAAGGGTAGCACGGAAATGTTCACACACGCCAAGGATGGTTCACTTTTCTATCTGACAAAACAACATAAGAAACCACCACATAACACACCTACAGATAGGGCAAGCCACAATGAGGAAATTATTGATGGTTATTTATTTTTAAGTAACCTCTTTCGATCCTTAACTACAGTTTGCTAAGACTCTAGATATGATTTGTACAATGCTTCTTACAATGCTAAGTTTTCTCAGGCTTATTAAATCTTGTCCTCTTCTAACAACTAACAGTTCGTTTCACCTTAGGGTTATTTTACAAATTTCACCCAAAAAGGAATAATGTTCACTAGAGAAGCTAGGGTTATCATGTTATATAATTCTTTACTCACAAAGATAGTCTCGCCTATGATTTCTTTAAAGAATTCCTTGCTCTCAAGTTGGTAACCTCTACGTTAATTTATTTAAATATAACTTTTAGTTCAACTTTTATAAGTATTAAACGACCCACGTTATTTTACTTATGTCGCATTATTAATAAGTCAGCAAGATTCACTCAACATTTATTTTCAAGGGTAGAGTTTAATAACACTCATTCACCAGAACAAAACAAGTTTACATCCACACTTAAAATACCAATAATCCAATAAGGTCGCTCAACAATCAGTAACCAATATTTTAATATTTTCAATGATGGTCAAACAAACAAAGGTGTCCAAAGTTAGGATGACAAAATCCACAACTACATTATACCAAGACCAAGATCCTCTCCTACATTTTCCACTGTATGATCTCAATAGCTGAACAATATAAAAAGGATTCAAGTAAGAACTTCTCAGCTGAGGTTGATGCACAAGTTTACAAGTCTATCCCTCATCTACTCGCTAACATTCCATCTGCAGCAAATATTTACTAGAGTCAGTTCGCTAGAACTGAGCATGATAAGATATAAACCTCACCTAATAACTTATGCCATCTAGCATTTAAATAAATGAAATTTTGCAATACACCCTATCAAATAATTCCTAGTCATGTATTCAAATCTTAACTGCACATCTCATGATAATACATTTCATACCCATCATTGATCACTTCCCTAAAATCTACTTACATATGAACAAAATTTCCAAGTGGCTAGAAGATATGCAACCTTAACCTTGCATTTAATCATAATTAAATTACAGTAACAATAGTAACGCTCACCTAATACCCTCAACCTACTTCACATATAAAAGTGTCCAACAATATTATCTTTCAATTAAATACAAGCACCAACGACATTAAGCTTCTATAATAAATACAAGTGTCAATCATATGATAATCATCAATATTACCCAAGTATCAACCTTTATAGAAAAACAAGGATATGTAAGTATACTTTTGATATTTATCTCACAATAAAAAGAATGTACTTATGTAAACAAGGGTTCCACCAATCAGTAAGTTCATATATTATTTAACTATCCTATCGGTTGCTTATTATCATGTCTCTATATGCCTCTATTAGTATAAGAGTCCATCCCAGAGGAATGAATTACGAACAACAATACCGTCATACTTCGTTAATGAGTAGAAGGTACATTTGGCTAGCTAAAACAGGTAAGCGTGGTCCAAGCCACTATAAATGCAAGTATCAACATTATCTCTACTCACAATTGAGATGCAAGTACCAATTTTTAGCTAACATAATAATCGTCGTAAAAGCCAGAAAATATTCCACGCGCTAACCAAGTATTGAAATAACATATTTATCCTTACCGGTTGCCTGATAGCATAATATATCATATTATATAATTCAACCTCCACTTGCATATCTCAATTTATGGGTATCAATCATTGTCCTATATAATGAAGTTAAATAATTTCAGGTCGACTTCTATCCTTAACGTCATATAAGGTATGAACAGTCCCATTATGTTAGTTGTCACCTTTACTTAAGGCTGTGTAAGAATCCTTTTTAGGGTAGTTCTCAAAACTTCCCTATTCATCTGTTTTGCTACCAAAAAAAAAAAAACATTTCAACAAGCTTTGAAGTCAAGGTATAGGATAAATTTATAATCTCATATTTCAAGCATTGTCTGAATTCATACGCCTGAGGGCCATCACATGTCAATCAAACTTGCAGAATGTACACATTCATGAGAGTTCGATGTATTCATTATTACCTCAACTGATTCGAAGATCTAAGAAGCGCCTCAAACTTAAGCCATATAGTTATCCGCACAAACTAACGTCTTGAGGCTTACCGTATTCAAAAGGGTCACAAAATAGAACCCCATTAACACATGTTTCAGGAGCGTTCCAATCTAAAAGTAAGCTCATAGTAATAAGAATAGTAGAGGGCCTGGAGAGGGGTGTTCAATAATCCCCAAAGTAAACGATAATCAAAGGAGTCGGATAGTATCTAGAAGGACCAGTAAGAGCCAGTACGACTCTCCCCAAATAGAAGCCTCCAATCCTAATGGGGGGGGTTATACTATTATCAATCCACATTAAAAGACCAACACAGTCTTTCGAGAAAATTTCCCGTTTTCACGCCATGTTTTACATAATAAAAACAAGACAAGAAAAATTCTAAAACTCATTCACACACCACAATATTTCCTACAGAAACCACTGTTCACAGGAGTAATCATGGCAAAATGATAAACTAACTTTATAAGGTCGAGAAGCGAGAATCACTGGAGAGAGATCAGCTCATGCAAATTGTGATTAAAAGTCATTCGAAACCCATTTCTTTTGGGCATCTCGTTCAAGAAAGAGTCAACATATATATATGTAAATAAATATTAAATAATATCAAGAATCCAAGACGTTACTAACTTAGTAAAAGAGAATCACACATCAACAATCCAAAGGAGACATCACATATACAGAATTCAAACAAAACTGCAGAGATTGATTTATCTAAATGCTAAAGTAAATAAATTATTAAGAGAGAGGGTTAGGGCTTATCATGCCTGTTTGGGGCTTCCTCAATGCGGCCACGTCGAACCAAGGCTCCAGCAGCTACAACACATTTCAAAAAAAACATTCCTTTTCCTCAGCACGTAGATCTCTTATGCTAGCCTCATGGCAGCGCCTGGTACAGTCAGGGAGAGGGCGGCCACCTTGTCTAGATCTTACAAGTGCTTAGAATAATAATTTTTTTTTTTTTAAAGAAACTGGAACTAAAATCTGGTCCCATATTTATCACTGCAGACCTGGCACAGTGCGCCTTGTTATAGTGCCAGACTATGTCTGCAGTTTGCTTCACATGACATTACCAAAAATCTCTACAAGAACATTTTCCTCTTTTTTTTTTTTTTTTTTTTTTGTAAAGTGATGAAACCGCTTTGCATCTCTCACAACAATTTGTTTTGCAACAATCTTGGACAAAACTTGGTGCAGTGTGGCAGTCAACACATACATTAAGGTTCTTGACAACTCTGAGAGTTGTCCCACGGGGAAGGCTTAACAATCCAAATGCAATTGCCATCTTCTCCCTATGGTGGCAGAGGAATACTTTCACTTTCCCGTTCACTCAGTACATGTTCTGGATCTGAACAATATCCTGCTACCTTCATCTCCCAAGACATCTTCTCCAACATTGCATAGATCTCCTGTGCCTGTGGGTGTGATCTGTCACCTCTATGAGATTCTCTTCCATGAGTTACCTCGTAAAACAAGTAAGGTCCCAATAGATAATCTTTGTAATAAATTTCATCAGGTCTCCTGGTAACACTCTTACTGCCACATAGACGATTTTGATAACAATATCTTGAAGGAGAATCCCGAGTTTGAGGATGCATTCAATACTGAACAGGTAACAACATTATTGGACAGCCTGCTTGTTGGAAGCGCTCAAAGAGGCTTCTACTATACTGCACGTGCCTGCTGTCTGGCTCAAAAATGTTGCAGACTGTTGTTGTCTACTGTGGATCCCCAACAAGAACACAACTCGCAGCATCCAAATGAAAGTGGAGTAACACGCCTACTGCGCTAGCTTGTAGCTTCATCTATAACCACCATATCATACCAACCGGCCAGCAGGGAAGGCGCCCAAGGTTCTGCGCACTACCACAGTCCACGCAACTAACATCAAACAAAATAAACTCCAACCATTCTCCCCCACGCGGCCAAGGCAGACAACAAAAAACGCGCCCAGGTCCTGCGCATTCTGGATACCTTCCTCCACGTTTTCCAAACGCCCCCAGCACCAGGCGTGAGCAGGATTCCATGCGGCCAGGGAAGGTGACTAACACAAAAGAAAAACGAGCATGACAAAGTGGCAGGCGCGCAGCAAAAGAAGGCAAATTTTTCCAACGTTTTTTCCCACCAATCCACACGCAGTTCGCCCTCCCAAGGTCTCACGCTGCCAGAGCCGAAATTTGCAGGAAAACAACAAGGACGTGGAAAGATACAAGACAAGAAATGTTAAAAAAAGAGTGCGACCAGTATGGAGGAAAAGGCGCCCCAATCCAGCAAAGGTCAATTTCATCATTAATTTTACAGCCGACTAGGGCAGAAAACAGGCGGCCCAATTAAAATCTCCCACTTCTCACCAACTTGTCAGGCAAAAAAATTACTTATCCACAAAATGAAATAAATCTAATTAATCAAAATTTCATTTTTTTTTTTTAAAAATAATTCCGTTAGGTCGACAAACTGACGACAGTAACCAACTGCGAAGTATAACTGACGTCCATTCTTTTATTATTCATTTTTATTATGTTTTAAAATGCTGCGACACCCGACGGGGTTCGAAAAGTCGCTTAGGACTTAGCACAAAAGTGACAACAATTAAAAATAATAATAATAATAATAATAATAATAATAATAATTATTTAATCGAGAGGTCGAGCATGAGCGTGACCAAAACTACGGCAAAAATATCTGGCAGGCAACAAACAACAATCAACAGGAGGTTCGATATAGCAAGAACAAGGTCTTCCTTTAATAGGATAAATCGCGAGGATGCTCAAGGGCAAGAACCAAAACACCGACACGACGGCGGAGACAAGACGGAGTGGGAGAACTCCAGTCATTTTCTGTGGCAAGGGCGAAGCCAACGAGAGGTCAACACAAGCACCACAACGTTAAAATCTTAGCAACATGGTCGTCGGAGAACGGGGCATTACACATTGAAGGCGTTTTCTAAACCGGATCGAACTCAATTACAACTCACACATGAAATTGATAGTAGGATTTGTTATTGAAGTTTTTTGAATGAATTGATTTTCATCGTTATTTTTACATAAATTAAAGGGTGGCCACCTATCATACATGTTAGCATCCTTGAATCAACCTCTTACAAATCGAATGCTTGAAAGGTGGCCAAGTTGTTGCATCATTTTCATTGTCCGCCTCATTTGCAACATCTCATCCTCAACCATGTTTTCTTTGCACAACTCAATTTCATCTCCTTCAAGAGTGTTCACTCAATCTCATTTATTTCATTTTCCCATTAGCTCGTCCACCCTAGGAAAATCATGTCATCACCTTTATCATTCACAAGCTCAGTTTCTCTCCAATGCAACTCAATTTGTTTGCAATGTTGTACCATCAATGGTTTAGCATTTTCAACTCATATTAGATCTACAAGTTTTCCTCACTACTGAAAGTCACCTTGCATGACTTTTTGCATTCTACATGCTTTTCATGTGAGCTTTTATTGGTTGTGTTCAAAATTTTCTTGTGTATTGTAGCACGGAAAGGGTCCTCCACTACCAACTCACTATCATCGCTTCATGACATCCCTTCAACACTTGTTCTTGTTTGAAATAATTGAATTTAGAAATATCGTTAAGTGCCATAAAAATCATAGTTCGCCTTCATCTCTTCATCTCGGTGTGAAATTCTTCACTCTATAAAACATGTGTCCTTTAAAAAATCCTCCTCTTGTCATTATTGACATGTCTATATTCTTATATTTGGATTTTATTGCATCTTTGCATACATGTTTCACTTATTTTCCCACCATTACATTTAAAGAGAGTCATATTATCCCATAACTTAATAATATTAAATGTGTCAATGTTAGCTCGTGCATCAACCACTTAATAAATGTGGGTTCCCTTTTTGTAGGGTAGGGATGATGTGCAAATCATACTTCAAACTCCAACTGTCCGCCTACATGGTAATAATCATCAAGAACCTCCACAAGTCTCAAGTATTTCAGACATTTTTAGGGATCATATTTTATGGAGTTGGAAGCTTTTGTAATGAGGGGCACATTTTGCAAAGGTGGTGATTAGCATTAAAATCCTGACCACATTTGTCAAGTGGGAAATTTTGGTGAATTTGATCATTTGGGAATCTATTATGAAAGGCCCGATAATCTTATTTGGTGTTGCACTTGAGGAAATTTTTTTATTGCTTCCACAATTGTTACTTAAATAGGAATTGGCTTGCAATTTTGATATTATCTAATGGCGAAAAATCTCTCGCATTGACGATCATATATGACAATGAAAAAAATTGGGTAAATAAGTAGAATTAATTTTAACTAAGAAAATGTGAGTTGATAGGAAAGGAGGCCATCATAATGGCATCGCATCCATGAGGTTAGCTCAACTCGAAATTTTCCCATGCACAACCATTATCCAATTTTTTACGCCTAGGATATTTCTTTGTTGATATTGCTTTGACCCTTCAAAATCGGTTGCGTAAGTCTAATATGCCTTTGTCATTTCTTGATGGCTTATTTCTATTCATTTCACTATGCACAAAATTTTATGATTCATTCATCCTTCAATCTTGGTGTTCCTATTGTGTATCTCAACTACAAGCCTCCAACATGGGGTTCGATTTCATTCCTCCCTAACAACTTGAACGTAGCACAATGCTTCAACTCTCCTTCGCCATAAGTGTCATCATCTCTTATGTGAGAGATAATGAGTTTTGCCTCAACTCTTTATCTCAATATCTTTATTCGTCATCATCATCTTTTCTTATCATTCTTGCGCTTCTCTTCGGCTTTTGCATTCATATGAAACTGTTTTGCTAAAAAACTAGTGGATTTACATCCATGTGTAAACCTTGCATATGACTTGAGAATATTTTGGAGTCAATTTTTTGAGAAATGAGTGGGACTTCACACTTTTCTCGGTGCTAGTATAAAACTTGATCATTATGTTGATAGGCATATTCCAAATTGGAACAAGGCGAAAAAACACTTACAAGTTGCAGTGATAGCATATATTAATTTGGTCATCAATGTGTGGGTGTGTTGCATTCGTCCATAAAGTGGATGCAAACTTGAGCAAACACAATAGAGTACACACTACGGTAGAGCACAAGCTCCTTCGTGCCTTAGAGCATCATTTTATCTAGTGGTCAAATGTCGGCATTGAGGCGGTAATTTTTGAATTCAATGATGAGCCTTTGCAAAAGGAGAATTGTTTCCCAAGGATCACAACGACACCATTTTTTGATCCACTTACACAATATACAAGAGCAAGTCAGTATATTTGAGGTGTAAAACCCTTGGGTGGGGGTGTCTACCCATATCCGGTTGGGATACCACCTCCGAGAGATAGTAGTGGGATATGTACGAGTCCAACCCCTTGGCCCTTTCCTTTACTCATGAGAAACACTTCAAATTCCATGCACTTGTTGATCATTTCACTTGTGAAGAACTACGATATAGTTAACTTTATGGCCATATCGACCCCAAATAAGCCCCATTGTCTCCTTTAAATGAATAGGTTGGGTGACACATGCCAATACAAAGGGTGGTAGTGATTATGTTTTAGCATCCGTTGACTTGTGGTTGCTTATGTGTCACGCATGTGCATGTCTAGCTAGATTCGGTGTGCCCTTCTACACCACATCACACTATATTGAATGTCTTCATCCTCACATCGACGTGGATTGCGGTAAATGTTTACAAAATCCTATGAGGTGGAAGAGTGACATGTCCCTCATGTTACCCTCAAATACCGAAATAACATAAATTTTGACTATATTTACTAATACAAAGGCAAAGGAATTAGTAGCAATATCTTAAATGTGAAATTAGAACTCACAGGACATTATCAATATATAACATGAACCACCATTAAGCAATTTTCATGGCATCATTAGCAATAAACAGCAGTGTATATGTAAGAACTTTTGACGAAGTAATTTAAAGAAAGTTTCATAGAAATATAGTTTGTATTGAATAGGATGATCATTTGTATCGATTATTAAGACGATGTAGCAATAGTAATAATTTGATTGTTTTTATTATTATTGATTTGTTGACGCATAATATAATTTATTATCAATAAGACTTATTTTCATAGTTATTTTTCGCATTCGACAACTCAAAGGCTTATATATATCCCCTCCTTTCTCTTTCTAGTGTTTCACCAAATTAACTATGAGTCCCTTTGTTAATATTAAGAAAGAGCATCTACATCCACATGACAATGTGTCCATAGTGCATATTAAATCAACAATACTTGGTCTCCTTCCTTATACTTTGCCTCCTCTTCTAAATTCTAGGCTTTCTAACTCTGCAAGCAATTTTGTTGAGTATTCGACGACGAAGAAATCCCTACAAAGTGTGCATTGACATGTTTGTGCTTTAATGTGCACCGCAAAATATACAAGATGAAATACTTCGTCTGAAAGCCCCTATATTGCCGATATGTTCTGTTTAGAAAAACTTTATAACATGTTGAAATATATATAGTCATGATTTATATTTAGCACTTGTGCATGCTATGGAGCATTCGGTTAAGACTATGTGCTTGGAAATGAGAGGTTTAGGGTTCAAGTATTTTAGACTTTCGACCTGAGAATGTACCGAAAAGTTACGTTCATGACTCGAATACTTTTTGGTTCTTGCGACAAGCCCATGATTTCATTTCTAAATTGGTTGGGCTTTAACTATCTAAAAATACAATGATTGGATTACAAAAGAAATCTCCTCCACTTTTTTAACTTTGACTTCTTTATCAAGTCCCATTAACATCTCCATTACACTACTCGGAGCGATGGATAGCATTAAATTCATTCCAATAACATGTGAGTATCCTTGTGGTGGGAGTCTTCGTTGTTTCGTTTGTTGATTGCTTCCCAAGAAATTCTTTCGACTTTGAAATCATTTTTGATGAAAAGGGATCTTATATTATATTAATGCAATAAGATACAAGATAGCTTTCAACAAAAAAGCGGGTGGTATGAGAGCATGCCCCAAAACCACGAACAAGTTAGGTCGAGCCTAGAACAACAAGAGTCAAACTAGGCCAAGCCTAGGAGAGTACAACAAAAAGGCATCGCCTAAAAACACTTAAAAGGCACTATCAGTTGCAAACAAACATGCCCGAGGTAGGTGGATCCTAATCATCCGCCACCCCAACCAAGCTGGTCCTTACCAAGCATCCGAGAATCTCCCAACCAAGCAGCAATTTCTTCCTCTTTGAGTGGACTGCTTCCCCATAAGAATGGCGAGGTTGAGGCGAGGGAATTTTTCAAATGGTGGCGGAGGTGGCGGTGGGTGCCAAGCATCCTGTTGTGAAGCGCAAAAGGAGAGCCCCACCCATGTTAGCGAGGTGGCGAGCCCCAGCTCTCCTACCGAGCCGACGAATGCAATGGAGAGCCCCACCCATGCTGGCGAGGTGGCGAACCTCAACCCTACTAGCGAGCCAAAGAATACAGTGGAGAGCCCTAGCTACGGAGGCGAATAGACGAGTGACTATGCTGATGTAACGGCCCCAAAGAGCGGTGTGTGTGACTAAAAGCACGGTGCTAAGATCGGTTGCCGACCACCACGGGCTGAAGGCGAGGAGCACCTGGTGGGAGACGAGGCACTCAGAAACATTGCATGGGGCTTCCCCGGTGGCACGCGTAGGGTCTAGAGGTGATCCACCTCCAGCGCCACCTTGTTTTCTTGAACTTGAATCTGCAGAAGTACATTGGAGATCACCATAGATTTATTATAAATCAAGAAAGATTGATCAACTCTGTTAGCAAAGAAAAAAGCATTTCTTTCTTTCCATATCCAAAATAGAATCTCCCCTTTGAAAACATGCCAAATCTAGGTGAACATAGGCAGAAGTTTGGGATTATCTCCCAAGAGGATATGTTGCCAAGTGAAACAGTGGGGTCGTGAAGGAAAAAAAAGAATGGATCCAGTTCCAGGCAATTTGAGCTTTGGGACAAAACCAGAAGACATGCAAAAGCGTTTCTAGATGCCCACAGAAGGGGCAATTGGGAGTCGGAATCCCAATTTGAACAAGATGAGCCCCGATAGGAAGGCCTTGGTGTAGAATACACCAAAGAAAATGAGAAATTTTGGGCTCCACACATATAGTCCAAATAGTCTCAAATCATCTACCCCAGGTAGACAGAGTGGCGTGAATTCCCCAATGAGTATTAAGTTTGTCCACCATGGGCAAATGGGGTGAGAGCCAATGATAGCCTTTGTTGGCTTTGTAGTTCTGAAAGGAGTATCAACATACCACTTCCAGTTTGTCCACCATGGGCGAGAGGAATGCACAACAATCTTATGCAACATGTGATCAAGAACCGAAATTGATCACAGTAGTGAAAGTATCATGATCTTGGTTGGAAAGTTGAAACAGAGCTTTAAAATCTAGCCAAGATAACTAGGATTGAGCGTTCTTACAAAAGAAGTCCTCGATGGTGTGAATTCGCGCTTGAAGAATTTGAGCGCGGAGATTCTCGGGACCTCTGCTAAGCATTTATCTTGGGATTGAAAAATCAACGACCACCAGAGAGATTGTTGATTAAGAGAAAGCCCATTATGAAAGCCATCCCCTTTCCATAAAATCTAGGGTTTGACACATTCCCACACTTTCCAAATACTCTTAAGCACAAAAGTGCCAACAATTTTGACAGGCACAGGGTGATGAGCAAATTGACAAACCCTAAGCCTTTCCACGTAAGGCGGCCATAAGGAGAGCCTTCCGCAATGTCATGTCATATGAGAACTTTCTAAGCTTCTTGGCCAATAATGCTTCTGATAATCCACTTAGCAAAAGAGCTTTCCCTTGGCGTTGAATGTGAATAAGCCCAAGGCCTCCAGAATTGTGAGGCAGACAACATATATCCTAGGCTACCCGATGAAAACCTTTTCCAATAGAAGCATTAGCCCATAAGAAAGCTTTGAGTAGTTTTTCCAGCTTTTGAATGGAGGCTTTAGAAGGAACCCAACAAGATGAGTAGTAAACATGGGTGGCAACGAGAACTTTAGAGTAGATTTGGAATTTGTCGATGAGATAAAGGCCTAGTGATCAATATTCCAATTTTTTCGCCACCCGTTGACATAATGCCATAGTTCAGTCGGGAGGCTTGTAAAAGCAAGAGGAATACCTAGAAATTTGAAAATCTCAACATGTTGCAGAATTTTCCAATCAAAGGTGGCAAGCAAGTCAGGCGCAGGAAGGAAATATTACTCGGTAACATTGGGTTTTTCGCCATTGAATGGATGAGTCAGAAGCTAGGCAAAAAAGTATCCAAACATTGCATAGCATTGCTAATGTTGGTCTCATCCTTGATAAGCGTAAGGAAGGAATCATCCGTAAAATGCCCATTGAGAAGCTGAGAATTGGGCTCATCAAGAAGCGAGATTCCACGAACAAGACCTTGCGCTTTGGCATGAGCTAAGAGATAACCAAATCCTTCACCGCCAACACATACAATGTAGGGGCAAGAGGACAAACCTTGTCTGATAGACTAAAAAAGCCCAAAAGGCTCCAAGTTGAGGCCATTAATAGAAATTTGAGTTGAAGCATCTGCAAAAAGCATATTGACGAATTGAATAAAAACAAATCCAAAGCCAAGGGCCTAAAGCATGGTGAGAATGAATGGCCATTCAATCCGATCATAAGCCTTCTCAAAGTCAATCTTGATAAACATGGCATCCTGATGAGATCTGCGAGCCCATTCCATGCCTTCCCACACCACAATGATGTTATCCAGATGAAACGTCCCTGTATGAAGCATGTTTGCTCTGTTGAATAATAACAGCCAGAAGATTGCGTAATCATAGAGCTAACGCTTTGGCAATGATTTTGTAGGAGACATTCAACAACGTAATCGAGCCGCCAACAAGTGATTTTCTCGGGATCTCCTTGTTTAGGGATAAATTTGATGTTTCCCTTATTAATGTGTGGCCCTAGGGATTGGTTCTGAAATCCTTCAAGATAGACTGAAAAGGTCTTGTCCCGATAGAATCCCAAAGAGATTTATAAAATTCACAAGAGAATCCATCGCATCCCAGCGCTTTATCATTAGCCATTTGCAGAGTGCCTTTATGGAGGTCTTCAATGGTGAGCATTCTTTCACATATCACCTTTTGAGCCTCTAAAGCTTGCGCGGCACAACACCCAAACAGTGGTCAAGAGCGGCTCGGCGAGCTGCGGAGGGTGGCTAAGCTTGAAAGACGAGCTTGTAATGGTGCACAAAGGCTTGCAACATAAGTTGCAGTCGATGTCCGAGCTCCATTGTCCATGATAGCTCGGATGATCATTGAAAGGTTTTTGGCTCGAAGAGAAAAAGAATTCTTTCAAACCCGATCTCCAATCTTGAGCCAATGCATCCGAGCCCGGATCTGAGTGCCTCTAGCATTATAGTTATCCGCAATTTGGATTTGATGCGGAGCATTACAACTTGTAGTTGCAGAGCATCAGAGAAGGGATCGCCTTGAAGCACCATTGTCGCCCGACTAAGAGCTAAGGTGTTAGCGGTGTATGAGCGGTGCGAATTTTTGCCAGTTGTCATCCGTAGATTCTAAGAAATCTAGTAGTCCGAGTCAGTGCATCTTCCCACCATTATATCCAACTTGGCTTGCATAGGTGGATGAAACCACTGACAGTGACTGGGTCGTGGAGCTAAATTCCAAACCCGTTTGATATGATTAACAGTGGGGCCATGTTACATCAAGGTAGTATTAAGAAAGAATTGGCCTTTATGACAAAATGGGCACGCATCATGCCAACATATACGAAATCGTATAGGAGAGTGGTCCGAAAGGACAAAGTCAGGCATGACCTCCACTGGCATAGAATAAATGCTATCAAACTCAAAGAAATTTTGAGCTGACAACATGGCCCTGTCAAGCCGTTTAAGGACGCGATTTGTCCCTCCACGAAGATTGGTCCATGTGTACCAAGTTGCAGAGGTGGGAAAGCGAGATGCGTTAGGATAAAAAAACAAATTTATTTCGCATGAAGTACCACGCTTCCCTTTCACCAGGTGTCCACCTCATAGGCAAGTGGCCACATTTATCATTAGGGGATTCAACCATATTAAAGTCTCCACTTATTACCTAGTAGGCATCGGGAATGGAGTTGGCTATCCACCGCCACAGATCGGCCCTTTCGGCCGCATCATTCGAGGCGTAAATATTTATGAGCCCAAAAGGGTAGCCATCAATATTAAAGAGGACCCATATGACACGATTGGTGGGGTCGATTCCATGGTCAATTAATAAGGGCCGCCATTTAGGAGCAAAAAGTGAAATTAATCCCCCATGCCCTACTTCATGATTGCTACAGAAAGCCAAGTTGTTAGGCCAGATGGATTTGCATACCATCTATAATGAAAACTGTAATTTTTACTTCCTGCAAAAATAAAATGTCTAGATTTGCACATCATTGTTGAGTTTCACGCACCACATATTTACTGACAGAGTCTGTAAGACCCCTAACATTCCAAGATAAACAATTCATGGGAAACGTTGGTCAAGAGCCATATCCCCATCCTCCAAGCCATCAAGGGCATCATATTGATTGTGCGAAGCGGGGTTATGGTCCCGAGAGATGCGAGAAGGACTTCGAGGTCGTTTGGAAGGCCCTTGTGAGTTGGCAGCAAAGCAGTGGAACTGAATGCGGGATGGGGACGTGAGAAACAGAATTTGTCTGGTCCATGAGAACCGACGCCGCGAGGGCGTGCTGGAATACTTTAGCAATAGAGTGTTGAGATAACAGCAGCAGTTGGTTCTTTAGCAGCAGTTGTAGGTTCCTTAGCCGGGATACTTGAGAGATTGTTCCTTAACAACTGGTTCCCGATGGCCATGGGAGCCAGAGGCTTTGGATTGTTGGGCTTTGTTCTTGTTTCACCGCCCCCCGGCAACTTGCCAACCTTCCTCCTGTTGGGGTTTGACTAGCTCGGGAGTTGTTTTGGCCATAGGGCGGTTATGGGGTACATAAAGCGGACAATCCTTGATCTTGTGATCAAACGCTTGGCAACGAAGCAAGTGTTGGGTAGATTGATATACATGACCCATTGGGAATAGCGTTTATCACCCATTTGAATATCCACAAATTCTTTGAGATCCTGTGAGAGATCAATCTCAACGCATACTCACTTCTAAGGACGAGCATGGTAAAACTTATTGGCTTCCAAGCAAACTACCCGCCCAAGCGAAGTGGCAATTTGCGGCAAAAAAGGCATGCATGGCAAAGGAAGACCAAGAAATTCAACCCAAATAGGCACTTTAAGGGTGGTATATTCAGATACCACAAAGTCCTTGTGTCGGGTGTTAACACAAGTAGCGAGTTACGAGACATACCAAGTGGCTTGCTTAGCCGAATATTGGGCACATTAGCAAGGTCAGAGAAACGAAAAAGAAAGAAACCCTTGGTCATGTTTTGAACGCTATCCAGATAGAACTCCATGAGGAGTCCAGACTATGTTAACCCAGGATTTGAGCATGCTTTCAAAGGGGATTCGACCCAAAAATAACCAATGAGGCAAAACTACTCTAACCATTGACAAGCAACATTAAATTCAAGAATGGGAAGAACTACATCTGGAGGAGAAAGATTACCTCGTGCAAAACCTTCGGGACAAACTACCTGGGTCGCTTCTTTCGCTGTGCCATTGCTCGCTCCACTATCTCCTACCACGGTTGAAACAACCGAGTTTGAAGATGGCAAGGGCATTATATAAGGGACGCCCAGAGGGTGAGAGCGAGAAACCCTAGGAGAGACTATAGCAATAAATTCCCGCAGCACCGAAAAGCCGCGGTATGGCGGTTAGAAAAGAGAAACCCTAGAAAAGTCGACTCAATTTTGAACCAGAATTGCAGAGCATTTTTCCAATTCACAATCTTAACGTCAAGCATTTACTTCGACCTTCGACTTGAAATCCTTTTAAAATCAAGTATAAACCTACTTTTGGCTGTTTCCACGAGCCGCCGTCGAAACCAAAGCATATCAATTAAAAAGAGTTCGCTTTTTCCACACCCCAAGTTTTGTTGACTCTGATTTCAGACAATCCGCATTTGCGCTATAAAAAAACAAATAAGTACATCCAGCGGATAAGCCAAAGCAAACTTTGAAGACACCCAAAATGGCAGCGTACTCAGATTTTAGTCTCTTTCTAATTCTGTCGCTCCTCCCACTGTTTACGACGCCATTCGCTACATGTCCTGGGTCTGCCATGCAATAATACTCCAGTTATCGAGAAAGTCACCGGAATGAATTATGCAGCGAATTTTGTTCATTCCGTTGAGTCTACAAGCTGCATAAATAACAAGAGCTTGTAGCTGCCAGGCTCTCCTTATATTTATTGGGTTGTGTGTTGTGTGTGGTGAAGTTATAGAAGATGTATTACTGTTAACGAACTCCTACTAAGTTAGAGTTATAGCAAAAGTAGGCATTGCTTATGTTTACTCGCTTGGATGGCTATTATAAAGTTCTGTCACAGGGATACCTACTTCTATTATGTTGGATTTCATCTATATTATTGATTAAAAAAGAGGTTAATGAAGGTGGTAACAATTTTTTAATTTGGATATTAAAGTTTTCCCGCTGAAATTTTGAATTTAAATAATAGCCTAAATAGTTTGAAAATAAAATTGTTTCCTCCAAATTTTTGTTTCTAAAACATTTAATGTGATGAACACGCAGAAATCTTCAGCGGAAATCAATGTTTTTGTGGGTATTTAAAGGAGAGGAGGAAGGGTGATAGTGAAAATGACATAGATGAAGTGGATGGGTTAGTATTTGAGGAGACATGTATGGCTGAGTTTTTTTAGAATTTTAGATTCCAAGGAGTTATAATTTTGAGAAGTAATGGAGTGGATATGCCTCATCATAGGAGGTTGTGGGAGAGGTTCTAGTGAAAGAGTGTATGGTGTTTTTTCACCTCGGATATTTCAGTTGTAACCCATTCTTTATTTAAATGCTTAATAAAAATAATAAATTATGTCCTTAAGACATCCAATGGGTTTTAAAAAGACCTCATTGATTTGAAATTTGAAATAATTATGAATGACATCCAAATGGCATCCAAGAGCTTACAACAAAATTGTGGAGATTTTGTTCCACTATGGACACCCAACTCAACTAATTCAAAATTTCAAATAATTACGCCAAAAGATGTTTACAAATGGGACTCAAGGCGGTTGTCGTTGACACATGCCAAGTCACTTTCGTGTCGGTGTCAACTCCATGAGGACCATTGATGACTCCAAAATAGCATTTTGTTCATGTGTTGATATTCACCCACGTAGTCTACGTGTCTTCCATTGAGACCCATCTCGTGTGTCATCTCATTTGCCAAGAGATAGGGCATGTGCTTAGTGACACTCAAAAAGAATTCATATCTTTCATGAACTTTTTTCTCAATTCTCCCTTGATGGTTTCTCCTCCGGACTTAGTTGTCCACTGCTTTGAATAATTTTGGACATCCATCATGATCGATGAACACATCCATTATCCAAGAGCTTAAAACAATGAGATGGACATGCACACTATCAAATTTCATGAGTAAACAGACAATGCTCACAATGTGATCACTGCAACAATGACAAAAGTCAATGTGCTAGGCACATCATGAAAGTCGTAGAGGATGCAAAAACCAAAAAGAACATATACATAATTGTGTGGTCCACTATGTTCATGATCGATGCACACTGAAAAGAGATCGCTCAAGAGACAACAAACGATAGCACACTCTATGGTGTATCGTTGACTTGGACAAGGAGCGAACACAACACCAAGAAGCAAATGGAAGTACTAATGAAACACGTAGAACAAACAAACAATGCTCCACAAATGTCGGAAATGTAACATGTAGGTGCTAACAAAAGTATTGCCAAAATAGATATACAACGACCAAATTTGCAATAATCTTTCAATACCTTAATATATGTTAATCTACCTTAGACTATAACACACAAAACTTGAGGTGACTAAAAATTCAGCTTTTGCTAGTCTTTTTCAATTAAAAATGTATCCCTACTAAAAAAATATGCCCCATATTGGCAAGATCAAAATTGGATGGACTATTTTGTTGTAATACCATTCAAAAATCACTAAAGATTAATTTTATTCAAAAAATACAAAAAAATAATTATATATAAGTTAGTTTTTGCAAACAAGAGTTAAAACTTCTCTACCTAGAGGAGAGACACCAATAGTGTTACCCTAAGTTAAGGGGCCCATAAAATAAATTCTATAAAATGTGGGAACCTAATTTTTTCATCACCACGTAGATCAAGATTTTTAAAATTACATATATTTTTTGAGTGTTGAATTGGAGGGAAAGATATAATTTGAATTTATTTAAAATAGTAAATTTTAGTTATATTACATTTTGATTAGAACCCATATTTAATCATGGGTGATAATGGTTAAACATTTAAGATTTTAAAATACAAATCTTATATGGCATGATGTGATTGGGTGTTGTCATGTCAAAAATGACTAATCACCAAGTACTTTTATGACAACTATTGGGTGTTGTGTATTCAAGACACTATATCCACAATTAGACCCCGCTCAACTATTGGTGTCTCTCCCCTAACATCATTGTAATATCCTAAACTATAGTTGAAGTATTCTCACAACTCAATATGCTCTGATTCTAATATATTCTGACTGACATAAGACTAATATATAATTATACTATATATACCAACCTTGGGATATTTCCATGACGAACCCACTCAAGAGTAAAACCATCAAATATGAATAAGTAAACAAGTACGCTTGGCTTTAGTCATATCACAAATGTTTTTGCAACTGAAGATAGTTTGCATTTCTTTTTCCTATTTAATATGGAATTCATAGGAAAATAAACCATAAATTATAACGGCATACTGATTTTTTTAAATCAGCATTTAATTACTATGTAAATTCTAGCACATGCTTGGGAAGATGTTTGCTGGGTTTGGATTATCACCTTCCAGTTGTGTTTGCTTAAATAACTCCGGCTACCCATTTTGTGCAAATCAAGCAATCACTGCAAAACATAGATGTAGATGGATAATAGGTAAAGATGTGGAGTCTCCAGTACAGAGATGTAGTAATCAAAATGTGTTGAGGGCTCCTTCAAGCAACTTTCAGTACAGAAATGAAATCAAATGAATCTTTTTAATATTCACACATGACCAGGGTAGATCAATGGAAGTCAAAAGTACATGTTACAGCGAATAGTAAGGTAATGGATAACACTCCATGATTAATGCACAGGGGAATGTATGCTATTCATTCAACCACAGTTAAGCACCATGTTCTTCATCTAATCCTGATTTCTTAAACACCCGACCAACAACAATATGCAAGAAGCTAGGTACAATTACTTCATAGGATCTCCATACTCTGATCCAAACCTGGGAGGATGTTGAACTTGGACACTGCCAGATGCACTTGCCATGGAAAAAACTAAATTTACAGTTACTGCAGCATTTCAGATGGAAAACCCTCTCAAATGAAAAAAAAACATTTTTGAAGGAATATCTGCAACAAAAAGTTGATACTATTTGTGCCTTGGCTACAAGTTGAGTTGCAAGATTCATATAGATTTAAATGAGCTAATTTCCAGTGTTATTAAGGAGGCACCCCATTGACTTAGCAACAGCCCGAACGTCCCAAACATTTCAGGGACTTGGGACTAGAGGAACATCTCCATTCTTTTAATTTTTGTGATGCTTGTACTTTTAAAGTTATTTTTACCCAAAACACATTGAATTAAAAACTCAAAAATACCCGTTAAAACATTAAACAAAATTTAAACAACTAAATTATTGAATAAAGTATATGTATGTATGTAGATGTGTGGGAATGTGCGTGCATGTGCAGGTGCGTGAGTGCATATGTACATATGTATATGTATAGCCATCCCCAAAATTTAGGTAAAAATTGGTCTCGAAACCCGTCTGTGTGTCCCTAGGCTCCCATAACTATAGTAATTTTCACACTACTATGTTTCACTAAAGCTCATGCACACACTTTTGCCTCAGTATTATAATTTATTTAAAAGTGATTAATCTTATGATTTGTATATAAATTTAAGTGCGCTAATTTCTCACAATACAATGTTTCCTAAAGCTCTTGCACACACTTTTGCCATAGTATTATAACTTATTGAAAAGTGAATAATCTTACTTTAGAATTTGTTTAACAAATATATGCATTAAAAGTAAATATTATATGCCTTGGCTAAAACATGTAAGATTTGCATACAGATTTAAATGAGGTACTTTCTCACTACTATGATTCCCTGATACACACTTTGTGAATAGTATTAAAATTTATATAGGAGTCGTCAATCTTACATTTGAATTAGTATATTAGGTAATCACTATACTAATTTCTTCTAAACATTCATCTTTCATAGAACTCAAGGATGGTTCCTTCACATGCAATGGATTAAATTGTTGGCTAGACCCATATAATCCATAGCAAGGGCCATCGGACAAAATTGTGCTCTGAAAATGGTACCAATCAGACAGCTATTCAGATATGCAGTATTCTGTGGAATGTTGTGTACAGACAATCTATGAACTCCCTACTTTGAAGCTTGACTTTTCTAAAATGGTGCCTCACAAGTCATTAATCATACGTTTCATTTCGCGCTGTCTTCTGGGATCAGGTTCCACCAGTGCTCTCTCAGTAAGCACATGCTTAATACGACACATTGATTTTCTCACCTACAAGAGCAAACAATAGGTATCAAATACAAGAGATCAGCTTATTATACAAAACCACCACCATGCATACATACTAAAATTTAATGCTGAGGGGCAGTAGTAATCCATGCTTGGAATGCAACTTCAAAATGTAGATATTTTAATTCTGATTCCAAAGCCTATTCAATAATGGTAGGCTAGCCACCGAGCAAATCAAAAAAACACAATACAAAGCTTACAAGGCTCATGCAAATTTGCCTGATGATAATCATGCCCTTTTTCATGATTGATTTGGCTTGGACTGAGTTTCAACAATGTTTCTCAAATGTGGCTCCTGTTGAACAGAAATTCTTTTCTAAGGAAATCCTTCTGTTGAGTAGAACCTTTTTCCACCCTATTTCATTTCTCGGCAATTTTTCTATTTGATTGTGAGCTTCCTCAGAAATAATAGATACAAATGTGCCAAATCTACTGTTAACCAACTTAACATAATGATAGATGCCACAGCTAAAAGAGGGTCGATATTATGGATTCATGTCAGTTATGAAGCTTAAAATATAGATGATGGTTCTAATCCAATTAATTAGGCAAATGATAGATGTTATGTATTATCAATAAACCCGAAACATTGAAGAAAATATCAATGATGGTTCTGATCCAATTATTTAGGCAATGATAGATGTTATGTATTATCGATAAACCCAAAAATTTAAGGGTTCCTAATGTGACTTCTACTATGAACAGAAATATTGCACCATGTGACAGACCTCTTCTATGAGAGCTGTGACTATATTTGATGTACTATGGCATTGATTTTGACAGCTCAATCTTGAGACCCATGAATGACAAACATGTATGAAGAAAGGGTATCAGGAAAGACAAATCATTTCTGATGCAAACTACCAAAAAAACAACTGAAATTTAAGTGGATTTAAAGACAAACCTCCATTTGTTTACGAGAACAGAGATCGAAAACTACAAGGTGGAATTGGATGTAAAGTGTGATGCTTTAATACCAAACTTTTGGTTCATGGAAATTAATACCAAAGCTTCAAACTGTTTTAAATAGCTTAAAGGTCAACACAAAGCCCACTCAAGAACCAAATCGCTTGAAAATCTCTATAACTGTGCATTGAAACCTCTTTTATTGTATTAAGCTAGCAGGTAGTTTTCACTATTTAAGCTAAACAGGACAGAAGGATCCTCCAGTTGTATTGAGTTTGAAGGCAGTCAACTGATCTGCATTGATGTAATTAAATAATAGATCCTAGAGATATTTTGCACAAAAGCAAAGATAAATTTGACAAATTTACTAATAAGGTCTAGAATCAGCACCTTACAACACAGAGACTTTTGTAAGCAAGAAGCAAAATACCAGGAACTTTTCTCAATTCAAAATGCCTCTGTATGCAACTGCAATACAAATTCTAAGTGATAATAGATGCTAATAGTCTAAAGAAACCAGACTTGAACAATAATAAATTATCACTAACCTTGGGAATTCTCTCTGGATTAGGGAAACGCATGTTCTGGGCCTGCAACATCTGCCACTGAGACATCAACATATTTTTCTCCTTCAAAAGAACATACCAGAGTTTCTGAAGATCATCCCATGACTTGAGGCGTAGCTCAGCCGCCTTCCAACCACGCCCTAGATATTGAACATAGTTGTTTCAATTTATCATAATCTTGTACAGGACAGAAAAGAAACAATTCAATAATGAACAGTAATGGTTGAAGGAAAGAACCATATTGCATGTATATTGTATACAACATACGGTGATCTTAACGTATATGCATATATATATATATATATAATATATATATATCGAAGGTAGATCTCAGAAACACACATGGCTATTCATCAAACTCAAGAATGTTTCTCCACAAGCAAGGCTCCATTATTCAACAGAACAAACTATACATTCTGGAGCATAAGGATGCAACACATCTAATGGACCTTGGTTTTGATATTTGGCAAGCAGTAGTAACTATATATGTAATGCCACAAACTCCACCAACGGATACAACTGAAAATAAAGCCGGTGAGAATATTGAAAAAGCCATGAATGCAATTTTGTGTGGATTATCAGAAATATAATTTGTCAATATATATATATATATATATATATATATATATAATAACTATTTTCCATTAGATGCAACTGCTAAACAATCAAAACAAATGTTCTTGTGAATGCAGCCTGAAAGAATATAAAAATATATCTAGGAAAAATGATACTCTAATTTAAAAGAAAAGGTAGAGGAGGTAGATAAATACAATATAAAGCCCAAAAAACTAGGAGGGCTGCAAGAAATGAAATGAAAAGATACAGACTAACCACCAACAACTACAGCTACTACAAGAGCAAATACAAGCCTGACGCAACAGTAAACCAAGTCAGAAACAGGGGCTGAGCCCCACCAACAGGCACCAAAATGCCCATTGCAAAAAACAAAGTCATGCCATGCTCAGAAAGCAAACCTTACATGTGAAAAGCCTGCCAAAGCCTGAGTGAAAAGAGACCACAAAAAATGAACAGTAACACCGTATCACTGAACAAAAGATCATTTTAAGGGGACCTATACCTAGGGGATCTATTCTTGGCTTACAATCAGTTTCCAAAGTACTGTAGCTAGACAAAATGGATCTTGATCCTTCTGGGCAGATCTTTATTCTTGACTTACAATCAGTTTCCAAAGTACTGCTGCATTGTTTAGTTTCCAGTTTGCACTTCAACAACAAGTGAAGTCCCCTGTCCAGGCTGTCATCTAGTTCAATCTCAGTTTCCATCCACTAGGGAAAAATGGCACAACGCTGAGACCCATTCTAGTCATGCAGAATGCAATCCATCCCTGCTTTACCTTCCTCAGACTTCCATAGGCAATTGGTGTATGTAAATACACAATTTTTACGATTTACTTAGGCTTCATATTTATTCCTAAGTTATTCTCATCTCCTCTCTTGCATGACTTCGCATGCCCGTCTTCCTATTTTTTATCTTTCATGCACCTCCGTGTTTTCCTATTTGTACACAATAGTCCCCTTAATCACCTAATTTTAGAATAGTTTGCTTACTGCTGCCACATCTTTGTGTTCTTTCTGCTTTATTGAATCTATGCAAGTGTGAAAATAGACTATATTATTATGGGTCAAATTTCATCTTATCAATTTTGATATAAAACAACATTCATGGTTCAGCTGTGGAATGGTTCAAGGACTTCAGCGTGTATGGAGCAGTGGTGCCAACACAGTTCTAAGATTTGATTTTTGGGAAAGCATTTTTATTTTAAAATTTGATATTTTTAATTTTACACTCTCTAGGTTTTTTTGTGAACATCAGGAAAAAAATTGTTTTCAACCCGGCCTTAGCCAGCATTTCCCCAAAAAGGCAGGACTTGCACATGGATTGACCATCCCTGTAGCCCATGCTCCTCCACAGCATCTGTTTTTCTCTAGGCAGTCTGCTCAAGGGCGCCCTTGCTGCATCCATGACTGCGTACTACCCCATGCTGGTTCTTAACTGTTCGATCCCTAAATTGCTGTTGGCATTCAAAACTCTTACATTTTCAGTGATGTTATTGGACAAAACTTTTTTGATATAAAACACCATGGTTCAGCTGTATGGAGCTTATTTTTGCTGTTTTCAACTCTAAGTCAGATTTCAAACCCATAAGAACAATTTTCTGTGCTCGCCATTGAGCACTTCTCCAGCCACATCATTAATATTTGCCCAAACTCGGTTATTCTCCATTTTCAGTGATTGTTTTTCACTACGGCTTATTCAGAGCCCATCACATAGGTTAAAAAAATCTGGAGTTGGGTCTAAACTGTTTGTTTACAGCTCTTTAGAATGATCTTGAGTCATTCCCGATTTTAAACTTCCAGACTCGGCAACTTCCTCTTACAGATATGTTTTGCTTACAGCTCTTTAGAATGTTGCTGAGTCATTCCCAATTGTAAACTTCCAGACTCAGCATCTTCCTCTTAAGGATGTGTTTGATGGTGGTGATTTTGATTTTATTTTTCAAATTGCATATGCACCCATGCAGTTAGTTTATCTTAATTATGTATACAAACTTCAAAGTGTTGAAATTCTGCTGTGTTCAAAACACCTCATAAGACCCATTATTGGAAAATTGTAATAGAATCAAATCTAAAACTGGATAACTATATGCAGTAATTGGCGGGGAGGGGGGAAGGTGCATTATTTTCACTCTCGCTATAAAGTGCCAAAATAAAATTAAGGAAAAAAAAAAAGTCTCCTTTTTTAGCTTTCATACCTTTAGTGTATGCAAAACCATGCACACTTTCTTGTGTGGATTCTCATTGACTCTTTGCACTTTGTTTGGTTGTACTTCCATTCAGCACTGTATTGTTTTTGTACACTTGCCTTTCTTTTAGTTGCAAGATGTCCAATCCAATGTTGATCGTATTGTCCCATTGTCTCCCAACAACTTCACTTGGAAGGAGGCCATGACCATGTTGCGCAGGAGAAAAGGACTACAGAAAGTGACAACCAGTGCAAAAACAAAACCACATAATGATATTGAGAAGATCAAACGATTTGATGAAGACTTGGGTGATATCAGTTTGAATGTGGCACCTGAGCTTCTTTTTCACATAACAGAGATGGAAACTCCTAGTGATGCTTGGTCTAAGTCTGATCAACTCTTTCGCAAATCAGATGCCATAAGAGGCCACCAACTTGAAAATGAATTGATGAGTCCAAGGCAAAAGTTCAAAACACCTTTGACACAATTCAAGATTTTCTCTCCAAGTTTCAATCTCTCAAGACTCAACTCAAAGATTGTCTAATAGAGAAAGATTGTCTTATGAGAACGATGAACAATTGATTCTCTCAGTCTTATCCAAGTTGGTAAATCCTTACTCTGCTTTTGTCTCAACTTTTCACTCTATTCAAGATAAATGGGGCAAAACATCTGAATGCCCTTCTTTGAAGGGTTTGTAGAACTAGTCAGAGAGCAAGACAGACTCATAAATATGGGGGCACCAAAGGAACAAAAGGCTAGTGCACTTGTGGCACAACAATCTAAGAACCGGCAAGGTAAGAAATCTTCATACAGATCAGATAGGTCCAAGAAGATCAAACCAAAGGTCAACTAGTGACAGTTCTTACTCTCTGCCACAACGGCAATCCAAAGGACAGAAACTTGTCAAGATGTGCTCCTGTGGGGGTGGACATCCAAATACTACTTATTCAATAAGATGACAACACTTGAATCCACCATACATCAAATAGGATGAAAATCACATCCATCCCCAACACCTTCAAATCAGTGACCTTTTGCGGCTCATTTCGCAGCTGCTCATCTTAGACATGTACTTACTGCCATAAACCTTGCATCTTATATGGAATATTTTTATTGGGTCTGTATAACAAACAAAAGTACACGTCAATGGTGGCCTCTGGACTCAAGGGATACTCATCATAATATGGCTTAGTCTCACTCTTTTTCTACTCTCGATCATTGCAACATGAATGCCATTTTCATTGGCAACAATTCTCACTTGGATGTTTTAAAGGTAGGAAATGTTGAGATAGACGATGGACAATTCCAACAGGTTTTCTTGTGTACCAACTCTTTCACACAACCTTAAGTCCATATGTCAGATAACTCGTTCAAGGATAGGAAAAACAATTGAATTTACCCCAATCAAGTTTTTATTAGAGAATTGAAAACCTCATGGTCAATTGTTGCCATTGGCAAGGTTGTTCAGTCATCCAGGTTGTACAGGTTTAACAACTTTGTGCGTTCATCACCTTATTAAGCCTGCATGAAACCATCTTCTGCTCTTATTTCCTTTCCAACACCTGCTTTTGTCTTCACTTGTTCTGAAGATGAAGATTGGTTTGATGAAATTGAGGAGGGATTCAATGATTTTGTTCCACAATTAAAGCACCAAGTGCCTCCTGTTTGCTACTTGATTGCACACCAGCATGGCACTACAATTCTAGCACGGGACACTAAAGAGTCAATTTGATGCAACAACTCGTGGTATAGCAATGAAGGTAGCAGATCCTATATTGTCCTTGATGGCACCTAATGCCTAAGGTGTTGACTTGTGCAACAGAAAATCTGATCAACGCAACTTTTAAACTCAATCTGTTTGCAGCAAGGCACCCACAATATCATCCATCTTGGCATTATGTCACTGATTTTTTCTCTCAGCTCTTCACTGACACCATATTTTTGCATCAACTGTCTCTTTTCAAATTGAAGAAAGAAATCTTTAAGGGTGGATAGTTACTAATTCCTCTGTTCTTCTCTAGATTCCCAAGTAAATCTTACGAGGGGATGTTGTATGTAAACACACCTTTTGCTATTTACTTGAGCTAAGATTTTATTCCTAAATTATGCACATTTTGGTTATTTTGTGATTAAATAGTTTGTAAATCAAGATAATTATCATAATTACCTTGATAGCTTATATGGATATTGATAGAATGTCTATATTGAGCGATAGGATTATTCCCAAATAGCTTATTAGATTTTTTTAATCGCCTAATCTATTGCATGCCCTTCTTCCTGATTTTTATCTTTGTATGAACCTTTAATTTATTTGTACAAAACGGTCCCCTTTAATTCTTAATGATAGGAGAATAGTTTGCTTACAATTTGTTGTCGCATCTTTATGTTATTTTTCTTTTAATGAATATGTGTGAGTGTGAAAGGTAGTTTAGTTTGGCCACATATCTTGGGTGAAACTAATGATTCCATTAAATTTCATCACAAACCTAACCTCTGTCTGATTTTTGTCTCAGGATGCAATGTTCTTTGTTGAATCTGATCTTAGGCCTTTGATTGAAGATTTCCTTTCTTATTTATCCTTAGCATATACTGGTTTTGATAGCCTCTATTTTGTTCGACTTGAGACCATGAAGAGTTATTGTTTTTGAAAATCTTTGAATTGTGCTCCTTCCAAAAGTAGCTCACAACTCTCCATTTAATGTTTTACAATATCAAGCTTCTCACTGGAGACAAACTCAAAATTGTGAAAACTTATAAAGCCAGAAGGGCATACTTATAGCAAGATTGCATTGGTTACGGGTTAGTGATAGACCCTCTATAGAGTTCTTTGTTCTCCTCATTTCTAGTCAATTTGCCAACAAGATTAAAACCATTAAAGGTGCCAATAACAGAATTATCAAACTGCCTGACATCATGCAAAATGTTGTGCATCACTACCATGGTGTTTTCTCATCTCAACTTTCTTCCCCTCAAAGAGAATATGCACTCATGAAGTGCCTCTAAGTTGTCCCCTATAAACTCTCTCAAGCTCAAAGAGTTGCCCTTGACCAACCCCTTTAATCATCTCAAAGAAGCGGTCATGCAGGTGGCCTCTAACAAATCCCCTAGGAATTGATAGATTTCCTTATGAATTCTACCAAGTCCTTTGGAATAGTGTGGGGTCTGATCTCCACAAAGTTTATTCTAAAGTTGTTTTGTCCAACTCTTTGAGAGATCTCATCAATCAAGGTAATATTAAGTTTATCCCTGAAGTTACAGACCCTGAGTGGATTTACAATTGGAGAACTATCACTCTTCTTATTGTCTCTTACAAAATCATTACCAAAGCCCTTTGCCTTTGGCTCAGACATCTTCTTCCCCTCATTGTCAAGAATGAGCAGATTGGATTCATTCAACATAGATACATTCTTGATAATGTTATTATTGTTTGGGAAGGAATGGAATGGGCATAGGTTTCTGATCAAAAGCCCTATTTGTGAAGATTGATTTTGAAAAGGCTTATGACAAGATTGAGTGGCCTTTTAAAATCGCTATACTTTAAGCCCTGGGGTTTGGAACTCACTTCGTTTATATTGTCAACATGTTATTTCAAAATGACAGAGCCTGTATTACAATCAATGGCGTTGAGCCTACCAGGTTAGGATTATTCAAACCTTATTAAGAAAGGATGTTATCTAGATGCCTCCCCAAATGTGCTTGTTGCAGAAGGTTTTATTTATCTTTTTACCAACTACTCTTCTCGAGGCTTGATTAAAGGCATCTTTCTACCCCATTTGGATCAACATCTCATTAATGGCCATTTTGCAGATGACTCTTTTCTCACTCTTTTGGAAGAAGAGAAATTTTCAAAAATGCCATGGAGTGCTTAGACATCTTTTGTCTTGTCTTAGGGTATCCAATGGAAAAAGACTCAATGTTATAGGCAATCTCTTTCCCCCAAACTTCCTTGACTAGAAGGATTTCAATGGCAATGGATTCAGCCAGTGTGTAATTAACATTTTTGGTATAACATTTGCATTCAAGGCTTCTCCATGTAAGCTTGGTAGAGAAAAAATTGCCTATTGGATCACCAAGCCTCTTTCTCTTACAGAGAATTTTCAGATATGTTCTTAAATGTTGGTTGCCACCCATGTTTATGACTCCTCATGTTGGGCTCCCTCCAAAGCTGCCTATGCTAAGTTAGAAAAGCTTCACAGGGATTTTCTTTGGGCTAACTCCAAAGGGCATAAGGGTTTCCATAGGATCATTTGGGAGATCTGTTACAAACCTAAAGAGGTAGGAGGTCTGGGACTTTTAGATTTCAAGCTCTAAGGTCATGGTCTCAGTGTCAAATGGATAATTTGAAGCCTAGAAGGCTTTGAATCTTGAAATAAATTCTTCACCATTATATCATTTAAGGAACTTAAATGGGCAAAAGAGCTTGGAGTGGTTTGGGGTTTCAAAGTCTCCTCCTTTCATTGGTGCTTGTGAAGATAATTCGTACTTTTGTTGTTAAAATCATTTGGAATGCATGGGAGCTTCTCAAACCTAACCATATCTAAGTTGGGGATGGTTTCAAAATTGGGCTTTCTTTTAACTCTTTCTCTTTGGTGGTCTCTCATTCTTAACTTCCACAATGTCCCATTTTTGTGACCCCATGGAATAAAGCCCTTCGGATTTTCAAAAAGGGAATCAAAGTGATTGATGATATCGTTTGCAAGGATTCTAGCAATTGGATCCCATGGGATATTCTTAAAGCTACATTTCAACTTAAGAATAAAGATGCAATCTATTTTTGAAATTCAAACCTCTATACCTAATGACTTCCTACACAAAATAGGTGTATCTTCTCAAGTTACCTAGTGGAGAGACGAGCATTGGTCCTCTGCTTACTCCCTTCTTCCAATATAAACCTCAAATCAATTATCAACTTTTTGCCCTCGGCATGTGATGAGAGATTCTCTCCATCTTTGTCACCTTTGGAAGCTCGCTTGAGCCTTAAAATCTCATTTTCTTTGGTGTATTATTTTACCAAGACCGCCTAATTGGGGATAGGCTTAAGCACATGGGACTCGCATGGAAATGAATTCATACCCTTTTCCAAGCCTTCACTCTAGAATTCTTTACTTGGAAAATGGTCGTTCTTGGGGACCCGGTCACGCTTATTGCAAAATACAATGATTATTGGCAAAAATTTCGTGTTGATATTCTTTTTCATATTTGGAAAGATAAAAATTGTGTTATTTTTAATAATATCGTTATGGAAAATTATTTCTCTAACTAATAAACTTACTTTGATCTACAATGTATTGCTTCAATACAAATCCAAGCAAAAAAATTCACTTGAAGTGGAGCATTGCAAACCTTGCTTTCTCAGTGGGGAATGCTCCTTGTGCCGTCGTCAGGTGCCTCCAGACTCTCCTAACCACCACTCTCCTTCTTTGGGCCATGGCCAAGGTTTCCACATGTGTCACTCTAAAGCACACGGAGATTTCTCTCCCCGCCAGTGTTGGCCCCTACCCAAATCTCGATCCCCTTCACGTGTCTCCGATGGTTGGGTCTTTGAGGTGGCAAGACCTTGGTTGAGATGCACTCCCTAGGGAAAATTCTCTCGATTGGCCCTTTCCATTTCTCCTACTCGCTCAAATGAAGAAGCTAAAGAAAATAATGATGACATATTTTCATAACAAATATCTAATGGTAGGTAGGCAACTTATAAGTAAAACCATGCAATTGATAACATATATATTCTAGTGAATTTAACAAATTTAATATATTGCATATCAAAAATTGACTATTTTCTTATATCGAATGAGTATGGATAGTAAAAAGTTATGTGACTAAATATTTATCTACGATAAATGTGAGCTACATTAAATATGGTTAGACTTGAGACCATAAAGAGTACTTGTTCTTTAAAATCTTTGAGTTATGCTCCTTCCAAAAGAGTCGAAGAATAATAGTGGAAGCAACTTATGGGAAAATTTCAAGGGCAAATTCGCTAAAGGCAAGCCAATACTTATTCCACCTTTCATTAAAACCAACTCCAAATATTGCTAACAAAGTCACAGTACAAAGGAATATGGTTAGCATTCTCCTCATTAGCATTGCATAACACACAAACTGGAGGACCTTGAAACCCCGCAATTGTTCCAAATGTCCTTTCCCAGCCAGTCCTCGTCAACATTTTCCCGCTAAAAGTAAAAAAGTAGCCTTGCTTCACATTATATTTGCATCTGAAAGTTAAAAAGTAACATGCTTCACATTATATTTGCTTGTTTTACTTTCATCACTTCATAGAACATTCCTCCATCATCATATGGGATTGGGGTTTTAGAAAGATGTTTTTAAGGCTGTTCTTTGGGTCTTGATGAATGCGAAGGGGTCTAGATTGCACAACAACAAGAGTCTCTATTTGTTGAGAGATAACGGCAGATTTATGAGCCCCACATGTAGTTGTAATATCTCTAGCTTCCTAAGCATAGGATGCTTGTGCTTGCAACTCAGATTCCAAATATGGGAGCCAGGCTAGAAGTTGTTGGTAATAAGGTATCTCTCAAGGTTCACGGAATCCACATATTTAAAACCAACCGTCCTACTCCAAGGTTGATCAAAGTCTTCAAAGACCATCCATGCAACATTTGGCACCAAGGGCCTTCTTGTGAGTTTTGAGATCCTTTGGGAAGACAAACTGTGCTACATTTCAAACAGTGATATTTTCTTGTCTTCAACAACACCTTAAGTTTTTCATGATTTTGTTTACCTTGGTTAAGAAGCTTTTGCAGGCCCTCACAACATAGAACATGTAACGCTTGAAGAATAGATTTGTGGAACACAACCCTACATACCAGGCTAAGCCATTTGCTTTTCCGAGACAACAGTCTTGAGTTGAATTTTTAACTAGATCATTCCAAGAGAGGGGCACCTAGGTACTTATCAGGTAAAGAAAGATCCAATCTTGAAGCACAAATAACTTAGCAGCTCTCTTTGGCATTCCGTTAACAAGTTGCACATAAGCATCAGCACACTTCTTGAGTAAAATTTTGAATTTGGGTGCTTCCTCCAGTTCAACAGCTCTGAAGACAACGGTGTCATCCACAAACTATCTAAGAAGAAGATTGAAAATCCCAACAGTTGATTGGCCAGCTTCCTTTCACATCTTTAGCTGGTGTTGGAGAAAAATATATCTGATTTTTGGCATCATCAAATTGCTTAGAAGCAGCAGCATAATTTTCAGGTAAGATTTGAATTTGCAAATTCCTTTAGTCCAACAGCTCTGAAAACAGCAGTATTGTCTTTTTTTGAAGAAGATTGGAAGCCCAAATTGGGCTTGTCATGAAAAAGAAGTTGCCCAGAAGCAGCAGTATACTTGTTGCATAAAGATTTGAATCTGTGCACAGCTTCAGCCTTCTAGTTCAACAGCTCTGAAGACAACAGTGTTGTCTACAAATTATATGTGTGTTGATGGCTTCTTTTCCAGGGGTGATCTTGAGGCCCTTCAAGAGATTTGAATCCCTAGCTTTTGCACAAGCCCTGCACTGTTGTTGGCTTTCAGCCACGTCATCTCAAACTTAACGGTAGTGAAATGGAGCCTGATCGACTTGAATCGCCAGACAGAGAAGTGATCAGAGCCTGATATGGTGAGAACGTGATTGTTAACTACCCAGTCATCTTCCCATCAGAACTCAACCATGTAATAGAGTCCCAACCTTCAGTATGTCCACATGTGTGCCACATTTGGAGTCTAAATCTACGAAGTTATTGCCTTCTGGAAAAAGCTTGATATCCTACTTGGATTTTGTGCTTCTTTGTTAGTTCCTCCTTCTTCTCAAAGCTTTTTCAGGTAATGTTTTTCACTGCCACCTACAACTTTCTGTTGTTGGAGGTTCTGCATCTCAGTAGTCTCTTCTTAAACAACCTATCCCCCTTGTTGAGTAAGAGATAGTCTTACTCGACAAAGGCTTGGAAAGGTCCAGATAGACATGCATTATGGTGTAGGTAGAGAACTTGTTCTCCATTTCTTCTATTAGATAAACGAAATCTCCAATCAAGTTTCCCACCCTTTTACACATTTCAGGATTCCGGAACCTCAGTGGGTAAGTTATAGAACTTGAACCGCACTTCTAATTTCTTTTATGGATTCTAAACTTCAAATGGAAGATGCCACACATGCTTGGGGCTAGTGAGTTGCAGAGTCTGATCATGTAAATTGATTTAATAGATCATATGACATAAACTTGAAATCATTCAGAACTCATGGATATTCATGAAAATGATTGTGAAATCTTTAGATCTTTCCTCAAGACTTTCTTTCCACTGCATAAGGTCCTGAATTGAGTATCTCAGCATAAGTTTCTTTGCTAACTGTTTTAATTCTATATGCAGTAAGCAGATTAGCAAAGACACACATATTGAATAGCTCCAGTTGCTTCAAATCGAGGAGAATACAGTGCTGCTACATTTATCCATAAAGTCGGTCTTTTCCTTCTGACAAGCATTTCATTAAAAGACTTATTCATATTAATGGAAAAGCCAGTTAATTCAGAAAATGCAGTTAAAATAGATGGTCTAGCTAAGACCACAAAAGACTTTTATGTGGTTCAATGTAAAACCAAAGACAGTGATATAGTTCTTCTCTCTTTGATTTGTTTATGTTATGTCCAATTGCTAAGGTATAAGGGTGGTTGTGGAATTTTAGATCTTTCTTTTAGACTTTCTTTCCACAGCATAAGGTCCTGAATGGAGTATCTCGGCATAAGTTTCTATGTTCACTGCTTTAATTCTATATGCAGAAAGTAGATTAGCAAAGACAGACATATTGAATAGCTCCAATCACTAGCTTCAAATCTAGGAGAATACAGTGCTGCTACATTTATCCATAAGGCATGTCTTTGCCTTCTGATAAGCATTTCAATAGATGACTTGTTCTTATTAATGGAAAAGCCAGTTAATTCAGAAACTGCATTTAAAATAGATAGTGTACCTAAGATCACAAAAGATTTTTCATGCGGTTTGATGTAAATGGTAAAAGCAAAGCTAGTGATATAGTTCTTCTCTCTTTGGTTTGTAATGCCCAATTGCTAAGGTATAAGGGAGCTTAGAAGAAGAATTGGATGTATGTGCAATCCGATGACCAAAGGATTATATATTTCAGAATGTCTTGCTTCAGCAAAGACGGCATCTTTGAGGATTAAAGCCTGCTAAAATATAAGGGAGCTTAGAAGAAAAATTACAACATATATCCAATGAGCTGACTCAACGATGATATGTTTCAGAAAAATGAGTATATTTGAGGATTAAAGCCTGTTGCGACAGACAGAGTGCTATTTAGAATTAGCACAATCAAGAAAATAGGCATAAGAAGACAAACAAATCTGCTGTTTTGGGCTTATTTAACCTGAATTTATTACTTTGGTGTTGACATATGGTCAACCCATGGATCTACAACTGTTCTCTATTGTCTTTTTGGGTTAGAGGTCCCAAGGCCAACTCCTGTTAGTCTATTTAAAAAATGAACCTAATGATCCTCTTTCATTGGTTTCATGATACATGAAAAATTTTACCCAGTGATCCTCTTCCATTGGATTTATGAAACGCACTATTGTACCTAATGATCTTTTTACTTGGTTTATTTGATCTAATTTATTGTCTTACAATCCTAATTGGTTCAGAACTTGTCAAATTAAGGAAGAGACAAAATCAAAATCAGGCAGGGTTCCAAATTAGTTGATCATCGGAGTCGCGAAAATCAAGGGGTTTACATGGATATTTCACCAACAAAGGATCTGCAACAGAAATGGTTAGAACTTAAAATTTCCATACAAAGCATTGGGAATAGAAATGATGTTTTCATCTAAGAAAAACTGTGCCAAGCCCAAAACAAACAATTCCAATATCTCCATCCGCTAGTTATGACAATTAAAGTAGACAAAGGGGATACCTCCTCAAGCTGGCTCAATAATATCATCTAAACTATCTGGTAAAGGCACAGTCATTTCTCCTATGCCTTGGAGGCACAGTTGGATTACCTATAAATCAATATTTTCTTCCACGTCTTGCTCATAACTTCCCAAGTTCTTTCTTAATTTTTTAAGCATTAGATGCTCAAATTGTGACACTACCAGAAGCAATCAGAGAAAAAGAAAACTTGCCTAGAAATAAAATCTCTTCTACCAAGTTTCAAACTAAAAATAAAAACACGGATAATAATCACCATAGACGTTGGGCTTTTCATCATCCAAGCTTCTATCTGCCTCAAAAAATTCTTCAAGTGGATTACGGGCAATTTTAGTAGAGAAGGCTGCTGCAGTTGCTTCAGAATTGACTGCAGCAAAAAGTGGTCTTCTAAACAAACTTAACAAGAACATCGGAATTGCTTCAGAGTGCAGATGGGCCAAAAATATCTGCAAAAACAATCCAAGAAATACATGAATAATTTAATTCATTAGCTGAAATAAATGTCTTAAAATCTTCTCAAAACTTTAACTCTGCCTGATCGCTCTTCTTTGTGCATAGTACAATCATTTCACAGTCTGGTTCTCAAAAACAGACTAAGAACCAATCTATTTCTTACAATATGAATATTACTACTACCAAGGGTCATTTGACTTGATTTTTAGTGACTGATGCAATAAATTTCCTTATTCAGTGTATGTTAGGCAGCTTGAGATGTAAACTTCCACTTTAATCACTATAAATAGTGGGAAGCAATATCCTATGTACTTTTCTATATATTAAAAAAAAAGACTGTTAGTTAAAAGCTTTGTAGAAATAATCCTAGCAATTGCACCGTGAGGCGCAATGGACACGCTGAAGGAGGAACAAATGGAAACTTTGAAAATATATATATAAGAAATGTAGAAATGAATTCAGAAAGTCCAGATCACAAGAATTCACAAATGAATATGTAAAACCTAGAAGATACGAATACCATAATGTAGAAACATCAAAAATTCCCATTAACTAACCAGAAAACTTCAACAAACAGAAGTATCTGTATAACTAAACAACATGACATCCAAATTCAGAAAAAATGTTTACAGTGCAGTATTTCAAACCTAAAAAAATACTAATAACCATGCCATTTACAATCCAGCCGTCAAAGGTCCATGAAAATGTGGTCTAGCAATTGACACAAGTCATTACCATACAAGTGACCAAAGTTCAAACCTCGGCAGGTATGCAATGCGTGTGTGGGCACTGTCCACGAATGTCTTTCCTTCAAATCATTTTGACCAAAGAAGTTTTACCGCAAACAAGGCCTGGTAGCCATGCTAGCACTAGTCTCAAAAAACTTGTGTCAAATCTATGCCTTAACCAAAAAACAAAAACAAAAAATTGAACTCTGGAAATATAGAGAGATTTTTAAAAGTGGTTCTGAAGTTGCTTATATAGATATTTATCTCTTCAAAGCCAACTCTACGAGCTAAGATGTACACTTAAAAACCACAAATGATATCAAACCCTTGAATCACAAGCACTGTGCAACAGCACCACAAAGAGATCGCATAAAATGATTTCTTTCTAGCACAGAAATAAATTAACAAGAACATCAGAGACAATAAAGGGTTATCCAACTTGTCTACAGACGTCCCTACTAAACCCTAGGAAAAAACAAAATAAATGACTCGCCTGCAAAGCAGTTGAAAGAAATCGGGGAAGCTTCAAAGCTGTCAAACAATCGGACTAGGTATCCAGTAAAAAATTGAAGATCTGCGGAATCAAATCCTCGCCGAATCCCTCAACGATTGTATACTGCCATTATCGCTCCCGAAATGCTTATAATGTAGCTCTCGTTAATATTATTTTCTCGCCGGAACTAGAGTTCGAATATTTAAAGCTTAATGGTGTTCACCCGTTCCTCACTGTGGAATGCGTTGAGGTGTAGATTTAGTATAGATGGCAGACGTTGTGTGTGTTAGGTTAGTGCAGATTTAATAACAATGTAACCGGACCGATATTCAGTTATAACATTAGTAACCTAGGAAGTCCACACATTTAGCAACAAACATATTGAACTCAGCTTACTTATAGAAACTGACCAATATTAAGTTACATCTACACTAGCAATTGCACGTGACATGTGAACGCCAAAGGGCTGCGGAGGAGGACGTTGATTTTGACGGACCAAAACATAAAAGGAGGAAGAGGGGTGCAAAAGAGGGGGTTAGAGGGAGGAGAAGCAATTGGGAGAGGATAATACTACGTGGAACCATTTTGAGGAAGAAAATCTTTTTATGAGGAGGAGCATATGTAACACATGCGTATTTTGTCAAATGTTCGATGAAGAAAGGGGATGCGGGGTATGGTGTATTGGGTATTGTGGCAAGGTGTTGTCACAAAATACTTGAAAGCAAACTTACATTTTTGGTTCAATGTTGAAGTCAACATATGTTAAGAAATGCATTTCTTTGCATTGAGGGTTCAATATGTTGTCGATTTAAAGCTCATATATGATTATGGTTTCTCTTAAGATTTTAAGAATGTGAATAAGGGCTATGTAGCGTTTCTCAATCGATAACAAACCTTTCTCTTGGACAACATTATAAATTCAACATGCAACACACCAAAATTTTTCACTTCTTGCTCATATTTTTGCTTGTAGTTTCTATTCTTTAAGGGAGGATTGTGGGAAGAGTAAATATTTGATAAGCTACGCCCAACTCCAAGCTCATACGCATAGCCTTCTATATCATAATTTTCTAAACAGTTTCTTCCCTTTTTTTTTCCTTTTTAGAGTGTCTTAAGAAGTTGTCCATGGTTCGACAGGAGGAGGAGTTTCACCAATTTTTGTTATCTAATAGTGAACTATCGATCCAGATTGGTGGTCATCAACCAAGCCATCATTTTATTCGCCCATAGAGGACAAAGGCTCAACGACCAAATGTTAGATTGCTACATGGATGAAGAGGATTTATTTTATCAACGTACATGTACAACTAATAACCAAGTCCACTTCTTTTACTATGCATGTCAGAGAGAGATCGGGCTTTCTAACCGAGACAACACCTTTCGATGTAAAAAACAAATATTTATATAATGTTTTTTTTGTTTTTTTATTGTTTAAATATATATTTTTGATTAAAGGGTAAACATTTTAATTTTTGGGATAAATATTACATAATTTATATTGAATAAGAATTATTGACATTTTTAGATTTAGTATTAAGAATTGGGAGTATTTATTATATCAAATTTATTTTTATTTGGGACATTAATCTTACTCTCATCCCTTTTTGATATGGAGAAACTTTTACATAAATTATTTCTCTTTGATTTGGACAAGGATGTGGGCGATGACAAATTTGATACGTACGTGGATGTTGATAAGGATGAGGATGTGGACGACGAGGATTAATAATTGTTGTCAGAGGCCCTCGAGCTTTCTAGCAGTAAACACACCTTTCGTCGTAATTAAAATTAAATAAACGAACTATGTTGTGGGGAATCAGTTAGCTCTAGATTTTCATAAAAGTTCATATTTAATTTGAAAGTAAGAGTAGCTGCTCGAAATTGTGATTTCAAAAACCACAATACAAAAACCGGTTAAATGCAATGATCCCTTCCTTCCTCCCTTTTCTATGTTTTAATCCAAAAATACAAATCTAAATAAGTACCCAAAACAACAATCTATATGAATGAATTTTGGCGGCGGCAAAAGCATGGACTTCAACTAAGAGCGCCAATTCCTCCGAAGAAACCATCCATACCTATGTTTCTAACATCAAGTTTCCAAAATAATGGCGACGAGGACTAAATCATAGTTGACAACGTCCAACGAGGTTTCATCGTGGATAATGCCAAGATGAATTTTTGTTGTAGATGAAGTCCATTCCCTTCTTTATATTAATGAGTTTTTTTGCATGTGTGTTAAATTTCCTTTATATTATGAGGGATTCCTGGTTTCCTTAGGATCCTTCCCATCAAGGATTTGAGTAGTAGGTTGAAGAAGGGGTGAAGATAGAGTTATGGTCCCTACACATCATATTGTGAAATCCCCGGCCACCTCGGTCGACATGTCTAGAAGCAAGCTCGAATTCTCCTCGACTTTGACTAGTTGAATATGAAGGTATAATTTGGAGGATGATTTTGTAGCATCAAAGAGATTCATTTGCAAATGGGACACAAACGCCACACGAAGCATGCTCTTCCAGAGCAGCCATGAAGAAGCTCGAATGTACATGGACACAATCAATAGGCTCCATCGACTCAGGATCCATTAAAATTAAATTTTAAACGAACTACGTTGTGGGGAATCATGGTCTCTTTCTGGTTTTCATAAAAGTTCATATTTAATTTAAAATGTAAAAGTAGTTGCTCGAAATCGTGATTTCAAAAACCACAATACAAAAAAATGGTTAAATGATAATCTCTTCCTTCCTCCCTTTCTATGTTTTAATCTAAAAATATAAATCTAAATAAGTACCTAAAACAATGATCTATGTACTGACAAAAAGATGAATTTATGAGGTGGAAAAAAGCATGGACTTCAGCTAAGAGCGCCAATTCCCTCAAAGAAACCATCCATACATGTGCGTCTTACGTCAAATTTCCAAAAGAATGGTGATGAGGAGGACAAAATCAGATATGGTACCTAAAGGCAAACCCCTTCCGTCGGATCAAATTTAAATATTAATATGTCGATGATGTACTTATGTCAATCTTCGTTGTCCACGTCCTTGTCCACTTTTAGAGGGGGAGGCCTCAACCCAACTGTGAATGCCTTCGACGTAATTATAATTTATACATATAAATAATGCTAAGTTTGTCAACATTTGTGAATTCTTTTAAGATGTTTAAATAGATACAATTTCCAAGTCCATCGGCATCGATCTTCCAAAACAAGCAGGACAAAGTTTAATTTGTCCTTGGCACTGTGCATTGCGCATTCTGAAGTGAACACCCTTGTTCCGCTCCCCAATTTTACAAATATACAAATATGCCTTTCTTTGATTAAGTCATGTAGGGAAGTAATTTGTTAAGTCTGCATGGGAAAATTCATCAGATTTACAAAATATATCTTGAATTTGTTTGTCTCCATTAGAAATCAAGAAAGAAGATGAGAAGGTAGGCGACGATTTGCCCTTCCGCTTCTGGAGAAAACGTTGAAGAGATAACTTCTTTGTTATTGGATGTTCTGCACCACAAATTCATTTCGTTGTCATTTCCACCGTCAAATCAAATTAAAATATTAATATGTCGATGATGTAAGGATGTCAATCTTCATCGTCCACATCTTGTCCACTGTCAGAGGGGGGAGGCCTCAACCCAACTATGAACACCTTCGGCGTAAACATATATGATGTTTGAAATAAGTGCTTGGCCTCTTCTAATAGTTAAAGGTACTCTTTAATTCTTACAATGTCTGTAATATAATGAAAAAGTGTTTCAAGGACAGGGCGAGAACCTTAAAGGTGGGGAAAGATATGGTATTTTCATGGTTGAAACCTTTGAAATTATGTTTGGACAACTTAATCTCTAGTGGATAGGAAACATCACCCTCATCAAGTATTACCCAAATAAATTCCGCCTCTCCTCCACCACTGGTCACAGGATGTTCTGTTTCATAGAGGAGTTGTGTAAAAGGCACATGGTTTTTCTCAACCCAATTAATTGGGTTGTTACGGAAGGCACACAACATTTTCACTACTGAGAGTGCTCATCTAACTCAAATAAAATCTCTACTTGTCATTCTTTTCCATGTTATCGACCTCATATTTCTTGTAATGCAAACAACAAATAGGCGAGCAACACCTCCATCATCCTTTGAAGTACGTACAATTTTTCCCACATGACCAGAAGTAGTAATATTGTAGGAAGCCACTGCACATTGTTTCTGCTTGTCGCATCGAAGACAATACACAATTTGGTTGCGCACTATTTTATATGGCAACCAAACTTCCCTAATTAACACCTCTTCAAATTCGATCCTACAATTTTCCATGACATGTCAGCAGAGATGTATATTAAAAGATTCTTGGGCGCACTTAAATAGCCAAAAATTATGACGCGATAATTTCGATGATCTGTTGAATCCACAACTAAATTCCCGACGATGACAGATCTCGTTACGGATCCCTTCATGTAAACTAATAGCCATTTATCTGCTACCATTATATCAGGAAGATGGCGAGATTTCATTGTTAATGGATTCACAACTTGAAGCTTTCTGTCATTCTTGAAGTTATAAAGCAACAAGCCCCCTCCTGCAGCTATGATACACCATGATTAGGATGAATATGATATTATCTTCCTCTTTAGCCATCTGTTCATGTTGAAAATGTCGCAACATCACCATGGCTACAGTGATCCATAACCAACTACTTGCTCGTTGTTCTATTTTTGCTACAGTTTGCGAAAGAGATGAGATGAACCAACCATGGTGCACCATAAATGACACATGCTCTCAAAACTTAACGTCATTATACCATCGGATCAAATTACAAAATTAACATGTCGACGATGTAAGGATGTCAATATTCACCATCCACGTCTTGTCCGTTGTCGAGGGGGAGGCCTCAATCCAACTTGTGAATACCTTTAGCGTAATAAAGTAACCCATTGGATACACAATACAAAATGAATAATGTAAAAAATTCGCCTCCCGGTGGTTTCTAGAAAGTCCACAATCCCTAGAGTCCCAAATTTCACCACAACGTCAAGATTTTATTATATTTTGATTGACTTGTTATGATTGAAATTTAATATAGAAAATAAAAACTAGGCGGTCACAATATTCCATCACAATTCCCAACTTTTACTCCTATTCTCTGTTCAAGTAAAAAAAATTGAATAGAGCTTTTTGTCCGCTCAGAAATGGTTGATCCTTGCATCTCTGGAATGATTGGTTACGCCATTTAGTTGGCAGGAAACCAGATTATTTCCCACATCAACGTTGTTGTCCGCTGCAGGAAAGAATTGCATGCCCTTAGACATCTCCTCGTGAGAATTCTCTCCATCAACAAGGAAATGCAAGAATACAGAAAGGATTTGAACTCTTGGAAAGATCCATGTCTTCTCACCGTCCTTTTCCCTCTACAGTGAATATTTGGTTGACCAAATTGAATGATATTCTCCACAAACTGTCTGGTGTTGGAAAAGCATACTTACACGATAGCTGGAGTAGGAGCAATAAAATGGACAGACTTCAGACTGGAGGGAGTCGTTGTAAGCTCCTCTATACTTATCCGTGAAATCAAACACCTGGAAAACCAAGAAACTTCTTATTCAGCAGAATGAAAGAAATAACAAGAGTGTGATGATTGAAAGTAATGGCGAGTGTACCCGCATTGCAGTGTGAAGGAGAAGCTGAGAATAGGAATTATCCATTGGTTTGAAGACAAGGGAGGCAGCTGCGAGGGCCGCAGCAGTTTCAGCAGCAACATCAGAGCCAGGGTGTGCACTGTCTATTTTGTACACATTGCGCGGTGTGTCCATGTCCTCCGCTCTTTCCTAGCTCCTTTGATCCATGTTTAGCTCAACGCTGCATCGTACCATCTTCCCTTAACCAACCATGGTGCGCCATCAATGATTCATGCTATGACAGTTTGGACGCCATTATACTCTTGATCAAATTAAAATATTAATATGTTGACCATGTAAGGATGTCAATCTTCACGGTCCACATCTTTTCGCATTATTTTTTTGAAATAATTATGCCGAAGACGTTTTCTCTGGTAGAAACGCGAGGGGCTTCTGACGTATCATACTGTGCTCGTCCATCCTAACCGTCTGCTTCACTTTCCGTATCGTCGACCAAATTAATCTCGGTCGTCCACGTTTATGTTATGCGTTTGGCTTCGGTGGAGAGGTCTTAGACCTGTGGGAAGACATAAGGGTGGCGACCGGGGGAGTCAATATTACTACGTATAAATAAATACGCTGGCAAATGCGTCAGACTCAATATACGTTGGTAAATGCACGTAAGAAATGCGTAACAAGTGTATCATTTCATTGAAGTCACTCACCGTGAGTACGTACAAGTGCCACCGTATAACAATTTTTTAAAGTATTCGTCAACATTTTTGTTAATAAAATTGTGTGAATATAGAACATCTCCTAGGATAAATTTGATTATTTAAATATGTTTATAATAATTTTTGAAATTCATGCAAAACATTTTTTCTTCATAAACATCCGCTTGTATTTACTTTTTCCAAATTTGTATTTTACTATTTATATATGTATTTTAGGATATTTTTATATTTTAAAATTTTGTTCGTTCAAAATATTATGGTTGTTTATATTTATACTTTTAAATTATTTTTAGTTGTTTTATTTTCTTATTGAGAAGTGCACTTAACTCCATACTAGATTACAATTACGAGCAAGCATACAATTAAGTTAGGGGCATCCATTCCGTCAAACTCACTCAAGGAACAAACCTAGCCTTAACACGTCGTTAAAGTTACTCATGGCACAATCTTAATCTCAACCGTTTCGACTACGTGTGTCGGGTATTTCCAGGCCTTGCACTAAAAACATGATCCCTGGTGGGATTATTCCAAGCCAATCAACTTCATCAATAGATGAAGGGCCCTCCATATAATTAATATAAAAAGAAAATTACAAAAAAATCATAAATAGTATAATAACATTCATTCCATTATTTTCAATCATGAGGAACAATTAATCTAAGTGTCATAAGTAATGGAGTTCATCTCAATTCTACATCCACTTTATTATTTGCAATCACATTCATTCTATTATTTTTAAATGTGGAGTATACCTATCTTATCACATATAAGAATTGATCTTATAATTTCTCAAAATAAAAAAATCGTAAATTTAAATGTTATACATATAAAATATGTACACAAAAATTGTTTAATAAGTTTTTCCATGCATTTTTTTACCTGTCATCTCAAGTTTCTTCTCATTTATTTCTATGCATTTATAGTTGTCATTTTTTCTTTTTCCTTTAAATGTTTTGGAGTGTCCTTTTCTCATAAATGTCATCCCATATTTATGTTGAAGTTGTTCTCATTGTGGGAAAGGCCCGAGCACCAACTAATAGGAGCCAGACATGCAACGACAAAGATCATGTATGGTGATGATTAACGTACATGGTCGACTAACAAATTAATCACAGTGGTTCATTTTACTACCCGCCCACTCTGCTTGACGTCTCCAATTATCAAATTCAACAACTACAACAACTTGACTTGGGATGATGCGTCCACTCCATGTGTCCCTTTCTCAAAAATACAACAGAACACAAAGAATATAATTTCCCTTACATTGAAATGTGCTCTAACTACCTTTAAATCACAAGGATGCCATTGTTGACAATAATATGCTCCACCCCTTTTCTCCAATTTAAATGATTGTCAAAAATAGTGTGGGGTTTGATGCGTTCTGTTAAGTAACGATTCCACATAGGTTTCCCCCAAAAAAAATTCCATCCTTGAAATTATCCTCCCTCAATCCCCTTCTTTGTTTCCCCTCTTCCTTGTGTAGTGTTTTTCTCCCTCAATTTTCACTTTTTTGCCCCTCTTTGGTATTCACATCGCACCATATTTTTGTATCTAATTTATGGTTTCTATCTTTTGATGACTAACCCTTGTCTAACAACTGGTTTTGGCTGAAAAAATTGCATTCTAATGACCTCGCACATTACTATTTAACTGAGAAAGCATCATCCAATCACAATCACTAAAAAATTATATATTGAAATGCTTTCTTACTTTTACAAATATGTATAGCTTCACAAACATAATTTTTTTATAAACATGGTCTTTTTTAATCCAATAAGGAGCTTACACATATTTCTTGGCCTTTGTTACCGAGGACTGAAGAGAAACCGTCTGTCAAATTCCTCCCAGGTATGATCCCGAGTCATGTTTTTGTATCATTGATGCTAGCATATTTTTATGACCATTGCCACTAGAAATATTGTTGACTGCTAGCTATATAAAATAAAATTCATCTTCGTAAGAATGATTTCACCCATGGAATATGTATCAAACATGTACATATTTAATTCCATTCATGTATTTTCCTTATCTAACAATTTGAAGCCCTCCCATTTGTGATCCTTGACACTGGTGCTTGTTGATGGTTGACACCACTGGGAGTATTGATGGCCAAAGATGATGCCACCGATTCTAGAAATTTCAGCCATGCAATTTTGATTTCTAACCAACTCTATTACCTATACAGTTGCATTATGGAGGGGGCTAATAACCTCCCAATACCATGTTTTAACATTCACCTGTCAACTGGGGGAAAATTGTAATTTTGTTTGGAGATGTTTGTTTGCACATTTCTTGCTTCCTACATTTACTCAACCTTATAATTGAAAGGGGGAACCAAGGAACAAACATTGTGGTTGGCTTTTGAATGAGTAACCTTTTGAATATCCCACATTTACAATTTTGACTCTTTAATCACAACTTGCACTCACATGAATGATACAAGCAACATGGAGATAATAATGTCAAGCACAACTAACAATAATCATTTTGGTAAGAACTATTCCAAACATGAAGTAGGTGTGAGACATGTGGGTATTTAATTACCACCTTATTTATAACTTTTCATTCATGTCTTTGTCTTCTCTAAAAAATTAAACACCATCCAGTGACAATCCTTGACTCTAATGCCTGTTTATAAATGACATCAATAGGACTATTGATTTTTTCCCATTCTCTTCAATCACATTTCAAGTACTTTCCTTTAAACAATCACCCCAAATAGTTACTCCTCCCTAACATTACCACACACTACGCCATGACACACCATACTAATTTTTACTTCTATTCCACTCTCTTCCTCCATATAATTGTCAAATCTAACACCTTTACTAGCACAACTACGCTTCTTCTTTTCCTTCCCTTTTCTACAAATATTTCTTCCATCACATCCCTTCAGCGTTCACATCGCACTTGCTCGTGTGCGATGGCTAATTTCTATGGATTCTCATTTATGAAATCTCTCGATGCACATGTATTCAATCCACTTATATATATTCATGTTTTCGCATTTAACTTTTAGACCCCACTTCAAGTAGAAATTTGATCTTAATCCTTAAGGTAGGGTCTAATGTTAAACTTTTATTCATGTTGGTATATAAAAGTGGATTGAATACACTTTATTCATATGGACATTTTGGAAATTAGTTAATATGCCCTTACCATCCCATGTGTCCTAATTATACATAGAAGTTGATTGATCAAAGTTGCATTCGGATGGATTTTGAAAAATTGATATATTCTCAGGGTGTCTAATATGTCCTTAATGTTAATAAGGGTTTGTTTTAAGTTTTATGACTTAGGTTTGGTGTTTAACGTTTCTCTTTAAGGATTTAGTGTTTAAGAAAGGCATGCTTTAGTCATTCAAATAGTCTATGATATTGGAAGTTCAAGAGACTGTTATTAGTTACTTGTAATTTTATTTTATTTTTTCTACATTTTTAACCTATTTATATAATGTAAAACAAAAACAATAAAAAAAATTCTAAAAAAACTTATATATAAAAAAGGAAAAAGACTTTGAGTAAAAGAGAACTCTAAATGTACAAAGAAGAAAACAAAAAGAGTAGTTGTAATAAAAAAATTAAAAAGCATTTCATTATAGCAATTTTGAAAGTGTTGAGGAAAGGATTGGAACCCAACGCACGCTTGCACCTAATCTGCGAATTGTTTATTTATAGGTAAAGGAGTGTGCTTTAGAGTTCTTGTTTAAACCCAAACCATAAATTGTAACAATTATTTAAATAATATTTATTTGGTTCATAAATAAATCAAATACCCTTGCACATTAAAATTAGTTTATAAGGTACCCCTTTTATCCTATATTTTTATCCAACCATTATATATAAATATATATGCATTAGGAATGTTTAACATTATTTTTCAAGCATTAATTAATTTTATATGATGTAATGTGATCCTCACCTCTATGGAGTGAATGGGTTATCTACATAAGGTACCATAGTCGTAATTTTATCTTTCAATCTTGACAATAGACCCACACATTGTGGACCAAAACGTTGATTTTCTAAATCCTCAAGCAAATCCTTCTGAAAAAAGCCTTGTTTTAAATATCTTAGATTGGAAACTCAAAGTGTTTAGCATGTAGCTTGTGTAACTTACGCCCTTAAGAGATGGCTAAAATAATAAAGTGGGTCAACTCCTTCCTTACTTTCCCAAATTCAAATCTTAATGGGCACCTACATATAAAAAGTGGTAATGTGTTAACCCCCAACATGGGATTCATGGTTGACTTGTGTCAACCCCTTGTTGTCATAGAGGGGTCGTGCTGGTGGATTTCTCGGTATATAACATAATATAGGAATTGTTAAAAAAACTTGTGTAACCTAAATGAGATAAAAAGATGTAAGTACATTCTCTCTTAACATGTCCATTATATAATATTAGATATAATTATACGAGATATTTGCAAGCACTTTTTTAAAAATTTTAAATAAAGACACCCATCAAAGTGTGGATTATGTTGTTAATATAAACACCCGTCAAGTCTATTATTTAACTAAGTAAACAAGGTTTTGACGGTCCAAGATCTCTTTGCCATGATTGCATGTTAACAAACTATTTCTCTACAATTTTATTTCATTGTGGGTTTTGTGTTTAATTATTTTATTATCTTTTTTTGTTTCTAACTCGTTATTTCTTTTCCTAGGCACTTCGATTGGGAAGCGTCCGGAAATTGTGAATTTGGTGTCACAAAGACAACTACAAAATCAAACTTTGTGAAGAGGATTTAAGGGAATTGCATTGTCTAGATAGTTTGGTGGGTCCTACAAAGCAATTTGATTAATAGCTTTAAAATGTGTCATCGTTGTCATCGTTTTACATAGATAATCAAGGCTTCATAGTGTAATATTATTTAGATATTATAGGTGTTAGGCTTCCACAATCTATAATCTTAGAATAAGATTTATTTATTTTTGGATTAAACAACACACTTTTATTAATATTACATAAAAATACAATGCTAATTGTATAAAACAACAAGTGGAAAGAGATCACACCCCAAAATGCAAGTCACATCGAGCTCTAAAATAAGATTTATGGAAAAATGTGTGAAATTATTTATCATCAACCTTTCATATCACACCATTTGATCCATCATTAAGATGAATGATATGTTATATGTAAACACTAAATCACACATTTTGGGTATCTATTTAGTCCCGATCATATACTACTATTCATATGACTTCTAAGCGAGAAAAGCATTAATTGATCCACCCGTGTATTTGGTCATCTTTGTTTGTTTTCTGATTTTATTGTTGATCTTACACTCATTCCAGGCCCGATCTGTCTTTTTATACTTCGACATTTCTCATCCTAGACACCAGCGCTTAGCCAAGACGCCACACCGGTGCCTTCATCCCATCTCGAGCGCCTTCATCCCATTTGGGTGCCCCCAATCTCTTTATACTTTGTTCACATCTTTTAATTTGTTTCTAGCCATTTGGGCATCTTATCTTTTTGGTAGTCAAATTTTTTTAGGGTTAATTATGAAATTCAAGCAAGGGAATCATATAAATATAAAGTTATGTGATCATAATAAAGGACCAAGCACTAAGCATTAGCTATCACCACCTAAGGTTGCATTCAAAGGCCATTACAAGAGCACTCAAACATCCACACATAAGGGCAAGGGACTAATACTTCTGCATACACGCATAGGAGGGGAAGTTCATTCTTTCATGCACACATCTATTTACATTTCTTACATCTAGCTACTTGCTCACTATCAAGTGACGACATACACAAGAGCCACCTAGGGCACAATTCTACACACACGCACATAAAACTACATTGGGTCTAAGATGTAGTGCAGTGCTCACCTGTAAGTTCACTTGTTTGGTCATCTGCATTATTTTCTTTTTGGGATTTGATGTGTTTTGGGGTTTTGCAGTTATTTCTTCATTGCATGTTACATGTGACATTTGCAAACTTGGTGCGACAAGAAGTGAAGGACGACAAAAATCTTGTGACCCTACGAAGTTGGTTTTTTGTGTTTCTAAGCATTCACATGCACCCGATAAGAAGTCTCTAACACCCCAAGCACCCTCAACCCCGCATGGCACCCCAAGACAACATACTCCGACATCTTTGCATTTTTCTGGGCTTCGTTGCGATAGTTTACACTTCAAATTTTCCATTTCTCCGTTTTGCACATCTTCGGGATCTCTGCGAATCAGCTAAGTCATTTATCTCCTCATTTGCACTTAGGGTTTTAAATCTTAATTGCTTATTTGCTTGGGTCTATTTTGTACTTAATTGCTATATCATTTGTGTTGTTACATATTTAGTTTTAGGCATCTATAAACCCTATATTTTCTTAATCATTAGGATTGTAAAATAAAGTTCCTTATATATAGATAATTGAAGTACAAAGTGTAAGATGCGTTGGGCTCATCTTAAGAGAAAATTATAAACGTAAAATTACAATTGCAAAGTTTTAATTTTGTAACCTATTAATATGTAAACATTAAATTTGCAACTCCTAAGGTTAGAGGTCCTTTGATTTGTTGATTATAGGTCTCAGGAGTTACTCAAACCAAGCCCTCATCTCTATTAAAATCTTGTGTGTATTTCCCAATCTTCACTACCTCCCTCAGCGGTGTTTGTGAAAATAACCCTATAAGGATGATTTTGGAATCCTTTATGTGAATTAAGTGTTTTGCTTTATATGAGTGTTTTTCCAAAATCAATTAATTTCTTCATCATGTTGTGGATCCAAATCATACTCTTTTAACCTAGTCTAAATGGACCAACAATGTTTCACCAATATAAGGGACCTCTCGATATTTTAATCAATAAGAAGAGCATATTAATTAGAATTTTATGCCTTAAATGCATCCGTAAACAAAAGTGGTAAGATTGCATCAAGGAATATCATCCTTCACAAGTCAAAAATGCTAAATGAAATAGAAGAAATCATTCCACATGGATAGAAGAGATTCCCAGACAAGGCCCTTTGTTGTCTAAGTTATAGACTCACACGAGTGAAGGAAACACTACTTACATTGAGAACCCCTAACTGGAAATGCAAACCAATGTTCACCCTTCAACAAAATCACAAAAAAACAACCAAGACATCTACATTCACCTTAAATTGAAACCCCTAACAATTGTTATTCCATGCTTAAAAGGAAAGAGAAAATTATTTTACAAAATCCTCATAAAACCATCAAATTGTTTGAAAATTTTGAGCTATCATGCCTCAATTTTTTTCCTACAAGCCATATTTACCTCAATCCCTAAGTGGTCATATGGTTCCCAATGGCATATACTCCCCTCCTTATCCTCTCACCAACACCATACACAAAAAAACCATATCCCAAACAAGATAACTTATACATAAGACATGTCAAGCCTTAAACCCTCATATCCAAATAAACAAAATAAAATTCCACAAACATTTGTAATGTTCATAATGTCACCAAAAATTTCACCCTTTGAATAATCATGTGTGAAAATTATAGTTGTTGGGAAACATGGGACTATCTCCAAGTGTGGGACTTGCGGTTTGAGACATACCTTCAAAGAAGGTTGGCTTCCTCTATTTTGCTAAACCAGAGAATCATAACACTACCTATTCCTAATGCTAAAACTACTCATAAGCTAACTTAATCTAAAACATCCAAGAGACCAAAGAAATATATGGAGAGAGAGAGATGGATAAAACAAATCCTAAGCTAAAAGGGCGGTGATAGCACTAGAAAAAAGGTGGAAATCTTCCAGTTCTAAGTGATATAGATGCAAGTTCACCAAAAAAAGACCATGAAGATGCACACAATTCCAATGCAAATAAGTGAAAGAATACAAAACACGCAAGAGAGTAGAGATATTCACACCAAACACAAAGTATTTGAAGGAAAGAGAGAAACTACACTTGCATTAATTGATCCTTTATAATTTACAAGCAAAGTTAAGGCAAGCAAATCTTCATTCGTGAGTTACAAAGGTCAAACACATAAAATTTTGAGTTCTCTAGAGGAAGGCCCGAAAAATGCTAAGGAAGAAAATGGAGAAGAACTATTACAATGTACACAAGCACTTATATTTATACAACTCGTGAAAGGGAGAAAGAGAAAGAAAAGAAAGAAGAAAAGACCAACATGTTGGAGTACCGATCTCCTAAAAACATATTCGACAAGCATGGGTGTTATGATTCCTTGCAAATTTAGCTTGTATTATATACATGGGCACCATTAGAAGAAAGCAAACGACATCACGGTACCTTGACTCTATTCATGTCATCAAACCATGCAAAAAGATGCCATACTTCATTAAATTCTGGTGGTTGAGGTAGTTGGTCGTATGGTTTAGAAATAGGTGTGGTTTTGAGACCTTTTGCAGGAAGTCTATTATCTTGATGGTTTCTCGTGGATTAAGTTTGAATTTTCATGTTTCTTGAATGATGAGTGGAGCGTCATTTGCTTAGTGGTGCTTGAGTGTTTCTACACTCCACCATCAAATTTTCCTTTAATGTCACGAAGATCTTTCTCTCTTTTGTGTGGTCCTTTTCCTACACTATGTTTCTTTCTTATGTGGCATTGACAACTCTGCTGAACACTATGACCTAGGAAACCCTCGAAACACTAGGATAGTGTTTCGCGGTTTTTGACTTTAGTCATTTCAGCTTTGCTTTTCCTTACCACACGAGTCTACAAACTCTTTGTGTACTACAACTTCTAACCTAGTGAGCCCTATATTTGGTTCTATGAAATTGACAAGCTCCATAGAACTCTACATCTTTTGAATCATGTAATATTGTGTTTCCATGCCGTGAGCACTAACTACTTTCTCACTTCCTTTGCTCTGTGGATTTTGTCCTTAGTTAATTTTCTAATTTCCACGCGAGTATGTGATCTTGCAGTGCTCTAGCTTATTTTTATTTGAGAGTGTTGATTTCCTTAGTTTCATGAAGGTCTAACAAACTCCACAAAACACTAACTCTACCAAAATCTGCCTAAGTCCCGAGTGCTCATCTCCTTTGTGTCGCGAGTTGGAAGAACCCACGGAACACTCCATTTTCACATTCTGCGAGAGACTAACTTAATGTCATGTGGATTTTCTTGAGCCAAATTGAGGCTAAGTCCATCTTTGATAAGTTGTTTGAAATTACATGGGGTGTAATTTTGGACAACATTTCCAATAATTTCCAACACGCGTGTCAAATCTATAACCTTGATAGCCAAAATTTCATAACAATTCATATGATATAAAATTTCCAATTTTTAGATTTTTTCCATCTCATCCAAACCATTACGCATCCATGACTATCATTAATGATAACATCGTCATATGACATTATTCTTCATTCATGATAAAAAGAACAAAAAAACTAACCCAAGTAAAATCTCATCCCCTTCCTCGTCGATTCCTCGGTTTGTGACTATAGAATAGTCAATTGGAAAAAAGAAGCTTTCTCTTTCTCCTTGATAATATTTCATCAAACTTGCACTAATTCCTAGATTTTATCACATCTAATGAAAATTCTATCAACTTTCAATGCTCAATTTCCTCCCCACTTCTTTTTCAACAATGTATGTCACCTCCTTTGGCTTCAACATAGTTTGAGATATAAATCATATTTTTATACCCTCACTAGTTGTAGATAATCCATCATGATTAGGAGAAGTGGCCTCATCCCCATAGGAAGACCATTTTTAGATATGATGGTCACTTGAAAATCATTTTCTTTAATTATCCCACCCAAACCCATCAATAAGATAATAAGCATGGAAGAACCGCAATCGATCGTCTTAATAACACTAATCCCACCATCTCTTTTAAGCCTCATTGGGTCCAACTCATACAATTCCATACAAATACCATTATTCTATAGTAACCCTAGGTAGTGATTTCTTCACTAACCAACCCTAAATATGTATCCCCCTTAGCCTCTTACTAAATTAACATATCAACCATAAGTCATTGGCCCATGATTACGTTCCTTAGAGGTGGAATTTCAAGGAGAAGTGATGCAAGAGCATCATCTCTTGTAAATATGTTTTTTTTGGATTTCATAGTTGTTATAGGTACTGGAGGTTCTAATAGATGTATTAGCATGTTTCAATTTCATTTGGACCCTTCTTTCTATGTAATAATGAAGTTTTTTAATTTCCCTCCAAAACTTTCTTTTCAAATATTTGAATTCTCCATAGTTATATCTAGTGTCTTAGGTGCTAGTATGGGTTGAATAAACAATGTAAAGGGCTCTTGAGGGACCTTATATGATGTGAACACATGTCTCTTATCAGTCAAGTTGGAGTTCTAACTCATGGTCCTCTTTCACCAAGGTTAGGTTATCCAAATCAATTGTAACCACCTCTTTATGGGCATTCAAAAAGAGATATTCGAAGGAGAATAAGGATTTAGGTTTTTAGAGAGGTGAATAAAAGTTGGAGGAGACATTAGAGAGCCCTGAGGCTCGGGATGGATCTGTAACAATCATGAAAATATTTATGACAAGTTTTCCATCAATAAAATTGAAGTTTTTAGCAAATATGTTTGGAGTTTGTATATATAAATGAACTATGATGATGGAACAATTGTATATGTTATTTCCCTTGCTTAGAATGGTGTGATGTTTCCAAGAATGATAACATACTTAGAGTGATGAGATGTTTGAAAAATAGAGGTAATGTTTGTTTATTGTTATATGTGCATAATATTCCATGTTATCTTGATTTCTAAGAGAAAACTTGTGTTTTGGAATTAGATAAGGCCGTGTAGGTTGTTGGAAGAATGTACAAGGTAATGTACAATGAGAGAAAGCATGATTTAGGTCTGAGAGCCTATGGAAAACTTATTTAAGTAAAAGTGAAGAAGGTAAACAATGTGTTGCTTTGTTACTTGATGGATATGAAAAGTAAGAACATAAAACTGGAGTCTTGATAACTAAAATTTTCATAAGTATGTGTGTATACTTTGTTCAAGAGGTTTCTAGAGTGGTAGGTACTTTTTAGGGAAGTTCAAGGAAATAATTCATCAGGAAAGGGACAAACTGTTTTGCATAAAACTCACAATCTAGGTATGACTGTTACATATCAATTGTTGAGGCCAAATATGGAAAAGAAGTGGATAGAAAGGATATAAATGCATTAGTAAAGTTGAGGGAAGGTCTAAAGGGAAGTTAGGAGTTCTGAAGAAGTCTAAAATGTGGTGAAATGAATTTAACCCTAAAAAGATAGTTCTCGGCTTGTACCCTGCCTAGGGTTTGAACAAAGGTGAAAATTAGGTAAAACTTGACTTTTACCCCATATAAAGGATTAGGAATAGGTGTACAGGTGGAGGAAGGTTCAAGGAATGATGTTAATAATTTTCAAAGTAAGTATTTTAGAATATTATAATGATAAAAACACATATTAACTGTGTTGTGAGACCTTATTTTTAAATGTTAAAGAAAGAAATGACAAATTTACTTAGAAACAATCTTTAGAACCTATTAAAATTAGATTCAAGGTTTGTATAAACCTAAATAAGATGTGTACGTGGTGAATAGGATAGCTATCATGACCTTGACAAAGAAAAGTGAAGTGAAGCATTCCTAAACCTTTTTGTAATAGTCAAAAGAACATGATTGATGATAAAACTCAAAAGGAGACTTATAATGATTGATAAAACTTGAATGCTAGAAACACAAGATTTATAGAGGATAGAGGAAGTCTAAAACAAACCAAAAGAAGACCAATATTGGGTTATAAGCCAAGAACCAAAAACCCAGTCTAGAACTCATCTAGTTTAAGACATAAGAAGAGTGAAGGAAGTAGTAATGTTGATTTTAGGAGGTAAAACAAGGTTGGATTCATGATAAAAGGGAGTGAAAAGATGTTTCAAGGTGTGTGAAAATGATCTAAATCTTTGTAACCATAAAAAGGCCTTTATAACTTGAAATCTCGGTCGAAGGGGTTAGATAGACCTAATAAGGCTTATAGTGAAAAGATAGGAGATTATTTAAAGGACTTAAACCAAGAATTGGATCATGAAACTTTGCATGGAGTTGAAACTCAACAAAGGGTATCTGAAAGTGTTTTTGGTTCATCTTGAAAGTCCATAGTTTTATCCCAATAATAGGGTTTTCTTGAACGTAGGGATAGAGGCTTTAGGCCTAGTCGTGGATTGTTTATTGGTCATTGCAGGAGATAAAGCAAATGTAAAGTCTGAAACTCTGTATGAAGCTTAATACCCTTAATGGGTATCCTAAAACGTGTTCACATAATTCTAGAAGCTTGGGTACAATGCTAGATAACAAGATTTACCTATTTGGAGGGCTAGAAGCCCAATTTAGTATTAGAGAGTGAATATGAGAAGATGAAGTCTTGAAGCCTTAATGGATGTTCTTGATTAATGTTTTAGCGGGAAATAGAGTGTGTAAATAGTGAAAATATAGTTGGAACAAGTATTTCTAATATTTTATCCTTTTGGTATGGGTTGGTCCTTGAGAAGCCAAGGGAAGAAATGCATGTTTTTGTGATTATGAAACTAATCACGGTGTTTTCCTAGTGATGTTCATTCCCTTTGCTATCATGTGGTATTAGAGCATGTTTTCTCATTAGTGATAAGAAGAAAGAGCTATTGAAGTGAAGAGAAGAGTAAGAAGTCAATTTTGTTTACAAACATTTGTATATATGTGTGTGTAGGAAACTTTGTGAGTTGATTTGAGTTGTTTAAGCTAACAAGGTTTCCTTCTTGTAAAAGTTGTGAGGTTGACGGAGTTACTCCTTAAAGGAAGAAGTAAGAGAGAAAATGAAGAAAGAGGCAAAGAAAAAGTGGAAAGAATCCCAAAAGAAAAGATAATGGAAAAGAGAAGATAGATGAGTCGAGACTAGGTGTGAAAAAGAACCTAGGTGAGGTTTGATCAAGGTGGAAAACACTTGTTGAGAGAAGATGGAGGAAGATAAAGTTAAAATAGTGAGGGGATTGCTTAAGTTTGTATGCCACAAGAAGAAAAAGAAAATATATATAGAGAGAGAGAGAGAGAGAGAAAGAGGAAAGAGGAAAAGATGACAAAGTTAGAAAAGAAGAAAGAGTTGTGGATGGAACAAGAGATAAGGAGAGATATGGAGTAGCTTTCGGTGTTGATGGAAAGAACGATAGAAAGAAAAATCAAGGAATTGAAGTAGTGATGAAGAAGATAGTTAAGTGGCCTATAAGGTTTCTTGTGGAAATAAGGAAGACAATGAATTGAGAACATTGATAACTAAAGAGGAAAGAAGGAAAAAGAAAATGGATACGAGGAAATGTAAGAAAGAGAAAGAGGAAATAAGAGAATTTGTAGAGGATAAGCACGTTAATGAAGAGAAAATTGAAAGAGAAAAAGAAAAATCAAATTTTTAGTTTGTATATGAGAGCAAAGAACAACTAGAAGATGAGATTCAAGCACTTGAATGTGCTTTAAATAGTGAAGAAGTGAGGTGTGATGAAGGAAAAGTTGAGATGATGAATGAAAGGACTAAAAATGAGGAAGAAAAAAACAAAATAGTGATGGAAACAAATAACAAAATGGAAAAACAAGAAGAAGTGAAAGAAGTATGTGAAGGGACTCAAAAGTCTCTCTATTTTTCATCTAAGGTTTTGTGTGATTGTGTATGTGCAGGTTTTCTTGATGAAGAGGTGAAATCCATTAAATAAACAACTCTTGAAAGATCTCAAATGAAGAGAAAAAGACATGAAATCCTCATTCTAGAGGACAATGACATAAAGAATAAAATGAAGACAAAGGATGAAGAATAAAGAAGACTTGTTGCTCATGAAGATGAGAAGAAAAGAATAGAGGAAATAAGAAGCTTACAAGTACAACAAAATTAGAAGTAAGGAAAGAAAGAGATAAATTTGTATAATTGATTTAATTTAATTTGGAAATTATTTAAATCTAATTGTAGAGTAACTACTGTAATATATGATATACAAATGCTAACATACAATAAAGACACAAACAAATAAGCATGTAAAATATGTAACCCTAAGCAAGATGAAGAGATGAGAGGACTTAGCTAATTTCCAAATGAACAGGAAGTGATTTGGGCAGGTGTGAGTGCTAAACAAGTTGTAAACAGGGTCATCACTTGTCAATGTAAATTTTAGAATGCAGGAATAGAGCCAAACATGGGCACCCACGGGAGGGGAGAGACATCTGGGCACTGGCGACTGAAACTGGGTGATGGTGGCTGTGCAAATGCTCAGAATCTACTTTTTTATGTCACTAGGGTTTCATTGTTAGCTCTTGTCTGTCGCTTGATGTTCACACTATGATTATCGAGGGTACTTGTAACCTAAAAATAAAATGACTACCTGCACATGTCCACAAACCACATCAAATCCAATAAAAAATATGCAGGATGTGGAGTCGGAATGACCTCGGTGCTCACCCGAAGGGTGAACTTATTTTCGAGTGTCACACTACATCTCAGACCCCATGTAATTCTTGTGTGTGTGTAGAAATGGTGCCCTAGGATGCCCTTGTGCAAGTTACACAAATGATAGCGGGTTGTAGCTAGAATGTAGTAATGTAATAGTATGTGTGGATGGAATAGAATAAACTTCCCCCTCCTATGCAGTGTATGTAGAAGTGATGCAACCCTTGTCCCTTGTATGGATGCTAGATGGATGCCTTTGGAGTGTTTTAGTGCCTTTGGAATGCAAGCTTAGGTGATGATAGTAATGCTTAGTGCTTGGTCCTTCATTTTGAAAGCATAACTATGTATTTATATGATTCCCTTGTTTGAATTTCGTAATTGACAATTGAAAGGCCAACCCAAGGTAATAAAATGTAATTAAGAAGCGAAAGGGGCCCAAAAGGGGTAGGAAAAGATAAAGAAGGATAGGAGCGTCTGACGCTACTATCTCGAACTAGTCTTTAGTGTCTGAAGCCATAGAAAGATAAAACAGTCAAATGTCAGCATGAATAATAGATGTATCAAGCCAATAAAAGTGTAGAAGACAAATTAAAAGGATAAGGGAGTTGTCCATTACTAGTTTTCTCGCTTAGGAGTCATGTAAATGCTAGCATGCTTTTAGGACCTAGAAATGTACCGAAGTATGTGATTTTTTTTCTACATTTTCTCCCATTTTTTGTTGTTGAGTGAATACTTGATAACATAAATTAGATAGAAGATGTATACCTTGTAATCTTGTAGAGAGTGTGGCAAATAACATGCTTTGAGTTGACAAGTGAAGTGTGGAATGATTTTCAAAATGAAGCGTGAAGGCTAGGAAAGGAGGGGTGTGATAGTAGGGGTGATGTGTATGCTTTGTATTGTGTTTTGTGGCTTGTATGAACTACTTTTTATAAGGACATACCTGCAAAAGAAAAGCAATAGAGTAGTCAAATTTTTGTATATGATAACATCGAGTAATATGTGTAAAAGTATTTAAAGAGTGTATAAAATGTGTAAAAAGGAAAGTGTGCACCTGATATGTGGAAGAGTAAGAGATAGGAAAGTGTCATGTTGTTTGAAGTTGTTAATTTGAATGTTGAAGGTGAGGTTTTGGGCAATCTCATGCCAAGTGCGAGTTTTGGGTGATCTCACACCAAAGGTGAGTTTTTGGTGATCTCACGCCAAGAGCAGTGTTGGGGAGAGAGGTCTAGTTTTACTCTCCTTTCACGACTTTGCCCAATAAGCACCACTTTGCGATGGTATGCACTTGATTTGTTCCTTTTGTTCTTGATTATTTTTATTGTTCCAATTGTACTGATTATAGCTGATTGTAGGAGATATCATGCATTCTACGGTTGGAGGTCTATGCCTCGTGAATCGTAGAATTGTTGTGTGAATTGTTGTATATTGTGTATTACGATAAATTGTTTGTATATGCCCCGTGACATTAGCACTTGGGGAGGACACAAGCACCTAGATGCTTTCTTGTCGATATTGGGTGTGTTCATGAATAAATTAGATACACTATGGAAATGAAGTTAAAACCTATAACCTCAAAACATGAAGCTAATCTACACTAAGCCATCATGATAAGAGATAAACAAGACTAACATCTATCATTGTATGAACTAGATTAAATCTAAACTAACATGATAAAGCTACTCTCTACTCTTTAGATCACTTAATTAAACATTGAACCTAAGAATATCAACTTAGCAATCAAAGGTGTGATTAGTTGTTTTATGGTTCTCAAGCTTTCAAGAATGGAGTCTCACCATTAATGGCTTCAAGGCCAATGGTTCTCTCTATTTACTCAAAACTTGGATTATGGATGCAAATGGAGGTTATTAGCTCAAGATCAATGAAGGGAGTAAGTTTAAGATCAAATGTCTCATAGCTTAAAGCTAATACAAATGGAATCCCAAAACTAGGTGTTCTTAGTGTTAATAAGATATCCTAGGTGTGAAGGTGTCGATTGAATGGGTAGGCTCACCTTGTATTTATAGCTTTTGGTTTGGAAGAATTTGGAATTTGGGTGCATGTGGGACTAAAGCTTTTAGATTAGATTAGGATAAACATGCTTTAGGCTTAGTTAAGCTTGGTTTAGGCTAGTTAACTAGGGTTTAGGCTAGTTAAACTTGATTAGCAAGTGATTAGAGACTCACCGAGAGTTGGGAGGGTCCGGATAACCAATTGTGGTGATAGATAGCCTACGAAGCCAATAGAAGTGGTCTAGAGAGAACTAGGGAGGTTCTGAATGGTTGAAAGGAGGAATGTTTAGCTAATAAGAGAGATATTAGCCAAATAAGTTGAATATGGGAAGAATACGACCAAGGTGTTATAAATGGGCATCTAAGAATGGAGCGAAGAAGGGTTGATTAACGAAGTGTCGTCAATCAGTTGAATGGGAGGAAATGCTAAGTGTAAGCATATTTAGGTGTCTACATTTGCCCCTCTTTGAGGTGGCGTAAGCGACATCACTTCAAAGAAAGTAGACAAACATAAACAAGTAGAAAATTTTGAAGGGATAGAAGAAAAATTAGTATAATGAAGGATGCCCCCTCGATTGTCGATGGGGTGATAGAAGAACTCGATTGATGATCGAAAAGATGACAGAAAGAGAATAGAAGAAAGAATAGTGTGAAGAAGAAATGGGATATAGAAGAAAAAGGAGTATGAGGAAGGGGGAATGAGCTAACATCCATCTAGTGCCTTTTAAACAACTTTATTTTTCATCATATTGCTAAGGATCTTCATCATCGGTCCTTATTAAAAAGAATGAACAAAAGTGTAGTATGACATTGAAAGCCATATACGAACAAATGTCCATTTCTAAAAACACCAACTCCATGCAACATATAAAATGCAATGCAATACGAGAAAGTAAAAGATTCCTAACTCCATGCAACATACATAATGCAATGCAATACGAGAAAGTAAACAAACTAAACTAACGAGAAAAACAAGATACTGATGTTTTTGTTATCAAGATTCATTCCGACTTATGTGAATTAACGAAAAGGGTTGAGATGGTACCCCAAGCAAGGATACATGCATTTGGAATAATGGAGGACACTTCCATCCTATGAAAAAGCAATGTGCACTTTGTGAAACATTACCAGCAACTCGTTGTGCCCCAGTCTACGAGGCAGTAAGAAGCCTAGCTTTTGTTGATGGAGATAGATCGAGATGATCCGCGAGTTGCACACATGAACAGGTGAGAACCAAAGAGTGACATTTTGTAGGATGATTTTTAATTTTTAGAAGTTTTCTGAAACATATTTGAATGTTTTTATTTTTCTAACATATTTGAATGTTTTGATTATTTTGAATGTTTTACGAAACTATGTACAGAAGATGAGGAAACGTGGATGGCGCTAGTAATAGATGGGATATACAAGGGTAGAAGACCACGTGCGTACAAGAAAGGTGAAGATGTGAAAATGCCCGGTGATTAGGTGGGAGTATTCAAAGGCAAACTCTTCACATGTAGAAGTGGGACCCAAGGCCATTATGGATAGGTTCAACATGATGATGAACGTAAACCAATGAAGTGTTGGGAAGAAGCAAGGATGACCCCAATGTAAGCTAGCCTAAAAGCACATGATAGAAAGGAAGGAGAAGATTGTTTTTGTGAAAGGGGACAAAGGTGTCCGAAAACATGGCAAAAAGGCAATCTTATACACATGGATGTTATGAACAAAGTATAAGAACGATGTGAATGATATGAATGTAGCTTAGAAGCCTCGTGATGAAGAAGTGATTAGCCAAAGGCACAAATCATGAGATGAGATAAGGACTAAAGTAAGAGTCTGAACAAGGTCCAAAAAAAGACACTTGGTAACATACTAATCATGCCTACTCATAGATATTCAGTGTGTGCACATGGAATTTATTACCTCTTAAAGGGGAGATTTAATAGAAAACAAGTGAAGACACCCTAGCCAATGTGTAGAAATGATTTATTTTGAAAGGTGATAGGTGATTTGTGAATGAAGGGTGGAAGGATAGCCGTACATTGCTCTGTTGCCAACTAGAAATCCATAGCCCTGATGAAGATGTATTTGATTCTAATCACAACATTGCTCTACTATTAGTCAGGCATCCATAGCCCCGATAGAGATTATTGGAAATACCCCAAGAGAGAGTTATATATCAATTTGCTTTTTCTTTGTAGATTTTAGCTTTTGATTGATTGATTTTGTTTCTTTTGCTTTCTGAAAACTTATTTCAGCTCTCTTGTTTGACAAGGGGTTAAGAACCACAAATGGCTTGATGGAAGGAGGTGGAAGTGATTGTTATGATGACATTGGCTAGTGTCAACAAACATGTCAAAAATTTCTTCACAACAATTTTATTAGATGTTGAATGTGATAGGATCTCTAAGAGGTCAGTCGTTCTTTAATTTACCAAGGTGATAAAAGACCAAGGTCAAACAGATACCATAGAGATAAATGTCGTAAAATGTGTGTGAAAAGGCTAACCAAAATATCACCGAAGGGATGAAAATGGTAGGAATACTTGCAGAGGAATGACAAGGAAGGGAAGAAATAACATCCATGTGTACGCAATACCTGATTGCAATGTTTGATCTTTCTATCCTTTGATTATTTGAAATTTTTCTCAATGTTTTTGTATTTTTGAATTGTTTTTTAATTTTTAGCTTTTTGATAGTTTTAAGAGGTTGGGACTAACAAAGTCACTCTGTGTGATAGGATCCAACAATGATGTTTGCGATTTCCTTGATAAGGGAGACTAGGCGTGTTTGTGTATCAAGAGTCATATTATCTCCAATCTCGATGATCGTGGTGAGATCGTACTCAACAAATGATTGCGATTTATCCTGAAACATGGATTTCATATGCGGGAGCTTGAGTTCCCTATCCAGAGGTTTATGCACTTTGTGCCATACTTGATGGTTACGTTGATGTGTGTTTTTGAATTGCGCTTGATTTTTAACCTTAAGATTGTTTGATTTGTTGGGAGCTATAGAGCTCTTTGTAGTTTTGATCTGAGCTTGATAATGAACATGTTTGGGTTTCTTATAAGCTAACGCGTGACTTGTCTGATCTCGAGAAGGAGAAGAAAGTGAATGTGGACATTTAGAACTGATGTGAGAAATGACTGCGGGCTTGCCACAACCATTGATAGAAGAAATATGTGATGGATGAAAAGGATACGGTCCAAGAATTGAAGAGGATGGGCTACGAGGAGGTGAGCCACTGATAGAAGGCAATGAAGGGCTGCTAGAATATGGCCCTAAGATGGAAGAAGTTAGGCTATGAGGACATGGCCCAAGAATAGAAGAAGATGACAAAGGGCTACTAGGGCGTGGCCCAAGTATAGATGAGGAGGGACTACTCGGAGGCGTCCCATAGATAGAAGTATGATGAAGGGATACTAGGGAGACGTGGCCCAAGTATAGATGGTAGCAGGTATCAAGAGGTGACCCACAAGTAGAAAATGGAGGACTACCTGGGGGTGGCCCAAGGATAGGAGAAGACGATGGGCTACTCAGTGGTGACCCAAGGTGAGATTTTGATTGAGGAATGATGATAGATAATGAATGATTTGTAACGAGAAGATAGGACATGGCTCAATGCTAGACCCCGACATCTCATCATGATTAGAAGAAGGTGAAGATGAAATAAAAGAAGAAGAATCAAGTTCCATGACTTTAGGATTTTCCTCTATATTCTGATAAAAGGAATCAACTTCTTTTCCCCAATACGTGAGCGTATCAAGTTCAAGAAAGAATCCTTGTTTACAATCCTCTAAAGGGATATCATCGTGTAGTCTGATTGTTTCTTCATTATGAGAGAAATCAATTAGTAGAGGTTGTTGTCCTGTGGCCATAGAAGGTTTAATAGAAGAAACAAGTCCGATGAGTGGGGAAGATTGATTGATAGAAGAAGATGACTGAAGAGAGGAAGTAGGATTGGTGGTAGGTTCCTCATGAATGGATGATTTGGATTTGGACCTATGTCGTTTTCTAGAAGATGATGTAATGTAGGTTGGAAATTAGGATCGCATAGCCATTCATTAAGTTGTGACGTAGGAGTTGAATTAGATGATTGACTAGAGGGAATCCGAGTCGTGGAACTCTTCGACAGAGGAAGAGGTCATTGAGACGACTGATGAAGGAGGTCCTGCGAAGAAAGGGAGGACCGTGACTCAAGAACCAAATTAGATGTTTGATTGATGGAACTTGGAGTCACACAAGTCTTCAAAGGAGGAAGACATCATTGAGGTGATTTGGAATAAAGGTCCTGCAAAGGAAGGGAGGACTGTGATTCAAGATTTGATCTAGGGGTATCTAAACAATAGTTGGGATCCGAATCTTTAGAAGAAGAGTGGGAGTCCGAATGGTAGTTTGGATCTGAATCAAAAGAAGAAGAGTGGGGGAACCTGAATAATAATTTAGATTAGAAGCATCCAAACCATACCACCGACTATGAGCTAAAGGTGGGGAACAGGGTACCCGATTGGGCCCTCTAGCACAAAGAACCAAACGAGGTTTAGTTGTAATGGGAATCTTTTGATTTGAATTGCTAAACCTAGGTTCCGTATTTTTGTAAATGTGAGAAAATGTGTGATAGTCACCATCATTGTCGGTGTTGTTTTTAGCACAAATGTCTAGATCTAGATAGTGTGATGAAACTCCTTGAAAGGGAAGGAATTGCCATGTCAATTTAGGGAAGCATAAGGGTAACCAACTGGACATTTTGTAGGTATGGAGATGCGTGCGTGATTTTCCAAAGAGGGTCTAAGGAAAATGGACATTGTGATGACGTAATCTCACGGCGAGATCAAAAGGATTTGTCCTAGAAAACAAGATTTCCCAATGAATAATCACAAGGAACAATCATGCAAGTGTGAAACACAAATCCAATCAACAAGGAAATACACCCTATGCAAATGTGTGTGCAAAGTAATAGTTCGATGCAAAAGACGATCAACACAATGTCAATATTTACGTCAAGCTCAAAATGAACAAGGTATAAATATTAACAAAGGGAGATCAAATGATGAATCAATCTGAACTATGATGATGATCCTGAAATCAAGATCAAGTGGCCATCAAAGATATGAGGATGCATCCACACACTTTAGATGTTTAACAACTCAGCCGCAAACATGGATGAGCGTAAATGACAAAAAATTGGTGAACACTATCTATGACAACACTCCGAAAGATGCCTTCTATTGCCCCAAATGGGCAAAAAGAATGCAAAGGTGTCGATCAAAATATGGAAATGAACTAAGCACCACTTGGCAGGGCTTCGCCTCATCCGAAGGTGAGAAAGAAGCTAAGCTAAGTGAAACGTCGTCCAATTTCCGTGATGAAAGGCACTTAGATCCAACTTAAGTGGATTCTTTGCCTTGTTTGAAAAACAAGGTTCTGAATCCAAACAAGTTATCACTTCATGATGGCCAAGACACAACAAAGGACTAGCAAAGTGGGCTCCAAGACAAAATGGCTTTCCTAATAAGTTCTCTCAACTAGGTGTTACAAAGTTATCCATGAGCGGGGTGATTTACCCAAAAAGTCACAATGACTAGTTTGGGAGTATCTCGGCTTTGCCCCCTTCAAGCACAGTGGGCAGTAAATGCATCCATCGTGTACTTTTAATAGGGTCGCGATAGGGAAAACTTGTAACTCTATCTCACAAGGAAAACTAATCAAGTGGGTAAGCGGAGCGCTTCCTATTTCATCCACAAGGTTACATAGTGGTGGACTACTTTAGGGTTCTGGAACCACCCCCATTGTTGTAGCTTAAGGTGTTATGCCAAAGGGGTTATGTTCCAGTTGAGCGGATAGGGATGTACCCTTTTTGAAACTGTAATACAGTGTTTTGAATATGGTGTGTTTTTTATCTTGCTTAACTTACTCGTGGTTTTTAAGTGGCACACCATTTGGCAACTGTATGAAAACACGTATTAGAAGGTTTGTGTCTTGTCTTAGCTCCTCCTTTCTTTGACAATCGATAGGTCCTGTAGACAACAAGTTTCAATAATTTTTTGATTCGTAGGTTGATTTTTAAGAAAAGAGATTTTTTCACTTTGCTCTTGATTCCTAAGATCGACAAAAGGTGCGAAGGAAGAACATACACAACATGAAAAATTCCATTGAAATCACATGAAAGTTTTATTTCAACCTTTTATAAAACAAGTGTTTTTTTGAACAATTTATATGAGTTTTGTATTGGTGTTTTTGATCTCCAAGATTGCCTTGGAAGATGCAAGGAGAGAGCATACACACTTCTACAAAAACTACTTCTAAGTAAAACACAAAAACACTTTTAATATATGCAAATGAAACGTTTTAAGAAAGAACCCTGCTTTTTCCAATTATTAGTCCTAAAAACCTGCAGTGATGGATTAGAAGAAAAGTTTTTGTAGACTGTAAAAATTTTCAATTTTTAACACAGACACTGCGCGTGCTATACTAACACCAACGCTCCCCAACCGACGAGATATGTGCCCCAAATAACGAGTACGCCTACAGTCAAAAAAATTAATAAAACCCAATGAAGTAAACATAGATGCTCACAATATGACAGAGACACGCCTATATTGACATGGGCCTTTCGAGTTATGACGTGTACGCGCCCAAGCCTAAATAGAGAATTGCAAAATTCTTACATAGTCACTCTTTTACACCTATGACAAAGACACGCCTATATCGACATGGGCGCTCGAGTTACGACATGTACGCGCCCAAGCCTAAATAGAGAATTGTAAAATTCTTACACAATCAACTCTTTTACACTGCGCGGCCGAGAGAGATGGCTTTGCGCCTCAAACGATAGAGACATGTGCGCGCGTCCTTGCGTGGGTTATTTCGATTTTTACACACTCATACCATTTACACATGCACGGCCAAAGAGATGTATACGTGCCCCAAATGACGGAGATGTGTTCGCATCTGTGCAAAGGTTTAGTTTACAAATGATGGGGACCTTCCAACAGGTACGCACCGATATGATGGGTATGCTGGGGTTTCGACATGTACGTGCCCCTTATTGGACACCTGCATGCACCTTGTGAAAGACCTACAAAAACATGAATTTTCAAAATTTTCAAGAGCAAACGGGTTAGTTGTTAGTCAAATTGTTCTATTTCTAGATCAAACCCATAACATGTATATAAATGAAGGTCATTTATCTAGGGTTAGAAATAAAAATGAGGAAATAACAAGTGATTTGAACAAAAAACTTGAAAATGAGCTTTGAAAAACCTAAAAGACCTCCATTAATGGAGGGTGGACATAAGTGTCCCACCGGGCATGCCAAATGTGTTCATGAATAAATTAGATATGCTATGGAAATGAAGTTAAAACCTATAACCTCAAAGCATGAAGCTAATCTACACTAAACCATCATGATAAGAGATAAACAAGACTAACATCTATCATTGTATGAACTAGATTAAATCTAAACTAACATGATAAAGCTACTCTCTACTCTTTAGATCACTTAATTAAACATTGAACCTAAGAAGATCAACTTAGCAATCAAAGGTGTGATTAGTTGTTTTATGGTTCTCAAGCTTTCAAGAATGGAGTCTCACCATTAATGGCTTCAAGGCCAATGGTTCTCTCTATTTACTCAAAACTTGGATTATGGATGCAAATGGAGGTTATTAGCTCAAGATCAATGAAGGGAGTAAGTTTAAGATCAAATATCTCATGGCTTAAAACTACAAATGGAATCCTAAAACTAGGTGTTCTTAGTGTTAATAAGATATCCTAGGTGTGAAGGTGTCGATTGAATGGGTAGGATTAGCCTTGTATTTATAGCTTTTGGTTTGGAAGAAGAATTTGGGTGCATGTGGAACTAAAGATTTTAGATTAGATTAGGATAAACATGCTTTAGGCTTAGTTAAGCTTGGTTTAGGCTAGTTAAACTTGATTAGCAAGTGATTAGAGACTCATTGAGAGTTGGGAGGGGTCTGGATAACCAATTATGACTGATAGATAACCTATGAAGCCAATAAAAGTGGTCTAGAGAGAACTAGAGAGGTTCTGAATGGTTGAAAGGAGGAATTTTTAGCTAATAAGAGAGATATTAGCTAAATAAGTTGAATATGGGAAGAATACGACCAAGAAGGTGTTGTAAATGGGCATCCGAGAATGGAGCGAAGAAGGGTTGATTAACGAAGTTTCGTCAATCGGTTGAATGGGAGGAAATGCTAAGTGTAAGCATATTTAGGTGTCTACAGGGTGTTAGTGTCTACTCGTGTCTTGGACCCAAGTCAATTCTCAGGTTGTTTTGTATTGTGTTCTAAATTGTTTTTGTGTTATGTTGTTATGAATTATATCTCTGAGATGTTGTAGGGGTGATTTATTCACCCAATGTATGCCCCCTATTTTGGGTGCATGTGACGATGATAGGAGAATGTGGCCTAAAGGAGAGGACTCGGTGTTGAGTTGAAATATATACATGTAGGGGGTAGGGGATGTGCATGGTAGAAACCAAGGCACATATAAACAAAGTGGGCTATAAGTATGTGTTAGTAGTAAAGATAGCTAGCATGCGATGGAAGACACTATAATCAAGCAAGTGTGCGAGACATGATAGATCGTAAAAATGGGTTTCAAACATGGGACATCGCTCACAATGTCACAAGACAATCAGTGTCAAACATCCATAAGCATATAATGATCACACAAAACATAGGGCATATCCCACAAACAATAAGAGTGGAAATCAAGTAGTGACATATAGCCATGGTTTTGCATAGTCTTGCAAGGCAAATGCTATACATGAAGGACTCATTAGCATGTTAGAAAGATAAATAACATGTTAAGAGTGTGTATAAATCAACAAAAAGGAAGGTAACTATAAGATGTAACAATAGAGCATGTGTAATGTGTGAAAGTAGAGAAAATAGATGCCCCGTAAGCCTCGGTGGGACTTGTAAAAGGTACTTTTCCAAGCATCAAATTATAGCATGTAAGAACATGTAAGAGATATGCATTCACCTCAAAAGACCAAGTGAATGCGCATGTGTATATATAGAAAGATGATGACATACTAAGAATCTTGTCTAGCATGGAAAACAAAGTGTAACATGTAAATAAAATAAGCTAACAAGAATAGATGCAACCAAGATATGCAAATGCAATGTATGAGTGTGATGGTATGGAATGCAAAGTGTGAAGATGATAGGAGCAGTGTGCCCCCTAGTGGATATGCATGAGATGAGGTTCATTTATAAATTCTCCCTCAACAGTCAAGAATGAACTATATAATAAGAGTGCGCCATCGGAAATGAGTGTGTTGTGTGAATAGAAGCTAGAAATATGTATCATGAAGCACAGAGCATAAAATATAGATAATGTGAGGTTCATTTCAGAATTATACCCTCAACAGTCGAGTATGAATAATGGAACTAGAGTATGTCGTAGGGTAATATGTGATGTGATAATAGATGCTAGAAAGATGCATCAAGAAGTATAAAGCATAAAATGTAGATGAAGTGAGGTTCATTTCAGAAGTAGACCCTCAACAATGAGTATGAACCGTGGAACTAGAGTGCGTCATAGGGTAATGACGATATAATGCGTGTATCAAGGGGTATGAGGGTGTATAGGAATATTAGCTATGATGCATGGAGCGCAAAATATGGTAGTAGACATTAGTGAAAATTGACGGTGATGGAGGGGGAAAGCGTGATGCCCCCAGTGTCCGATGAAGAAGGAGACTAAGTAAACTCATCTAAGAGATCATCGGTGTCAAGATTATAGCCAATTGGATTTGGATTTGAGACACAGTAAGTAATGGTGTGGGGTTGATCATATTAGGAGCCTTTACAATGTAAATGGTACATGCCCATAACATAGTCTTCATAAGTGAAGGGGGATGCATAATCATGCGCATATACCAACGAGTTAGATTTAGAGTGTAGCCAAACAATGAATCATTGCGAAATAGAGATGCAACTAAAAGGTATGGGAAACATGATATCATTATGATTGGGATCCAAAGTGCCACCAATGTTGTCGAGCCAAGATTGTCTAAGTGTGAGTGGAGAGGAACAGGGAGTACGTGCAAGGAAGATTGATAAATGGAAGACACAGAGGCCATAGGTGGCGGTAACAAATACACATCCATGATAAAGGTGAGGAGAGTGAGGTGGGGAAGGAGATCAACAAGTGTGAATCCTAGGCCCGTTAAGCCATCATGTGTGCAAACAGTTTTAGAACAAGTAGGGTCAAATGGAATATGAGACTAATAAGAATCATGTGTGAAAAGGGTGCATGTGAAGGGATCAAGATGAGGCACAAAATGAATGCGGGGAGATGAAGTAGGTGGTAAGATGTCCGAGGTATGGAAAATCCCATGGAAAGGTATCATGGCATTAGTGGAAGGAGGAGGCTTTTAAATTGGTATTCACTAGGGTCGTAGCAATAAAAGTATCTTGAAAATAGGATTCATCTATTTCAAGTGGAGTAAAGTTAAGATTATGTAATGTGTCATCATTAAGCTCTATGGCATCAACCTCGTCATTAGAATCATCAATGTTAGCATTATCTTGTTGGATAACATTATCAAGGATATTGGTAGGAGTGGAGCCAAATGTAGGATTGAGAGGAGCCATGACAGGTGGGGAAGTGGTAGCCATAGAGGTAGACATGGTGGGTGATAGGAGATTAGTAGTATGGGTAGGAATGCATGTGGAGGTAGAAGAGGGAGTAGAGGCACTAGATTGACCAACATTATATGTACTGATATTGTGATATGGAATAGGTTGTGATGGAGGGATGGGCATGGCGTGACGGGGTCTATGTGGCAAAACTTGAACGAGTTGGGGTCAACAACAATGATATGTTCATAGCCATCATGTAAGAACTTAACACACCTATGAAATGTAGAGGTAACAACATACATTGCATGAATCCATGGTCTACCTAGTAAATAATTCAATTGGAATGAGGCGTTGATGACAAAGAATAAAATAGGAATGATTTTAGGCCTAACTTGTAGGGGTAAGGTGATAGTGCCCATGCATGTGCGAGTAGTGGAATCATAGCCGTAAATGAGAGTAGAGGATTTATTAATTAAATTATCAGAAATGTTCATTTTCCTAAGGAGAGATAAAGCACATAGATTTATAGTAGATCCATTGTCAATAAGTACATGTTTGATAAAAATAGAGCCAATAGTAGCGGTGATAAGAAAAGGTGCAAAAGGATTGCTAGAACTAAAGGAGTGATATCCTCATCACTGAAATATATGGCATGAGGTAGATTTTTGAGGGATTGAATGAGATGGGTGAATGTAATAGGCGATTATTACTCTCAATGTGGATGGAGCGAAGGGCAGCCTCTAATGTATTCCAACGATCAATTGCAGACCGCACGAAATATCATAAAGAGATATTTTGGTTGGTGTATTCTTAATATGCTCAATGATGTCATAACCCTTAGAGGCGGTAGTAGGAACTATAGAAGTAATAGGTGGTGGGACAGAGACAAGTGTAGCTATAAGAGGATGAGTGCGGTGAGTGGTGACTACATTGATGGTTGGATCAGGAATTGGAGTAATGAAGTGGGGAGGGTGTTGAGTACGAGACACACATAAAATCAGCAATGGTGGCAGCCATGTCGAAACCTTGGTTGGAGTATAGGAGGAATAAGAAGATTGATCCATGAATTTAGAAGAAGGGGATAAATTTCAATGTATTCTCAGAAGGTAGGGTTTGAGCAAATTGGATTCACTAAATGATTAAATTTAATTTTGAAATTAATTAAATCTAATTATAAAGTAAGTAATCTTGTAATATATGATATTCAAATGCTAATATACAATAAAGACACAAGCAAATAAGCATGTAAAATATGAAACCCTAAGCAAGATGAAGAGACAAGAGGACTTAGTTGATTTCCGAATGAACAGGAAGTGATCTAGGTAGAAAGTGTTGAATATGTTGTAAAAATGGTCGTCACTTGCTCACCGTGAATTCTCGGAAAGTAGGAATAGAGCCATCAAGGGCGCTCATGGGAGCAAAGCCGCAAGGGCACTCAGCGATCTGGAACTAGGCACGGGTGACCGTGTAAATGCTCGAAATATGATTTTTGTTGTGTCGCTAGGATTTTGTTGTTGGCTCCTATATATAGCTTAATGTTTGCACTATGATCATCGATGGTACACAGTAACTCCGCAAAAAAATGACTACATGCACATGTCTAAAAACCACATCAAAACCCATAAAAAGATGCGAATGTGGATTTAGACTAACCCCGGTGCTCACATGAAGGGTGACCTTAGTACCAAGCATTTTACTACATCTTAGACCCCGTGTAGTTCTTGTGTGTGTGTAGAAATGGTTCCCTAGGATGCCCTTGTGCAAGTTACACAAATGATAGTGGGTTGTAGCTAGAATGTAGCAATGTAGTAGTATGTGTGGATGGAATAGAATAAACTTCCCCTCCTATGCAAAGTGTAAGTAGAATTTTTGCAACTCTTGTCCCTTATATGGATGCTATATGGATGCCTTTGGAGTGCTTTAGTGCCTTTGGAATGCAAGCTTAGGTGATGATAGTAATGCTTAGTGTTTGGTCCTTCATTTTGAAATCATAACTATGTATTTATATGATTCCCTTGTTTGAACTTCGTAATTGACAATTGAAAAGTCAACCCAAGGTAATAAATGTAATTAAGAATCAAAAGGGGCCCAAAAGGGGTAGGAAAAAGATAAATAGGGACAAGAGTGCCCAGGAGGATGGGAGTGCCTAGTGCTTCTAGTTTGAACTAGGAACTAGTGTCTGAAGCCATATAAAGATAAAACAATCAAATGCCTGTGGGAGTAACAAATGTATCAAGCTAATAAAAATGCGTAAGACAAAGAAAAATACTAAGGGAGTCTTCCATTACCGGTTTTCTCACTTAGGAATCATGTGAATGATAACATGCTTTTAGGACCTAAAAATGTACCCAAGTGCATGATTTTGTGTCTACAACAAGTGTACAAATCTTCCCACTTAGGGAGTATGATGTAAGAGCATCATCTCTTATAAATATGCAAAAAAATATTTCATAGTTGTTATAGGTGTTGGAGGTTCTAATGAATGTCTACATGTTCAAGTTCATTTGGACCCTTCTTTCTATGTAATAATGAAGTTTTGTAATTTCCCTCCAAAACTCTCTTTTCAAATATTTAGATTCTCCATAGTTGTGTATAGTGTCTTAGGTGCTAGTGTAAGTTTAATAACCAATATAAAGGGTTCTTGAGGGACCTTATATAATGTGAACACATGTCTCTTATCACCAAGTTGGAAATATAACTCATGGTCCTCTTTCACTAGGGTTATGTTATCTAAATCAATTGTAAACAACTCTTTATGGGCATTCAAAAATGATATTGTAGACACCAAATTTGTGTCTTACGACACCCTATACCCCGTATCTCGTCCCACAACCTAACCCTACCTCACCACCTAAACCTTACACACTTAATTATTTATTAATTACCTTATAATTAATAAATCTACATCTCCAACCCTGCCACCTCATCTCGCCACCTCACCGTGACCTAGCCCTAACCCTAAACCAACCTAATTAAGACCTATGACTTGGTCCAGACCCACACCCATGACTCATCACCCCTCACCCACACCAAAACGAGCCTAATAATGACTTGACCAAGCCCACAACTAATCCCTCGAGAGAAAAGGAGGGAAAGATGGCTATTTTACTAAAAATAGCCACTTTTACCTAACCAACATCGGTTCTACTCGGCCACCGCCGATTACGTAACCGCCATCGATTCCCTGTAAATGACCTCCTCCAACCAAAAACAAGGGATCCGGAATTCATTTGGGAGGAGAGAGAAAAGTGAAACAAATAGAAGAAGTTGCAGAGAAGAGGAGGAGCCGAAGATTGTAACTGAGCAACTAGATCATTGTCACACTCGTCCCAAGCATTGGAAAAGACCGAGGATGGCTTCATCGACTTGCTTTCCAACCGGATCATCCCAACTAAGCCTTCTTCTGCCGCCACCACATTCCTTGGACCTGTATCTTCATCAGGAACTAGTAAGTAGTATCTTGTAGTTATTTGTTATCATTTTCTTTAATTCGTATTAAAAGGGGAACTGACCACCTTCGAAAGGAAGTCTAATATTTCCTGGGCCTAAGGCAGTTCCCTCACTTATTGTCTAACTAAGATCTGGTGGTCTTGTATTCTTACTTACAGGTAGTCCTTCCTAGACAAAAAGGAGTTCTTCACAATCGATCTGATCTCTCTACGGTACGCGCACACCTTCCCAACACTCAATAGGTATTCCTCCTAGCCCTAACCCTTATCTGTTTCTCAAGAGAATGAAAGGATAGAAGAAACTCTATTCCGGAATGAAATTCTGTGCGAAACATTTTGGCACGCCCGGTGGGACCCTTTTCGGGTTTCTTTCTTTCTTGCTTGCTTTCATATAGGGAGCACACTTGCTGTTTCTTTCTTCTAAATATTCACAAAATATTTTGTCATTTTGGTAAAAGAATTTTTCTTTCTTTCACATCTTTACATTAGTGAAAGTCATCTTCTTTGCTTCATCGAATATCATTTTCGATTTGGGTTTAAAACACGTGCATCACATTCTTGCTTGCTATTTTTAATTCTAGTGAACGTAGATTAAGTAACAGGTCATACACGTGGGGGTGATATCCACGGTATTGATGAGAAATTAATCTTACTCTCACTGCACAACACATACCAAATCACATCATAATCAACACAACAACTCAAACATCCCCCCTTCCCGCGGTATTCCTCCGCCCGATTGAGGTAGCCTTATGAGCCAAAACAAACTTGACATCTCCCTTAGGTCTTTTGTTTAGGATTGACATCATCTGTGTCTAAGGCATAAGCCCAAAGTGATTAAAACTAATCCTAGGGTTAGTCTCTTGATTTGCTTGTTTTTAGTTCTGTTTCTCTGTCATACACTGTTTCAGTGATCACTTCAAGACAGTTTGGTAGGTATATTAAGCATTGTTATCCCCAAACCAGCAGCTTCTTACATCCTCTCTTTGCTTTCATAGTGACCGACACCAGTCCTATACTACCGACATTGGTTAACTGACCGATGCCGGCTACATTCTGACCGACATCGGTTATCTGACCGATATCGGTTACTGTGTTTAACAGTTCTTGACAAACCAGCAACCTATCAATTCCAACATTTTGTTGTTGTTTCTATTCCGATTGATTAAATCCCTGCTGTGTCCTCTTGTCCATGGTTGTTATCACCCAGGAAACAAGCTACAGCCATGGTTTCACATGCATGTTCCGTGCCTTTGCCTGAGTCACCCCCTTCGCATCCTATGGGGAATCCTACGGATACCAGTAATTTTCCCAAGATCCCTGTAGGAGATAAGGAATTTACCAAATTTTTGGATGCTAATCCTAGCGCCGTACAATATTATTTGTCTCATACCCCTGACCGTACACCCGACGGTCAGCTCCTCGTTGGTATGCCTATTAGTATCGCCGCTCACTTAGCCCCTTCCCCACCTAATAACTCCGCCTCACCGTCTTCATCCTTAGCCCCGTCTCCCAGCTCAATGGCTTTGGTGGTTCATACTACACCAATTGGCTTTCCTTTCGTTAATCTGGGGCCCACATATCACTACCGTCCACTGACCCTACCTCATCTCTCTCATAGACTGTCTCTTTTATAACTTGCTCTCTACCACCTATACACACGAGCTTTCCCTCACAAGCTCCGCCCACCTTTTCATTTCCACAAATTCATCCGGTGGCCTCAACCTCTTATATAGGACACCCTTATTCGGCTGCCCCAACACATTCATCACCATTATCTTATCAACATTCAATCCCACCATTGTCTAGTAGCGGCTCTTGGACCAATCCTCCTCTGTTTACAATGACAACACCATCATCTAACCCAACCAATGATTTAATCAAACAGATTATGGACAAGATGCAAAATCTTGAGGCTTCATTTCGGAGGTCGTAACACCCTGACATACGAGCAAGTTTGTCGAGAGCCCATTCATCCTTTTGTCCCCCTTCATATATATCCTCCTCAATGGGAATTACCGAAATTTACTCACTTTAATAGTAAGGAGGACCCTCAACAACACTTGCGATCATTCAGACATGCCTGCTATCTGATTACTCATGACGATGCCTTACTACTCCGTACCTTTCCCATGTCCTTATCAGGACCTACCTTGGAGTGGTACAGTGCTTTAGCCTAGCACTCAATCTTCTCCTTTAACCAGATTAGCCCAATCTTTCTTGGATCACTTCGCATCAATATTGCGAAAGTATCCATTACTGACCTCTATGCCATCCGACAATTTGAAGACGAGTCTATCGCAGATTTTGTTGGACGATGGCGGGGCCTCATCAACCAACTTACTTATGCCTTACCTCAGGCCGAGCTCATCGAACTCTTTACGCGGGCCTGCGCTAAACACATTTCTCCCACCCTCCAAATTCAAACTTTCCGCACCTTTGATGAGGCCTTTACTATGGCTCGGAAACTAGAGATTCGAGCCTTAGAGGAGGAGGAAAAATTGAGGTTACGCAACAAAAGCTCAAATTTCCGGACCCAAGACTCTACCACCAAACCCAACACCACCAAATCTCACGCATCACCGCTTGAAATCAAAGGGTGCAGACACGCAAGTGATGTCAAATCTCAAGCACTATCTAATATCCAACCGAAAGCCACCTATAAGTATAAATCGAGCCCATCAACTACACTCCCTTGGGAGAAACTTATGGTGTGATCTTAAACAAATTTCTTAAAGCAAGAGCTATCACCTTGCCTCCTGTTAAACCTCACTCCGGGTTTGATTCCACCCGCGCTATACCTTCTTGGTATAAAGAAAATGATTTCTATAACTTCCATCGTGTGAAGGGACACAGTCACGAAAACTGCAAGATGTTGAAAAACATAGTGCAGGAAATGGTTGATGCAGGGGATATAACTCTCGATAATCCTAATGCCCCCGCTAATTGAAATTTAAAAATCTTCAACAAACCATTTCCAAACCATGCATCTAACAGTAACACAAACCAAGATACCTCAGCGGAGGAGAAGAGTGTGCATGAGATCCATGCGATTTTCAAATCCCAACCCAGGGCTTCCATTGAGGAAATTTTGAATTAAGCTTCTTCACCAACGCAGGGATTCTCGCCCCCTTCTCCTTCATCAGGACAAGAGGAAAGTCCCGTTATTCCTTTACCCATAAAGGAATTAACCGCCTAGAGTTCTCTTCTCACAAATGAACCTTCTTACACCACATCCTGCGCAAGATTGTGAGTGGATGTTATCTAACTTATCTATTTCCCAAACATCTCCTTCCACCACTCTTGCTTCTGCAAAAGAATAAGGCTTGCCACTTTTTTCTCATCATCCTTAGAGGAGAAACCCCTTGAACCTACATCACCAAACTCCTTAATCATGACGGATCCCCTCGAACATGCCCTCCTACCTATTAATTTTCATCACCTAAATCTTTCCAAATGACCGGTTGACCTCTTAACACCCATTGATACAGCGCCTCATTTACCCCCGTATCACACCCACAGTGGACCGAGAATCACAACCCACCTCTCTTCCATACCAAAGTTCCTATTCACACATGAAGATTGTCATCCCTCAGAAGATAGATGAGTCTTATGGGAGCGTTTGAGTACACCATACTCTACTCAAATGCAGATGACTAATCCAAACACCTCTACCATATACCCGAGGTGTTTACAAAAGCTCAAAATGCCTATGTCCTCACCTTCACCCCCCTCATCTCTATCGAATCCCTCAGCCACCTCTATCAACCTAACCAAACCTTCCCTTACGCTTGGGACTTCACCAATTCCCAGCCTAACACACCCACCTAAACGGTTAGATTTATCCAAAAATAATGTTGTCAATCCACCTAGGAGACAGACCCAATCTCCTCGAGTCCAATCTATGCCTCTTCCACAACTAAAACCCTCGCCCCCGATCACACCGATACAGCAGGCACGGCTTCAGCCTTCACCATCACACCTACCTTCTATATTAGGGCCTCACCCCTCCACCTTGCCTCAATACACCATGCCTCCCACATCTTCTTTAACATGACCTATACCTTTTGCACCCCTACAGACACTCACGGGCATCTCAACACCGTCGCCCCAAGTATCTCACCTACCTGCCAACCCTAAGCAAACTCGATCATCGAAGGACTTGTTTTTGTCGCTCCTCTCTCCCCATGGTTGTTTCCTGCCACCACGTCAGCTGGGGCCTCATCATCTAACCAGCTAAACATAACCTCTCGTGCGAAGAAACCACGCCTAGTTAAAACCAATCATCAAAGTCCCTTGCCTAAATCACCACCCATACAAACCACTCATACCCAACCATTACCAAAACAATCAAAAATCTCACCCACTCAATCAACAACCTCATCTTCATCTGAATTTGACCCGCTCAAAGGATCTTACTCCAAGATCCTTGATATGTTGGTAGGGGATGTGACCATTTCCCTACCCCCGCTCAGACTCTATGATCCATCTAAACCTCGACCTATAGGTTATGATGAATCTAAAATTTTACTTACCATCACACACCAAGACACGATGTAGAAGGATGTAAATCTTTGAAAGCCATCCTTCGCCAGTCACCTATCTCGTATAGACAGCCTAAGAAAGACAATTTACGGAGAGAGAAGCCCTTAGATTTGATCCCTTCTCCTATACCACCTGTCTCCGCCTCGCCAAAATCTATCATCATTGCAACCCCGCTCTCTAGGACAATGACATATCCCCACCATCTTCCTCCTCTCGTATTCACGAGATCAACATGATTAACATTGCTACTCAAGGTCAGAAAAATAATGGAAAAGCTAAAGAAAGCACACCTACGACCTTTCTTTCTCCTTCTGCCATCCCGATCACACCACCACCTAAAGTGGTCATTCATGGACCTGCCTATCCCGTCTCTAATGGAGTTTCCCATCGCACCATGATCAAACAACTTCACCAATCTCCTGTCAAAATGACACTCTATGATCTCATTCAAACATTTGAATCGCATCGACAAGCTTTAATTGAGATCCTTCAAGGGATAGAGGTCCTACCTAACGAAACCTTGCCTGTCGCCTCCATTTTAACACCCAACCACGTCACTTCTCTCACCAAACAACCTACCTCCACAACCACTTATGTCCCTATACAACAAGCCGCTGCTGTCAGTTTTCCAAAGAAGAAATTGTCATCTTTGGTGCAGAAGATCCTGATCCAGCTCTTTTCATCTCGGCTTACGTCAGGACATCCGGGTACATCGTGTTATGATCGACGGGGCTTAGCCTAAACATCGTCTCTTCCAAAGCCTTCCAACAGATGAATATCCCTCCTAGCTGCATGTGTGCCAACCCCACCATGTTGCGTTCATTCAACGATGCTATTACTTCTACCTTAGGCACCGTGATCCTTAACATTCATGTAGGGCCACGTACCTTACCCGAACTCTTCTATGTCCTTGAGGGAGAATTCCAATACAACATATTGTTAGGCCACCCTTGGATCCGGGCTATGGGATGCATTCCCTCCACCTTACATAGATGCATCAAATTTGAGTATGAGGGGAAGTCTTACACCATCAAAGCTGATGCTTCCCCTTTCAAAACCTACAATATGTTATATCACCCTAATGATGTGCTTGTACCAGTCAAGGCACCCATTGATCCAGCCCAACCATCTACTTCAACCACGCCTCAACCATCCACCTTAACCACACTCACACCTTTGACCAATGAATCCACCGCCGCGAATACCACTTCCTTCCCCGCGACAACATCCCAACTTCAGATCCCTTGGTAGATGTTTTTCAATGCCTTATGCTAGGGGAGTACCACCTATACAACGTTAGCACCTTCCATACCCCACAGGAGTATGGACAGTTACATGTGCATCCTACCTACGACCGTCATGTGGGGGAGGTGATCTCCTACGGACCACCTAATTGCCGCACCAACCTAACGTATGGGGGTGTCGACACATCCTCTCTCACCCCTGAACCTCCCCTTGGTGTGGTTCCCTTCCAATCTGATTTTCAATATCTAACCAACCGTCGTTTCGCCCTCACCTTCCTGACGTGCTATGTTTGGAAGGGTTTTGGTTTCGGTCTTTATGAACAAGGCCGACATACGATCATTCCCGTAACTACCCGCAAACAAAAAGATCTTCGTGGTCTTGGATTTTTTGAACCACCTACACCAAAGAAACCTCAAGTCAATTGTATCCAGGAAAACAATGAAGTCACCCCTTCTGAACCATCATCGCCCATTTTTTCATCTTCACCCACAGAGTTGATAGACCCTGAATCTATCCCTCCTAACTTTTTTTTCGTGAATGTTATGTTCCCGGGTCCTCTCACTTATCAACGCGATAGTGAAGACCCATCTTCTCTCCCCTTTTGTATCTAGACATGATCGAAGAAGATTCACCTTGATTAATGTTGTGGAGTGCCGGATGATTACTCCATCCTCACTTACCTTAGTGCGGACGACTCTTATATTCAACGTGCCTTACCATCTGACACCCAAACTATGTTGAATGAATCGACTATAGAAATCAACATCCACACGGAGGACAATCCTCACATTTTAAAGATCAGACAATCTCTCGACGCATTAGAACAAGTGTCTTCACTACCTTCCTCTGTGCTGCAATCAAGCTTTTGCTTGTCCTACGCCGACATGCCAGAATCGATCCCGACATTGTTGTCCATAACATCACTCGAAACCGGACTCTAAACCAGCTTAAACGAAACTACGAAAAATACATCCACGCATTGCCCTCTTGGTGAAAGAAGAGCTTCAACGCCTCCTTTCTCTGTTTCTTTCATCTTACCTATTGACTATCCGCATGATGGATTTCTAATGTTGTACCTGTCACTAAAGCGACGGGGGACTTCGAGATATGCACGGATTTTCGGGACCTTAACCTCGCTTGCCCCGAAGGATGACTTCCCCTACCTAGCATTGATCAACTTATTGATCTCACTGCGGGCCATGAGATGCTTTCTCTCATGGATGGCTTCTTGGGATACAATCAAATTTTGGTAGCCCCGACCGATCAACATAAAACCGCCTTTATATCCCCTTGGGGACCTTCTGCTATCGTGTCATGCCATTCAGCCTTAAGAATGTTGGTGTGACCTATCAGTGGGCTATGACTTATATTTTTCATGACATTATGTAGACTATCCTCGAGGATTATGTCGATGATCTTCTTGGAAAATCCAAACATCGCAGTGAACATCTCGATGTTTTAACCATTATTTTTGATCACCTGTTACAATATTGTGTTCGTCTTCAACCAAAGAAATGTGTCTTTGGCGTCCTTTTGGGAAAACTCCTTGGCTTTATCATCTCTTTGCGTGGCATTGAGGTCGACCCAGCTAAAGTCAAATCTATCCTAGAAATGCCCCCACCCACTAACCTCAAACAATTACGTAGTTTGCAGGGAAAACTCCAATCTATCCGGTGTTTCATTTCACAACTCTCGGATCGATGTCAACCTTTCCATCATCTTCTTAAAAAGGACATTGTCTTTCATGGAGCGAGCAGTGCCACCAAGCCTTTGAGGCTCTTAAAGCTTATCTCTTATAGCCTCCCGTGCTTGTCCCACCTCGGACGATTTCCCTTTCTACTTTTACCTTTTTGCCACCGATCATGATGTAGGAGCCATGCTCGCACATCGTGACTCTGAGCATCGAGAACAAGCAGTTTATTACATAAGCCATACTCTTGTGGATTACGAGACTAGGTATACACACGTAGAAAAGTTGTGCCTAGCCCTATCATTTGTGGCCACCAAAATCTGACATTACCTCCTGAATCACAAAACTTTTTTCATCACCAACACTGACCCCATACATTATATGTACGCCAAACCTCATCTAAACCAATGCATCACCCGATGGCTTATGCTCCTCGCCGACCTCGACCTTGAGTTTGTACATCAGAAATCAGTCAAAGGACAAACTATAGTGGACTAACTCGCGTAAGCCCCTTTACCTGGGGAACAATTTACCAATTTTACTTTCCCTGATGAACTCATCGCAACTCTTTCACTCGGTGATGTGTCATATCCAATGACCCTCTTCTTGATGGATCTAAATGCCAACACGGTAGATTGGTAGGCATTGTTCTCATTCCTCTTAAAGGTGAACCTATGCCTCTTTCATTCAGGCTCGATTTCCCTACACTAACAATACAAATGGAATACAAGGCCCTTGTTTTAGGTCTCACGTTGCGTTACACTTAGGTGTGAAGTCTATTAATATTTTCAGTAACTCTCAATTGGTAGTAAATCAAGTTACTGGCATCTACCAATGTAAAAATGAGGAACTTCAAAAGTACAAACATTACGTGGATTCACTTTTGACCTTATTTTCTCATTATTCTATCTAAACCATTCCCCGCTCAACTAATAAATTTGCAGATACTATGGCTTGTTTGGCCTCGAAAATTCTGGCCTCACCAACTAACTTAGACATATTTGTCTTGGTCCAACAACTCTTTGCCCCATCTTACTTAATTCTGGATGTTTGTATGGTAAATAATGTATCTGCTGATTTGCAGGATACCTGGTATCACCAATTTCACGACTACCTTATAACATCTGTTCTACCACCTGACCTTACTAGTAATGGCAAACGTATTTTTCTTAAAGGTGTTTCTCGTTATGTCATCATGGGGGGATTCCTCTATAAACATGGCTTCGATGGTATCCTCCTTCACTGTCTAACCGGCGCTGAAGTCGCTCATACCACCCAACAAATCCATGACGGACTTTGTGGCGGGCACTTTAGTGGCCTCGCCATGGCCAAGCGGATCCTTCACCTAGGATATTATTGGCCTACTCTCAATAAAGATTGCTACAAATATGTTAAGCATTGTGTTATGTGTCAACAACATCCCAACCTTCAACATACTCTTAGCCACCCGTTACAGGTCACACAAGATCTTTGGCCTTTCTCACAATGGGGTTTAGACCTTATTGGTGAGATTCACCCACCTTCTTCGCAGCATCATCGTTGGATCATCACGGAAACCGAATATTACACTAAATGGGTGGAGGCCGTTCCACTCATTTCAACTAAAAAAGAAAAAATTGTTGAGTTCATCAATCATCACATTATCTGTCATTTTGGTGTTCCTCATCGCCTGATAACAGATAATGGAAAATCTTTCAAAAATAAGTTGTTACAAGACCTTTGTGACAACTTTGGTATCAAACTTAGCTTCTCGTCACCCTACTATCCACAAGCAAATGGACAAGCCGAATCTTCTAACAAAACCTTAATCAAAATTCTCATGAAAGTCGTTAACAATTCGGGAAAAAATGGCATGATCACATCCCCTTTTCCCTTTGGGCTTATCGTACCAGCATTCGTACTTCCACTAATGCCATACCATTCTCTCGGTGTATAGTCAGAGGCATTTGCCTCTCGAAATACAAATCCCTTCTCTCGAATATCTCTTGGGATATTCTCACCAATGATGACTTCCGCCAAGAGCGGTTAGCCCAATTAGAGCTTCTTGACGAGCGTCCATCTTACGACTCTTGACCACCTTCAAATTTATCGAAGCGCATTAAGCGTGCTTATGATAAGCGAATTCATGAGCGTACCTTTAAGATTGGTGATCTTGTCCTCAAAGAGAATCAACATGTAACCAAACTAGAAAAAAGCAAACGTGGAAAATTTTCTCCTAATTGGATTGGGCCTTACATTATCACTCACACCTACGGATCAGATACTTATCATTTAGCTTCGCTTAATAGTAAACCTGAGCCTGAACCCCTTAATGCCTTGCATCTCGACCATTCTACTTGTTGAATTTAGTGTTACATCACTTTTTATGTACCTTGCGCTCGTCCATGAGCTCATTTACCACCTCATACACTTTGTTTCGTGCATCTCAAAATAGAATCAAGCTCACATGGTTTGATCATCACCTCCTCTTAAAGATGCCTTCCCCTTTTTAGTCTGGTCCATGACTTAAAAGTATCAAAATAACAAGTTCTCAATTATACGATTCTGGGATATTCTTGAGTCAAACTTCCTGCAAAACTAGATACTTCATGCCAAATGGACATCTAGACCTCTAAGCTCTAAACTAGACTGCTCCCTCGAAGGACAGCTATGTGCAAAGCCACATCTGCTATTATAAACTAGACTACTCCCTCGAAGGATAGCTATGTGCAAAGCCGCATCATGCTACTATAAGTAGACTGCTCCCTTGAAGGACAACTATACAAATTCAGCCTCTATCAGAAGCTTCTCGCATTGATTAGCTTCACAAAAAGACCTCAAGAAACAACAAAATGCATATCCCATATAGACTTCCCGCATCGATCAGTCTATATCCAGAAAAATAAAAGCAGTATTCAAAAGCACTTTTGAGTCATGGACTCGTCTATTTAGGTTTGGATCTATTTCGTTAGAATAATCACCTTATAACAAGTCCTCTACGCCCCAGTTATACCATCCACCTCACCTCACCATTCTTCAAAACAACAAAACTCAAGGGACATGACGTATATCCGATATATTGTGATTATACAACTCTTTTCACCTATCGACTTCTCGCCTATGCAAGGTACCTAGAGATTCAAGCTCATCCTATGATAATACGTGGTTTGTTTAGCTCTTTCCAACTATGGGACATTTTTACCTCTTTTACCCGAATCTAGGATTATGTGTTGACCTTAATCAGGACACGGTTCCCTAATGCTTGGGTAAGCTAACCCTCGCTTCACCTATACCTTACCAACTCCAACAACCAATATCAAAATTTTTACCAACCAACAAATTGCCTAACCACAACCAACTTGCCTGAATTCACCTCTCCCTGGTCCTAAGGGAGAACTACATCGGTCTGAGGCCCCTCCTTGCTTTGTGCAATGGGCTATGTAGGCAACACTTAGGAGACATGGGGTCTCCCAAGGTTAGCTTGACCATCCCCTACCATAACCTATCATGTGTTGTGTTTTCTTTTAAACTATAAATATTTTCGCATATTTATATTGATAACACTCACCTTTGTCCTTTTTCAATCCAAACATTCAAACCACAAACATTCTTATTATTATCATAAACTCAAATCAACATACATATTTAGTTTTATTTAGATGTTAAACAAATACATCTTCTTTATCATCGACGTGCAGGTCGGCATCCTTATTTATTCTTCTACCCCTATAAAATTCACTTAGGCCTCCACGCCTCATCCCGAACCAGGTAGTGATGGTGATCATTGATGCCGCTCACTTGGCCTCTCCATCCTCAAAGGGGCATTGTTATTGGTTCCTCCCACTGATCCGCCAATATCTCTTGTAACATACGAATACACCCTCTCGCGTGGAGGAATCTTTCCTCTAGTCTATCCACTCGTGACTGCGAACCTCTAACAATCCCATTGTCTCATTCACCTGTGTTTGAAGCTGGTGAACTAAACCCTGCAGTGGTCTCTCTCCACTATAATCACAAATGGTATGTCCGGATGATCGGCACTCTCACGTGTACCTTGCAGCTCTGCTACCCACCATAATCTATAAGACTCTGTCACTCCTGCATCCATTACCCTGCGATCGGCTATTGTCTCCTCTGGTCCTTCTGGAAGTGTCGGTCGTGGCGGTGAGAGGGGTGCCTCGGCGTCGATCCTCCTGTATGGTCTATGAGCCATGGGTATATCCTGAACAAATCCAAATTTTCGCCACACGTGATCTAGAGGAATCCTCTCGTACTCACCTGGCCTGTGTCCCGCGATCCACCTCAATCGCTCTACACCCCTCAAATCCTCGGCTATGTTCGCCGTCACCATGTAGTTCCCGTAAGGCCTCCAACGGATATCTGCAATCGTCACCATCTCCCACATCTGCCTATAATACTCGGCGTCATCTATCACGGTTTTCTTTTTTATAGGTTTTGACCTATAACCGATATCGGTTATGCGCGCCTAGAAAATCGATATCGGTCTTCTAACCGATCACCGGTCATAACTAACCGATATCGATTACACTGCCTAGTTTACCCTAACTCCTGCTCTTCCCCACCGAACTCTATTTTTCACCACATCACCTACCCCCAGCCTTTGCTAAATAGCCTTATTTTGAATTCATTGGCCCGATCCAAGGCCGCAACCAACCAATCGGCCTGACCCAAGGCCGCAACAATCCAATCGGCCCGACCTAAGGCCACACCTAACCAATCGGCCCAAGCCAAGGCCGCAACCAACCAATCGGCCCGACCCAAGGCCGTAACCAACCAATTAGCCCGACCCAAGGCCATAACCAACCAATCGGCCCGACCCAAGGCCGCAACAACCCAATCGGCAAGACCCAAGGCCGCACCTAACCAATCGGCCCGACCTAAGGTCGCAACCAACCACTCGGCCCGACCCAAGGCCGCAACAAACCAATTGGCCTAACCCAAGGCCGCACCCAACCAATCGGCCCGACCCACGGCCTCACCAATTAAGTACCTCGGCCGAAGCCCGCAACTTACGATTCTATCCACCCATAATGTAGGCTGTTTGTTCAATCGAGCTCACTGTTCGTGTTTTAGCATGACTAGGATACTTGAATTGATCGACCCAACCAGCTTTTGCTTAGGCCGAGACCGTGACGTTTATCTCAACCAAACCAACCATTAGGTTCTACCAACATGCCTAAACATTCCTAGTACCTTCCCGTTATATCCCCGAGCTACTTCCTATGCCTTGGATACTGAGGATTATATCACCTTGTTTGGATAAACTATCGACTTTTGCCTATGAATTACTTGTTTGCTCTTCAAACCATGTACCACAGTCACACTACGCATTTTAACGTGCATCGGCTTCTTTGAACTTACCCCACCATCTTACCATCACTCATCATCATTCACCCTTTATCAACCCTATCCCCGATTTCATCTTTCCTCAATCTGTGATAGATTTGAGGGGGATTACCTATACCCTTAATCAAGGCAACCACTTCTTATTATTGTCGGTGCGGCTTTAAAAGATAAACTACACGACAACAAAGGGAAAATGTAGACACCAAATTTGTGTATTACAACACCTTGTACCCCGTATCTCGTCCCACAACCTAACCCTACCTCACCACCTAAACCTTACACACTTAATTATTTATTAATTACCTTATAATTAATAAATCTAAATCTCCAACCCTGCCACCTCATCTCACCACCTCACCATGACCTATCCCTAACCCTAAACCAACCTAATTAAGACCTACGACTTGGTCCAGACCCACACCCATGACTCATCACCCCTCACCCACACCAAAATGAGCCTAATAATGACTTGACCAAGCCCACAACTGATCCCTCGGGAGAAAAGGAGGGAAAGATGGCTATTTTACTAAAAATAGCCACTTTGACCTAACCGACATCGGTTCTACTCAAGCTGTCGTGTGTTACGTAACCGCCATCGATTCCTTGTAAATGACCTCCTCCAACCAAAAACAAGGGATCCGGAATTCATTTGGGAGGAGAGAGAGAAGTGAAACAAATAGAATAGGTTGCAAAGAAGAGGAGGAGATCCGAAGATTGTGGCGAGCAACTAGATCACTGTCACACTCGTCCAAGCATTGGAAAAGACTGAGGATAGCTTCATCAGCTCGCTTTCCAATACCGGATCATCCCAACTAAGCCTTACTGTCGCCACCACATTCCTTGGACCTGTATCTTCATCAGGAACTAGTAAGTAGTATCTTGTAGTTCTTTGTTATCATTTGCTTTAATTCGTATTAAAAGGGGAACTGACCACCTTCGAAAGGAAGTCTAATATTTCTTGGGCCTAAGGCAGTTCCCTCACTTATTATCTAACTAAGATCTGGTGGTCTTGTATTCTTACTTACAGGTAGTCCTTCCTAGACAAAAAGAAGTTCTTCATAATCGATCTGATCTCTCTATGGTACGCGCACACCTTCCCAACGCTCAACAGGTATTCCTCCTAGCCCTAACCCTTATCTGTTTCTCAAGAGAATGAAAGGATAGAAGCAACTCTATTCCGAATGAAATTTTGTGCGAAACATTTTGGCACAGAATTAAATCAATTGTAAACAACTCTTTATGGGCATTCAAAAAATGATATTCGAAGGAGAATAGGGAGTTATATTTTAAGAGAGGTGAATACGGGTTAGAGGAGACATTAGAGAGCCCTAAATGCTCAAGATGGATTTATAACAATCATGAAAATACTTATGAAAGTTTTTCCATCAATGAAATTGAAGATTTTTGCAAATATGTTTGGAGTTTGTATATATGTGTTTGACCAATTTTTCTTGCTCATGTTTCACATTAATGGAATGGTGGTAAGAAAATTGGAAACTCCAAGTTATGAGAGGGTTTAATGATACCTCGTAATGTATGATGACAATGAAGATGAAGATACGGGTGCAAAGATCCTCTCCATGACGAGCTCGACAACCTCGCACAACAAAGAGACAACCGACAAAGAAAAGATTAGTAAATACAACGGTGGGTTACAGAAAAATTCAGTCCTGAGAAGTGATAAATTCCTAGGGATGGATGTTAACCCACTTTGATAAAAGATCAATAAAATATGATAGATAAATAGGATGCAACATATAACAAAGATCAAATATATGCTAGAGATATTAAGATAAAGATAAGATAACGAAATCAAACATGATCGGGTCGATGGCGACCCGAGACCGACATGGACGATCGAAGGTGAATGCAAGAGAGTAGATAAAAAATATCTGTGAAACAAAGGATCTGGATTTGGTGTTGAGATGTCAAGGATGTTCGATCGGATGCGAAAATAGGAAATAGAAAGGATGCAATAAGGATGCAGCCATATTTGATAAAAAATAAAAGGATGTAGATCATATCGATAGTGACTAGAGGAAGATCGGGGTTGGTTAGTGGTGACTGAGGCTAAGAATAAATATCTCAATTTCTTCTAAAGGGATGGATGATAGAAACAGAGAAGCATGAATATGGAAGAAGTTGGAAAATGGGTGTAATATGGGACAACATGTAAAAAATAGAGATGATGTAGATCGTATCGATGACGACCGGGATAGATAGATGGTGGTTGAGGCTATATTTCAGGTTTGGTGAAGTTGGTGGATGGTAAAAGAGTTGCGAGGAAGAATCGGTGATGGCAAATAGGAAGGTAAAGTTGATGGAAGATGTCCAAAGCAACTAAAAAAACCTGCGCAAGATTGATGAAACAATGGTGGGGCTCTAAGAAAATAATAAACTTCATATCTCCAAGGATGGTATGCAAAAGCTCCAAAATGGATTCAAGTTGATGGCTATTGCTCACAAGAAGAGAAGGAAACAAAGCAAACTTGCAAGAAGGCCGAAAATCCAAAATTTCATCCTCTTGAGGAGGAGGGGTAGAGGTATACTTATAGGGTCGATGATGACCCAATAGGTTCACCGAAGACTGCTATAGACCGTCGATTTAGGTGGTGGAGATGATGCTCAACTCAATACAAAGGGCCCTAAAGGGGTTAAATTAGGGTTTTGAGCTATTTAGGTGGGTTAGGGTTGCATAGGGATGATAAAAGGTGGTTGGAGGGTGGAAATTCATTTAATGAGGGTAAATGAGAGCCTAGGGATGATAAATGGGGGTTTAGGGAAGTGTTTAGGATAATGGATGGGTTTAGGGATAATTAAATGTGATTAGGGGTAGATTAGGGAAGATAAAATTAATTATGGGATTAAGATAGGAAAGTGGAAATTAGAGGAATAAATGGGATTTATGAGGGAAATAAGAATAGGAAGAGAGGTGTGTATGTGCAAGATGATGAAAAAGGGAGTGAACGTGGGATGGGGGACAAACATACCAAAATTTGGTGTCTACATTTTCCCCCTTTTGTCAAGTGGTTTGTGTTAAACAAACTACAAGACAAAAACAAGAAGTGATAAAGGATGATGGTTGAGGTGCTCCCCCTCAAACTAGGGATCGATGACATGAAGAAGAATTAATTACTAGGTTGAAAGAGATAGATGGAGAAAAGAGAGGAAAATATGGAAGAAAAGATGAGAAAAGGCGAGAGGGGAATAGAAAAAATGCCCCAAGTGGAGAGTGATTTGACCATTGCGAGGGGGATAATAAAAACAAAAACAAATGGCGGTGATTGTGGAATCACATTGGTAGGGAACATAGCATGACCTCAATGGAGTGTCCTATGGACCCGTGAGTTGGAAAATATCACTACGAGATGGAGGGAATCCAACAAGAATCCACTCGATGGATGATATAAAGATGACAAGGCCCTGAAACACATCGGTAGTGAACATAGCACGACCTCAACAAAATGACATGAATGTCCAACATATCCATGAGTTGGAAAGGATCAATGCGAGATAAAGGTAATCCAATGGGAATCCACTTTGATGGATGAGATAAAGATGGCAAGGACCCCGGAAACACATCGGTAAGGAACATAACATGACCTCAGCGGAGATGACGTTAATGTGATACTGAGACTGAGTAAGAAAAGATCACTGCGGGATGGAGGGAATCCACTTAGATGAATGAGATAAAGATGGAAAAACCATGGAAACACATCGATAGAGAACATAACATGACCTCAAAAAAGACGACATGAATATCCTACGGACCAGGTGAGTCGGAAAGGATTACTATGAGATGGAGGGAATCCAAGTGGTATCCACTTAGATAGATGAGACAAAGATGGAAAGGACCACTGAAGCACATTGGTAGGGAATATAACACGACCTCAATAGAGACTACGTTAATGTCCTACGGACCCATGAGTTGGAAAGGATCATTGTGAGATAGAGGGAATCTAATGGGAATTTACTCGGATGGATGATAAATATGACAAGGACCACGAAAACACATCCATAGGGAACATAACACGGCTTTAACAGAGATGACGTTAATGTCCTACGGAGCCGTGAGTTGGTAAGGATCATTGTGAGATGGAGGGAATCCAACGGGAATCCACTCATATGGATATGAAAGTTGTGGGACCAATGGGTCAAAGGCATACATCAAAAATATGCGTAAACAAATGCGATGGATGGTTAAAACAATGGTCTAAAAAAAAATTCGGGGAAAAAGAGGATGCGATAACCTTGAAACATGAGGAAGTGAATAAATATGTGTCCTGGTGGGATGAGGATAAAAGATGGCCACAACGGTGGTCTTAAGATCGAATGTGGTGCCCCGATAGGGAACAAATTGATGGCCACATAATGAGTTGCTAGATGTGAGATGAAGGATGTGTGACTAGATAAATAAATACTCACAAAGAGAGTGAAAGAAGACATGAAAGACAAGCTAAAGTGTGTTATGGGTGACACATAAGATTGAAGTGGAGGAAAAGATAATTTGATAAGGAGATTGAATGTGATGGGATAAAAGATGAAAAAGGATTGGGTCGATTTACGACTAGGTAGGGTCGACGGTGATCGGCGAGTCGATAGCGATTAGGTCGCTCGCCATATAAACGATAGAGTCGGCCAAAAATATCATTTATGACGACACAATTTTGATGATCGAGAGCTCTGAGAGATAGAAAAGCATGATATTTGAGTGAGATGGAAGCTAACGGAGGAGGAAGGAAGAGTCGGAGGTTACGGAGAGTGGTAGGTCTGAAAACCTAGCTTAGTTTTGATTTTTAGTTTTCTCCATGTTGTGCAGTGCTTCCAAGGCTTCTTCTTTGAATTTGTCGATTCTCTCCAGGATGAATTCCATTTGATCGACTCGGTAATCTAAAGTAGTGAGAGCTTTATAATGTGCCCACGAGTCATTAATAATGTCTACCTTTAACAGGTCGTTAGCCGAAAAGTTGACCATGGTCTGGAATGTTCCCTGCTACAACTTAGTGTTATCCAAATCCTCGAGAAGGGAGCTCATCTCTTTGCTCTCTCTTTATTTTCTCGAGTTATATCTTGGTGCAGCAACGTGAACCTACCAATTATCACCTAACCATCCTGGAGGATCTTCTCAATCCAGGATGACACAACCGTACCCTGTTCAACAATCTTTACATACTCATTGATTTTCTCTTGGCTGGGAGCCTGAACAGGTTCTACGGTAGTTGCTGAAGGAGCTTTTCCCATTTTCTGCAAATCTTGGAGGAGATGTTTGTTCTGTTCTTTAAGCACTCTCTTCTCCTCTTTGGCCTCTTGTAGCTTCTTGCAGAGGGCATCTATAGCTGACAAGGCTTCTCCTTGCAGGCTTTTGGATGATGTTCCCATTGTAACTTGAGTCACTTTGTGAAGTATGTAGGAGACAGATCTTCTTTCTTCTTTATGGGATCTGGATAGGCTATCTCCATGACCCTTTCTCCTGAGGCACTTTTTGAGAAGCGAGTTAATGATTTTTGCTTCTTGGTCCCTTTTTCGGAATGACGGAGAAGTCCATAGCTACAATGGGGACCTTCCTCTTGTGTTGACTCAGGTGGTCAGAGATCCAACCAGGACTTAGGGGATCGGGATCGGAAGAAGAAGAGGAAACGGGGGTGAAAGGGGGAGCAACTATAGTGGACTCGGGAAGAAAGTGGAAACACTTGGTGGCGGCATGGATAAAGAGTCCAATGCACTAGTGCTCACAGGGCTCGAGAGTCACTACAGGGGAAGAGAAGGACATGGAGACGGAAGGGATTTGCGACAGGATGGAGGAAACACTAGAGGATAGATCCGCGAGAGAGGAGAAGATGGAAGAGGTGGGAGATGGAAGGGAGGAAGACAGAGGAGAAGACATAACCAAAGGAGCGGTTACTTGAGTGATAGGAGGAGGAGGAGGAGGAGAAGAGGGAATGGTGGGCACCTCCACAGTTGTAGTTGTGACAACATCTTGAGTGGATGTGTCCGTTGGAGCATCTCTGTCGTTTCTTCTTTCCTAGGGACACTAAGTCCACTATTTTCTCTCGAAGTAGAAGGAGGGCTATCGGGAGTTTTCTCTGTTTCTTTGGGATCTCCAACTTTATCCTTTCCTTTTCCCTTTGGCAAGTGATCTAGCCTTGGAGGCACACTTCCATAGGGGAAGTAGTGAAATCCACCCCAAGGTAGATGAGACCATTTCATTTGCACCAATGCCCTGCATTGTAACGTGGGATGGACCCTTTCTTCTATTGTCTTGGGCACCTTGGTCTATCGATACTTTGGCCAATCATCCCCATCCGTGTCAAGGTAAACCTGATCAATTTCTTGATCAGTTTCTTGAAGTCTTTTGGGATGATGGCAACTCCATAGTGGACGATCTCTACCAGAGCTAGCGGGAGTGATCCTTTCACCTGATTTCAACTTCGTGATTCACGTCTATCCATATGTCCTCAATCTCTGGGACATGGATGGGATCGATCTTTGCCTTGGGGAGGAAACTCCGGCAGTCAAAGGTTGGCCTTGCCAGAAATCATGCTTCAAGTTGAGCAATTCTAGCTCCACATACATTTCCCGGGCTTTACCCAATGAGGCACAGGTGTATCTGCCAACCGTGAGGGGGAATGGAGTTCCACCCTTCTTCCTTTTCATACACTTCTAGTGATATGTAATCAATTGCCTTGACAACTCTAGGAGGATCAGCTTGGGCCCTGTCTACCTTGGTAACCTTGTCGGTTCTCCCAAAAAGTTGGCAGCCCTGAGATATGTGAAGGTGGGGAATTGTGTAAACAAAGCCCCCCATTTCTTTGTGGCAGCAATCACGCTCGTGCTGGTCCGACCGTGTCTCATGTTCGGCCTCAATAGGAAAATCACCTCATAGAAGAAGGCATCATTGATCTTTTTGAACTGGGCGATACTGACCTCGAGCCTTAGCTCCAGGTAGTACTCATATATTTTGACCTAGGGCCATGTTCCACTCTGAATTAGTCCTAAGAACTCTCTCTCTGATGCAGCCGCATATACCACATAGGAGTTCATGTAGAACCTCCCAGTTGTTAAAACCTGTTAGAGCTGTTGTGAGATAGTATCACTTATGATCTCCCCAACCGAAGCGTTGATTGGGAACATTCTTGCTCATAGTTTCTAGATATCTGAGCATCCATTTGTGAAAGTAGTGGGCATTAGGAAGCCCAAATACTCTGTGAGGAAGGTGATGGTATCACTCAGCTCCTCGTTGAAGTCACTACGATGGATGGTCTAGGGCCATATGATCACCACCTTCTTGTTTTTAGGTAGACTTCATTCATAATCTGCATACATTTGTCTTCATTATCGTTCCATGTCTTTAAGCATTCTTCAATGCTTACTACTACATACTGGCTATGGTGAGGAATGCCCAACATGATTTCGAAGTGGCGGGCAATGAGGTTGATGATCACCTTGCCCTCCTTATCTTTGACACATCTTGTGTCTTTGTTGTAACAACGGGCCACCAACATGATGAACTCATTGTTTATTGCACTTACTGGGAGTCCTGCTGCAAAGTGTAGTCCGCTGCCTACCAGTTTGTCCATCCATGGGCCACCGGTAACCTTTTTGGTTCTCTCCCAGAAGTCATCCATATCTATGTGTCCCAGCTCGGAGTCTCTGATGTCGAGACTGCACTCTGCAAGTGAGTCAGGCATCCTGACTCTCTGATATTTGTATTTCATTTCCTGCTCTGTCAATTTAGACTTGGCTTTACCTTTAGTTGGCTTCTTGCTCGATGAAGACATGTGTGAGCTCGAGGATGACTGTTGTTGTTCTGCATGGAGAATCAAAGAGGCCCAACACAGAAGAGCCATGTCAGCCATCATGTTATCCATAATAACAGCTTACAGAATGAAAAATGAGCTATTATAAGCCTTAAGGCACAAGGCGCAGGTTTATAGCATGCTACAGAGGGCTTAAACAGGCTGGGCGCACTTTTGAGGATGTCAACATGCAAAAAGATGTGCCTGTGTTGAAAGGGGGAAAGCCACGCCAAAGGATTATAGAGGGTGCACTTTTCAGGAGTGTTGCACGAAAGATCTTAGCGCCAAAGAGAAAGGCGTGGGGCACGGGTTTGCAACACACAACATGTAGTGTTGGTGTTAAGGTTCATGCGCCAGCGCCTTTGGAAAATTGCTAACTGGGCACTGCTAAAGATGATGTTGCATGGTTTTATAGTGCACCCAAGGCGCAGTTTTAGAATGTGTTGCACAGAAGCTTAATGCACCAAAGGGTTTATAAAGGGCACAGTTTGGGAACACAACATCAAGTGTTGATATTGGTTGGGACGTGCCTACGCCTTGAGGACTATTTATACCTGGCACAAGTTTTAAATATGTTGCAGGCGGGGACACAGTAAGCGCCAAGCGCGCGATCGTGTGTGATGTAGCATGAAGGGACAATGTGTTTAAAGTAAAAAGAATGATTTTGCATTATTTTTACTACTTCTCAGGTTCCTCTCTCTTTTGATTTTACAAAATAACAAAGAGAGGTTTGGTGGGATTCTAATTTGAGCGGTAGGTAGGGAAAAAGGGTTTTTATTTCTTTCAGAGGTAGAGCCTTCTCAAATTTATAGATCTGGAAGGAGAGATAAGGTGTTCTAGATAGTTTATGGATTGTCAAGCTTATTCATTTTTAGATTTTTAGGTTTAACCTTTTATAACAATCCTAAAACCATAACAACCAAGAAACAAAACCACAAACAACCATAAGAGTGATAAAAACCACTTACCCGGGATAAATAACGACGAAGGAACGATGTGGGATCCACAAACATGAGAAACGACACGTGAGGCTGACAGGAAAGGCGACGGGTGCAGAGGAATAACTTTTCTCAATTTTCAAATTGTGAAAATGATAGGTGTTAACCGCATATTTATAGGAAAAACCTACATTTATGACGCCACCAACCGCCTTTGGCGCGGTTGGTGAGGTGTTGACACCATGTTTTCAGTAAGCATATGGCACACTTTAGGAAGTCTCAACATGATTATAAATGCACCTTTAGCGCATGTTCTTTAATGTCAACATAACGTTTTCAGCGCCAAAGGGGAAAGGGGCGCACATTTTTATGTGTCGACACATCAATTTTCACGCCAAAGGTGCGTTTCTTTGGCGCAGGCTTGAGGATGTTGACATGTCAATCTTAGCACCTTAGGGGTGTAACTTTTGTCATGTTGACATGCCTTTTAGGCTGCCAAAGGATCTTCAAAGGGGTGCACTTTTCTTGATGTTGACACAACAATTTTTGCACCCAGCTCAAAAAGGCTGAAAAATGGCTAAGTTCTTAAAACTTGATTTTTGGAAGGGAAATTTTAAGCCATTTTGAACATTAGTAGACCTTCTCAGGGGACCAAAACGAAATTTTGGTATGGTTATCTACAAAATTGCCCTTGTCAATTTTACAGGATAACAGGTCTAGACCATGTTTCCTTTATTGAGTTTTATTTTGGCATGGGATACTTTAGGATCAAACATTTGCAAGTAGATTCAATATTTGGTTGTGATACAACAAAGGGTTCTTAGATATAGCAAGTGGATCTTGGATGGATTTTTCCTTTTGACAAATGATGTTTGATAGGATTTTGGATTGAAATCGACATTAAGTTTATCCCCTAGGTCAATAAGCCTTAAAAATAGGTCATCTTTGATTTTGTACAAGAATTGGTTGATTTGGGCATGATTAGGATCAATACATAACAAATTATGACCATCATTGTGTTCACAATGATCTGCAGGATCGTGGCTATCATCATCATCATTTCATTCATAGGTCAACGATAAAAAATGGTTTTGTATCAAAATGGTTTGTGATTGGTTTCAATAATAATATGACACAAGGAACACAACACAACAATAACCTAAGCTATTCAAATAAGGCGTATAATTGTATAGTGGTATACCTCGAGAGTACAAGTATGTATCTTAGGGAATGTTGTTTTCTCGTTACCACTACACGTTTGAGACTAAAATGAATCTTACACTAGGATTAACAAACTCATTATGGGGTCCTCAATATACCTTGTGGTATGTGAGAGTTGAATGTGTGTAAGGGTGTTTTCTAAGGTTTAGGTCTTGGTGGAAACCATGTCACTTCACATGAACCGTAAAACCCGAATTCCCACTTAGACAATATTGAAAACTCCTCAAAGAGTATTTATAGTCCACCTAAACACATACTTTGGATGAATGTTTGGTGATAAAATACAAATCACCAAACCCTATGAATTAAAAATAAAGTCTTAGTTGTTTCTAATTATCAAGATCACCTTTCAAAGGCATGAAAACAATACACAACTAAAAATGGGATATACAAATGTCGAAACCACTTTTAATTCTCAAGATCATCTTTCCATTCGTGAGAATATCATGCACAATTAAAGAAACACAATTTTTTTTTTTTTGAAATAAACAAATATTAAATGCTTAAATGATTTGATTTACATGTCTTCGACTAAAAAATTTGCATACATGAGCTAGTAGTTTGATGTTTAGGATTTCAACATACGATTTTCTACTACAAAACATGTTAGAAATAAGCCAAAATGGTAAATACAACCTTGCAAGTTAGAGATTCAATGAATATAAATGATTAGATTTACAAAAACAAGTCATGTAATAAAAAATGACACCGTAGGATGAAGAGATTCTAATTAGCAATGCGAAATACCACAATGTGTAGGAAGGATTCCTAACAATGTCAAAACATAACTATGAGTGTAAGGAGTAGTTTCCTTGACAAAAATGATTGGTTGTAGCTTATGTGGGATTGATAACGTTGTAGAAGACTTGAGAGGAGGAGGTGTTGTACCGATTTTTAGAGGAGGTTGCTTAATTAGAGTATGTAATGTTGTAGAAGACTTAGTAGGAGGAGATGATGGGGTAGATAATTTTGAATATGGTCTGACATTGGATTGGATAGGTGACTCTTGACTTACGGAAGAAGGAACATTAGAAGTGATGTCATGATGCTCATTTGTCATAGAAGGATCAGATTTGGGAGCCCATTTGGATGTAGCATTTGAAGATGGGCGTGTAACAAAATATTGTGCAAAAATGATATAAAACCCTGATGATCAAGGTGCTTGATTCTTCATTTTAAAGTATAGCAATCATTGTCATGATGTCCATTGATTCAATGATAATTGCAAAATGGGAGACCTTGATAATTGGCAAGCCGATAAGGAGGATAACAATGAGTAGGTGGAAAATTGATCAATTGGTGATTGAGGAGCGCATGAAGAACATCATGTTGCTTAGCATTATGATCAAACTTGAGAGGTTCCAGTAATGGTAAGACTTGAGGTGCACTAATATGAGCACATGTAGAAGACATAGAAGTAGGAGGAGATGTAGAAGAAGAAATAACAATAGATTGAGAAGCAACCTTAAGATGTTAGATTTTAGATGTGAGAGATGTAATCATGGATTCCATAGCCTAAATTTTATCTTGAAATAAAGAATGTAAAGCTTGAATAGACTTACAAATTGATTGATTGACATTAGAACTAATAGAGTCATTAGAGAGATGATTGAAGATGGCACTGAATTGTGAAGGTGACATATTTATAGGGAGATACATAGTGTCTAGGGTTTTGTGGAGAGCATATTTGCAATGTGGGTGCATTTGAAGCAATTGATGCAAGGAGACTTGAGAAACCTTAGGAGCCATGAGAGAAGAAAAATGAGGATCCAAGAGTATTTGAATGTGGGTTCACCAAATGATTTTAAAAAAATAGAATTAATTCTAAAACCCTTATTATAGAGTCATGTATGATAAATAAATGTTAAAGTACATATTTGACACAAGCAATAAGTTGATAGATATGAAACCCTAAGTGTAAGAGGGAGAGTAAAGGACTTAGCTGATTTCACTATTTTTCCTAGAACTGATGTGGACTGTAAAAATAATGAACAGGAAAGGAAAAGCTGTCGCATGATTGTGCCTTTGGAAAATATGGAACTATTGGACAGATCTGGATTAGGGTGCCTAAACTGGGTTAGGGGAGCACAGGTGCCGGAATCACTCTTTGGGCTCCCATGACTACGTAGGTGGTTGGAATTTTATTTTTATGGTGTCGCACAAGTGTCATTGATAGTCATTGTTGGTCGCATGTATGTCACAATATGTTCACCGAGTGCACCAAGAACTCCGCAAAACAAATATTTACCTGTAAAACCCACAATACCACATCTAATCTAAAAACGAAAGATTCAATATGTGGATTCAAAATGACCCAACGATCACCCGGTTGAGTGAACTTACGACCAGAGTGTTGCACTACATCTTAGACTCCATGTAGTTCTTGTGCATATGTGTTAGAAACATGCCCTAGGAAGCCCTTGTGAAAGTGCACGTGATAGTCGGCGATTATATTTACCAATGTAAATAGATGTGTGAATGGAAAAATGAACTTCCCCTTCTTATGAAGTGTATGTAGAAAATGCAATCCCTTGTCCCTTGTATGAAAGCTAGATGGATGCCTTTGGATGTAACCTTAGGTGATGATAATAGATTCTTAGAGCTCATTCCTTTATTTTGGTCACATAGATTTGTATTTATATGATTCCCTTGGTTGAATTTTGTAAATGACAACTAGAAGACCAACCCATAAGAAAATGAAATTCCCAAAAGATAAATGAAGCCAAAAAAGCAAGTAAGATAGAAAGAGGTCGAGGGCACCTAGAAGGACGAGGGCACTTGGGGGCTCATATTTTTTCGAGCGTTGGTTTCTAGAATCATGAAAATATAAAGAAATAAAATTTAGACTAGTAGGGTGGAGTACGACCAAAGAGAAAGAAAGAAAGAAAGACAAAAATATGCCCAAGACAACACTCAATTACTAGTTTTCTTGTTGAGGAATCATATGAATGCAAGTATTTTTAAGACCTAGAAATATACCCAAGTGCGTGATTTTATGTTTACAAATTTATGTTATTGAGTATTCACTCAACAACATAAAGTGGGGGAAAATGTAAACACAAAATCACTCACTTGGGTATATTTCTAGGTCCAAAAGCATACTAATGTATATATGATTCCTAAGCAAGAAAACTAGTGGTTGATAACTATATTTGGAATCTTTTGTTTTCTTGCTTTCTCTTTGTTCTTACACACCTTACAAATCGACAAAACTTGATTGATTTACCCTTTATGGCCTCGGACATTGGCGCCTATAACGCCCACTAATTCAAGACAAAAAGACCAACATAGCAAAGTACAAGATAATTTTTTTGACTTGTTTGATGCACAGAATGACGCAACAGGTGGTCACAAAGGTTACGACTAACTCTTCAAACAACTTGACTCAACGATGACCTTATGGACAACACGAAACAACTAACACCCATCAAGGATAGTTCACTTTACTCTTTGACAAGGCACCACAAAACAACTCAACCATAATACACAGTCACAATTGGATACACTCCATGGTTTACAATCCCTTAAGGTTATGCATTTACCAAAAATGTTTTTCAAGACCTGCCTTAACAATCTACAAGATTCATGTTTGGTTTGAGCATTCTTCTCACAAAGGTGAACTTATTACTTTGGTAATCTAGACTAACTAGCCGAAGCACAATATTTCTGAAAGAGGTTCAACTAAAGACTAACAAAGCTAACAAAATTCGTTTGACCAAAAGGGACACCTTTCATCTCTCACCAGGTTGCATAAACATGCCCGAGCTAAAAATCTTGATCCGGACCTCCATTGCACAAGCGATGAGCGTAAGCTCTAACTGAAGTGGAGTTCCATTACAACAGTTATCAAAACATCCTACAAAACACTAAGAGAGAGAAAGTCATCCTTAGCGCAGATAGATTATCTTCTTGTGGGGTGTGCGGAAGAAATTTCCCAGGCGCGGAAATAACTTTTCTTAAGGCGCGGAGAAACTATTTTGCTCCCGGGCATGCAAGAGGGGTGAAGAAGAGACTCATTCTCTCTCAGGTGCACAAGACGGGCGCGCGAGAGGGTCTCGGTGCATAAGACACGTGCGCAAGACGCGCGCATGGAGTTTTGCCTTTCTACGAACTTGAAGGCCATAAATTTTACTAGGGAACTCGGATTTTTGAAAATGAGGACTTTTCGGAAAGCTATCGACGTCCTCTTTGCACATAAATCATTAAATTTTTATTTTGTTAATGTTTAAGTGGTAAATTTCATGAAAACAATCTACAGGCTTTAAAAAGGCAAGCTAGTAAATTTTAACTTATGAAATTTTAATCAATTGATCTTCTTCCTCTCTCAACATGTCAATTAGACATGGAGGATTGTTCTTAGATGGATTTAGGATGGATTTGGAAGGTAAGTTTGTTTGATTGAGTTCCAATTTGAAAATTTACAACTTTGACCGCAAAATGACAATAAAACGGTTTGAGCCCGATTTTGCTAAGTTTTCTAAGAAATTTCTTAAGTATTAATGTCTATATGAATTCATTTAGATCTTATTATGTCCAATTTAATGTTTCATTTGTTATTTCTTTGTTGCAGGTTCGATCTGTGCATTTTGGATTAAATATTTTCCAGTTTGAAAACATAAAACAGAGATCAATTTTGAATAGATCTATTTTCCATTTTTCATCTTCTAAGTATTAGAATACATTCCAATTCAAATCTAATACATCAAGTTGATTCAAATCAAAGTATTCAAAGACAAAACACAACTCTGATTTCCAAGTTCACTCCTTTCAAAAGACAGAGTATTACATTTTCTTCATACACATTTTTTTAAATAGAGATTTCAAATACATTTAAATGATCAGATTCAATACAACAATGCAATTTGAGAAAGGTAATACAATCATTTATTGATTCCAAAAGACAACTTACAACTTCTTTCTTTCATTCTTCAAATTCATCATACAAAATACAATTCTTTCTTTCAAAATAAAAACAAAGTATATCTCTTTCACATTTCAATTTACAACTTTCATAATCAATACAAAACATTTTTCCATTACAAAATATACAAGTTCATCCACTTCAAGTGGGAAAGGTTACAATAAGATTTATCTCAACAAGGGACTGTCAAACTGTTTTTTTCCTTGCTCCAGAACAACAACATGCAGATTTATCATTCTTCCAAATTTTGATCACAACAAGAGCAGGGGAAAGGAAACGCTCTCCACCCAACCAAGACATCCAATGAAAAGGATAAGCCATCCTTCTTCATTTTCCCCGAGCCCCAACCATAATGCAATAGAAGATGTGATTCAACTCATGGCAACAAAGGCTTCCACAACACACAAGCAACATTTTCACATTTAAAACACAATCCAAAATAGAATGTAGTTTACAACCACATTAAAACATAACAAACAATACTCATGCTTCATCATGCAAGGCAAAGGAGCAAGAAACTATGGGGGATGCTACTTATGCCTCCCAAAGGAGAAATGGGTATCACGACCTGAGAACAAACCGCCAAAATACATATCATTTCAAATCCCTGACAAACCCTTATGCCTCCCCCAAGTAGCCCTGATTCCTCACATTTCCTTATGCCTCCCCAACCTCTTATGGCACCCCATAATGAGTAAAGAAATTCAAGATATTTCTTTTTACAAGGTGGAACCCAAATCCCAACTCCCTCCACACTTATACCTCCCAAAAACACTTATGCCTCCCTCAAGAGTACCCCGTAGTCTTCTCCTACACCATCCCTTACCCAACCAAAGCAAAACAAACAATAACAACATACAACATTTACATATTCATAAAAGGGAAAAAAGAGCATTTCCAAGAGCCAAGCTCTTACCTCTCCATGATGGAGTTTGTTCCAAGTTCAAAATAGCAAGCTTTCCAATGCAAAATAGTCCAAGAGATCAACAATCTACAAGCATGCAACAATCTCCAATCTTCTCCAAAAGAAAGAGCTCTCCAAAACCCCAAAATAAGTCTCCCAAAATGAAGTGATAAAAGTGGAGCAACCCAAAACAAGCTAAGGAATTCCAATAAATAGAAGAGGGAAGAGAAGAGGATGAGGTGGATCCATGTAGGATGCCACATCACACATCCTCAACCCCAACACAAAATTCAACTTCATTCTCCAATGCATAGTAAATAGGTGGGTGAATAATATGACAGTTTTACTTACACACTCAAACAAGCCCACACCCCATAAGGACTGAAATTAAAACATGTAAGAAAAGTGCAATAAAAAAATTCAACTTGACTTACAAAAATGCATAAAGAAGGGCTAAATTTAAATCTCCAACCATAGGTAAGGTTGGTATACAAATTTAAGAGGTATGGGACAAGTTTAACTTGTCCCACAAGCCTCCAAAATCAGCCTCCAAGGACAAATTCAAATTTCAAAGAAGATGAAGTGTTTCATACTCCAAAATCAACTTACATATCTCTTACACATTACTTACACATTTCTTACAACACTTTAATTCAAGGCCAACAACTCTATTAATTACTTTCTTATGACATATTTTAATTAATTAACTTAACAACATGATTACTCACAATATTAACACACCATTTAATAAATAATGAAAGGGGTCAATGCACCACAAAATAAACACATGCAAACATTAACAAAGGAACCAAATAAAAGAAAAACACAAGTCCCTTGGTCACATTTAAAGGTGATCCCCCATGGGAATCCCTAACACAATCAAACACACACACACACAATTACGGTTCTATGGTGACCTCGTTGAATTCATTTATAATTCCAATGTGGTTGGTCCTCAATCCCCCGATGTTTGTTGTGATATTTTTAACTTGCAAAAATACAAATACCTCCTTCGGCCTCGTGGCCGCATCAGAACATCCAAATGAATATAATATACTTCCAAAGTCGTGTGTGTGTGTGTGTGTGTGTGTGTGTGAATCACAACAATCATCAAGCCAATCAACATTGTCACTTAAAATTTCATCAACAACTATATCATCATCAATTTTAATTCAATTTTCATTTTCTAGGTCTACTCAAAATATCCAAATATCACATATCCGAACAACATCTATAATGTAACCATGTCAGAAAATATATCAACATTAATATATAAAATGTCTCTAATAATCATCATGCATCACATATAAATCGAGTCAAGAATAATCCATGCTCTAACATCTAATCATCATACTAAATCAAACTATAACAATGTCCATGGTATAGTCAACAATGTCATGATCAATGTCAAAAGGTGTCGAAGGGAAGTGGGCACTACGGTGCCCAATTAGGACACCAGCGCCTAGGCGCTTCTATCCATATTGGGTGCTCCTAACCCTTTCTTACCTTTACTCTCTCTTTTTGGGTCTCTTTTATCTTTTGGGCATCTTTTTCACTTATGGGTCGGCCTTCTAGTTTTCAATTATGAAATTCAAACAAGGGAATCATATATATACTTAGTTATTTCTTCTAAATTAAGTACCAAACACTAAGCATTACTATTATCACCTACGCTTGCATTCAAAAGGCAAAAGAGCACTTTAAAGGCATCCATATAGCATCTATTCAATGGAAAAGGGATGCATACTTATGCATACATTACATAGGAGGGGAAGTATATTCTATTCCATCCACACATACTATTACATTGCTACATTCTAGATATAGCTCGCTATCATTTGTGCAACTTGCACAAGGGCATCCTAGGGCATCATTTCTACACACACACACATAAGAACTACATGGGGTTTGAGATGTAGTGTAACGTTCGATAGTAAGTTCACTCTTTGGGTGACCGTTGGGGTCAATTTGACTCCACATTCTAGCATATTTTTATTAGATTTGATGTGGTTTGTGGACATGTACATGTAGTTGTTATGTTTTTTAGGTTACAGGTACCTTCGGTGATCAAAGAGTGAATATCAAGAGACCAACAAGAATCAACAACAAAACCCTTGCAACACAAAAGAAATCAGATCCTAAGCTCTTGCATGGCCATCAACGCTCAAATCTAGTCATCAATGCCTAGGTGTCCCCTGTCTCCGCCGCAGCACCCTTGTCCATTATGTTCATGAGTTCAAGAATTTATAGTGAGCAGTAATGACATTGTCTACAACTTTGTTCAGCAATTTCACCCACCTAGATCACTTCCCGCTAATTCAAAAATCACCTAAGTCTTCCTATCTCTCCTTTTTTCTTAGGGTTTGACATCATACATGTTTATTTGCTTGTGTCATTATTGTATTTTAGCATTCATACATTATTTATTACAATAGTTACTCTGCAATATATATTTAATTCAATTTAAATTAAATTAGTGATAAAATACGAATCACCGACCTAAGAATGAAAAAATAAAAGTCTTAGTTGTTTCTAATTTCCAAGATCACCTTTTGATGCATGGAAAAAAGTATACAACTAAAAATGGGATATATAAATGTCAAAAGCCACTTTTAATTCTCAAGATCATCTTTCCATTCATGATAATATCATACAAAGTTAAATAAACACACAAACAAGCAATAAAATAAACTGAACAAAGATTAAATGATTTGATTTATAGGTCTTCGACTAACGAAAATACATACATGAGCTAGTAGTTTGATGTTTAGGGATTTAACATACGATTTTCTACTACAAAATAGGTTAGAAATAAGCCAAAACAATAATTAAAACCTTAAGTAAGAGATTCAATAAATATAAATAATTATATTTACAAAAACAAGTCACATAATAAAAATGCCACCTTAGGATGAAGTGATGCCACTTAGCGGTGCGAGAAATGCCTTACTATGCAGAAGCACCCCTAACAATGCAAAAACGTCACTATGAGTGTAGAAATGCCACTTAAACTAGATCGGAAATGTCACAAACTGTGCAATGACATTCTATGTATAAAAGACACTAGACAATGCAAAAACACCACTTAGGGGTGCAAAATGCCACAAGAAATGCAAAACACCATAACCCGTAAAGAAAACAAAGAAAGTTGAAAATAACACCTGCAAGATGCGAAAAATGTTACAAAGGTGGTCGAAACATTACAAGCTATTTAGAAATGTTATAGGCCTACAAAACAAGTGTCATAAATTAAAAAAGCTACACGTGATAAAAAATGTTAAGATGAAAATAAAAATGCAGGAGCAATTTAGAAACAACACAACCCTATAAAACAAGCTTGCATATGCATCTAAGGTAGAAACTCCAACGTGAGGATAAAAATGTTGTTCATGTGAATAGAAATGCCGATACACATAATACAAACATAAAAACACGGAAACAAGAAAATGTGACAAGAAAACTGAAAAACAACTAAATCGGTGGTAAATCAAATATTTTAATTGATAAAAACACTCCAATACTTACAAGACGAGCATAATAATCAAGAAAGCCTACAAACACTTAAAAATGTTCAAGGATGAAGGCGTGTCCCATCGAGCATGCCAAGAATCTATATGCCGATTTAGACTTCAAGCAAGGAAATGAGCATGATACAAATCCTAATCTAAATCCAACAAAATACCTCAAGATTGAGCAAAGGGAAAGATGTAATACTTACACTTACCGAAGTGCAACTTTCCTTGTTGCAAGGATTTGTTCAAGGTTGAAGCAAGAAGTTCTTGATTGTGGATGTTCAGTGGATTATGCAAGATTTTAACAACATGTGCTTGCGAGGATGAAATCATGATGGCCCAAGATAAAACATTCTCTTAAAATGGAATGGTTTCACTAATTGGAATGACTCCTACATGGAAGGATTTCCCAAAATGGAAAGTTTTTTTATGTTGTTGTACATGATACCTTGGAGGGTCATTTTTGTAAGTTCATGGTACTTAAGATTTGTGAGATTTAAAAGACATGGGATAATATATGTGTGAAACGATTAAATAACTAATTAATTATTCATGAGATGTTATGAGATTTGTGATGATATGGAGATTATTAATTAATTAATTGTCATGGTGGTATGAGAGTTTGTTTAGCCAAAATAAATTAGTGGTGCGAATTTGGGATGTCTACATCATCAATTTTAAATACTTAGGCCAAAAGAATTATTTTTCCATAAAAATAATCAAAAATCAAAACCCTAATAAACTCCACTCTACAAATAGAATTATCTTACTTGAAAATAATAATAAAAAATATCAAAATCCTAACAAATTCATCTTTAGGGGCCACACATCAAATCCTTATATTTATGATAAATAATTCCTTGAAGAAAATTAGTGTGATCAAATATTTCAAAATTTAACCCCCATTAAACTCACCTCTTGGCATTCAATTGTAAATAAGCTTTGAAAAAAATTGTATTGTCAAAATTTAGTGCCAAACAATTTTGACTATTTTTCCCAAACAATAACAAGTGATAAATCCCACAAATTTAAATGGGTAACCTTCTCCTTTTGAATTCATTGACCCCTTATACTACCCACATGATGGTTAAACATTAATAAGGATTTTGAGAACCTTTAATAGTACATACCTCGGTGTTGATTTCCTCGATTGGTCCTTCTTGTTTTGCTTTTTGATGCAGAATTTCTTGACATGCTTCTTTTAAGAACTTTTCTGTTTGTTTTGTTTCTTTCGGTCCTAAGCTTCTTCTTTAAACAACTTCTTGTATTCCAAATATCAAGCCTTACCCCATATATGCAATGATATACACTAGTGCAGATGTAAGCTTGCTTAGAACTAGAGCCATCCCTCCATATTGTTGGATGGAAACCTACTTCAAAATAAACTTTGACAAAAAAAGAATTTATATCTTGGTATACAACATATGTCCCAGTCCAATTAATAGAAGGTTACCAATGAATACATTGCGGTTTACCAACATGACATACTCTCATATGATTGCTTGTTAGGAGTAAATACACTTCAAAGAATGTGGAACCTTTAGTCCAAATAAAGATTTTATATCTTTATTCAATCATGATGTCCAGATCCCAAGAAAATATTTGTTCATAACTATTATTCCTTTACCTGACCAAAGGAAAGAATCCAACCATGAATGGATTCATAAGTCAATAGCTATTTGTAAGGGAAATATTGATGATATTGTAGAAAAGATAAAAGGGATATGTGTTCTAAAATCCCCATGCTTTTGTAAATAGAAGAAAACATTTATGTTCACTAGATTTGTAGTTTGCTAAGCATGTTGATGGCAACAAGATCATCCCAAAATTCAAAGCTCATCATAAAGGAATGAAACCAAAAGATCGAAGAGAATGTCATGAAGAAATAAAGAAACTCCTCCAAGGTGGTTTTATTCAACAATCTAATTCTCATTGGGCTTGTGCAACATTCTACGTCAATAAGAGAAGTGAACAACTCAGACAGAAGAAGAGGCTTGTAGTTGATTACAAGCCATTGAACAAATTTGTTCAATCAGTACAACATCTGATTCCACCAAGGATGATCTCTTGACCAGAATCAAAGGATCAAAGATCTATAACAAATTTGATCTTAAAAGTGGTTTTTGGCAAATCTTTCTGAATCCTAAGGATTGTTACAAAACAACATTTGTTGTACTTGGTGAACAATATGAATGGAATGTACTTCCATTTGGCTTAAAGACAACTCCATCAATTTTCCAGAAAGTCATGGACAATATCTTTGGTGAGTTGTCCTCAATTCTTGATAATCTATATAGATGACATTGATATTTTAAAAATCCCTTAAAGAACACATTGAGCATCTCCGAAATTTTATGATACAGTTTACCAGAATGGTTTGTGCCTATCTCCAACAAAAATGGAGGTATTTAAGGATGAAATAAATTTTATGGGTATTACTATAAAAGATGGTTCAATTGAGATGCAATCTCATATTGTTTCAAGAATCCAAGATTTTCCTGATCAAATAAATGATAAGTTGCAGTTCTGCAAAGGTTTCTTGGATGTATCAATTATGTTGCAGGATTCTACAAAGGCATTGTTGTTGATAGAATTCTTCTTAATAAGAGATTAAGAAAGAATGCTCGAATTGGGCCTGAAATGACTCGGGCTATTAAAAGAATCAAGAAACAAGTTCGAATCTTCTAGTTGTCCCTACAAGGAAATGGACAAAAAGATTGTTGAGATAAACGCTAGTGAAGAATTTTGGGGTGTTGTACTAAAAGAAAGACTTGAAGATGGAAAGGAAAAGATCTGTAGATATGCATCTGGATCTTTCCAAGGATCGGAGCTAAAATATCATTCAACCCATAAAGAAATTTTAGCAGCAAAGAAGGCTATTAAAGCTTTCTTATTTTTCCTGCAATCAGAACATTTCATCTTGAGATTTGATCTCAAGGATTTCAAAGCTCGACTAAATAATGGTGACCTTTCTAATAAGACTTCTTTCAATAGATTACAGAGATGGGGAATGTGGTTTGACAACTACGCTTTGAGGTTGAGCATATTAAAGGTAAAGATAATTCTTTAGCTGAATTTTTCAACAGAGAATTAAATTATTCAAAATCTGTAAATTACACTAAGTCTATTGAGTTTGTTCATACCATTTGGAGTGGTGCTACTAGGGAAAGAGCCATTCAAGTGCTTAAAGACAATGACAAAATGATGTCATATGAAGCTTAGTACAAGATTTTGGATCAAAGAATTATTTTTCTCACACCATATGTTATGACTGAACAATTCATCAGATTTATTGATCTAGAAGACATCAATGTTTTGTATCATACAATACAAGATCCCTTAATGGCATGCACTCTAAATTGGCCATGGAGACACTATAGATTTGTTAAACCGAATGTCTAGAACCTCCAATAATGGGAATTAGACTTAGACAATTAATTCATATTCCAGATACCATGTGGAGATTTGAACTTTCAAGAATGTGGCCGAAGGAACATCCATTGCAAGATGATGCATGGAACAAGTTGCCAAGGCCTAAAGCTCATAATTATATTTTAGACTACTTTAAATATTTTCTTGCTAAGTATATGCCTACAAAGTTGTCTGATGATCCTTTATTACAGATGCACCCTAATATTGTCAGGAATATTATAATTCAATGCAAGATACCATGGTATGTGAAGGAATGCTACTTCACAATTCAACAAGGTGGTGTTGCTCGTCATCAAAAAAATCCTGAATATCACTATGGAGAAAGACTTATATTTTCCACTGTGCAAATATTCCTCCCCACTCTAGGAAAAATGCTAACCATTCCAAAGCTATATCTCTATCCTACCAGATGACTTCAATGAGATAATCATATGGGTTCTAACACATCAAGATGGTGGTGGGAACAAAACCAAAGAGATGTATGATGATGAAATATATGTCTCATCTTCATCATTGGATTCAAATACGACAACAAATCCTAGGGTCCATTATAGTCCTTAGGAATATTTCAAGAAAAAAGCTATGATGACAAACTTGTTGTCATTTGTCTTGTCATTCATGTAGGAATCAAATAAAGTCTAGGCGTGACATACTTTATGTCACATTGAAGCATGGTGGACCTCCCCACTTTCTAAAGGCATTAGGATGAGTGGTGTGTACTCATCATTGTTGTCTTCCACTATCTCTTAGTGGGAATCTTTTGGTAATCGAGGTTTACGGTTCTCGGTCTTTAGGTTATGCGGTGAAAAGCCTCTCACTCTCCTATAAAAGGGAGTTTGGGATTCATTCACTACATCTGGTAATTAGCAAAGAAGAATATTTAAGAGTCTTCATTGTGTGCTAAGTGTTTTGTGAGTCTAATTCTTTGATTAAGGGTACTGGGTCTTCTTTATTAGAGAGAGCCTTATTGGTTATTGGATCTATCTTTATGTTAGAGTTTGTTGTTAGTATTTTAATGATTCATTATGCGTTTTGAAAATATTATCATCCTAGAATTAATTAATTAAATAATAATTTTAAAAACGGTTCAAAACTATCTTAGTGAAAAATTAATAAATTTTAATGTATTTTTTAAGCTATTTATTCATGAGCATGAAAATTAGACTCGAATATTCATTAAATGAAGGATTTTTTTACTGGAATGCATCAATAAATTACAAATAATAGAAGATGTTTACAATAAACAGCGTATGAAAAAGTCATAGCCCATAAAAAGTCAAACAAACGACATGAAAAGTCACATATGGCAAACACCAAAGGCCGAAGAGAACACGACACCAAAAGTGCCGAAAGGCAACCAAACTACATTAGAATGAGCCCAAATAAATTAGGCACGTGGAGCAACAACACTTGGGGTGGCGACGAGATCATCTTTGGGAAGGAGGCTCCCAAGCCGCTTGGTTCCTCTATCGACACCTCCGTGATGCCAAACATCCGTATTTTGAGAATTACCCTACGTAACTAAAAACACCATTATTCTCATCTCGGTGGAGGAAAGCCAACCATGGAGATGCGGCCCAAACCCATAGATGGCAAATATTATCTATCCCGATAAAAATTGAATGAATGAAAAAAATCAAGTGAATGAAAGAAAGATTTTAATAACATCCACAAGATTACGATATTTATGGGAACAAAAAGCCGCAACACTAGTGTTATAGGCCATCAAATGGGAGCAAAAGTTGCAACACTAGTGTTCTAGGCCATCAAATGAATGAAAGAATGATTTTAATATCATCCACAAGATTACACAATTTATGGGACCAAAATCACTGCAAACACTAGTGTTCTAGGCCTTCAAATGGGTTGCCCTATTAATCTTGTATAAAATTCATTCCCTTTTTTATATTGGATCTTCTTATTAGAAGATTCACATTTGGCGAGATCTCTCATCCTCAAACAAGGATGCCATTGTTTATTTTAAGATTGTCTTGATTTAGATGTTATTAAGTCTCTGTGTTCTATAATATAATATCATTTTGTCTCCACCACCCCCTTTGATAAAAGATGCATGTTCTACGCCCCCTTATTACAAAAAATGCGTAGTTTTTCCCACTCTTCCTCACACACACCTACCTACCTACCTATTGCACACCTAAAATAATATGAACTAACCCCTAATAAACTATAAATATTTTTACATTCCACCTGATTTCTCTTCCTAAATAAACCCTTTCTCCATAATACCAAATTAAGTTAAACTATAATATTCTTTCCCCCGCCCCCATCCTTTCATTATAACCTTGAGTTAATTGATTAATAAAAGATGCATTAAAATTGCATACAAAAATGTTCTCTTAAATCCCTTTTTCTAATTTAGCATCTCCTGCTTTCGGTCCACTTATCAATCAAAGCAAAGCTCTTTTCAAGATACTGCAATACCCAGACCAATTATTCAGATTAATCAGTAACTGAACTGTTCTCACTGAGATGTATGTTGCGTTGTTTTACTTCACAAGAGAGCAAATATTGTCAAGTCTGATAAATAAGAATTGAGGCAGAGCTTCCACACCTCCCCACTCCCCTCTCTTTTTGGGGGTAAGGTATGGATTTGTTCAGAATACTGAGGGTGGTATTGGACTCTGCATCTCTTGTTTATTGGGTAGTAATAATCTGCTACATATTTTTGGTCTGTGTGCTTCTAGCCAGGTACATACACTTCGCCATCCATTACTTACAGAGCAAGTATTATTGATACATTTATGTATATATGTACTTTTGCTGCAGCCATTGCCTCACCTTTTGTTGTTCTCGTATATGTATATATATTTTCCACAAAAAGCAAATGTTGTATACTGATTTGATTTGTATGAGATGCTCAACATGGCAACAAGGGAGAAGGATAGAAAATTGAAAATGGTGGTAGTGGTCATATCATTACCCTATGAATCATGACTTGCTGCCATGTTTATTTTGGGGTAAACAGACTATTATATTCAGTCTCTATTGCAATAAACTGCAAAATATCAGAACCAACTTTTTTTTTTGCATGAGGGCTGGCAAAGCAGGAGACGGGATATGATGGTTTATGATTTAACTGGTATGAAATGGAGAGTGGATGTGCCTGGGACGGGGTCACTGAAGCTTTTGATTAGATGCTGAAGCACCAAACGCTTGGCAATGAAGAACAATATTTTTTTTTGGTTTCTAAATAAATTTTGAGCTAACTCACACTTATTAGGCCATTTGAGTTCAAATGTTTCACAGTTATGAGGAGGTACATGTGTTACAAGAGGCCAGGCAATACTGATGACCTGAGGATTGCACCTAATGGCAGGAGGAATCATCTCACTGGAGAAAAATGGAGAATTTCTGGCCAAGATCCACTGTAGGAGAATGAACTAGGGTTTTCTCTTTTCTCTTCGGCTTCTTCACTCCCTTGGTTATGATTTTGATTTTTTAGGGGACAGACTGTTTTGGTCTTATGGACGTTATTAAAATCTCTCTCAGATCTTTGAATGGTAAAGTTTGTTTCCCCCTGCAATGAAGTGACCCATAACTCTAGTGGACAGGTCGAGGTCAACTAAATGAAAATTGACCAGAGATGGGGTGGGATTTTGGCTTGTTTGAAAGCCATTTCGGAAGAGAAGCAAGTGAGATCTGACTTCTGGATGTGTACAACTACTTGAATTATAAAGACAACACAAGATCTAGTGACCTTCATAGAGGTCGGAGTGCTAAAGAAGTGGAGACCTCTTATTGATATGGATCCTTAACTAACAACATAAACTCTGATCATTTTACTTGTACATGTGAATTCACACTATAAGGCCAAATCTAGCTCTTTGGTGAGCCACTTATTTTCATCTTATTTTATTGTAGCTTCTCTTAAGCAGATTTAAAATTGTTTGGCATAAAAGTGGGTATCCTTGGAAGGGATTTTCATTAGAGCAGACTTGTATGCATGCTTATAGAGGGTAAGCACACAGAGAATGGAACACTGAGATCTGTTTTTCCTACTTTTGTTTGATCCTGGAAGAGAAATTTGGAGAGACTTTTTTTGGGTTTTTAATAACTGTTTCCAGAATTTCAGCATTTTTGTAGCGGGAACAAGTTAAACTAGAATTCCTGGGAAATGAGGAGTACAATGCATGTTATCTTGCTTTTATCATATTGTTTAGGCTGCAGAGGTTGTGGCTTTTAGGCCAAAATAATCTTTTAGAGTGAACAAATGAGAATTTTAATTTTATGCACTGATTAGGCATATTGCACTAATCCACACAACCATTAGGTTAGTAGGAGGGTCACTATCATTGACTACCATTGTGGCATTGCCTCTCTAGACTAACCCACACAATCATTATGTTAATAGAAGGGTCACTTACATTGTGGCATCGCTATAATTGACATAAGAATTATGGTGCACTGAATTTATATGTTGTTGCAAATCAATACTACCAACAAATGTGGGATTTTTTTAATGAATGACTAGAAAAACCTATTTCCCATAAGGCCCTCACTTTTGAGCAACTATTTAGTAACATTGGAAATAACAATTTAGGTACAGTATACACCATCCCTTAATCACAAAATAACGTGGAAGAATTATTTCAAAGTATTATTTTAAAAGGATTTATCATTACAAAAAAACTTGTTCCTCTCTGTAAATCTTTTTACTAGAGTATGTTCATTGAGGCTAATATAATCAAGGTTGTCCATTACATAGCATATATTTAGAATATGCAACCAAAATCTACATTATACTTGTTTGTTTAGGTGTCTAGTTTTAATTTAAAATCTCAAAGCTCTCTTTGATAATCTTCATTTAAGATTTTATGTATCATTATATGGAGGGCACACACCTTATGGAACCCAACAAATTGCTACGAGGTTTATGTGATGGATGCACTTTCTTTATACAACAGATCCTCCAATGGATTAGCCAATAATTAAAAAACGCGTTCTCTTTATACAACAGATCCTCCACTGGCTTAGCCAATAAGAAAAAATTTGAGAATTTGAAATACAATTCTATTTTATGTAGTTAAATTTGATTGTTTTGTATCTTTCCTTGCCTGCAGTTTTTGGCTAAGACTTGACTTTAACATTTATTTCTGTTTAATTTTCTTTTATAGTTGGCTGGCATAAAATACATTGTAGCGTTATTATTAGCAGTTTTGTGAAGTTTCCTTGTAGGTGAAGAATGGTCTTTTAAATGTAGCATGTAAAATCATATTTGATATCCCCAGTAAAACATTGAGCTGTGGCTTTTAAATCAGTCAGTTCCTAAACATTCACATCTATTGATGTCTGCACTACTAACATGAGGATCATCATTGTTGCATTGTCCAACCTTACACCGAGACTGCGACCTGTTAGACATCTTGTTAACCTATGTTGAAATTGAAATGTTTTTAGCTTACTACACCTTACTATTAGACCATAACTTGCTGGACATCTTGATCAGCTATGTTATGTTAGAATTTAAATATTTGCATATCTGCACAAATACCCTTAACCACCACTAGCAGTTAAGATTTCTGGATTTTATTTGAGCTAGGTGTTTTGCTAACTTTTGAAAGCCGTCATTGAGCCTAAAAAGCTCATTTTCTTTGGTGTATTCTTGACCAGGGTCTATCCGTGTGGCGATGGACCGAAGCATTTGGGGGTTTCAAATCCCATTTTCCCTCCCTTCCACGAGTTTGGGACAATCAAGCATTTATGTTGGTTTTTCCCTCATGCTCATTCTTCTTGGAAGTGGATTCATACCCTATTTCAACTCATCCTCCTAGATTCTCCACCGAGAAAATGGTCTTTGTAGGTGACTTCGTCATGCTGCCTCCAAACTACAAACAAATTTGGAAATCATGTTACATTCAATAAATTAGATATGGATAAAGATTTATTTGTAACTACAACGTTGATGTGATTTCCAATGTTATGCTTTAGATACAAGTTCAAGCCGAAAAGGTTCATTTAGAGGTGGAGCACCTTCAAAACCTCCTCGACCATAGGGGTAATGCCTTGTGTATCGTTAGTCGAGTGTCACACTATTCCCCTCGCCACGACACCTTCACAAGGCCATGGCCTCGACTATCGAAGCGTCACCACTCATGGAAGGCATCGTCACTCACAAGGTTGGCGAGTTTTTCACCTCACTCGCGACAACCTTCACCAAACATAGGCAATGATGGTGGAGTGTTTGACAAAATTGGCGGTGGTAGTGATGGATTTGCCCCCCCAGGTGTCACCTTCTCAAAACAAGTTTCCCTCCCTAGTCCTCGCCATCTCACTAATTAGACATGTTGAGGAAGAAGAAAGGAATGGTAATGACGTTTGAGAACCCATACCGACACAACATATCCACCTAGTGGCGTGAATTGGGGTGGCAACCCTAACAACTCATATCCTATTGAATAAAGGGCACTTGTATCAAGTCCTCTTTGTATAGTACAACTCATATTAAGATTTATCTTTTATGAATACATGAGATGCTTGCTCTACTCTAGTATGATATGTGATTACTATTTTGTATATGCTATTTTTGAGTGTCTAGTATCCTAGTAGACATTAATCACTCTACATTTGGCGTCATCTCCTTAAAGAACATTGGGTCAAGTTAAATTCAAATTAAAGAAAAGTGTGTGAGGCACCCGTTATGTTCTAAGATATATGTGTTGAACGTAACCATGAAACACACTAAAACACAACGGACAATGGGTTCACAAAAAGAAGATTGTGTACGAGCAATAATTCATGCTATTGACTCTTAACAAAAGCATGAGAGACATACATCTAGGGAAGTACAAAGCATGAAGTCAAAGTGTTCAACTGGAACCGGTGGACCTTGTTCAATTGTAATAACGAGTGGGTAGAGATTGCCATAGACCCTTTTGAAGGAAAGAAGTGTGGACCTTACCGATGCTACAAGGGAATCATGTGAAAGTTTGGGGCAACTTGAACGAAAAATTGGAGGGTATGAAAAGGACATGATTGTGTGTAAGGTAGTCTACATGATCTTGGCCAAAGGAAAAGAGTGTGGGAACGTAACCTAGTGATAAAAGATCAAATGGACATTTGATGATGACCTTCTCAAGGGGGAGACATATATTCGAAAACCATGCTACACCATGGTTACCACATCAATGCCATTTCTAGAAAAGTAGAAATTGCCAAAGTTTACTAATTATGAATCGAAGGATTGCGTACAACACTACAAAACATGTATCACCATCCTGGATTGCCAATGGGGATACAAATGAACATATGGGGTTAATATGTTTCCTACCCATTGTTGGGAATGGCCATTGATTAATACATAGATGCACTAATATTTGAAAAAGCAACATGGAAAACATTCATGAAATCTTTTGAGAAAGAATTCAATCTCGTAAGGGATGACAAGAAGATTGTAGCTAAAATCTATAATACCCAACAAGTTAAACACAAGAATGTGTGTGACTATAATCGAAGACTCGAGAACTATCTTACGACTTGAAGAAGTGGTGGTTCATGAAGAGTTGGTAACCTCATTGAGGACAATGAAGGTGGTCCCATGCTCATCGTAGGGAGATGCACTCATTTGAGCCATGGACATTGAAAGCAAGAAAAAAGCATCCTCGTGCTCGAAAGGACACAAAAAGATGATCCTAACTCTTGTGATGAAAGTGAACCCAAATGATGAAGGAACTAAAGTGAACTCTTGTGTGAGATTTGTCAAGTTATATGACATTCACCAAGGATTGATCGTACAATTTGCGCAGAGTAAGAGCAATCAAGTGTTGTTCACACAAGGAGAGCCATCAACACCACCCACCATACTAATAAGGAACTGCCAAACACAAAATAATAGTGGTGGTGGGAGTTGGATTAAATACGACTCAAAGGACAACCAATTATACAATGTTTGGAGTGCAAAAGTGGGGTCATTTCGCAAGAGATTTGCCTCACCAAAATGACACTAGGTTTCTGTGTACATGATGTGGACACGAGAACCATAATGATGGCAATTGTCCAAAGCAAGCCAATGTTAATATGATTGATCTACCCGACGGAAAGGAAGTTACAACAATCACAATAGCATGAATAATGAAATGCATTTACCCTAACCAACGTAAGGGGAAGGAAAGGTTGGCCAAAACAAGGGTGGAAATCAAGAGGGCCATGGTTGAAGTGTGATGTCGGTTGAGCGAATATACAAATACAACAAGAAGATTGGAGTCCGATAAAGCTATCAGCACGACCGCCTTGCAAATTACTTTATCTATCACAATAGGTGACTTATTGCAAAGCATCACAAAACTTGAGAATGCTCATCCTACTTTCATACACAACATTAGCTCGAACATTGGGAGATTGGGAGAACAAAAGTAGAATAATTAACCCATAGTTGAGACCCTTTTCAGGTGACAAAGTAATCAATCCTATGCTTGTGACGATGAAACTAACCCAAAACCAACAATTGTGCATATGAAAGTTCTTGGCAGGATTTGATAAGTACGAGAGGATACTTGGAAGAGTCTTGGGAAGCCAATTATGTGGCCTTAGACATTCCAACCGGTATGAGAATATCGGTAAGACATTAAGGTATTGGGTGCACTAATGGGTCAAAAGATAATTATTAGAACCCAACTTTTTTGTTGAATTGCATAGTCATAACATTGAAGAAGGCTTAGGTGCACTATTGGGGTGAGGTTGGTTGATAGTAGCCAAAGCAAATCATAACTAGAAAAAGAATATGATCTCGATTGAAAACAAAGGCTAAAAGTATGTCAAAGACTTGAAGAGTCATGTTGTTAGAAAAGAAGCAATCTCATCATACTCATCACATTTGGATTCCAAATAAAAATGCTTAGTTTACGGAAATGGGGCACGAAGGAACCCAATGATGAAGGGTTCAAGAGTTCCACTTTCGCACTTCAAAGATTAGACGAACTCCCTAAAAGGTATGTCGATTCCATTCGCAAATGGAAGACAATGAAATGTTCTACCCCGGTTGCGATAACGTGGAGATTATGGAAAATGATGAAGGCCATAACATTTGCAACAAGATGACCAAAAGTAGATGTTAGTAATGTCAAGTCCTTCTAAACAATTACAAATGGCTTAACCATTGGAGTTCAACGATTACAACGTCAAGGGTAAAATGCTTGATAGAAAGTTGTCCACCAATTTGAATGGCTAGTTAACATGCATTCTAAAGAATCAACTTCGATGACCACGAACGAGGGGTCCAAGGAAAAATGTAATATGCAAAATACAACCTCGTTAAGTGCAACAAATACAACGGCTATGCTTAAATGGACGAATGTGTGATGACACAACACAAATTGAAGTTTGGCAAAAATAAGTATTTGCATGATAAACACTTTTGATGGAGGAATTTTAAAGTCAAAGCTTTGGTGTTGAGATACACTGGGTGGCATGAAACTAAGTAGGGTAATGTTCAAAGTGTTACAGTTGGGACCATTTAAAATTTTAGAAATCTTGGAGGATGAGGCAATCAAGCTGGTAATCTTAAATGGGATGACAATCAAAGGCATGTGAATGGCTCTAAATCAAAATTATATAAAATGAGGATAGAAAATATCAATCTAATTGAAATCAAGCCAAGGCAAGACTTGACAGAAGGGCTCACTATTAAAGAGGAAGGTATGGTTAGTTATAGATGCAAGAGAGCAGGGTGTGAGACATAAAAGCAAGTTGAGGGCACAACTCACTCGGAGCTTATGCCCCTCTTGGGTTAGCAAAATACACCCACTTTATGCCCATCATAAACCTACAATATGTTCAAGAACGCCCATCTCACTTTGTACATTCCCCACTATATGCTCAACAAACCCCATCCTCACCATACAACCTGTAATACAACTTACCTAGGGTGTGTACATTAGAATGTATGTACAAACCTACATATTGAGACCAAAATAATCCAAAGATAACAATACATCCAAACTTTTCTTCCACCATACGCCCTCATCTAATGCTAACACAATTCATTTATCCACTCGACCCCTATACGTCTAGCAACCCACTATCTTCTACAAAAATATATTTCATCGTACATCCACCTTGTTTGTCCTCTACAACATTGAAACCTATTGTTTGATGGTTGTACATTGCCCAATTGAGTCTTCACTCATACAACATCAATTCTAACTTTGGTGATCACCCCATAGTAATTCAAGCTCTGTTTGTACACCATTGTTTTCTCATAAACACTTTGCACCGCATAATAGGGCACCAAGCAATGGTTCATTTGAGCATACAACACCATATGGCTCATTAAAACCTATGTTTTCATAGGAACAAGGACGATATATTTTTAAAAAGCATGTTTTGCTTCCACTAATGAAAAACCATATGGCAATTCAATGTACAATGCTACATTTTCAATTGTATTCAACTACAACATTTTTTTGAAGATATTTCATTGTCATCAAGACTTTTCAAGGGTAGTTGAAGAGTCATATTGAGTTTGGCTTTGAGGTTATTGCCCCTTGGCTGCCACTTTGAATTTAAAATAAGAAGAAAAAAAGTGGCAAAGAATAGCGCTAGGATAAAGATGTTTTTTCTTGACTCCATAACCAACTAATGTAACAATTTTGGTATGAGGTATAGCAAACAAGCTTCCCAAAAGATGCCAGAAATGTAGCAAAATCTATAAATCATCAACACAACTACCACAAGTTTTTCCGTCTTCCCCTAACTCTCATTTTTATCATATTGAATGTGATTTGTGTTGGAAGGGACTCCAACTTGTTTAAATGGGGGATAATGTAGACCAATATATTAGCATTGTTATGGTTATCAATGCAATTACATATTTTAGTTTGTAATGACTCTTTTGGTAATGTGTGAGTCTTGATAGTTGTGTTAAGCGACAAACAAAAATCTTTTGTGTGGTAAATTGAAGGATACACAAACCGAGGGAAGGGCACTTGTATCAAGTCCTTGTATTGTACAAATTGTACTCAGACTTATCGCTTATGAATAAATGGGATGCTTGCTCTGCTCTAGTATGTTATGCAATTACTATTATGTGTACATTGCTATTGATAATCTAGCATCTTAGTAGACAATCACTCTACATTCGCGTGTTTACTACATTCATACATCATAGTGATCGATCGAGCTAGCTACATGGCATGGGTTCCATCCTTTGCTTAACAGAGATGGTGAAGCATGTAACTCAAAATGCCTTAAATCTTGGCTATTAGTTAATCAAGAGCTAGTAATAGAATTTAATTAATTTTTGGTTACACCTAGATACCATACATATGCTTTATTGGCATTTCAACATGTTTGGAGTAAACCTCCATTACTACATATGTGATTCTAGTTGAACTGCTTTATGACTCATACCTTGAATCTTGGTGGATAAATTATCTAGGTTTCTCACTTGATTTCAATAGCTTTTGTTCTTTGCAGGGGCTATGCATATGTTACATGTAAATGGGAAGGCTATCAATAGCGTCTAGTTCTCTTATATCTAGTAGATGTTAAATAGTGGGATATTTTGACATTAAAATCAGCATACTTCAATGCTATGGTGTTGTGCGATTGTCAATTGTTGGAAATTTAGGAAGCTTAATTCTATAATGTACTATTGTTGCATTTTCTTAATCATGCAATGTTTCCAACTTTGCCTTAAAATAGGCTCTCCTAGTCCATGTGATTCCTTGTGCACCAAACACTTGATGCTGACAATTATTTACTATTTTTGTGTACTTGTAAAACTATTTCTTGACATCTAATGACCAACGCACAATTTGCTTCCAATAAATTATGCAGTGGGCGTCCAGATTCATACAAATGCCTTGTGGGGAGGAACCATTTATAGAAAAGATGTTTCATACACACACAATAGTCAAATATAAACTGTATTCCAAGTTCAGAGACAGATTTGAATTTTTTTAACCATAAATGTACACATAAAAGTCACATGATACTCTTTTGAATGCTACTACAACATTCCTGTAAGTAGAGTTGTAGCAACTTGAATGAGAGAAATTGCTTTGGCAGCTGTACAGCATACTATGGTCTAGTGGCAAAGATAATACCACCACACTCGGATGAGACTGGGTACAACTCCCACAAAAAAGATAAATGATTGCATTCCCAGTACATTAATGGCAATGGGTGAGTGTTTCCATGTACGGATTAGTGTGCTCACCATATGGCAGCAGAAGCAAAAATATATGGCAGCAATGTTAGAAACAGAAGACTCATCCGTTCCACAAAAAGTCAATGTTGTGACTCCTACAGAATGAGTGTCCAGAACTCATATACAGAATTAATCCAATTCTCTTAATTAGCTTCACATTGATTCCTTTTCATAGCTAAGTCAATTATTACATCATGGCAATACACTCAGTAGATTCAATTCAGATTGAATCAAATTGGTTAAGGAAAAAACACACTGACGCTGATAATATACATGAAAGTAGAATGTGCCATATCTGATTGAATTTATCTGCACAGTCAATAAACTTCTAGAAAGGCATGTTTGGCCAGCCATCTAATATACAGTAATTAGATAATAGGTCATTCCAGGCAAATGTCTGAAGTTGAACCCAATGGCAGATCATATTTTCTATCAAATTATGTTCTTGTAAAAAGGACGATTTAAAATTTTCTTGTCATCTCTCTTGCACCTGCTTGAAATTCTCTGTTGCTATTAACATATCAGAACTCTCCACATTAATTAAGTGGATATATTACAATAATAGAAGATGAAATAACTCCATAGAAAGGCAATGACACATTGCTGCTCATATTCACAAGCAAAAAGAATATGTTACATGTAAATGAGATATTATATTCCCTATAATCCATTCAAGCATTTAAAATTTACATTTCAAAATATGTTACAAGTTTTTGGATTACTGCAAGAGAAAATCGTGACTGGCCTCTGCTTTGCAAATCATCTCTCCATGCCAAACTGCAAAAATAGAAAACCTTCAGATCCTTTATATAGGAAAGTTTGCTGTATATAAAATAATACAGCCAAATATTGGCTCATAGTATGCCTTTTCAAATGCATTGTTGAAAAGCACTACTTTATAGAGAGCAAGTTACAAATTCAAACAAAGTTTGGACGTATATGGAATATATGCCCGCATAAGCACACAGTTTAGCTGCTTGCCACAACTTTGCAACAATATTAACACCAATAAATGGTATACATACCAAGTCAATTACATGCCCACAACTTTTTCAATATGTTGAAAACAAAAAGCGTAAAGATGGATGTATCACCTTCAGTAGATGAAGGTGATGAGGAGAAACTTTGGCACTTTCAATTCTCCTTTTCAAATCTTCAACCTTTCTGGCCTCATATTCCGAATTCTCAGCTTCATTAGCTGTCTCCCCAAGTTCTCGATACAGGACTACAATATAGTAGCACACAAGCAACCAAAGGTGAAACCCAATTTATATAAAAACAACAATTGAAAATATTTTTCTTCCCATTCACTTTTAAATAACAGGAGTTAAGATTTTCTGCATCTAGCTGCAAGCATATCCATTTGCAATTCATCAAAAGGGGAGCATGGATACCTGTTAATTCAGCAAGCACACCAATCTGTGTTGGAATGTCATGCAGCGACTTAGCTAACGTCAAAGACGACTTCAGGATCTCTCGTGCTTGCGCTATATCATGAAGGGCAAGTGCTAAGCTACCTAAAACTGTCAGATACTGAGAGACCAGCTGAAAGTTACCAAGACTCTTGTGGGTAACCTTCAAGCCACTTGCTAAGCGTGTTCTGCAAAGGACCAACACCGACTCAATCTAATATTCAAGCAATACGCTTAATTATTTCAGAGGAATCCTAATAATTCTCTGCAGCAGTATACAAAGCAACCTGTAGTATAATGCTGAAAAAGAAAATCAGACACTCAGAAAATCTGAATAATTGGTCCAAACCATAGTATGCATACTCGGCGAGTACTCGCCATTTTTTCCCACAGCCTAGTATTCACCTGAAAAACTCACCAAAACCTGCACAAACAAGTTTTTGCGAATACTCGCGAGTACTTGCGAGTTTTTGGAGACTTTTTTAAAAATATTTTGCTTAAATTTTATGTTTTTAAAGAAATTTGCATATTTTTAAGTTGCCAAGTCTTGCCGAGTTTTGCTGAGTCAATTTTTTTGGGTCTGCCGAGTATTTGCCGAATATGAGTATGCGAATTATGGTCCAAACACTTTGAAGGTATACAGGTAACCAAAAAAGTGAGGTAGGCAGCCACACACACACACATACATAATACATATATACATACATACATATGTATGTATGTATGCATGTATGCATGTATGTATGTAGAGAGACCAGCTGAAAGTTACCAAGATTCTTGTGGATAACCTTCAAGCCACTTGCTAAGTGTGTTCTACAAAGAACCAACACTGACTCAATCTAATATTCAAGCAATACACTTAATTATTTAAGAGGAATCCCAATAATTCTCTGCAGCAGTATACAAAGCAACCTGTAGAATAATGCTGAAAAGAAAAATCAGACACTCATACATACATACATACAGATGCTACATACATACATAGATACATGTATGTATGTATGTATGTATGTATATAAGCAGCCTATAAAGCAATGAAACATATGACTACAATTCATTGAAGTTAAAAATCCATAAAAGTAGCTTCACACACTCGATGTTCTACAATCACATTAAACACCCAAAACACCAAATAAGCCTGTGATACTCAGGTTTGTATCTAAGAAAGTGTTTGACAGCAACATGCTAATGATGAACTGACTCGGTAAACTATTTTAATAAAAGAAAAATATGCAGACCCAACTAAAAAGTTTCTACAAGTCAATAGCTCCGATCACCAATCTGATTAAAAAATAACAATGGATAAGAAAAATATCGTATGCAAGACAACCATAATGCTTTCAAAGATAAAATCCATTCTCAAGAAAATGCTTCATGAATGCTATCTTACATCTCAGAAAAGTAGCAAATGGTAGGAAGTATACATTCAATCAATAACAAAGCATTGATACACTAAATCTACTATTGGCTCTTGAGAACATAGAAACTCTTAAAATTTGCTTGAAATATCATGTAGCCTGAATGAAGATGTATCCATCCCGAAAATGCTTACTTACCGTGCTTCTTGTAAATTGTGCTGTTTCATTTGCAGAAGCCCAGAAGCAAAAAGTACACCTGTTTTCTCTCTAACACCCACATATGAGTCCATATCCCTGTAGACAGGACCTATCAAATCCAAAGCCTGATTCAATCGAAATTGAATGACTGGTTAGAAATATTTTATTAATCAAAACCTAAGAACATTGTAAGATAAGACAGACCACATGTTTGTAACAGGAAAATGCTTCTAAACATGAATGGCTGTTCCAGAAAAATATGTCATCTTAAATTAGATTTAATGGATCATATATATTTTACCTGAGAGGATGACTCTGCATCACCAATACAAATGTAAGATATGGCTGCATAAATCTGACACATTGCTTGCATACTTTTACTCTCGGTTAGCTGAAATGAATACCAGAGTATTAGGAAGTCATCTTAATCTCTCTTTTTGTTACTTACAATATTGCTACCTTGCAGTACAAGCTCTGATGCTTATAGTTATTATTACGTCAAGATTCACCTCACTTCTGAAGGAAACTGCAGTACTGAATAAAATAACTTTCATAAATATAAATACAAACTGACTCACCTTTGTTGCTTCAATAAAGTGTAAAGCAGCTTCACTGAAGCAACCTATTGAATGTGTATATTGGCCGAGAAGCATTTGAATGGTGCTTTCACACCCTTGTAAAATGGTTGGAAAGCGCCCAAACCAGTCAATGATTTGCATTAGAGCCTGCAATAAAAGGCATTAGGCAAGGCACCGAGAAAACGAATTGCATATGTTTAGAAATTTTTTATATCCTCATCAGTTTTATTGAGTAGAACACGAGAAAGAATAGATCAGCCACCAGAAAGATGCCATAGAAAGCACATTTATGGGGACATCAGAGATTTAGCATACAGTACCAACAACGAATTTATGGCACAAGAAGAATCTAATCTGATTATTAATCTGTATCTACTATCTAGTGATACATGATCTTCAATATCCATGTCTAATTGACTTTTATTTCAAAATAAAACCTCTCAGTTAAAGCCTAGAAAATACGAATTTAATAAAAGGTTGTGCCCAGTGTGTACAAGGAAAACTAAAAGCAATGAAGAAATAAGCAAATAATAAACAGATGCAAACCTTCCTTTGAGTCTTCTTGCAACCTCAGATGAGATAGCTGAAGTGTGGAATGGAGTACTACACTTGTTGGATCTCTTTGGATAATTTGATTGTGGATGCTCCAACGTGATTCCAAATGGAAGAAGAATGCTATAAGCAATGGGTGATCGAATGGACAGCCTTTCGGTATGCAAATTCCAATGGCAAATGGGCAGAGTGTTGCTGAAAATGCTTAAAGCTTCCAAGGATGAATTGTAAAGGATTGAGCCTCATATTTATAGCTGAAGGAGAGGCCATGGATTGTGGATCAAGGTTTGAATGAGTTGCAGGGAAATGAATGCATTTTCCTGAATTAGCAAGTTGATTTGGTCTGTGCAGTTGGATGGTTTGAATATTCATTTAAGGGGCAATGAATATTTAGTTGGCTTTTGATTTTATTCGAGAAGGTGGTTGTATGTGAATATTTCTGCTTCCACCTTTGTAGGGTTCTAGAACTTGAGTGGAGTGAGCTAGTTCAACTTGAGTGAGTTGGATGGTGAAGTGGAGATGAGTGGAGGGTGAGTGGATAATTAGCTATTTATTTATTTAAATAGCTAATTAAATTAGCCAAGGGATGTGAGTGTATGCTTTAAGCATGATAGAATTAATTAAATTAATTCTAAAGGGATGTGGGTGAATTCTAATGGAATGTGAGAGGGTAGTGATCTAGAATGCATTCTAGAACTGATTTGGCATATTATGCAAAGGATAGGGATAATTAGGAATGACTAGAAATAGGTATGTATTTTTAGGGTGTCTACACCCGGCCATGAATCTTGCTTGAATTCTTTATCAAACATATTTTCATTGCTAATTATATATCGTCTAAACAACCAGTCTCCTCTATTTCTTTGGCTTTTAGGTAGTGCTTGTTTCAATTGTGATTAAAAGTATTTTTGTAATAAAGCAACTTTCTGATGTTATCAAAAGTTTTTAGTCTCCGTATCTCATTAAAATCTGTGCATATTCCCTGCTACAAGCATTTACAATCTAATAGGCATCATGGTTGTGAGATTTTGACCATGTTATCTGTCAGGCTACCAATCGATTCTTTTTAAGTTACATCTACTGTTTGTGGGAAACTTGTTTTGTAATCTGCGTAACCTGTTTTCTTGGGCAGTGAGTGGCAAGAGTTGGGAGGGGGCTTGCTCCATGAACTGGGAAGGCTCATGGGGAATTTATTCCACATCCCACAAAAAAGGGACCTTCAAACTAGCTCATCCCCTATCTTGCGTGATACATCCCTAAAAAGGGAACACGAGAGAGACTTCCCACATCCCTGTCTCAGGGGAAAACTCATCCTCAAAATTGATGGGCTCATCTTCCGGCAAAGGGAAAGTCAACACAGATAAAGACAAAATAAATCAAATAAAACTGTAATAAAATATAACATACAAAAAAATAATTCGTGATGGATGCCATAGTACAACTCTTCAATGAGAGGATTTGACCCATTATTTGATCTAGGTGGGATCATATGAACACACCCTAGTGAATGGCAGCCTATGATTGAACTCAAAATGGTATTTGACTATATCTGAGAGTGGCTTCCACCGATGCTGAGGTGATAGATCATGTATTTTGCAAATGATGTTGACACTGTCATACTGTGGAGGAGACCGTGAAGCTTTGAGAGCAGTTTCTTCAATTTGCAGGAAACAGTGGCCCTTTCAACAAACACAACACAACGAAAGAACATAGCAAGGCTGGCAAAAAGGAACCCAATTGAGTGCTGGTGTTTGCATGGCAAAAAAAACCCATAACTTAAACATATTGCTATTCAGCTGCTCTCACAAGCTACTAGTTTCTTTTAATTGACGGAGAGTTGAAAGGCCGGTTGGATATTATAGTGGCTTGCATCTAAAGCATAGGAAGAATACAGAGATTTTGTAGGGACCTGCCACACGTTGGGTGTTGATCTTGAACATGCTGCACAGTTTGATGAGGAGGGTCTAAATTTTAAGCAAGGATTACTTGAGGTGCCCATGAGCATGTTTGATCAGCCTGAGGATTTCAAAAGTTACGATAATATCAGCATGCATAATGTTGAGTCTTGAGGTGAATTTCAAGAGGATAGAAGGTCATGATAGAGTTGTAGCAGTAGCACAAACATGGGTCATTAGACAAGATTATTCCATTTTTAATTTGCAGGACTTCACGTTTTCTCTATTTAGTCTACAAAAGAACTTACGCCATTGATGTCTGAGATTTGAATTCTCTTTTATGATTTAAGATTTTATCGGGCAAGTATCAATTCAGATTTTTCACTTCAATATGAAGTTACAGTTTCAAGGCTTAACTTTCAACTTTTAGTCTTGTAAATATCAATTTTCAAATGCAATATAATGATTCCCTGTATTTTAGTTTCTTTTCAGTTTTGAATTATCAATTTATATCAAACAATGAGAATGAGAAGTTAAAACTATAACTCATCGTATAAGAAAATCACAAACATGAGAGCATTTTGTAATCTTGCATGAATCATGACTGGTTCTTGCATCGAATCTCAATCGTTTTTCTGTGCATTCCCACTCTTTTTCGCTTGGAAAATCTCTGAATTGCCTTTCACTTGTTTTTCTCCCATATCTCTATCCTTAGGGATCGAGATAGGGCTTTCTCGTTTGCTTTTGGGATTGAGCCATTCGTTCTTGTCTGTGATTTCCGTTTTTGCCCTTCTGGGTGCTGGTAAACTCGTGGTTTCTTTTAAAATCGTGGTCTTTATTAAAAATGATCCTGTGAAATTGTAGTCCTGTGAAAATCGTGAGCCTATGAAAATCGTGGTCTGTTAAAAACGTGTTCTTTGTTTTTTCGTGGCTTCCTCTTTTCTTTTACCTGCTACGATCTCTGTTTTTATTATTGTCTGAGTCTGTTATTTCTCTGTGTTCTCGACTTCCTCTTTTGGCCCTTGTGGTCAAAGGATCCATTTTCATTTCAATGGAGCCCTCTAAATCGCGCTTGTTTGAGAGAGGTGAATCCTCTCGAATGTCATTTAGGGATGCAATTCGTGGTTCCAGGGATCAGCATTTATCCTCCAACACAGGATTGAATCGCCCATTCCGTATAATCAAAGAAGGTCCTCGAAGACTCCAACAAGTTGTATGAAAGCTGCGGATGGTACTCCAATTATCAAAATTGCAGCATCAGATGTACAAGCCAATATTCGCGAACTGGAAGACAAGGTTCTCATTGTACGCTTTCTGGGGTTTAAGCCATCACTATCTGCAAGTTCAAAGAATGGGCCTGGAAAACATGGAAAACCCTAGGTGAGTACACGGTTTTGTATATCCGAATAGTTACTTTTTGGTTGTGTTTGCAAATAGAGATGAAAAAGAATACATATTCCAAGGAGGCCCATGGTTTTATGGGAGAGCAGGTTTATTCATGAAGCCATGGCAACCTTTATTCAAAGTTGAAGAGGAACTTCCTTCTGTAGTTCCAGTGTGGATTCATTTGTTTGGATTACCAACGGAATTTTGGACTCCAATGGTTCTCCAAGACATAGGAAACTCTATTGGCAAATATGTAAGGGCAGCGGATTCTACAATGCGGATGGAACAAATGGTTTATGCACGGATGTGTGTGTATATGGATATGAATCAACCGCTGCCTACAAAAATTCTTTTGGAAATAGGAGAGGAAAGATGGGAGCAACAGATTAACTATGAGAATATACCTTTCAGATGCCGCCTTTGCCATGAATATGGCCATCTTGTTAAAGATTGTCGTTGCGGCTTAAGGACCCAATCAAGGACACACTTAACTCGATGAATTCGTAACACCGCTAAAAAAAGATCATAAAGAGAGAAGAATGCATGCAAGGTTCAGAATAATAACACCAACAGATTTGCAGCCCTCCAAACGGAAGAAGTAGAGGAAGATATGGATGTAATACAGGAAACCCAAGTCCCAGAAACTCAAATGGGTCAGAATCACCAACAAGGTCAAGACAATAATCAGCTGCAACCAGAGTCTAAAGCATTGGTGGTGCACCAAGGAAATACGGGAGAATTAAAAAGCTACCAAAGGAAACATAAGTTGGTTGAAGAGCAACGGAAGGATGAAAAGGAAAATGCCCAAAATAATATACAGAGTAATATTTTATTATTACCACCTCCCCCCACAACAACAATCCCTCTTGATAATAATCCTTCTGGAATCCAACAAGAACAACAAAAGAAACTACTGGACTCTACTTTAGGCGTGAAGGAAAACTAATCAAGTCCGTCTTCAGAGAGAAGGGCAACAACTAACAGCAATGGTAAAGTTGGGGATTTGGCCTCAATCTTTGAACAAACCCCACAATGAAGTGATTACATGGAATATTCGGGGGCTTAAGGGAAGCCCTTTAAAAGTTAATGAGATTAAGCGTCTTGTGCAACAACATCACCCTCATATGTTATTTCTTCAGGAAACTAAAGCTTCTATAGAGTTTATGGCAGTGGTTGTCCCAAATATTCACAAAAAACTCCAGGTTGTCTCTTTAAGTTCACATGGAGCATCTGGAGGTTTAGCATGTATTTGGGACCCCCAACAAGTTCATCTTCTTGATAGCGGTGGAAACCACGGTGTTCTCTATATGCTAGTTAGATATGGTCCTCAAAATCAAATTATTTTGATAATGAACATATATGCCCCTCTACAGGTGGAGGCAAAAAAGCCCAGTGGAAGATTATTCAAAATATTGTAGTAGCACATTCTGGCATACCGGTCATTATAGGGGAGACTTCAATACAGTCCTTTTCTCTCATGAGAAACAAGGGGGAAACACTATTCTGGATGCTTCTACTGATAATATGTTGGACTCTATACAAAGGATGCACTTGGTTGACATTCAAACTCAAAATGGATTAATGACATGGTCGATAAAGAATAGAAAAAGTTGTATAATGGAAAGATTGGATAGATTTCTGATATCTGAAGATTGGTTTGACTGTAACATCATACCCATAGCTAATGTTCTTGACAACTCTGGATCTGATCACTGGCCGGTGTTATTGGAATTGGGCAAATCACCACCATTCAGAGCCCCTTTTAGATTCCAATTGATGTGGTGCGAGATGAACATCTTCCTCCTTTAATTGAGAAATGGTGGAGGGAAGGTCAACCTCACCATGGTACTAAAATGTTTTGCTTCGTCAAAAAAATGCAGTACCTCACGAATCAACTCAAGAAATGGAATATTTCAGATTTTGGAAATGTTCATGCAAAAAAACAAGAGGTCTTGGAAGCCTTACAGGAGGTGTCTCAACAGATAAGACTACAAGGATACTCAAAGGAACTGCAAAACAAGGAAATCCTTCTTAAGCAGACATTAACGGAATGGGAATTAAGGGAGGAAATATTCTGGAAACAGAAAGCCAGAATTAAGTGGCTGAAAGAGGGAGACAAAAATACCTCCTTTTTTCATAAATCCCTTCTAGCTCATCGTTCCAAGAATCATATCGCTTACCTAGGAGAAAGAGGATGGAAGCCGGGCAAATACACATGAAGAAATCCAACAAGTTGCCATACAGTACTTTTCATAATTGTTTAAGGCATCTAATCTGGACAGAATGCACAACAACAATTGCTTAACATTATTCCTTCTCTGGTTAGTGAGGAGCGACATATATGTCTCTTTTGACGATTATCAAACGGAACTTCAAACTGTTGTGTGGGCCATGAAAAAAGGGAAGACTCCAGGACCTGATGGATTTCGATTGAATTTTATCAAGAGTTCTGGGATATTATTAAAAAGGATTTGCTTGAAGTAGTGGAAGAATGCGACAAGAAAAGACAATCCTTAGGTCCATCAATTACACCTATATTGCTTTAATTCCTAAGAAACAAGAGGCTTCCACTATTACAGAGTATCGTCCCATCGCTCTATGTAATGTGTTGTACAAAATTATCACTAAAGTAATAGCTGAGCGATTGAAAGCCATAATTGACAAAGTAATATCTCCCGAGCAAGGTGGATTTGTTCCCCATAGACAAATCTATGATGACATTGTGTTGGCTCAGGAAGCTCTTCACTCTATGGACATCCAGAAGAAGCATGCCATGTTTGTTAGACTTGATCTATCTAAAGCCTATGACAGGGTAAGCTGGACCTTTCTTTCTGACATCCTTCTCTGTTTTGGGTTCTCTCCTCTATGGGTACAGTGGATACAAGCCTGTATTTCATCGGTTTCTTATTCAATTATAGTCAATGGCAATCCTACAAAGAGATTTTCAGCATCGAGAGGTATAAGGCAAGGAGATCCTTTGTCTCCCTTCTTGTTCATCATAGTTATAGAATCATTTGGTAAACTATTTGACAGGACAAGAGTCCAACGAAAGTTGCAAGGTATAAAACTGGCCACACAGGTAGACCCACTACTTCACTTACGGCTTTTTGTTGATTCGTCCCATAATGGGGGCTGCGTCTATGAAGGAAGCTTCTCGAGATGCATAAAAATTTGGAACTTTTTTCAAAGGCCACTTGGTCAGATATTAATAGACTTAAGTCAAAAATAATTTTTTCCATTGCTCGCCAAGGCTGGAACAAGACATACTAACGAAACTTGGATTCCAGAAGGTCACATTACCTTTAAAATATTTGGGTATCCTTTGAGCTCTAAAAGAATCTCTGATTGGGGTTGGCTTCCGGCTAAGATCCAACAAAAATTTAACAATTGGACTAATAGATGGTTATCATCAAGGGGAAGAATAACCTTAATCAAAGTTGTGTTGCAAGCTATTCCTGTATATTTTGCTTCTCTCTTGAATATTCCAGCAACAGTCTTGCACCATTTAGATTCTATTAGTCAAAAATTCTTGTGGTCAGGCATCCAACAGGCTCGGAAATGGCATCTCGTGAAGTGGACAACTTTATGTTTGCCAAAGAAAGGAGGATTGGGATTCGTGAGCTAGCGTCCAATAACAAAGCACTAAGCAGCAAAATTATATTGGAGACTTCTAGAAAATTCAGACCAGTTATGGAGCATTAATATAAGAGCAAAATATACACATGGAATGAGGCCCCATGACATAGTCTATCACTCGTTACCTTCCCGAGGATCTCCCATTCTTTCAATTCTCAGAATGGGAAGGAATTATCAAGCAACAGTTGTTCTGGAAAATTGGAAACGACGAGCAAGCAAACTTCTAGACGGATTCTTGGGATGGCCATCCTCCTTTGATCAAATAGTATCCACACCTTAGGAATATTATGGAGATCCTCCATGGACAAGGAAAAATTAAGGTAAAGCACTATATTCGACTTGCTTACCCAGGGAGTGAATGGATTTCTCCCTCTCTGTGGTAGATTAACTTGACTCAAGCACAAGTTCAATTCTTCCAAACTCTTCTGCAAAACAGGATCCTTTGTATGAATTCGTCATCAAATACATTGGATGGGAAACTGAGCAAGATGGAAAATATTCAGTTGTTGAGGGCTATAGAGTTTTAGTGGCCCCTCTTCCACATCCTTGGAAAGATATCTTTGTGGACCTTTGGCAACCTGTTCTATGGCCTAAGGTGAGATTCTTTGTTTGGCTTCTTATCTATCATAGAGTTCTTACAGGTGATAATTTGATGAAAAGGGGCATGGTTGGACCCTTTTGGTGCCCTTTATGCAGAATAGAAGAGACCCTAACTCATATCTTCTTTCAATGCCCCTTCACTTTGGCCCTATGGTGTACACTAGCTGATTGGCTTTCGGTAACGTGGCAATCCCCTTTGAATATAGTGGACACTATTAGAGGATGGAAACATTCAGTTAGGGACACTCAAGACTTTGCCAAAGGAATATGGTTGGCTACTTCTCTTTTGTTGTGGAATGTTTGGAAGGAAAGAAACAAACGCATTTTCAAGCTAGAAAGCCGAGACAATGGTACATTATGGACTTGACTAAAAGCAATATTGCAGAAACTATTATACACAATCTAAAATTACCATCTCCACTGCCTGAGAGGTGGAAAGCTCTTCTTACAAAAACTTAATTTAGGCAACATGCAATTACAGATAAAGCAAGCTACCAAACAGAGGGTACCTTCTGCTCTTCGAATATGGAAGCCTCCTCCATTTGGAGTTATCAAATTAAACACTGATGGGGCTGCTAGAGGTAATCCAGGTCCAGCCAGTATGGGAGGGATAGCTCATGATTCCTTGGGAACTCCTCTTTTCTTCTTTGCATACCAATTAGAACACTACACTAACAATGTGGCTGAAATTATGGCGGTCCAGCGTGCTCTCCTGGAAGCGACTAAATTGGGATGTCCTAGTATCATAGTAGAATCGGACTCCAAGGTTATTATTACCCTTCTTCAAGCCCCTGAGCAACATCCGTCTAATAATTGGCTTATTGCCAGAATTCAGGATCAGATAAAACTCATTGCCAGACAGTTCCAAACAATCAGATACTCTCATGTCCCTAGAGAGCAGAACAAGATAGTTGATGCATTGGCCAACTAGGCTTTAGACCATTCTAATCTGCTACATTTTGGACCTATACCCTTGATATGGCCCAGGAAGAAAAAGGGAAACAGATAAGAGCGGATCCTCTCTTTGAAATCACATGATGGATAAATCTCAAATATGCTATCTTTTCTCTTTTATTTGTATTTGGAAATCAAAAGATATCTCATCCAGTATGAGTATAATTGCTTGGCATTGTAATTTGTACTTTATATTTTGATTAATATAAATATGGTTTCTTTTTACAAAAACATAAATAATAATAATAACTCATCATATAAATATATCAATGTTTTAGTTCCAATATAATGTATGATGATTCTATCTTGAATTTATTGTTTACCAGTTCACTGTTAAGTGATTAAAAACGAATGAATTTTTATATTCTTTATTTTATAAATACCCGCGCGCCCCAAGTTCTCTCAAATTTACAATATTCCTTGGATCTTTTTCATAAGCATTAGGAACCTGGTTAAATGACTGGAAACTACTGATTGCAGCACTGTCTTTATAAGTTGTGAGAACCTTAACTAAAATGAGCCACCTACTTATCTATTGCTGCAAATTCACCTTGATCTTATGACGATTATATCACATTGGCATTTCTTATGCTTATTTCTACCAAGTAAATGCCTAGACAATAAATTGGAAGAGAAGTCGCTTTAATATGTAGGATATTTTGGAGATTCTTCACCTTTGTAAGGGAGTGTTTAGAAATGCTATTTTTTTAAAATTATTTTTCTGATCTCAAGCTTCCTTGTATCCTTCATTTGGAGTTACTTTATCTCTTGCTGTATTGTAAATTTTGCAGATAAACTTCCAAATGCAGTTGTCAAAAGCCGTGTTCATGTTTATTTTAGCCTTATCCCAAGTTTTGGAAAAGATAAGAGTTATAATAGTTTCTTGGGCACTAATAGCATTATTAGGAATTTGTCTTTTACAAAACATGACTGGCATTTACTTGTGATGACGAGGAAAAGAGGCTGAAGGTATTGTGACAGTAATTTTAAAACTATTTTGTATGTGGTTTTACATAGAGAGATGGACCTGAATTGCTACAAGTTTTGGGGAGCTCTTGCACAATATTTTCTTCAGTACCTCTAGACTGCTCAACCATGGTGAGCGGTCCTTTTTGTTAGCAGATGCAAAGAGAAGAAAGAACTCAGAGAAGGAGAGAGAGCAAACTGCACTGTTGAAATGACACAGGCAGAGGTTTATTTATATGTGAAGAGGTGGTTGAACAGTTACAAACCGAACAACTACATAACTGTTTTTACATGCTATATAAAGTGTTATATTTTAACACCCCCTCTTAATGACTAAACCGGAAACAAGACAAAGTTTGTCCCGAAATTTTACAAATTTCCTAAAACCCATATGTTTAGTCATTACATCTACAGACTGTGCCATAGGTTGGACTTCAAAATCATCAGTCCATGATTGTGTTGCGGTTGTCGAATGAAGAAGAACCGCAAAACAAAAATCTGGTCCCATGAACAAAAGATATGACAAGTGGTCCACTGGTTCTCTATTACGTGATTCATTGACCAATGATGAATCACTAATGGCTGAGAGTGTCAGCCCCATCTCCAGAGTGCTGAAATCGAACCTCGAAGAAGTGGATTGAAAACTCTATTCCAGGCTTGTGTAGCTCTGGCCGAGTCTCAGTCAAAGACTCAATTATCTTGCTGCATCGAAGTCACCTCAATCACATCCTTACAACACCGTGTAGTGCTCATCCAACTTTCTCAATAAAAGTGACCATTTGTGCAGTAGGAGTTAGAACCAACTCTGCAATAGTTGGAGAAATAACCATCTCCATCTCAGCAGTGGTCTTCGTCTCAAAGCAGTGGTCTTCATCTCAACAAAGTGGTAGGAGTGAGAATCAACTCCTCATCTATTTGGTCATCTATCCCCCTCTGTTGGGAAAGATTGTTCACAACACAATGAGCAAACTGGTCATGCTCTATTGTCCTTCGAGCAAGGACCTTTGAGTGAGTGGTTGGGCATGCCATCTCACCATGCATCGTTAGTGCATTTGGAATAGTGGAGTCTCCGTCCACAACAAATTGTTCTTCAGAATGAGGAAATCCATCCTCCCAAGGCATGTCCACCTCCCGTACACCTAGTATAGTGGATACTCCCTCCACAATAGGTGCATGTAGTTTGATTGTATTCAAGTCAACAGATTTGTGAGGAATGACTTCCTCCCAAGGCATTGCAGCCTCCTGCACATCCTGAATGGTGGAGCTCTCCTCCACACGTGCATTCATGTTGATCGCGCCGTATCAACAAATCGATACTGACCACCTTCCCCAATACCAAGGGCAATTATCCGTCTTTGTTTCACATCAGAGACAACACACTTCTTTCCACATAAATCCACAGAAATATTGGGATTTTCAGTCAATTGACGAATAGATAGAAGATTCTTTTGTAAAGAAGGTACATATCTAACATTCTCGTATCAACAATTTATGAGCATTATTCAATACAATACATATATCTCCTATCCCTTCTACTACAAGTGATTCTCCATCAACTAGCACTACTAATTCAAAACAAATATTTGCAGTAAATGAAACATACCAGTCCCTACGACATGAAAAGTGTGCAGACGCACCAGAGTCAATGATCCAACAACTGGTACCACTGTCATTCGAGCATGATGTCGTAAGACAATAAAGAGCATGCCCGTCATCCGAATCCCGTTCTTCTGCAATTGCTGCCACATGTTCCTCATTACATGGCTTTTTGTTCTGCTTGAAAGATCATACATCCGCTTCCGGCAATCCTTCTTGAGGTGCCCAACCTTGTGATAGTAATAACATGTGACCTAATACCGAGTGGAAGACTCACCAGATTGATGTTTCCACTTTCCCTTTGACTGAGTGACAAGAGCACTCTCTGAATGGTCACAATTAGATTCTACCTGAAGTTGTCTCCGTTCCTTTTGCAACAGGTAGGAACTCACCTTGTCAAACATGAGTGTTTGACTTTCAGCCATTAAATGGAGTGCCTCCACAAATGACTCATACGAAGAAGGTAAGTTGTTCAAAACCAGAGCCACCATATCATCGTCGTCCACCTTTTTGTTGATGGAAGATAACTGGTCTCGGAGGTCTTTCATCCGAAGTAGGTGCTCAGACAACTGATCCACCTTCTTGTAATTTTACGGAAAAGAGCATATTTTTCAGGTATAAAACCCGACTCTTTTCTGACGTCTAATATTTATCCCTCAGACTAGCCCACAACGTGCTTGCCACAATGGCATTCCGCACTTCCGATATCAAATCATCCGACACCGATAACTTGAGAAATAATAATGCTTCCTTATGACATTTGTCATAATCCTCGAAGTTAGTCGTTGGTCGATTTTCATCGCCCTTGATTATTTTATCACAATCACGAAATTCCGCAACCATTAAAATCTTATGACTCCAAACATTGAAATTAGTGCCCGTTAATTTTTCAGGGAGAACAAGATTTGAAATATTTGCCATTTTACTATTCCAAAATAACGGAAATAATAAAAATTTTGCCCCACACTTAATAAAGTATCCTTTTCCAGCAAATAATATTAAATGAATTACTCCATCATATACGTGGTAGAAAGAAACAACAATATATGTGGCAGATTAAGTTAAATGTTTACAAATACGTGGGATTAAAACCTTTTCCTCTTGCCCTAACAACCGACTTTCCATGATTTTCTGAAATGGATGTAAGGATCTCCACGTTTTTCACTATTCCGCCCTCGATTTTTGTTGGTGCTGCCCTCGCGAAGATAAACCCACGATTTTTGCTCCACGATTTTGCGACTGTGTCTCCTTTCACACAATTTGCGACCACGATTACTTCTAGGTTCTCCACAACTCTGCCCTCGATTCATGACTGCACACTGATTCTTTTTGCACTTTGGATGGAATAACTTCAGTTTGTGCCCTACCAAGGCTTCCCCAAACTTCCAGTTCGTGCCTGTTGACAAAGCTTCCTCAAACTGCGAACCGACCACTCTGATACCAATGTTAGCAGATGCAAAGAGAAGAAAGAACTCAGAGAAGGAGAGAGAGCAAACTGCACTGATGGAATGACACAGGCAGAGGTTTATTTATATGTGAAGAGGTGGTTGAACAGTTACAAACTGAACAACTACAGAACTGTCTTTACATGCTATATAAAGTGTTATATTTTAACACTTTTTGAGGACAACAGAGCTGATAAAATTGTACGGAAATCAATCACAACCTGAGTTGTTCTTAAGCTTTTAATGGAAAGAAACACTTTTGAACTCCTCTAAAAGTTTCCTCATGTTAGTCCTGGGCATACCCCAACAATAAACAGTCGTACAGTGCTTTTTCGGTTATTGTTTAGTTACTTTTCAGAAGCTAAGGCCCTTTTAACCCTAGCACTTCTATAACGTAAGTGAGAAAATAATGTTGTAGTTGTCTCTACAAGCATCACTCTTCTCAAGAATCTGGAGATAATATGATCTCATGGTTTCTATATCTTTTGGGTCTTCAGCAATACAGCCATCTCGACTTTGTATGATTTTATGTTCATTCTGATGAGTAATGATTTGTAGAAGACTGAAGTATTCAGTATTTCTATTGCCTTCTTTGATCCATAGTATGCACGCTTTCTGTATCCATTAATGCCCTTTGTGTAAAACTCCATTCCTTTGAGTTGGCAACTCCCTCATGTTGCTCCAAAGTTGAGGCAACGGATGAATAATCTATTGCTATGAACTCTAATGATCTGCCAGGATTGATCAAGGGCTATTTGGAACACTTGAATGAACAATCCCTATATTCTTCTCATCATTTTCTTCAGAAACTTGCTAGGATATGGATCCTAGACACACATACTGATAAGGATGACTTTTTTTGGAAACTACAGGTTGTAATACAGCACAAATACATTTGCACCAAAAACATAAAAATTTGATATTGAATTTGAAAGTAGGCAAATAACAATAAGGGTTAAAGCTATGAAGGCCTATTAAGTGTATTTTTTTAAGCTGCATACTCGTGGTCATACAGCATAACATATAACAGCTAGAAAATACTTTTGTCTCTAAAGATAGCATCAGTTGTCAGCAAGCATACATTTTTTTTTTTTTTTTTAAAAACACCAAAATTTTATATTAGATAGAAATGAAAAGTACATATATGACTATGCCAAGCCTGAAAACTATTTGCCCAGGCTTGAGCATGATACAAAAGAAAACTAAAAACCTTATCATGATGAGGACTCCAGACTTAGAATATGTCTGATATCCTGTTGGAGCTTATTAGACCACCATGCAAGAGGCATGCAATAGCAAAGGAGATCTCTATTATCTAAAGCCCAATTTGCTAATCCATCGGCAACTTTATTCCTTGCATGGGGAATGTGGTACATCTGAACTTCTTGAAACTGATGCTTCAATTGTTGTATCCTCCATACTTCTTTTGCTACTTGCCAATTAGAGGAAGAAGCATTTCGATCATCAAATAACAACTTTAAAATGATTTGAGAGTCTCGATTCAATTTGAAGCTTTTGCCATCCAATCTTTAAAGCCTCCTGCATGCCTCTATAGATTGCCTTCACCTCCGCAAAATTGTTAGTAGTAGTACCCAAATTCTCAGCAAAGAAGAATTGCACCTCACCCTGGTTGTCTCTAGCAATGCCTCCCATAGCAGCTCTTCCTGGATTCCCTCTAGAAGCACCATCCGTGTTCAGCTTTCCATATCCCAAAGTTGGTCTCTTCCATTGACTTATGCGTATGGCCCGATGTTTAATTTGCCTCCGGAAGAGCGTAGCATCCCTAGGGTCCAGAGATACCTGGTCGAGGAGATATAACCACTCGAGGACAAACTCTAGGGTAAAGATATTTTATGTTTCAGAGTTTCCGCTATGTTAATTTTAATTTTCTCCCAAATAAAAGAGCTCTCTTTACTAACTTGCTGAAAAATTCTTCGATTCCTTTCTTTCCAAATATCCCATAGAGTGAGGGAAATGCTAGTCCACAAAATCGAAAGGAAATGTTGGCCTATTGGAAGACTTCTCTACCATGCTTTGAAAGTCTCCTCTATGGATGCAAAGTTATTCCAGTGTAGTTGAAGCAAAGAAGAGAACTGATGCCAGATAGGAACAACCCAAGGACAAAGGAAGAAAAGATGCGATGAAGATTCTTTGTCTGAAACACAGAATGCATCTGAAACCTCTCTTCAAAAGACAATCTCCTATGAGAACTCTTCTATGAATAACAAGCCAAACAAAGAAACTGACCTTGGGCCACATACTTGGCTGCCATAAATGTTTGAAAAGAAACCAAAGAGGATGAGGATTATCAACCAACAATGAAGAATAGCCAGTAGATATTGAATATGTACCAGAAACATCCTGTCCCCATCCCAGTTTATCTGGAAGTGGTGAAGAAGACAAAGGTCTAGCCTGTAGGACTTTATGAAGCAGAGTGAGATCCTCATGACGTACTGCAATGGGCCATTCTGAAATAAGAATCCATTCTTTTCCATTTTCCCAAGGAAGGGCAACCAGTCACCCGTAATGGGCAACCTTAATCCAACCAATGCCCTGCATGTGTTCCATAATGGATCGAGGTGGGGGAATTGGAGAATGAGAGGTGGTGACCATCCTAATTGTCCATCCAAAAATTAGCCATTTGACCATTGTTAACAATCCAAAAGAGCTCTTTTTATCATATCTTCTCCCATTCTGATAAACGTCAAGGCAGGAGAACCTTTAGAAGGAGGGTACATCTGATAATGTTCTTCGGGGATTATTTTTCAGCGTACTTAGCTCTGAAAGTAGCAGCCCACAAATCATTAGGGTGAGCAAGTAGTCTCCAATATAATTTAGCAGCAAAAGCTAAAGATCGAAATCCTAATCCTCCTTCAATCTTTGGCCGGCATAATGTCTCCCATTTAACCAAGGACCATTTCTTCTTATTTTGAACTCCGCTCCATAAGAATTTCTAACATATGGAGTCCACTGTTTCAATATAGTGCTAGGAATACTCAAAACAGAGGCAACATATATCGGCATAGCTTGAAGGACAAATTTAACCAACGTCATCCTCCCCTTCTTGATGAAAGCCATTTGTTCGTCCACTTTTGTAGTTTGGAATCAATCTTATTGATTAACCAATACCAGTCTTTCAACTTGTTCGAGGCCAAAGGAACACCTAGATATTGAAGAGGAAGCATGCCCTTCCTAAACTAGAAGAGTTCCAAAATTTGCTCTTGTCTAGTAGAAGTATGAAAAAAGAAAATATTGGATTTGCCTTGATTAATCAACTGACCGGTAGCATCTGAAAAGGTATCCAACATTTTCTGAATCTGTCTCGCTTCCTGGAGTGTAGCTCTTCCAAGCATCGTGGAGTCATCAACAAATTGGAGACAAGAAATCGGTTGGCTATTATTGGCCAATTGAATTCCATGAGTTCTCTTTTCCTGGCAGGTTTTTTTGATAAGTCGCCCCATGCATTCTGCCAGGATAATGAATAGAAAAGGGGATAAAGGATCTCCTTGCCTAAGACCTCTGGAAGCTCCAAAATATTGTGTAGGAGAACCATTAACAAGAACAACAAAGGAAACAGAGGTAAAACATGCTTCTATCCATTTTATCCATTCCGGAGAGAAACCAAATTGAGCCAAAACCTTACAAAGGAAACTCCAGTCCACTCTGTCATAGGCTTTAGATAGATCCAGTCTAATAAACATTGCAAGTTTTTTTGAATTGCCATGGAATGCAGAATTTCCTAAGCTAACACAATCTCATCGTGGATATGGCGGCCCAGGAAAACCCCCTTGTTTTGGGGAAATAAGTTTGTGGAGAAGGGGTTTTAGTCTTTTTGCTATGACCTTTGTGATGATTTTGTACAAAACATTGCATAGGGCTATAGGATGGAAACCAAAGATATCTTGCACCTCGTGAGTTTTAGGAATAAGTGTAATGTAAGTCTTATTAATTTCCTTAAGAATCATTTTGGCCAATCTAGCTTCTTCAACCACTTGTAAAAGGTCTCCTTTAATGATGTCCCAAAAAGCTTGGTAAAACTCAATCGGAAAGCCATCTAGACCTAGAGTTTTACCTTTCTTCATGTTGAACACTATTCCTTGGAGTTCTTGCTCTGTAACAGGTTGCATCAACTTCTCATTGTCCCGGTGAGAAATGCTAGTAGGTAAAATGTTCGAAGTTGTTGTGAATCCATATCCAGCGATTGAGATGTGAAAAGTTGTTGAAAGTATTGCTGAGCTACCTGTTGCATCTCATGGATCGATTGAGCCTTGGAACCATCAGCCTTAGACAAGGAATGAATATAATTATGTGCTCGTCTAGCTAGCAAGGATTTATGGAAGAAGGCAGAATTCTTATCACCCTCCTTTAACCATTGGATCCTAGATTTTTGCTTCCACATAATTTCTTCTCTAATTTCCCATTCCTGTAATTCTGCCTTGAGGACACATTCTTTTTTGAAAAGATCCAAGGATAACCCCAATTGTCGGTGAAGAACATTAATATCTTCCAATTGAGCAAGGATCTTTTTGTTCCTTTATATCACCAAACTCATTCCAATAATTACTTCTCATTATTAATGTTCTGATCAACATACACAAATAGCAAATGTCATAGACTGACTATATTATGTATTTATCTCCTATTATGTTTATTTAAACCCTTTATTATTTTCATTTTGGACATACAATACCTGTGATTTGTATCTATATCCTTGGATAAAATGAATAAAAGGGCAGTTACTCTACCTATGGATGGGCACTTAAAAGCTGTCTTAGATATAAAAGAACAATGCCATACTATACCAGAGGATAGCAGCCTCACAATGGAGCATGAATTTGACAATTCAAATGATATTTTAACATCATTGAATCATCTAAAGGCGTTTAAAATGCTCTGGACAGTAATTCAGAAATATGTACAGTAGGCCTACTCTGGGTATGATAGTTTCATATCCAAGCTTTATCCAGAAAGAGAACTTTCAGAGTGTTGGATATTCATGCCATATTTGTAGCCAAATCAGTATTGGTAACTCTGGCTATATGTTGGTGATTATGATGAGGAACCATTCTTTTCATGGCAGAAACATATGTTTACAAACGGTGGTTGTTGATTATTGTGTGCATGTTTCATCATCAAAAGCCACAAAAAAAAATTGCTATAGGGAGGTATTAAATTGGAATAGAGGATTGCCGGATATGGATATAACAGGAGTACCTCAGAGTATATGGTAACTCGGATATATGTTGGTGATTATGATGAGGAAGCATTATTTTCATGGCCAAAACATACGATTACACATGGTGGTTGTTGATTATCGTGTACTTGTTTCATCATCAAAAGCCATTAAAAAATTATGCATAGGGAATTATTAAATTGGACTAGTAAAATTGACATGAACAACTCATGCCAGTCATATGGACACCTACCTAGTTATATAGATGACTATTTCCTCTATGGTTGGAAAGGCTTATACCCTGGTATCAAACATTGATGAACTCCTTACCTTCTTCTGCCCACGTTTCAATGCAATGGCAGACCCGGATAGGAAGAAGCCTATCAATACAACTCTAATTTTCTTACCCCATATGTAATATCCCTGAAAAATACTTTCTAATAAATCTGGATATTTTGTCAAACCTTAGGGCAGCAGTATTAACAGCAACAACAAACTGATTTTCATTTTTCCCTAATATGTAGAAAAACAGACTTTTATTTATTTATTTCAAATCAGCTTTAATGAAAACACTAGAATGTTTGAATACAATTATTTTCTCACACGGTTGATCCAGATGAAAAGATGAACATAAGATAAGAGCATGCAAACTGATTTGACTGAAAACTACCCCTAGATGTGGCGCCAATACTGAAATTTGTTCCCACAGTGAACATTCTAGTTGTACTTGTTGTTCTGGATGCTAAAACAGCCTTGAATATGATGCCCTAGTTGAACTGGATGAATACTTGTACCCTGAATGATCACTGCAACCCCTAAATGGAATTGCCAAGCTTAGATATGAGGGTTTTCGTCCTCAAATCTGTGTGCAAATGAGAGTTTTCATCCTCTATTGTTGATGCAAAAGCAGAAGCTACTTGCAAACAATGAAGTAGTCGATAAATTTCCAAGATGTAATAATAAACCCCAAATCTGCTTTTATAACTTCTAAGGCCTTCTCCAAAGTTGGCGCCCCCTTTTGGAGTTACATGCATGCTCAACAAACAATAAAAATTACTTTATCCTCTCCCATGTTGGCACCCCATCCTAAAAATAGGATCTTGATGCTCATGCAACCCATTCTATCTTTGGTGTCCCCATAATAGAATTCTTTATTTAATTATTATTCTATCTTTGGCACCCCATAATAGAAGTTCATCATTCTATTATTATTTTATTCTATTTCTACTTTTTGGCCCCACTTATTAAAAATATAATTTAAGTGTCTTTTTCCAATTAAAATATAAAAGCCCCCTCACCGTTGTTTTCTCACAACGATTGTTCCATATGAAAAGATGAACATAAGATAAGAGCATGCAAACTGATTTGACTAAAAACTGCCCCCGATGTAGCGTCATTACTAAAATTCGTTCCCCAAAGGGGGACATCCGAGGTGTACTTGTTATGGATGCTAAAACAACCACGAATACAATGCCCTAGCTGAACTGGATGAATACCCGTACATTGAACGATCATCGACCCATGAATGGAGTCGCCAAGCTTAGATATGAGGGTGTCTCGTCCTATCTATTATTATTTTATTTTATTTTTGTTTCCTAGAATTGCTAAACCTGAAAATGAGGATTGCCAAGCTTAGAAGTTCATCATTCTATTATTATTTTATTCTATTTCTACTTTTCGGCCCCCACTTATTAAAAATATAATAAGTATAGGCTTTGAGTATCCAAAATTAGTTAATGTTGAAAGGGGACACTACACCATAGGGTAAAATACTAGGCACTAAAGTTACTTGACTTGTGTTTGTAGTTATATATGGTAAAGAGATGGAATCAATGTTAATTTTCTTAGGGTGCATATTTTGAGTGTATTGTCAATATAATCTTTGAGGCCAAGCATAAGTTTTGATTCCAATGCCCAACCTTTAGTGGGTGATCTTGCTAATAAGGGGATATCTTTCAACTTCCAACTAAACTTCTATTACCACATCTATTACATCATCAAACTACTAATGTCAACTCTACAAAACAAAAGCATCTACTATCCAAGTGCAAACTTTAGTAAGAACATCGCATGAAATTGTTCATATACTTACAACTAAAGATTTGATTCCATGTTTCTAGCGTGAAGGATTTTTATTTATAAACAACGAGAAAGTGCTAGCATTGGTGAGAAGCAAAACAAATAAATCACTAAACAATATAAACGCATGGTTAATGAGCACATATTCCATATGTAATGTATATCGAATCAATCCATTGTTTCCTCTAGTGGAAATTGCCCATCAAATGTTGTTGATTGTCTGATAAATGTCGGATACACGTAGCTAGATGGGATAATAGGGCGAGGGCCTTTGGGTGCTTCACCGACAAACTTTTAAATGACATGCAAATGTATTTCTGATTTCCATTTCCATGAATACACTACACTTATGTATACACCATACTTTTGACGCTTACTTAGCCATTTCTTTCGTGCGAGGTTTGTTGATGCATTCTCCTCTTGAATAGGTGCCTTGAGGGCTGATCGGGATTAAGGTGTGATAGGACTTGGTCATGTGGGCTAGACCACAACATTTGAGAGATGTTGCTATTTAGCCTTAGTCACCCTATCATTGCCTCGTTTATTCCCTTTGTTCACACCTTGTACCCATTATGTTTGCTCGTCCCATTGTGTCTACTTGTTGCTTCTTATTGCGCACTACTAACCTTGCTTTCGGTCACCCTGGATCTTTTTCATACACCTTTAATTACCTCTTAGCCTCCATTCCTTACGTTTTTCACCCTTTGACCATAAGGTTTTCCCCAAAAGTGACACCATCGTCCATGGGCAATGGTGTTTGTTTTGGCATTTCAATAGCCAACGCCTTCTATTTCCACTTTGCTCGTGATTTGTCTTCCCATGCCTTGATGGAGTTGAAATATTGGCACGAAGCTTCGATTGTAAAACTTCTTGTCTAAAATCAAATATTGGTCTTTAAACTCGCATATTTTACTATTTTGATCTATACACTTTGCTCCCATGTCCTAGCATGTTGTTTTCCTTAACTAAAAGACTTCATAAAGATAACGCAACTATTTGGGTCTTCTACACGAAACACCGCCATCCTCTTCTCGTATATCACATTTTCCCTCTAGTCGTGCCCTACCTAAAATTGATCTTCATGTCTTCCTCCCACATTTTCTCTAAAAATACACAAATCACAACCTAGTCACCACTAAAAACATAACAAGAACTCACGATATTAGAATTGCACCCTAGCTAAACATGTCCCTACGGGCTGGTATTCGTGTATTTGCATTTGATTGTTTTAATCTTCTATTTTAACCGAAGCGTCCTCCCTCACTTTCGAATAGAAAGACGTGTCATTGTATCTTTTTGATCTCTTGGTTGTGGTTCTCCATCCTCCCGCGATTGTGACCATGGTTCTCCATCCTCTCGCGAGTGTGGTCGTGGCTCTCCATCTTGCCCTTCCTTTTCTTTTTGCTTTCCCGTCCATTATGCCCTTCTGTTCTCCCATTTCGCCTATGTTTCCTTTTGCGTCTCTCCCTTCGTTTCCTCTCTGCTGCTTTTTGTTTTCGTTTTCGTTTCCTCCTCGCTTGCTCTCACTTTGTCGTGCCCCTCTCGCCTTCGCAATTTTCCCTCTACTCATGTCTGCTCATGCAAATGTTTTGGAAGTATCTTTCCTCTCCATGTGTGGTCTCACAACTCGTGTATGCACTGAGAAGGGCTTAATTTGCAAGCGTGTGGGAGCCAAACACTGCTCATGTATATAACTATTCTCGTGCCCTAAGTGTAACCAAAGGAATCGCGAGTAGGGAAGGTGTTGAAAACCCTCGATTCACGTAAACCAACAACTATATTCATGACTCAAACTTTGAAACTCACTCGTCGTTTTGCGAATTTGCTGCTCGTGCTTTTTTCGAGGGGTGGACTACATTCTCATGGTCGTGATTCCCCTCTCGGTTCGTGTTTAGTTGTTCGCAAATATTTTCGTGTTCGGGAATCATTGCTCGTGATTTTGTCTCGTGGAGTAATACTCACGAACTCGTACGTGAGCCCATTCGCATGACGTCCTTCGGTGGTTGATGGTCATGCTCTAATGTCCACCGACAATTCATCTTCCGGTTGTCTTGTTATCTCGCCCCTACAAACTATCCTCCCAATACACTCGTTTTACCGTACTAAGACAGAGCCCCGGTCGAGTGTCATGGACAACAAACTCAAAATGGTAACCAGAATCCAGAGGCCGGATCGGTAGAGTAACGCTATGGACAGTCTTAAAATTCTTGAGAGTTTCTCGACAAAGTGCGAGGAATGGAGTAAACCAAGCCCTGCACACAGAAGTGTGCATTCTCACCCACCAGGTTGCAGCGGTGGAATCGAGAACGTTCTTTTAAAAGAAAAGTTTCAGCGGTGCGAGACAAACCCAACCATCACAGTGACATCATTCATGCTGAGATTCTCGACCTCAAGAATAAGCATGAGGAAATCAGAATCCAACAAGCTTCCATCCAACAGGAAACAAAAACAAAATTCAAATCTTGGGCGTAGGTGGCTAGTGTTAAGGATACCCCCCGCCTATGGCAATGGTGGAGGAGGTTGTCCATGCTAAATTTTGGAGGAACGCACGAGAAGGGAACGTGAATTGAATCTTAAAGTAAGAGGGCTCCCCTCTAGTCAGCAGGACCCCTAACGGTCGGGAACTCCTTTCTCAGAGATACTCTAGGCATACATGATATTACTCTGGATAGAGCTTGGTTGGGTTACGAGTCTACCCTTTTCTTCGGTTCAGGTCAACAACAGATAGACTCAAGGCTCTTAGGGCCAAGAGGAGGTTATTTTCCCTCCCTAATAAGATCTTCCTTGATGAGGATCTTACCAGGTCACAGGTAGCCGAACTCAAACACTCCAAGGATCTAGTTATGGCAACTCGAAAAACAAGTGGGCAATTATCAGAAACCTTCGGGCGGTAATTAGAGACACTTTCCCTCCTGGATGGGAGTCTCATCCTAGGTCTTCCAAATGACAGGCCAAGAGGGGGTGCAGTTGGGCGGGGCATGACTATTAGATGTTGGAACAGATAATGGCTCCTTTTGGTCCTCACCGGTCTTATTCTTGATGCTCTTAGTTCCGAAGACATCCTCTTTATCACAAAGACTCACGAGAGCCCAATGAGTTCTCTTCCCGATCTCACGAGTCATCATTAGTACTTTGCATACATACGAGGAGACTAGGAACTCGGGTGGTGTCAGAGGCTCGAGGGGTGGCCTGCTTGTATAGAGATTCGCTCTAGAGTAGGATCTCTTTGGTTGCCAAAGACGAGTTTGTCAGGTTCTTATGGGTTCGGATTCAGGGTGTGGGTCCCCACTGTAGGGATATCTACATTGCAGTGTGTTACTTCCCTCCAACATCCTCCCCTTATGCCATTCATAATGGTCCCGATGGTGATCCCTTTACCGACTTGTATGACAGTGTTGCCCAGTAGTCGGTGGTCGTGAAGTCATCCTTCTGGGTGATTTCAATGCCCGCACCAGAGCACTCCAAGTTCCTATTCATGACCGCGTGGAGGATATGTTCTGCACTCGAACAATTGATCCAGAGACAGTGGGCTTGCACAAGACTTCAGACCTCTCACTTGCTTATGGTCGACACCTCCTGCAACTTGGAGAATCACATGAGCTAATTATCCTCAATGGGATTACCTGCTTTCCTGATTCGCATCTCTTCACTGTCGACCACATGGTGGTGGTGCGAGTGTGGTGGATTATGTCCTTTCCAGCCAGAGCTCCTTGTCACTGATCAACCACTTCTCTATTTCTTCCATTCCCCTTGCCATCATGCCCTTCTCTCTCTACGTCCCTTTGTGTTAATATTCCCCCTCCCACCACTCCCCCCTTGATGCCCACCCCGTACCACTTTTTGTTTCACCGATGGGGATCCTAATACCTTTTCCTCCAATCTTGGCAACTTCTCCCCTTGAGTCCCAATTCTTTTCTATGGGAAATGTTGCTGCCAAATACACCCTCCTTTCCTCCATCATCGAGAGGCCTCCCTCATGTCCTTCCCTAGTTCCACCCGGCCTTCATCTACCTCCCATCAACGGAATACTTGCCCCATGAACAAATGGTATGATGACGAGTGCAAAATCTTCCACAGACAGTTACGACATGCCTTTAACTAGGCCCTTCCCTCCTATCATACCTTGAAAGCCTCTTACGATTGTCTCCTTCACCGTAAAAAATGCCTCTTCATTTCCCAGCGTAGACGAACTTTATGTGAGTCTCTTCGACACTCTCCTAAACATTTTTGGTGCACCATTTTCCCTGCCACTCATCTCTTCCCTTTGAGCTTAACCCCAATTCCATATTCTCCCACACCTCCAATCTTTATGATATTCCCAGACAACCACTTATCCAGGTTGACAACCCACCTTCCTTGTGCCACCTTTTCACCTACACTAAAATCAGAGAGGCAATCAGGATGATGAACTGTAGCAGGGTAGCGGATGAGGAGGGGTTCCAAGCAGAATTCTTCAAACTTGGTCAAGGGGTTCTTTGTAGTTATCTGACTGACCTCTTCAATCATGTGGTTTGCTCGAGCTTTCAGCTATCTTGGGCACGCCATATCATTTACCCGATTCACAAATCAGGTCCCAACTCGACCCCCCCATAACTACAGAACCATTATGGTGGGTCATACATTCTCCAAGCTTTATGTCGGTGTTACATATGCAGTTATCCAAGGAGCTTGATCGGAGAAACATTCAAGTCGGGGATAAGCTAGCTTTCGGCCGATCACCAAACTACGACCTTATCTTCACTCGGCGAGGATAAGCTAGCACATCATCGCTCGTCGAAGGTCTATTGTTACTTTGTGGATTTTCGAAAAGCCTTTGACTTGGTGCCACGTGAGGCACTTTTTAGCGATCATGCAACATTGGCATTTATGAGACCCTTCTTACGGCCATCACGCGTTTGTATGAGAATATTTTGGGTGACCTCCGCACCTCCCAAGGAGATTTAGAGTTCATCAAGAGTACCATTGGGGTAAAACAGGGGTTGCCCCTATCCCCAACTCTGTTTGGGATCTACATTGACGAGCTTGAGTCTTTTCTCCTTGATCATATTCAAAAAAGTGATGGGTGCCTCCTGCGCACTCAAGTTTTGATGTCCATTCTCCTTTTTGCGGATGATGTGGTTCTCCTGGCTTCTTCTCCGGAGGGCTTACAGAGACAACTTGATGCCTTAGCCTTGTTTTGTGATCTTCGACAGATTAACGATTAACCTTGGTAAAACCAAGGTTATGGTTTTCAATGGTTTGAAGACCTCGCATCTCCACTTCTTCTTTAGAGGTGAGGAGATTGAGATCACCAGCTCTTATACCTATTTGGGGATTCTGTTTTCTGGCCCTCATTTCAATTTGAGACAAGCTCTCCAACCTCAAGTGAACAAGGGCTATGGGTCCTTAGTTTTCTTGAGAGACAGTGCTTCCGCCATCACTTTCAGGACATCTCCTCCAAAATGTCCCTCATGGACTCCCTCATCAGACCCACGGTCCTCTACAGTTCTATTGCTTGGGGACCCTCTTTGTTGGGTATTGACTGGGCTTCCATCGAGAGGGTCTAGACTCTTCTCCTTCGCCGCTTCATCAGGTGTAAGCAATCTGTACCCAACACATTATTTTGGCGAGAGTTTGGAGCCCATCCTTTCAGACTGGAGACCTTTTTGACTTGGTTTCTTTCTTGCATCGCGTTCGGGCTTTGTAGACACTTTGCGCCAAGGGGCGAGAAAGGTACCCGTGCCAGCATCTTGTTCTTCGAGACTATTGCTCTTTCGGACTCCCCTCACCGACATAGCGGTTGGTATGTTGAGGTCTCCAAACTTTTGGGGCAATTGGTATTCAGATGGACCATCTTCCACCTTTTCGATACTCCTTGGACACACCAAGCCACCTTCTACCTATGAAACAGAGATTGGGACAATTGGTATTCAGATGGACCATCTTCCACCTTTTCGGTACTCCTTGGACACACCAAGCCACCTTCTACCTACGAAACAGAGATGAACAAGATCATCAGAGAGGATATTTACAAGCAGTACATCCATACCACTTGGGTAAACCCTCGAGGGGGTTTACGTCCCAAGATGGCCTTTTACGCTGAGCATTTTTAGAGTGAGGGATGGTCTCATTATCCGCCCTCAGTACACCCTTCGACACTGGATGCATGCCCTTCGCATTCCCCTTGGTCAATTCAGGGTTGGTTCTCATAGACTCCGTTGTGAGACGGATCACCACCTTGATCGTTTAGACAGGATCTGCCAGTTGTGTAGCCTTCAGGAGACTAAGACGAAACCAACTTCATCTTTTAGTGCCCCATTTACTACAAGATCAGAGAGAGATTTCACTGTTTATTTAGGAGGACGTAGAATCTTTCTGATCTCTTCAGGTTTGAGGATTAGAGGTGTCTGGCTTTATATTTACAGGAGGCTTTGAAGCTTTGTGAGCACACTCTTCAGCCGCATCCTAGACCGACTCTACCCAACGGATTACTTCCTTCTTCACAGTTTTACCGGCGGAGAGAGGCATTAAGCACCCTTGTGAGACCGTTCCCGCTTCTTCCTCTAAGTCGGTTCAGCCCAGGGAAACCATCCATGGTTCCCTGAGTCACCACAGGCATGGCCATACTAGGTCTGCCTCAGGAGACAAACAAGATCCACTAAGCATCAGAGGGATAATATTGTATCCAAACAGCGATAGAATAGGCAAACTCTCTCTTTGGCTGGTCGACATTCTATCCTCAGCGTCTTCCACTAGGCCTTGGATGTTAGGAGAGTTGGATCTTCCATCCCGTGATGGACTTTCCTCTTTTCTTCTCCTCAATCGTCTTTCCCCTTTCTTCCTCTCACTTGTTTTCCACCCCGATTTTAGGTGTGTGTGTTTTCTTCTTCTTGTTGGCCACCTCTTCTGGCTTTTGTATTTCATCTTTCTTAGGAACTCTTTGTTTTTCCCCCCTTGTATTGGTGCTCGTTGTTTTTACGTAGTCCCTTTAACCCGCTTTTGTGGTCATTTATTGGACATTAAAATATTTATCTTATCTTATGTACCATGTGAAAATCGTGACTATGTTCTTCCTCACATTTAGGTAAACCAAACTCGCCACCTAGTTTGTTAACAAGCTATAATGTTCACAAACTTCTGCACTTACAACCTCTTCACATCCTTCCTAAAACTTCTACACTTACAACCTCTCTTCACATCCTTACTAAAAATCGCGTTCTTGATGTTTCACTATTGTCTTTAATTCGTACCCTAGCAATTTCCCTATGGCTTCCTCAAATTATTGGCTCTTGTTTGTACCCGACTAGGGCTTCCCCAAACAATTAGCTCTAATACCAATGTTAAAAATATGAAAGAGAGAAAAGAAACTAGAAGGCACATTGAGATATGTGCATCTATCATTTTATTATCCTAAAAGGAGTTAAAAGTTTGATTAGGATAGTTTATATTTTTAATTTATAGCTAATGTGTAATTAATGTATAGGAAATAGATATTAATATATTTAATAACTTGAAGGTGAATGAGACTTGATTTGCTCTTTTCCTTCAAATTTTCACATTGTCTCTACTCAACTTGCTATTATTTCATTTGATTTGTTTCCTTCAGCCCCTCTACTTCTTTTCTTTCATTTTGTCTATTTTTCTTTGGTCTACAAAGCCTACAATTTTTTTAATCCATGGAATACCCAACTTCCTACCTTTCCCAAGGGCTGTGATGAGTGATTAGCAAGTGATTTTAATTTATGTTGCCAAGATACGGGTTCGATACGCAAATACATCAATTTTAAAAAACCCTAGGGTATTATACGTCTTGGGTACGCCCGTACATACATACCTACATACATACATACATATATATACATACATACACATATATATACATATATATACTCGTTTTTAGTCCATAAGAAATACAAAACTTAAAAAATATAGTAGGATCAAGGTTCAAAACATTCAATATGCTTAAAATTTAACATTTTCATTAATCATGTGGCAATATGAATACAAATAATCTAGAATTTATCATCTAAATTTTCTTCAAAATCAAATTCCTTCATGCCACTCCCGCTAGTTCCACTTTCAAGACCTCTGCTCCTTGTGAACTCTCTTGAAGGTTGAATAAAATAAATAATGCATGTAAACAACAAGGCTAGCAAGTAATGACATAATGGCTATCTCTAAACGCGATGTCTCCTCCTTTAAATGATCAATGAAACAATGATTGCCTCTAAACAATGGTTGCCTCTATTCAAACTTGACCTCCTTGCAAGCAATGGCAGCCTCGATCTCGTTCTCCTTGCAATGGAGGCCTCCTCCTCAATTAAATGTCGTTGGCTCTTTGCTCTTACACTTGCAAAAACCAACAATGAATTGTTTGTGTTTTGGTAATGCTCAAGTGCCTTTTTATAGCTTTTAGAGGAGTTTAGGGTTTGATTTTTTTATTCGTTAATGAGTTTAGGGTATAATATTTCCATGACTAAGACAAAAAAAAATATTTTTTAGCGGCCAATAAAGACTAAAAAACGTATGGGTACGTCAGGGTACATCTATGACATTCGGTACATACCCGGGACATACCGTACCATACCCGGGACATATCCGTGCTGGGTATGTAGCGGGGGTTCGTTGAGGTGGGGTACGTACCCATGCTTCACATGATTTTAATCTAATGCATAGTTCGCATATTTGTATTCGGCGAATATTTGGCAAACCAAAAAAATCTGACTCGGCAAAAACTCGACAAGACTCGGCGAATATTCGGGAATATTCGGCAACTTAAAAAATACTCAAATTTCTTTAAAAAAACATAAATTTTATGCAAAATATAGCTACAAATGTATCAAATGAGCCTATAAAATGTTGGAGAAGTGTTTTCTATTAGATTTGAATACAAATGCAATACAAAATCGCATCATCATGTGAATACAACAGCCACCGGTGATAAGTGTTATGAATTTATGATGATTGTCATTGAAAATTATCATCATAAATTTCATATCTATGCAAGTTACAATATATAATAAGTTACATTTTCCTCTTCCCGTTCTAGAGAAATATTGGGAGAGGGTCTATTGCCTCTATTAATCCACACACTCGGTTGTGTCTCCTCGCACCTCCTAGAAGGCTACGACTCGGCTCCAACCTAGTAGTAGATGGTGGTGGCTCCTCTGCTGCATGTTCGAGATCACCTCCAAAGATGTCATCCAATCCAATATCTCATGCTAGTGTTTCTCCCTCCATAGATTCCCTCTCGAAAGAAGCAATCTCATCCTCTGTGAAAGCAAGGATTTCCTCTTCTTACCCAGTCCACTCGTTGTATGGATCTATCTCGTCCAAATTAATAAACTCTTCCGATGTGGCATCCACTTCTTGTGCGAAGCCGAGAGATCGTATTGCATAAAAACCAAGTCGTTGAACCGTTTTTGAGTCAACTTGTTGCACTTCTTCATGTGAATGGCCTTAAACAAACTCCAGTTGGATTCACATCCAAAAGCACTACAAGGTTGAGATAAAATTCTGAGGGCTAGCTTTTGAAGATGCGCGGTATTTCCTCCCCAATCCTCCCACCAAGAACCTACAAACAAGATAATCAAAAGTTTATAAGTAATTAATAAAATCAAATTTGTAACTAGTAACACATATAAGTAACTTAGTAAACCCTAAAGAAAAAAGAGCCTCTCCCTAACATGTTTGTAATTTTGCAACTCTAAAATAATGAGGTCCCTCGTCTCAACCTCTAGTATCATCCTCTCAATACATGTTGAAAGGCCCTCCATAACCTCTTCGTTCACATCTGTGAAGCCATCGAGAGAAGAAAACTTGGGGTTGAGGTAGTACCCATTGTGCATGAATAGGTTGGTGGAGTTGATTGTTCCACCTCCGATCAATTATCTCCCAAAAGGGACCATATCTAACGATATCCCCCATATAATAGTTTTGGATAGCCTCTTTGGCCCTATCCATGGCCTCATAAATGTACCCCATAGGGTTTTGCTCCCCATCAACCAAATGCAAAACCCTCACCAATGGCTTTGACACCTACACACAAATTAAAATGTAAGGTTACAAACTTACAAATAAAGTAAATAAATAATATATTTATAATTTAACAAATTAAAATAAAGGAATCAACTTGAAATATAAATCAAAGTTTGAAATTACCTTGATGATCTCTATAGCTCTCTTTGCAAAGATATCATCAAAAATTATCTTTGCAGTCATCTCTCCATCAGACTTTCTTTGAATATTGTGAGTCTTGCCATGCTTGACTCACAAACATTTTCTTCAATAATGTCAGCAAACTAGAAATATTTTGCAACGTCAAAAAGTTAGTTCTGAAACCTTTGTGACATCGGCTCGCAAGCTCTTTCCCCTTTATGTGTTCTCTCATCAAACTAAGAACCCAAGGGTGATTATATATGTACTTGGTTATGTTTCTTGCATCTTCTATAACCAGACCTCACCCAATCAATTTTGTCTATGTCCTCCAAAAGAAGGTCAAGGCAATGAGCCACACAAGGAGTCCAAAAGAGTGATGGATGTCTCTCCTATAGTAGTCTCTCAGCCGCCACATATGTTGTTGCATTGTTTGTGACACTTGCACAACATTCTGGTATACCCACCTCTAATACAACCTTCTCCAACATAAGACTCAAATTCTCTGCATTTTTAACTATGTTAGAGGCATCAATTGACTTCAAAAACACCATCTCACCATTTAAAGCCGCTAAAAAATTAATGAGGATGTGATTCCTTCCATCTCCATCCATCCATCCATCTGAAAGAATGGTGCATCCGTATTTCTGCCATTGTTTCTTTTGATCTTCTAGAATTGTAGTTGCATCTGCAACTGCACCCTTGAGCAATTTTCCACTCAAGTCTTTTGGAGAGGGTGCCTTGTACCCTTTCCCTACAATGTCAATGCTTTATCACCAAGTACTCCTAATATGGGCTCTTTACCACATTGAAGGGAAGGTTGTTGTACAGAAATTCGCACATGCTTTATCCGCTTCCTCGTGCATATCCTTGTTCCACTGTACCTTGCAATGAAGGTTGTGCTCCAGGTATGTTCCTTGGTACAAAAAAACTATGTATACCTTTGCTCGAACTCGATGAAGCAGATGTGCCTCTTCCGGTTCATATGCGTGGACTACGAGTAGAGCCCACAATTGTTTCTATATCATCCTCTACGAATCCTTTGTCATTCCAACCCCAAGTCCACAATTTCTACTATGGTGCATGCACCCTTTCCCTCTCTAGTTTCTTCTCCTCCAGCTCTGCTTTCATCTCTCGTTTTGCCTCTTCTGTAACATTGGGGCATACCACAAAGTCCCAAAAAACAATACATGCAAGATGATACTTCAGGCGATTGATGCCTCCAAAAAATGTTTTGCCAGAAATTGCAAACCACTTGTTCCCAAAACTGCTCCACATACACCATACTTCCAAGTGATGGTACGGGCATTCGCAAGAACGGTTCTTGCTAGTGATGCTGACCCAAATGTCGAGCTTGATGCCATTGGTAAGCTCTAATCTGCAACACAATGCACATTTAAAAAATTAAAAAAACGTAAACTTAATTAAAAAAATTTAAAAAGTGTCTGAATAACCCTATTTAACCGTAATTTAATAAAAATAACATACCTCTAGTTCCAAATGACTATTAAAAATTTAAAATGATTCACAATTAAATTGAATGCATTTAAAATTACAAAACATATTCGAAGAATCGAATACAATACGAATATATAAATTTAAATAATTTATAACGAATTTGCGGAAAAAAAAAAATACCTCCAGCTCCATATGACTATTAAAATTTAAAATCATTCACTTTTAAATTAGATGTATTTAAAATTACAATATAAATATATAAAATTTAAATAATATACAATAAAGTTGCAAATAGATTAACAAATTGGGCCCTAGACAACAATGATATCCTTTGTTATGGACCACCTCCTTATGGTGGTCTACTAAGATTCAAGAAGATATTAGGACAATTCTTAATTTAGATTCTGCATAATGAATGGGAATATTGATAGTATAGTTTATAAGGCTACTGATATGGCTAATAGCTTCCATGCTTGGCATGGGCGGATATGTACATGAGTATTTTTGATTAATATATGTCTGGCTGTTTTTTTAAAAAGAAAAAAATAAATATAGACGGAATTTGCAAAAACTTGAATGAATTTTAGAAAAAAACTTACCTCCAAATGCAATTCTCCAAATTTCCTCTTCGAATTCACTCAAAAATCCCTTCAACTCATGCAATGCAAGCTCAAATGGTTGTGTGAATGAAAATGGAGTGCTTTGGTGTCTTAAAAAGGAAAAAAGAGGGTTTGCGGCGTTTTTGGCGTGTTCCGTGTACACTCTGCGTCTAGCGAGTTACAGACACGAACTCGCCGAGTATTGGCGAATATTCGCCAAATATTCTTAACAAACATTCACCATTACTCGTCGAGTCATTTTTCCGAGTTTTCATAGTGATTATTCGTTTCAGTTTTTTTGGCGAGTACTCGTCGAGTTTGCAAACTATGATCTAATGTATAAATTTGACTATAATTTAAAATTAATAATTATAATAAATATATTTCTTTCAATTAATATTTTAGTTTATAATAATACTTTACATATACCCGTCCATATCCTCTTGCATTAATCAGGTGTCACATGTTCTCATGTATATATAAGAGAGTATATGTATATGCCATATCCAGCTATATCCATATCAGGGGTCTTAAAAGTTAGCCATAGCCGTATCTGATACCATAGCCATATCCATATTTGTATCCATGCAACTTTGCCTAGAACTCGAGCACAAAGAAAGTATTAACACCAATAATTAAATCAGCATTCGACAAACATAAAACCTGAAAGTGCAGAATATTCAACAAAATGGTATTAGCATAAATGAACTCTAAAACAATTTTTCATATTTGCTCAGTACTTAGTTCCAATTGACCGACTTTAATGCAGAAACAAGGATCTAAAGCATGCATCAGAATCTTTCCACCATTTTATATATACATCATTCATGGGTAACATATTGATAGCTGGTATAATTACCAAATGCACAAAAGGCATCGAATTTATGCCGTATATTAGAAAATAAGTTGCTCACCTCCTGTGCTTCCAGAAATTCTGTCCGCGTCAAATCTATAATAACCCTGTTTTCCAGAAGCTGCACAAGAAGCATTAGATAAACACTTGCCATCCAAATTGCCCAATGTTGCAAGTCCACCTCTGCAAAAACCAATAATATGACAAAATCAGCAGCCGCTCCATTGAGAAAAAACATCAATCATGAATTGTGCAATACTTAATTTAGTAGGCTAGCACAAGAGTAATGATTTTACTAGAGATAGTCTAAGAATCAAAACCTAAGTATTCACAGTGAACAGAAACTACAGATGAATTCTTTTGAATATTAATAAGAAGGCATGACCTCTGTATATAGACTTGTATGCAAGAAGTCTGTGGCCTACAACAAAACTAATATAATTGTCTCAAAACTGAATGAAGGAGGAAAATAAATATAATGTACTGCAGAACCTTATTAGTGAATGCATTTTAAGGAGAAAAATCCCTAACTGTTTAGTTTTGAACTTTTAATTCAGCTTGATGTAGCTTAAATTTTACCATCAGTACCTCCCTCAACAAATAAGGATATAGACAATTGATATTAACTCACCCCTCACGTTCCCACTTATTCCAAGCTTCCCTAGCTCCTCTGTACTTGACCACAGAAATTACAGTCATGCTATGTGTTTGCATAAAGTAATAGCACAAAACAAGAGAACTAGAATATGACATCAAAGCATGCACACTGTTCAACCTTCAATGCGTGATATTCCTGACTCAATTCTCTTCATACATTCTTTAAAATTTCCCTTAGGCCGCATACATAAAACTGCCATAAGGTCAACTAATACATAAACTGCACTCTTTGGTAACCACTCTCCATTAAGCGGAGGGGTCCTAATTCCAGTTTTTCTTTCCAAATGGATCTGGGATTCCCAAAACTAGAGGGCTCTGTAAATTGGCCATTGTGGTCCAAGTTTGACTTTTGCACCTTACGTAGCTCTTCTTGGAGTTTCTTTTGCTTCTCACAGAGGTCTGACCTTCTCTGCTGCTGCAAACCAGGTCGAGAAAGTGTATTCTCTACATTCTTAAGTTCTGCACTCAATTTCTGGAATTGTTCTGTTTGTTGCCTATCAGATTGCAAAGCAGCATCTAAGACAATAACATGTTTTTGGGCCTCCTTGTAGTCACATATTCGTAGAAGGTAAAAGGTGTGCAGCAATTCATTATAAAGTTGTAGACCACGACACATATTTTCTGAAAAACAATAAGATGACATGTTAGTTTATAAAAAAACTCCTTTCAAACCAAAAAAGAGAAATATATGATTCCTTAATTATACATACTAATTGAGTAATATTACATGCATATATATAGGGCCTGACAACTATGATATACATATTTGGTGCTAGTTAGTGGAGCTTAGCATGTATTTTAGACTCCCTAACCCAGAGGTATTGTCACAGCCTGCATGCTCACAAATTCAATCACATGGCGGCATCAAAATATAGATTATTGAACATTGTGTTTGTGTGCATTTCAGTCCCATAATTTTTCCTTCATGATATCCAATCTATGGTGCAAGAAACGTTCAAAACAGGTAGTCTGATAAATGCCAAAGAACAGCTCAACCAAAAAGCCCATACAAATAGAAATTTGGGAGTTCTCCAAAGCCAATAAATAGCCTACAATGTTTAAAGTTGTCATCAGCAAGTTGCAATCATAACTAATTCAGAGAAAGAAATTTCTGCTGACAGTGACAATTATCAAGCTTTTATCTTTATCACACAGACCCCTTTCAAAATAGAGTAGATGTCTTCAGTTTCTTATATTCCCATGATTGAAATCATAGCTTAGTTTGAAATTTTCACAGATTTCATTTTTTCCACAGATACATCTTAACTTCAGGTTCTACTCACCCTATATCATGACCAGAGAAGGTTGGCTCTTCCTCAGAAAGCATATTTTAACCTTTCTTTGCCAACTTCTTGTCAGGTCTTATATGTAACTTACAGTTCATAAAAACTTGTTACATAAGATATACTGCAATATTGGCATAAAAACGTTTTATTTTTATTTATTTTTCTGATTTGATTATTTTACACCTCGTGGCATAAAACGAATGTTAAACATGAAACAAATGCAGATTATGATGTAATGTCCCCTTTTTGAAAACCCTTAGCCTATTTTTCCCCGTGGGCTTTTGGGATGTTGCAAGGGGAAAACTACACTAGTAATTGAATGATATTGCCTAGAGAGTGATTTTAATCATTTGTCATTATAAAGCAATATTCATTTAATTATTAGTTCTCATTTAATTATGGATGTTAAGTGGTTTTTCCACTTATTTGTATTATTGCTCACAAAAGAATATTTATTGAGCAATTAATGTAATTTATTATTTAATTTAATTCCCCAAAAATACAAAATTAAAAGGGAATTAATTAAATAATATTAAGTGGCTTTTAATGACAAAAAGACCCTTAGAAAGGGGACGCCACACATAGAGGGGGAAAATAAAATAAAAAGGGGAAATTATAAGCATGCCTTATAATTTCAAATTATGGTTTTCCCTCCAAAAGGGAGTCGCTCCACCCTAGGAGAAATCTATAAATATATGTTTTGACATTGAGGGAAGGGGGATGTTGATGAATCTATTGATTTCACTCCATGCTTGGAGTAATGGGATGTATGCCCTAGCTCTCTCTCTCTCATTGTAAGCTTCACTTGGAGCCATTGTTGAAGATATTGAAGACTATTGTTCTCCTTATTGTGCTCTATTGTGTTGAAGTGTGTTTGATGCATTGTTTTCTCCATTCTAACATTGGCAACTTGGCTTATGTGTTGGTGCATTAATTTGCTGAGTTAAATCTGCATGTTGGGGTTCCATTTTAAGTGTTTTTGGAAGGATTTTATAGTGCTAATGATCTGTTGTTAATGCTGCAATAAATTCCAGCCCTAGCGACTTGCATAAGTGATTATTTGGCATGTTTTGGTGATGTTTGAAGTGGTTAATCAATCTGGTTTATTTTGGTATATTTATTCCAGCTATGGCGACTTGATTTGGGCATTATTCTAACATGTTTCAAGGGTGAATCATCTATATTCATAATCTGATCTGTGTTGGCTTGTTTTTCTGAGTTTGAGCAATTATTTGGGGTGCATTGGAGGGTTACAAAGTGCTGGAAATAATTTAATAAATTTATCCTAACCCTAGCGACTGGGTTTATGATTTTGGGGGCTGTTTTGGAGGGGTTACAGTGGTTCAAAAATTCAGATTGATAGCTCTTTGGAAAGCTCTTGATTTATAGAAAATTCTGCAATTTATTTGAGGGCAAAATATGGGATATTGAGCAAGTTATGAATTTTCTAAGTTTCAGTTGTTCTGGTGCATTTTTAATTTACTGCTGCAATTAATTTCAGATTTTGAAGTGGTTAATTTCCTAATTGGTTCTCCCATTTAACCCACCACCTTGGCTCACTCCAACCCCATTTGGGTTGTATTGAAGCTAACATTGGGTTATTTGAGGTCGAACTAGGAGGGTTTAGTCCTAGCATCGATTGGATAAGTTTAATTTACAAATTTGAATAATATCCCAAAAGGGGATACTACATATGAATACGAATACAAGTATACACAATAATTTGAATATGTTAAGGAATATGGATAAGCACTAGAATAATTTACACAAGCAAGACTCTAAAATATAAGGTACTTAGCTCACACAACACATGCTCCGTGATTTTGGGAGGCAGCTACTGAGGATCGGCGCTAAAAGACACAACCCCGGATGACAAATAGGATTTGGAAGCAACCACAAAGACCAGGATCTTCTCGCACACCTTTCCCCTTTCAGTGAAATTAGAGCCCATGTTGCAAAGCCAAGGATCAGACTTTGGCCTCAAATCGTCAACATTTGTGAGCTCAGAACCCTCAAAACTTTTGACACTCGTTCGCCTTCGCTTACTTTTGCAGATTTTTGCTTCGGATGTTCGCAATGTTGTGCAGAAACCACTAAAGTGTCTTATGTTCCTCCGATTAGCCCTAACTTACACCTTGATTGGGAAGAACCTTAAAAAGGGGTTAGTGTTTTGGGTTGGGTACCTTTTCCCCACCACCCCCAATGGTTGATTGTTGCCTACGTAGCACTATCCCGAAAAAGTCGAGTCCCACATAGTTCTCTTGTTAAAATACAAGATCATTATATAGTGTTCTGATCGGTTATGCGCTTATACCCCGCTCTAACTACCAACTGTTTGTAAATTGTTTATAAACACCTCTCTCTAAATAAATATACCTTGCTTTGCATCCATTCTAGATAGTGTGTAGATTTGCCTTCTTCGATTTCTTTCTTCTTGCATATGCCAACATTCGAACTATCGAGCCTAGGTTAGTCAAGTCGCCATTGGAGGAAGCACTTGCAGAGAAGTGTGTGTGAGGTCAACGCATTCTGCAAAGGTTCACAGTCACGAGGGCAAAATCGTGGGTACTGGTCGTGGGTTGTTCCTGCCATCAAAAATAATTGTTAACGTCGCAGGTTATAGTCACGTATGTTGATTTTCGAGGGCAAAAGACATGTCGCAAGGATGTCAAAACCTGTGATCCTTCGAATACGAGGGAATTGTTTCTTTCCTCCATTCACGAGGATAGGAGAAGTCAATAAAATTGTGTGTGTGTGTATCAATATATATAGATATATATAGATATACATATCTATATATATATATATTGTTAGAAGCACGGTATACATAGAGAGGGGGTGAATCAGTATTCAACAATTTTAAACTTTTTCCTCCAACTTATTAATTTTTTTTCCACACTTAATAAGATATTCAAATCTGAAAATAAAATGAGAGCACACACAAAAATCAAATGCACATAACACCAGATATACCGTGGTTCACCCAGTGTGGGCTACATCCACCAAAAAGAGACTGCTTGGATCTACTGTCCAAATCCAACCGAAATAAAATAGTGTTTACAAGGTGTGAGCACCCACTCATAGAAGACACCAATCTCCAAGACGAACACCAATTCAGCCCTTGAATGCAAACACCACAGTTTTGTCACCAACTTGAAGAACCCATTCCAAAAATCTGCAATACAAATCAATAATATTTCTCCTTCTTTATTTTCTCTCTCACATACTCATACTCACTTAAGAGATTTACAATAATAACTTCACATACATATCACTCTAAAAAGCTCTCTTTTCTCACACATAAAATGTGCACACAACACTTGTTTATATAGGAAGAAGGAGAGGAAAAACCACTTGTGGTTTCCCTAAAACCATGTGCCCATACCATGGGCCAATTTTGCGCCCATATTGCAATTTAAAATTCCTACATGAAAAAATGCACCATAAGCAAGCCACATCACTTGGTGGTTACAAAAATATTGAATATTTGCTCCAAATAGCAATATTCTCTTACACATGTAAGAGTAACTCCTCTTACGCGTCATAAACCTTATTACACTTCCTTACACCTCTTTAAGTAACTCCTCTTACGCATCGTAGAATCTCTTACGCGTCATAAATTGTCATAGAATCTCTTACGTGTCATAAATTGTCATAAAATCTCTTACGCGTCATAGAATCTCTTATGTGTCATAAGTTGTCATAGAATCTCTTGCGTGTCATAAGTTGTCATAAAATCTCTTATGTGTCATAAATCCATAGAATCTCTTACGCGTCCTGCCATGTGTCGTAAGATTCCTTGGTGATGTTGAATATTAAAATATTCAAATTTTGACATCACAATAATGCCACATACTCTGCCACCTCGCTATTGTGCCCCACTTGGGCCAACTCACTTGTCCATGTGTCTTGTAGGTCCTATCACATTGTTGAATAATAAATTATTCAACTTACACCTTAATGTGTAACTTGAACCTTGAAATAAATATTTTACGAACACTAATGTTGTAATGTTGAATATTAAAGAAATATTCAAACCTCAATAATTCCACCAACACTAATGTTGTACCTTTGACATCAATGACAAAATGCTCAACACATATATATATATATATATGATACGATAGGGATTCGCGGGCAAAAAGGCACGTGAATAATAGTCACGTTTTAAAGAAATTCCATGGCAATAACACAAAAACCCCATTCGAGGGCATTCTCGAGGGCAAATGACATTCTATCTCTACGTTTTTCACAATCGCAATTTTCCAATCGTGATATCTTACCTGCAACCTAGGGCACGGGAATTCGTGGTGCATAATTACTGTGAATTTGTGGGAGTTGATTCATGCATAACTTCTTATATATATTTGTGGGTTTTGCAAACCAGACAGTTACATTGTTGTTATTGTTGCTCCATTATTATTCTGAATTTGTTTGCGGGTCAAAAATTTGTGAGTAATGGTGAATATTTCAAACTTGACTCTGTTGGAGACGCAAAAATGGGCACAAATTTTAATGTATGGAGCCATAAGATTTTAACACTTGAAGAATTTCATGATTGTGATAAGATAATCACGGAAGTGAAGGCGGACCTCTACTACCCATGTCATTGATTATGACAGACGTCATAAGAAAGCTCTATTACTTCTCAAGTTGTCGGTTTCTCAAGAGATGATATGATATTTGAAGTGCGAATGCTAATGTGGCAAGCATGTCAGGACCGAAAAACTCTACTCAGGGATAAATATAAGAAGTTAGAAAAGAGTTAGGTTTTATACCTGAAGAATATGCTCTTTTCCGTAAAGTTACAAGATAAGATAAGATAAGATAATTATATTAAATGTCCAACAAGTGACCACAAAAGTAGGTCAATGGGATTGCACAATACAAAGCGAAACAGAAGCAGCGGGAAACCCAAAAAGGTCTCTGAGAAAAACAAAAGAAGAAGAAAGAGAGAATAAAGAAGGAGAGGAGGTGGAGGGAAAGGCCTCAACAGCAATCCTCTCGACTTTCAATCAAGGCCAACCGAAAAGAATATGGTGATGTGTTGATGTCTAGTGTCAGGAAACTGGAAGATGTCTGGGACGCCTATGATCCATGGAAAGTCGAGCTCTCTGAGTGAGCTTGGTGGACTGTCGCCTATGAGAGGGGGCCCTTGGCTATGTCTGAGTCTGGATACCTTTGGTCTGGGAAGAAGCTCCTCTAGTTTTGTGAGCTGATCTAATATGAGGATTTGCACTTTGGATCGGGTCTTCGTTTGGTGCCCCTCTCACCCGAGAGCACAACAAAGAAAGATGTGATCTGTCGAGTAGTAGTCTCCCTGGAAGGGGGATGGAGGATCCCGTCACGGAGCTTAAGAGCTTCTTGTAAATAGAGAGCGAGACACCTCTAATCATAATACCTAAAGAAGGTCGTGAACGTTGGGCATTTACGGAACAGATAGTGAAACCTCCCTCTGATCTCATAGTAGATGGGGCATCGAAAAATGAAGTGTTCCTCTGTCTCAATCTCCTGGAGGGAGCAAAGCTGGCAGATCCTCTCGAGACCGATCCAACTGGTGATCGCTCTCGACCCGAAGCCTGTGGGAGCCAACTTTGAACAGGGCCCGAGGATATGCGAAGAGCATGCATCCAATGACAAGAGATATAGGTGGGCCGAATGATGAGTCCATTGTTGACTTCGAGGAAGTGATTGGCGTAGAAGGCCATCTTCGGGCGTAGCTCATCCCGGGGGTTGGTCCAAGTAATCTGGATGAATTGTCTGTATATATCGTCTCTGATGATTTTGTGCAGGTCCTGCGTGCTCGGAAGGAGGTGTGCAGGAGCATCCATGGAGTAGCTGAAAGGGGAGATGGTCCATGTTGATCCCAAGGGATCCAAGGAGACGAGAGGCCCCAAAGATACCAAAGCGGCGAGCACGGCCACTATGGTCGAAAGAGAAATGGCCTCGAAAGAATGGTAGGCGGGTAGATGTACATGTCTTTGCACGTGGAGGAATCTCGAAAGTCCTGGATGCGGTGCAAGAGTGAGACGAGACCAAAAATGACCTCTAGTCTGAAAGGGCGAGCCCCAAACTTGGCAAGGATGATATTGTGAGGAACAGTCTCTTTACATCTAATGATCCGTCTAAGCATAAGGATCTGAACACGCTCAATAGCAGCCCAATCCGACTCAAGTAGGGAGGGACCCCAAACCTCAGAACCATAGAGAACCGTGGGTCTCACAAGAGAGTCTAAGAGGGACATCTTGGACAACGTGTCCTGAAAGTGGTGGCGGAAGCACTTTGTCTCTCCAAGATCGCCAGGGAACCATACCCCTTGTTGATGTGGGGTTGAATAGTCGGGCGTAAACTGAAGCGAGGTCCAGAGAAGAGTACTCCCAGATAGGTGTAGGAGCTGGTGATCTCCAACTCCTCCCTGTAGAAGAAATGGAAATCGGAGGTCTTCAACCCATTGAAAATCATAACCTTGGTTTTACCCAGGTTGACTGTAAGTTGTCTATGATCACAGAAGAGGGCTAAAGCATCAAGTTGTCTTTGTAACCCCTCCGCAGAAGAAGCCAAAGGACCACATCATCTGCGAAGAGAAGAATGTAGATCAAAACCTAGTGAAGAAGACAATCGTCCCCGTCCTGTATGTGGTCCCGGAGAAATTCCTCCAACTCATCAATATAAATACCAAACAGAGTAGGAGAGAGAGGGCAGCCTTGCTTGACCCCGATGGTGCTCCTGATGAAGTCGAAAAACCAACAACAGCAGATTTGAAGGCGACCCAAGACCTCCTCATATAGCCGAGTGATGGCGGCAAGAAGGGTTTCGAAAATACCAATGTCTCTAAGTCTACTGGAAAAGAGCTTCCCGCAGAACAGTCAAAGGCTTTCCGAAAGTCCACAAAGTAGCAGAAGACTTTGGATGAACGGTGACGTGCTTCCTCAATGATAGCACAAAGGGTGAGAATGTGATCAATAGTTTGAAGCCCTCATCTCCGAAACTGTTTATCCCCTGCTTTGTACTAGTGCTGATCTAGAAACTCAGATAGTTGCAAGTGGAGAACAATGGCGTACAGCTTGGAGAAAGTGTGACCCACCATAATTGTCCTGTAATTATTAGGATCAGAAGTAGGACCGGATTTGTGAATAGGATGGATAATATGGTGGGACCAAGATTGCGGGAAACCAATACACACCACCTGATTGAAAAGGTCTACCAAATAACTTGTTGGCTAGATTTTCTGCATAGCATCAAACCTAGGCAGTCATGAGATAAATCTCCCTCATTTAACCGGTGAGGCTCCCGTGTCAGATTTGTCAATAAAATGTGTTTTTATCTATCAGGGGTTTTACTTTAACTACTTAGTTCATGAACCATAACTAAGAAGTTCTGCAGCAAGTAAGCAGCTGTTTAAGAAAGGAAAATTATAGAAGAAGGAAGTAAAGGAAACACAGAGAAGAAATGGGGAAGATGTGCATCCCAATTAGTAGATAGCAGAGCTAATTGCATGCACATAGAAGAAACTTAATAGATTTGAACACACAGAATTATAAAGCAAAGGTAGCTCCAAATCTAGATCTAAAATAACACAAAGTTTACTTAAAAGATCTAAGATTTAAAAGCAAGAAACACAGTACGCCGTGACACAAAGTTCTCCGGAAACCTCCTTTGTATTCCTCTGCTACAAGTGGCTCTCGGGGTTCAAAGACAAAAAGTCTAGAACACAAGATTGCTGCTTACAAATTATGATTCCTCCTTAACCCGGAGTTTCTTCTCCTACTTATAGAATGTAGGAGGAAAGTACAAATAGAAGACTCAAACCGAACTAAAGCATGAACAACAAGTAAAGATGACATTTGGCAATCATCCTCAACTAACTTCTTCTTAAGTGACACATGTATCACTTAACTAATAGAATGGTTCCACATGACTTCAAGTAATGGTTGCATGAAACCAATAACTTAGAAGTTTTCCAATTTCATCCGGAATAAAAATAGAAAAGAAAGAATAGAAAGTCATGCCACTTGTAACATTTACATTTTCTTCTTGTTCGATATCGATGTACTTGTCGAACATATAATTCAAAGATCCCTCCATCTGCTTTAGCATCGCTTCTTCTTCTCTCGTCCCGAATCTGCAAGTGACCCTTCATTCAATACTTTCTTTGCGCATGCTTCCACTTCTTCCAAACTTGGCCCAAATCTCGCATATGTCGCCTCTGGCGCCACCATCCTTTGATAGAGTTCATCGTGAAAGGCTTGGTAGCTTTATCAATTCTCTTTTGTACCATCAGAAGAGAACCTTCCAGGGAATCATGCACCTCGTTAGAAACAATCCGCACGTATGAAGTAACACCTCCGTCCACTCTTTCCTCAGTGAAAGAAATGATACTGTCTGGTAAATCTGATGTTCTACTCTCGCGCTGCATCTTTTCAAGAAAACTCTGCAGATCTCCAAATGGAAAGATCTTTGCAAACTCTAGTGCTTCCCCTTCTCGATTGATCCATCCCAAGAATACAATTTGTTCTGCAACCAATACATCTCCCAAAGCACTTGTTGATCTCGGCCAAAATACTCAGGTTACTCTCTGCAACTGTATTCATGCCTTCTATGCTTTCCATCAGTTGCTTTAGTTGATTTGCTGCATCGTTCATAACCTTTAGGCGGGCTGGCACTTCCCCAAGTTGCACAGAAGCTTGACGAATAATCAGATCCTTCCATTCGTCAATAGCCTTTACTTGATTGCTTGCATCTTCCATTTCCTGCATAAGATGATCACTCACCTGCTCTGAAATGGGCTGAATGGAAGGTTTAGCAACCTTGGCTATGATCTCACATAATTGAGATACTTGCTTCTGCAGCTCTTCTTTCTCCGCCTTTTCACTGTCAAGCCTAAGGAATAAAGCGTCTATCAATGTCTGCGTGTCCTGCTTCAATCCTTCAGTGGTAGCTTGACCGAGTGGTATTTTGGTCACCGTCACATCTTCTGCCGTGAGCTCCTCTTCTACCTTTCCTTCCGCCGGAATTGATATCTCAGCAAACTTCTCTCCCGAATCCTTGATGATCAACCTAGAAGTTGCTTTAGCAACTTTAGGCCTTCTGTCTCTTCGCTCGGATCTCAAGTAGGCTGCAAGTCATGCTCCTCTAAGTTCATCTCTACTCTTGCTTCAGAACCAAGCTGCAAGCTAACCATTCCGAGAAATTACTTCTCGGAGAGTGAGAAGTCACCGAGTGCACTACCATTTCTGCTCTGCATCCTCTCCATCGAAAGTGCCACGATTGTCATGGCTGCCATCTTCAAACATCCAAGGACAAAGCTCTTTCGAACTCCGTCATCTGCAGCTTTAACACCTCTTCTCGGAACGGGTGATGAACGAAGTGGTGCGGAGAGAAGACGAACGTTGCGGATTGATGAAGGCATGGAAGCATCCTGCTGTAATGCGGTGCAATAGTTGGTGATCTTAAGGGTCTTTGGAGAAGTCGAGTCAAAGCTATGGTCGTAGAAGTGATCTTCTCTTTCTCTTGAGATCTTCTGTGTACTTTCAACTTCTCGGACCTTCTGCTTTCTTTTCCTTCATGCTTTCGCTTGAGGAATCTCCTGCCCGAAGTTGCACAATGATTTGATTCATCAATGCTTCATCAAGGCAATATCCCTTCAATCAACAACCGATTCAAGTATTCACCAACACACGACTCAGATCTTTCTTCTATTGTGGTCACAGCGGCATTACCATTCTTTATCCCGCGGTATAGCTTTATCTCCTCCCATTTGATGGTAAGTGTCAAGTACCACGTTCCCATCATCTTTAAGATCCGCAGGTATCCGCGCTAGTCCAAAGTCAAACACTTGCTTTGCCGATAGCCTGCTGAAATCTTTCTTTCTAACCTCGTACTCACTTCTGCACTTCATCCAGAAATCTTCTAACGAAGGCACATGTGCGTACTCCTGGGAGATTGTCTTCCTGGCTATTCCAAATGGATCGAAATTAAGCCGCGCAGGGAAGAACTCTTGCTCATACTCGGACAACATTTGTGCTTCCATCCCTCGAGCTCTGTGAATGCTGATGCAACTGTAATATCCCACAGTGAGTGGGAAGAAGCCCGTAGACTTGTGCCGCTTCGACTGAAGGTCGTGTAACTCCACAAGTTGCCTGCTCAGCTCCATGGCGATCAATCTGTCACTCGGATACCTGGGCATCTTTATTGGTTCTCCAGAAAAGCCCGTAACCCTGAGGTATGTGAAATCTGCAAACTGGATGAATAAACTGTCAATCTTGGACACTGCTTCCCATGCTTCCTTGCTTACCCTGTGAGTCTTCAAGTCTTTGTCTAACCTGCAGATGAAATCGTAGAAGTCATCGTTGATCACTTTGAAGTCCTTCTCGCACGCAGGTACAGTAAGCTGTGGGTAGCACTCGAAAATGGGGTCCTTGGAAAGAACACCACATCTATCCAGCTTGGAAAAGACACCCTGTGAAGCTGCAGCATACACCAAGTATGAAGTCATCTTAAAGTCAAGGTACGCTTCACATTCCGCAGCTTGCTCACCGATGTTCGCTCTTAATAATTTCGACCAATGATTATAGAATCAACCTTGTTGATTTCAATGGTCTGATGAAAGCATACATCCATGTCCGGAAAGTGTAGGCATTCGCTTCGCCATTCAACTGCGCATAACAATTTGACGACATCATCCGCCTCCTGCACCAAATTGGATCGTGGAAGAGTTCTCGGGAACTTGGAAGGGGATCTAGGCTTCTTCATGAACCGGCTATTCATGATGCTCACACAGTCAGCTCTATGCTTTTCCCACCTACTGTCAGCATCCTGAATGCTAATAGAAGTCACCACCTTTCGCACTGGAATCTTCAGACAATAATTGAAGAATTCTGCATCCAAACGAATTATTGTCTTTCCCGCAACATCACGCACTGATCTGGATGAAGGATGATAAGATCTAGCACACTCCATCACAAACTCTGGCAATTGGGTCAGCACGGGGAAAGCTGCAGCTCGAATAATTCCACTACTTTTGACCGCACGCATGAGTGAAGTCTTTCCAGCTCTGGATCTATCAATCAAATCAGAAAGAGGTTCTGGGCCTAGATCCGTGTCTCCTATGTCTGTAAGTTTGGAAGCAATGCATGAATCCATCGTGCTCTCTTTTTCATCTCCTTTCGCCATGGCTTTGTCTATCTTTGTCTGAATAATTCTTTTTCTTCTAACTTGGCCGGATTTCTTCAATACTGGTGTAGATCTGGACAATTCTTCAGATTCGGAGGATATTTGCAATGTATTGGACATTGATAAGAACTCATTTTCTTTTGTAAAGTACCTGTAATGAGTTCCTGCAATTTATTTAGACAAAAATGGCCACCGGAGTATGAATAGTGAATTTAAATTATAAAAATCTGCACTTTTCAAGCCTGCTGCCCCAAAAATTGGTGTTTAATTTGCACATAAAAAGAGCATGAATCCTTTTAATCAACACCTGAGCTCCTGTAACACCTGTGAAAACAATTATGCAGACGAAGATCAACCTTCTCCAAAGCATGCGCCAAATCTGGAAGCTTTTAGCCTTTGTTAGCACTTTGTCTGAGCAAAATCCTTCCTCTAATGGGGGCGCACTTTTCCTCCTTGCTGCAATTCTTAACCTGTGAATTAAATAATTCATCCATATGGCTGCCCATGCTTATATAACCTTCATAATTCTATAATTAATAATTGCCCTAACAATTAAAGGCAATTAATTAATTAAAAATCATGTTTTTCTCTTTTAAAAATAGCATGTTTAAGGACAGCCATCCAATAAATTAAATTAATCCAATTTAATCCTTCACACAAAGACTTCACTCAAAAGTGACCATAGCCATTGAAAATAGAAATTAATTTAATGTTTTAATGCCTTAAAAACATTAAATAATGCCCAAATGGGGCGTAGCACTTTTTGAGAGGAAGAGGGCAGCCATTAAATAAATCAAATTTAATGCATTTAACTCCTTTCTTTTATTCCATCTTTGACTTTTTGACCTCCTCCAAGCTTGGGCGCACTTTTTGAGAAGAAAGATTAATTAAAATAGTCAAATTTAATCTTTTTAATCTCTCATCAAAGGGCGCACTTTTTGCACATGTAATTCTATTTTTAAATATTTTTTCATAATGGGATTCTTTACCTCCGCCAAAGTGAGCACCAAAATCCCGTGATCCACTTAAGTGATTTGACTTTGACAATGGGATTCTTTACCTGCTGCAAGGCAGGCACTAAAATCCTATGATTCCACTTAAGTCACTTTTCTTTTATTATATCATGGGAAGTTTTACCCTCTGAGGCGGTAATAAATTCCCACCTGCAAAAGCACCTCTATTTTTCCCATTGCGGCTTAAGTGACTTTTATAACACGGGAAAAGTACCTGCCAGAGGCGGTATACACCACACCCGCCTGCGGCTTATATTTTCCCATCGCAACTTAAATCCTTTGTTTTCCAAAATGCGCCCTTCCCGCAGGGGCTTTTCTCACATGCACGACTTCGCTTTTTCCCAGGTGATCCGACCTCATGACAACTTCCTCCGGGCAAAATGTGCGTGTATGTTTTCCAGCTGCCTCCAGGCCAAAAATCGGGCTTACCCGGCGAAGGAGTTGCTCCAGAGAAATTTCACAGAAAACAAAACGGACACCACAAAAACACGAAAAATTGCCAAAAGTTACAAATAAAGCCCAAAACTTAAAATAAGTTAAAACCCTTCTGGCACATAGGAATAATAACATATTCGCTCATAATAGAGTTAAAACAGAGCGCAAATAGCCTCATACGGGGCTCAAAATAATTAAATACAAATTTCCCGCAGACAAATCCCGACGACAGAATAAAACAATTTTGGGCATCTAGGTATTTGGCGAAAAAGGCTAATATGGCTCTTTAGGATTATTTTGACGCAATACAGGAACTTTCAGGCAATAAAAACAACAAATGACCCATTATTTTAAAAGTACGAAAAATTTTCGGATAGGGTAGTCGCAGATTTCAGGGTGAAATCTGAGTGACACCATCATTTGTTGATGGTGTTGATCCCATGTTTGAAAATTTTTTCCTAAGCCTTCCTCATATGTTGCTTTGCTGCAATTCATCACCGATATGGCCTTCTTAACATTTGTGTAGGTGAAGATGTGGCAGGTGGAGGGTGGGGACACAACTTGGGTCTAGGGACTGACCAGGGATATCATAAAGGGTGGAGGTGTGGGTGAACATAGTGTGGGGGTCAAGGTCCAGGGGTAAAGGGGAGCGTCGGGGATGATCAATGTCCGAGCACCTACTTCGAACGAAAGACCTCGAGACCAATTATCTTCCATCAATAAAAAGGTGGACAACATAATATGGTGGCTCTAGTTTTGAACAACTTACCCTCTTCGTAAGAGTCATTTGTGGAGGCACTCCATTCAATGGTTGAGAGTCAAACTCTCACGTTTGACAAGGTGAGTTCCTACCTGTTGCAAAAGGAGCGAAGACAAATTCAGGCAAAATCTAGTTGTGACCAATTAGAGTGCTCTTGTCACGCAGTCAAAAGGAAAGTGAAGACGTCATTCTGGTGAGTCCTCCACTCGGTATCAAGTCACATGCCATTATTGTCACAAGGTTGGGCACCTTAAGAAGGATTCTCGAAGCAAAAGTATGATCTTTCGCAACAAAACAAAAAGCCATCTAATGAGGAACATGTGGCGTGAGTAGTTGAAAGAATGCAGAATGGATGATAGGCATGCTCACATGACAAGGTGTTTAATTCTTTGGCTCATTGACTCCGGTGCATCCGCACACTTTTCATTTCGCAGGACTGGTATGTTTCAATTACTACAAATATATGTTTTGAATCGGTAGTACTTGGTTGATGGAGAATCACTGCAGAGAAGGGATAGGAGATAAATGCATTATATTGAATAACGCTCATAAATCTGTGAGTACGGAATGTTAGATATGTACCTTCTTTACAAAAGAATCTTCTATCTATTCATCAATTAACTGAAAATCCCAATATTTTTGTGGATTTATGTGGAAGAAGTGTGTTGTTTCTAATATGAAACAAAGACAGATGATTTCCCTTGGTATTTGGCAAGGTGGTCAATATCGTTTTGTTGATCCTGCTACACATCAACATGAATGCACGTGTGGAGGACAGCTCCACCATACAAGATGTGCAAAAGGTTGCAATGCCTTGGGAGGAAGCCATTCCTCACATATTTGTTGACTTGGATATGGTCAACCTACTTGCATTGAAGGTACATGGTGAGTTTGCATGTCAAGCCACTCACTTAGAGGTACTTGCTCGAAGGATAGTAGAGCATGAATAGTTTGCTCATTGTGTTGTGAAATACCTTTTCGAACAAAAGGGAATAAATGAGCAAACATATAAGACAGAAGAGTTGGTTCCCACTCCTACTACTACGAGATAGTTATTTTTCCCATTCTTTGAGACAAAGATGTTTCCCATTGCTTTGAGGCGAAGATGTTTCCCACTACGAGACGGAGATGCTTGTTTCTCCTACTATTGCGAAGTTAGTTCTAACTTCTGCTGCACATATGGTCACATTTCTCTTCCTGAAAAGGCTAGATGAGCGCTACATGGTGTTGCGAGGAAACAATCGAGGTGACTTCGATTGCGGTTAACCGAGTCTTTGTATAGACTCCAAAGAGCTACACAAGCTTGGAACAAATTTCTCATTCCACCTCTCCAAGTTTCGATTCCAGCACTCTGGGGATGGGGCTAACACTCTCAGCCATTGATGATTCATCACTGGTCAATGAATCACATAACGAAGAATCAGTGGACCACTTGCCATATCCTTTGTTCACACAACCAAATTCTTGTTTTGCGGTCCTTCTCCATTCGACAACCGCAACACAACAATGGACTGCTGATTTTGAAGTACCACCTATGGCACAGTCTATAGATCTAATGACTAAACATATGAGCTTCAGAACATTTGTAAAATTTCGGGACAAACTTGGTATTGTTTCCGGTTTAGTCATTAAGAGGGGGTGTTAAAATATAAGAGCATTATATAGTGTTCCTGATCGGTTATGCAGTTATACCTGCCTCTAACTACCAACTGTTTGTAAACTATTTGTAACCACCTCTCTCTAAATAAATATACCCTGCTGCATCCATTCTGGATAGTGTGCAGATTTGCCTTCTCTGATTTCTTTCTTCTTGCATATGCCAGCATCTCTCTCCTATGTGTATGTGTGCCAAATCAGGTGAATGCAAGTCTAAATGCAATTTTTCTTAGGCCCTCCTTTGTCAGGAAAATGTCATATAGATCAGATTTATTCCTTTAGAAACTTCAGAAGTGTGTGTTCAAGCAGATATAAACATTAGAAATTGGCTAGGTGCTCTTCTTGCTAGGTGAGTGCTTGTCCTTGAGATGCCTTTAGGGACTTTGGATATATAGTGATCTAATGTTTGAATTAGGGACCTATTGGCACACAAATGCTAAATCAATAAGATCCAAAAATATTAATGAAGTTGACGCCAAGAGTGCCAACCTCAAAACAGGAGTTACTGAACCATGCCGGGACATTGTTCGCAACCTCGGCCCCTGCTGGTGAACCAAAAATTGTCGAACTTTACCGTTGTGTCCCAGCCACACAGACAAGTGTAGAAGTGGAATGGATAGACCAGGGATCCTTGTGACAAACTGACCAAGCCGAGAGAAATAAGAGCGGAAGAATGTGTCACCCAATCGCATAGGAAATAGTGAAAACCCCAATAAGTGTCCAATTCAAAATGAAAGTCATACCAAAAGCACCGTGCAAACAAGCCTTGTACTAAATTTGGGTGTACACAATTTCCTTACCTTATACCTGCATTGTGACCCTATTGTTCAAGCCTCTTGAGATTGCATGCATCTTCACTAGAAGAGCTTTCTAATTGACAAGACGGTAGAGTACTAACACAATCTATGGTCAAAATAATTTTTCTAATTTTAGTTTCACCAACAAGGCTGCACATTTCTGGTCCTAACGCCCATGTCCCTTGTTTCCTCAAATCCATGTCATGCAATTTGGCTCTGCTAGTTGACATGCAATGTGGGATTAAAATTTTTTAAGGTGATCCACTTAGAGTGGAAATTTGGTATAGTGTTTAGAAACAATGCAATATTGTCTTTGTTAGTACATCTAATGCTAATTTTATCTTATCATACATTAACAAAATCAGTGTGAAGGCCAAGTTCACACTGCTCATTCAGAATCAAACAGAAATGGTGGCTATAGAGCCAATCCACCTCAGACATCCCATTGTGCGTTATAGTAGCTCTCAATGAGCAGAGCCCAATCCAAGGTTTTCCACTGGGCAGTCCCAGAAAGAAAACCTACCATATAAGACGGACTTTGGGGGATGACGATGCATGTGTAGTGCCTTGAGACACTCTGCACTAGCGGAGGTCCCCACTGAAATGTTATGCCAGTGATGGCAGTGGATAACCAAGTTGGCATCATCCATATCTAAGAATAAGAATCAGCTATATACATGTGGCTAAAAGTCCAGAGGGACCCACTTCCCTTTAGAATATCTTCCTTAAGAGTTTATTACTTCCACCAACTTCACTGTTTTGTATTTTTCACATTTGGGATACCTTACTACTTCCAATGGCTTCATTGGTTTTATTGTTCACCTTCAGGATCCTATCCTTCAATTTATTAGTTCCACCAGCCTGATTGTTTTTTATTGTTCATACTAATGGTGACCTGTATCTTGACATGTATCCAAAGATTTCTCGCTGTTTTTCTTTGGGTGATGTGATTCTTTTGGGCCATTTTTATGCCCGTTTTGAAACCCACAAATCACCTATTCATGATCTTACAAAGGATGAGCTTTTTCCTCATAAATTATATTCAGATGATTTGCGCTGCTAACATCCTTTCTATGAGGGATAATCCCGTGACAATGTACATGAGGTAACTGCTTCTCTAATTCTAGAAAATTCACTTGTTTCCCTTGTGGAGATGTCAATGTGGTTTCTTTGGGTGACATGATACTTTTGGGTCATTTTAATGCCCATTTGAAATCCACCAAGCACCAAAGTTTGTCTTCATGAGTTAGATTCAGATGATTTGCAGTGCTGACATTCTTTATATGGGGAATACTTCAGTGACAATGTACATGAGGTCCCTGCTTCTCTAATTCTATAAAATTCAGATTGTTTCCCTTGTGGTGGAGAAGCCAATGTGGTTGATTATGTCCATGTTGATGGTAAGAAGATTCCTCTCAGTCCTCACATTTTTTATTTTCATCTCTCACCACTTCCCCTAGCCGATCATGCTTTACAACACTCTCCGTTGTAGGCAATGAATTGAGAGTTGATGATTCTAAGCAAGGATTTGCAGATCCAGGTCCGAGTTTGCCTCTACAAGGAACAGGCAAAGAATCAGAGGACTAGGCAAGTCCCATGTCTGGACTCGCCCGAGTCTTGATGTTTTTCCAAAAATGAACACAAAAGAACACAATAAACTTTTTTCTTGTAAACCGTCTGGCTGGATTCTTCCTCCTAACTTTAATCCTTTTTTCTGTTCCATCTCGTGATTATAACTCGTTTGTTTGATGCTTCAGTTTTATGTGCTCCTTCCATTACTATCCCTAGAAGATTTTTCAGATTTAGGGAACTTTTGCAGGATATTATTAGTAAGATAAATTTTGGGCCTTTTGGTAGGTTTGGCTTTCATGTAGTCAGAATGTTTGTTTATTTAGTTAATGACCGGAACTAGGCTTTGAATATCATATATCATATAGGGTATATTCTGTTTTAGCTGAAATCTCTCTGGTACGTACAGCTTAATTAGAGGGGCTGGTTTGTTGCTTACCCAATGATCTTGTTTTGGGCTCCTGGTTAGTTTTGAGGATCTTAGTTGAAGAAGCATAAGGAAACAATTTTATTATTATTAAATCAACTCTTATTTAATATCAGCTTTCAAGTTTCAAGTTTAACTGTTCAACTTCAAACATTCAATATTGCATTATTTACTTACTTCTTTGTGAATAATGTGAATGTTAGTTTTGATTGATTAATTTTAACTTGCTTTGATTTAAGATGCATTTTAATAGTTTTTTCCTTCAAATTCTCTATTTCTAATGGTTTTTTAAAGTTGTCAAGTCTTGGCCAAGCTTTGTTGTGAGTTTGAGTCCGAGTCAAAACTGGCTTGATGAGTTTTTGCGAGTCCGAGTCTCGTTACTATGGTTGTTAGTTCAGAAGCTCGGGGTGAACAAGCTTCCAAGGAGATTTTCAAACTACTAACCACGCTTTTGCTCTTCTAACTATTATTGAAAAAGAAAATAGTCTTCCAAAGTCTTTTGTTCCTTCGTGGAATTTGGAAAGACCTTTGTACCTGTACCCAAGAACTTATTGTATTAGAAGCTAAACAATGTTGATGTTTCAAATCTCTTTTCTGATATCATTATGAGATCCTTTGAGAAAGTATTAGGTCAATTCTAAAACGGCTCATGGACTCTCTGACTTCATTAGAAGTACAAAATACAATTGGAGTCAAACAGGAGTGCCCTCTCTTGCAACTCTATAGGGGATTTACGTAGATGATCTTTAAAATTTCAGTCTTTCTTAGAGAGAACACATGTTTGTTTGAAGTCCAATTGGACGTAAATCAGTCTACCCTCTCTAGCCAAAGAGATTTAAGATCTACATGTATATGCTTGAGGACTTCCGTGTTTCTTAAAGAGAACACAAATGTCAAGGAAGGTTATACCTTACACCTTGTCCATTGCCCTCTCTTAGGGTTGAATGGTTGCAATATATCATTACAAGAAAGCAATAACAAAAGAAAACGGTTATGAAACATTGTAACTTCTGCAACAAACGATGATTCGCCTCCTTGTAGGTGTGACTGCTCAACTTCCGAATGCACACCGTGTTGACAAGTATGTAGACATGGTGCAATCCCTTGAGTGAAATCTAACATGGCGCGATGTGACATGAAGGTTCTATGTGTCTTGTGATCTTCTAGCGCAAATGATGACCTGAGTGGCATTCCTTAGTGCTCTGTGCTACCTCGAGGTAAGCCAATCAAGTGAAGCATTGCATGAAGATGAGTGTCGATGTGTTACCTTATGAAGCGAGTGTTTGGCGTTGGAGCATATGTTGCTTGGCAAAGGCATTGCATGGTACACCACAAATCGTGGGGTCTCCAAGGCCCTCAACACAAGAGAGTGAACAGACATGCCTGCACTTGGATCATTTGCCCTTTCTTGAGAAATGATGACCCCCATCAGATATTTGTTTAGTTGCAGTGACTAAACCTGAAGCTACTAAAGGTTATAGCACTTAGCTTGATCAATGTAATGTCCTGCCTTGACCACTCTAAACAATCAATTTGTGCCTTCCTTGGCATGTGCATGTGCTTGTGATATCAAAAATATAATCTTTGGGAGATGTCTACAAATGTTCAAGATCCAAAACAGAAGGGAGCTAAGTTGTCTCGAGCAAAGGTCCACATTCTTTTTAGATCTTGGAAAGTAAAACGTAAGGCAGAATATTGCTTTTCTTGCATGCAACATGGCCATATTCAAAGACCTATCCACTACAACAAACACATCGTCATTATGGAGCTTCGTCATAGGTAGTCTAGATAAGAAATTCATGTTAATACACTACAAGATATGGATGGAACTAACAAAGGTGTGTAGAGCCCAAGGTTCCTGTTCATTGAGTTGACAATGCAACAAGAATGCAAGAGTTGATATGGCGCTCTATCTCATGCCCATACAAGGCCAAAAAAATTGTTTTTCAAGAACTCTAAAGTTATGATAATGCCAAAGTGTCCCGCTTCTTTGGAGTAGTGCGTCTCCCATTTGAGTCTTTGGCGGGTGCCTTGACAAGAACACAGAAATGCCCCATGGTAAAGAAGTTGGTGGCACAAATAGAAATCGACAACCTATTCACCCTATGTGATAGTATAGGCTTGCATGCAGTCATGGTGTGCTAAGTACAAAGATACCAAAACTATGAAGTTGTGGTCGCGGCTGTGAAGCATTGTGATGAGTGCCTAGACAAGAGGGTAGCTTATTTGTATCAAGACCAAGAGGTGTACAAAGGACAACATACAAATAACTAAGCTAGAGGGATATGCTCAGAGTTGTAGAATAGGGCGTGCAATGGCATCTAAACAGTGAGATGCAGAAACACCATTACACATTCGAGATTAAATGTGAGCAAAATGCTCTTCTATTACTATGAATAGAGAAGGAATGGAACATATACAATGTAATTGAAGAATCCCACATACCAAACTTTGACAAAGGTTGTATTAACATAAATGTTAACAAACAAAGACTAGATCGATGCACAGATTAATCCTTGTATATTATTCTCTATCTTCTGAGCTTCTTGCTAACTATGTTACTCTAAGCAAGCAAGAAATATACTATAGTAGATTATGTCATGTAAACCTTTAGAAGAACCATTCTCATGCCCAACCAATTCATCTTCGATACCATTGTCAATATTGGAAAATGACAGGTTGATTTGCCTTTTGACTTGGACTTTAAGAGGCAAATGCTCTGTCGTGGTGTGCCCATGGAGCCCCACTTTACAAAGAATTGAAGGCATGCAAAGCAAGTAGATAGATAGAGAGTATTATAGTACAACATAATCCTCGACTTATGTGGGATATGCCACTTTGCTTATAAACAAGTGGAGGTGTGCAAAGAAAGGAAACTTAACAATGAATAGAAACTTTGCAATGCATGATTGCTTTGTAGTGAAACAAACATTTTCCAATAAAGAATTTTTCTAGGACTTTGCAAAAGGCTTGCGAATGCCTTGGAAAGCTTGGGAAAGGTGCACAAAAGCCTCAGGAATGTGAGAACACATTCCTATAGAGTTGGAATGCTTTGATTAGTAGCAAAGGCAATATGTTTCCTCGTTATCCTTTCCCTTCTTGGGTTTAATCACCACATGAAACTACTGCAATTATGTCATCCACTTCATATGGCATGGGTTCTCCAACTTGCTTTGCGTGGGCAGGAACTGATACGTCTTGGTCTCCTTGCCCAAAATGTAGTGTCACATAGTAACTAAAATGCCTTACTCTCCTTGGCCATAAGGTAGTGTCACCAATGCTTGACTACTAGCACAATAGTGTCCAACTCTTTTTCATAGGAGTATCGCTGAACTATGTCACAAAATGTCTTTGAGAAACATGCAATTGGATGTCCATGTTTTGCACCAAGCACATAATCAAATGCATCAGTCTCAATCTCAAAGGGTTGGACGATGTCAAGCATGGCCAAGCCTGCCACAACACACAAATGTTGCTTGAGCTCCATGATTGCACTTATATGTGGGTGTTTGCTACAATGCAGCTTTGACACGTGATTTTCTTCAGCAGCCAGGATATGTGTGAGAATCCAAGGACAAAATTGCGGTAAAAATTAGCAAGTTGAAAATAACTCGTGAGTTTTATGAGATTGCCCCAAGTTGGCCAATCTTTGTTCACCTTGATCTTTTATGCGTCAACATGGATGCCTACACAAACAATGATGTAGCCCAAGTGTTGAATTCGCATGGCACAAAAAAGGACACTTGTTTCAATTGGTGTGTAACTTGTGTTTGCACAATGTCTCGAGGATGTGCTCCACATGTTCCTCACATGTCTTGAAGATGATGAAATCATCCAAGTAGATGATGACGAAGGATTTGGTGAAGGGCTTGAGTATGTCAGTCATCACATGCATGAATGTTGCTAGCGCATTGGTCAAATCAAAAGGCATAACCACCCATTCATACAATCCCTCCTTTGTTTTTGACATTATCTTACAAACATCTTCCAAATGGACTGGAACTTGATGACAACCTGATATTAGGTCAATCTTGGTGAAGTGTTGTGCACCTCAAAGCTGGTCTAGAAAGTCATAAATTTGCGGAGGTGGATATTGATTCTTCATCGCATCTTGTTGACCATACAATAGTCAACACATGCACCTTGAGTTGTCTTTTTTGGCATTAGGACTACCCAAGTTTCATAAGGAGAATAGCTTGCCAATTTTGCCTTGATCGATAAGCTCTTGGATATGGCATCAGATTTCATCATTCTCCCAATTGAATTGGTGATACAATGGGTTGTTTGGAAGAGGGTATCTAACACCTCACAAAGCACAATGTGTAGGGACTCATTTGGATTCTTCAAAGAAGTCTCCATATTGTTGCATTAGGTTATCGAGTTGTTGTTGCAACAGCACAAAACATTGTGTAATGCCAATGCATGCTTTCTCTAATCAGGTTTACCTGTGTTTCATAAGGAGAATAGCTTGCCTAATTTTGCCTTGATCGATAAGCTCTTGGATATGGCATCAGATTTCATCATTCTCCCAATTGAATTGGTGATATAATGGGTTATTTGGAAGAGGGTATCTAACACCTCACACAAGACAATGTGTAGGGACTCATTTGGGTTCTTCAAAGAAGTCTCCATATTGTTGCATTAGGTTATTGAGTTGTTGTTGCATAGGCGCAAAACATTGAGTAATGTCAATGCATGATTGCTCTAGTCCTCTTATGTCTCTCGGGGACCATAAGCAACACAAAGTTTTGTACATGAGAAACGAGCTTACAACATTGCTTAGCAAAGACCAAAGTGACCATTGTAGCCATACACATATGGCTTGCCAAGTAGAATATCACGGACCTCTAACAAAGACGAGATCACATGTGACTATATCATGCATTGCTTGATTCCACACTTAAAAGTGCACTAGCATGGAACTTGAAAAACATTCCCTTGTTATAGCCATACCAAGGAAAGGAATATGGATGATGGCCTTTTTCATTGACAAGATCAAGGCGGCGTTGGAGTGCATCTTGCACAATGATGTTCTTTTGGATCCCATGTTCCATGACGACACAAAGATGTTAACCATTGACCCAACACTTGGTATGGAAAAGGCATTCATGTTCCTTGGAAGTGTTGATGGCAGAGATGTTGTCTTAAAACAAGTAGCATTTGGATTAGTGTCTTATGCTTGCACTCGACCTAATAAAGATTGCACAATCAAGGATTGTTGTGCGCGCATTTAGAATCACCGTGGATGCTTGTGTAGTGTCGGTGGCACCACTTATCACCTTGCTTCATCTTTCCTTTGATCGACATTGATGATGTTGGGGCCTTTTATTGTGTCGAAGATTGTTTCGACTCTTCTTCTTCGTGCAGCTTCGATTGCTTCGTGCAAAAGGATTTGGTGTACCGAGCACATGTTTGCTCTCAGACGCAACACTAGATAAGATAAGATAACTATATTAAATGTCCAACGAATGACCGCAAAGTAAGTCGATGGGACTGCGCCATACAAGAAAGTGAAAAGGAACCCATTCAGAGAGCCAAAAGGTCCCTGAATACAACCAGAAAAAGAGAAGAAGAAGAAGAAGAAGGGAAGAACGGGCAAGAGAGAGGCCTAGAAGAAGCCTGCAGAGACCAACAACCCCAGCAGGCAGAAGAGGAAAAGAAAGGAAGAGGGGGCAAGAAGGAGATCCCCTCAACTAACAGCCAATGCCGAGTGGAAGAAGCTAGTGATGTGCTAAAGAATGGAGTCGAAGCTCTGGAGGAACTGGGGTGCCGATGCTTGGAAGGGGCTCTCCACGTGCGTCTAGTGGATCTCACAAGCCCTCTATGAGAGAATGATCGCGACCTCGTATGTGTCGGGGCGTTCCTGGTCGTGGGATAAGGCCTCTAGTCCGGACTGATCTCGTCTGATAGTTAGGGTTGGTATCACTCTTGCTTAGTGCCCCTCCCAAGGGAGAGCACTGGAAAGAAGGAAGTGATTTGTTGAGTAGTCGTGCTTTGGGAGGAGGCTGAAGGGTCTCCTCCCGAAACCTAAGAGCCTCATGCAAGTAGAGGGCAAGGCACCTCTGATCATAGTATCTAGAAGAATTCGGTGAGTGTCGGGCGCTCTCTGAATAGGCAGTGAAATCTCCCCCTAATCTCGTAGTAGATAGGGCACTCGAAAAATGAAGTGCTCTTCCGTTTCGACCTCCGGAGGGAGCAGAGCTAGCAAATCTGCTTAGAACAATCAATCTAGTGATCACATTCAACCCGGAGCCTATGAGAGCCAACCCTGAACTGACCCAGGGAAATGTGAAGGGCATGCATCCAATGTCGAGAAATATACTGGGGCCGAGAAATAATGCCATTATTAACCTCTAGAAAGTGTGCAGCATAGAAGGCCATCTTCGGACATAGCCCACCGAGGGGGGTGGTCCAAGTGTGCTGGATGAACTGCCTGTAGATATCATCTCTGGTGATTTTGTTCAGACTCGCCCGCTCGGAAGGAGATGGGCAGGAGCGTCCAAGGAGAAATTGTATGGAGGGAGGTGATCAATCTAGATGCCAATAGACTCAAGAAGTCGTGACACTCTGGCGTACCAACAACGAGATCAACAAGAACAATCGGTTGAAGCAATGGCTTCAGAGGAACAATAAGCCAAGTAGGGATACCTGTCCCTTCCCTCAAGGGAGTCAACAAGCTTCCGAATATGGTGTAGGAGGGAGACAAGGCCAAAAATTGCTTCCAACCTAAAGGGACGAGCACCAAATTCTGCCAGGATGATATTGTGGGGAACAGTCTCCTTGCATCTGATGAAACGTCTGAGAAGGAGGATTTGAACTCTCTCCACTGCAGCCCAGTCGGACTCAAGTAAAGAAGGGCCCCAAACCTCCAAGCCATAGAGAACCGTGGGCCTGACAAGAGAGTCTAGAGGGGATAACTTGGACGGGATGTCCTGGAAGTGATGGCGGAAGCACTGTCTCTCCAAGATCGCCAGGGAGCCATAGCCCTTGTTAACTTGAGGCTGAAGGGTCGGTCGTAAACTGAAGTGAGGACCAAAAGAGTACTCCCAGGTAAGTGTAAGAGCTGGTGATCTCAAGCTCTTCCCCCTTGTAGAAGAAATGAAACTCAGATGTCTTCAAAGCGTTGAAGATCATGATTTTGGTCTTACTCAGGTTAACTGTCAACTGCCTGTGGTCGCAGAAGAGGGCTAAAGCATCCAACTTGTCTCTGTAAACCCTCTGCTGAGGAGGCAAGAAGGACCACATTGTCTGCAAAAAGAAGAATATAGATCAAGACCTGGTGGAGAAGACAATTGTCCTCCTGGATGTGATCCCTAAGAAATTCCTCCAACTCGTCCATATAGATACTGAACAATGTAGGAGACAAAGGGCAACCCTGCTTGACCCCGATAGTGCTCCTAATGAAGTTAGAGAACCCAATAGCTGCAGATTGAAGACAACCCAAAACCTCCTCATAAAGGTGCATGATGGCAGCTAAAAGAGTCTCGAAATACCAATCTCTTTGAGTCTCGGAAAAGAGCTTCCCGAGGAACAAAGTCAAAGGCTTTCCAAAGGTCGACAAAGCAACAAAAACCTTGGAAGAGCGGTGACGTGCTTCCTCAATGATGGCCCGAAGAGTGAGGATGTGGTCAATGGTCTGTATGTTGGTCAAACCACACCTGCCCTCTAGCTTTGCAGTGACTCGTGGTCCGAAACTTTGAAAGTCGCGATGGAGTACAAAGCATAAATTTTGGCGAAGGTGTGACCCACCATGATTGTTTTGTAGTTGTTGGGGTCAGAAGTAGGACCTGATTTGTGGATGGGGTAGATAATGTGGTGGGTCAGACCCCAAAAAGCCTGTACAAAACCACTTGGTCGAAGAGATCCACTAAATAACTGTTCAAGATGCCAAGTCCCTGCTTGAAAAGTTCTGCCTGGAAGCCCTCCTCGTCCGCTGCTTTGTTGTTATTCATGGCTGAGATGGCATTTTTAACATTCGTGTGGGTGAAGATGTGGCAAGCCGAAGGTGGGGAAACAACTGATCAGGGGTTGGCCAGGGACGTCGTAGAGAGTGGAGGTATGAGCATACATGGAGCAGGGATCTAAGTCGAGTGGAGGAGGGGAACGCCGGGAGAATGGTACGCCAAAAATGCTTGGGAGAGTGAAGGAGGGATTCACGGAGTTCCCGTCTCCGACGAGAGATGAAAGCACGTTTCTTGTGGCGGAGGAGGTGGCGATAAGCGGACTTGAGAGAAGGAAAGGATGGGGAAGCATGAACTGAGGCAAACGAAGCTGCCGGTGAAGGGCTTTACAGTCCTCATCATACCATTGGTTCATGGGGCAAGTTTTTTTGCTATGATGAGTGAGGGTGACATGGGGGTAAGAGTGCAAGGCAGCTTCATGGATAATGGAAGAAAGGAGGTCGTACTTCATGTTCGTAGAGAGCGAGGTGAACTGAGACTCAGGTGGAAGAAGTTGACGAAGGTGGGATGAAAAGGTTTCAGCGTCCCCTTCTCTAAACTTCAGATAGTGCGTGGAGGGCAACGAAAGTGGGGCAGGATCTGGGGGATCAACCTGCAGAGAGAAGGAAAGGGTGGCATGGTCAACAAGGGGAATGGGGGAGACAGAAAGGTGGTGGATATGAGGAACCAAGTTAGGGGTGGTAAGGATGTAGTCCACTACGCTAGCTCCACCGCCATGAGGTGTACAAGTGAAGAACTTGGAGTCGGGAAAGCCCGAGAGACCATTCAGGATCAGCAGCTCGTGAGACTCTCCCATCTGTAAAAGATGTCGGCCGTACGATGTCAAGGGTCCCGCAGAATCCTCTAACTCCCTCAGAAGACCAATGGAGTTGGGGTCCATCTCAAAAGCACAATGTGCATCGCTAGTCTTGTCGTGGAGGGGGACTTGAAAGTTTTTGGTTCGTGCATTAAGTTCCCCAGGATGAAGACTTCTCCAACAACTGAAAACTGTGAAATACCTATGTAGAGATCGAAGAAAGGATCCCCATCCAGCCATTGTGTAGTCCGTCGATTCTAACCCGCTAAAAGTCTGAAGCAGGTGAACCTCATCTACCCAAAGGAAGCGGCAAACCACCGAAATGTTGTTCTGGAAGATATCTCTGACCAAACAAAGAACCCCGCCAGAACCTCTGACACCACCATAGCTCCTAGTCTCATGTCTACATACGAAGTGCCAATGATATCCTTGAATCTCAGGGAGAGGACGAACAAGGCTGTCATGAGTCTCTGTGATAAAAAGGAGGTCCAAGGTACCTAGAGCGTCATATAGAACACCTGGAGAAGACCAAAATAACCCATTATCATTTCAACACGTGATGGAAAATTCCTTGTTCCGCTTCCTCTCCCAGCGAAGACCGTCATTTGGGACCGGATCCAGGAGCCCATCAGGACGGAAGAGTCCCGAATAACAGTTTGAGATTACGAATTACCGCCCACTTGCTTGCTTTCCTAGCTGCCATCACCACTTCACAAGATTGCTTGAGTTCGGCAACTTGAGCTCTGGTGAGATCTTCATCAAGGAAGATCTTATTGGGAAGGGAGAAAAGCTTACGCTTGGCTCTGAGTGCTCTAAGCCTGTCTTCCGCTGATTTAAAACGAAGGAAAAGTGTTGAGTCCAGCCCAAACCATGCCCTGTCAAGCTGCACATCTAGGAGCTCCAATTTTTCGGTGACAAAGAGAGACCCAATGGTCAACGAGTCTGAAGAAGGGGGAGGTGTGGGCAGCCCTCTCACCTTGAGGTTGAGTTCCCTAGCCCGCCTAGTTCGTTTCTCTATTAGTTTTGCATGCACCACCTCTTCAATTGCCGCCAAAGGAGGGGGAATTGTGCCCTTTCCCTTCACCACTTGAGCCCAAGAGTCCATTTGTTGTTTGAAATTTTCATGTTGGGTTTTGAATTCTTCCTGTTTATTTTTAAGGTCCACAATCTCAACTTGCAATTGATTATTGACAATGTTGGGGGTGGAGTGTGATGTGGTATCTGCCAGTGATCTTCGTAGGGAGATATTATCTGCTTCCACCTTCTCCATCCTTGAAGTGAGTTCGAAGACCTTTGTACGAAGAGCCCTGTTAGAGGATTCAACGATTTCCAGTCGGTGTAGAAGTTCCTCAATGAGGCTAGGTAGACCCCCTCGAATTGCCCTTGTTCGATCCTCCCCGTGTTAAAACCTACCTACACAACATAGCTAGATGGAACCATAGTTGGGTGGATTGTTTGAAGAGGGGTTAAGGAGAGGGGGCTAGGGGAGTCACCCAGATGGTCAAAGTGTTGGGGTGTTGGTATGGGCATAAAGCCCCAAACCGTACGCTGAGTGTAGGCAAAAAGACAAAGGCAATCGAAGGGCCACGGCTCAGGGATGGCTATGGTTTAAGGAGGGGCCACAAAATGCAGAGAAACAGTTTACAGGGAAACCAAGGGTAGCCACGAATAATGGGAGAGAATAGTTGCGAAGTATGGAGGAGCCACAAAATTGAAGGAAACAATTTGCAGGAAAGCCTATGATTTTAAGGGAGGACCACATTTTGCTGGAAAGCCACAATATAGGAATCCACAGTTTGCAAGAAACTCAAGGGCTTCATTCGTGAAGGAGACCAACTGTCGGGTCAAGGGCATGGCTTGAAAGTGCAGTTCGTGGTCGCAGTTCATGGTCCAGTGAGGTTGTCATGGTTCATGCAACAAAAGGGTTCGAGAGCACTAGGGGCACATGATATGGCTCACAAATGGGGGGCACAAGGTCGAAGTCGGGAAAACGTAGTAGAGATGTGATACGGGACAACTCGCAAGGCATGAGAAGGTTAAGGTCGAGGAGAAAACCATTATTGCAGCTATCGAGGACTTTCATGGTCGCAAGTCGCAGGAGAACTCATGGTCACAGTCGCAGAGTTTCATTAATTCTATATATAAAGGATCAATATAGAGTTTCATTAATTCTAGAAGATTAAAAAGAAGAAGGCCCTCTATGGTGAGATGGATAGGGAAACTTTTGCTTCATCTTGACTTTGGCCTCAATCTTGGCAACATTGCACTAAGCTTGCCCCAATGTGTCAAAGGTCAAGAACTCCATCTCAAAATGCTTATAAGACGAGATCCCCTTGATGTACTACAACACCTTATGTTGCTTGATGTGTTTTCGCAGCAGCACGCCGAAGTAGCCATGGAACTCATTGGCATAATCTTGTAGCAACTGCTCCTTCTGTTGACACAACTGCTGAAACTTCATGTACTCATACTCGTATGGTTTGAAGGGGTAGTATTCCTTCCGCACACAGCTGACAAATGTGCTCCATCAAAGTCTAGCTCGTGCTGTGCACTGCAGGTTTCCCACCAGCGTGCAACTGAAAGGAACATCTCAAGCATTGTGAAGGTGATCTTTGTGTCAGTGAATAGATTGACCGAGAAGTAGGCCTCCAATTATCGAATCTAGTTATCCAATATTGTGGCATCAATTTTTCCTTTGAGCACAAGAATGTCTAGATTCACTTGGACCTTGAAAGGGCTTTGATGTTGATATGGTGAATTGACAAGTGGAGCAGAAGAATGAGACAGCACAGAAGGAACAAGCTGCATCACGAGTTTTTTCAAATTGGCCAGAGTGTAATGTGATGCTTCTTAAGAGTGTCTTGAATGAATTGTTGGACATCTAGGAGGCATCATAAAGTTGCTTATGAGAATCAGCCATCTTACTCTTGCATTGGCGTTCTTCCGAGGAGTCTGATATAGAATCTAGTTGTTGTCCTCCTTTATACTACTATGCACGCGTGTTTACAGGCGCATAAAAATGCTCTAATACTAGTGACCAGCACCACAGTGCCCAATAGGGCAGCACAGAGAGCAACCCAACAATTTAGCTAGTAAACTACTAAGTTATAGAGAATATGCAATAGGAAACATGTTGGAAGTAAACCATTATATTTTTGAATATACAAGGAGCGGAATAATGCACTTCTATTCAACAACGAATGAACAGGTATGGAACATATCCATACAAGGCCCAAAAAGGATGAGAGTCAGGATTCCTGTGAACAGGGCGGGATAACCACTCCTAAATGATTTTCCTAGACTACAATGTGCGTTCAAAATGTCCATTGCCCTCACTTGGTGTCCAATGGTTACATTAAATCATCACAAGAAAGTAGTAACAAAAGAAGACGATTATGAAATGCTAGATAACTTCTACAACATATGACAGTTTGCCTTCCAGTAGGTGTGATGGTTCAACTTCCAAATGTGCATGGTGTTGGCAAATCTATTGACATGGCGCAAGACCTAGTAGTGTTGTCTAACATGGCTCAAAGCCCCCTATGGTGTGAGACTTAGGTGTGATGCCTAACACGGCGCAAAAGCTCCAAGTGTCTTGTGACTGCCTGGCGCAGATGTTGATCTGCATAGCGTTCCTCAATGTCCTGTGTTACCTTGGGGTAAGCCAATTGAGTTAAGTGTTGCACGAGGATGAGCACCAACGTGTTACCATGACAACACCATTGTTTTGTACTAAAGCATAAGTCGCTTGGTGCTATGTTGTTTGGCACTGGCATTGCGCAATATACTGCAGATTAGCTGAGGGTCTCCAAGAAGCTCAAGGTGAGTGTGGGAGGGCGTACCTATGCTCAGATCGTATGCAGCTAACAAATGTCACCATCCTTGGCCTTAGGATAAAATGGTTCAATTTAGCACCTATTCCTCTTATGGATAGTCGTGTCTTCTTGCTATCTTTTGGGCTTTATATAGATAATACATGGATGATTTCTGACGTTTAAAACAACATATGTCTGCTACTATTGTAGTTGTCAAGAGGCATTGCTAGTGATTCAATTGCTGTGAGGTTTTGTAGATAGATTCCTTCTGCTTCCACATCTGGAGCTTTATACTTGATGGGCCTACACATCTCTGAATTCTTTCATCCGTTCCTTTGATTGGCGAGTTTAGTTTAAGGGGGATGAGTGTGGTAAATCCATACTCTCTGGCTTCAGGATATGCAACACTCACAAATACAAGATATTTTCAAACTTCAGCCCCGGATGCAGGTACATGATATTTTTGAGATTTAAGTTGGAGCGGAAGCTCAAGATATTTAGATTCCAGCTGTAGCAAAGACTCAAAGGTATGTTCATATTTCAGATGGAGCAACAACTCTAGATTTTTTCAGATTTCAGAATTCATGATAGATTCGTCTTCACTTGCCAAAACGACTGAGTGTTGTTCTCTGGCACCTGTCTTCACATGTCAGAGCAATTAAATGATGTTATGTGGGATCACCCTTCACTTGCCATGGTAATTCAAAGGAATCCACATAATCTTAGAGTCGGAAATTTGCAGTGGTAATTCTCCAACTCAAGATTAAGGAGGGATGTTGGTGCATCATGGCACCATGGTTAACCCTAATTTGATTCCTTGCGCCTCTCAAACTCAGAGTCAGAGATATATGGTGGTACTTCTCCAAGTCAATTTTAAGGAGGGATGTTCGTGCATCATGGCACCATGGTCAATCCTAACTTAATTCCACAACTGAAGTATTCCCATGGTGTAAGTTACTAGTGGGAGACCCATGGAAGTATTAATAAGTTAATAGGCACCATTAATAGTGGCAGATTATGGAGGCTCATGAAGGACATGTTCCTTATATCATAAGGGTCCTCCTTAGAAGGTTCACAAGGAAAGGGGCTGTATTACACCCTTTACTTATATAGATGCCTATAAGTGGGAGGGTTAAGTTGTTCCTCCTATTGACCTATCACAAGTACCCAACAGTTTCTATTGATACCACCAATCTACTCAATTTTTCCCTAAAGCTCTCTTTGCAATATTGTTCTACTTAATGATGTTATGCAAAATGGAGTAGAGTAACGGGTGTGCATGTATTCTTCAATTATAGTGGTGTGGAGCTAGCTAGATCCACATTATTTGATCCTTTTATTCCCCAACATTTAGTGGCATTAGGATGCACTAAGACACCTGAGTTTCTTAGAAGATCTGCTGCTAAATTAGATTTCCTTGGGATGTGTGAGCATTTAAATGTCTTGAAAAGACTCGGTGATTTCTAGACATTCTTCAAAAAGGTATTTAAAATTCCATGCTGTATATTTAGTCTCAGTGCTCATAAGGGTTCCCTCTGTAGTGCATGCTATTTGTCCATATTTGCTTAAGTAAATGTTCTGTGTGTCCAGTACCTCTGCAGAATGTTTTGTGATTCCTTTCACTCTGTACACTCCAATTCCCAAAGAAAAGCATCAAAGATTTGATCAGCACAAGTGCTTGGCACTTGACATTTGGTTTCTTACTCCATTTCAAGATCATGGTGCAGACATCTCTATCAGGGGTTCTGGTCTTCATTGATCCAAGCACTTGCAGATCTCCATATTTTTGTTGCATGCTTGCTCATGACTAACAGATGGCAAATAGTTTCTTTGTGCTACTTACACATTTCCAAATTGATGGCTCTTGACTTCCTTTTTTCTTGCCACGTTGGTGTCCCCAGATTTCACCACGAAATGCAGGACTACCCTATGTAAAAAAAAATCGTACTTTTAAATAATTTGTCGTTTTGTGTTTTTATTGCCAGAAAGTTTTGGTATTGTGTCAAGATATTCCCAAAGAGCCATATAAGCCAATTTCAACAAATACCCAAATGCCCAAAATTGTTTTATTCTGTCGTTGGGGTTTGCTGCCTCAGAAATTTGTATTTAATTATTTTGAGCCCCGTTTGAAGCAATTTGTGCTCCGGTTTAACCTCAGTTGTGACCGTACATGTCAATATTCCCATATACCAGTAGGGTTTTAACCGAGAAATGAATCCCGGCTTTATTTGTGACTTTTGGCAACGTTTTCATTTTTGGTGTTTTCCCGTTTCGTTTTCTGTGAAATTTCTTTGGATCAATTCCTTTGCCGGTTTGGCCTAATTCTTTGCCTGGAGTATCTAGAGATCACCTATGCACGTTGTGCCAGAAGGAATTCGCCATCGGAGGTCTGGTTCTCTTGAAAAAGACGAAGTTGTGCACCAAAAAGCTTCTTCTGGGCAGGCCGCATTTTTGGAAAAAGAGGGTTTGAAGTGAATCATGGGATTTTTGGAAGCAGCAAGCAAGTGGGAATTTTGTACCTGCCTAGCAGGGTACTTTTTCCCATGAAAGCAATGCCACTTAAGTCACAATGGGAAAATTAGAGGCAACAAGCGGGAATTTCTTACCTGCCTTGCAGGGTAAAAATTCCCATTGTGAAATAAAAGAAAAATCACTTAAGGCATTGATGGGATTTTATTACCTGCCTTGCAGGGTAAATAATCTCATTATGAAAGTCAAACAACTTAAGTGGATCATGGGATTTTCGGAGCTGCCTTGCAAGGTAAATAATCCCATTGTCAATTGACTTTTAAAAATAGAAATTGCTCATGCCAAAAAGTGCGACCCCTTTAGGGAAAGAAGGGCAACTTTAAATGCATTAAATTAATTAATTTCTTCTCCAATTTTGGCGCCCAGGCTTGTGGAAAAGTCAACAAAGGGAAAGTGGACAAAGGAAGTCAGAATTAGAAGTTCTAAAATTAAATAAATATTATTTATTTAATGCAGCCCCTTCATGTCAAAAAGTGCGCCCCATTTGGGAGAGGAATAATATTTTTTAAGTATTAATTGATTTAATTAATTCCTATTTTCGTCTTGAGGTCAAAGCATACTGTGAGGCTTAAGTTAACTGGAAGTAGAGAGCTAAAATTAAATAAATTTAATTTATTTAATGGCAGCCATGAGCATGCACAAAATAGGCGCCCCATTTGAAGAGAAAGCTTATTAATAAATTAATTGCCAAGAATAGGAGGGGCAATAATTAATTATAGAATGGTGAGGATTATATAAGCAAGGGCTGCCATAAGAATGAATTAATTAATTCAACAAAGAAAGAAGTGCAGCCTGCATAAAAAGTGCGCCCCATTTGAAGAGGAATTTTGCTCAGAAGAAGGTGTAATTAATGCTGAAAGCTTCCAAATTTGGCGCCTAGGTTTGAAGGAGCTTGCTTTGTGTCTAAATAATTGTCTGCATGCATAAATGATACAGTGCTCAAGAATTCATTACAGTGCTTTTATAAGAGAAAGGGAGCTTAAATCAATGTCCAATACATTGAACATATCCTCCAAATCTGAAGAAATATCCAGATCTGCACCGATCGTAAAGAATTCCGACCGAATAAAAAGAAAAAGAATTGCTCAAACAAAGATTGCTTCAGCCATGGCAAAGCGGGATGAACGAGAAAGCTCAGCGGAATCATGCATTACTTCCAGATTTGCTGACATCGGAGACACAAATCCAGGCCCAAATCCAGATCCAGATCTTATAATTGCAAAAGCTTCCGAAAAAAATTCATCCTCTTGTTTCTGATGCAGCCCATGTAGAAGTCAGTGCGTGGAAAATTTCTTCCAGGATCTTGTGCATGTGCTCCCAATCTTCCAGTTGAAGCCTTCATTGAAGTTGCATTCACCCGGAGTGCTTTCCAGAATTTTTAATTGCTCGTATGCAATTAAAAATAAAAATGATGAGTTATTTACGGCAAACATTGCACTTTTGCATGTACTGGAAAAGAACTGCAAAAGCTTCAAGGATAAAAAGGAAGACAAGGCGAAGGCAACACCCGTAAGCAAAATTCCAGATCCAGCCGCTTCCAGATCCAGTATGGTGAGAATCAAAGGCAAAAGAATCAACTGCATGCAGAATATGAAAAAGAGCAAGACTGCAGCTTTCCTCTTTCTTCTTCTTTCTCTTATTTCCTCCGACAAAGTAATTGAGCGATCAATTAAATTATACAACTTAAGTGATTGGTTTAAAAGCCATTACTTGAAGAAGTCAACTACTTGGAGATAGGTGGCAAACGTGCAAAATAGAAGGTTCTATCTTCAGTTGCAAATCATGCATGTCATGCAAAGAGGAATTCCAAGAGGGAGATTGTCAGTTGTTTCCTTTCCGACTTCCACATGTGTCAGTTCACTAAAAGCTTCCGACTTGTAATTGCCCCTCTACATTCTATAAGTAGAGGAAGAACCTACTGAGTTAGAGCGAGAATTTGTAAGCAGCATTCTTGTGTTCTAGACTTTGTGTTGAAACCCCTGATAGCCACTTGAAGCAAAGGAATATAAAGGAGCAGATTTTCGGAGAACTTTGTGTCACAGTGCATTGTGTTTCTAGCTTTTAATCTCAGATCTACTTATAAACTTTGTGTTGTTTTAGATCTAGATCTAAAGTTGCCTTTGTTTATAATTATGTGTTGATATCTATTGGTTTCTTCTATGTGCATGCAATCAACTCATGTTATCTATTGATTGGGTTGCACATCTTCCTTATTTCTTCCCTGTGTTTTACTATTTCTTTCTTCTATAAATATTTCCTTTCTTAAACAGTTGTTTACTTGTTGCAAAGCTATACAGCTATGGTTCATGAGTTGCATGGTTAAAGTAAAACCTCCATATAGATACTAGCATATTTTAATTGACAAATCTAACATGAGAGCCTCACCGATAAATGAGGGAGATTTATCTCATGACTGCCTAAGTTTTTAGCTATGCAGAAAATCTAGCCAACACACGTCATAGATCAGAAATTTCCAATCGGCAAGCCAAGGGAAAATGTAAGTTTTAGGCCACACGAGTGATTGTCAAAGACGCTCATACTATTCCATTGTGTGTTATAGTTTTGTTGCAATAGTAAATTATATGCTTGAGTAGTACTCGCCATCTCCTTGTATTCTCCATCAAACTATATCCTTCTTGATTTTATTGTTGAAAAGAGTTCAAATTTGGGGGCACCAAGAGAAATTTGTCAAAAAAGTTTGTACAAAGGGCATTCTTATTATGATTAGTCATTAAATAAGGAATTAATGTTTTAAACAAGTTTATTTCCTATAACTTAGTTTTTGTACTATATTGGAAGCGGACTGCCATTGTCAAGAAGTTCAACATCTCATGTTATCCCCTGAAATTGAAGGCATCTCCCCACACATTCCTCTATTCTTGGTAGCATATGAGATTATGATTAGTCTTTTGCCCTTCCCGTGTTCCTTTACCCGATATACCGAAGGGTCGAAGTCCTCTTGAGCACATTGATGTTCTTTGTTATCTCATATGCTTACCACAGTGCAAGACTAAATATGCTCATAGCTAAACAGATCTTGAAAACTTTAGACAAAGCAGCTCTCAAACCAAATAGATTGGTTGCAATAAGTTACTACTCTCACTCTTACAAATTTCGCCATGAAGTTTCCCATCTTTAGAAATTCTTGTTTAACTTTTTGAAAAGAAGAAAACAATGTTCATCAGCATACCCTTTTAGTAATGGAAAAATGATATACTGAACTCATGGGTCAGATAGTTTCCAAGATCCTGAAGCCAATATTTTCTCCAAGGCTAAGTTTCTTGACAATATCATTTGAAATTATAGAAAACCAGCCAAGCAATGAGTAGATATGTTTAGCTTCACAATCAATGTAAGAGCAATATTTGATTTGGGACGAGGTTTTTGTTTCTTTAGCAATCATTAGGATTTCATTTTCCAGTTCTCGGTAAAGTAGCTTAAATGTAGGAGAGATCTCAAAAGACATTTACTAGTCATCAATTTGATAGCATGGCCTAATGAATGAACCACTCCGTTAAATAACAAACATAAGAATTGTATACCTATAAGGATAACTTACTTGATCTGGTGGAATCCCAGTCCAGATGGCATCACATGTATTGACAGCTCTCTCAACAACAGCTGGATCTTCCCATTGCATAAGATAAACATGCAACATTGAAGTTGCAAACACCATCTTGTGGGCAAAAAAGTAAAAATTATCAGAAACAATGTTAATAACTCCAACAAAAAGTTAAGAAACAAATGTCGAAACAAGAACCTTGTTCTAAGACATGCTAACCTCAAGTTCATGATACTTTGTCTCCCTGGCATACTGCTGTCCAGACTCTAAAGCACTTAGGGCGCCTTGAAAATCCCCTTCAGTTGTTAAAGCATTTGCAAGCTGTAAATTGAAGTTGCATGACCATAACTTTGCCGACTCCCTTCAATGTTTAGTTTAATCCCAAGCCAAACACAAACAAAAAATTCAAGATGAAATCTTAGTTTTTATATATTCAATATTTGAAAGAAATAAATTGTTTTCCATGCATTAGTGTATCCATGACTAGAATTACAGACCAGTCAATAGGTACAAAATGTAATGACACGTGTGATCTCATGCCCTGCACATTTACAACCCAGCTATAACATGATGAATTGAGTAGGGCATATAGAATTTTAGGATAAGGACTTTGAAGATTGGACAGAGATTTAAAATCCAAAAAGGATAGAAAGCACTACTGAATATTATAACAAAATAAAAGATTCTTGGAAACTAACTGGAGACCAAAAAATCGGGAATTTTAATATTTAAGCATTTATGACAGTTCATAGATATCAAAAGAATAATACAGCAAAAACAGATATGTTTGCTATAATACAACAAAGACACAACACAATTACATAATTAAAACTAAATAATGAATACAGGAATACAATTTGCTATCTCTGAAGACTGCATTGCATAACCTTTTTATCTTAGTTGCAAGATAAGAGAACTAAAAGTGAATTATAATAACTTGCACTACCCTACTAGATTAGAATTCCAAGGTGATGCTTGTGCAAGGAAAAAAGTCGAAAAGACAAAATCCATACCCTTCCCCAGCAGAGATTGCCAACTCCAAGCCCTTTTTCAATGTTTGCTTCTGAGGAGGTATAGTCCCAACAAGATGATAGCACTGACTACGCAAACTATATGCGCGACACTTGAGTTCAAAACATGAGGGTATTTGTTTCAACAATAATTGCTGCACACACAAGATTACGACAAAATGTTGGTATACAGACTGTTCAAGATAAAATTTAAGCACACTGCAAAGAGCATTCCCAAACACTAATGAAATATATTTTCCATATGATCCTTAGCGTTTACATTTTGCTAACGCTGTATTTATTGTAAAACATTCCAGAACCAACTGGGACCATCTAAAATCAGACTACTACATTTGCTAAATATGTATCGGCATATTATCAACAGTATTTAGTAAACATCTTTAATGTCTCATTATGCATTATCATGTAGGTTGAAAAATCTTATCAAAAACATTCATATATAGACGTATTGAACAATGTATACAGATGTTATGTGCTAAAGCGCCTTAAATATTCCCTGGACAAAATCAAATCACCCTATTAATTTTTATTTTTAAAAAAACCAGAATTATATTACTAGAAATAAATTATTCAAATTACAATGCCATGCCATGGTACTCATACTCCAAGATATATCCTTAGACTTCCAACAACATATTAAAGAAGAAAGAGAGCATATCTGCAACTTATCCATCCGATGATTGCAAGTGAAGGATCTTTTCAATCTGATTCCGCTTCTCAGGAGACCATGTCAAAGGCAAAGGACCAAAGTTGATCAGATTATTATGATCCAAGGCCCAATTTGCCAAAGCATCTGCCACCTTGTTCTGATCTCTAGGAACATGTTGATATATGATGGTCTGAAATTGTCTAGCAATAACTTGAATATTATCCTGAATCCTGGCGATTAGCCAATTATTGGATCTATGCTGCTCTTGAGCTGACAAAAGGTTGGAGTCAGATTCGACTATAATTCTAAGACATCCCAATTTAGTTACTTCCAGGAGAGCTCGCTGAATTGCCAAGATTTCAGCCACATTATTAGTAAAGTACCCCAATTGATGAGCAAAGAAGAAAAGGGAGTTCCCAAAGAATCATGAGCTATCCCTCCAATACTAGCTGGACCCGGATTGCCTCTTGCTGCTCCATCAGTATTTAGTTTAACAAAATCAAACGGAGGTGGTTTCCATTTTCTTAATACAGAGGGCACCGATAGTCTAGTACATGACCTAGACTTTAATTTGCTTTCCTCCAAATTGAGCTTTTGTAGCAGATTTTTCCATTTTCCAGGTAAGGGGAAGGGATTTTCACATTATGCTCAATAGTTTCCACTATATTACTTCTAGTTAATTCCTTGACATACCAAATGTCTCTATTTTCAGATTTGAAGATGCGTCTGTTTAAATTGTGAATTATGCCAATTAAATTTAACATCCAAGACATTATGGTGAAGCACATAAGTGCCCTTGCATATAAAATGCAAATTTATTCCATGGTGGCCAATACACTGGCAGCCAAGTCGATGGTGGTGAAGAGTAATATTGTGAGATGTCAAAAAACATGGCTTACCTTAAATTTGACTGTCACATGGCAGTTTTTCTTCTTGCTTGGCTGAAGGCAGTCAAAATATCGTGATATCTTGGGTATACGGTGGAGTTTAGGGGCCCCCTTTTTTTGACACCGAAATATTTTCTCGAGCCCAACAGAGAAATGCAACTAGACTAAGGGCATATGACACCAATTGGCGGATAATTTGCAGAGAGCATGATGGATTCATTAATCAATGTGGAATCCTTCAATTGGCAAAACTATGTGGCAAATCCAAGATAGGTGCCTTGAGATTGTTATCTGTCAGCATTTTTCAAACATATATTTAAGATATCTGCACTAGTCAATCACACACAAAATATACCTTAAAAAAGGTGTACCGCATAAGCGTTTCACTTGCAAGTCGTCTATACTGCCAAGACAGATTATGTACTTGAAAGATTGGAAATGCTACATTGTGACATAAAGGAAAATCAAGTTACTATCAATAATACTATAATAACAATGGACATATATTTAACTGCCAAAGGGGAAAAACTATAATCAAATTATAAGGTGAGTATATGTCAAGTAATAATTGTATGTAGCTAAAAGCAGCTGGGCAGTACTTCAGAGTTGTGCAAGCATGCAGTGTAACTAATTTTACTAAAATGAGCACAGTTATTATTGTCTCACCATGGTAAGGAAGAAGAAATCTTTCCTAATAAATTAAGATAGATTTAAGACAGTTACTTCAGCAACTTACAGAACCGAAGACCCAACAAAACAATAACGGACTTTGGCAATGCTAGAGGATGTATTGAAAGTCTGAAATCTTCATTCTTTCCATTTTCTTCCTCCATTCTGCTTCATTTTCTTAAAGCTTTTCTATCTTTTCAGGTGTGCTCAATCAAGTTTTCATCACAGCTGGAATGTTCGACTGGAGCCTCTACCCACAGCAAAATAATCCCATCGCAAAAATGTTCTGATTTTCGCACTTGGAAGATTTCATTTTGCCATAATAGGATATATGGTGCAAGTATGGTTTCCCAACTCAAACTTCAAGAAGAACAATGCTTGACAGTCTTGCAAGAAGACCTACTAGGCCTAATAGACTCTTGAAAAGACTTAAACTCTTCTCAACACAGAATCAGTTAAAATTTGACAATGCATAGAGTGAATAAGATGAGATACAATCATTCGTGGGGTTAGCATTGCTTACTAGCTGAGAGAATACAAAAATATGAGCCGAAACTGTCAAAATCCTTGCTAATTAGGCCTCTTAGACACCCTGTCACACTCAGACTGCAATAAATGCTCTGTACAGTCACCAAAAGCTCCAAAACCACAAAAATCATTTAGAGCATCATCAAATATAAGTGCATGCCAAATTTCAGAAGATTTCACTGGATTAAACAAAAGTTATGAGGATTTTAGAAATTTAGCCCTAGGAAGAGACTAGTACAGGCTGAAAGCCAAAAAAAAATCATTACTTTTGCATACTGATGTTTCAGAACCTCATTCCAAAGCCAAAAGTTCTGTTTTGTCTGGCAGAAAATTTCTTTTTTGGGGTCTAGGGCTGAAAATCCCTGATTTGATCAGAACTATAAGCTTTTGCTAAAACTGCTCTTCCAAAACTCTGTTTTCAAGGGTTTAGAGCATGAAACTTAAAAATTGCATGAAACAAGATCAAACAAAGTGTTCAAACATCATAGATGGACTCAAAGACACTTGATTAACACACCACAATTGATTCTCATTCAAAAATGCATAAAGATTTGGAGTCACAAGCCTGCAATCTTGTGGAAACCGTCAACCCAAAAACTTCATTTCCAGCCCTGCAACATGTTTTATCATGAAATTCCATGCTATTTTTATCCCTTCCAGATGAAGCTCAAGCTCTTCAGGTGGTTAGGATTTTCAAGAATCTCTCCGCTTGCTCAACCACCAACAAACTTGCTAAAACTCTCCTTGGTACGTTGGAGAAGATTTAGATGGTCTTGATGGTTGAAAACAGCTGGAATTTGACTGATTTGCATTTGAATAGGTATTTTAAACCCTCAAGGATTAATGACAAGTGTTTTTAAGCGTATAACTCACTTTTCACTTTTACACACCATAGTAGCTAGTATTCAAAAAATCAAATGAGGAAATGGGGGAAAACTTGGGACTAGGCCTAGTTAACCACTTACACACTACTGAAGCTTGAATGTGGCTTCTTATTTACATGCAAATACTTTTAAGACCTTCAAAACACAAAAACAATCCTAAAACTAACATTTGTTCAAGATGCACCTGCATCAATATATCAGCTTCTATTTTGGGCCCAACATTCAGCATCAATTGTGATGACTCACTTTGTGTATAAAATCGTCACCAATTAATACAAATTTCTATCATCCATCTTAGTTGGACCATTTTGTTGGATGAATGTGCAGTGGTTTGAGTATATTGTCTCTGTTATGAGTACACTCAGCAAACCTGCTTTACTCGAGCATTCTTTCTTAGAGTTCAAGATTTATGTTTCAGTAAACTAAGCCACTTGATACTTTTATGGAGCATGATAATATCCCTCCACTATTTCTTCCGTCTCCTGTCATTTCCCCCTCTTTCTGTCAGCATTCTTTAGTACCATTTCCCCTAGCAGAAGGGACTTTTCCTCTAGCTCGCATTTTAAAATTTATCCTCATCATTTGGATTTTGAGGCTTGATAATTTGAAGCATAACATTCTCTGCCGTCACTACAACCTGGAAGACAAAAAGGATGTGGCAGAGGATGTTCTCCTCAAAACAGGGGCCATCAAGACATTCCCAGAATTAAAATAAGAAACAAAAAAATCAAAATGTCTTTTTTGAAAATCTTAAAGGTATTTCGGCTTTATAAAGTTTCTATATTTTGCTTATATATTTCAGCCAGGTTCCCTACTAGAGGACCCAACATCCTGATGACACCTTGCTCCTTACACCTGCATACTGCACATTCAAACCTTATCTCACTTTTAATTGTCCTGATTTTGTATCAAAGTCATCAAGAGATTCATCCAGACTTGAATCAATCAAGGTGTATGATGAGGATCTTTCATACAAACAGTTTGAAAGTAAATCAAATGATATATCAAGCTCTTTACATAATCACAAACAATGATTTTGATAATTCATTCAAATTGTTAGGTCCTTGAGACCTTTGGTTGATGTTTCCAACTTATTGCCACCACCTATAGCTCTTCTCCTATTACTGTACCTGCAGTCATCATCATCATACAAGTTTATGCCATATGAATCCAACTTTAAAAATATGCAAATTTCTTTAAAAACATAAATTTTAAGCAAAACATTAAAAAAAAGTCTCTCCAAAAACTCGTGAGTATTTGCGAATATTCGCCAAAAACTCGCGAGTATTCACGAATATTCGCCAAAAACTCAAAGTATTAACGAATATTCGCCAAAGACTCGTGAGTATTCGCCAAAAATTGGCTGTGCAGGTTTTGGCAAGTTTTTCGTGCAAATACTTGGCCAGGGAAAAAATGGCGAGTACTCGCCAAGAATGTATACTATGGTTGAAATGGTGTTTCAACATACCACTTCCAATCTTTCAACCATGGGCTTGTAGGGTTGACTACGATTTTATGAAGCATCTCTGCAGGGATAGCATCTAAAATCTCCCGAGAGGATTCTTTATCATAGTTGTTTAAGTGAAATTTGGCTTTAAATTTTGGCCAAGGAAGCCAAGTTCTAGTCCTCTTGTAGAAAATGTTTGGAACTATGTGAATTTCCACTCTAAAAGTATGCCAAATATGCATATATTCCATACAAAGCAAAGGCACGTCCCTAGGAGAATATGGTGCCAAAGGAAAGGCTCAAGCTGAAAGGGTTTGAAAAAGTCACGGATCCGTGTCCAAGTTATTTGTGCCTTATTGCAAAACCAAAATAAGTGAAAAAGAGTCTCGGAGTGCCCACAAAATGGGCATTGTTGGTATGTGAAGTCAGCATTGAGTGAGTAGGTAGCGACCAAGCTGACAAGTTGGCAAGTTAACTTGAGCGTACAAGTGTGGTATGCGGTTTGTACTACACACGGTTTTGTACTACGAGTTCTTTCTATAAAAGGAACCCATGAATAGTAAAGTTGTACGATTGTACAGGATTGTAATCATTAGAGCTAGTGCGTGGTGACTGCCATTGATGTAACAGCGGATTTATTCCTGAGTAATAAAATACTTGAGAGACCTTTGCCCATGTTTTTTCCTGGTACATTACCAGGTTTTCCACGTAATATTTGTGTATGTGTTTTAGATTTGTTTATTTCTGCTTTCATTGTGATTGTTTCCCTCTACACTGTTTATTTTCTAACAGACACTTGGACTAAGTAGCCCCTAAATGAACAAGGCGACGGCCAAGGGGGAGCCCATGATATAACAAGCACCAAACAAAGTGTGTGAGCTTAGGCTCAAGAAAAGCACTCAATACAGCTTCAAAACGTTTGCTCCAAGTGTAAGTAGCATAATGAAGAGACCAGCAAGCATTGAGCTTGTCATCCATGTGTAAATGTGGTGATAGCCATTCATATCCCTTGTTGGGAGTACAGTGTTGAAATGACATTTCAACATACCACTTCCAATCTTTCATCCATGGGCTTGTAGGGTTGACTAGAACTGTATTGTAGAAACAGAACGATACATGTATAGTTTTATTAATCTGAAAAATAAATCATTACAATCAAAAGAAAGAGATGCAATGTTTATAGGCATTGGACAGCTTCTATCCACACCACATAAAGTGGATCAAATCAACTAAACTTGGCAAATATGCAAAAATAGCATATTACCCCTAACTACCCTTGATTGCCCTTGTTGGAATACATCCAGGAAAAATAATCCAAAGTAGAACAGCCCCCACAAATATAGGGATAGACAACTAACACCTAGACAACTAAGAGTTCTAGAAAAAGTAATTAAAAATTACAATTTATTTATTTAACTCACCTACATGGTGAATTAAGTACTTCGGTATTATTCCGAACACGAACTTTATGAACCGTCTTTGCAAAAATAGCGTCAATAATCTCCTAATAGGATTCTTTATCATAGTTGCTTAAGAGAAATTCGGCTTTAAAATCTGGCCAGGGAAGCCAAGTTCTAGTCCTCTTGCAAAAAATGTTTGGAATTGTGTGGATTCCTCTTTTGAAGAATTTGAGTGCATGAGAACTAATGAGGGGCAATCAACATAAAGAGTGTTGATTGACAAACAACCCAACTCCATTCTAAAGAAGCTAGGGCTTACTTTATTTCACATACTTTCCAGATAATTTTAACAATGGAGCCAACCACTTTGACAGCAGCCTAAACGATAATAATGTTGTGAAAGCCTAAACCCTTCCGGGTCGTTCGTTCATTAGGAGATCCTTCAGCAATACAGTTATGAAGTAGCGCTTTCCATGCTTCTATCCTTTCAATAGCTCAAATAATCCACTTGGCACACAAAGCAGTGCCTCGATAACTAATGTCTAACATACCCATCCCTCCAACCTCCTTGGAAGACAACAAAACACCTGAGCTACCCAATGGAAACCCTTCCCATGCTCAAAGCTTGCCCAAAGAAAATCTCGAGGTAACTTCTTTAACGTCTAGTAGCATTAAAACTTCCCTGCCAAGGAGAGGCTTAGTGAGCCAGTAAGAGAGCTTTTTCTCCACACAATCAATAAAGTACAACCATATATTGGAGGGCTAGCTTGGAATGCAAAGAGTATACCCAAAAATCAAAAGATTTTGCCACGCTGAATCCATTTCCATTCATACTGGCTCAACCAAGGAGGCGGGGAACAAAGGAGTGTCTGTAGAATTGAGTCTTCCTCCTTTGAAGCGAAAAGTTTCAAGACATGGCATAGAATTTTTTATGTTGTTCTCATCTTCAAGGAGGGTGAGAAAGGAATCATCAGCAAAATGTCCATTGACTTATTGCATGGGTCTTCGGAGGGTAGGCAAATTCCTTTGGCCAGCCCCTGCACTTTAGAATTTTTCAAAAGATAGCCAAGCATTCTGCAAGGAGCATATACAGAGCTTGCGCTAATAGAAATCCTTGTCCAATTGAACAAAACAAACCAAAGTACTCTGATTTAACACCACTGACTGAAACATAAGATGAAGCATCTACAAACAGTGTCTGAAATGACTGAAGGAAGTTGGGACCAAACCCAAGAGCTTTAAGAATAGCCAAAAGGAAGGCCACTCAATGCCATCAAGGCTTTCTCAAAGTCAATCTTGATGAACATCGCTCACTAATCAGATATATATGCCTACTCCATGCCTTCCCAAATTGCAACAATAATGTCAAGAATGCATTTGCTTTTGATGAAGTCAGTTTGTTCTAGACTAACAATCATAGGAAAAGTTGGCTAATGAGCAGTGACAGGGCTTTGGCTATAATTTCCTATAACACATTGAGTAGGGTGATTGGTCGCCAATTGCAGATCTACTTGATATGGCCTCTATTAATAAATTGGCCAAGGGAGTTGGAACTAAAAGCTTCACAATATACTTGGAAAAAGTATTCTCCTAGTATCCGAGAATGCTTTGGAGAATTCACGTGGTAGTCTATCACAACCCGGGGCTTTATGGTGAGAGGCATATCACAAGAAACTCATTGGGATTGTGAGAGCTTGCAAGGAATTACCAAAAGATACTCTTGGAGTGCTTGTTGTCACTCATGGGAAGGGTCCTGAGCTTTGAAAACTTGTTGATAATGGCGAACAAAGGCTCAAACCATATATAGCACCTTAGTGAGTCATTGTCAACCTCCCTTATGGCTTTTGATTTGTTCGGCAGAGTGTTTTGCCTTAGGCATTTGGAAGAATTCTTTGGACACTTTATCACCTACCATGAGCTGGTGCAAACTGGCTTTGATTTGCACAACATGTGCACTGTAGGCATCTGCAACTTGAGGCAACGTCATAGCGCCACTACGTGCAATTGGAGGGGCTCGTGAAAGGATGTTTGCTCTAAGTCGGCCATTGCACAACTTAGCTCCTAAGTGGTGGCAAAGTACATTCATCTGCAAATGCATGTCAGTTAATGGCCATATATACAAAAAAATCGCATTGTATGAGTGATGACATCTAACCACCGACCAATCCAGCCTGAAATTCTTATCAGACTTAGCACGACGTTCTAGACTTGTCAAATATGAGCTAAAGTGGGTCGATGATTTAAGAGGGCAATATTTAAATAAAAACGCATTTTTGAATTTTGGGACACTTGAAGTGCCAATCAATACGGAACTGAATTGGCAGGTGGTCTGAAAGAACAATACCTAACAATATCTCCACCGATAGCAAAAATCAACTATTAAACATGAAGCACAATTGCGTGGAGATCATGAACCTATCAAATTGTTTTAAGACTCTTTTAGATCCACAGCGTAAGTTAGACCACATGCACCAAACATGAATAGTTTGGGTCATAAAACCCAAATTTATCATGCATATACATCTACACCTCTCATTTGACATGTGTCCACCACATAGGGAGGTGACCAAGTTTGTCAATTGACAACTTGACCATATTAATGTCACTACACATCGCCCAATGTGCATCTAGCAATTCGTCAGCAACATCTCCACCTGTAGCAAAAATCAACTATTGAACAAGAAGCACGATTGCGTGGAGATCATGACCGTATCAAGTTGCTTTAAAACTCTTTTGGATCCACAGCATAAGTTAGACCATATGCACCAGACATGAATAATTGGGGTCATAAAACCCAAATTTATCATGCATATACGTCCATGCCTCTCATTTGACACGTGTCCACTACATAGGGAGGTGACCAAGTTTGTCAAATGACAACTCAACCATATTAATGTCACCACACATCACCCAATGCACATCTAGCAATTATTCAGCAACCCAATGCCAAAGAACCACCCTTTCAATAGCGTCGTTAGATGCATGAACATTGATTATACCAAAAGATCAGTTTTCAATATGTAATAACACCCAAAGGATACGGTTCGAGGGGTCACACCCACAAGCCACATAATAATGCCACCACTACAGAGATAAATGTAATGAGTTGTCCACACTTTGGTCATGATTACTAGTCAAGGCTAAACTATTGGCCCAAATCACTTTATTGACAATTGTGAGCGAAAAAACCAGCACCTTAGTTTCTTGCAAGCAAAGAATGTCCATTTCTAAAAATCGTTGCCAAAAATCATGCACTATGTACTTGCAAGGTGGGTCTATGAGACCCCACACATTCCAAGAGAAGCAAATCATGGATTATGAGGGTCAAGGGACATATCCTTTGAACCTAAGCTCTAAAGGGCTCAAAAACTATTCTGCAAAAACTGTTGTTGGTAAGTATGTTAAAATTCATCAAGCCGAAACGGTGTCACATGTTCCTCATGCTACAATTTACATGGAGGATTACAAGAGCATCAAGGTGACGCTAGCACGGAGAAACATATATTGGAGACTCAATTGCAAATCTTGAGAATCTCTTAAGTAGTAGTCTGAGAAACCAAGAGAACATTAGCAGCAGGCGGTGTATTGAGAAAACTAGATATTTTTGCATCCTTAGATATTTCAGCTTGATTTTAAAAGTGCTTCCTAGAGGGTTGAGCGACTACCACCACTGCCTTGGGCACATCTTGCGCACAAGGGCTTAAACTAGGGTTCAATTTTGCAGTTTTGGTATTGGACATACCCCCAACAAGGTTTGTAGTGATACCCTTGCTGTGGCCATTTTTACACCCACCAACAGTGGTCCAACCTTCTCCACCATTAGACGAAGGAGTGTCAGTTGGTGTCTTTGGCATGGCTTTGATACGGAACACAAATAAAGGACAATCTTTGATTTTGTGCTCAAAATATTGGCAACAAACACAAGTATTGGACAGATTGTTATACAAAATTCACTGCAAATGGCGGGAATCTCTGAATTGAATGTCATCAAACTCCTTAAGGTCACAAGAAAGATCGACTTCAACACAGCCGCTTATGGGGCTGAGCAGGATAAAATTTAGACAGTTCCTGGCGTATTACACAGCCCATAGTGGATGTTATTTGATCAATAAAATGTCAACATGATGTAGGAAGTCCTGGGAATTCAACCCAGACTGGGACCTTAAGGGTTGTTTGCTCTCAAACAACAAAGTTACGCATCCATGGAGATAGGACAAGATGGGAGCTATGCACATACCAAGTAGAGGATTTTTGTAGAATAGGGAGGTAACTTATGGGTCAACAAAACGAAACAAAAAAACTTTGGTCATATTTTCGACAGCGTCTAACCTAATACCATGTTGCATCCAAGCCGACTAGACCCAACTTTTCAGCATACTTTCAGAGGGAATTCTTCTGATAAAAATATCCTATTTATGAAAAATTCTCAAGCCATTTGCAAGCGGCATCAAATTTAATAATGGGTAAAACTATGTCTTGCTAAGAGTCATTACCTCGTGAAAGACCTTCAGGACAAACTTCTGAGGTTTTCTCACTGGAGGCACGATTCTTGATAGCTTCACAACCCGCATGCATAGTTTCAACAACTGAAATAGTGGTGTGAGATGCCATTGTATAGGCGCCCAAGGGTGAAACTGCCTAAAAAAAGCAATAAATGCAAATGACATGTAATAAATTCCACTGCTTTCTAAAGAAAACATGGTATGAATGCAGGTCAACGCATGAATAATCTATGGTAGCAAGCATTATACCCTAGCAGAGCATAAAACCCACACATCCTCTTTTGGTGTTATTTTAATTTCAGAACAAAACAACCAAACAAAAAGCTGAATATTAAATAAGTATTTCAGATTTCAGCCTCACTTAAGCTTTAAAATTTAAATACATCCATACGAGTCTACGAGTAACTTAAGCTCCAAGCCAGGTTTTGCTGAGCTTACATAACATAACAAACCAGAAATGGAAAAAGAGAGAGAAACACATCCTAATTCATGGTTTTATATGCAACAATACCCACCAAACTTCAAAACCTAAAGTATTTCAGATTAGGTGTCACTTCAGCTTTAACTTTTCACAATAAGTATAGCATAAGATTTAAAGTCGGGTTTTCTTGAAATTTCTGAACCAAACAAGTGAAGATTACTATAAGATAATAGATAACAAGTAGAAACTGGCACTTACAGTGAGCTCAAAATGCATTTTTGCAAAGCTGACATTACTTCAAAGTTCAAATCATGGCTAGATAGCGACAAAGTCAAATTTAACCCTAATTCACAATCAAGTGAAATATTTGCCCAATATTTTAAGATTTTAACCACTATATGTTTTGTCTGATTACATAGATTTTAAGATCAAGTACTATCGCGGAACTTTGAAAACATGAAGTACGCAAGATTTAGGTTTTGTTTCATGATCCGGATCCCAAGAGCTGCCCAGGTGTCAACACTCTTGATTGTTAGAATCTAGATGTGTCATATGCAGTGGTAGTATAAAACAATGATTCAGAAATGATAAATAATATTCAGAGAGTAACGCATAAAAAGGTGAACTGAAACAGATAACTTTATCTACCTCTATGATATACTATCTAACTAGATTGATATGTATATAAGATGTTACAAAGCTGTGAAGGCTAAAGAACCATTGTGGAAGTTGAAACAATTAATGTTTCGCATGTACTCTTCACCTTCCTTCGGCTAGGCTACATGACATCAAAATGTGATGGTCAAAGCTTGCTCATAGGGCAACACCCTGCACACCATGGGAGCATTGCCCCTATAACCTAATAGGGAACCCCTCAAGTCATATGGGGGACTGCAACCCTTAAAGGAAAAAGTTAGCTAGGCTATCTACACTCAATAGTACTACATGATGTGAGTGTACCTTAGCGGTTTGGTCTGTAGGCATCTAGCACCCTCACAAAGCCAAGGATGAAGACTGCAAAATTTGGTGTGCACTTGCCTGCCACCACGTCTGATTTAGCCAGATTTCCTAGCACCACATCAAACGTGTGTGCAGCATCTAGTGGAAATGGATTGATGATCTTTTCGAAATACCGCAAACCTATGGAGGTGGTTTATAAGTACCGCAGACCAAAAACATGTCTGCAAGGGCATGAGATAGGACTAGACAGTATCAATAGAACTGTATTTGCTGAATCCACCTGGATGATTTCAGCATTAATTTTTTCCGTTATTAACCATTCATACAAAAACTTAAGATCTAATTCGGGCCTTACTAAAATTACAAAACATAAGTAATGAAAAATGAATAAAAAAGGAACAAAATCCTACTCCAAGTTTTAATATGCAATAGAAGTCCCGGAACTTTGAAAACCTGTAACTATTTCAGATTTAGGTCTGCTTTCAGCTTTAAAGTTTCTAAATAATCTATCCATACAAGCTATGTTACCACAAACAAAAATGGGAAACGTAATGGAAAACAGGGGTTGGTTGAGGTTGCGCAGGAAATGAATTACAAACAGTCCTCCCCACACAGACATATCATATTTACTGATTTTGATTGGGAAATTTAAATAAAATACCTGCACAGTGCTTCTGGGTGATCCTGCCTCTGCGGAATCAGCATTGTTGTTCTTGAGAGATCACATGGCACATACCCACAAATCTATGATTGATGTAAGCATAGGATAGAGTCAAGAGTACAGGCTCTTTTAAATGTGTGAAATAGGACTCTAACTACATGGAAAAATTACAGCCAAAAATTGGCCCAAAACAAGGCCGCCAAAGACTAAAGTGAACTAAAACCTTAACAAGGGATATGGTAGAGTAATTTGCTGAAGCTTGTATTTTTATGCCACGGTATCTTATTGAAACTTGTATTTTACACAAGTTACTATGAATTAGTTCATCATCATATTACAAAAAATATAACCATCTGCAAAAAAAATTCTCAAAGCGCTTTTCATCCTTATGGAGCCGAATTGTAATATCCTCCCTCAAACGTAAAAAACTTTTGAGATCGACATGAGAGGGATCAAATACTATCCTTAAGGCTTAGGTGCCATGGAACTAAAACAATCTCAAATAATGCAGCATTCCATGACTTATATGAAGGATTCCAATTTCTTTAAAAATCTAACTTTTCAAGGATTTTTTGTTTTTCTGAGTTTTTAACTTTTTTGTTTTTTTCTTTTTTGTTCACAGGTGATTGTGTGTGGGTGCAACGGTCATGCTCTTCTGGCGGCAATAGGGTTGTGACTTTGGGCAATGGCCTGCAACCGGCCATGAAAAGGCACCATCATTGTTAAGGTTGCAGTTTCCAGATCATTTCAGAGCGGTCAAACAGAGTCCCAACACATTTGACATGGTCACTTTCCATCACAGATGGGTTTCTAGCATAAAAAGCATTAAATGGAAATAGCCCATTGCATTTCTTGCTGCGCAGCATACAAGTACTTGAGCTTCAAGTCAGGTTTTACTGAGGTTACAGAATATAACTAATGAAAAATTTAAGAAATAAACAAAAAAAAACATTGTAATTCATGTTTTTATATACAATAGCACACATAGAACTTTGAAAAACCTACAGTATTTCAGATTTAGGTTTGAGTTCAGCTTTAAACAATCACAATAAACCACACACGTGTAACTTCAAATCTAATTTAATATTACTGCAATTTATAATACGCAGGCAGCAACGCCAATTTACAAACTCAAAGAAAAGAAAAAGCGAGATAACGCACTTGTTTATAGATACACAAATGTATCAAAATGCTTACCTGTTAAAATCTCAAAAATTTAATCTCAACCAAATTCTATATACAAAAATCAGCACAAAACAATTAAAAATTTGGTGAAAGAAAGGGCAAAAAGATAAAATTGTAACCCGCCGCCCACTCTAAACGCATTTTCCCATTACTACTTCATCCTATTCCCGCATAGGTAGCTTTTGTGATCTTGAAAAATAAAGAGTTCATATACTGTGTAAAAACTTATAAGTACATCAGACCTACGTCTAATTTCAGCTTCAAATTTTAAATAATAAGCTTCACATAAGCTCTAATTCAAGCTTTATTACAGTTTAACAACTAAACAAGCGAAAAATTCAATAAAATACAGAGATTAAGTAGAAAAGGCACTTACCGCGCGCTCTAAGTGCATTTTTGCGTGCGTGACGTTGTCGGTGTAATTCAACAAGAGCGTTGCAATGCGCAGGCGAGTTTTGACCTCGATAATTGGCAGAAAAGAGACCTGGCTTTGACAAATAGCTTCCAGGCATTTAACCGCCGGTCCTATGTTGCCTTTTTCTTCCAATTCCTCTGCCAAACCCCACAAACCCTCTGCAACTGCATCCATTGTAGAAGAATGCTTGTTTTTTAAGCTTTTCCAATAATATTATAATTGCGGGATGAAACTTTAGATTCGAGCGCAGGGATTGAAAATAGTTTGGTTTATAGATTTGCGCGCGAAGTGTCGTCGAGGAGATTCAAACCCTGGTACTTATGTTTTGTGTTTGGATTGTTTGGTGAGGTTTTCTTTGGTGGGCCGGGGGTTATTTTCCCTGATAGTTGCTGGGCTATTTGTTTGTGCCCACAATTTAAACTAAGGCAGGTGGCTATTCTCCCCATAGAATGCACCACCATACATAAAACTACCCATAAAACATACCATAGAGACATGCATGCCCATGCATGGGTGGGACCCAGCGTCAATAGTCAAATCATAGGTTTCTTGTTTTTGAATATATTCGATTGAAATCAGATGGTTGCATGTGGCGGGGGCTAAGTGGGTTGGTTAGGAACGTGTGTCAATAACAAGTTGCGGGTTCGAATCGATGTAAGCGTCTATACACATAATGTGGTTTTCAACCGAGAATCGTGCAAAAAAAAAAAGTGTTGAACCCGGTGCCACGTGGCGTGAATGGGCATGATGCTCGCCATGATACACTTTATGGTTAGTTTTATGTGTGTGGTGCATTTTGTGGGGAGAATAGCTCTCGCCCATTAATGGGGAGTCCATCAAGAGAATTGCCTTATCGTGGAGTTTATTTCCTTCATGTGTAACAATTTATAAATCCAATAAACCAATCCTTATATTCATGGTGGTGATGTCATAATAGTAGTAGCTCTCATGGTTGATTGGTTGTGTGATGAGGTTCAACAAATAACAACCAAATTATAATAAGTAAAAGAAGATTTTCAAATGAAACTCCAAAGTAATCATCCATATTCTTTGTCATTTCAATTACATAAAAGGTCCTCTTATCCGAATATCAACAGACTTGTAATTAAGCATAACATCTAATCCAAACTTGACTAAACTTACTATTTTTTAGTAAAATTTACTATTTATAGCAATAGTTCTTTTTAGTAAGTTTTAAATTTTAGTTTTCTAGATCCTGCGAACTTGTATACATTATTCACGCACCTAAACTAACATGTTGCTTGAGTTGCAACTCAAATTGACTCACAGTTACAAAAATATGGTATTTTGAAATTTTAAAAAAAAGCTTCAAACCTAATTTATGTGCCCTAGATGGATGATTTCAAAGTCCAAAAAAAAATGAAAAGTGTCGTAAGAAGCTAGTGCAACTTAACACAATGTAGATTTTCTCGAGAGCTTTCCATAAAAAAGTAGTGGTTCAGTTCCTAGATTAAAAGTTATAGCCTCCACAAGGCAAGCCACCAAACATGCATCATTCTCCTCTAGTTGAAAATAACTCGACTCCTACGAGTTTCTATGATTGAATTGTTGTAGCTTGTGTATATCAAGTTTCTTCAACTCATATTCTTAAATCCATGTGTTTTCCTCCTACTGCAAACCTTCCTATTGTACTCAAAAAAATGTTGAAATTGTCTTACCTTGTGTTGATTGTTTTCTTGTCAAGACCCAGTGCCATTTTCTCCCTCTTCTTCCTTATAATATATTCCTTCTAATCCACTCCTTCATTATTTTCCTCTGTATCCTCCTCCTCGCGAAATACATGCAAATTTGAAACATTAAATATTGGAGAAATATCAAAATTGTGTGGCAGACTTACCTCATATGCATTATCATTTATCTTCTTCATGTAGACACAAAATCACGCACTTGGGTATATTTCTAGGTCCTAATCACACACTATTATTCATATTATTCCTAAGCGAAAAAACTAGTAATTGACAAATATCTTTGGCCTCTTTGTTTTGTTTATAGTCTTTTTCTAGTCTTACACACCTTACAGCCTAGTCCGAACCTTATTGCTTTATCTTTCATGACTCTAGAAACTAGCGCCCAACCAGGACACCAAATGTACCAGTGCCCTCATCCTTCAGGCGCGCCCAACCTCAAGTACGAGTCTTTTTAGGTTTGTTAATAGGAGTTAAGTCTAGGTTTAGACTAAGTCCTAGTTGGTTAAGATAGGCTTAGACTTGGTCTTAGGTCATTAATGAGGTTTGAGTGGGTCATTTGAGTGAGGTGGCTAGGTGAGTTAGCTAGGTGAGGTGGTTAAGTGAGGATATTAATTAATTTAATTAAGATAATTAATTCAATTAACATGTGCACTAGGGGATATGAATGGGTAGGATATGGTTAATTTAATGAACGGGGTTTTAATGGAAGTATGACCCAATTTTGGTGTCTACATTTGTCCCTTTTGTCGCATGGCTTGTATTGGTAAGCGACACTAACAAAAAACAAGAAGTGGTTGCCCCAAATATAAGTGGGAGTGAGGTTGCCCCAAGTATGGGTGGAGGTGATCCCCCTCAAACCAAGAGCTGATGAGGTGTGAGACGGAGTCGGTGAGTGGTTTGATAAATGTGTAAGTGATGAAAGTGAAGGTAGGTGAGTTGTAGGTAAGGGTATGGGCACTTTGGGTAATGGGTAAGGGTCAAATTGGGTAATGGGTAATGGGCAAGGGTCATATCGAGTAATGGGTAATGAAAATCGAACGCATGCACACGTATAGATTGCGACATGGTACCAGGTTGAAGAGCTTGCAAACTCTACATCGTCCAAGGTCAATAGGTTTATCCAAACAAGGTTGAAGTGATTTAGGCATCCAGGGTACAGGATATGGTCCGAAAAACATGACGTAGGTTAGGTGCGGGAACGTTTGGGTATGCTCGCACACCACCAAGGTTTGGTCGGGATAAACGTCACGACAATAGGCAAGGTAAGGTCATTAGGCTAAACAATACGAGTAATAGCATCGCAAGGTATAACGAGTACACAAGTTCAAAGGTCACAAAAGGTTGTTCCAGGTCAGTGTATGTAGGTCATGGCACGGGTAAGGCCGAGGTATAGGTAAATAACATGTCCCTAAATGCAATTAAGGAAATGTATAGGTAGTTTAGGCTAGTGGGTAGGGTGTAATAGGTGTTGGTGAGGTTACGAGGTATTGGGGCAGTAACATTTGTAGGCCAAAGTGGGTAAAAATGTAGGTGAAATGGTATTGGTAGGTGACCGATGTCGGTTATAAGGTTACCGACGTCGGTTTGGTATGACCGACAACCGGTCATGTCGAGTTAGGGTTATAAAAGAAAAATGTGTTTTATGGTTTCATTGTAACTTGTTGTCATTGGGGAAAACGACAAAGAGATAGTGCCTCATGGAAAGCGACAATACGAGACTTTGAGCTGAGTTAGTGAGCCACGTAGCGGGTGATTGACGGGTCCACGAGATCGGTTTGATTGATTCGATTTGTTTGGAGGCAAGTAGTTGATTTGGACATGGCAGAGGTGGGAGAGGGTTTAGGTGGACCATCGGCACAGTGGCTAAACGTGCCACCGAGGAGATGACACCAAGATGAGGTAGGAGGTAATTTGAATTGTTCATTTGGTTGAAAAGTGTGTTGTAAATGTGGTTTTTATTGTAAATTTGGGTGGGGTTTGTAAATTTAAATTTGTGGGTAAAATGGAATGAAATGAAGGGTGGGAATAACATAAGTAGGTAAAATAGGTTGGGGCATGAGGGTAGGGAAAGTTTGGGTAGGTGTTTGTAAGTATTTAGGTGCTTTTGTGGAGTTTTTTAATGAGGGGAAAATTGGTTAGGGTAAAGAGTGGTCGAGCTAACCTCCAAGGGCCCCATGCCCTCGAAGTGTTGCCTACATAGCCCCGACGAAAAGGGGCCTCAGGCCGATGTAGTTCTCCCATAAGCTAGGGAAGAATATGACAAGGTAAAGGGATGGGTTGGTAGGTTTTAGGCATAATGGAGTCTAGGTCAGTTAGGTATGGTTGAGTTTAGGTTAGTTAGGCATGGTTGAGTTTAGGTCATTTAGGTATGGTTAAATTGAGGTGTCAAAGGCTTGGTCCTGTATAGGATAATCAACAAGTAATGAAGAAGGTGAAGGGTAAGAGGTGACCAAAAGAGCCGCCTAATTGGTAAGAACCAAAACAAATCTACCATACCAAAGATGGGCTTATGAACGTAAGACCCTAAAGGTGTTTGCATGATTGACTATTCTAAGGGTGAAGAAAGTCACATGATTATGAAATGTCGCATTTGTGGCACGTCCCTTGAGCGGGCAGAAATTAGGGTGAAAAAGGTGATGAGGTGAAATCAGGTTGGTTTTAGTGTAACCTAGTGTGAGATAGCATGCCGACTTGGCAAGAGACCCAAGATCACAATAGGCAAGTCCATGATGAAAAAGTTAATCTTTTTCTTTTTGCTTTTGCTTTTACTTTTGTTTTGATAGACTGATTGATGCAGGGAAGTCTATGTGGGATGAGTAGATTTTCTCCTTGAGGTCTTCGTGAAGTGATCGATGCGGGAAGCTTCGGAATATTTTATTTTTTATTTTTTTGCAGAATAGTCTTCTTATGATGATAGACTATGTATAATATGGCTAGCTTGGTATAACTGTCCTTTGAGGGAGCAATCTATTTATAGAAGCAAGATAGAAAGCATAGATGTCCTTTTTGAGGGAGTCATCTTTTTATGGAAGTTTGACTCAAGGAGTTGAATCCCATTTTACTTTTGAAATTGTTTTGCTTTTGGACTTTTAAGTCATGGACAAGACTATAAAGAAAGATAAGCTCTTGTTTCAAAGACAAAACTATAACACACAGAGGTTAACTATGAACGACCATGGGATTCCATCTTGAAAAAGATGAAAAGTATCCATGAGAATCATGTCATGAGTAGAGCCGTGATACTCATATTGAAGACAAGGTTGAAAGGTAATGGTAATCACATGATCCTGTTTAGTCGTTGATCCTTAGAATAGGTAAAATGGAAGGTGAATGGTGCTCAAGGGACAAGTGTTAAATAGACAAAAGGTGATATAGGACTTAATTCAATAGTAGAATGGTCGAAGATGTAAGGCATTGAGGGGCTGTGTTCGAGTTTACCTTCGAGTGAAGACAAACGATAAGCACCTAATCCATAGGTATGAGTAACGATATAGGGTCCAAGCCAATTAGGAGCAAATTTTCCCGTTTACTTTTTTCCTCTTTTGTTACATGTTGATTTTCCTTTAGGACGAGGTCACTTGGAAGGTTCATTCGTGGACACATTTATCGTAGGCACATTTGATACGTTTTTGGTAGATTTGGAGATGATCAAGAGCATTGAGACGACGTTCATCTAATAACTCAAGTTGTGTCAAACGGTCTTGGCAAAAGTCATCATCATTGAGCATATCTTTAAGTGAATCAAAGAGATGGAAAAAGTCATCGTCGGTTATCGGTGGTGAGGCAGTTGAGGAACACCAAAGTGACAAATTATTTGATGGTTGATGAATTCACATATTTTCTCACTTTTGTAGAAATAAGAGGTATGGCTTCTACCCATTTAGTGCAGTATTCAAGTAGTGGTAATAATCCATTGATGACATTGGGAAGAATGAGGATTGATCTCTTCGACAAGATCCAAACCCCATTGAGAGAAAGGCCAAAGGTCTCATGTGACTGTAAGGCGTGACTAGGTGTGTGATGAAGATTAGCATGTTGTTGGCACTTCACACAATGTTTGACATAATCACAACAATCACAGGTTTAGGGTTGGCCAATAATAACCCAAGTGGAGAATGTGTTTAGTGACAGCTAAGCCACTGAAGTGACCTCCACAAATTTTGTCTTGAACTTCCTTGATGGTGTAAGGAATTTCAGAACTTGTAAGGCATCATAGGAGGATACCGTCAAAGCCATGTTTATAAAGAAGGCCTCCCATGATGACATAACGAGAGATGCCTTTGAGAAATGTGCGTTGTCTATTGTGGTTAAGGTTTGAGGTAGAATTGAAAGGGAAAGGTAGTCCGTAAACTACTTATACCAAAGGTCACATGGGTCAGGTTGAACGGTTTCGACCAGGTTGATGTCTCGCAATAGATAAGAAATTGATTGCAACCTTTGTAATGTGACATAGATTTTCGATTCAAAAGGCAAAGTGGGTATCTGAGAAGCAAGGCAGGCCATGGTATTTGCAAATTTGTTAGTGGAACATAGAGTGGTTTGAAGTTCATAATGGTCAAAGGTAGTCAAAAGTATGTCTACATGATGCTTATACTTTTGAAGTATCTCGTTACAACATTGATATATACCATTAACTTGGTTTACAACCAATTGGGAATCGCCAAAGATATTAATCGATTTAACATCTAAGGCGATGACGGCTTGAAGACCTAATACGAGTGCTTCATATTCGGTGATATTGTTAGTACAATCAAAATCTAATTTGAAAGATAAAGGCATAGGTTCACCGTCAAGAGGAATGAGGATAACTCCAACACCACCCCCACACTAACATTTGGAACCATCGAAGAATAAGGTCATTTGGTAAATGGTATCATCCAAAGAGAGGGTAGCGATGGATTCATTTGGGAAATCAAAGTTAGAGGGTTGATCTCCGAGAGAGAGGTGCGTCTGCAAGTTGGTCAACAATAGTTTGGCCTTTGATAGATTTTGATGAGTGAATTCAAGGTCTAGGTCTACAAGAAGCATGAGCCAACATGTAACACGTTGATGTTGGTAGGGCTTGGCGTACATGTAATGTAAGGGGTCTATATTGGTGACAACAAAGGTTTTGTGGTTAAGTAGGTAATGGAGAAGTTTAGTGGCGACAAAAACTAAGGCTAAGAAATTTTTTTGGCATGGGTGTATCGGGTTTCATAGTCCAAAAGCGTATGACTTATATAATAAACTACTTTCTCCTTGTGTTGCTCATTGCGATGAGCGAGCATGAATCCCAAGGAATGATCTATAGTATAAAATGTAAAGGTAAAATGGTTGGTCATCCTTAGGAGGAATGAGTACAGTGGTTGGAGGAGGTATTGTTTTAAGGCCTCAAAGGTTTTGTGGCATTCATCATCCCATTTTAAGGAGACATACTTTTTGAGGAGACGATGAAATGGGTGGCAACGGTCAAAAAGTTGCGAAATGAAACGTCAGATAGATTGCAACTTATCTTGCAAACTACAAAGTTGGCGAAGGTTAGTAGTTGGAGGCATTTTGAGAATAGCCTTGATTTTAGCGGGATCGACTTCTATGCCACACAAATAAACAATAAATCCCGAGGAGCTTGCCAGAGAGAACAACGAAGACACAATTATTAGGTTGAAGGCGAACACAATACTTGATGAGATGATCAAAGATCACCTTAAGGATCAGTAAGGTGTTCGCTCGATGTTTGATTTGGCAAAGAAGGTCATCTACATAATCTTCCAATATGTGATGCATGATGTCATGAAAGATATAATTCATAGCCCGCTTGATATGTAGCACAAACGCGTTTTAAGACCAAAGGGCATGACTCGATAGCAGAAGGTCCCCCAAGGAGTGATGAAGGCGGTTTTGTGTTGATCTTCCTTTAAGGCGAGTAATATTTAGTTATAACCCAATAAACTATCCATCAGCGATAACATTTCATGGCCAGTGGTAAGATCAACTAATTGGTCTATACTAGGTAGAGGAAAATCATCTTTAGGGCAAGCTAGGTTAAGGTCATGGAAATCATGTGCAAATGCGGAGTCCCCCTGTCACTTTTGTGATAGGAACGATGTTATAGATCCATTGGGATAATCAATGGGTAGGATGAAGGAAACCGAGAGAAGGCACTAAAGTTATTCTTTGACAAGAAGGGCAATGCGAGGATGCATTTTTGCAGCTTTTGTTTTATGGGTTTGGCTTCAAGAATAGTTATGATATTGTGGACCACAATGTTTGGGTCAATACTGCATATATCAATGTAGGACCAAGCAAAAGCATTGCTATGATCTCGGAGGAATGAGGTAAAAGCTTCATGTTCAACAACATCTAAAGATTGGCCTATCTTTAGAATGTGTAGGTCATCCTGAGTGTGAATATTGATTTCGATGGTCAATTCATTTAACATGGTTTGTGTCTCAAAAGGTAGCGACCGGTGAATATAAGAATCCTCCGCACCAAGATAGGTGAGAATAGACTCATCATCCTAACATTGAACAACATTAATGGATGGTGTATCATCCTCGATCATGTCAGGATACAGGAAGGGGAGAGAAGAGGGAGCCTTGCCATCATTGCGTTGATAAGTCAGAGGTCCTAGGAAATGGTGTTCACGAAAAAAAAAGTTAGGAGGAATGGATTCTAGATCCATAGACTCTGTGGGTGAAGGTGGTGAAGTCGGTAAATGGAGTGAAGAAGGTTTTTCATCCTCAATGAGGTCGACGCGGGCTTTCTTGGAAGATGGTTCAACAAAGCCAATACCATTGCGGTCTTTGTGTTTATGTGGTACACGAGATGACAATATGGTGGCCTTGTTCGTATAACCCAAAGCCAAAGCCTTTCCATGCATAGCGATGGAGGAAAGTGTGGGCAAAGCGGCGGTTGGTGAGAGATTGGAGGTCGAATGAAAATGGTCATGTTTGGGAAGGTGGCTCTCATAAATTTGGTACAAATTACACAAAGACGAACACATAATTATTATATTACTTTTCTATATTTTTCACACAATACAATAGCCTAATTTATAAATGTGGAGTTTCCCTAGAATTTAGGAAACTAACACAACTACATATCTTACCAACTTCCTATATATGTGAGTTGTTATAACTCACTCACCAATATACATGTACGTGATTATAAATCACTTTACAAATATGAATAAGAGAGCACTAATAAATTAATTCCTAACAGCTCGGGCAAAGTAGGTGGAAGTATCAAGTCCCATATATGTTAGGTTGGTATGAAGGTGGGGAGGACCATAAGGGAAAACCTCGCCTATGTGGTGATCATAGCGAGGATGTTGGCGAAGGTTACCATACTCTTGAGGAGTAAGGAATGTGTCGATGTTATATAGGCAATACTCCCCAGTGAGACGTTGAAAAACACCTTCTAAGGGATTGGTAGTTGGTATATGGGTAACAGAATAGATGAATCACTAGGTGATTGGGAAGAAGAAACATTGGTTGGTTGAGAAGTAGATGGGTTAGCTAGATGAGTCAGCTGCAGAGGTTGCGGTGGTAATGGGAATAGAGGAATTAGGTGTGGGAGAGGTAGCGGTAGCATTGGTGGATGGGGTGTGGGTGAAGGAGAAGTGGCGACATTGGTAGATGCCTTAACTGGTACAAGGACATCATTAGGTTGGTATAACATGTTATAGGTTTTGAATGGCGAAGGGTTAGCAGGATGGTATAGTTATGTCCTTCATGTTCAAATTTTACACAACGATGTAAGGTTGAAGGAACACAACCCATGACGCGGATCCAAGGTCGGCCAAGCAATAGTTGTATTGAAATTCCCCCTGTAAGATAGAACAAATCCGAGAATAGTACGGGTGCCCACACGAAACGTGAGAATGATGGTGCGAAGGGTGGAAGTGATGACATCATTGAATGAATGCAACATAACTAGGTTATTATGCATTCAATTGGCAGGGATGCACATTTGGTTGTATATTGGGAGGAGATAATGCTAATGCTCACACCGCCATCAATCATAACGCATATATTATCAATATAAACAGAGATGAAAAGGGTGGGATCAAGATCATCTGATTGGAGAGGTATAATCTCATCGTCAGAGAAACTGAGGGTGACTACTTGGTGAGTAGTGGCAGGTGTAGAGGAAGGGGATGAATTGGTGAGAGAAGCCACATGGTGAGGGGTGATAATGGAGGCCACAGTGTCGGTCGTTAGGTAAAACCTCGATGGATTACAGAACCTCCATGAGGGCCTGTCAATGGGATTCAAAAGTTTGGATGAGGTCGTACAAAGATATTTTTAGAGGGGATTGGTGCAATTGTTTTATCATTGTATGATGGGAGACCCCATCAAAAATAGGATATGCGGGTCCTTGAATGGTGATTTTTGGTGCGAGTGCGGATAGTATATTGGGCACAGGATTGGTGGATGAGCTAGTTTCTTTCTCCTTTCCTTTGTATTTTTCGGTGCAGTGAGTGGAAATGTTAACCATATTGATATGGGGTGAAGGAGCAATTGAGTCGTGATATGTGTAGCGATAGGATGGGAAATAAAAGGATGAGGGCATATACTTTGGTGTTGTGCAAAGAAAGCAACGCATTGACATTTGGGTGGGGGTTTGGCTAACTCTCTTATGCGGACCATGTTGATCTCGAATCTTGGAGGCGATAAAAAGGTTGTGGAGGTGGAGATGCGGGTCACTTGAATAGGTAAGGGTTGAGGGTATGTGGTGATTGGTGTGGGTGAAACAAGGTCCTCGTCTAGAAGATCATCATCATCAAAGTTTTCTTCAGGAGGACATAATTGGAGAAGAATGGTTTTCAGAGCCTTACAATTTTCTACATCATGTCTTGGCACACGATGGTAGGCGCAAATTTTAGTCTCGTCAAACCCTTTTGGTTTGGGTTTGAGTGGGTCGTAAGGTCTAAGTGGCGGTAATGTGATGACAACAGTCTCTAAAAGGTTGGCTAGAATATTAGCATAAGATCCTTGCCAATGGATCACAATGTGAAGTGAGTGTGGGTTTAGGTTGAAGTGTGGGTGATCGTGGTGGGAGAGGTGCTACAGGAGGTGGAATTGGAGGTGGGATAGGTTTGACCATTGGTTTGGTAGGTGGTACTATTTTAGGCTTGGGTTGTACCTTCTTGGGTAAAGGCGTAGTAGATGAACTAGCGATGGAAGGTGTTGTAGGCTTAACTACCTCTTTGGAGGGTAGTGGGTTTTTCAATTTTGGTTGCACCTCCTAGGTAAAGGTGAAGGGGCGTACATGATGTAGAAGGAAAGCAAATGGTGGAAAAGGACGAGTTAGCCAAGGTGATAAAGGAGGCATGGTGAAGGTTGTTTGAGAAAGGCAAGGTGGAAGGTATGGGTTGAAGAGAAGGAAATCTCATAGGTAGTGATGAGGCTATTGTTGGTGGTGGGGGTATAGGTGGTAAGAAAGATGTGGGTGATGGCGAAGGTGTACGCTGTGCAGGTAGGTTAGGTGTAATAAAGGATAGGATGAAGAAGCGATCTACTATGTTTTTATTTGCCTTGGGTAAGGGGTTGCTTGACCAAGGTAGATGGGTGAGGTCTGAGGATAGATGGAAGGGGTGAAGGTGACAAAGGTGTAGTGGGTGAAATTGGTGTGTGTGGCCTAGAAGGTTGGGTCTTCCTTTTAGGTGGAGGAATGGTTTTTGTGGGTTTGGGAAGATGTGGCTAAATCTAATTTGATAGGAGGATGAACTAGACTTGATGTCGGCATGACACCCAATGTGGTAATGGGTCTAGATGTGGGGGAGATGTAGGTGTAGGTAGGTTCTTAGGCATAGGAATGAGTTTGGTTGTTGGTAAAGGTTTAGGTGTAGGTGAGGGTGATGAAGAAGAGGTCATTTCAACAAGCATGGTCATGGTTGATTGGGTTGCTTGAAATACCTTCGGATAGATCATGGAGGTATCCATGTAGGCAACATTTGCATTTGGGTTGAAAAGGGTAGCCAAAGGCATCCCCAAAGCATGGAATTATCAACATAATCCAAGTGGTCGGCCAAGCATGAAAATGACACTATTGTAAGAGGAGATGACGTTGGCTTAGTAGCAATCCCTGTAAAATATGTCTGTGAGACAAGGAACTAGTTGGCTTCAGAATCTATAGGTAAGAGAGTTGAGAGTAGATCAACGGGATCCTAGAAGGCTAATGGGGAATTGTCACCAATAGGTAGTGGCACGTCTAAAGGATCCCCTATGGGTAGGGAGATGGCAAGTGGGATGAGGTAGGTTCCTCTTTTGGTGGCGAGGAAGGCGAGGATGAATCTCCCATGGGTAGGAGAGTTAACACCACAGGTTGTTCATTAGGTTGCGAGGTGGGTGGTGAAACGCATCGGTAAAAATTGTGGACTCCTCTGTGGGTGAAGGGGAGATGAAGGAGACTCCTCTATGGGTGAAGGAGTAGATGAGGTAGGCTCCTCCATGTGGATAAAGGAGCTCGTACTAGAATCTCCTCGATAGAGGGGATAGGAGGAAATTGAGGAATGGTTGGTATGAATTCAAAACAACATGGACTTCACGGACATTGTTGTCATTGGTTGAAAGTTCACCACTTTGGTTAGATGACGGGGTATGATTAGGGAATGGTTTCTTGAAGATATATGGAAATTTTGATTTGCGGGTGCATTTGGGTTGTCCAAGACAGAGATCTCCATTATCTAACATTTCTGGACAATGTTCTTAAAGGTTATACAATTACCATCGCTTATGGCCTTTTACGCGATGATAGTTATAATAGTCATGTTCCTTGTACCATGCGGCATAGGATGAGTGGGGTCAAAACTAGTATGTGGTTTTATGGGTGGAAGAGCAATGGCTCCGGCCTTAAGAATTTTTCTAATACTGAAGAATAAGGCTCCCGATTGGAGTGTATTTTCGTTGCTCCCGTCTGAACTGAAAAGCTTTGAATGGGAGAAAGGTTGGAGGTAGGTTTTGATTGATTAGAGGGGTGAGATGGGCCAGCCTTTAAAACTACCATGTTGGTAGATCCTTTGGCTTTTGAATAATTATTTTGGGGTTTTGAAGAGGAGGAGGTATCATTTGATTTAAAGGCAACGTTTTTGTTTTGTAATTGAATTTTCTTCTCTTCAATGGCACAAATTTCTAGTTTTCACGCCATGGTAAATGCTTCATCGAAGGTATAAAAGGTTTGTACTTGGAGAGTTGGTGAGATGTGCCTGGCACAAGCTCTAGTGAACAACTCTATAAGCTTAGTTTGAGGAAACTAGAATGTTAGTTGGTTGATGAGGCTTCGCCAACGAGTGACAAAATCTACGATAGATTTGTCGTCATATTGCCGTGTTGAGTACAAGTCAGTCATGGTGACCTTCTTGATGATATTGATTGAAAAATGGTCCAGAAGGCTTGAGCCACTTGATTAAATGAGTAAATGGAATGTCAGGTAAACCACTATACCAATCTAATGCGGTCCTGTCAAGGACATTGGAATGTTCATAGGAGTAAAGCATCATCGTGGGCGATTAGATAACACCCATGTTTAAAAGACCGCAAGTGTTGCTTGCGGGTCTTCTTTATTGTTGAACCGATTGAATTTGGGCATTTCCCAATGCACAAGGTATGGGTGAATGGGAATAGATAGATGAATGGGCTCATTGCATAATTTCATCATAGGTTAAGGAGTTGCGAGATCCAAAAACCGATGCTTCCAATGTTTGCATCTTTTCCATCATCATTTTAATAAGGTCGTTGGTAGGTTGTGATGATTGAGCACCCCTGCAGTATAAGGAGGTTGATGATGAATGTATGATGTGGATGACATCCCAGTATATGGTGGTTTTGAGTATGAGAACTACGTGGGGGAATAGATGTAGGCGAAAATATCCCGAATAGGCGATAGATAGATGAGATTGGGGGTTGTTGGTGATATGTGTAAGTAGGTGGGGTAGATGTAGCAATCCTTGTAGTGATTGGAGGTAAAGATTATGGGATGGAGAGGATGATGTTTTGGAATGGGGTATGGGTTGTCGACACCATGGGTGGTTGCAATGCAATAGGTATATACGAGTGGTGGTGTAGACGAGGCTATGCTCAAGGTGGTTGATGAAGGAATTCTTGACACAATGGCAGCAAACTCATAAAAAAAGTGCGACCGATGTTGTAGGTGCCATAATATTGATGATGTGGGGTCAAGTTTGGGATACTATAGGCGGTAAGGTGGAAGAAGGTAATGCTGAGCTAGTGGTAGCTGATGCAAAAGTGGGGGCGAGGGTAGGAGGAATGGACACATGCATGTTGTATACCAATTGTCTTGATGAATCGTGAGTAGAGGAATGGGTGAGATAATGTTGTAAGGTAGTGAGGTTGTGGTCAAGGAGTCTTACAAACTCCTCATCACCGGTACTGATGATAATGGGTGAGTAGGATCCATAGGTGACAAGATGGAAGGTGGTGATGGGCTAGGTGGGAGTGGCTAAAGGCTTGCGTGGAATACAAGGGCATTGGCTTGACTACGAGTCAAAACCATGTGAGTTGGCATAGGCTTGGTAATCTATTCTCTATAAATGACACAGAAAAATAGAATAAATGAAGAAAAATAGGTTTCGGGGAGGTGAAACTAGTCGTTGTTTTAATTAGGAATTAAAACACAGGAACCGATGATGGTTAGGTTAATCGATGACGGTGAGATGGTAACCGATGATGAGGGTGATGATACTAGGATTATTGTGGGAAATCAAAAGTTTTGCAAATGAGGCAATAACTAATGAAAATGAAATAAAAAACTAGATTTTATAGTGATTTTAAAGGTCCAGAGGTATGATGATGTGTCTAAAGACTTCAAAAAGAACAAAAATGTGGTGAATGTTGTTTTTGGTGAAATGACCAAAAATTTTGAAACCGACAATGGTTAGGTAAACCGATGATGGTCAGATGAAAACTGATGATTGGACTGATGGTCACTATGAAATTTGAAAAGGTGGAAGAATTTGATTTTTGTGACTTAGATCAGATAAAATATCAACCCAAAAACCTGAGTATGATAGTAATGGACCCTAACACACCCAGAAAAAGTCGGAATACACCAAATATAATTGTGGGGTGTGAAAGGAAGAAAAGAAAATGAAGAACGTGACCTCACAACTCAAAACACAACTCAAGAAAAAGATAAGAAAAACACGAAATCCTATGAGTGAATTTTATGTTTTAATTTTTTATGTTTGAATAAAACTTATGCTTTTTAGGAATTCTATGAAGAGGAAAGATCTAAGGATGGTTTCAAGTTATGTTTTGGTGGGGCAGTCCTTTCTCTGAGTTAATGAATGGATAGAGAAACCAACTGGGCACCCACTATCAATCCTCTGATCGTGTGATCGTTGACAACTTCTTCCAGGTAAGGTGTTGTTTAAGAAGATGTGTGAGTTTATTTTTGTGTAGTTTGGAAAAGAGAGAAGAGAATGTGCTCTATGATTCAATTATGTCAACCATCATTGGGCATGAATTCCAGCGTATAGGTTTCCCTCAGTTTTAATGTGAGCTAGAAATGCAAACATAGAAATATGAAATGCAAGTATTTTAGAACCCAAATCAAAATGTGATATTCGATGTAAATAAAGAGTGAATAGGAAAGGATATGAATTTCACTAATGCAAATGTAAGAAAAGAAAGAAGGATTCATTTTAGTCTTGAAATACAAATGTCACTTGAGACAAGTAGAAGAAAGAGAAGATTCCCAGGAGAGAATTTAATGTTAACTTCCTTTTGAAAAGAAACAAACATACAATGGTTCCCTAAGAATGAAAAATGCAAGGAACCCCGGATGGGTCCCACCGGGCATGCCAAAATGTTTCACTGGATTCTTAGTAAATTAATGAAATAGATAAGGGTAGTAGGCCAAGGAGGAATACATGTTTGTAATGTCGATTGAAGGTTGTGTGCGCGTTCTGATTTCTTGATCCAAGTTGATTGCGAGAGCTCCCTTTTGGCTAGGAGGAACTACCTATAAATGCAAAACAATACCACCAGATAGAGTTAAACAAAATAATGAGTGGACTGCCTAGTGGAAGCTAGATCCGGGAAGCGTGATGCTTCTGAATAGGTTGTCAATCCACTTTTTATATAAATATTAATGCTATTTAAAATATACATGAAATAACAATCCTATTGGAATTGAAATGATTTAGGTATCTCATACAAAACAATAAGAAAGGTCAGGTAAAAGGTGATTGAGGTCAAAATGGGTCAGGTGATTGGTTGGTGTTGCATTGCAGTTGTAGTACAGATCTCGGGTAAGGTAGTTTGGTAAAGATTAGAAATGGTTTTGGGCTATTGGGAAGTGGGTATTAGCTCATTGGTTTGAGGTATATTTCCAAACATAGTAACTAATGTTGGTTGTATGACCAATGTCGGTTAGGAAGAATGACTAACGTCGGTTGGCTAACCGGCATCGGTAGGGGCAATTATTAGAAAGTTCTTAAGTTGGTTTTTTAGACTCCTGTGATTGCACAAAGGTTGGAAATGGTGAGGGTGAGGTCGTAAAATGGTCTTGAAGACTCAGAGATGATTAGAAGAGGGTGAAGACAGGTGAAAGGGCTAGGTATGGTAAAGTGATAGGTTGGTGGGAGGAAGGAAGTATACGGGTGTGGAGAAAGATAAACTACTTGAGATGAATAATAAATCTTACTAAAAGAAAACAGAGGTAAATGAAGAGGTGTTAGGTACTTACTTGAACAATAGATTTAGAGAACGTAGGTGATGAAGACGGTGAGGTAGAGATCCAGAGAGAAGAGCCATTGTATTTGTGCCATGACAATTCGAACCTCCATGCTTCTCTATGTGAATCTGTGATCGTGAAGAAGATGATGAATTCCAAAATGGTTGTTGGTAGTGCTCCCATGTGTTTTCTTTTGCCTAAGTGCTTCAGAAATTTGAGTGCTCTAAGTCTCTGTTCGTATGAGATCTTGAATCGAATGACCAACCTAGGCAAAGAATTTTGGAAAAATATTTAACCTAACCGACAATGGTTAGGGACCAACATTGGTTGAGATATAACCGAGCGTCGGTCAAGGCGGGAATATCTAGGTTGGCCAAAAATAGCTAGATTTTTGCTATTTTTGGCGTGATCTCCAACCTTCTTCCAGAGTCTTGAGTGATGGATCATGGAAGGATAAGTAGGATTCTTTTAGGTTTGTTAATAAGAGTTAATTCTAGGTTTAGACTAAGTCCTAGTTGGTTAGGATAGGCTTAGACTTGGTCTTAGGTCATTAATGAGGTTTGAGTGGGTCATTTGAGTGAGGTGGCTAGGTGAGTTGGCTGGGTGAGGTGGTTAAGTGAGGATATTAATTAATTTAATTAAGATAATTAATTCAATTAACATGTGCACTAGGGGATATGAATGGGTAGGATATGGTTAATTTAATGAACGGGGTTTTAATGGAAGTATGACCCAAATTAATTTAAGTGCTTAAGGATTGTTTTGCCTCATTCCTCTCTCGTCCAATCACACTTGACATTAGGCCTAGATGAGGTGAATTTTGTGTCCTCTTATCCTATACCAATGGGATAGAGGGGATAATAAAATGCGCGCCATGCTTTATGAAGGTTGAAAACTCAAAAATTGGCTAAGTATTTTACCTTGTTTCTTCTAACCGTAAATGTTCTAAAAACACAAAATAACTCCTACCCACCTCATATTTTCATGATAAATCCATTATTTCTGTGCAAAAACATCCAAGAACCTTTAAATTCATTAGAAACTCCGTCAAAATTCTCTCAGAGCATCCATGATTGCAAGAATGAAGCCTTTCTCACTACCGACAAGCAAGGACATTGACCGTACCAAGAGTGAGCTGAGTTTTCTTCTCCAAAGCATCTCTGTGATAACTAAAGCTTAGTTAATCCATTAACAACTGCCATGATGGAGAAGAAAAAGGGAAGCGATGCTCATCTTCACTTCCCGAGGTTCTAGTGGCCATAATCACTTGAAAATTAGAGGAAACGATCCTGAAAAATCTAGTTTCATGTAAGCTAGTTTTCATGTTGTGAAGTCCTATTTTTAGGGGTATCGATGACTCGTGTTTTTCATCGAATTCTTCCCTCCTCAAAGAAAATTTCAATTTCCCAAAGATCCGGTAAGTGAAATCATCCGAAATTCGGAGGGAAGGGTCTTTGAAAAATCTAGTTTCATTGAAACTAGTTTTTGCACAATGAAGTTGTTGATTTTCGAGATATGGAGGACTGAGTTTTTCTCAATATTCTACCCCCTCTGATGAAAAATTCATTTTACCACTTGTTCAAATGAAGGAATCATCCAAAATTTGGAGCAGGGAATCCTGAACAAAACCTAAAATTTCAAGACCTCTTTCGTTGCAATCCGACACCCCGCAATGCACTTACTAAAAATAACATGTGTCCATGGCAAGGCATGACTAAAAATAGTAAGTGGTCGAATAATGTGAGTTATCTACATTCATGGTCCTCTAGATAGGAAAGAAGCATCAGGGAATGTAAACAGGGAAAAATTGCCAAAAATAACAAGTCCTGGTCCTACTACTGCTAAAATTAAAATGTCTCCATTTTGGATCTTTGAAAGTTCTGCAAGTAGCTCCAATTTCACTCATATTTCCACTTTTTGACATCTTCATGAGGTTTTAAGATGATTTCATAGCTCAAGAAAGGAAATTGATCTCTTCACAAGGTCCCAAAGTCGTCATCATCTCATTGAGATGAGCTAGTTGAAGTGAGATGATTGAGCTGACCCAGCTAAGATGGGCGAGCTAGGTGAGTCGAGTGAGCCGGTGAGTTGGGTGGCTTTAAGTGAGCTAGTTTGGAGAGTTAAGATAGTTGAGTTACAATGAATCAATTTGGTGAATCTAAAGGAGATTTGGTGAGATAGAGGATCCAGCTTAGAGTGAGCCCAACGAGCTCGGTGAGTTTAGTGAGCTAAGCGGGATTAATGAGCTAATCAAATCAATCACACATTAAGTAGAAAATAAAACAAGCTAAGCACTATGAGAAGTGAGAGACCGATCCTTACTCTCACTATCAAGCTAAGAAGGGGTGCCAGTAGAGAACCAGGAGCAAGAAGGGGAAAAATGGTGAAGTTTCAAGTTTTTTCGGGCTCAAAACCATTTAGGAAAGAGTCCAAAATTGGCTAAGTATAAAGTGCAAGTAGAGGTCGCCAAGTGTCAGCTTGGCGCATCTCCAAGAGTTAGTCCAAAGGTGGAGACCCAAATGAGCGCGAGCTCTCCACGTGGCCCAGAGTCCAAAAGGATAAAAGGGACCATTGAAAAGTCCACAGACCTGCGGGGGCTGCCAAGTGTCAACTCGATGCTCCTTCAAAGGAAAATTTTGAATCGGGCTTTCAAGTGAGCACGTGGTGCCTCCACGTGTCCAGTCTCAAAAAGGGGCAGAGTCGGTTGAATAGTCAATGCATGGGGTAGACCGGAGAGAGTGCCAAGTGTCTAAATGATGCTAATTCAAGGATCGAATTGAGAGAGGGTTTCCAAATGAGTGCCAGACTGCCACATGTCCCAGGTCAAGAAATATGACCCCACCAGCAAAAGGACTTAACCAAAATATAGAAATTAGGTAGGCAGCGGAGGAAGCACCACGTGGCAAGCCTAAACTAGTAGCGCTAAAGCGGGCCATCGGGGGAAAGTTGGTTTTTTTCCCCTTGTTATTCCAAAGGTGTAAAAGTTACAAAATGGGCCGTAACTCCACCCAAAGGAAAAAGTCAGTGTTTGAGCCCGAGTCAAGGTCAAAGCGGGGAGTCGGAGGAAAAGGTGAAAATTTTCCTTTTGTCAAAAGACACAAGATAAAAATTGAAGCGCATCTCCCCAACCAACCAAAGGGTGCCACGTGTCCAAGCGGAGCATCGGGGCCATGGGAGTTTTCTGAGTTTTGCATTTTTTTGTGGAAAAGGGGGAAAAAGATAAATCACGGACCCACAAACCTGATTTTTCCCTAATCTGGCTGCCACGTGCCCCGTATTAAAAAGGAGATCCATTTTTCAAATTGTTTTCCCACCCATTTGTATGGACCCGATACAAACTTTGAAGGGGCATATCTTTCGACTCAGGGCTCAAAATATTGCAAATCTTACACCGTTGGAAGCATCTCTCGATGTCCTCTACACCATGGAAAGATAAAAAAATCATTTTTCAGGCCAGTAGGTGAAAAATGGAGAAACATCTTTGGGCCTTTAATGTAGGATCTTCTTGCCTCAACAACCAGATCGGATTCGATCTTGCTCACCATTCTTCTTCCTCCTTCGAGGCACCGAATAAGGATTTGATGCAGTCAAGATAGATTTGGAACAAATTTTATGGGAGACATTAAATAGTGGTGGTTGAGCTTGGAGTTTTTTCCCACTTCTTTCTTTTTCTCCCGTCTGTATCGAATCTATAAATACAAGCTCAAGACTCATTGTAAAGGGTTGGACATTCTTTTGTTTTGCAGGCTCCCTTTTCCTTCTAGCAAAGGAATTCATGGAGTTCAGCCTTCCATTAAAATTGTAGTATGTTCTTGCCTCCTGGCTGTTTTGTAATGCATTGTATCAATCTGCAGCAATAAAACACATTTGTGATCGATTCTAGATCCTTTCTGTCTCTTTTTCTTGCATCTGGTCTTTCATTATAAATTTGGTTATCTGTGCTTGATTATTGTATGTATTTTTTTGGTTTGTGTCTATCAACAAAACTAATGTTCATCATTCCTTCGGTGCATCACCTTGTAGTTTAGTCATTTCTTATTTCTTATATCCCTTTTTATCCTGTCTCCTTGGCAAATTTTAGATTAGGTATAGAGATAGATCCTCTGCAAGTTCTCACGTATGCACCTAAACAGAGGAATAGGAACCAACCTTTAATCTGGAGAGCTTTTCCATTTGCAAGGTCCCACACCTTGGGAAAGTTCAATGTTATGTGGATCACACCAAATGACTCTGCCTTAGAAAAGTAGATCTATAGAACTCATTTGGGGTGTTGTGATTTTGCACTAACTAGTTTTGGCATGCCCGGTGGGACAGAGAAGTCTCCATCTTATTACAGTAAGATTGATGTGCACTTGTTGTGATTCTAACTTTTAAGAAGTTTTAAAATTGTACATCTGGTGACTCCAAAAGAAACAAATCCACTTGGTTTTAGTAGTCCAAGCAAGTTCATGAGAAGGATACAAACAAGGTCTAGAACAAGAGAGGAAGGACAGTTTGTACACATACACTTGTCTCCAGACAGAAGGAAAAGAAGAAGAGCCCAGAGGTCTCCATCTCCCCCAAACAGAGCCTTATCAACACCTCCTCCTAGTAGGCCATTCTTTCAAACAAGAAGGGTACTCAGGCGATCAGAATGGCTCAGCCAAATCCTTATGTCAACTTCACTTGGCAGCAGCCCACTCACCCTGAATGCACAAAATCTGGTCCCGATTGCAGCATTAAAGAGCATCCCATATTTCACTGGGGAAAACCAGACTTCTCCTGGTGACCATGTCCAAGATATTGCAAATGTCTATACAATCCATGAGATCCATGAGATGGATATTGCAGTCAAGTTGCTAGCCTCTTCACTCAAAGGTAAAGCTTCACAATGGTTCAGGAGCCTTGAAGCAGGCTCTATTCAAAATGGAACCAGTTGTGCACAGCTCTTCATGACCAGTTTGGAGAAAAAGGTGATAACTTGTCTTTGTTGGAGCAACTGACAACAATCAAGAGAGCCCCAATGAGAAACTAATGGATTTCAACCTCAGATTTCAATGGACTTGGGACAGGATTCCAACAGTAAAGCCCACTAATGAAGGTGCCTTCTTATACTTTCTTAGGGCTTTAAATTCTGATATTTCTTTGATGATTCAGTCAATGGGGCACAACCTTACCTGCAGCCTATAGCCTTTCCATAGGAGTTGAGAACCATTTGATTCAGGCTGGAAAACTTACCCCTAGGCCATCCATGCCCCTTTACCCCGAGTTAGGAAACCCAGGTACCAGCCAAACACCCACATTAGCTCCTATACCCACCCCCAGGAGTCAAAGTTCAGCTGAAGCCTCCACTTCATCATCTAACACCTCAAAGGAGCTTCAGGAAGTGATGAAACAACTGCAAAACCTAGGGAAATGAGCTAGTAACCATCAAAAGATAACAGCTCAGAGTTCTAGGCCATATCAGCCCCAGCTCAGTATCAGGCCAGACCCCCATATCAACAAAATAGACCACCAGCCCAGGCTGTAAATCAGAGTCAACACCAAGGGCAACCTCAAGTTGCTAGACCTTTCAGGTCATATGACCCAAACATAGTTTCAACATCAAGGGGATTGGTTCCAACACAAAATAACATGGCACAAGAGTATGAATGGTGTTTCCCATGTAATCAGCCACATAATCAGTCGATGTGCTTCAATGGTGCATTAAATCAGGCTCTGATGGTGCAAAATTTGGTGTGTCACAAGAACCTAGCCACGAAGAAAGTCAGCAGCAAGGAGCTCAGCAAGAGGGACCCCCAAATGAAACTATGCTTGTCAATTGGCAGGCTGAAGACTTATGTGGAATGAATCAGACTCCTTCTCAAAGTATAGCTGCCAATACATGGTCTAAGAGGAGAAATATTGGAGAAGGACATTCACCAAGCTCAGGTGATCCTCAACCCTCCATCACTCAACGCAAGGTATTGGCATTCAAAATACAACTCCCAATGTGCAAAGTCAATCCAAGCCACCTTCCAGACCTACTCAGGCACCAGGTTGTAACAACCCAGGTGCAAGAGAAAAATGTGCCTGGGAAGGGGCAGCAAAAGGATAGCTCATTCAACATCATTGAGCAAATGAAGAGGACAAGTGTGAACATTTCACTATGGGAGTCACTGGCCATTCCAGGGTCAGAGGGATCTATTGCAGACTGCTATACAAAATTGGTCAAGCTCAAATCACACCCCTAACCAACAAGAGAAAGTGCTTACCAATACAGCTCAACCTGGGGAAAACCATCGAGAACAACAAGGTAAGAACTTGAGACCTCCTCCATTCTATGTTTCATTGATTATTGGAGACAAATTGGTGCACAATTGTATGATTGATTCTTTAGGGGCAAGTAGTTCTATAATGCCCAAGCAAATAGCTGATCAACTGGGTCTCCAATATGAAGTCATCTCTAGAGGGGTAGTGCAATTAGATGGGACAATGGTGACAAACTATTGGAATCATCAAGGATCTGAGCCTCACTCTGCATGCCTGCCCCAATGTGACTATTTTGCAGAAATATCAATCATAGATTTGCCACCACATTTTGCTTTGTGTTTGTCCAGGGACTTCACTTGCCAAAATTGGAGGCTATCTATCTGTTGATTGGTCACATATGCTCTTTAGAACAAGGTATGGGCAAAGGCCACAATCAGATCTGAGCCCATTGTTGATTATCATATTGAATCTTATGTGCCTAGCCCAATCAATGCCAACTACTCAACTTTTGATCAAGAAGACCTCCTAAGCACTTGTGAAGCAGATACCAAGGTGGGATGTATCCCAGACTTGACTCTCGATGAGTGGGCCAACAAAAGACATGCTTTTGACCCCTATAAGGAGATGGAAGAATCTGAGCTAGGTGTCTACTTGTCTACATGAAGAGAATCATCCTCTTCCTGACCTAATTAAGCCAAAATATAAAGATGACAATGAGGTATGGCAATTGTTCTTTGATGGCTCAAGGAGTAGACAAGGAGCTGGAGGAGGAGCTATGATTGTGTCCCCCAAAGGTATGAAATATTATTCAGCCTTCAGATTTCAATTTTCTGCTCAAATAACACTACTGAATATGAGGCTTTGGTCCATGGTCTTCATTGGGCAAGGAAGCTAGGAATCAAGAACTTGCAAGTGTTTGGTGACAGTGAACTAGGTTTCCAATCAAGTCAGAGGACTTAATGCTTGTCAAGAATGACCTGCTCAAGAACTACAAGAGTAGGGTATGGGATCTCATGGAGGATTTTGAGGCCTTCACATTGTGTCCATACCCAGGAAGGAGAATGAAGCTGTTGATAGGCTTGCAGTAGTTGGAGCAACATTTGATGTGGTCGACAACATCAAAAGAGACAAAGAACAACCACATATCCATATAGTTGTGAGGCCAAGTGCCAGATAACAACACATGTTGGCAGGTGTTTGAGAATGATCAACAGATCATTAATTTTTTGCAAGAAGAAGTTGAATTCTCAGCTAGAAATCAAAATAGATTAGAGCAGCAATACGGGAATCAAATAGTACAACTACATACAAACAAGCTTCCCAAAGGCTTAGTGACATTGGAGTCTATCTTCAATCCTAATGATCAGTTTAGAAAAGAGAAGGCTAACATACAGATCAAAGGAGAAGATTCAGAGTCAATCCCAGTTGGAGAAGGCAAAACACTTCAAATTGGCAAAGTGGCCACCGAGCAAGAAAGGTATGAATTCATACAAACTTTTCCAAGAATTTCCAGATGTATTTTCTTGGAGCTATGAAGACCTAAGAGGGTTCAATCCAAAGCTAGCACAACACACAATCAAACTAGATCCAGCTACTCATCCCATCAGGAAAAAGTAGAGACCAGTCAATCCACACATTGAGCCTCTGATGAAGAAAGAGATAAACAAGATGATAGAGGCAAGTATCATATTTCCAATCAAACACTCAAGTTGGGTTGCAAACCTGGTCCCATCAGGAAAGAAAAATGGAGAGATTAGGTTGTGTGTAGATTTTCGAGACTTGAATAGAGCTTCCCTCAAAGATCACTACCCACTCCCTTCAATGGAGTAGATCTTGCAAGTGGTGTCTAGGATCAGAGAGATTCTCCCTCTAGATGGCTACTCAGGGTACAACCAGATCATGGTGAAAGAAGATGATCAGTTCAAAACAACTTTCACCACCAAATGGGGCACCTATGCCTACAAAAAAATGCCATTTGGATTGTCCAATGTCGGAGCCACTTTTCAAAGGGCAATGGATATGGCATTCAAAGGATGATCAAAAAATAGTACTTGATCTATCTGGATGACATTACGGTGTTTTCCAAAAATGCAGCAGACCACCTTTTCCACCTAAGGCAGGTGTTTCAAGATGCAGGAGTTTTGGGGTATCATTGAACCCTAAAAAATGCATATTCTTGGCCCATGAGGGTAGGCTTCTAGGCCATATTGTATCAAAGGAAGGATTGGCAATTGACCCGAGAGAGTTGAAGCAATAAGAGCATTGCCATTGCCAAGCCACAAGAAAGCTCTTCAAAGCTTCCTGGGAAAAATCAATTTTGTCCATAGGTTTGTACCAAACTTTGTTGCCCTTGTTAAGCCAATAACGTTGATGTTGAAGAAGAGCTTAGCATTCAGGTGGATAGCTGAAGGAAAGGCAAGCTTTGAGGCCATCAAAGAAGCTATATCACAAGCCCCAACTCTCATGAATCCATATTTCTCTAAAGACTTCATATTGTATGCCTTTGGTGGCAGTGACACAATTTCTGCAATCTTAGTTCAACAAAACAAAGAAGGTACATAAACAACCAATTGCTTTCTTCAGTCAAGGTCTGGAAGACTATGAAGTGAGATACTCCTTCATCAAAAGCAAGTCTTGGGTAATCAGAGGATTAAAGAAGTTTAAGCATCTGGTTTCAAATAATAAAATCCAATTGTTGGTCTCCCATGCGGGAGTTAAAGAATTCCTTCTCAGCAAGGATCTGAATGAAAAACATGCAGGATGGATCACTCGTGTCATGGAATATGACATTGAGATCAAGGTCACTAAGCTGGTCCATGGGAAGGGGTTGTGTGAACAACTAGCCTCAGGTCAACAAGATGAAGCAAACATAGTGAAAAGGAGGTTGTTTTTGTTCTACAAGATAATCAAGAGGAAGGAAATAATGATGTACCTACTCCTTGTTGGACTCAAGACATGGTGCACTTCCTTCAAATAGGCATGTGTCCTCATGGGATGAGTAAAGCAAAAAGGAGACATTTCAGACTACAGGCCATCCCATATGTTCTTATTGATGGTGTCTTGTTCAAAAGAGACATCAATGGCATTCTGTTGAGATGCATTGAGATAGATCAGGTTGAGAGAGTGTTACAAGAATTCCATGTTGAAGCAGCTTGGAGGCCATTTTTCTCCAAGGGTGACAACACTCAAGATCATGAAGGTGGGTTATTATTGGCCCAGTGTTTAGTGACTGCTATGCATGGATCAAAAAGTGTAAGAATTGTGCATTCTTCAAAGGCAAAGAAAAGTTAGCAACACTTCCATTGCACCCAATTTCAGTCGACCAACCTTTCATGCAATGGGGATTGGACTTCATTGGAGTCATCAATCCAAATTCAAGCCAAGGCCACAAATGGATTCTGACAACAAACTATTTCACCAAGTGGACCGAGGCAGTGGCACTCAAGGAAGCTAATGAGTCTAGTATACTAGATTTCTATGAAGGGATAGTGACCAGATTTGGAGTGCCAGCCACCATTATATCAGAAAATGCATTGGCATTCATAGGTTCCAAGATCACAGGATGGGTTGTTAAGAATGAGGACTTACTTGAGCACTTCATCAAACTATTACCCTCAAGGTAATGGCCAAGCTGAGTCCACAAACAAGAACCTGCTAAAGATCATCAGAAGAACTCTTGATGAAAATCAAAGAACCTAGCACACAAAGCTCAAATCGGCCTTATGGGCTGATAGGATAACACCCAAGAGATCTACAGGAAGCTCTCCATTCAAACTTGTCTATGGGAAAGAGGTAGTGTTGCCTATATCACTTGAGTTGCCAGCATTGGAGCTCGTGAAGTAGCTAGAGATGTCTTGAATTTGAACCGATGGAGGCCAGGTATGCGGAGCTGATAGAATTGGAAGAAACCAGAGAGCATGCACTCCAAGCAATAGAGAAGGATCAGGCCTCAATCAAGAGATGCTTTGACAAGAAGGCAAAAACAAGGACCTTCCAGGAAGGAGACCTGGTTTTGAAATGGGATGCAGATCGGGAAAAACCAGGAAGGCATTCCAAGTTTGATGCCATTTGGAGTGGCCCCTACATGGTCACAAGATGTAAAAGTAGCAATGCTTTCCAATTGTCTACGTTGGATGGTGAGGAATTGCAGATTCCAGTAAATGGAATCTATCTTAAACACTGCTACTAGAAGGAAGGTTATCACCTTGTACATATTAGTTAATTTATTTTCCTCTAAGTGCTTGTGCACATTGTCTTGTTGTAGTTTAGGTTGCTTTTCTCCTAAGTGCTTTGCACACTCTGCATGTTCTATTTGGAGTATGTATGATTTCAAATTTTGTATATAGTTGTGGTGTTGTTTTTTTGCTCTTATGCAGTCCATTCGAGAGACAGATGAAGCCCGGGTCAAAACAATTTTCTACTCTCAGAAACCTTTGTTTCGAGATTTCTTATGAAAATCAAGAGTGCAAACAGCCGGGCTCATGAATCAGAGGCAGAATCAGTATCAGACCATTTGTTTTCGACTCCATGCCCAATGATTATGACAAGGCAATTGGTCTTTTCATCTAGCAGGCATATACCCCTGTGAGTCACCAAATTGTTATCCATATTTCACCCCCGGGAAAATATTGGATCAGCCATGACCCCATAGAAAGAACCTGAGAAAACTCATTCAGATCTTGTAAATAGGTCATGGTAGACTCAACAATGGAATAACAGGGTCAGAAAAGAAGGGGCAGTGCCACAGAGGAACCAGGAGCAAGAAGGGGAAAAATGGTGAAGTTTCAAGTTTTTCGGCTCAAAACCATTCAGGAAAGAGTCCAAAATTGGCTAAGTATAAAGTGCAAGCAGAGGTCACCAAGTGTCAGCTTGGCATCTCCAAGAGTTAGTCCAAAGGTGGAGACCCAAATGAGCGTGAGCTCTCCACGTGGCCTAAAGTCCAAAAGGATAAAAGGGACCATTGAAAAGTCCACAGACCTGCGGGGGCTGCCAAGTGTCAACTCGACGCTCCTTCAAAGGAAAATTTTGAATCGGGCTTTCAAGCGAGCGGTGCCTCCACGTGTCCAGTCTCAAAAAGGGGTAGAGTCGGTTGAATAGTCAATGCATGGGGCAGACCGACGGAGAGTGCCAAGTGTCCGAATGATGCTAATTCAAGGATCGAATTGAGAGAGGGTTTCCAAATGAGCGCCAGACTACCGCGTGTCCCAGGTCAAGAAATATGACCCCGAGCAAAGGACTTAACCAAAATATAGAAATTAGGTAGGCAGCGTGGAGGAAGCGCCACGTGGCAAGCCTAAACTAGCAGCACTAAAGCGGGCCATCGGGGGAAAGTTGGTTTTTTTCCCCTTGTTATTCCAAAGGTGTAAAAGTTGCAAAATGGGCCAACTCCACCCAAAGGAAAAAGTCAGCATTTGAGCCCGAGTCAAGGTCAAAGCGGGAGTCGGAGGAAAAGGTGAAAATTTTCCTTTTGTCAAAAGACACAGAGATAAAAATTGAAGCGCATCTCCCCAACCAACCAAAGGGTGCCACGTGTCCAAGCGGAGCGTCGGGGCCGCGGGAGTTTTTGAGTTTTGCATTTTTTTTTTGGAAAAGGGGAAAAAGATAAATCACGGACCCATGCAAACCTGATTTTTTCCCTAATCTGGCTGCCACGTGCCCCGTATTAAAAAGAGATCCATTTTTCAAATTGTTTTCCCGCCCATTTGTATGGACCCGATACAAACTTTGAAGGGGCATATCTTTCGACTCAGGGCTCAAATATTTGCAAATCTTACACCATTGGAAGCGTCTCGACGTCCTCTACGCCATGGAAAGATAAAAAAAAAATTTTTAGGCCTTGGTAGGTGAAAAATGGAGAAACATCTTCGGGCCTTTAATGCAGGATCTTCTTGCCTCAACAACCAGATCGGATTCGATCTGCTCCGCCGCTTCTTCCTCCTTCGAGGCGCCGAATAAGGATTTGATGCAGTCAAGACAAATTTGGAACAAATTTTATGGGAGACATTAAATAGTGGTGGTTGAGCTTGGAGTTTTTTCCCTTCTTTCTTTTTCTCCCATCTGTATCAAATCTATAAATACAGGCTCGGACTCATTGTAAAGGGTTGGACATTCTTTTGTTTTGCAGGCTCCCTTTTCCTTCTAGCAAAGGAATTCATGGAGTTCAGGCCTTCCATTAAAATTGTAGTATGTTCTTGCCTCCTGGCTGTTTTTGTAATGCATTGTATCAATCTGCAGAGCAATAAAACACGTTTGTGATCGATTCTAGATCCTTTCTATCTCTTTCTTCTCACATATGGTCTTTCATTATAAATCTAGTTATCTATGCTTGATTATTGTATGTATTTTGTTGGTTTGTGTCTATCAAAAAACTAATGTTCATCATTCCTTCGGTGCATCACCTTGTAGTTTAGTCATTTCTTATTTCTTATATCCCTTTTTATCCTGTCTCCTTGGAAAATTTTAGATTAGGTATAGAGATAGATCCTCTGCAAGTTCTCACGTATGCACCTAAACAGAGGAATAGGAACCAACCTTTAATCTGAGAGAGCTTTTCCATTTGCAAGGTCCCACACCTTGGGGAAAGTTCAATGTTATGCGGATCACACCAAATGAGGATGTTGAAATTTGTATCACCAACACAAGAAATAAAAGCTACATTCTTCCATTTTCTTTTCTCATGTTTCTTCTATTCTCTCTTTTATGTAACTTTAAGTATGGTGATCAAGAAGGAACTTAGTGTCCTTGATGAATGAATCTAAAGAACTGTGTGTTTGGATTTGTTAGTCTCACTAGGTGCTTCATTGTTGCTTTCCTCCAATTGAATGTTGAAATACTCCAGTTATTGGGTGTGAAATCTGCTATTGTCTACTCACAACGATAACCTCCCCTCTCCTAATTCCTTCCCTTTATCCCTCATCGCTGCAATTTCTTCCTCTGTACCCCGTACAAGAACTTTTCCACAGTTTAGTGAAGTATTCCTATGTGATCCCCAACCTAGTTGGCCACACCACAACATTTAGATAGAATTATGATAGTTACATTCAATAATGGGAGCCTCCCCATACACAAGGAGGGGTAGCCGTGAGCACTCAGTAGAAATCAACTTATTTTCCATACAACAAATTATTTCACCAAAAGATAATAAATGATATTTTTTTGTAGAATTAAACTATCACGCTTCAAATATTGTAGCAAAAATAAGTAATAGCAATTTACTATTGAGAAAAAATATATATAGAGAGAAAATGACATAAATGTTGTGTTACTTGTGTAAAATAAACATTCAATTAAAAATTACGTTATATAGAAAATTGTTCCAAAATTTAAAATTTCCATAGAGAGAGTTACCTTGGATTTTTATCAACCAATGCCTAGGCCAACACATTTTCATTGATAATATTTTGAGCAAAAAAATCACTAGTACTTGATTTTACTTGTTTCTTATAGATAAACCATTCATCTCTACTTCTTTCTCACTCATGCATAAGTTTTTGGATCTAGCTATCAAAAATTTGTTGGTGTGAGGGTTCATTTTAGCCATTTATTATTTTATTTGGTTATTTCCACTTCAAATACGGTGATTAATCTCACTTAGGTGAGTCATAGGTATTTTAGACATATGATATATTTTGTCATAGAATCATGTCATACTTTTCATATGCATCATGTGTGTCATATGCCATATAAGAGTTACATTTCATTTTTGAATTGTATCTGCTCTCTCCTCAGTAGAGGTATGATGAGTCCGAGCATGGAGTTACAAAACACTCCCCATATATATTTCCCCTTTTTTGATCTATGAGTATCAGTAGACCATTTTTATTTTTATACACAAGTTCCTTGAGTTCATTTTTACTTGCTAATTACTTGGAGAAATTTTGCGTTATCATTTGAGTGTAACTCCATTGATGTGCATACACTTATGAGAGATATATGTACCCTCTTTCATGGTATCAAAGAAAGGTTCTAGTAATCGTGTCACTCACATTACTTGTTTCGATTAATATTAGTTTTGTGCTTCTTATTCTATCCTAATGTAAGTTTTGATCCTTATTGGAATGTGTGCAAAATTTTCATTATTTTAGTCCTTTTAATGTTTTGGAGGTTTCTCCGCTTGGTTTTGTGTGTATTTATATGTGTGCAGATCTGCAGGTTCAATGGAAAAATTAGAAGTTTGCAAGAAGGGTTTTTAGTGGTGGAATACTATTTTTGGGCCCAACTAAGCCTCTAGCTTTTCAAGATGACCCATCTCACCCCTCCGAGATCTGCAGCTCTCCTCATCAAGCTAATTTACTGATCTCACCCGTAAATCCTAGCTCATTCATCCCCATCGAGATCCTTCTCCTCCGTGCTTGGATCACACCACTTAGCTTCTTTCGCCTACCTACTGTGTGCATTGCGTTCGACCCAATATCTTTACGGTGTATTTTCTATTCATGTGACCCCATTCGTAACTAGCTTGATCCGACTCAATTCACCCTTAGTTGTCATTTGACCCACCCGGCTCCTCGCATTAATCTCCACCGCAAACACAGACTCACCACTCAAACCCATGCTTTGTTTCTCACCCAAATTTTTACATAACTCAACCTATCTCTGTCTCTTTCCTTGCATTGGCATGCAACTCACCTACATTGAGTTTGATTTTTTTGTTCAACATTCATATATCCTCACCCATTCCTCATCATCTTGGCTTGGCCCTCCACCGTAAGTTAGATTTGATTACACCGACGTCTTTGTGTCCCTTTTCATCCTCAGTGACCAACTTGGTGTAACATCATTAGCTCGAGCCATCTAACTCACCGATTCACATTACCCAGTCTAACTCACTTACACATATCACCGAATTTCTCACCATTTTAAGACCTCTTCCTAGCCATTTCTCAACTAACACACCAACAAGCCATTATAACATTTTCTCGATACGTAGAGATATCTCAACTCGTCGACATGAAGCCCGATTTGGACTCGCCGATAAAACTTGGAGCCAACTCATCACCTTGACTCGCCACCATCTCGTTGAGTGAGGTGGCTCAAAGATAAGATCTTCCTCTTTTTGATTTTCTCAATAAATTTTTCCTAATTTTTTAATCTAATGAATTTAGGTTAAAAATAATTAGGAGTTAATTAATCTAAGAATCAATCAATATAGGGAGAATAATTTTTTTGTCCTAAAATAGGGTTACTCAACTTTTCGAGACCATTTTTTTGGGCCTTCCCATTATATTCACGCTTTTGTTATTACTTCCATATTAGTGAGCATGCTTGCGAACCTTGCGGTAAGGGATCCTAACCATGACGTGAGACATTTTTTCTAACAATGAACTCTTTTTTTTTACCTTCTTGCTTATTTTACACCTTGATTTTTGTGCTTGTTATGGTGTTGTCTCATCAAACATGATTGAAACTTATTATGGTCTCCACACTTGTGTAGATTCTGTTAATTGCAAAGTGAGTGTCAAACTATTTCATGTCACACAAACATATTAGGTTATAATCAACACACTAATTATAAAGTGTCGAAACATGGGGGTAAAATTATTGTTATTGGGCGTGTGTGTTTTGCTTTCATTTCCACATTTATGCTTTGTCTCTCCTCATAATGGATGCCAATGTTCCTTTGCTCACACCATTTAAATTTCATGAATGGAAATCCAAAATGATAATCACACTATGGGGTAAAGGGTTATACCACATCACTATGGGAATGGAGAAAGAACCAACATCCAAACCCGAGAAATCTAAATGGTTCAACCAATGTGATGAAACCTTACATCTCCTTTGTATGTCTATTCCTCCCAACCTTATCTTTCACACTTATTCTTCCACAGCACCTGAAAAACTCTATATGGTATGTTTGGAAAACAAGATGACATTAGATCTCATGAGTTAGAGAAAGAACTCATGGTATTAACTCCTACTAACTTTGATAATCTATAAGCCTTCTTCTCTAAATTTTTCCACACTAGAATTTTGTTAAAAGAATGAGGATTTGATAAGAAGGATGTCCAATTTATATTATCCATTATTTATAATCTTGGTCCCGAATACTATGTATTCATTTCTTCCTTTCACACCACGAAAGAAGCTTTAGGGACTGATTGGAAGATGCCCTCATTTAACAATTTTTGTCCCAACTCATTTGAGAACAAGACAAGTTGATTCAAATAGGAGAAATCAAGTCCAAGTCACATTCCCTAATAACAAGTAGTGGTAAAGGAAAGAAGAAGAAATATAAAAATAAATTAGAGTAAAAGGACCAACCTAAGAAAGAATATAAGTACAACCAATCCAAATCCAACACGAGTACTTCTTCCTCTACTTCTGAGTCTAAACCAAATAAGGATAAGTGCAAGTGTTCCTATTGCAAGAAGTTAGGAAATGAAGAGCATCAATGCATGAGAAAAAAATTGACCACCTTACTCATTTACTTTAGAAGAATAGTACATGTGTTCCCGAGTCTATTAAAAAATGCTCAATCCCGAGTGTTCTAAGGAAAAGGAAAACAAGTTTGAGAAGATGATAGGTAAAGTCCTCATAGCATTAGTTTCTTCGTCATCTAAATGGATTATATATTTAAGTGCCTTTCATCATATGGGTTCTTTACATGTTATATTTTCTAACATTGAACCATGTGGTACATCCCAAATCACTGCAGGTGATCACACATCAATGTCGATTCTTTAGTAGTGGATTGGTGGAAGTAGATGGTGGAACCTTTAACAATGTTCTAAGTGTTCCTAATCTCTCCACCAATCTACTATCAGTTTACCAAATCACCCATATTGTTCAAGGAATGTGATTGGAATTTAACCCTAACTCAGTGATCATTAGAGAACTTCACAAAGTGAACCTATAGTGGCTAATGGAAAGGTTGATCATCGTGCTCAATTATAAACCTTTTCCCACCTTTCCTCGACTCTTCTCCCACTTCCTTTCTTACTCATACAAATGAGGTTAGTAAGCTATGACATGAATGTTTTGGCCATTTAAACTATTGTTACCTTGAACAATTGAGCTAACATGAGATGGTCAACGATTTACCCCGAGTCAATTTTTCGAAGGGTCTTTATGAGGGTTGTGCCCTTGGGAAGCACCTAGAAGATAAAATCGGAAAGGGAAAATCCTAGAGAGCCTCTCATCCCTTGGATCTTATTCATAGTGAAATTTATGTCCCTTTTCCACCTCCTTAATTTAATAAGTATTTATACATACTTGCCTTCATTAATGACTTTTCACGTTATACATGGGTTTAATTTCTCAAACAGAAATCTGAAGTCTTTGATCACTTTCAAGAGTTCAAGGATCTCATTGAGAAACAAGCCAAAATTTATATCAAGGTTCTTAGAAATAACAATGTAACCGAGTACATGAGTAATATGTTTGATGATTTTTACACCTCTAAAGGGATTACTTTACAACATATAGTTACTTATAACCCTTCATAAAATGAAATTGTAGAGATAAAGAACCAGACTCTTAAGGAGATGCCAACTTACATGATTTATTTTAAATCCCTTTCTCCATAGCATTAGACTAATGCCATGAACTATGCTTGTGACATTAAAAATATAATTCCACACAAATCACTAAAAGGGATAACACCCTTTGAGGCTTGGTATTGATGCAAACCTGATGTTGAGCACATTAATGTCTTTGGCTCAACTTCCATAGATTGAATACCCAAGAAGAAATAAAAGGAATTAAAACCACAATCCAAACCTTGTATCTTCGTCGAGTATCCTAAAGGTGTGAAGGGTTATATAATTTTGAACCCCACCACTCATCAGCTCTATATCAAGAGAAGTGTGAAATTCCAAGAGTCATATTTTACTTCCACTTCTCCACCCACAAAAATCACTCTTTACCCCCCTATCTAACCATGATTCAAACTCTTCTGATGATCTTACTAAGCCTCCCATTGCTAATCTTACTACTCCTCCCACTCATACTACTCTTCTATCAAAAGATTTTGACAATAGTGATGATTCAACAACTTCTAAGATCGACTCTCCCATGGTCCTCATGGGGCTAGCAGACTTGCAGAGTGATGTAGAATAGACAGGGAATCCTTTAAATGGGAGAGGAATTCATTCATATTTCACTAGGCCCCATGCCTTTTTTACCTCCACTTCCGAACTTTAGTCTTTTCAGGGAGGCTAATGGTATCCTTGAGTGGGATTGTGCCACATAAGAGGAATATTCTTCTCTTATAAAGAATCATAATTGGAATTTTACCCCTCATCTTAAGGGAATAAATATGGTTTGGTGTAGGTGGATATATCAAACCAGGTATGATGTTGATGGGAACATCGAAAATTACAAGGTGTGACTCGTAGATAAGGGTTTCTCTCAAGTCCCCTGGGTTGACTATTCAAATACCTTTTTCCCATTGCCAATATGACTTCTATTATACTAACCCTATCCATAGTTATCACTAACGAGATGGAATGCCCACTAAATGGATGTTAAGAGTGCCTTCCTTCACAGTTACCTAGAGGAATAAATCTATATGGAACAAACATCGGGTTATTTCTAAGATTCCTCCCTCGTTTTTAAACTTAATAATTCTATCTATAGTCTCAAACAAGCCCCTTGAAATTGGTATGCCAAGATGGAATCCTTTCTTCTCGTTTTGGGTTCACTAGGTGTCACTCTAACCCAAATGTTTACATTTAAAAAAAAAACGAGTCCATGCTTATCCTAGTTTTATACGTCGATGACTTATTGGTTATGGGTAGCTCTTCCTTGATCATTGATTTTATAAAGACTGCCTTATCCAAAAAATTCTACATGATCGACTTGGGTTCACTTCACTATTTTATTGGGATTTAGATTATCCAATCTAACTCGGGATCATCATTCCTTAACAAAAGTATGCCCTTAATTTGCTTACTAGGTTTAACATGGATGATTGTAAGACATCTCTCACTCCTTTCCTCTCTAGCGTCAATTTAGCAGCTAATTGTTTCACTCCCTTAGTCGATGACACCCTTTATTGTCGATTGGTTGGGGGAGCTTGATCTACCTAACTTATACTAGATTGGATCTTTCATTTTCTATGACACCATCTTGAGATTCATGTCGGAGCCTCATGAGATGTACTTGGAAAGAAGCTAAGTGGATCCTTCACTATGTTTGATGCACTTACACCAAATTCATTCATTACTTAGGAGGGATGGAGATTGATTTAGTTGGGTACACAAATTCTTATAGGGCTAGTGATCTCGATCATTGAAATTATACCTTAGGATACAAATTTTCTCTTGGTTCATATCCTATTAGTTGGTCAAGAAAGAAGTAAAACGTGATTGCTATATCTTCTCAATAGAAGAATATAAGGGATTAGTCAATGCTTCCACAGAAGCTATTTGGTTATAGGGGATTCTAATAGAGTTTGGTATTCACTTTCGGTGGCCTACCATTATCTATTGTGATCGTTGAACCAATTTTATTGTCCCTATTTCGGATAAGTGAAATGGTAACAAATAAAACAAACAACTCCAATATGAGAGGGTTTAAGGTACATCTAGATGAGTTGACGATGAATATAAGAACAAAAGAGAGATCTTCCTCGTAACAAGCTTGATTACGTGCACAACAAATAAAAACTCAACAGAAAAAAGATTGGTAGGTTGGATGGTGTGTTGCTCGACAATGTCGGTCCCGACAAGTGAAAACTTCTTAGGATGGATGTGAACCTACTTTTTGATAAAATAAAGTAATGATAGATCTAATATGATGTAGCAAAATTTGAGATAAAATAGAAAGTTGAAATGTAACATATAAAGTAAATGCAAATATGATCTAAGTAAATGCAAACTAAATCAAACTTGGGTGGTTTGATGACAACTTAAGACTATAGGGCACATTTGAAAATCATTGGGGCAATATAGGAAAAAAATGTAGATAAACATACCCAAAGCCTTCGAATCCCGACTGGAGCTAATCTGGAATGGGGATGATGTTGAGATGTTGTGAGAAGACTGGATCTGATGATAACATAAAGGATGCAAGAAAATTAATGAGAGATAAGAACTACTTGATAAGGTCAATGACGATCGGTTTCGATTGAAGATGAATGGATATGATGAAATTGGGATCTGAAGTTGTCGGTGTGCGAAATGACAAGATTAGAGGATGTGGGATCATAAAACATGTGATTGGTAGAATGAATGACATAAATCTAAATAAGTGAGAATTTGGTTGAAGACGACCAAATAGGTTCAATGATGACCGGGAGTGGTTAAGGGTTTGATGGAAACAAATGGGTGAAAATGATAATTTGCAGATGGAAATGAAGATAAGAAAATGTAGAGATAGGGCTCTGGGGTGACCGATGAACTTGCAAAAAGAGATCATGAGAAAAATTTATGGAATGGCAATGGTGGATCCAAGAATGCAAGAGAGAGAGGAATTCAAATATCTAAGGGTGAAGAAAAATATCTCTAAAGTAGCTCTAAGATGATGATATTAGCTGCAAAGGAGAGCAAGAGATGAAGGAAAGATCATAAGAAAGCTCAAGTATCAAAGATTTCATCATGAAGAAGGAAAGATATGGGTGTATTTATAGGGTCGACGATGACCTGGATAGGTCGTCAATGACTGTGGAGATCCACCTATTTTGGTGGTGGAATATTGATCATCTTGATGCAAATAGTCCTTATGAAGTGGGATTAGGGTTTTGGGAGGTAAAATGTGAGCTAGGGTTTCCTAGGGAGATAAAAGGGTAGGTGAGAGGTGGAGAACATTAAATAAAGGCAAAGGGAAGGTAAAATTATTAAATGAAGGCCTAGGGAGGACAAAAGGAGCATTTAGGGAGGATAAATGAATTAGATGAAGATTTAGGATTAATTAAGGGTGATTAGGGATGTTTAGGGAAGATAAATTAAGGACATGATTAGGATGGGATTAAGGTGGAGAATGATAATTTAAAGGGACAAATTGAATTTAGGAGGGAAAAGGGAATTCAAATGGGAAGAGAGGTATGTATGTAGGAAATTATGATGAAGCGGAGTGGATGTGAAATGAGGGACAAGGGATACCAAAAATTGGTGTCTACATTCACCCCTTTTGTTGAGTGGTTTGCATTGGGCAAGCCATGAGACAAAAATGAGAAGTGATAAAAGATGATGATTGAGGTTCTCCCCCTCAAACTAGGGATCGATAATACGAAGAGGAATCAATCACAAGTTTGAATAAGATAGATGAAGGGATAAATATTGGAAAGGATGAGAAAGAAAGATGAGAAGAATATGCCCCAAGTGGAGAAAGAAAAAAAAAAAAAAATATGGTGGTGATTTTGGAACCACTTCGGTAGGGAAAAAAGTATGACCTCAATGGATACGATGGAAAAGTCTTAAAGACTTGTGAGTTGGGAAAAAGCACTACATTATAGATGTGCAATCCATGGGACTAAAGGGTCAAGACAAACATCAAAAGTATGCACAAACAAATGTAAGGATAGTCAAGACAATGATCTAAAAAAATACAGGGGAAAAAAATGAATGCGATATCCTTCATATACGAGGAATAAAAAATATGTGTCTAGGTAGGACAAGGATAAAAAGATGGCCACAATAAGAGGGATATGAAGATGAACGCAAAGTGAGATGGTGGATGTGATGAAGGATGTGGGTTGAGATCAATATAAGACCAAGGGAATGAAAAAGTGTGTTATGAACAACACATAAGTCAAAAGTGGAAGAAAAGATAATTTGGAGGAGAGATTGGGGGAAGGAGACAAGGGGAAAAGTTTTTAGGTTGGGTCGATGATGATTCAATAGGGTTGGAGGTGACTAGGTTAGGTCAACATTGACTAGATCCACAACAACGATGACCGTTCTCGATGGCCTATATAAATGGTGGAGGAGGCCGACGAAGCTCATTTACACCGTGCGACTTGATGATCGAGAGCTTTGAGTGAAAAATATATTTGAGTTTTTAAGCAAGATGGAGGCAAGTAGAGTAGCGAGGAAGTGCTAAAGGAATCGGAGGATGGTAAGTTCCTAAGCCTAGCTTAGTTTTTAAGCTATTTAATTGTTTTTATTATTTTTACATTTTTGAGTTTTGAGGTTAGCGCAAGGGCGGTGGTTGGTGAATGGACACGGTCGACATCAATCGGGGCCTTAAAGTGATGAGCCAAAGTTGATGATGTCAACTCGAAATAGGTCGGTCGATCGGGGCATAAGATGTCAAATTTTTTATTTTTGATGATGAAGGATTTGGGATGAGATGCTAATGACTGATTTTTGATGGGTTTTACATGATAGAGACACACTATATATCCGAGATAGATTTATAGAAATGTATGATCGGATCATGGGTGATGTTACTTATGTGGAGTGGGATCACTTAGCCGTAGTGAGGGTTAGAAGGGTTCCGACACTACTAGAGGATATTGAGGGATGTGGGTTTAATGATTGCATGATGATGACATATGGGATGTGTAGACTAACACATTTTACTTCGAGGATTGTGGAGATGATGATCACTCTAGAGAATGTGTACCACATATTGAGGTTTCCAATATTGGAGTAGATGATAGAGATGATTACATCTAAGAGGAGACTAGGTGTATTGACAAGGGTATTTAGAGCCGATGCCCCTTAGATCACATTTGCATCCGAGGATTTCCATATAGAGACCCAATATGAGGAAGAGACAATGAGGAACATATTGATATGTGTGGTTATGATGGATATCTCATGCTATGCACTTCTAGATTCTGGTGGAGTGAGATTTCCATGGACATTGGCGGGGGGGATGCCATCAAATATTATAGATCACATAATCATGTTTTTATTTGGTGCAACATTATTGGCTTAGGTATACCATGAGCTTTGGATGTATGTGATGGAGAGGAGGTCAGGATTAGATGTTGGGTTCTTATTACATTGCGAGCCTATGAGCATATTACGTGATTAGGCCCCCAGACTTCCATGGGTTATTGGGGACCACATTGAGTTATCAATATGATTTTCGCAATGGAGATCCGACCAGATCACAAAGATAAAGGAGAGAGAGGAGAAGATTGGTACACGATAGATTAGGTGGATTGATGTAGATCAAATTAGATGGCATCCATATCGAGACTTTCCGCATGGCCAAGGGGAGACATTCGTTTATGGGATGAGGTAGATTAGATGGGTGTTGGGAGGAGGCTCGAGATGGTGGAGGAAGTATAGTTTCCACGAGTGATGAGGTAGTCTAGAGTTGTCCAAACAGCTTGGTTTATGGAGACCATACTAAATACATGTGAGATGAGGCCGAGAGATACGTGCTTAGTCCTATGATGGCCGATCCATTGATGAGGTAGGGGCACCTTGGGAAAGTGATGATGATGTGGGAGTAGGGGCTGTATTTATAGAGTTGATGACAGAGGCATGGGAAGTTCAGGCGGTGAAAAGAGGGGCCAAGGTGGGATTAGATGATGATGAGGAGGAGCTTAGTAGGAGAGGAAGATCTAGCACATAGAGGAGATGAGGGCACAAAGATGGAGGGGCGGTAGAGAGATAACCCGCTTACGAGATAGAGTGAGATACTAACTGAAAAGAGAGAGATGAAGCACACTAGAAGAGAGAGGCAACACATTAAGAGGCAAAATGATTGTGCCAGGAGAGGGAGATAGCCATCCTATAAAGAGATAGATATAGGAGGTAGAGGGAGGCCTACATGGCCGATTCGGTTGTCTTGGTCCTATAGTTGCAGCATTAGGGAGCGAGGTACCAACGGTGTTGCAGGGGAGTTGATTAGATGGCTCCACCGAGTACTTGTGTCACTAGACTAATACAAGGCATTGGGTTCGAGAGGGACATTATTATGAGTGCATGGTGACCTCGAGGCTTCTAGATGTGCCAATATATGCATCATACCTAGCAGGGAAGTGGGGGCAGGATCTCAAAGTGACCAATACCATCCGAGAGCACGACACGACCTATGTGGCATAGCCGAGGCGAGACCCAAGCCCGTAGAGAGATGAGAGTGATGAGGGAGAGGGACAATAGGCACCTGCCCTGGGGGGCAAGGTTTGACACTTAGATTGTCGATGTTCCATTCATGGATTAGGTGGACATTGCATATATAGATTTTGATGATGTATCGATTTTGGGATAGATCCCAAGAGGCCTATCATGCAGATGTATGGACATGTTTTAATCGGGATATATATATGATTTTTTCATGGCTTATATGAGGTGTACGATGATTCATGTGATGGAATTGATCATTTTATATTATAGTATGGATTGTTAGATGTGATGTATATTTAATGCTATGATGTCTAGATTTGATCTTAGATGGACAATGTGATATTTTAATTTCATGTCTTGATTATATTGATTGGGTGTTATCATACGATGGATTGATTAAGTGTGTGATGATGTAGATGAGAACATGATTATATGATAAGATTGATCTAATGTGATTTATGCTAGATTAGTATGATAGATGTTTTTGAGATGATATGATTTGGACTAGAGTGGAAATGATGAGTTGGTATGTATATGGTGATAGGAATGATGTATTCGAGATATGGATAAATGAGCTTAGGCATAAGATGGTATAAGAACGCAATGAAATAAAATGCAACATTAAATGGGGTGGCTAGAACGTGACAAAGTAAACTTTGTCATGTAGAGAGGAACATATGTGAAAAATGATGCCTTTGACCAGAATTAAAGGTAAACATAAAAAGGTAACAACGCAAAACATTGCACTTGCGAATAATAAAAATGTTAACATATAACTAACGCTAGTTATCCAAACTTAAGATCATGATAAAAATATGGCATGTGTGCGCATAGACCTACTGTAGACATGAAAAAGGGGTTAAGATGGATCTTGTGCAAGGAAAGTAGGTTCTCCTTAGATGGTAATTCTATGTCTATTCCCTAGGTTTGAGCATTATGGTGCAAACCGGTCAACGTGTGAAGTTTGTTGTGGATGGGAGAGTTGATCGATGTGGGAAGCTTTCCAAGGATTGTTTCTTTTTATGTTTTAATTTTATTTTGAGATTTGGAAGGCTGATCAATGCGGGAAGCCTTCTACTGCCATGGTATGAAATAATAGCCACCCTTCGAGGGAGTGGTCTACATTAGGATTTTTTTTTTTTGATTTTTTTTTTAGATGGCGGGATGAGATATGCATGATATTTTTCCTTTGAGGGATTAGTCTATATTTTTTTATAATTTTGACTTTATATGAACTCTCCTTTGAGAGAGAAGTCTTTTTGGGATATTATAGATTTTTGAGAGGAGAATCCATATTTTTTTAACTTTAGGATTGAGATGGGGATAGCCAAGTAAAACAATTGGGGAGGGGATAACTAAATGTAAAAGAAAAATCTATGGACCCTCAAGATATTTCAAGTACGTAGATAAGAGGGGGATGGGTGTAATGATTGCGGGGTTCCCACTTAGAAGGAGGAACATATCCATATAGAATATGCCATGGGCAGAGCCGAGGTGCCCATATTCAAGGTCATAGATAGGATAGTGACAGTAGACCACATAATTCCATATCACTACAAGGAGAGATAGAGAGGCTTGTGAGGGGACTAGGATATGAAAAAATTGACTAAGACTATGTTGGTAAATGTGTTAACAATAGAAGGGTCACAAGTGCAAGGCATTGAGAGGTTTCATTTCTAGTTTACCATTGTTGGATGCTAAACGATAGGCCCAGATCCATACTTATGAGTGATAATGTATGGTCCAATCTAGTTGGGAGAAAAATTTCCACATTGACTCCTTTCCAAAGTAGTGACATTCTGATTTTATTTTAGGACAAGGTCACCGATGTTAAAGTCACATTCCTTGAGATGTTTTTGTAGGCACATTTTATACACTCTTGATAAACATGATGATGTTGAAGAGAAACTAAACGACGCTCGTCTAACGATTTGAGTTGTGCTTAGACGTTTTTGATGATAGTCCTCGTCAAAGACGATGTCACAGAAGGAGACAAGTAAAGATGGGATTTGGAATTCAAGAGGAAGAACAACTTCAGAGCCATAGACTAGAGAAAAGGAGTAGCTCCAATAGAGGTGTGGATGCTAGTCCGATAGACCCAAAGAGTGAAGGGGATATGAAGATGCCAATTATAAATTGATTTGTCGATAGTCTTGGCAAGGATATTGTAGAGAGTTTTGTTAGTGGCTTTGGCCTGGCCGTTAGCTTAAGGATAGTAAGGAGAAGATAATATGATTTTGATATTGAAAGAGTCAAAAATATTCTTAAGATATTTTTTTTTGAAGGAATTTCTATTGTTTGCGATGAGTTTATGGGGAATGCCAAAGTGACAGATGATGTGTTGATAGAAAAATTCAAAAATTTTGTTAGCTTTAGTAGATTCTAGTTGAATGGATTCCACCCATTTGGTGAAGTAATAAATTGCGGTGATTATAGAATGATGACATTGAGAAGAACACAGATTGATGATGCCAATGAGGTTGAGCCCCCATTGTGAAAAAGGCCAAAGATCCTAAGTTGGATGTAAGGCCTGGATAGGAATGTGGATGAGGTTAGAATGTTACTGACATTTTACACACTTCTTGACATAATCACATTAGTCTTGATTGAGAGAGGGTAAATAATAACCCATGTGAAGGATATGCTTGATAACAACCAAGCCACTTAAATGACCACCGCAGATGTTGTCGTGGACTTCCTAGATACGTAGATAGATTCAAAGGATTTTAGGCATCAAAGAAGGATACCATCAAACCCATGTATCCTAGCATGAAATTCCACCAAGAATGACATATCGCTTAGCATGTTGGAGAAATGATCTCCTACCATTTTTGGATAGGTCGAAGGGGATCTTAAACTGAGATAGATAGTTGAAGATCCAAGAATACCAAATATCTGATGGATTAGTGTAAACATGATTGATACGAGGAAGCTCATAGACATTATATGGTTGATCAAGAAGATGGAAAAAAATAAAGCTTAGATTTCCTGTTGCACATGGTATGAGGGATGTGAGAGAGGTCATATTATCTACAAAATGATTAGATGAGTGAGGGATGGTTTGGATGGTATATAATTTGAAAGCCTAAAAAAGAAAATTGACAATGTCCTTATATTTCTGAAGGACCTCATTTTTACATTGATAGGATCCTTTGAATTTGTTAATGATGAGTTGAGAGTCACCATAAATATCAAGGATTTGACATCAAGCATGAAAATAGTTTCAATACCTAGAATGAGGGCTTCATACTCACCATATTATCGGTGCATTTGAAATTAAGCTTATAAGTGATGGGAATATGAGTATCCCAAGGAAGAATGATGATAACACCGATGCCTCCCCCTTGTTGACACTTATATCCATCAAAGAAAAGTGTCATGTGAAGGGGATAAAAATACTAATCAATGGTGAAGATGGATTCGTCTAGGAATTGTTTATGGGGAAGATGAGTGTTAGAAAGAGGAGCTTCGACTAGTTGATCATCGATAGCATGGCCCTTGATATATTTATGCGAAATGAACTTTAGGTCAAACTTGGTCATGAGAATGAGCTATCAAGTGATCCGATCATTACGATAAGGATTTGAATGCATGGTTTTAAGAGGATGAAAGCTAGTGATAATGAAGGTTTTATGATTAAGGAGACAATGATGAATTTTGGAGGTGGTAAAGAATAGGGCGTAAGATAAATTTTCAGCTTCAGGTGTAGTGGCTATCATATACGTGAAGAGTGCAACTAATGTAATAGAAAACCTAATCCCTTCCCTACTCATCATGGTGTGCCAACATGGCACCCAGAGCATGATCGGTGGTAGAGATGTATAGATAGAAAGGCTCCCCCTCACATGGAGGTGTGAGCACGGGTGGGGATAAAAGATATTGCTTGAGGTTAGCAAAGGGTTTTTGCATGTTGGTATGTTGTGTTCTAGGTGTCATTATTGATGTAAAATCCCATTAATGATATAGATAATGATGAGTTTGAGTTAGAATATTTTGATTAGGATGACGACATGGAGTTTCGAGGTTGATATAATAGCATGAGGTGATTCGGTGAGAATGGTTTGGTGTAAAGGGCTTGTTATCCATATTTCACCCCCCGAAAAATATTGGATCAGCCATGACCCCACACAAAAAGAACCAGAGAAACCACATTCAAACCTTGCAAACAAGTTGTAGAGGGACTCTACAATGGAGTGGTAGAGCCTACGAAAGATTAAACGACCCTATGCATGAAGAAAGAGACGAAATGGCTCTGTTGAGTGAATCCATGCCTTAAATTCATCAAACAAATTACAGGCTGGGCTCGGAAATGAAGTAGTAGGGTCGGGAAGAAGGAGACAGTGTCAAAGAAGCTAGAAGCTCAAAAGAGAAGGAACGACAAAGGTTCGAAGTCTTCGAGCTCTAAAACGGTTTAGAATGAGTCTAAAATCGACTAAGTATGGAGGAGACAATGGACGTTGCCAAGTGTCCTAACGACGCACCTCCAAAGATTAAATCGAAAGGGGCAGACCAAAATAAGCGCCAAGCTTCCATGCATCTAGAGTCCAAAAATTTGCACCGGCCGTTGAAAAGTCTTCAACTTAGCGGACGCTGCCAAGTGTCCAAGTGATGCATCTTCAAAGTTGAATCCAAAAGAGAGGGCTCGAACAAGTGCCAGGGCTCCATGTGTCCCAAGCCCAAAACAAAGGCAGAGTCAAAGCATCAAAGTCAAAAGGTGGACAAAGTGGGCCTAAAAAAGGCTAAGTATAGAAATGTTAGTGGAAGCCACCACGTGTCAACCGACGCGCATCTCCAAAAGTTAGTCCAAAGGTGGAGACCCAAGTGAGCGCGGAGCTTCCATGTGTCCAGCTCAAAAAGGGGAAAAAGTCGGGTTGAATAGTCAATGCATTGTGATAGGCTGGTGGAGAGTGCCAAGTGTCTAAATGGTGCTAGTTCAAGAGCAGAATTGAAGGGAGGTTTCCAAGAAAGTGCCAGGCCACCGCATGTCCCTAGTCAGATATATGACCCTGCTGAGCAAAGGACTTAGCAAAAACATAAGGAAATCAAGCAGGTCGTGGAAGAAGCCACGTGTTGACTGACGCTCCTTCAAAAACAAAATACAGAGGCTTCCCTCAGACATGCGCCACCCTCCATGTGTCCAGTTTCAAAAGGGGGCTCGTTTTTGAACCGGTTTTCCCACTTTTATAGAACTCGATCTAAATTTTAAATGGGCATATCTTTCGACTCGGGGCTCAAATCCAACAAATATGACACCGTTGGAAAGATCTCAGCCTCATCTATGCCATGGAGATCTAAAACTTTAAGTTTAGAGAGGTTAGGTGGGAGAAAAATGGATAAAACAATATTCGGCCATTAATACAGGATTTATTTTGCCTCAACAACCGATCAAATTTAATCGATCCACTGTTTCCTCCTCCTTCGAGGTGCCAAATAAGAAATTGATGCAGTCAAGACAAATTTGGGGGTAGATTTTGTAGGAGGCATTAATAGCAGTGGTTGAACTTTGAATTTTTTTCCTGCTTCTCTCTCTTTCTCTTTTTTGTGTTGAATCTATAAAAGCGGTGGTCAAGACCCATTGTAAAGTTGTTGGACATTCTTCTATTTTTGCAGGCTCCCCTTTTCTTCTAGAGAAAGGAATTCATGGAGTTTTCAAACCTTCCATTAGATTGCAACACATTTTCTACCTTCGGGCCATTTGTAATGCATTGTATCAATCTACAGAGCAATAAAACATGTTTGTGATTGATTTTAGATCCTTCTTGTCTCCATTGCTCTCATCTGGTCTTCCATTACAAATTTGGTTATCTGTGCTTGATTATTATGTGCATTTTTGTTGGTTTGTGTCTATCAGCAAAACTAATGTTCATCATTCCTTCGGTGCATCACCTTGTAGCTTAGTTTTGATTTCTTGTATTCCTTTTATCCCTGTCTCCTTGGTAAAACTTAGATTAGGTTTAGGAATAGGTCCTTTGTAAGTTTTCACGCATGCACCTAAACAAAGGAATAGGAACCAACCTTTAATCTGGAGAGTTTTCCCATTTACAAAGTCCCACATTTTGGGGAAAACTTAATGTTATGCAGATCACACCAAATGACTCTGCCTTAGAAAAGTAGATCTGACAACTCATTTGGGGGTGTTGTGATTTTGCACTAATAGTTTTGGCATGCTTGATGGGACCAAGAAGTCTTCATCTTTATTACAGTAAGATTGATGTGCACTTTCTGTGATTCTAGCTTTTAAGAAACTACACATCTGATGACTCCAAAAGGGACATAATCCAATAGATTCAGCAGTCCAAGTCTCCCAAGTTCATGAGAAGGATACAAACAAGGTCAAGAACCAGAGAGGAGGGATAGTTTGTACACCTACACTTGTCTTCAGATAGAAGGAGAAGGGGAGAAGAGCCCAAAGATCTCCATCTCCACCAAACAGAGCCTTATCAACACCTCCTCCTAGTAGGTCGTTATTTCAATCAAGAAGGGTGCTTAGGCTGATCAAGATGGCCCAGCCAAATCCTTATGTCAATTTCATTGGCAGCAGCCCACTCGCTCTGAATGCACAAAATCCAGTCTTGGTGGCAGCATTAAAGAGCATCCCATATTTCACTGGAGAAAACCAGACTTCTCTTGGTGACCACGTTCAAGATATTGCAAATGTCTATACAATCCATGAGATCACTGAGATGGACATTGCAGTCAAGTTGCTAGCCTCTTCACTCAAGGGTAAAGCCTCACAATGGTTCAGGAGCCTAGAAGTAGGCTCTATTTGAACTTGGGACCATCTGTGTAGAGCTCTTCACGACCAGTTTGGAGAAAAGGAGATAACCTATCCTTGTTGGAGCAACTGACAACAATCAAGAGAGCTCCAAATGAGTAGTTGAGATTTCAACCTCAGATTTCAAAGGACCTGGGATAGGATTCCAACAACAGTAAAGCCCACAAAAGAAGGTGCCTTCTTATACTTTCTTAGAGCTTTAAATTCTGATATTGCTTTAATAATTCAATCAATGGGAGGCACCACTCTACCTACAGCCTATAGCCTCTCTATAAGAGCTGAAAATTGTTTAATTTAGGTTGGCAAGCTTGCTCCTAGGCCCTCCATGCCTCTATACCCCGAATTAGGAAACCCAAGTACCAAATTTAGACACCCACATTAGCTCCTATACCTACTCCTAGGAATCAAAGTTCAGCTGAAGCCTCCACCTCATCCTCTAACACCTCAAAAGAACTTCAAGAGGTCATGAAACAACTTCAGAACCTAGGGAATGAGTTAGTAACTATCAAGAGGAAACATGCTTAGAGTTCTAGGCCATATCAACCTCAAGCTCAACATCAAGCTAGACCTCCATATCAACAAAATAGACCACCAACTCAGACTATAAATTAGAGTCAAAACCAAGGAAAACCTCAAGCTGGTAGACCTTTGGTCATCATATGATCCAAATACAACCTCAACATCAAGGGCATTGGTTCTTGCACAAAACAACATGGCACAAGAATATGATTGGTGCTTCCCATGCAATCAGCCACATAATCAATCAACATGCTTCAATGGTGCACTAACCCAAGCCTTGATGGTACAGACCAATGGTGTGTCACAAGAATCTAGTCAAGAAGAAAACCAACAGTAAGGAGCTCAGCAAGAGACACCTCCAAGTGAAACTATGCTTGTCAATTGGCAAGCTGAAGACTTCTATGGAATGAATCAGTTCCCTTCTCAAAGTGTAGCTGCCAATACACGGTCCAAAAGGAGAAATATTGGAGAAGGAAAATCACCAAACTCAGGAAACCTTCAACCTTCCATTACTCCACAAGGTTTTGGTACTCCAAATGCAACTCCCAACATGCAAAGCCATTCCAAACCACCTTCCAAATCCACTCAAGCACTAGTTGTAACAACCCATGTGCAAGAGAAAAATGTGCCAGAAAGGGGTAGCAAAAGGATAGCTCATTTAATATCATTGAGAAAATGAAGAAGACAAGTGTGAACATTTCACTATGGGAGTCATTGGCCATCCCAGATAGGGGATCATGTGTAGCCGCTATGGCCAATTGGTCAAGCTCAAATCAACCTCCCATCCAACAAGAGAAAGTGCTTACCAATGCGGCTCAACCTGAGAGAAACCATGGAGAACAACGAGGTAAGAACCTGAGGCCTCCTCCATTATATGTTTCATTAATCATTGGGGACAAACTGGTGCATAATTATATGATTGATTCGGGGGCAAGTAGTTCTGTAATGCCGAAACAAATAGGCTTGATCAATTGGGTCTCCAATATGAAGTCATATCTAGAGGGGTAGTGCAATTAGATGGGACAATAGTGACAACTATTGGAGTCATCAAGGATTTGAACCTCACACTACATGCCTGCCCCAATGTGACTGTATTGCAGAACATATCAGTCATAGACTTGCCACCACATTTTGCACTATGTTTGTCTAGAGACTTCACTGCCAAAATTGGAGGCTATTTGTCTGCTGATTGGTCACATATGCTTTTTAGAACAAGGTATGGGGCCAAGGCCACAATCAAATCTAAGCCCATTGTGCCTAGCCCAATCAATGCCAATTGTTCAACTTTTGACCAGGAGGACCTCCTAAGCACTTGTGAAGCTGATACTAAGGTGGGGTGTATCCCAGACTTGACTCTCGATGAATGGGCCAGCAAAAGACATGCTTTTGACCCCTATAAGGAGATGGAAGAATCCGAGCTAGGAGTCTATTGTCTGCATGAGGAGAATCATCCTCTTCCCGACATCATTAAGCCAAAACACAAAGATAACAATGAAGTATGGCAATTATTTTTTGATGGCTCAAGGAGTAGACAAGGAGCTGGAGGTGGTGCAATGTTGGTTTCACCACAAGGCATCAAGTATTATTCAGCCTTCAGATTTTAGTTTTCCTGCTCAAATAACACTACCGAATATGAGGCTTTGGTCTAGGGTCTTCATTGGGCAAGGAAACGAGGAATCAAGAACTTGCAAGTTTTTGGTGACAGTGAACTAGTTGCCAATCAAGTCAGAGGACTTAATCTTTGTCAAAAATGACCTGATCAAAGGCTACAAGAATAGGGTATGGGATCTCATGGAGGATTTGAAGCCTTCAACATTGTGTCCATACCCTGGAAGGAGAATGAAGTGGCTGATAGGCTTGCAGCAGTTGGAGCAACATTTGATGTGGTTGACAACATCAAAAGAGACAAAGGACAACCACATATCCATGTGGTTGTGAGGCCAATAGTGCTAGATAACAACACGTACTGGTAGGTGTTTGATAATGATCAACAGATCATCAATTTCTTGCAAGAGGAAGCTGAATTCTCAGCCAAGAATCAAGACAAATTAGAGCAGCAATATGGAGATCAAGTAGTACAACTTGTACAAACAAGCTTCCCAAAGGTTTGGTGACATTGGAATCTATCTTCAATCCTAATGATCAGTTTTAAAAAGAGAAGGCTAACATAAAAATCAAAGGAGAATATTCAAATCAATCCAAGTTGGAGAAGGAAAAACACTTCAAATCGGCAAAGTGTCCATCGAGCAAGAAAGGTATGAATTCATACAACTTTGCCAAGAGTTTCCTGATGTATTTACTTGGAGCTATGAAGACCTAAGAGGGTTCAATCTGAAGCTAGCACAACACATAATCGAACTAGATCCAGATGCTAAGCCCATCAGGCAAAAGCAGAGACTAGTCAATCCACATATTGAGCCTCTGATGAAGAAAGAGCTAAACAAGCTGATAGAGGAAAGTATTATATTTCCAATCAAACACTCAAGCTGGGTTGTAAACTTGGTCCCAGTCAGGAAGAAGAATGGAGATATTAGGTTATGTGTAGACTTCCGAGACTTGAACAGAGCATCACTGAAGGACCACTACCCACTCCCCTCAATGGAGTAGATTTTTCAAGTGGTGTCTGGATCAGAGAGATTATCTCTCCTAGATGAATACTCAGGGTACAACTAGATAATGGTGAAAGAAGATGATCAATTCAAAATGGCTTTCACCACCAAATGGGGCACTTATGCCTATAGAAAAATTCCATTTAAATTGTCTAATGCTGGAGCCACTTTCCAAAGGGAAATGTACATGAAATTAAAAGGGATGATTAACAAAATAGTATTGATCTATCTGGATGACATTACTGTGTTCTCCAAAAATATAGTAGAGCACCTTTTTCACCTAAGACAGGTGTTTCAAAGGTGTAGGAGATTTGGGGTATCATTGAACCCTAAGAAATGTATATTCTTGGCCCATGAGGGCAGGCTTCTAGGCCATATTGTGTCAAAGGAAGGTTTGGCAATTGACCCAGAGAGAGTTGAAGCAATAAGAGCATTACCATTGCCAAGCCATAAGAAGGCCCTTCAAAGATTCTTAGGAAAGATCAATTTTGTCCGCAGGTTTGTACCAAAATTTTTTGCCCTTGTCAAGTCAATAACATTGATGTTGAAGAAAAGCTTGGCATTTAGGTGGACAACTGAAGGAAGAGAAAGTTTTGAGGCCATCAAAGAAGCTATATCACAAGCCCCAACTCTCGTGAATCCATATTTTTCTAAGGACTTCATACTATATGCCTTTGGTGGCAGTGACACAATTTCTGCAATCTTAGTACAACAGAACAAAGAGGGTACAAAGCAGCCAATCACTTTTTTAGCCAAGGTCTGGAAGATTATGAAGTGAGGTACTCCTTCATCAAGAAGCATGTCCTTACAGTAATCAGAGGGTTAAAGAAGTTTAAGCATATGGTTTCAAACAATAAAATGCAATTGTCATTCTCCCATGCAGGATTTAAAGACTTCCTTCTCGTGAAGGATCTAATGAAAAATGTGCAGGATGGATCACTCATGTCATGGAATATGACATTGAGATCAAGGTCACTAAGCTGGTCCGTGGGAAGGGATTGTGTGAACAATTGGCCTCAAGTCAACAAGATGAAGCAAGTAGTGAAAAGGAAGTTGTTTTTGTCCTGCAAAATAGTCAAGAGAAAGAAAATGATGATGTGCCCACTCCTTACTGGACTCAGGATATTATGTACTTCCTACAAACAGGCCTATGCCCTCATGAAATGAGTAAAGCAAAAAGGAGACACTTCAAACTACAAGCCATCCCATATGTGCTTATTGATGGTGTCTTGTTCAAAAGGGACATCAATGGCATTCTGTTAAGATGCATTAGGATAGATCAGATTGAGAGGAGTTCCATGTTGGGAGCGATTGGAGGCCATTTTGCTCCATGGGTGATAACACTCAAGATCATGAAGGCAGGTTATTATTGGCCCAGGGTGTTTAGTGACTACTATACATGGATCAAGAAGTGCAAGAATTATGCATTCTTCAGAGGAAAAGAAAAGCTAGCAGCCCTTCCATTACACCCAATCTCAGTTGACCAACCATTCATGCAATGGGGATTGGATTTCATTGGGTTCATCAATCCAAATTTGAGCTAAGGCCACAAATGGATTTTGACAACAACAAATTATTTCACCAAGTGGACAGAGGAAATGTTACTCAAAGAAGCTAATGAGTCTAGCATGCTAGATTTCTATGAAGGGATAGTGACCAGATTTGGAGTGCTAACCACCATTATATCGACAAATGCATTAGCATTCATAGGTTCTAAAATCATAGAATGGGATGTTAGGAACGAGATTTACTTGAGCACTTCATCAAACTATTATCCTCAAGGTAATGGCCAAGCTGAGTCCACAAACAAGAACATGTTAAGGATTGTCAGAAGAAATCTTGATGAAAATTAGAGAACTTGGCACACAAAACTCAAATCAGCCTTATGGGCTGATAGGACAACACCCAAGAGGTCTATAGGCAGCTCTCCATTCAAACTTGTCTATGGGAAAGAGGCAGTGTTGCCTATATCACTTGAGTTGCCAACATTGGAACTCATGAAGCAGCTGGAGATGTCTGAGTTTGAGCCAATGGAGGCTAGGTATGTAGAATTGATGGAATTGGAAGAAACTAGAGAGCATGCACTTTGAACAATGGAGAAGGATCAGGTCTCAATCAAGAGATGCTTTGATAAGAAAGCAAAAACAAGGACTTTTCAAGAAGGAGACCTAGTTTTGAAATGGGATGCAGATCGGGAAAACCAGAAGGCATTCCAAGTTTGATGCCATTTGGAGTGGCCCCTACATGGTCACAAGATGTAAAAGTAGCAATGCTTTCCAATTGTCTACATTGGATGGTGAAGAGCTACGATTCCAAGTGAATGGAATCTATCTTAAACATTGCTACTAGAAGGAAAATTTCTCACCTTGTACATACTAGTTTAATTTCTCATTCCTCTAAGTGCTTGTGCACATTGCCTTGTTGTAGTTTAGGTTGATTTTTTTCCTAAGTGCTTTGCACACTCTGCATGTTCTACTTGGAGCATGTATGATTTCAAATTTTGTACATAGTTGTGTGGTGTTGTTTGTTGCTCTTGCACACTCCATTCAGGGACATATGAAGCCCCGGGTCAAAAAAATTCTACTCTAAAAAACCATCATTTCAAGATTTCTTATGAAAATTAAGAGTGTAAATGGTTGGGCTCATGGATCGAGGGCGGATCGATGTCATCGATCGTCATTCTTGACTCCATGCCTAATGGATACAACAAGGCAACTAGTCTTTTCATCTAGCAGGAAGATACCCCTATGAGTTGACAAATTGTTATCCATATTTCGTCCCCTCGGAAAAATATTGGATCAACCACAACCTCGCACAAAAAGAACTAGAGAAACTACATTCAAACCTTGCAAAAACAAAGTTGCGAGAGGACTCTACAATGGAGTGGCGGAGCCTGCGAAAAGATTAAACGACCCTACGCATGAAGAAAGAGAAGAAATGACTCTGTCGAGTGAATCCGTGCCTTAAATTCATCAAACAGATTATAGGCGGGCTCGGAAATGAAGTAGCAGGGTTGGGGAAGAAGGAGACAATGTCAAAGAAGCTAGAAGCTCAAAAGAGAAGGAACAAAGAAGGTTCGAAGTCTTCGGGCTCTGAAACGGTTCAGAATGAGTCCAAAAATCAACTAAGTATGGAGGAGACAATGGACGCCACAAGTGTCTTAACAATGCACCTCCAAAGATTAAATCAAAAGGGTAGACCCAAACGAGTGCCAAACTTCCATACATCCAGAGCCCAAAAAGTTGCACCGTCCGTTGAAAATTCTTTGACTTAGCGGACGCTACCAAGTGTCTAAGTGATGCATCTTCAAAGTTGAATCCAAAAAGAGAGGGCTCAAAAAGCGCCGGGCTCCAAGTGTCCCGTGCCCAAAGTGGAGGAAAAGTAAAAGCATCAAAGTCAAAAGGTAGACAAAGCGGGCCTCAAAAAAGGATAAGTATAGAAATGTTAGTAGAAGCCGCCACATGTCAGCTTGGTGCATCTCCAAAAGTTAGTCCAAAGGTGGAGACCCAAGTGAGTGTGGAGCCTCCACGCGTCCAATTTAAAAAAGGGGACAAAGTTAGGTTGAATAGTTAATGCATTGTGACAGGATGACGAAGAGTGCCAAGTGTCCAAACGGTGCTAGTTCAAGAGTAGAATTAAAGGGAGGTTTCCAAGCAAGCGCGAAGTCACCACGTGTCCCGAAATCGAGATATATTACCTCGCTGAGCAAAGGACTTAGCCAAAAACATAAGGAAATTAAGTAGGTCGCGGAAGAAGCCACGTGTTAACCCGATGCTCCTTCAAAAAAAAAATATAGAGGCTACCCTCAGACATGTGCCACCCTCCACGTGTCTAGTTTCAAAAGGGGGCCCATTTTTGAACTGGTTTTCTCGCTTTTTGTACAGACCCGATCCAAATTTTAAATGGGCATATCTTTCGACTCGGGCTCAAAATCCAGAAAATTTGACACCGTTGGAAATATCTCGACCTCGTCTACGCCATGGAGATCTAAAACTTTAAGTTTGGAGAGGTTAGGTGGGAGAAAAATGGAGAAAATAGTCTTCGGGCCATTAATGCAAGATCTATTTTGCCTCAACAACCAGATCAGATTCAATCTAATCCGCCATTTCCTCCTCCTTCGAGGCGCCGAACAAGAAATTGATGCAACCAAGACAGATTTGGGGGCATATTTTGTAGGAGGCATTAATAGTAGTGGTTGAACTTCAAATTGTTTTTCCCGCTTCTCTCTCTTTCTCCTTTCGTGTTGAATCTATAAAAGTAGGGTTAGGACTCATTGTAAAGGGTTGGACATTCTTCTATTTTTGTAGGCTCCCCTTTTCTTCTGGCAAAGGAATTCATGGAGTTTTTAGACCTTCCATTAGATTGCAACACATTTTCTACCTTTCAGCCGTTTGTAATGCATTGTATCGATCTGCAGAGCAATAAAACACGTTTGTGATTGATTTTAGATCATTCTTGTCTCCATTTCTCTCATCTGGTCTTCCATTACAAATTTGGTTATTTGTGCTTGATTACTGTGTGCATTTTTCTTGGTTCGTGTCTATCAAAAACTAATGTTCATCATTCCTTCTGGTGCACCTTGTAGCTTAGTTTTGATTTCTTGTATTCCTTTTATCCCTGTCTCCTTGGTAAAACTTAGATTAGGTTTAGGAATATGTCCTTTGCAAGTTTTCACGCATGCACCTAAACAAAGGAATAGGAACCAACCTTTAATCTGGAGATTTTTCCCATTTGCAAAGTCCCACATTTTTGGGAAAACTCAATGTTATGCAGATCACACCAAATGACTCTGCCTTAGAAAAGTAGATCTGATAACTCATTTGGGTGTCTGTGATTTTGCACTAACAAAGCCCAATCAAGTGACCTAACTAGCCTAGGTGATAGCGCATATTGTTTGGAGCTTCTTGATGGCTTGAGAATAATTTTGGAAGCATGGAGAGCATGTTTGGGGAGTTTCTAGGTGCTCACATGAGTTTCGGGATGTAGATGTATTTTGAAGACCACGTTTTAGGTGCTCATCTAGAATAGGTCTAGGTGCTAATACGTATGAGGTTGAGATGTAGAGATATGTTAGCTCATAGAAGCATGCAATGATGTCATAAAAGTTATTCTAGGTATGTTAGGACCTTTTGGGGAAGTTTCATGCTGAGTTATGATGTTATTTTAGTTTACCCTAGCTTAGACTATGTAAAACCCTAAGGCCTAGTCATGCGAATGAGATGGGGATGAGATGTTGGAGATATATTTGAGCTATGATGATGATTTGATATGATGATTTTTTTTTTTATATATATGTGAGAAAAATTGGAGTCATTATGAGGAAAGTTTTGTAAGATAAGTCAGTTTGTGTGAAACAAGGTCCAAGAAAGGGTGTTTACTAGCTCAAATCGCACCTTCGATGATCACCCTAAATTATGTTCTTTTCATGGGACCTTTTTGATTTCAAGATTGTTTGTATATTGAGTCTGGAATGTTTTAATAAAATAATGAGGTCATTTCATCATCATGTTTTTATGAATGAATGTTAAGAAGGTAAACTCCTTTTTTGTGTGTTTGAAACCCTAGCTAGAAAGTGGTATGAGATATTTTCTTCCTAAGTACCCATAATTGATTTAAAGTACATGGATGATGGTTTGATGATGTATAAAAATCCTCCATGTTTCTAGAAAATTATGGTAGTGGATGTGGCGATGAGTGGACCCCACTCAAACATCAATGTTTTTGAAGAAGTTTAGTTTGGGGGACAATGTTGTCCATAAGAGTTGCAAAATAAATGAAATTTTTTTAGTATGTGAGTTTTTCTTGATGACCATGGTTTTTTAGGTCATGGTGATGCATCTAAATGGAAAAGTGTACCCTATTTGTGAAGACTATTTAAAGGATAGTTTTGGGGCAGTTCCAGGAAGTTTACAAAGATGAGCTTGGTCAAGGCCTTACACTTAGATTTATAATATTTTATGGAAGTCAGATTCATAGGGATTTACAATTATATATGGTTTGTGTCTTGGTGATTAGATTTGATGGATCACTCGTGAAGTCCATTTGTGAAGAAGAAGGTATGTTGATTTTCAAGACAAGCTTGCTACGACCGAAATATTGAGTTGGTTGAGGCATGATATAAATGATTTTATTATTGATATCACATAGAAAGATAAGAGTGATGAATTTGGTTCATATATAAGGATTTTTAAGGTCTTGTAATTAGAATAAAGGGTGTAAACTAGTTGAGTTTGCAAAAGTGGTTTTTGGGTAGCATGATTTAGAGAAGAGGAAAGTAGATGTGGTTTGGACCTATAGATTTTTAATGAGCTCTAAATTTCATAGATGTGATGTAAAGGTCATAAGGATTCCATATAGTGGTCACATGCCATAGTTGAGTTGATCTTGAATGGTATTGAGGCCCAAACGTGAAGACAGGTACTTTGGAGACAACTGCTTTGTGAAGGAAATGTGCCTTTTAGTCCATGTTCTATGGATTATGTTTGAATGTAATATTACATGTGTGATAATTTTTAGAGCTTGAATAATCATGTTTTTGGTGTTAGTGGATTTTACTCATCCTAGTGATGGGGTTTTGAGCCTTTTTGGTGCAAGATGGATGGTTTTGGGCATGGACAACCTACATGGGTCATATGAGATTGTTTTAATAATTCAATTGGGATGTTTTTAAGTTTCCTTGGTTGAACCAAATTAGGGAAACTGAATTGGTGATATTTTGAATGATGAGAAGGGTATACAATTGAGTTTGAAGTTCAAATTTTAACTAGTTCTTGTGTGTATGAAAAGTGCAACCTATGTAAGAGTGTTTTGCAGGTATTAAGACATTGTTTTAGATATGAGAGAGTGTATGATATGCTAAATAATGTTTTAAAAAGTTTTTGCAAGGGTTTTATCCAAAGATAAGTGAAGAAAGTGAGTGCAATGGTTTTATCCAAAGATAAGTGAAGAAAGTGAAAGATAAAGCAAGTTTAAGAAGCTAGGGTTTGAACAAGGGTTTCAAGGTGAGAGAGATGCATTAGTGATCTCAATCAGTTGTGGAAGAAAAAAAGACATCAGAGATCTTCTTAAATGTGGTTTATTGGGTGCTTAATCATCTTAGGGGTCAGTAGCCTCATTGTGGAGTCAGCGCTTCACTAAACTAGGGGTTGGTGCTCCTTGTGAATTTGGTGCTTCACTAAATAATTTTTACTTGAGTAATATAAACAAAATTTTAAGTGGATTTTATTACCCTTGAGGGTTTCCCACTTATATCTTGTGTTATGGTGTTGATTCTCTTATTCTCGGTTGATTGAATGCATGTTATATGATGTTTTACACACTCTATTAAATGGTTAATTAATTAATGGTTTAAGCGAGTAATATGAAATTGAAAATTAAGTTTGTAAGCACCGATTCAACCTGCCCTTCTCAATCCATTTTGATTCGAAAAATAAGTATTAGAGTAGGTCATTTTGGATAAGTTTGATCACTTGAAAGGAGATCCTTTGAAGCACAATAATGACGAGTCAACAGAGTGGTTTCTATACTAGCAAGGCACCTTTGCTTGATGCCGTGAATTATGATTTTTGAATTTTGAGGATGAATAATCATATTATGTCCCTAGGGTTTGATATTTGGAAATTTGTGGAAGATGGTTATACTGCTCTTGCCACTACACCAACTACTGACTGCAGACAAGAAGACAATCAATGAAAACTCAAAGGCTATGAATGCTATCATGTGTAGCCTAGGAGAATTTGAGATGGGAAAGGTAATACATTGCAAGTCGACAAAAGAATCATGGGATAAAATTAAATTTTTGTATGAAGGAGAATCCAAGGTAAGAATTTTTAAGCTTCAAACTTTTATAAATCAGTTTGAAAGTATTAAGATGAATGATGATGAGTCCATTGCTTCATATTTTCTTAGATTTGATAAGATTTTCAACAACATGAAAGGTTTAAGAGAATATGTGAAAGAAGAAGTTGTATTCCAAATTTTTTTGAGATCCCTAACTCCTAGGTTTGATTCCAAAGTGTCTACTATTGAAGAGGCCAAGGATTTGACTACTTTGAAGATGGATGAGTTAGCATGGGACTTTGAATGCATATGAAATGAGGATTTTTGATTGTAAACCAAATAAGAAAGAGATACATTTCAATGTTGAGAAGATTCCAAAGGAAAAGAAGACCAAGGTTGATGATTGTACTCATGAGTTATATGATGAAGAGAAGAGAAGAAGATTCCAAATGACAAGATTCCATGGTTGCTTAGAAGGATGAATGTTGGAACTGGTAAGTACAAGGGAAAAATTCCTTTTAAATGCTTTAATTATGGTAAAGTAGGTCACTTTTCTGCTAAGTGTCCTCATAGGTACGGAAAGAGAGATATTGATGATCATGAAGGTGGTCACGAAAAGAAAAATCAGAGGTATAGTAAAGAGAAGGAGTTCAAGAAGTTTCATCATAAAAATAAGGGTAAGAAGAGTTTTTACATTAAGAAAGAGGCCTATTATTATGAAGAAATTAGTGATAATGATTGTTTAGATTCAGATTCTGAATTTGATCACATAGATGTAGGTGATGATGATATATTATTTATGACAAAAGATGCTATGATATCCACTAGTGGAGGCTCTACATGTATAGGTGACTTCTTATCGTGTTCTTGAAAATATTTTTAAAAAGAATAAGGTGATGTTGAAACTGAATTAGCTTGTGTTCAATTTGAATTGATGTATGTTGAGAAGAACAATAAGAAATTGAAATCACAAGTCAAGAATATGAGGTAAAGATTCCGAACTAGAAGAGAAGTATTGGGCTATTACGAGAAGCTTGATGAATCAAAGGTGAGAAGATTAGAGATGCATATGAGTACCATGACTATAAAATTGTAATCTAAGGAAAAAAAGGTGATTCTTATCAATAAGGAGCTATCTCGATGTAACCAAAAAAGAAAAATCATTTCAAAAGTTTGAGAAAATTTCCAAGCCTCTTGATGATATCTTGAGCAATTAGAAATCAACAGTGATAAAGATGGTTTAGGCTTTAAAGTTAAAGTAAAGGAAAAATAAATGAATCAAGAGGATTTGGTTTCAATCAAGGAAGTAAGTGAACTAAGCATCAAGGATGGAAAGGAAGATATCTTCATCAAGAACAATGAGAAGACTAAGTTTATTAGACAACCCAATGCCTCAAGGTATGGAAGATATTTTAATGTTATTATTTTATATGTAATGGCTTTGGTCATAAGGAAAAGGAGTGTAGAAGGTCTATCGAGAGGATCATCCATGGAGAGATAGTAGGAGTGAGCATTCTAAGAGTCTGGTATGTTATAATTGCAATGAAAGAGGCCATATTGCTAGTTTTTGTTTAAATAATCCACCTAGGCAAGTTGAGAGTTACCAAGAGAAGAATTCAATGCTATGTTTTAACCGCAATGAAGTTGGTCATGTTGTTAGAGAGTGTCACTATGACTACTCAAGGAAAAATAAGAGTTTTTAGGAACCTAAGGTGTAAGAGATAAGCTTTCAGAGGTATAAGATGCATTATAACATCAAGGTAGGATTTGGGAGCCTAGAAGGAACAATATTTGTGCACAAAGAGATGATGTGAATGCTAGACAGGGTGTCTCTCAAGGTATAGATTAGAAACAAGCAAGAAGGAGTTTTTCATGTGTCTAAAAGGGCTTGAGACCTCTTTGAGACCCTATTTTAGGTGATCATGATGTTCATATGCCTATACTAGTCTTCTTAGATGTATATTAGCTCATATGAAGCATTTGAGTGAGGGGGAGTTGCCTAGGTCTATTTTTGTCTCCTCCAAGGTTTCAAGGTATGTCATGTAAAGTATTTAAGCATGTTCTAAAGTTCTGTTTGGCTGCTCAAAGTGGTGTAAGTGACTACATCATTGTCACGTTGTCTCCGATAATGTATGAATGTGTTCTTAAGTCCGTGTCTGCCCTATCATGGTGCATTGTCAATTTGGGGCAAATAAATTTATGCAAGGGTCTTGTTGGTGTCTCATAAGAAGTGTGTTAAGTCATGAAATTTATGTAAAGAGTCTTATTTTAGTCCAAGGGTTAGTGACTAGTGTTGATGACATGTACAAAGTTTGTGTTAACTCTTAAAGATGGTGTTGAGTCTAAGTTGGTCAAGTCAAGAGGGTCATGTTATGTTAAATGGTGCAAAGTATACTCCTTCATGAAGTATAATGGAAGTTGAGTATGTTAATAAATGATATCTTGAGTATTAAGTTTGTTAAGTCATATAGTGGAGTATGGTCAAATGTTAAAGGAGTCTAGGTCCGTATATAAGTCAAAGGAGTTGTTCCTCTATTATCAGCTTGAGTTAGGTGTCATTATGTCATGTGTCAAATGGATAAAAGAATGTTTATGCATAAAAAGGAGGATTGAATTTGAAATGAGTCATCAAATATGATGACTTGATCAGACCATCATCTCATGGAGGTCTAAGATAAAGTTTATAGAGAGACGTTAAAAAGCCTAATCAAGGAATAATTCAAGTGTGTGGTCATTATTATTTTACTTCATGATACATTATGCATCCTCAAGATTGTATATGATGTGGATAAAATAATCTTGGTAAGGTTTAAGATATTGAATACAAAAAGCAATGCAATTTGTGTGACTTTTACCCAAACATGGGTACTATCAGACCATATCAAGTGATATAAAGGAGAATTAGTGTTTGAGGAAGCAAATGATTGAATTGAAGGAAAAAATTTGAAACAAATAATATAGGAAATGATTACTTTGAGATTCAAGAGGTTTCATACCTTGAAAAATTCAAAGCTCCATGGGACTCATGACAGTTCTCAATTTTGACAATGAAGAATGCCAGAGACCTAATTGCAAAGAATGAATTACAAACTAGGCAAATTTCCTTTGGTATCAGGCTTCAAGGTTTATGGAGGTGTTAATATGGTTAAATAGGTATGGTTATCATATGAAAGTGAATGCATTGAAATCTAGGTGTGATTTTCATTGATCCGGGGCTAGTAGGCTGTGTGTGTAAATTGGTGATGTGAAGATGGTGTAGTGAACATTTTGATGAGTATGAGCTTCAAAGAGCATGAATATACATATGTGAAGATGTTTATAGGCCTCACAAAGTGCAAGGAAGATGAACACATGTGTGGTAAGGCTAGTATGGTTTACTTATTGAACCAAGAGCCAAATAACATGCTACAGTACATAAAGTGTCCAAAAGGTAGAGCATGACAATTTCTACATGTATGAGAGGTTTCTCTAAGATTTAATGTTTTGAGAAGCTTTAGGTGATTTAGAAAGTGTGATATTCTCATGAATGCCAAAGGTGTAACAAAGTGATTGGGTCTATGTAACATGAAAAAGCTATAAGCAGTCTAAGAATGAAGATTTGTGAGGCTTGTTATCCTGTAAAATTGACAAGGGAAATTTTATAGGTAACCATACCAAATTTTGTCCCGGTCCCTCGTCGTGGACCCCTCTGCGTTCGGAACGTCGCAAAATCCCTTTCCGGAAATCTAGTTTTCCGAACTTAGCCATTTTTGATCCCTTTGAGTTGACGCACCTTTTATCTGCATGTAAAGCAAGAAATCTGCGCCCCTTCATTTCCTTTGGCACACCGTTTGACGTGTCGACACATGTTTTGATGTGCCATTCTTGCGTGCGCCAAGGCGCATGCGCCTTCATGTTAACACATAAATTGTTGTGCCATATTTTGGTGTGCCAAAGGGCGCAAGGAATAGGATGTTGACAATCGTTAACTTGCGCCAAAGGCGCAAGTATCTCTGTGTTGACACGCGTTTATCCACGCCAAAGGGTGCACTGTTTGACGTGTCAACACATGTTTTGGTGCGCCTCTTAAAAGTGGTTGGTGCATTTATTGCACCTTTGCCTATATATAGGTGCATCCGCCCTGTCACTTTCACCAGTCAGAAAACACGTGATAGCTTTTTCCTCTACACCAATAAGTCGGCACGCTCATTGTCCTTGTGTCATGTTCGTGGACCCCATTTTTCCTCTCACATTCTATATATATTCTAGGTAAGTGGTCCTTGTTACTCTCGTGTTTTAGTTTTGTTGTTGGTTGTTTGTTTGTGTGGTAGGATAGAATGGAGCTGTGAAACCATGAAAACCCCTCTTGCTGATTCTTGCATTTTCCTCCCCAAACTATTTCCCTCCTCTTTCCAGATCTGCTGGCTAAGAGGGCTCTGCCTCGAAAAAAATCCAAACTCTCCTTGCCTTACCCCCTTCACCACTTGAATCAATGTGGAGTTAAGCCTAAAAGATCGCGAATCTATCAAAGAGAAAGAAGAACCATTTCCAAAGCTACATTTTTCCTTGGCGCACTCGCCACCCTTGCAACAGGAAACACAGTCGTGCCTATGGCGCACCAGCATTCATTGCAGCACATGAGCTCCCTGCGCTATATGAAAACCAAGTGAAATCCTAATAAGTGGCGCAGGCGCATTCCCCATTGCAGCAGCACAGTGTCATGCAAGCGTTCCCTCCACCGCGCCAAAACTCCCCCTTTTGCGTGCCTAAAGTTGGTGCTACACCCAATAACCTTGCGCCCTTTGGCGCACCGAGCTTCTATATCACATTGTAAATATTTGCGCCATTGGTGCACCCTGCCCCCATGCGACACCATCATTACTTGCGCCAAGTATAAAACTGCATAAACGGCGCAGGCGCATCCCCTCTTACATCAGCACATGTCATGCAAGCCTTCCCCGTGTCACGCGAAGTTCCTCTTTTTGCACATGAAATCTTTGTTACACACATCAACCCCGCACCCTTCAGGGGCACTAAAGTTCCATGCAACATAAAAATTATCTGCGCCAAGTATAAAACACATGAATGGCGCTGGTGCACTTCTGCTTACAACAACAAAATTTCATGTGCAACGTTCATGCGCCCTGCGCCCTTTGGTGCTAATTTGTCCCTTGTAACACCCTTCTTCTGTGTGCCATACTATTAACCCTACAGCCTGCAGTGTTCATGTGCCCTGTGCCCTGAGGCCTTAAAATTGCTAACTCCTCATTCTATTCTGTAGCGCTTTAATGGAAGATCTAACAGCTGACATGGCTTTTCTGCGTTGGGTTTCGCTTCTTCTTCTTGCAGATCAGCAATTGAGTTCAAATCCACATATGTCTACATCAAGCAAGAGACCAACCAAGTCTAAGGGTAAAGCCAAGCTTACAGAGGAAGAGATGAAGTACAAGTACCAAAGGGTCAGAATGCCCGAGTCTCAGGCAGAATGTGACCTGGATATAAGAGACTCAGAGCTCGGTCACATCGATATGGAAGATTTCTGGGCTAGAACCAGGAGGGTCACAGGGAGTCCTTGGATGGACAAACTAGTAGGTAGCACTGCATTTTGCTGGGGGGATCCCCGTCAGTGCAGTAAAAACAATGAATTCATGATGGTAGTGGCCCGCTGCTACAACAAAGACACGAGGTGTGTCCAAAATGAAAAGGGCGAAGTCGTGATCAACCTTACCACCCGACACTTTGAAATCATGCTTGGCATTCCTCACCACCGGCACTTTGTGGCCGTAAGCCAAGAAGACTGCACCAAGGCTTGGGAGGACAATGAAGACCAGTGCATGCAACTGATGAATGAGGTGTACCTAAAGAACAAAAAGGTGATAACCAGATGGCCACAAGTTATTCACTGAAGAACTTCTCCAAGGAACTGAGTGATACTATCACATTCCTAAGTAGAGTATTTGGGCTTTCCGATGCCCATTACTTTCATAAGTGGATGCTCAGGTACCTGGAGACCATGAATAAGAACGTGCCAGATCAACGCTTCGAGTGGGTAGAGATCATAAGCAGCACCATATCTGAGCAGCTCCAACAACTCACCATAACGGGGAGGTTCTACATGAACTCCTACGTAGTTTATGTTGCAGCCTCAGAAAGGGACTATCCAACATTGAGACGATGTGGGGTTTGGCCCCAGGTGAGAATATATGAATACTACCCAGAGTTGAAGCTGGAAAACAACATCTCATAGTTCACTAAGATTAACGACGCTTTCTTCTACAACGTCGTCTGCCTTTTGAGGCCAAACATGACTCATGGTCAAATGACCAAGAGCATTGTCGCAGCAACAGAGAAGTGGGGGGCCTTATTCACACAATTTCCCACCTTCACCTATCTCAGGGCAGCTAACTTCCTGGGTGAGCCCACCAAATTGCCGAGATATGCCGGCCCCAAGTTGATCCTGTTAGAGCTGTCCAGACAGCTCGTAATGTATCATGAGAAGTGCTTGAAGAGGAAGAAGGGTGGAACTCCTTTCCCCCTCACAGTGGGCAGATACACCTGCGTTTCTCATCACAAAGCCCGGGAAATGGTTGTCGAGCTAGAACTGCTCAATCTGAAGCACAACTTCTGGCAAGGCCCACTTTTGATCCAAGGAATTGCCTTCCCAGGGCCAAACTCGATCCAATCCACATTCCGCAGATCGAGGACATTACATCGACCTGTATCATGAGGTCAAACTCAGAAGGAAGGACCACTCCGGCTTGGCCCTGGCAGAGATCATTCAGTATGGCGTGGCCATTGTCTCGAAAGGTTATCAAACTACCGATCAAGAAGTTGATCGGGTATATCTTGACACGAACAGAGACAATGGCCGTTTCTTAATCGACAGAACCAAAGTGCCCTGCACCATTGAAGAAAGGGTCAAAGAAACTCTGCGGCTAAATAGTTGTGTTATACAATATTTAGACTTTGTGCTAAATAGTTGTGTTATACATAAGAAATTTCTTACGTTAGATCTGTATGTTTCTCTTGTTGAATCTATACGCTTTGTTGTCATTTATTCATCGGTATTGCTTTGTTAAATCTATGTGAATAAGTTTGGATCTCATTTACTACCACCTAAAACATAGACCCTCCGACCTTTCTCGCTTTGGAATTCATTTCTTTTCTCCTTTAGACCTTTCCTATCTCCCCACCTCGCTTTCTTTCCCTTCTTCTACGATTGAAATACCTCTACTGGGATAAGATCCCAACCCCCGAAGGTAGAATATTGTGAGACTTGCATGATTCCCTGCCGGTAGAATAGCAATAAACCGATTTCACTTTGTTTGACTTAAAGAGGGGCTATGCCCCACACATCATTGTTGCTGTCTGTCCATAGATGTGTCAACCCGATGATTTTCGCACCAATATTTTTGGCGACTCCACTGGGATCAAACAGATCTAACAGATCTATGATAGTGAATGCGTTAAAAATTGGTAAAAATCAAAACAAATCACTACCTGTTTGCAAATTTTAACTTTTGTTCAAAATCCAAATTTTTGCAAAAGTGACCCAAAATGAAAATTTTCTTCAGAGGTCCATAGATCTGGGCTAGTTAGAGATCTTTAGTTCACTGAGTTTTTACAAAAATCTGTATTTTTCCGTAGATCTGAGTTTTTGACAGTTTACCAAAATTTTCAAACTCTTTAAAAAGTCAACTCTAGATCTGAAAATCAGCCTACTAAGCTTTACCATCGTTTTATCCTCATTGATCTTTGTCATTAAAACCGCAATCGGTTGTTAAAAGAGGGATAAAATTAAATATTTAGAAAAGTGCATCTGCTGATTTTTGTCAGAAAATTAAAAAAATCAGCAAGTACAACCAAAAAGAGTTTTTAGGATTTGCTCCAAAATATCGTAGATCAGGAAGGTACACTGGCGGGTGAACCATTTACTCATAGCAGAAGGGCTCGTGGAGAAGTTGATCCTACTTTCGATCTGCTTCAAAGGCAAAACTTCAGTGTAACACCGGCGCGCTTCCCATCGCTAAGTTCAGATAACCGGTTATCCAGAAGTATCTCACCTCCGTGAAGGAAGCATCTTTCACAAGGAACATCTTCATCACTTTGCAGTGCTTTGTTGCTCAGTGGGACCATCCTCCCAGCACGCGTTCTCTTTCTAGCTGTTCAAATGGCAGTGCCATGGGGAAATGCTATGGGCCCACTCGCTTTGCCACACCCCGTTCATGCGCTCCCTCACGGAAATCGAAAGAATTTTCCTAAATTTGATGGTAGCGGGAACCAGAGCATGGATTCACACATATCTGCATTCATCATGTCATGTAGTATCCTGGATGTGACCCATGAAGATGTGTCAGTTCGCCTCTTTCTGGAAACCTTGCAAGGACTGGCAGCAGAATGGTTTCAGCATTTACCGGCCGGATCTATTGCTAGTGTGGGCCACCTTACTGACCGCATTTGAAGAAAGATATAAGCCTTTCGAGGACGCATTTGCGTTGCTGTCAAAGATCACTCACCTAAAGAAGGAGGTCAATGAAACCATGCGTGATTTCATCACTGTTTCAACTCACTAATCAATCGAGTTTCGCCTACCATGCTACCAACGCCAAAAATCAGAAGTGTTTCTTCGTGAACGCCATGAGCTCAAAAGTAAGTTTCTTACTCTTGCAAGAACAAGTCACTACTCTGGTTCTTGCCCAAGCTGCTGCCATACGGATTGAAGACAACTTGCTAATATCTAGCAAATTAAAGCGAGAGCCATCCAAGCTGAAATTTTCAGCTCCTTCTCCTGCCACTTCATCCGATCCGACATTCCGAAAATGGCAAATGACACCGCTCGCATTAAAAAGTAGCTAGCTCGAAGCTTCCCGACACTGCACGGATATTCCGCGGAGGAGATTTACTTCTAACAATGTCTCATAAAGGCCACGCGCACCCAGTAGCTTTACTCCACGGTTGGCGCTTGAAGCCCCTCTCGATCAATGCTTTAGCCGAAATCAAAGAAGAGGAGCAAAATTATGAAGAACCTTCATCGCCAGGTGAAGATGATCAAGATGTCGGTGAACCGACTGGCGACTCTACTATCGGGTATATGGAATTTGATGAGGAAGAATCTGATGAAGAAGAGGGTACCCAAGGATATGCAAGCGGGTAGTCATATGCTATTTTTACCCACTCGCAAGGAAAAGAAGCAGAAGTGGCTGCCAATATGCAGAAAGAGAAGGCCATGTCACACACGCCTCCAACCATCGCTAAACGAGGTAGTCCCCTTCTGCTCAACCTGCTACTAGGTCTTTTTCAAGAAAATCTTTTGCCCCGTGTGTCTCTGTACGTACCCAAAATTGTATGTACTGTACAGTTGGAAATCGGTTACAAGCGCCCCAATGATGATACAGGTCTCTTCGCAAGGTGTTCGGGATCCAGAAAAGCTTTACAGATATGCGTTAACATCCCGCATGCCTCGCTTTGCCCCCGCGCCCTTTGTTTTTCCCTTTCTTTCCTCTTTCTTTGGCTTCTTGGCCTTCAGTGGCGAAACCGCCGCCTGCATGGCTGATCAGGGCGGCGGTCCTGTAACCGCCTCCCTGCGCAGGGCGGCGGTCCTGTGCGCATTTTCCAGAACGTTCTTTTGACGCGACCCGCGTGAAATGTCAACTTTTACCAACTTTTCTTTGCCGACTTAAGCTTGTATTTATGTTTTTGCCGACTGAACAGTGATTTATCTTTGTTTAATAGTAGGAGAGTTCAATTTGAACTTGCCTTCTGGTGTTTGCAAATGCTATAAATACATAGCTTGTGCTGAGGCAAATGGCGACCATTTCCTTGTGAGAGTCTTCTCATTTTTCAGTGGTTTGGTCTGTTAGCTTGCTTAGGATTGATAGTATAGTTCATTACATGTTTAGATAGTATTGTTCAGCTGTTGGTAAGCCACATACCCATCTTGTGCAGGCAGTGCTGTTGTTTCACCCATGGTCTGGTTTGTTTTGGTCTTGGTTCTTTGGTCTGGAGTCTTCATTCTTGAGCTTCAGTCTTCATACTCAGTCCTAGATTTATTTTATGAATCATTTTATCTTTAGCATGGTTTAGAATTCTGAGTATTTAGTTATGCCTCACTGTACACCGACAACGATCCTGCTAGGAATCGCATAGGCCAAGCTCTGTTCTCTTGTGCCATCCCTCTCCTACTTGTACTTCGTTGTATTTCTCTGAAGCTGCTATTATTCATTGTTTGAGTACCTGCTGTTTATCATTTTGTTTTATCATTGCTGCAACAACCCTGCTAGGAATCGCATAGGCCAAGCCGCCACTTGCGCGCCATCCCTCTCCTACTTGTGCTTTGTGCCATTTTCACTTTAAAGTAATTGTCGTCCCAGTGCCTTCCCTTGCCGATGTTGCTACGCTCCTACTCTTTCTGGATTCACGTGAACATGCAAGAACGAAGAGATCACTCTGAGGGGACAAGCTACAACACAACTGGATTTGCCTCTCGCTCGAAATGCCGTGTTTAAATTGTCAAAGTTATTATCAAATAGAGTAGTGAATCATTTTATTTCAGTTAAGCTCGCTTTCAATATTGCCAGGAAGTCATGGGGAATGATAGTTTCGAGAAACTATGATTTGTTCCTCACTTCGAGGTAGGGTTGAAGGTTTTCAATTAAGTTAATTAGTCAGTCTTTTATTTAGATTCACACATTCGCACAGTGAATAACCACACCAAAGTTATTTCACTTGTTTAGTTTTAGTATAAAAGTAGTTTAATGGTTGCTTGTAATTATAATGTTTCAATCGTATATTTTGTTTAGATTAGTTTCCCTTTCAATAGTAGTATAAGTTGTTATTTTCAGTTTAAGTTAATTTGGAGACTTCATAACTAGATTAAACGCTTAAATTCTAGTTAGGAGGGTAAATCGCTAGGGAATTTATGCTACCCGCTCATAGCCTCTAAATCTCCCCCTTTGTCATTTTAGCTACCAGGAGATCAAACTACCAGATCTTAGTCACTGATCCTCCCATGGTTAGCCATAAGAAAGTTGCTTGCCGATTCTCATCCTCGCTTGTAGCTTTTCTGTCATAGAAAACTGACCATAATCTCGGCTGTGACGTCATCTAAGTCACCCGCATTTCAAACCACCGGCTGTCTCGGCACGACCTCGGGAGGTCGGGTACGGGGAAGGTCACTTGTCGATTATCATCCTCGCATGTCACTTTCCCACGTACAAAATTGGTGAACCCGACGTGAAACAAGCAATTCTTTCACCTTCTCTTTGAGAAGTTTTATCTTCTCCAAATCACTTTCGCTCCTTCCCATTATTCTGCGGGTATTCATATACCCCCCGAATATGTCGGGATTCGATGCATACGGCAGACCCCTCTTGGGTCTTGAGGCATACTACGCCCAACAGAATAGGCAATCATCACCCTCACTCTCAATGTGGGGCGACAACTATTCAACTAACCAATTGTCAACACAAACACCAAGGACTAGATATAACTCGTCCTTCCAAACAGAGGGGTTGGAGCAAATTGCTCAAACACAAACAGAGCCTTCAGGCTCAAACAATATGACATTGACTGGAGAATCTGCTTCATCTCCTCAGGTATTACTCAGACCACATATTAGTAGACAATCGGATCCATACTTGGTCTTGGATGATGGACAATCAATACCTTATCCTAGGAGTGAACAACGCTCCCGGGGTATGTACCCACCTATAGGAGGTTTACAAGTACAACCTGAGACCCATTTTCAAGAAAATACCTCTACAGGAAATATTCTTGGAGAAACTTGGCAAGATAGCAATCAGTTCATGACAGGCTATCACATGCCTATACAACACCGGGACATACAACAAACGCCACCAAGGCACGATATCATGGCTTCACCAAACGAAGTCATTTCAAATCTAATGGAAAAGGTTAGAGGATTAGAACTTGCCCAAGCAAGTCAAAATTCAAAAATCATACAAACAGGGAATTCCAATCCTCCGCACCATCCTAGCCAAGTGGATCTCCTCACAGGAGTAGGCACACTGGGTATGACTCCTCAATATTCACAACAAGTGCCAACTAGACCCACAATCGCTAACACTGCTCCTCCTCTTGGTCCAAGATGCAGAGCAATCCATTCCTAGATAGTACCCCTTCGTACTTAAACATGTACTCCAAATCACCACAAGGGGATTTGTACTCATCCCCCGGCGTGTTTACTCAAATGCAGGGATTGCCTTATGCCCCTGCCAACGCGTACGTTACGCCATATCAACAACCCATTCCGCCACCACAGGCACCATCAATGGTCGAGACATATGCGATAGGGACTTATTCAGAATATTTAAAGGAGCCCTTAGATTTCGCCATACGAAGCGTTATGCTTCCAAGGCCTCTTCCCGATTTGCCCAAATACAAAGGAGAAGGAGATCCGAATGCGCATATCAAAGCTTACGCTACCGCCATTCGTGAATTACTCCCATGGGATGGGGTTGTTGCTAAAATATTCCCCAAAACGCTGGAAGGCATTGCCCTCGATTGGTATTACAGAATACCTGAGGCTTCCATACATTCGTTCAAACAACTCGTGTCTGAATTCATCAAAGCCTTCGACATGAACAAACTATTAAAGACAGGAATCAGGGAGTTCTTGCACATCAAACAAGAACATAACGAGTCTGTCGCCCATTTCATCCAAAGGTGGCGTACGCCCCTTTATTCCTCAAGCGCGCCCAAACATGGATCAGATGGAGCTATGCGATTTATTCCTTCATTCTCTTAGCAGAGAAGTGAAGGAAGAAGTCCAAAAATTCCCACTGAGGACTTATGACGAGGTGCTTGAAAGTGCTCTGCGAATTGATCAAGCAGCAATAGATAGCGGCCGTAAGACGTACGGAGCAAACGGGAGGTTAATCACCCCTACTCAAAATACTACAACCACTACAAGCGTCAATCAAGGACCCAAAATCCTTAATGAAAACCATGGGGTTACAACAGATGGATTCACTGATCAAGTCAAAGGACTAAATGTTGTGAACACCCCACACCTGCTAACAATCAACGCAATAATAACTTCACTCCAGCGATCAATATGGTGGATTCTAATCATCCTCCACAACAACAAATCCAGCCACAAGGGCTTGCTCGGGGCCCAGATGGATATCAAAACCAAAGCCAAAGGCCACAACCTCGAAATTTCAACTATAACAACCAACAGCCCAATCAGAACTTTGGGCCACAACAGGATTCAAACCAACGACCACGGAACTATAATCCCAATCTATATTGTGGTTTCCACAAAATTAGGGGTCATGATACTAAGACTTGCCATGACTACAATAAATTCATGCAACGCTTGCCAGAAGAACAAAAACAACTTTTCATAGATATGTTCTTGCATCCTGTGTCACCAAAGACCAAATACTTCCGCAGGGACAGTTTTCCCTCAAAATGCACCTCTCAAGATCTTCAATAATCCTCTCCCAAATCATTCTAACAATAACAGGTTAGATCCAAATGGGAAAAACAAAGGTATCATAATAAGAAATAACAATCAAGACGCCTCAACTCCTGACAACTCTCAGATTGCTCCTAACCTAAGTTCAAATGGTAATACAAAAATCTTGGGATTAGTTGAGCTAGAGGTTGAGCATGAAATTAATACAACAACTCAGACAAAGGAGTGTGTTTCACAACCCCTACCCGATATTTTCTCCACACGAGATGAAGTTCCTACAAATGCTAAACCGGTAGGATCCTATGATTTAATATACGAGGTGGCAAAGACAAATAAAGATAAGTCAATTTCTGTGGAAACAGTCTCCACGAAAGCCACAGAAGGAATTATGAAACTCTTGGAGAATGACAAACCGATCTTTCTCCCATTCGAACCTCAAGGAATGGGTAGTCTTCTCGGTATAGCATCTCTTCCCTCCGATGACCTAAATCTAGATATAAACATGATAGAATTAACAAACGAAGAAGGGCAATTTAAAATTGAAACGATGCCTATCAAAACCCTCTCTAGGCACTACCCTATTCTAAAGTCTAGCTTCGACCCATGTGTGTCTAAAGCTAAGTTTCCCCTACCCATGGGGCAAGACCTCATCATCAACACAATGCTCACTATGAGAGAGAAGGTCGAACAAAGATAGTCATGCTCACCCACATGTCATCTCTCAAAAACATGACAAAGAGGTACGCGAATGCCTCTTTCAGAAAAATGTTTTTAATAATGGGACATATACACCTCTGGGCAAGGGTTGTAAGTTCAAACCCAGAACGGTAAGCCCTCATCAAGAAAATGAAAAATTTGAGGATAATGGTTCTCCGCTGTGTACTTCTAGGGGTGAAGAATTCGATATTCGTCAACTTTCTTCACCTTAGATATCATGAAATATAGTTCCACCTGCATTTTCATATGTACATGGTTGCAGTTACATTACATTAGTAATTTAGTTGGTTCATTTTGTTCACTCGTTTCATAAATATTGTAGTCCAGGAACTTGCTCTTAAGTAATCTGTTACAAATTTCTGAAGATATTGGCAAAAATATTCAAATCACATCTCTTCAAGCATCATCAAGTATTTTCAAATCTTCTCATCAAGTTTGACAGACAAACATTGATGGAAACCATACCAAGACCTGCATACTTTGCTTCGCTCTTTCTTTCTTTCTACTAGGTAAAGTTGTCCTTGCCTACTGGCCTGCTCTAGAAGCTTCTTGGTGTCACATCTATCCCTCTTAAAATCTCTTGGAACAAAAGGATATCCCAAAGTCATAGATCAAAAATGTCAAAATCAAATGCAGTCAAAAGCACCAAGAAAACAAAATATTTTATTTTACACACTTCTTTGCCCCATCAACCTTCGGTGATAAGCCCACATCTCTTACTGGTGATGTGAGGTTGGGAAAGGAAAGAAGTGCCCTTACTCGCCTATATCTTGCCTTTGGTGACAAACCCATGCTTCTTACTAGTGGCATGAGGCAAGGTGTGGGGGTCCAATCACACAAACTAACAAATCTTGGTATGCTAAAAACACAAGTCAAATTCTGTTAAAAGAAGGGAAATATCCAAACATCTAAAATCCAAAGAGATCAAATCCTCAAAACCAGATTTTGTCAACCAGGTTGCCATTTATGAATCTAAGTCTAGATAAACTGAAAAGTAAGTGGCCTTCTAAGCTTGGTAGTAGTTCTGAGTAGGGTGGGTGTGTAGGTCAAAATTTGGTTCTTGTCCTTGTTTTGTCTGTCTCTCATCATTCCACTCGAATCAAACTCATACAACTTGTGCCCTTCCCAATTCTTGGTGTTGAGCCCTCGCATCTTACTAGTTGCGTGGATTTGGGATTGGGGCAAGTTCATCTCTTTATCGCTACACATTCATCACATTTTGCCAACATAAGAAGAAATCACAGACATTGCCCAAAGGGGCCAAAAGTTCAATATTACAACGTGTTTGTCATCACATATCAGCATTGCAAAAAAATAAAAATAAAAATAAAGTAAAACATTTTGTTTAACATTTGTTATCACTTGTCATCCATTGCATACATTATGAAGAGCATGTGAAAGTTGGCGGCATTTCGACACACAGGCATGTCAGGTATAGCCTCTAACTCCCCATTTTGGGACCGCCATACTCGGACCCAACGTTTTATGCCCCTTCATGGCTAAAACGCTTCTCCGAGGGGGCAATATGTACGTACCCAAAATTGTATGTACTGCACCACCGAAATGATGTTACAAGCGCCCCAATGATGATACAGGTCTCTTCGCAAGGTGTTCGGGATCCAGAAAAGCTTTACAGATATGCGTTAACATCCCGCATGCCTCGCTTTGCCCCCGCGCCCTTTGTTTTTCCCTTTCTTTCCTCTTTCTTTGGCTTTTGCCTTCAAGGCGAAACCGCCGCCCGCAGGCAGGGCGGCGGTCCCGTGACCGCCGCCCGATCGGGAGGCGGTCCCAGAATCCGCCTCCCGCGCAGGGCGGCGGTCCTGTGCGCGCTTTTCCGTAACGTTTTTTGACGCGACCCGCGTGAAATATCAACTTTTACCAACTTTTTCTTTGCCGACTTAAGCTTGTATTTATGTTTTTGCCGATCAATGTTGATTTATCTTTGTTTAATAGTAGGAGAGTTCAATTTGAACTTGCCTTCCGGTGTTCTGCAAATGCTATAAATACATAGCTTGTGCTTTGAGGCAAATGGCCACCATTTCCTTGTGAGAGTCTTCTCATTTTTCAAAGTTTGGTCTCATTAGCTTGCTTAGGATTGATAGTATAGTTCATTACATGTTTAGATAGTATTGTTCAAATTGCTTGGTAAGCCACATACCCATCTTGTGCAGCAAAGTATCTTTGTTGTTTCACCCATGGTCCGGTTTGTTTTGGTCTTGGTTCTTTGTCCTGAGTCTTCATTCTTGAGCTTCAGTCTTCATACTCACCCTAGATTTATTTTATGAATCATTTTATTTTAGCATGGTTTAGAATTCTCGAGTATTTAGTTATGCCTCATCGTACACCGACAACGATCCTCGCTAGGAATCGCATAGGCCAAGCTCGTTCTCTTGTGCCATCCTCTCCTACTTGTACTTCGTTGTATTTCTCTCGAAGCTGCTATTATTCATTGTTTGAGTACCGCTGCTTATCATTTTGTTTTATCATCACTGCAACAACCCTCGCTAGAATCGCATAGGCCAAGCCGCCACTTGCGCCATCCCTCTCCTACTTGTGCTTTGTGCCATTTTCACTTTAAAGTAATTGTCGTCCCAAAGGCCTTCCTCGCCGATGTTGCTATGCTCCTACTCTTTCTCGGATTCACGTGAACATGCAAGAACGAAGAGATCACTCGAGGGGACAAGCTACAACACAACCGGATTTGCCTCTCGCTCGCAAGAAATGCCAGTTTAAATTGTCAAAGTTATTATCAAATAGAGTAGTGAATCATTTTATTTCGCTTAAGCTCGCTTTCAATATCGCTGTGAAGTCAGGGGGAATGATAGTTTCGAGAAACTATGATTTGTTCCTCACTTCGAGGTAGGATCAAGGTTTTCAATTAAGTTAATTAGCTGTCTTTTATTTAGATTCACACATCACATTGCACAGTGAATAACCACACCAAAGTTATTTCACTTGTTTAGTTTTAGTATAAAGTAGTTTAATTGTTACTTGTAATTATAATGTTTCAATCGTATATTTTGTTTAGATTAGTTTCCCTTTCAATAGTAGTATAAATTGTTATTTTCAGTTTAAGTTAATTTGGAGACTTCATAACTAGATTAAACGCTTAAATTCTAGTTAGGAGGGTAAATCACTAGGGAATTTATGCTACCCGCTCATAGCCTCTAAATCTCCCCTTTTTCATTTTAGCTACCAGGAGATCAAACTACCAGATCTTAGTCACTGATCCTCCCATGGTTAGCCATAAGAAAGTTGCTTGCCGATTCTCATCCTCGCTTGTAGCTTTTCTATCATAGAAAACTGACCATAATCTCGGCTGTGACTTCATCTAAGTCACCCGCATTTCAAACCACCGGCCGCCCTCGGACGACTCTGGGAGGTGGTACGGGAAGGTCACTTGTCGATTATCATCCTCGCATGTCACTTTCCCACGCACAAAATTGGTGAACCCGACGTGAATCAAGCAATTCTTTCACCTTCTCTTTGAGAAGTTTTATCTTCTCCAAATCACTTTCGCTTCCTTCCCATTATTCTCATGGGTATTCATATACCCCCGAATATGCTCTGGGATTCGATGCATACGGCACTCCCCTCTTGGGTCTTGAGGCATACTACGCCCAACAGAATAGGCAATCATCACCCTCACTCTCAATGTGGGGCGACAACTATTCAACTAACCAATTGTCAACACAAACACCAAGGACTAGATATAACTCGCCCTTTCAAACAGAGGGGTTGGAGCAAATTGCTCAACACAAACAGAGCCTTCTGTGCTCAAACAATATGACATTGATCGAGAATCTGCTTCATCTCCTCGTATTACTCGACCACATATTAGTAGACAATCGGATCCATACTTGGTCTTGGATGATGGACAATCAATACCTTATCCTAGGAGTGAACAACGCTCCTGGGTATGTACCCACCTATAGGAGGTTTACAAGTACAACCCGAGACCCATTTTCAAGAAAATACCTCTACAGAAATATTCTTGGAGAAACTTGGCAAGATAGCAATCGCCATGACAGGCTATCACATGCCTATACAACACCGGACATACAACAAACGCCACCAAGGCACGATATCATGGCTTCACCAAACGAAGTCATTTCAAATCTAATGGAAAAGGTTAGAGGATTAGAACTTGCCCAAGCAAGTCAAAATTCAAAATCATACAAACAGGGAATTCCAATCCTCCGCACCATCCTAGCCAAGTGGATCTCCTCACAGAGTAGGCACACCGGGTATGACTCCTCAATATTCACAACAAGTGCCAACTAGACCCACAATCGCTAACACTGCTCCTCTTGGTCCAAGATGAGCAATCCATTCCTAGATAAGTACCCCTTCGTACTTAAACATGTACTCCAAATCACCACAAGGGGATTTGTACTCATCCCCCGGCGTGTTTACTCAAATGCAGGGATTGCCTTATGCCCCTGCTAACGCGTACGTTACGCCATATCAACAACCCCTTCCGCCACCACAGCACCATCAATGGTCGAGACATATGCGATAGGGACTTATTCGTAATATTTAAAGGAGCCCTTAGATTTCGCCATACGAAGCGTTATGCTTCCAAGGCCTCTTCCCGATTTGCCCAAATACAAAGGAGAAGGAGATCCGAATGCGCATATCAAAGCTTACGCTACCGCCATTCGTGAATTACTCCCATGGGATGGGGTTGTTGCTAAAATATTCCCAAAACGCTGGAAGGCATTGCCTCGATTGGTATTACGTAATACCCGAGGCTTCCATACATTCGCTCAAACAACTCGTGTCCGAATTCATCAAAGCCTTCGACATGAACAAACTATTAAAGACAGAATCAGTGAGTTCTCGCACATCAAACAAGAACATAACGAGTCTGTCGCCCCATTTCATCCAAAGGTGGCGTACACCCTTTATTCCTCGGCAAGCGCTCCAAACATGGATCGATGGAGCTATGCGATTTATTCCTTCATTCTCTTAAAGAGAGAAGTGAAGGAAGAAGTCCAAAATTCCCACTAAGGACTTATGACGAGGTACTTGAGAGTGCTCGCGAATTGATCAAGCAAGAATAGATAAAGGGCCGTAAGACGTATGGAGCAAACGGGAGGTTAATCACCTCCACTCAAAATACTACAACCACTACAAGCGCCAATCAAGGACCCAAATCCTTAATGAAAACCATGGGGTTACAACAGATGGATTCACCGATCAAGTCAAAGGACTAAATGTTGTGAACACCCCAAGACTCGCTAACAATCAACGCAATAATAACTTCACTCCAAATGATCAATATGGTGGATTCTAATCATCCTCCACAACAACAAATCCAGCCACAAGGGCTTGCTCGGGGCCCAGATGGATATCAAAACCAAAGCCAAAGGCCACAACCTCGAAATTTCAACTATAACAACCAGCAGCCCAATCAGAACTTTGGGCCACAACAGGATTCAAACCAACGACCACGGAACTATAATCCCAATCTATATTGTGGTTTCCACAAAATTAGGGGTCATGATACTAAGACTTGCCATGACTACAATAAATTCATGCAACGCTTGCCAGAAGAACAAAAACAACTTTTCATAGATATGTTCTCGCATCCTCGTGTCACCAAAGACCAAATACTTCCGCAGGGACAGTTTTCCCTCAAAATGCACCTCTCAAGATCTTCAATAATCCTCTCCCAAATCATTCTAACAATAACAGGTTAGATCCAAATGGGAAAAACAAAGGTATCATAATAAGAAATAACAATCAAGACGCCTCAACTCCCGACAACTCGGGATTGCTCCTAACCTAAGTTCAAATGGTAATACAAAAATCTTGGGATTAGTTGAGCTAGAGGTCGAGCATGAAATTAATACAACAACTCGTACAAAGGAGTGTGTTTCACAACCCCTACCCGATATTTTCTCCACACGAGATGAAGTTCCTACAAATGCTAAACCGGTAGGATCCTATGATTTAATATACGAGGTGGCAAAGACAAATAAAGATAAGTCAATTTCTCGTGGAAACAGCTCCACGAAAGCCACGAAGGAATTATGAAACTCTTGAGAATGACGAAACCGATCTTTCTCCCATTCGAACCTCAAGGAATGGGTAGTCTTCTCAGATAGCATCTCTTCCTCCGATGACCTAAATCTAGATATAAACATGATAGAATTAACAAACGAAGAAGGGCAATTTAAAATTGAAACGATGCCTATCAAAACCCTCTCTAGGCACTACCCTATTCTAAAGTCTAGCTTCACCCATGTGTGTCTAAAGCTAAGTTTCCCCTACCCATGGGGCAAGACCTCATCATCAACACAATGCTCACTATGAGAGAGAAGGTCGAACAAAGATAGTCATGCTCACCCACATGTCATCTCTCAAAACATGACAAAGAGGTACGCGAATGCCTCTTTCGTAAAAATGTTTTTAATAATGGGACATATACACCTCTCGGGCAAGGGTCAGTAAGTTCAAACCCGTAACGGTAAGCCCTCATCAAGAAAATGAAAAATTTGAGGATAATGGTTCTCCATTGTACTTCTAGGGGTGAAGAATTCGATATTCACAACTTTCTTCACCTTAGATATCATGAAATATAGTTCCACCTGCATTTTCATATGTACATGGTCATGCAGCTTACATTACATTAGTAATTTAGTTGGTTCATTTTGTTCACTCGTTTCATAAATATTGTAGTCCAGGAACTTGCTCTTAAGTAATCTGTTACAAATTTCTGAAGATATTGGCAAAAATATTCAAATCACATCTCTTCAAGCATCATCAAGTATTTTCAAATCTTCTCATCAAGTTTGACAGACAAACATTGATGGAAACCATACCAAGACCTGCATACTTTGCTTCGCTCTTTCTTTCTACTAGGTGAAGTTGTCCTTGCCTACGGTCTGTTCTAGAAGCTTCTTGGTGTCACATCTATCCCTCTTAAAATCTCTTGGAACAAAAGGATATCCCAAAGTCATAGATCAAAATGTCAAAATCAAATGCAACAAAAGCACCAAGCAAACAAAATATTTTATTTTACACACTTCTTTGCTCCCATCAACCTTCGGTGATAAGCCCACATCTCTTACCGGTGATGTGAGGTTGGGAAAGGAAAGAAGTGCCCTTACTCGCCATATCTTGCCTTTGGTGACAAACCCATGCTTCTTACTAGTGGCATGAGGCAAGGTGTGGGGGTCCAAATACACAAACTAACAAATCTTGGTATGCTAAAAACACAAGTCAAATTCTCATTAAAAGAAGGAAATATCCAAACATCTAAAATCCAAAGAGATCAAATCCTCAAAACCAGATTTTGTCAACCAGTCACCATTTATGAATCTAAGTCTAGATAAACTAAAAGTAAGTGGCCTTCTAAGCTTGGTAGTAGTTCCGAGTAGGGTGGGTGTGTAGGTCAAAATTTGGTTCTTGTCCTTGTTTTGTCTCGTCTCTCATCATTCCACTCGAATCAAACTCATACAACTTGTGCCCTTCCCACCTTGGTGTTGAGCCCTCGCATCTTACTAGTCATGTGGATTTGGGATCGGGGCAAGTTCATCTCTTTATCGCTACACATTCATCACATTTTGCCAACATAAGAAGAAATCACAGACATTGCCCAAAGGGGCCAAAAGTTCAATATTACAACGTGTTTGTCATCACATATCAGCATTGCAAAAAAATAAAAATAAAAATAAAGTAAAACATTTTGTTTAACATTTGTTATCACTTGTCATCCATTGCATACATTATGAAGAGCATGTGAAAGTTGGCGGCATTTCGACACACAGGCATGTCAGGTATAGTCTCTAACTCCCCATTTTGGGACCGCCATACTGACCCAACGCTTTATGCCCCTTCATGGCTAAAACGCTTCTCCGAGGGGGCAATATGTACGTACTCCAAAATTGTATGTACTGCACCACCGAAAAATCGTTACAAGCGCCCCAATGATGATACAGTCTCTTCGCAAGGTGTTCGGATCCGTAAAAGCTTTACGTATATGCGTTAACATCCCGCATGCCTCGCTTTGCCCCCGCGCCTTTTGTTTTTCCCTTTCTTTCCTCTTTCTTTGGCTTCTGGCTTCAAGATGAAAACCGCCGCCCCGCAGGGCGGCGGTCCCGTGACCGCCTCGCCCCGATCGTGGGGCGGTCCAGAACCGCCGCCCTGCGCAGGGCGGCGGTCCTGTGCGCATTTTCCAGAACGTTCTTTTGACGCGACCCGCGTGAAATATCAACTTTTACCAACTTTTCTTTGCCGACTTAAGCTTGTATTTATGTTTTTGCCGACTGAACAGTGATTTATCTTTGTTTAATAGTAGGAGAGTTCAATTTGAACTTGCCTTCTGGTGTTTGCAAATGCTATAAATACATAGCTTGTGCTGAGGCAAATGGCCACCATTTCCTTGTGAGAGTCTTCTCATTTTTCAGTGGTTTGGTCTGTTAGCTTGCTTAGGATTGATAGTATAGTTCATTACATGTTTAGATAGTATTGTTCACCGCTTGTAAGCCACATACCCATCTTGTGCAGTGCAAAGTCGTTGTTTCACCCATGGTCCGGTTTGTTTTGGTCTTGGTTCTTTGTCCGAGTCTTCATTCTTGAGCTTCAGTCTTCATACTCACCCTAGATTTATTTTATGAATCATTTTATTTTAGCATGGTTTAGAATTCTGAGTATTTAGTTATGCCTCATCAGACACCGACAACGATCCTCGCTAGGAATCGCATAGGCCAAGCTCGCTTCTCTTGTGCCATCCTCTCCTACTTGTACTTCGTTGTATTTCTCTCAAGCCGCTATTATTCATTGTTTGAGTACCGCTGTTTATCATTTTGTTTTATCATTGCACGCAACAACCCCGCTAGGAATCGCATAGGCCGCCGCCACTTGCGCCATCCCTCTCCTACTTGTGCTTTGTGCCATTTTCACTTTAAAGTAATTGTCGTCCCCAAAGGCCTTCCTCGCCGATGTTGCTATGCTCCTACTCTTTCTCGATTCACGTGAACATGCAAGAACGAAGAGATCACTCGAGGGGACAAGCTACAACACAACCGGATTTGCCTCTCGCCGAAATGCCAGTTTAAATTGTCAAAGTTATTATCAAATAGAGTAGTGAATCATTTTATTTCAGCTTAAGCTCGCTTTCAATATCGCCAGTGAAGTCATGGGGAATGATAGTTTCGAGAAACTATGATTTGTTCCTCACTTCGAGGTAGGATCAAGGTTTTCAATTAAGTTAATTAGTCAGTCTTTTATTTAGATTCACACATTCGCACAGTGAATAACCACACCAAAGTTATTTCACTTGTTTAGTTTTAGTATAAAGTAGTTTAATTGTTACTTGTAATTATAATGTTTCAATCGTATATTTTGTTTAGATTAGTTTCCTTTCAATAGTAGTATAAATTGTTATTTTCAGCTTTAAGTTAATTTGGAGACTTCATAACTAGATTAAACGCTTAAATTCTAGTTAGAGGGTAAATCACTAGGGAATTTATGCTACCCGCTCATAGCCTCTAAATCTCCCTTTTCATTTTTAGCTACCAGAGATCAAACTACCGATCTTAGTCACCGATCCTCCCATGGTTAGCCATAAGAAAGTTGCTTGCCGATTCTCATCCTCGCCAGAGCTTTTCTATCATAGAAAACTGGACCATAATCTCGGCTGTGACTTCATCTAAGTCACCCGCATTTCAAACCACCGGCTGTCTCGGCACGACCTCGGAGGTCGGGTACGGGGAAGGTCACTTGTCGATTATCATCCTCGCATGTCACTTTCCCACCGCATCAAAAAAATTGGTGAACCCGACGTGAATCAAGCAATTCTTTCACCTTCTCTTTGAGAAGTTTTATCTTCTCCAAATCACCTTCGCTCTTCCCATTATTCTCGGGTATTCATATACCCCGAATATGTCGGGATTCGATGCATACGGCAGACCCTCTCTCGGGTCTTGAGGCATACTACGCCCAATGTAATAGGCAATCATCACCCTCACTCTCAATGTGGGGCGACAACTATTCAACTAACCAATTGTCAACACAAACACCAAGGACTAGATATAACTCGTCCCTTTCAAACAGAGGGGCTGGAGCAAATTGCTCAACACAAACAGAGCCTTCAGCTCAAACAATATGACATTGATCGGAGAATCTGCTTCATCTCCTCGTATTACTCGCACCACATATTAGTAGACAATCGGATCCATACTTGGTCTTGGATGATGGACAATCAATACCTTATCCTAGGAGTGAACAACGCTCCTGGGTATGTACCCACCTATAGGAGGTTTACAAGTACAACCCGAGACCCATTTTCAAGAAAATACCTCTACAGAAATATTCTTGGAGAAACTTGGCAAGATAGCAATCGCCCATGACAAAGCTATCACATGCCTATACAACACCGGACATACAACAAACGCCACCAAGGCACGATATCATGGCTTCACCAAACGAAGTCATTTCAAATCTAATGGAAAAGGTTAGAGGATTAGAACTTGCCCAAGCAAGTCAAAATTCAAAAATCATACAAACAGGGAATTCCAATCCTCCGCACCATCCTAGCCAAGTGGATCTCCTCACAGAGTAGGCACACCGGGTATGACTCCTCAATATTCACAACAAGTGCCAACTAGACCCACAATCGCTAACACTGCTCCTCTCGGTCCAAAGACAGAGCAATCCATTCCTAGATAAGTACTTCTTCGTACTTAAACATGTACTCCAAATCACCACAAGGGGATTTGTACTCATCCCCTGCGTGTTTACTCAAATGCAGGGATTGCCTTATGCCCCGCTAACGCAGACGTTACGCCATATCAACAACCCTTCCGCCACCACAGCACCATCAATGGTCGAGACATATGCGATAGGGACTTATTCGTAATATTTAAAGGAGCCCTTAGATTTCGCCATACGGCGTTATGCTTCCAAGGCCTCTTCCCGATTTGCCCAAATACAAAGGAGAAGGAGATCCGAATGCGCATATCAAAGCTTACGCTACCGCCATTCGTGAATTACTCCCATGGGATGGGGTTGCTAAAATATTCCCAAAACGCTGGAAGGCATTGCCTCGATTGGTATTACAGAATACCCGAGGCTTCCATACATTCGCTCAAACAACTCGTGTCTCAATTCATCAAAGCCTTCGACATGAACAAACTATTAAAGACAGAATCAGGAGTTCTCAGCACATCAAGCAAGAACATAACGAGTCTGCCGCCCATTTCATCCAAAGGTGGCGTATACCCTTTATTCCTCGCAAGCGCTCCAAACATGGATCGATGGAGCTATGCGATTTATTCCTTCATTCTCTTAGCAGAGAAGTGAAGGAAGAAGTCCAAAATTCCCACTAAGGACTTATGACGAGGTACTTGAGAGCGCTCGCGAATTGATCAAGCAGAATAGATAAGGGCCGTAAAGACGTATGGAGCAAACGGGAGGTTAATCACCTCCACTCAAAACACTACAACCACTACAATGTCGATCAAGGACCCAAAATCCTTAATGAAAACCATGGGGTTACAACAGATGGATTCACCGATCAAGTCAAAGGACTAAATGTTGTGAACACCCCGCACCGCTAACAATCAACGCAATAATAACTTCACTCCAACATCAATATGGTGGATTCTAATCATCCTCCACAACAACAAATCCAGCCACAAGGGCTTGCTTTCGGGGCCCGATGGATATCAAAACCAAAGCCAAAGGCCACAACCTCGAAATTTCAACTATAACAACCAAAGAAATTCAATCGAACTTTGGGCCACAACAGGATTCAAACCAACGACCACGGAACTATAATCCCAATCTATATTGTGGTTTCCACAAAATTAGGGGTCATGATACTAAGACTTGCCATGACTACAATAAATTCATGCAACGCTTGCCAGAAGAACAAAAACAACTTTTCATAGATATGTTCTTGGCAGATCCTGTGTCACCAGCACCAAATACTTCCGCAGGGACAGTTTTCCCTCAAAATGCACCTCTCAAGATCTTCAATAATCCTCTCCCAAATCATTCTAACAATAACAGGTTAGATCCAAATGGGAAAAACAAAGGTATCATAATAAGAAATAACAATCAAGACGCCTCAACTCCTGACAACTCTCAGATTGCTCCTAACCTAAGTTCAAATGGTAATACAAAAATCTTGGGATTAGTTGAGCTAGAGGTTGAGCATGAAATTAATACAACAACTCAGACAAAGGAGTGTGTTTCACAACCCCTACCCGATATTTTCTCCACACGAGATGAAGTTCCTACAAATGCTAAACCGGTAGGATCCTATGATTTAATATACGAGGTGGCAAAGACAAATAAAGATAAGTCAATTTCTGTGGAAACAGTCTCCACGAAAGCCACAGAAGGAATTATGAAACTCTTGGAGAATGACGAACCGATCTTTCCCCCATTCGAACCTCAAGGAATGGGTAGTCTTCTCGGTATAGCATCTCTTCCTTCCGATGACCTAAATCTAGATATAAACATGATAGAATTAACAAACGAAGAAGGGCAATTTAAAATTGAAACGATGCCTATCAAAACCCTCTCTAGGCACTACCCTATTCTAAAGTCTAGCTTCACCCATGTGTGTCTAAAGCTAAGTTTCCCTACCCATGGGGCAAGACCTCATCATCAACACAATGCTCACTATGAGAGAGAAGGTCGAACAAAGATAGTCATGCTCACCCACATGTCATCTCTCAAAACATGACAAAGAGGTACGCGAATGCCTCTTTCGTAAAAATGTTTTTAATAATGGGACATATACACCTCTCGGGCAAGGGTCAGTAAGTTCAAACCCGAACGGTAAGCCCTCATCAAGAAAATGAAAAATTTGAGGATAATGGTTCTCCATTGTACTTCTACTTCTAGGGGTGAAGAATTCGATATTCACAACTTTCTTCACCTTAGATATCATGAAATATAGTTCCACCTGCATTTTCATATGTACATGGTTGCAGTTACATTACATTAGTAATTTAGTTGGTTCATTTTGTTCACTCGTTTCATAAATATTGTAGTCCAGGAACTTGCTCTTAAGTAATCTGTTACAAATTTCTGAAGATATTGGCAAAAATATTCAAATCACATCTCTTCAAGCATCATCAAGTATTTTCAAATCTTCTCATCAAGTTTGACAGACAAACATTGATGGAAACCATACCAAGACCTGCATACTTTGCTTCGCTCTTTCTTTCTACTAGGTGAAGTTGTCCTTGCCTACGGCCTCCTGCTCTAGAAGCTTCTTGGTGTCACATCTATCCCTCTTAAAATCTCTTGAACAAAAGGATATCCCAAAGTCATAGATCAAAAATGTCAAAATCAAATGCAAAAAGCACCAAGCAAACAAAATATTTTATTTTACACACTTCTTTTCGCCCCATCAACCTTCGGTGATAAGCCCACATCTCTTACCGGTGATGTGAGGTTGGGAAAGGAAAGAAGTGCCCTTACTCGCCTATATCTTGCCTTTGGTGACAAACCCATGCTTCTTACTAGTGGCATGAGGCAAGGTGTGGGGTCCAAATACACAAACTAACAAATCTTGGTATGCTAAAAACACAAGTCAAATTCTCGTTAAAAGAAGGGAAATATCCAAACATCTAAAATCCAAAGAGATCAAATCCTCAAAACCAGATTTTGTCAACCAGTTGCACATTTATGAATCTAAGTCTAGATAAACTAAAAGTAAGTGGCCTTCTAAGCTTGGTAGTAGTTCCGAGTAGGGTGGGTGTGTAGGTCAAAATTTGGTTCTTGTCCTTGTTTTGTCTCGTCTCTCATCATTCCACTCGAATCAAACTCATACAACTTGTGCCCTTCCCATTTTGGTGGTTGAGCCCTCGCATCTTACTAGTCATGTGGATTTGGGATCGGGGCAAGTTCATCTCTCTTTATCGCTACACATTCATCACATTTTGCCAACATAAGAAGAAATCACGTATATTGCCCAAAGGGGCCAAAAGTTCAATATTACAACGTGTTTGTCATCACATATCAAAGCATTGCAAAAATAAAAAAATAAAAATAAAGTAAAACATTTTGTTTAACATTTGTTATCACTTGTCATCCATTGCATACATTATGAAGAGCATGTGAAAGTCATGGCATTTCACACACAGCATGTCGTATAGTCTCTAACTCCCCATTTTGGGACCGCCATACTGACCCAACGCTTTATGCCCTTCATGGCTAAAACGCTTCTCCGAGGGGGCAATATGTACGTACCCAAAATTGTATGTACCGCATACTGAAATCGATGTTACAAGCGCCCCAATGATGATACAGTCTCTTCGCAAGGTGTTCGGATCCGTAAAAGCTTTACGATATGCGTTAACATCCCGCATGCCTCGCTTTGCCCCCGCGCCTTTGTTTTTCCCTTTCTTTCCTCTTTCTTTGGCTTCTTGCCTTCAAGGATGGCGAAACCGCCGCCCCGCAGGGGCGGCGTCTCGTGACCGCCGCCCGATCGGGCGGCGGTCCCAGAACCGCCGCCCGCGCAGGCGGCGGTCCCGTGCGCGCATTTTCCGTAACGTTTTTTCGACGCGACCCGCGTGAAATATCAACTTTTACCAACTTTTCTTTGCCGACTTAAGCTTGTATTTATGTTTTTGCCGACCAATGTTGATTTATCTTTGTTTAATAGTAGGAGAGTTCAATTTGAACTTGCCTTCCGGTGTGTTGCAAATGCTATAAATACATAGCTTGTGCCGAGGCAAATGGCCACCATTTCCTCGTGAGAGTCTTCTCATTTTTCAAAGGGTTTGGTCTCGTTAGCTTGCTTAGGATTTAGATAGTATAGTTCATTACATGTTTAGATAGTATTGTTCAAATTGTTGGTAAGCCACATACCCATCTTCAGCAGTGCAAGGTCATTGTTTCACCCATGGTCCGGTTTGTTTTGGTCTTGGTTCTTTGTCCGAGTCTTCATTCTTGAGCTTCACCTTCATACTCACCCTAGATTTATTTTATGAATCATTTTATTTTAGCATGGTTTAGAATTCTCGAGTATTTAGTTATGCCTCATCAGTACACCGACAACGATCCTCGCTAGGAATCGCATGGGCCAAGCTCGCTCTCTCGTGCCATCCTCTCCTACTTGTACTTCGTTGTATTTCTCTCAAGCTGCTATTATTCATTGTTTGAGTACCGCTGTTTATCATTTTGTTTTATCATTGCTGCACGCAACAACCCCGCTAGAATCGCATAGGCCAAGCCGCTTCACTTGCGCCATCCCTCTCCTACTTGTGCTTTGTGCCATTTTCACTTTAAAGTAATTGTCGCCCCAAAGGCCTTCCTCGCCGATGTTGCTATGCTCCTACTCTTTCTCGGATTCACGTGAACATGCAAGAACGAAGAGATCACTCGAGGGGACAAGCTACAACACAACCGGATTTGCCTCTCGCTCGCAAAATGCCAGTGTTTAAATTGTCAAAGTTATTATCAAATAGAGTAGTGAATCATTTTATTTCAGCTTAAGCTCGCTTTCAATATCGCCAGTGAAGTCATGGGGAATGATAGTTTCGAGAAACTATGATTTGTTCCTCACTTCGAGGTAGGATCAAGGTTTTCAATTAAGTTAATTAGTCAGTTTCTTTTATTTAGATTCACACATTCGCACAGTGAATAACCACACCAAAGTTATTTCACTTGTTTAGTTTTAGTATAAAGTAGTTTAATTGTTACTTGTAATTATAATGTTTCAATCGTATATTTTGTTTAGATTAGTTTCCTTTCAATAGTAGTATAAATTGTTATTTTCAGTTTAAGTTAATTTGAGACTTCATAACTAGATTAAACGCTTAAATTCTAGTTAGAGGGTAAATCACTAGGGAATTTATGCTACCCGCTCATAGCCTCTAAATCTCCCCTTTTTCAGTTTAGCTACTAGAGATCAAACTACCGCATCTTACCACCGATCCTCCCATGGTTAGCCATAAGAAAGTTGCTTGCCGATTCTCATCCTCGCTTGTAGCTTTTCTATCATAGAAAACTCGACCATAATCTCTACCGTGACTTCATCTAAGTCACCCGCATTTCAAACCACCGGCTTGTCTCGCACGACTCCTGGAGGTCGGGTACGGGAAGGTCACTTGTCGATTATCATCCTCGCATGTCACTTTCCCACCGTATAAAAATTGGTGAACCCGACGTGAATCAAGCAATTCTTTCACCTTCTCTTTGAGAAGTTTTATCTTCTCCAAATCACCTTCGCTTCCTTCCCATTATTCTCATGCGGTATTCATATACCCCCGAATATGTCTGGATTCGATGCATACGGCACAGACCTCTCGGGTCTCGAGGCATACTACGCCCAACAATAGGCAATCATCACCCTCACTCTCAATGTGGGGCGACAACTATTCAACTAACCAATTGTCAACACAAACACGACTAGATATAACTCGTCTTTCAAACAGAGGGGTTGGAGCAAATTGCTCAACACAAACAGAGCCTTCAGTGCTCAAACAATATGACATTGATCGGAGAATCGCTTCATCTCCTCGTATTACTCGTAGACTACATATTAGTAGACAATCGGATCCATACTTGGTCTTGGATGATGGACAATCAATACCTTATCCTAGGAGTGAACAACGCTCCTGGGTATGTACCCACCTATAGGAGGTTTACAAGTACAACTCCGAGACCCATTTTCAAGAAAATACCTCTACAGAAATATTCTTGAGAAACTTGGCAAGATAAAGCAATCGCCATGACAGGCTATCACATGCCTATACAACACCGGACATACAACAAACGCCACCAAGGCACGATATCATGGCTTCACCAAACGAAGTCATTTCAAATCTAATGGAAAAGGTTAGAGGATTAGAACTTGCCCAAGCAAGTCAAAATTCAAAATCATACAAACAGGGAATTCCAATCCTCCGCACCATCCTAGCCAAGTGGATCTCCTCACAGAGTAGGCACACCGGGTATGACTCCTCAATATTCACAACAAGTGCCAACTAGACCCACAATCGCTAACACTGCTCCTCTTGGTCCAAGACAGAGCAATCCATTCCTAGATAAGACTCCTTCGTACTTAAACATGTACTCCAAATCACCACAAGGGGATTTGTACTCATCCCTACTGCGTGTTTACTCAAATGCAGGATTGCCTTATGCCCCGCTAACGCGTGACGTTACGCCATATCAACAACCCCTTCCGCCACCACAGCACCATCAATGGTCGAGACATATGCGATAGGGACTTATTCGAATATTTAAAGGAGCCCTTAGATTTCGCCATACGAAGCGTTATGCTTCCAAGGCCTCTTCCCGATTTGCCCAAATACAAAGGAGAAGGAGATCCGAATGCGCATATCAAAGCTTACGCTACCGCCATTCGTGAATTACTCCCATGGGATGGGGTCATTGCTAAAATATTCCCAAAACGCTGGAAGGCATTGCCTCGATTGGTATTACGTAATACCCGAGGCTTCCATACATTCGCTCAAACAACTCGTGTCCGAATTCATCAAAGCCTTCGACATGAACAAACTATTAAAGACAGAATCGTGGAGTTCTCGCACATCAAGCAAGAACATAACGAGTCTCTGTCGCCCATTTCATCCAAAGGTGGCGCATACCCTTTATTCCTCAAGCGCCCAAACATGGATCGATGGAGCTATGCGATTTATTCCTTCATTCTCTTAAGCAGAGAAGTGAAGGAAGAAGTCCAAAATTCCCACTAAGGACTTATGACGAGGTACTTGAGAGCGCTCTGCGAATTGATCAAGCAGCAATAGATAGTGGCCGTAAGACGTATGGAGCAAATGGGAGGTTAATCACCTCCACTCAAAACACTACAACTACCATGAATGTCGATCAAGGACCCAATATCCTTAATGAAAACCATGGGGTTACAACAGATGGATTCACTGATCAAGTCAAAGGACTAAATGTTGTGAACACCCCGGCACCTGCTAACAATCAACGCAATAATAACTTCACTCCAGCGATCAATATGGTGGATTCTAATCATCCTCCACAACAACAAATCCAGCCACAAGGGCTTGCTCGGGGCCCAGATGGATATCAAAACCAAAGCCAAAGGCCACAACCTCGAAATTTCAACTATAACAACCAGCAGCCCAATCAGAACTTTGGGCCACAACAGGATTCAAACCAACGACCACTTTAACTATAATCCCAATCTATATTGTGGTTTCCACAAAATTAGGGGTCATGATACTAAGACTTGCCATGACTACAATAAATTCATGCAACGCTTGCCGTAAGAACAAAAACAACTTTTCATAGATATGTTCTTGCGATCCCGTGTCACCAAAGACCAAATACTTCCGCAGGGACAGCTTTTCCTCAAAATGCACCTCTCAAGATCTTCAATAATCCTCTCCCAAATCATTCTAACAATAACAAAGTTAGATCCAAATGGGAAAACAAAGGTATCATAATAAGAAATAACAATCAAGACGCCTCAACTCCCGACAACTCTCGATTGCTCCTAACCTAAGTTCAAATGGTAATACAAAAATCTTGGGATTAGTTGAGCTAGAGGTCGAGCATGAAATTAATACAACAACTCGTACAAAGGAGTGTGTTTCACAACCCCTACCCGATATTTTCTCCACACGAGATGAAGTTCCTACAAATGCTAAACCGGTAGGATCCTATGATTTAATATACGAGGTGGCAAAGACAAATAAAGATAAGTCAATTTCTGGAAACAGCCTCCACGAAAGCCACAGTAAGGAATTATGAAACTCTTGAGAATGACGAACCGATCTTTCCCCATTCGAACCTCAAGGAATGGGTAGTCTTCTGTGATAGCATCTCTTCCTTCCGATGACCTAAATCTAGATATAAACATGATAGAATTAACAAACGAAGAAGGGCAATTTAAAATTGAAACGATGCCTATATCAAAACCCTCTCTAGGCACTACCCTATTCTAAAGTCTAGCTTCACCCATGTGTGTCTAAAGCTAAGTTTCCCTACCCATGGGGCAAGACCTCATCATCAACACAATGCTCACTATGAGAGAGAAGGTCGAACAAAGATAGTCATGCTCACCCACATGTCATCTCTCAAAAACATGACAAAGAGGTACGCGAATGCCTCTTTCTTCAAAAAAATGTTTTTAATAATGGGACATATACACCTCTCGGGCAAGGGTCAGTAAGTTCAAACCCGTAAATGGTAAGCCCTCATCAAGAAAATGAAAAATTTGAGGATAATGGTTCTCCATTGTACTTCTTCTAGGGGTGAAGAATTCGATATTCACAACTTTCTTCACCTTAGATATCATGAAATATAGTTCCACCTGCATTTTCATATGTACATGGTCATAGCTTACATTACATTAGTAATTTAGTTGGTTCATTTTGTTCACTCGCTTCATAAATATTGTAGTCCAGAACTTGCTCTTAAGTAATCTGCTACAAATTTCAAGATATTGGCAAAAATATTCAAATCACATCTCTTCAAGCATCATCAAGTATTTTCAAATCTTCTCATCAAGTTTGACAGACAAACATTGATGGAAACCATACCAAGACTCTCGCATACTTTGCTTCGCTTTTTCTTTCTACTAGGTAAAGTTGTCCTCCTACGGCCTGCTCTCTAAGCTTCTTGGTGTCACATCTATCCCTCTTAAAATCTCTTGAACAAAAGGATATCCCAAAGTCATAGATCAAAATGTCAAAATCAAATGCACTAAAAGCACCAAGCAAACAAAATATTTTATTTTACACACTTCTTTGCCCCATCAACCTTCGGTGATAAGCCCACATCTCTTACTGGTGATGTGAGGTTGGGAAAGGAAAGAAGTGCCCTTACTCGCCTATATCTTGCCTTTGGTGACAAACCCATGCTTCTTACTAGTGGCATGAGGCAAGGTGTGGGGGTCCAAATACACAAACTAACAAATCTTGGTATGCTAAAAACACAAGTCAAATTCTGTTAAAAGAAGGGAAATATCCAAACATCTAAAATCCAAAGAGATCAAATCCTCAAAACCAGATTTTGTCAACCAGGTTGCCATTTATGAATCTAAGTCTAGATAAACTAAAAAGTAAGTGGCCTTCTAAGCTTGGTAGTAGTTCCGAGTAGGGTGGGTGTGTAGGTCAAAATTTGGTTCTTGTCCTTGTTTTGTCTCGTCTCTCATCATTCCACTCGAATCAAACTCATACAACTTGTGCCCTTCCCACCTTGGTGTTGAGCCCTCGCATCTTACTAGTTGCGTGGATTTGGGATCGGGGCAAGTTCATCTCTTTATCGCTACACATTCATCACATTTTGCCAACATAAGAAGAAATCACGTATACATTGCCCAAAGGGGCCAAAAGTTCAATATTACAACGTGTTTGTCATCACATATCAAAGATTGCAAAAAAAAAATAAAAATAAAGTAAAACATTTTGTTAACATTTGTTATCACTTGTCATCCATCGTGCATACATTATGAAGAGCATGTGAAAGTCATGCATTTCGACACACATGTGCATGTCGTATAGTATAGTCTCTAACTCCCCATTTTGGGACCGCCATACTGACCCAACGCTTTATGCCCCTTCATGGCTAAAACGCTTCTCCGAGGGGGCAATATGTACGTACCCAAAATTGTATGTACTGCACCACCGAAAAGATGTTACAAGCGCCCCAATGATGATACAGGTCTCTTCGCAAGGTGTTCGGGATCCAGAAAAGCTTTACAGATATGCGTTAACATCCCGCATGCCTCGCTTTGCCCCCGCGCCCTTTGTTTTTCCCTTTCTTTCCTCTTTCTTTGGCTTCTTGGCCTTCAGTGACGAAACCGCCGCCCTGCAGGGAGGCGGTCTCGTGACCGCCGCCCTGATCAGGGAGGCGGTCCCAGAATCGCCGCCCGCGCAGGCGGCGGTCCCGCGCGCGCATTTTCCGTAACGTTCTTTCGCGCGACCCGCGTGAAATATCAACGCTTTACCAACTTTTCTTTGCCGACTTAAGCTTGTATTTATGTTTTTGCCGACTGAACAGTGATTTATCTTTGTTTAATAGTAGGAGAGTTCAATTTGAACTTGCCTTCTGGTGTTTGCAAATGCTATAAATACATAGCTTGTGCTGAGGCAAATGGCCACCATTTCCTTGTGAGAGTCTTCTCATTTTTCAGTGGTTTGGTCTGTTAGCTTGCTTAGGATTGATAGTATAGTTCATTACATGTTTAGATAGTATAGTTCATTACATGTTTAGATAGTATTGTTCAAATTGGGGTAAGCCACATACCCATCTTGTGCAGCAAAGGTCTGTTTCACCCATGGTCCGGGTTTGTTTTGGTCTTGGTTCTTTCGTCCGAGTCTTCATTCTTGAGCTTCAGCTTCATACTCACCCTAGATTTATTTTATGAATCATTTTATTTTAGCATGGTTTAGAATTCCGAGTATTTAGTTATGCCTCATCAGACACCGACAACGATCCTGCTAGGAATCGCATGGGCCAAGCTCGCTTCTCAGTGCCATCCTCTCCTACTTGTACTTCGTTGTATTTCTCTCAAGCTGCTATTATTCATTGTTTGAGTACCTTCGCTGCTTATCATTTTGTTTTATCATTGCTGCAACAACCCCGCTAGGAATCGCATAGGCTGCCGCCACTTGCGCCATCCCTCTCCTACTTGTGCTTTGTGCCATTTTCACTTTAAAGTAATTGTCGTCCCAAAGGCCTTCCTCCGATGTTGCTATGCTCCTACTCTTTCTGGATTCACGTGAACATGCAAGAACGAAGAGATCACTCGAGGGGACAAGCTACAACACAACCGGATTTGCCTCTCGCTCAAGAAATGCCAGTTTAAATTGTCAAAGTTATTATCAAATAGAGTAGTGAATCATTTTATTTCGCTTAAGCTCGCTTTCAATATCGCTGTGAAGTCAGGGGGAATGATAGTTTCGAGAAACTATGATTTGTTCCTCACTTCGAGGTAGGATCAAGGTTTTCAATTAAGTTAATTAGCTGTCTTTTATTTAGATTCACACATCTGCACAGGTGAATAACCACACCAGGTTATTTCACTTGTTTAGTTTTAGTATAAAGTAGTTTAATTGTTACTTGTAATTATAATGTTTCAATCGTATATTTTGTTTAGATTAGTTTCCCTTTCAATAGTAGTATAAATTGTTATTTTCAGTTTAAGTTAATTTGGAGACTTCATAACTAGATTAAACGCTTAAATTCTAGTTAGGAGGGTAAATCACTAGGGAATTTATGCTACCCGCTCATAGCCTCTAAATCTCCCCTTTTTCAGTTTAGCTACCAGGAGATCAAACTACCAGATCTTAGTCACTGATCCTCCCATGGTTAGCCATAAGAAAGTTGCTTGCCGATTCTCATCCTCGCTCAGTAGCTTTTCTATCATAGAAAACTCGACCATAATCTCTACCGTGACTTCATCTAAGTCACCCGCATTTCAAACCACCGGTTGTCTCGCACGACTCTGGAGGTCGGGTACGGGAAGGTCACTTGTCGATTATCATCCTCGCATGTCACTTTCCCAGACAATAAATCATATAAGAAGAAAGATAAGGAGTGACATCTATTATTCATTAACATTAGAACACACATAAGTTGTAAAGATTAAGAGATATTTCATAGAATCCACTGAAATTACATCACTTTTGTCTTAAACCATGAATATTTGAATCTCATTTCAAGAAAATAATATGGTAGTTAGAGTAACATGGGTGGTCACATCTACTCTTCCAATAAATAGTTAGGGTTTTAATGTCCCAGATTACAATGGTGCATCAAACATGTTTTCAAATAAACAAGTGGATAATATTTTTTTACCTATTATTATAAAAATCACATATTGGGATCTAATTAATGAATTTACATCATAACTCATGTATAGCAAACAAGGGTATAATCAAAGATCAATTTTTAGAATATTATTAACAACTCTCATTCATAGTCTGTGAGATTATATACTTTTTGAATAACTCGAGAGTAATATAGAACATGAGAGTATATACAATATTTGTCAATGAGAGACTTTAAACATGCATATATGAATTTGAACAATATTTTATTTATATGATAAATAAGTCCCCAAATACAATTACTATTGACCTAATTCATGCCACAAAAATCTTATTCCAAAAAGTTAAGCTACTTTCATGAACCCAAATGAGTATAAGGTTTCAATCATAATCAAATGACTTTAGATCAGTATACATGAAGATCCATCTTCCAAAAGATAAATCCTCTTAGAGGAATTGTAATATACATCAATGAGGCGTGGATGGGAAAACGCAATGAATCACATCACAAAACCCAATTGGAAACCTTTAAACTCCCATTTTGAACTTATGACACATAATAGGGCATTTAGGGATGTCACTATTTAACACCATACCATAAAGGAAACTTAAATGTATCAAAATTATATGATTATCATTCATTTATCTCAAGTAAAAACTATGATGATTATTCTTACTCTATCCCAAAACCTAATACTATGTAACTCATTCATTAGATTTCATGAGACCATACCTCTTTAAGGCTCTCACATTCGCATACATAGGCTACTAGAGCATTAGAAACTAAAACATAAGAAAAGGATCCACTTTTCATAATTCTTTGATGAGTTTATATACTCTGTTTTTAAGATCCTATTTACACATAGGTTAAAAGGGTGTGGCCCAGGTAAATATTAGTTCTTGATTTCCATTGTAACAAGAGTAGATCGAATAACAATGTGCATTTCCATTGATTTTATCATAATCATACAATGGTAATGTCATATGGTTCCACTCTCAACCTCAAATACCAACATGTATCTGGAGAGGAGCATTAAAGGAGGTGCTTTACATCTTTTAATTACTACACTCAACCCTCCTCCCATGTATCTACCCATAGCACTTTTTTGCTTTTTTCAACTCTTTCATGCTCACATTTATAAGAACTTACCTTTAGAGGGCAATAAAATCCATCTCGACCTCAATAAGAGCAAAATTTAGGTCTCTATGACTCTTTCAACCTACCCACTTGCGCACATTGCAAACATTACGACCACCGAGATTGCATTTCTTTAATACATTTTTCAAATATGCATGATACAAATTATGTGCATGGTTTTGTGCTTTTTAGCTAAGTTAGATGAATGAGAACTAACACCTAAATAGTTCTATAACAAAGCTAATGACAAAATCTAAACACCATCAAAGATGAGAGCTAAACAAGATTAATACCTAGCATAATGCATTAACTTTGAATTAAATAATGCTAAAGTACTTAAATCTCTACTTCTCTAGATTGCCAACAAACAAGTAAATGGACCTAAATAAGCTCCATGGCAATCAATATTTGGTTGTCCTTGATATCTCCAAGAACCTAGGAATGGGGGCTTATCAAAGTTGGGCTACAAGACCCTTTTGACACCTCCCATATGACCTAAGCACTTTAGGCTAGAATAGGAAACTTAGCTCCTCAAGATGATGAACTCTCAAGAAAACAAGGTGCAAGCTCTTAGTCTCTTTGCTATATGCTTTGCATTTGCTCTCTTAAGGAGTTTAGGTGTAAGTAAAAAGGTAGGTGGAGGGCTCTTTATATAGCCCAAAGGATAAAGGATTCAACACATCCTCATGAATGTGGGATAAAGGTAAAACATGATTAGGAATGGATAAGGTTGCTTTATTAAAGGTAACCTTACTTTAGAAGGGTTTAATACATGTTTAACAAGTCATGGGAGTTGGGGGGTGTTTTAATTAATCAAAGGTGATTAACTAATAGGTAGGTGTAAGCTTATAGAAGCCAATTAGAAGAATATTAGTGTGATTTAGGCTATTGTGAGGGGATTAAATCAATTAAATATTGATTTACTAGTTAAATGAAGGGGAATACTAATTAATTAATCTAGATAGAAGAGGTAAATAATTAACGGAAGGTCGTTAATCAGGTTGTTAGTTGGATAGGTGACTTAATTAATTAGCGTATTGTAATTAATTGACGACAATAAGAGGGAATATGAGCGCTTTTGACGATATGTCGTCTATTTGTGAGAAAGGGGATAATTAGTGCAATTTAAGGATTTAAATTACTTGAAGAGCGTAATTATAGGTGTCTACACAAATCATAACACCAATAGTTTAATGACACGTAATATGGTCAAGAAAATGCAAGTAGTAACATAGTAAAATATATATAATCTAGCACGAGAATATCATAGTGAATATGACATAAGCAACAACATGATCAAGAAACACACAAGAAGAGTGTGGCATGACAATTGACATGAAAAATTACAAGAGGATCCTATAACATCACCGACACGTGACTCGACACCAAAAACACACATAATGGAAAGAAATTTAAACATGTTTAAGAATAAAATAATATATGTAAATGTGCATTAATAACTAGTATAGTAAGTCATATTCAAAATGGACCATGACTCCTCTAATGACCGTCTTTATGACCATAACTCTAATGTTCCCTTTTCCTCTTCACTCTAGCTTGGGTTTCTTCGTAGATGTTAGGTTTGATCCTAATCCTACAATCCTTCTCATACAAAAATTTGAAGAAAAATAAAATTTTAGATAATATTAGAAAAACTACAAAAACTTAGAGAAACTTCATGAAATTTAGCAAAAATTTGGACAATTTAAGTGAAATTTAATTTTTTGTTAAATTTTAGCATTATTGGTCTCTTTTAAGCTCCGGGAAAATAGTTAAAAATTACATTTTTTATTTAATGTAATGTCATAAATGTTTAATATTACATAAATCATTTTAAATCTTGAAATTTGTTTTCTGTTTTGTATCATATGTAGTTATTTAATAGATTTCTTAACCAAAAAAAGGGAAACTCGAAATGGTGATAAAGTTATGGTTACAATTAGCGATGCGCACGGTATGCCTCCTCCCTCCACTACCCACATTCCTATGTATCACCTCCTCTAGTCACCCAATTTTTCCGATATTCATCAATCCATTTATTCACACACCACAACTCTTTGTACTAAAGAACGCTTGACATTAGAGTGCTACCCCTTATTCTACATGTCGATGTAGAGCCCACGAGATATCAAGAATGATTTTTATCTTGAACCTTATCTACATCCTTCCCCACACTCCGATGTAGAACCAAATCTTACACCTTGTGGGTTACTAAAACAGAGGTATAAGAGGTCTTGTTTTGCAAGTATGAACAAGACCATATTCTTGGATACTTTTGGGTATATCTACCCTCACAAGAATGGAAGGTATATTAATATGTTTTAAATGAAAATTATATTTTAAATTTTTCTATTAATTGCAATTTTTAAATTCATATTTTCCTATGGTTTATATTTGTAAGGAGTGAATGATAAAACAATATTTTGATGCGTGTAGTGTAAAAATCCATTAACAATATAGTTAAGGAGGTAACCAAAAGATTGTTGTGATGTTTTCTATGTCAATTTCTCAAGAAACACAAACGTTGGGTATTCAAGGAAATTTAGGTAATACATGGTCCATTGTTGGATGAGGGTAAGTTTTTTTCTTGAATAATAATGATTTTGAATGATTTTATATTGTTTATTACATTACATTTTGTTTTCTAACTTTTTGTTTACAATATATATTATAGAAGAGGAAGATAAATATAGGTAGAGATAAAAAAGGCAAAAACCACAATAACTTAGATGAATGCAAGTTGCAAAGAAAATAAGAATGAAAAAAATGATATTGTTATATTCCCGTATATTCCACATTTGGGTACAATCAAATAAATAGGAGAAACAATAGCAAACACAACACCCAAAATAATAGATGGGTTACTAAGTAAGATCCCCGAGTTGAAACAAACTCACTTGAAATATATTTTTCAAAGAAATTAATTGTAGTTTCCTCGTGAAGCTTAATATGTGTGAACATGGTTATACCAACACCCTCCCATAAGAAAATGCTAGGGAGAAAAAGAGAATAAGAAAGAAGTGGTCCCGACTTACTAGGCACAATAAGGTACCCAATACAAACAAATAAAATAAAGAAGGAAGGAAGGAATTTAAAATGAATCCCCCAAAGACAAATTCATTCAACCCAAGCTTTACTTGTAACTAAAGAAAATGAGGAGAAGCCAAGGGTTTAGTGAAGATATCTCGTAATCCGATCAATAATAGATAAAAACTCCATCCGAAACCCCAACCCAAATTAACTTCAATTAAGTGCATGTGATGTTTGGTATGTTTATGCTCAATATGATTACATGTTATCTAGATATCACTCTTATTGTCACACCAAATAACAATAGGAGATCTTTGTGAAAAGCCAAATTCACCAAGTAACTATCGAAGCCAAAGAACTTCCTAACTAACCTTGACCACACCTCTATACTTTGCCTCAGTGGATGGTAATGCAACTGTAGTTTGTTTCTTACATGCCCATATAACTGGACTTGAACCAAGGAAAATAAAATACCAGATCTAGAGCTTTGTGTATCATAATAACCTCCCAATGTGAATATATAAACCCTAAATATCACAAGATCCTTGTGTTGAATAATGAATGTGAAAACTCAAAGTCCCCCGTATATAGGGAAAAAGACACTTCACTTATTGTCGATTACTCTCATGAGGCTCATGAGAAAACCGAGAGACAAGGTTTACACTAGAAGTGATATTGGGATGAGTGTGAGTGAGATACAAAAGACTCCCAACTAGTTGTCTATACAAAGTGGCATCAACTAAGTTAGACTGACAATCAACAATCAATTCAATACCTGACTAAAATGGAGTGGGAGATGGCTTATAATTAACCATATTGAACTTACGTAGAAAATACAAAGCATACTTCTTCCTCCAATAGAGATACCTTCTGAAGATTGATGAATTTGGAGACCAAAGAAATAATGTAATAGACTCAAGTCTGTCATATCAAAATTACCTTCAACTTGTTCTAAATGTCTCGAATCGTAGAACTTGAGTTGTTAGTGAGGATTAGATAATCAACATAGAAAACCAATATCAAAAAATAATCACCACTCTTTAGAACATATATATTATGGTCAATTTCATAACGATGAAAACTAGTACACAACGAGAAACCATCCATCTTCTCATACCAAGCTCATGGAGCTTGTTTGAGACCATAAAGAGAACGATGAAGTCTACAAACCAATGAAGTGTCTTACACGAAGCCCTAAGGTTGCTCCATATAAATCTCCTCATGGAGATCACCATGCAAAAAGGCACTCTTCACATCCATTTGATATACTTACCACCAACGAGAAGCAACGACAGAGAGAAAAAGGTACACAAAATCCATATTTTTATAGGAGTGAAAGTCTTAGAGTAGTCCACCCCTTAAACTTGTGAAAATCGCTTAGCAACAAGATGAACCTTATATTTTTCAATCAATATATCATCTCGCATACTTGGTCTTATAGACCCATTTACATGCATGAAGCTTTCTTTGCTTGGAAAGAGGTGCTAACTCCCAAGTTTTATTCTTCAAAATAGAAGAAAATTACTTCGTCAGTAGAAACATCCCATTCTAGATGACCATAAGCTTCTAGAAAAGTGAAAGGATTAATAGAGATATCTTGACTCACAAGGTCCATCCCTAAAGGCATAGAATGAGGGCGATGACAAACAACATCACCAAAAGTCTCAAATTTCTCTAAGACGTCCGAGGATCAATAGAATCACCAACTAAGTCACCAACTACTGCTAAGTAGAATGGAACCATTTGGGCATGGGTTGAGGAGGAGAAGAAGGTGGAGGAACATGATCCATAATAGAGCATCAACAAACATATCCTTCATATCGCATTTAAGGATGAGGAGGGAAAAAATATAACAATATCATGACCCAAGGAGTGTTAGTATCATCAACCTAGACATCTCTTTGAAATAGAACTTCATGGGTGGATGGATCAAAAAGATGATATGCCTTCACATGCTCACAATATCCAACAAATACAAGCTCTTTTCTCTTCTTCTCCATGGATTTTCTCTTGCCATCGTGAACAAAGGCCCATGTATTTCTCTAAATAACACAAAAATCATATACATCAGGTTTTTCACCTGACCATGCTTCTTCAAGAGTAATCCCTAAAATTTCATTATGTGGAACTCTATTTTGTACGAAGTTTGCACAATTCATGACCTCATCCCATAACTCAAGTGGTAAGTTTTGACTAAATCATGTAATTAGCGATTTCCTTGAGTGTCTAATTCTTGCATTCAACAACACCATTTTGTTGAGGGGTGTAAGGCATTGTGTACTGATGCAAAATATGATTGTTAGTACAAAAATCTCTAAATGCATTACTAATATACTCCCCCATTATTAGTGTGAATATTTTTAAGTGCATGCCTTGATTTTTTTCAACAAAGGATTTAAAATCCTTGAAATTATCAAAGACATCACTTTTATATTGCAAAAAGTACACCCAAGTCCTTCTTGTGAAGCCATTAATGAAAGTTAGCACATATTTAGCACCAAAATAAGAGTGAAAAAGAAATCTCAAAATATCATTGTGCATCAACTCTAAAGGGGCCTTAGCTTGAGTAGCCCACCCCTTTGGAAAGGGATCTTGATGTTCTTTCCCAAGCATGTACCGTGAAATTTTTTGGGAGTCCCATAACCATGTATGATGCAGAAGCATCATCATATACAAAGATTTTTTTTTTATTTCAAGCAAATTTTGGTTTGATTTAGGTGTTGGAGGTCATTTTAGGTGTCTTAGCATGTCTCATGTCCATTTGGACCTCTTTTGCTATGTAATAATTGATTTAACAAATATAGAATTTATATCAAACCCTAATTACAAAGTCATGTATGATAAATAAATGCTAAAGTATAGATTTGAAACAAGCAATAATCAAGTAAAGTATGAAACCCTAAGTGCAAGAGAGGGAAAGAATGACATAGTTGATTCGTGTTATCCCTGTAGCTGATTTAGATTAGAAAATTGATGAACATGAAAGGTAGATTGTCGCAACTGAGCACAATAAATTCTGGAACTTTCGGATAAGCTTGGACTAGGGTCCTGGACTAGGGCGAGGGTGCCTAGGCATCATAGACCTTTATTGGGTGCCTGTGATTGCGCAAGGGCTCAAAATATGGTTTTCCTTGTGTCACGAGAGTTTCACTGATAGTCGATGTTAGTTTCTTCTATGTCACGCCTTATTCACGAAGCCGTTTGTAACTTATAAAGAGATGTTGACTCAGTAAAACCCTCAAACTATATCAAATCCCAAAAATAAAAGATGTAATATGGGGAGTCGAACTGACCCCGATAGTCACCCGACTAAGTGAACTTACGACCGAGTGTTGCACTTCATCTCATACTCCACATAGTTCTTTTGAGTGTCTGATAGAATCGTGCCCTAGGAAGCCCTTGTGCAAGCGCACATGATAGTGGGCGATAACTATATGTACTAATGTAAATATATGTGTGGATGAAATAATGAACTTCCCCTCCTATGTGTGTATGCAGAAAATGTAGTCCTTTGTCCCTTGAATGGATGTTAGATGAATGCCTTTGATGCTCTTATATGCCTTTGAATGTAGCCTTAGGTGATGATAATAGATGATTAGATCTTGGTCCTTTATTTTGGTCACATAACTTTGTATTTATATGATTCCCTTGGTTGAATTTTGTAATTGACAATTGGAAGGCCGACCCATAAGAAAATAAGATGCCCAAAATATAAAAGAGACCCAAAAGAAACGAGTAAGATAGAAAGGGTCGGGGCACCTGAGAGGGACAAGGGTACCAAGTGTTGGCGTCTAGTGAGTGTTAGTATCCAAAGTCATGATAGATAAAAAAATAAACATCTGATCTGGGTTGTAGGGTGTAAGAGACCAAAAAAAAAGACAAAACACAAAGCTAAAAGGCCAAAGATAGTTGTCAATTACTATCTCGCTTAGGAATCATATGAATGCAAGTATGCTTTTAGGACCTATAAATGTACCTAAGTGTGTGATTTTGTGTCTACATTTGCCCCACTTTATGTTGTTGAGTGAATACTCGATAACATAAAGTAGATAAGAGATGCATACATGATAACCATGTAGAGTGTGATGGCGATAGCGTGCCGAAGAGACAAGTGAAAGCATGAAGTGATAAAAATGAAGTGTGGAAGCTAAGAAAGAGGATGTGACCTTAGGGTTCAAAGCATATCAAGCGTTGTACCATGTTATACCTTTTTTGTGTTTGATGTATGGTTGCTTTTTATTACGTATTAAGGATGGACTGCAAAAAAGAACGAAAGAGTAGTTAAAGTCATGTATTATGAAAAATCAGCAAAAGTATGTAAAAGTAGTAAAAGGAAAGTGTACACCTAATGATCATGATTGTAAAAGGATAAAAATATGTCCCGAAAATGCTATGTAGAATGAGTTTTTGGCGATCTCACGCCACAAAATAATAGTGTCGGGACAGAGGTCTAGTGTGTTACTCTCCATCTATGACTACTTCCCAAATAAACACCATGGTACATCTCGCTTTTGTTCCAAATGTACCGATTGTCCCAATCAAGGAGATTGCATATATTATGTAATGAGGCCAACACCCGATCCTATGAAACCGCTGTAGATTAGATTGATCTAAGAATTTTTCTCTATATGCCCCAGGACATGACACCCAAGGAGGAAACAGTACCTGTGCTCTACTATCGGGTTAAGGGAACTAGTGTCTTTGTTGTACCGAGGAGCCAAGTCGAATGGGTCATTCTACATGACCGTATCTCTATTCTGTTCATGTAGTGTGCAAGCCTATATCAAGCTTTGAGCTCTCAGTATGGGGTGGCCGATTCATCCAATGTGTGTCCCCCCTCGTTTGGGGTGCATGTGACGCGTCACTAGGAGTATGCAGCCTAAAGAGAGGACCAAATGTTGAACTAAATCAGTATCCTGTAGGGGGAATGCGCATGGTAGAAACCAAGGCACATGCAAACAATATGGCTAGAAACATGTGTTAGTAGAAAAGTAGAAAACATGTAATAGAAAAACAATGTAACAAGCAAGTGTGCATATAATATGGACCACGAAAAGCGGGTTCAAATATGGGACATTGCTCACAATGTCACAAGACAATTAGGGCCTAAACAACCAAAAAACATACAAAAGCAATGATCAATCAAGACACGTGGAAAAACCCATAAACAAATGCATCAATAGAAAACAATGGAAAGCAAAGTGTAACAGATAAACCATGACGGCAAATAGTTACTGCAAATCAAATGTTGTGTATGAAGCACCCATTAGCATGTTAGAAAGATAAAGAGTATGTCAAAGCATGTATGTATCAATGGAACAAGTAGTGTGCTAGTAAGAATATGAAGTAGTATAAAATGAAACAATAACACCTGTAGTGTGTAAGAAAGTAGATGCCCCCAAGAGCCTCGGTGGGACTGGTAAGAGGTACAATGCTAAGCATCATTGCATCATGCAAGGATCTGTAAGAAGTTTGCATTTGCAACTAAAGACCAAGTGAACGCGCATGTGTATACAGAAAAGAGATTGTCATACTAAGTATCCGTCTAGCATGGGAAACAAAGTGTACATGTAAGTACAAGCAAGCAAGAATAAAAGAAACTAAGGCATGTGTTATGTTGTGAATGAGTGAGATGGAGTGGTATGCAAATGTGAATGTGCTAGGAGAAACGTGCCCCCGAGTGGATGTGGATGAGCATGAGATGAGGTTCATTTATAAAAGAACCCTCAACGATCAAGAATGAACCAAAAACAAGAGTTTGTCTCGGGAAATGGTTTGAAAGTGCGTGTTAGAAAGATAGACCATGAAGCGCAGAGTGTAAAGTGTAGAAGAGGTGGGGTTCATTTCAAATTTAAACCCTCAACAGTACCAAGAAATTTGTAAACCCTCAATAACAAAATTAACAAACTTTATGCATAAACTCTATAACTATTAATGCAAACTAATATTTCAAAATAAAACTTGCAATACATAAACTACATAAACGTATATCAGACTTGCTTTGATACTATATCAGAGTGTGTGAGGATTCTAGCTCAACGAATGAACTATGTAGTTACTGAGGATTGAGTCATCTACACGAGGATGTAATATGTATGTAAATCACAATTACTCAACACATGAACTCAATCAATAATCTAATCAAGTGTATTCACCCACTACCCCCTATAAAAGCTATGTTAGGAAATCATTAGTGTTTACATTAATATTTGATATTTACCCTATAATAAATATGACCTACGATATGATAAATTGTTAGTAGGTTAGATATGTTGTAATAAACAATATATTTATGTAGTTTAGTTGTTACACTCGTAAATCATTGAAATGGGCAAGTTGTTGTATTGACTTCCTATTTTAGAGGAAGTTGTTTTGTATCCTCCGTGGCTATATAATAGCCTTCATATTACTTTGTAGAATGAACAACAATAATATTATTTGGTGTGTAAAACTAGTTCTACCACATTATCTGGTATCAGAGCGATGAAATACCTTTGAGAACCTGTGAGGGGCATCTTCACATTTTAAGATTGCCCTGATTAATGAGAGTTCCAATTAGTTTTGCAACTTGTGTCATTAGTGGTTTTCAAGCTAGTTTTTATAGTTTATTATATTATTTTTGTGAGCATTTCTAGGTCCCTGATTGCATGCATTTCAAATGATATTTGGTGTTCGGATGTAGTCTCGGTTGTGTTTGAGTGTGTAGGAGAAAGACGTGGTTGTGAAAGACGAGGAGCACTGTTGAATCTTTATGCAAGAAAAGATCTAAAGAATATTGTACTCGCTGGTTCAGTTGTCTTTCCTGATTTCCACGTAAGCCTGCATTATTTGGATAACAACAAAAAGATATTATTTTCTAAATTTGGACAATGAATTTTTGGCTTCGTGTATCAAGAAAAATATAATACTCATCCACTTCTGGATTTGCACCCAAGTTTCATTTGGTATCTAGTCCTTGCAAAGGCGTCTGAGAACCAAGTGGAAGCGTGTGATCTCTAGTTTTGATTTGAACCCTTCTGCATGCATGGATACATGTGTTCCATTGTTGTGTAGAACAATAAAATCATGCTCTTCCTTTGCCTCGTGTTATTTTCAAAACATTATCTCTGTCAGTCGTCATGTTGCTCAAACATGGTTCGGAGGAAACACGTCAATCTGAGGTGATTTTATTTTGAAGGTTTCATTAGTTCTTTTCAAACCTTAAAAATATCATCCTCCACTTTTATGATTGGCGAGCCACGTGCACACTCCTCGTTAATGAATAAATGTGCGGTTTGCATAATCTTATGGTCTTTACAAAAAAATATAAGTAATTTGTCGTAGGTTAGTTGTCTTTTATTTAGTATTTTTTTATAAGGGTATGCCCAAAAATAGTCAATCATACACTTATTTTGTGTCAATTGTTTTTAGTTACATTTGAAAGAAACTTTAGGTCAAAGTCTATGTATTGTTATCGTCAAAATTAAAGTTTTATTATTTTCGAGAGTCAAAGTTATATAGGTGATTGTAGGATTTTTTGATATTGTCAAAATAAAAAAATTGCCTCATGGACGATTTTCGGTGTTACCCGATGTCCCGCAACCATTGAGCCTCAAAATCTAAATTTGCGAGTTAAAAACTTCATATTGGAGGTTGGAGGTAACAAAGGTTGAGGGCGATCAACACCTCTCGTCGATCTGACCAACGACGAGGTCACATACAACATTGGTGACACCATTTTATTATTTCAGTTGTTTGCTTAGAGTGGTGTGTGCGAGAATAAAACATGGTATTAATTCCTGCCATAGTTTGAAATGAGGAGAATGTGCATTGCGAATGCTTAGAACAATTGTATAGGAGGGCAACTGAACTGGAGTGATCCTATGATCTTTGAGATTATTCGATCCGTCATACTTCTAACATCAATCGGTCGGTGAAAGAGCGTTCACTGAAGTGAAAGCAAGAACTGTTGAGTTCGTGTATGTAGGTGAATCAATGTAAGTGTGATCATCCGATATGGGATTCACTGTGGTGAAGTGGATTGGTCATGTGCAACAAGATCCAGACAACAAGATCCAAGCCAACAATATGCAGACCTAAAAGAATGCAGAGGCATACAATTATGTTCCCAGTTTTTTAGATGTGCTTCTTCTCATGTAAAACACTAGGGGGTTAGGAAATCAGTAATATCCCCTTCCCATTCGAAGACCTTTGGCCTATTTTGTCAACCCGACGGCCAAAGGAAAAATATAAGGGTGGCTTAAGTTATATTTAATTATTATAAAGTGTCATTAATAAAAGAAAAAAATATATAGAGCACTTATAATAATTTATATGACTTAATAATTATTAAATCAAGGATGGAAAAGGCCCAAATATAAATTGTTATCCATCCTAGGTGATAAGGCGACTTGCCTTAGAAGGGGGAATGGGAACATAGAAAGGATAAATGCCCATTTTACTATGTATTTCCCCTAGAAAAATGCGACTTGCATTAAGAGGGAAAAAGTTGTTGGAAAAGGCATTTAATATGGGAAAATATTAAATGCTTGCAGATAGGGAAAATCCTTGGGAATTAATTGGATATTGTAGAGAGGTTGTTTTGGGTCTCTTCTTCCTTTATAAGGAGAAGTCGACTTGAAGGGAAATATATTCCATACCATTTGATATTTTCTAATTTGTGTCTTAAGCTTGTAGCTTATGCATATTCTTTCATGTCAAAATTGTTTGCAAATATCCACTTGTGGAGTAAGATCCCACGGGAACCCTAGCTTCGGTGGTGAGAGATCCATCCCTAGCCAGCAGGCATTCTTCGGTAGTGAGAGATCTACCCTAGCTTGTCAATTTTGGAGTGAATTGATGCCCTAAATGTGTTGGGCGGCCTACTTTTAGGGAAAATTAGGATTTCGTGTTTGTTGTGCAAAAACTACTTTTGGAATATTATTCTTCATGTTTTGTGGCCCAAGATCCAAAGTTTCACTCATTTGGACTTCTCTAGCAAAAGATATTAATTTTAGAAGTTTTCAACTGTTTAGGCACTTACTGTAAATTTCTCGCAAGATTCTCAGTATTCGAAAAATTCCAAAAACAGCTTCTATAATATCTCATATTGTATTAGCAAGCTCCATTTAAAATTTCAAGTGATTTGAGCCGATATTTTGGGAGTTATTCATATTAACTGTTCACGCCCTAATTGTAATTTTCTGTAAAAATCGGTTTTACTTGGCCGCAATTTGTCTCGTATTTTGCATATTTAAAGTTGGGATTGCCTAAAATCCGTTTAGGGGTAAAATAATGTCCATTAGGGACATTACAAATGGTATCAGAGTTGTTGTTCCTCCAGCCTGTGTGGGTTAAATATGGCAAATTGGAAAGATTTCAATATGGGTTTTATGAAGGAAATGTTCACCAACATGGTGAAACAACAGGAAACCACTAACCTTTATTTGAGCCAGCTCACTCAGAATTTAAATCAAAGCAGGTCTTGGGATAATCAGGAAAAAGGTGAGAACAATAATAAAGGGCATCCAATAGAGGTGATTGATGAGGATTCTTGTTGGAGGAAATACCAATCTTTGAGTAAGGGTTTCAAAGATAATATGTCATTTCCAAATTATTGCATGATGAAGATTGGTAGCAAGCCCAAGCGAGGTCATCATATGCCGGTACCTGAATTACAAAAGAACTCATTTGAAGAAGAAGAAGCTTGTAGAGAAAAAGGTATGATTTCTATTGAGAAAAATAATTGCATTAATGAAACTTTCCTTGTTAGAGAAATTATTCCAGCTCAAGAGAAGAAATTTGTATATGCAAGTAAGGAGGATGTAATGGAAACTCTAAAAAGGTGTGAGGAGTGGAATAGCAGAGCTAGAGTTGTTAAATTGATAGCCACTCAAGCAAGACAACACCTACAAGAGTTCAAGGAAAAGATGTCTTCACTTAGTGGGCAAGGGGTATGAGGAATGTCATTTCTCAAGAGAGGGCAGCCGAGAGCATGGAAATACCTTTCAAAGGAGGGCTGATTACAGTTGAAGATGGTGTGGAAGAAAGTATGCCATCTCATTTATTGCATAATGCTGATTTATGAAGAATTTCAGCCCATTGTAGACACGAATACTCGTTTTTGGGGCAAAGAAAGTCAAGACATTTTGAAGACCAAGATCATGCGAGGATGTTGGTGATATTCCAAGCTATAAAGAGCATACTAACGTGTCTTATTTATTGTTGCCTATTTATTTTCATCATGAGATACATGCCAAAGTTTACATTATGGAGTTTGATGAACCATTGTTCCAAGTATATGTATGTGAGCATCTTGTGGATGATATACGGTGGCAAGTTTTAGTTCACTTGACAGGAACAGTGCAGACTTGCAGATCACTTGAAATGTTTTGTCTCTTGTGCATGACACTTGGACAAAACAAGATCGAATTGCTTGAGGGCAAGCAATTTTGGGAAGGGAGGATTGTAATATCCCCTTCCCATTGAAGACCTTTGGCCTATTTTGTCAACCCGACGGCCAAAGGAAAAATATAAGGGTGGCTTAAGTTATATTTAATTATTATAAAGTGCCATTAATAAAAGAAAAATATATATAGAGCACTTATAATAATTTATATGACTTAATAATTATTAAATCAAGGATGGAAAAGGCCCAAATATAAATTGTTATCCATCCTAGGTGAAAAGGCAACTTGCCTTAGAAGGGGGAATGGGAACATAGAAAGGATAAATGCCCATTTTACTATGTATTTCCCCTAGAAAAATGCGACTTGCATTAGGAGGGAAAAAGTTGTTGGAAAAGGCATTTAATATGGGAAAATATTAAATGCTTGCATAGGGAAAATCCTTGGGAATTAATTGGATATTGTAGAGGTTGTTTTGGGTCTCTTCTTCCTTTATAAGGAGAAGTCGACTTGAAGGAAATATATTCCATACCATTTGATATTTTCTAATTTGTGTCTTAAGCTTGTAGCTTATGCATATTCTTTCATGTCTGTTGTTGTGTTTGCAAAATATCCAGCTTGTGGAGTAAGATCCCACGGGAACCCTAGCTTCGGTGGTGAGAGATCCATCCCTAGCTAGCAGGGCATTCTTCGGTAGTGAGAGATCTACCCTAGCTTGTCAATTTTGGAGCTGAATTGATAACCTAAATGTGTTGGGTGACCTACTTTTTAGGGAAAAATTAGGGTTTCGTGTTTGTTGTGCGAAAACTATTTTTGGAATTTTATTCTTCATATTTTTGTGGCCCAAGATCCAAAGTTTCACTCATTTGGACTTCTCTAAAGAAAAGATATTAATTTTAGAAGTTTTCAACCGTTTAGGGCATGCTTTATAAATTTCTGGCAGATATTCTCATTATTCGAAAAATTCCAAAACAATTCTATAATATCTCATTATTGTATTAGCAAGTTCTATTTAAAATTTCAAGTGATTTGAGCGAATATTTTGGGAGTTATTCATTTTTTTCTTGTTCGTTGCCTAGTTTGTAATTTTCTCGCAAAAATCGGTTTTACTTTTGGCTACGATTTTTCGTATTTTGCATATTTAAAGTTGGGATTGCCTAAAATCCGTTTAGGGGTAAAATAATGTCCATTGGGGACATTACAAAATCATTATCACACATTAATATTTTATATTTACCATACAAAGAAATATGACTTACGATATGGTAAATTGTTAGTAGGTTAGATATATTGTTATAAACAATATATTTATATAGTTTAGTTGTTACACCCGTAAATCATTTAAATGGGCAAGTTGTTGTATTGACTTCCTATTTTATAGGAAGTTGTTTTGTATCCTCCATGGCTATATAATAGCCTTCATATTGCTTTGTAAAATGAACAACAATAATATTATTTGCTATGTAAAATTGGTTCTCCACATTATCAAGTTCACAAAAGAGGTGTACATATAAGATAGTGAATGTGTAACTTCTCATAGGATAGTGGACAACAATCCATGAATAGGAATGAGAGTTATAATCCCATAATAACTAATCAAATGATCAACCAACCTAATGTAACTCCTATGAAACACTAATCTAATAACGAGAGTTAAGAAACTCCTATGACATATGACACCTAGATATGACACATGCCACTCAAGTATGACATATGACACCTAAGCAAGCTTACACATGAGAGTAGGGATACTCCATGTGTGTAGGAAACATTCCAAGTATATAAACAAATACAAGGAAAATAATATCCTACACCACCAAATATAATAATACAATTAAATAAATGAAGTTCAATTTTTTAATATCACTATAATGACTAAAATCACAAAACAACTCAAAACAAAGTTGCATTGAAGTTATAATCAAGTTAAATTTGAAGTCATACTTAAGTCACACTAAAGTGGTGATTGAAGTCACATTAAAGTTACGATTAAAGTCACGCTAAAGTGGTGATTAAAGTCACGCTAAAGTGGTGATTTGAAGTCATAATAAAGTCGTAAATAATGATGAAATTAAGTCACAATTATAAACCAACTAAAGTCACAATTTAAGTCACAACTAGTGTCACAATTTAAGTTGGATGTAGTGTCGTAATTTAAGTCGCAACTAGTGTTGTAATTTAAGTTGGATATAGTGTCACAATTTAAGTCAAGATTACAATTGTTATTAAAGTTGTATTTTAAGTCGGACGTAGTGTTGATTTTTAAGTCACGCTTAGAGTTGGTGTAAAGGCAATTCTAAAGATCGTTATTAAGTTGGGTATTAAGTCAAATTGAAGTCGTAAATTAAATCACATATAAGGTTCCCTTTTAAGTCATCCTAATGTCCCCATTTAAGTTGTCCTAATGTCATGTTAATGTCACTTAAGGGTGAGACTAGGGTAGCTTAAACTAGGACGTTAGGGCGCCTTTAATACGACTTTATAATTTATGACATTTAAAGTTACAATTTACGTCGTCATTAAGTCATTTTCACGACTTTAAATTTGACTTTAGGGTACTTAGTTGAAATTCATAAAACCATATTTGACAACTTAAAAAGGACTTATTAATCGAATTAGACTACAACTTATTTCAAGAAAAATGTTGTGTGCGTGCGTGCGTGCGTGTGTTACTTATAATTATAATGTTATTATCTTTCTCGATCCTTAAACATTAGTGTAACTACGTCGATACTATGTAATGCACAAGAAATTATATAACACTACTATGCGGAAGCATGCACAAGGCATGCAAACTATTCAAAAAAATGCCTCAAGAGATGTGGTCTCATAAAATGCCATCATCACAGTGTGTATGCACAAAATGTAAACTTTATCATCATAGTGCCAATTAAACATGTGGTGGTTGTGTAGATGCATTTTTTTGTGCCCGAAGAACATGTAAGAATATGGTTGCAACAACTCTTTTTTCCTAGATCCATAAAATATTGCAAATTCAAATCCTTCGTGAGCCATTTATGCAAAAGTGCTTGTTTGGTGAGGTGAGGTACAAATGATAAAGAGATTCATGAAGGATAGATGGATTAAAAGATACCCTGGATAGCTAAATTTATTTATGGACAACGTGTTTTTCCAAGCCTTATTTTATAAAATGCCTCAAGAGATGTGGTCTCATAAAATGCCATCATCACAAAGTGTATGCACAAAATGTAAACTTTATCATCATAGTGCCAATTAAACATGTGGTGGTTGTGTAGATGCATTTTTTTCGTGCCCGAAGAACATGTAAGAATATGGTCAGCAACAACTCTTTTTTTCCCTGGATCCTTAAAATATTGCAAATTCAAATCCTTCTATGAGCCATTTATGCAAAAGTGCTACTTGGTGGGGTGAGGTACAAATGATAAAGAGATTCATGAAGGATAGATGGATTAAAAAGATACCTGGATATCTACATTTATTTATGGATGACGTGTTTTTCCAAGCCTTATTTTATAATACTATGGAGGTGTCAACACATTGAACTATTTTCAGGGAACTTGTGCATGTTTAGGATGATAAGCTAAGAGGAGGCAAAGAAAAGGCAAAAGGAAAAGGTGAGGTTTTGGTTGCACCCAACCTTCATCATTTCAGTATGGTATTTTTTCTGCTGCAATAATTATACTATATTGTGCTTACGTTAGGTCTATCATTTGAGATTGAATTACACATTCAATATTATGTATATAAATTTATATATGCTCACATGTTTTGTTTGATTTATGATTATAGATATTTCTTGTTTTCTTTCACATCTTTTAAAATAAACTTTCAACTATCGAAGGGCCCTTGTTCTCTTGATGAAGTTGAATGGCTTGGAATGAGCCCACCGAGGATCAAGTCTCACCGAGGCAAGACTTGGGAGATACCCGGCACGAGAGTCGAAAGCGGATAGGGCCAAGATCGTTCCCTGGATGACTTTGACGGATTGGATACCCCCTAGTCGTGGCTACTTAGCTAAAGGAAGGCTTCAATATAAATATACACTTACTTATCAAGTGTTAATCAATTGTTTGTAATCTTCAATTTATTAAGGATAGAGATACCGATATCTATGTCATCGTTAGTCTCCTAAACAAAAATAAAAATAAAAATTTCTTAACTAACTTTAAGTTTAACATTTTTCAAACGTACCTAACAACTTACGTACAATTGTTAATAGAGTTTATATGTTACTATGGACCATCATGCAAACCACTCCACACTTTTTAAATTGGGCCGCACCGCATGGACGAAACAAATAAAATAATCTCCACGCGCTACACGCGATTCAAATTTGACATTTACGACCCAAACATGCCACAAAGACATGGCGCTAATAACCTTTAGCACGTCACGGGTTCGAAACCATCCAAATTAACCCCAAAAAAATAAAATAAGTTTTGACACAACAAGTTCGCACCCATCCTGTCGGGAAAAACCTCTTCAGAGCCATTTTTCGATAAATACGGTAAAGCTTCACGAAACATTGCTCTACAGAACAATGGTGTTTTAGGAAGCAAATGAACTAAGCTGGAAAACAAGGTTAAATTTGCAGAGAATTGCATTTTGCATACAATTTAGTAAATATTTTCTGTTTGCTTTCTGGGTCATGAAATCTGCATTTTGGAAAGTTTCATTTATTAATTTTTTCGTCTGTGTAAATTTGAAGGGCACTTAGGGTTTTGTAACTGCATTTTGCAAAGAATTTTCTAATTTTTTATGTAATGTGAAAACTACAGGGTCTTTAGGGTTTCAGATAGTTTTCGCAGGAGACGATAGGTTGAGAATGTCAGGAGGAAGTTATTACAGTCTTCCAACCAGTCACCTTCTCGGCTCTGTTCCGGTGCGTATATTTTTCTCTTTTAATTTCATGCTTTTAGTTTAGTTTTATCTTGGATTTTTCCTGTTTTCTTTTTTAAATTTCTACTGGTGGTGTTTTCGAGTCAATTAACTTTATTTTGGTGCTTTATTTTTTTATGGTTTGCTGTTAAAGATTCTAGGAAGAGGGCGTAGCCCAGCCAAAAGAAACTAAAAACAAAGTGGCTGAAATTGTTAGGAATAGCTCATCAATTTCAAAGTTAAGAGGCATTTTATCATATAATTTGGTTTTAGCCCGTAACAACTTCCTCTAGCTCTATTAGTTTATTTCTACTGGTCATGCTTTCCAGCCTTGTTGATTTGTTTAGGTCATTTGTAAACATTCATAAGATTTTATCACAAAATGGCGATAGAGTAAAATCTGAGTTTTTGATTAATAATTTTCATCCTTTCTTATTTTCAAGTAATTGAAATTCAGTGCAACTCTTTTAGACATTATATTTCAAACATAATTGCAATTAGGTTTTTTCATTACAGCTGGGGAATATTTAGTCAATAATATTTATTTCTTTCCTATTTTGAAGCAATCGAAGTTTCTGCAGTGCAACATTTTTAGATTCAATATATTGGAAATAACTGTATTTACTATTTCGTACTCTGTGATTTTTTTCTCTTTTCATAAAGTTGCTATGGTTCGTCACGTTGTCTGTGTATTCTCTATTGCAACAGTTGCTTTGCAATGAGATTGAGTTTTTTTAATTTTTAAGTGATTAGAGTTTTCCTAGTGTGACATTTTATGTATCATCTTCAGATATATTTTTCTACTTTTAAAGCGAATGGAGTTTCCACATTTTTACATATCATCTTAAGAGTGTTTCTTTCTTATTTTAAAATTTTAAACCGTAGGAGTTTGTGCAGTGCAACGTTTTACATAGTGTAAGAATATATCTATATATATATATGTATTATGTACACACACACACACACACACACACACACACATATATGTATATGTGTATATATACACCTACACACACACACACACATATATATATGTATATGTGTATATATACACCTACACACACACACATATACACACACACACATATATACATATACATATACATATATATGTGTATAATATATATATATATGTATATGTGTATACACACACACACACACATACACACACACACATATATATATACATATACATATACATATACATATACATATATATGTGTATATGTATATGTGTATATGTATATGTATATGTGTATATGTATATGTATATAGGTGTATATATGTATATGTGTATATGTATATGTATATAGGTATATATATACACATCTAATGTATATGTGTAGATGTGTATATATATACCTATATACATATACATATATACATATACATATACACATACATACATACATACATACATACATATATATATATATATGTATATGTGTATATTTATAGAGGTATATATATACACATCTACACACACACACACACACACACACATATATATGTATATATACATATATCTATGTACATATATATATATCTACATATATATGTATTATGTACATATATATATATGTAGATATATATATATATGTACATAGATATATATATATATATATATATATATATATATATATATATATATATATATATATATATATATATTATATATATATATATATATATATATATATATATCATTTTAAGAATTGGATTTTTTTTTTACATGTCATTTATAAGAAATTGGACTTTTATTTATAAGAAATTGCAGTGCAACAGTTTTACATATTATCGGAAGATAAAAATATTTTTAAAAACAATTAGACTCTTAAGTTTATATCGTTTTATTTTAAAACTGTTGTAGCTTCTGCAGTGCAAAGTTTTTATATCATTTTTCAGGATAATAATCTGTTTATTTAGCACTAGTCATTTCTTCCTCTCTGGAGTTGCCATGTTTACTCTACTGTACACATTCTTGCTATAGTTGCTTTGAAATGCTATAGAGCTTAATATATTTTTTTTTCCTTAACAAGAAAGAAATCATCTTCAAGTGGGTGTTCTAATGAGTCCCCTGTCTTTGGAGTAAAACAAATTTAATATCCACAGTACCAAGCGCCATTAACAGCTACAAGGAATAACATGAAACCATCATCTAAGCCCTAACAGCCACAAAAGATGCTGTTCAATAGTTCAAAGCTCCACAATAGCACTTCACTATAATGAAACGCCACAGAGCAGCTGCATAAGAAAGCTGTTGAAATTCTTCTTCACCATGGTAAGCAGACTCTGATATTAAATAATCCTCAACTAGGTGGTTCAAAGCTGAAAGCCAATCAAAACTGCTGAAATTTATATGCTAGAATCTACAATCACATATAATAGAGACACACTAGCTGAAAAATACTTGGATCTGCTTCAAATCACATCACTTTTTACTAATCAGAATACAGAAGCAACAATGCTTTGGAACACACTCACACTAAATGAAAAACTGAATGAATAAAACACCTACCCTAGGCCTTCTTTTATAGCTGAAGAAGAGACCCTAAAAATAGTCCCATCCTAAAACTGGATCCATCCCAAAGTTAAACCAAGCCTTCACTTAATCTTATCGTAGGGAGTTGCACCCTTAAATGGACAGTCAAACTTAACAAAAACAAACTGCTAAATAAAGAACTGCTATTCTAAAACTAGAAAACAAACTACATAAAAGCAACTGCTAAATCTGGACAGCCAAGAATAGGACTGTCAAGAGGACAGCCAAGAATAGGACTGTCAAGAATAGGACATCCAAGAATAAGGCTGTTGTTCTCTATGATTGTACGCTCTGTTGAAATGTGCTTCATTGGAGGACGCATTCTGAAACATGGTTCAAAAACTCGTTAGCCCAATAGTATATTTCGTACTTGGGAGTTCCTTAGCAATTACTTGGTATTACTCAGCAACTTTATTGCTACTTAAAAAAACATATAAATTGATAAAATAATTTTAAATAAAATATTAAAATGTGGAACATTGTTAAATGACATGAGAAATGAATGTAGAGAATACATAAGTATACCATCTATTAATTTTTGACCAAAAAGGAGTACAAAATACAAGGTTACAAACTACAATGCTCGTAGTCATATGAAATATCAAATCTACAGTCTCAGGCAGCGCTTCCCAACTGTATAGGAATTCTTTTGGTCTGATTTGTGGCCCCTTCAGATAGTTTTGTACCTCCTGCATACGTTTATGCATACGAAATAGATCTCAGGCCTTAGTCCCAGGAATGTGTGCCCTCAAATGGATGTATATCTATTTATCAGACCCCTGATAACTCTATTAACCACCAATGTGCAGTTGCCCTTTTTTGAGGTTCATGGACAGTAAATCCCTTGTGGATTCATATCCTTAAATTGTGTTTTGGTGTTCTAGACTGCAAATAAGATGCCTGAGCATCTATTTCAGACTCTTGATTTATCTTCTCATGCCCTTTTCGATTAAAAACATTTGTGGAAAAAATGCAAGCCCAAAAATGTTTTTTTCCATTATGTGCTTTTATGCATTCTTGGGCAACTCATTCCGAGTAATCATTGAATTTCTCCGAGTAATCTCTGTAATTACTTGACAGAAAGAAACTCATGATTTTCAAGAAGATTACTTGGCAACTCTTTGACTCGCGATTTATGGGCTATTTTTGGTGGTTTTTGAATTTTGTTCTTTAGTACCATAATGTAACACTCCCACTTACTTAAAATTGTGTTTTGGATCAATCTTAGTCTCTCTTAGACCATCTCACATTTCCCTTTAGCTAGAGGCTTCATTAGAATGTTTGCAACCCGTTGATCTATTAAAACATAGTTGAGAGCAACTGCTCCCTTTTAAACTCTGTCTCTGATAAAGTGATGCCTAATGTCTATGTCACAAGGTTCGTGTTTGAGTTTGTGTTTGGCGAGGATAAAATTCGAAAGAAATTCGCCAGCCAATGAAGTTCGGCAAAAAATTCGTGAATAAGTTCGAAGAATATAATTTAATATTAAAATAAAATTTATATATTTAATCTTTTAAATAAAAATAAAAATGAATCTAATTAAAATCCATTTATAATACTAATTTAAAAACCCAAAATATTTATTAATTTATGGTAATATCTAAATTCTAAAAGTTAAACCTAATACTAAACGAACTTAGAAATATTAATAAAAAAAGAATATGTAAATCAATACGTGAAAATTAAAATATAATGTACAATATTTAAAGACATTAGTATTAAAATTTTAAATAACTTAATGTTTGCTAAAATCATTATATATATATATATATATATATATATATGTCTATATATATATGTCTAATATTTTAAAATTAAAATTAACAAGAAAATAACAATTAATTTAAAAACCTAATAAATAAAGTTCATATTTTACAATTAAAGTTGGAAAGGAAAAAGAAAATTTATAAAAAAGCTAAACTATTTTAAAAAGCTATAACTTAATCGTAAAAGCAAAAACTATTTTAATAATAAAAACTTATAATAAAGTTAAATCGAGAAAAAATACTAATTAAAAACTTTAACCTATTTCTTTTTTATTTTTGTTTCAATCGTGAATACAAATTATTGAGTGGCGATTAGGAAATGGAAACTGTAAAAACTTTAACTTATTTCTATATGGTCACTGTCAGTGGGTCATTGATATGGTGTCCATGCAATCTACGAACACTCACAAATGAAGCTTACAGTGACGTCGAACAGGAAAGAAATGATTGCAAAAGCCCTAACGTAGTTTTGCCTGTCATTTCTAAACGATTTTAGGTTTTTCTTTTAAATAAATTTATCTGAAATCATTTCTAAACGATTTTGTATTTTTCTTTTAAATAAACTTGTCTGAAATCATACTGTACGAATTTTCTGGCGAATTTAGACGAATTTTACTGTTTTTATGAAGTTTGGCGAATTTCGAATTTCAAGGAAGAAATTCGGCGAACCCTGTGACATCTCAATGTGCTTAGAGTGGTCATGAAATACTGGATTCTTAGAGAGTTTGATACAACTTTGATTGTTATAGTCAAAGATTGCAGGCTCTATTTTCTCACCTGTTAGTTCTGCAATCAACTTGCAAAGCCAGATGGCTTCACAACTAGCAGTGCTGGTTGCTATGTGCTCTACCTCTACTGAAATCAATGCCACTAAAGTCTGCTTCCTGCTGAACCAGGATATGACTGTAGTACCCAAACTGAAGCAACATCTTGAAGTACTCTTCTTGTCACCTGCATCTCCTGCCCAATCAAAATCAATGAATCCATGCAACATCAACTCATCATCCCTTGCATATCTTAGACCAAAATGTATCATGCCCTTCAAGTATCAGAGCACATGCTTTGCAACAACCCAGTGAATTTTCTGTGGTTTAGGCATGAAATGGCTCAAAGTGCTCTCTGCAAAACATATATCTGGTCTATTATTAATGGTTTCATCAAGGACACGATCAATTGCTTGTGCACCGAAAGATCTATCAAATTCAAAATCATAGGAGTGGTGATGGGTTTGTGATCCATCATCTGGAACCTCTTTAGAATATCAATTGTGTGTATTTTCCTTGCCCAAGAAAAACCTCACTTGTCCTCTGCCACACCTCTAGACCCAAGAAATAGCACACCAGTTCAATGTCCATGTCAAATTCTCTAGCCACCTCTCCCTTGCACCTTGCATGAGATTCTTTGAACCCGCTGTAAGTTTCAAGTTATCTTCATATAGGACTATTAAATAGGTACTCATATTGGGATTTGCTATTGTTTTGGTGAAGCCCAAACCTAATAGGTACTCATCAATCCTGGAGTACCAAGCACAACGCTTCTTCTTCAGCCCGTAAAGAGATTTCTTCAACCTGCACACATGGGTCTCTTGCCCATGCACCTCAAATCCTCTCAGCTAATTAATGTACACTTATTCCTCAATCAGGCCATTCAAAAAAGTTATCTTAACATCCATTTGATGTAATTGCCAACCAAAAATAGCTGCTAAAGACATAATAGTTTTGATAGAAGAATCCCTGTCAACTGGAGCAAAGGTCTCCTCATAGTCAACTCTTCTTGAAATAATCCTCTAGCTATAAACTGAGCCTTGTACTTCTCTATGCTGCCATCAATTGCATGCTTCACCTTGTACAACCACTTGGAATCCACCACTGATTTCCCGCTGGCCTTGACACTATCTCCCACACATCATTCTTCATGATGGAGTTGTACTCCATGCCGTACATCCTCATAATTGGAAGGCTCTGCATCAGTTTTGGAAGACATTAGTGCAACATAACTAGGAAACTTCTTAGGAGGATGACCTACCTGAAAAGAAGTCTTTGGAGCACCAACTTGCTCCTTTGCCTCCTGCAATGTCTATTGAAGCCATTTAGGCTTCTTGGCTGTGGTAAAACTCTCTCTATTCTTGTTTCGAACTTGTCTGATCTGAACCTGTACTCCCTGAAACTTGCGCATCAACACTTGTGATGCAGGAGCATCCATGGCGAACAAGTAATCTTGCATCACCAAAAATAGAGTGATGTTTATTTTTTTGTTTTATTTGTTCTTTTTGGGTTTTGGCTTGACATGGTGTAATTGATCCTACAAAGCATCCTTGAGAAGAAAACTTCTCAAGAAATCATGTTTTTAGAACTTTTAGTTTTGGAGCTTTGCTAAGCAATGCATAACTGTTGTCACGCGTCTTAAACACTGACATTTTGCTTAAGACACGTGACCCGAACTCCTGCAATCATCATCAGTGGTAAATTAACAAATTTTTGAGATAATCATTCTTCCGAGAAGCGTATCTTGGGTCTTTGGGGAGATGTAGAGATTTGGGATACATCAATAGAAGAGGAAAATGAATCTCATGAAGAGAGAAGGGAGACATCAAAAACAAAAAAATAGACCCCGGGCAAAAAAACCAGAACATGTCTGTGCACTAGTTAGGTTGGACTGTGTTGTAGCTGTTTTTTCCTCCACGTTTGTAATGAAATAAGCTTGTAGAGGCATGTGTGTGAGTGGTAGAGTGTGTTCAAGAGTGTATGCATCAATTTTGTAGTGAATTCATTAATGAGAATAGTTTATTGAGTTGTGCCAAGGTTGTGGAAGTGCCCGTGTGGCCATTGAAGAGTGATAATCCTTGCATCACAGAATTAAAGGCTGTCCTTAATTGGACACTCCTCTGTGCTTGCACTGATTGGTATCAGAGCAGGTTTGAATCCTGTTGAGAGTTGTTTTTACATTTTGTGGGTAGAAAACAAGAGAAGACATCTTCCAACAAAGAAGAGGTGTTGGGTAGAAGGTGTCAAGAGGTATGGTGTAGTCAAAGTGAGTTTTGCTATAGTGTGTGAGAAGTCTTGCAAGTGTGTGAAGATAAAAGAGGCTCTTCTTTGAGTCTATTGCAGGTTGTGAAAGAAAATTTGCTTGTTGAAGATATGGCACACAAGAAGGGAGGAGCACCACAAGTAGAAGACTTGGCTGAGATGTTGAAGGAAGTCTAGGCAAGATTGGACATGATGGAAGATGCACAAAGTGAAGAAGAGATGATGGAGATGTTGTTATCCATACAAACAAAGTTGGATGTCTTGGAGAGAGGATAAGCTAGCAAAGCAAAGAGACTAGCAGAGGTCAAGGTGAAGGAAAGAGGTAAGCCCACTTGCAATGTTGTTTTGTTTAGTGGTAAAGAGAGCCCAAATGAGCTCATGAGATGGATAGTGGAGTTAGAAGTTCTTTTTGAGGAGGAGAATATTGAAGACCCCAAAAGGGTAGTGGTTGCATGTAAGAGGCTATATGGAGTTGCAGCTATTTATTGGAGAGATCTCTAAGAGAGGAGACAAAAGAAGGGGAAAAGTTGGGAACATATGGTTTCCAAGTTGATGGGGCCAGTTTTGCACCCAAAAATGCAAGAAGAGTGGTGGAAAAAGCTTCATTTCTTGAGGCTTGAGAGAGGAGAAGAAGGTTGTCTTGAGGGGCAATAAGAGAGGGAAGTTGCCATGTGAGCATTTCAAAGCTATCATGAAAAATAACAATAGAGGAAGAAGTGAAAGAGATTCTTTCAAATAGTGAAGAGAAGAATATTGTCTTACTCATCGATAATCCTCCCAAGCTCTTCCTCTTGCTTATATAATGCTTAGATATTCTCTCATGCATTGGAGAATCCAAAGGGCCGCCAAAAGAAGAGACAACCTTTGATTTTCCCAATTCTAGACATTTTTAATCTTTCTTTAAACTAGGGCGAAATGCTATAGTGTTTATGCAATTGACACTGTTTGCGGTGACTATTGTGTAATTAGTTTCGTGGTCTTGTAAGCACCAAGCAGTAGTGCAAATGCAAATGCCATGGCGTTTGCGCAACATTCCTGCAACCTGCCTAGAATGTTCCTTGTTGAAGCTTCTTTCTTGCAGTTTTCTTTTCTGGTTTTCCTAATGAGTGTTTCTGGAGATACCTATGGATTAACTAAGCTAAAAGTACTCAATTTGGTTCCCATGTTTGCAAGAAGGTCAGCTACCTGATTCAATTTCCTAAAGCAATATGAAATTGTTGTTTATAGATGTTGAAAGAAAGATTATCGCTGGTTTGAGTAGAGCATTCAACTTCTAACTAGATGTATGGCCTTTAGACATCATTTACTCGCTATTTGGGATTCCCTTTTGATTTCTAGATGATTAATATCCTTTTTTTTTTTTTGTGAGCTTGAGACCAACTTTAAGAGCTTGTATTCATGCTTCATTATTAGTGGAGATACCTAATTTTGGTATAAGCCTTGTTATTACAATACTTTTAACGTGACTTTACGCATATGGTCTCTCAATCTAAATTAGGCTCTTATTGGCGGCCTTTGATAGGAAAGAAGAAGATGTGGTTGGAGATACCTAATTTTGGTATAAGCCTTGTTATTACCAATGTTTTAAAAATCGGAACCGGACTCGGAACCGGTCGAGGGTTGGACCGGACCGGAACCGGAACCGGACCGGAACCGGACCGGTTCAAACTCTATGAACCGGTTTACTAAAAAACACATAAAAATTACATTTTTAAAGAAAGAAATATATTTGAAAAATTAGAAACCATGATGCCAACAATTACACACAAAATACGCAAAGTTTGCTCATGTATATAGTGATAGTTGGAATACTCGCACTCGGCAAATACTCGGCAGACCCCAAAAAAACAAAACTCGGCAATATTCGGCCAATACTCGGGAATACTCAGCAACTTAAAAAATACTCAAATTTCTTTAAAAAAACATAAATTTGCAGCCAAAACCATGTATTTGCAGCATTTTCTTTCATTGCTATTAATGCTTTCTTTTTGTTGGGACCTTTACGATAGTCTTCAGTCTTGTGTCTGAGGATGCGCAAATTGGAGTTTAAACACAAAAAAGACTCTTAAAATAGCAAAAAAAAAACCTATGCATCTGTTGATAACTTGATATGTGAAGTCAACATTTGAATAAGCAGGTCGCGACCAAGTTGGTAGGTGGGACGATTAGTCCGAGCACAGGAGAATACTCGCCGAGTTTTGGAAAGCTATCCAGTAATTTTAATTACTAATCTGTCTACAGTACAAGCAATCAAAGCTCATGATTCTTTCAGAAGATTGCAAGAAGTTGCTTGGTCCAAAAAGGTGCAAAAATAGATTTTATGAAAATAAGAAAAATATTGCCATCAATGCGTAGAGCTCGAGAAAATATGCACTTTTAGAGAAAACGACACCTGAAACAGAGCCACAAAATGAAAGTTATGGCACATGCAAGTTTTTGTTGCTACATCTTCCCGGACCCTTTCCAAAAATGGCAAATTTTATTCTATACTTGTGTTTTTTTCACCAAAAATCCAAAAAAGGAAAGAAATGCTGACTCGGCCGGTTCAGGATAAAACCGGACCGGTTTGACCGCCCAAACCGGCCGGTTCCGGTCACAGGCCGGCCAAACCGGTCCGAGTCGCAGCCGATTCGTGATTTCAAATGTGACTTTACGCATATGGTCTCTCAATCTAAATTAGGCTCTTATTGGCACATTTCTCCTTTGTTTTCGACTTTATTCCCTCCATTTGGACATATACCCCTCTTTCTTCCATTTACTTGTTTGTCAATATTTTCTAGAGGACCCCAATCTGTTTTATGTTCTTGTATTTCTTTCATCGAGGATCAAGACATGTTTGAAGCCGAAAAATCCGTCTTGGGTTCGCTGAACTTGTCTTGTGTATTTTTATGTTTTTGAATTTTATGAGCACCGTTTATGTTGATTATTTTTGGGCCTTGAGTTGTCTTGTACGTGCCATAATGTTTCTAACTTGAAATTGAGGAAGTTGTATATACAAAGCCCCTAGAGGCATTTTACTAACAAGTACTTTCAAGAGACTTAACATTATTCTATAAAGCTTTTAAAGATTCAATTTTTCCTATGTTGCCAGGAACGGAAACGATTACTTGAGTACGAGTACGGGTATGAGTACGGTTCGAAATGTGGGAACACCAATTTTCAAAAAACATTGGGTTCGAAACATTATGGGAAACGTTAAGTATAATATATTATTAATAAATTTAATATATATATATATATATATAATACTCATTTTAAAATTGTACTCCACGGACCATAAGAGATAACTACTAAAGCACTCAAAATATTTTGTATTCATGGAAATTTGAAATTCTAAAGATTCATCATTCAACATGGTTACAATTTCAATGATTCATATATACATGATAATAATCTAGATTCTAGAATATATCATTTAGATTTGACTCATAATCATCTCTATGAACACCACTGATAGCTCCACTCCCACTAGCTCCACTATTCATCCCTTGTGTAAAAGTTCCCGGATCTTCTTCATCAATACCAAGTAGTGAAAGTTGGCTAAGAGTAGCATCAGAAGCATCAAATTCATTAGCCTCATGATCAATATCCCAAAGTTTGTTGGGACATATAGCCTTCATCTTGTGTGATAGGATGCGCAAATTGGAATGCACATACACTAAATCTTCAGCCTTCTTGGATGCTAACTTATTTTGTTTGGTGGAGTGGATGAAGGTATATGTACTCCAATTCTGCTCTGCTAAAGAATTGCTAGCCACTTGTTACAAAAAAAGAAGTTAGAAATTTCCAATTAGTAATAATATTAATTTACTAAGAAGTAAGAACACACATTTTTAATTAATAAACAAACTTTGGATTTCATTTTAATAGTTTATACCTGTGAGAGGATTTTAATAACAAAGTCGACACCATGGCCATGTACATACCACCACATGATTGGGGTCATGTTGTACTTGTCACATAATGCCTCCATTTCACCCATGGTACCATTAGATGCAGAGACAAAGATCCCCATTTCATAGCGGACCGCACTAGCTACAACTGGATTAGGAAAAAGCCTCTGGAATGCTGCCTTAGTTCCATTTGCAACTTCTTGGTCATTATATGGTGGTTGCCTATTAGGTAGCCCAAGTATTTCACTGCTATAATATTTGGGATTCAAGGCATAGGCAAGGAGATGCAATGGGGTGGTCATTTTATTCCACCTTCTCATGATCACACTTTTAACTTGATTGTAGAAGATTTCTTCAGGATCTTGCTCTTTTTGTTGTATGATGTCTCTAATTTTTCAAGCATAGAGTCAATGCCATCATAGATCTCCCCTATGCAAGCGTGATCTTTGTCTGCATATCTAATCATGGATAAAATAGGCTCAATAAAACTGAGCAAGTATGCAACCTTTGCCCACCAATCATCATCAGTATCAATGATTTTATTTTGATGGCTCGTTTTGTGTTTCCTTGCCTCCACATGGACCAAACATCATCAATCACCATATTGCTTAAGGCTTGTTTTACCTTCACAAGTCGTCTCAAGACGAGTGTGTGAGAGGCAAATCTTGTTTCAACAACCTATTAAAATAAATTAAAACAAGTTAATAAAATATAAAATTAAATTTAAAAGAAATTCAATTGATAATTTCATAGAAAGTTAGCAAATAAAAATTAGAAACTAGTAAATTGTTCCCTTACCTTCAGCAACTCCAACCTTGAGAACCTCCTAAAGATAGCCTGGGACATATGATGATTTGTGACAAACATTTGAATCTCATTTGCCTCTGTATAAATTTCCTATATCCATGGTATTTTGCCAATCTTTTGCAGCATCAAATTTAAGGAGTGTATTGCACAAGGTGTCCAAAATATGTGCTCATATCTCCCCTCTACAATCAACCTTGTTGCTCTACAATTTTTGGCATTGTCCATGATGACTTGGGCAATGTTTTGAGGGACTACTTGACTCAATAGCCTCAATCAAAATATTAGCAATAAATTGAGCATCTTTCATTTCACCCTCACAATCAACAACCCTTAAGAACATTGCCCCTTTAGTGCACACTTGCAACAATGCTTGATTAGGGTCTATTTCAAGGATCTTTCCATCCATATGAAATAATAGATACCCCTAAGTCCTTCAATGAATCCCTAATTGGGTCAGTAAAGAAGTGTGTACATGATCCACTTCTTTCACTAATTGAGGGACTCTCGACTCGGTAGCCTCAATCAAAATATTAGCAATAAATTGAGCATCTTTCACTTCACCCTCACAATCAACAACCTCGAGAACAATTGCCCCTTTAGTGCACACTTAATCGCAACAATGCTTGATTAGGGGTCTAATTGAGGGACTACTTGACTCAATAGCCTTAATCAAAATATTAGCAATAAATTGAGCATCTTTCACTTCACCCTCACAATCAACAACCCTTAAGAACATTGTCCCTTTAGTGCACACTTTGCGCAATAATGCTTTGATTAGGGGTCTATTTCGGCATCTTTTCATCCATATGAAATAATAGATACCCATAAGTCCTTCCATGAATCCCTAATTGGCTCAGTAAAGAAGTGTGTACATGGTCCACTTCTTTCATCAACAATGATGTACTTGACCTTCTCATAACTAGGATTTTATACCCTTGTGGTGCCTCATTAATACCTTTCACCATTTGTTGCCAATATGGTGATTGCAACACATCAAGGGCGAGTCCGGATGCATAAATGCATCAAGAACCAACTCATCATCGATTTCCCTTTTCTCATTTGCAAATGCTTGCTCTAATGAACCTTTGGTTCTCTTTTGTGACAAACTCGCATCCTCTATGGGAGTTTCAACTTCAAGTGGTTGTGTTGGAGGTTGAATGAAAGGATGGTTTGATGGGGTGGGTGGTTTTTTTGAACCCCTCATTTGCAAAGGAATGGTTTTAGATCTAGCTCTTGCAGCTTGCAAGTCAGCCTCCTCTTGCTCTTTCATATATGCCAAAATATGTGTCCTTTCAACTTTGGAACATTTTCTAATCCCCATTCCTTTTGCCCCATTAAATGAGCTTTGAGTCGTATATGAGGACTTGAATTGCATATTGCAATGATGGCATATCCAAGATCGAGAGCCACCGCCAACAAGGTACTCCACCACTTGCACATGTCTCCAAAGAGGAGCTTTAAGATCATGTTTTGTGGGATCCACACCCCCACTTTGGCTTGCTTCCCCATGCCCTCCCCCTGAAGTTGAATTGGATGCCATTTATGTTTTTATATCTCAAAGACTCAAAGTTCAAACCTACAATGAAAAATAAAAACAAAAACTTAGATAACAATAAATAGAATTACACCCTACATATCCTATTCTGCTTTTGATCACCAAGTTCACCGTATAGGCGCGAGGTGAGAGCATACACAAAGTTCGGATTTAGACAATTGAAATGTCCTGGAAATGCCTGGATGTTTTCGTAAATGGCCCAGTGTTTCCGGGTGTTTATACTGAAACGTTTCTAAGAGGAAACGTGGGGGCCAGGGGCATTTCGTGGAAGATATTCAAGTTTCAAAGTCGTATGCATGTACTAGAAGGAGTCTTGAGAGAAGTTCATGTAGTCACTATTCATTTTGTAGGGCTAGACGAGAGAACCAACTCCCTTTCTCACATGGAAGTAGGGACTTGCATCGAATTACATCAGCCTTGATTTACACGAATATGTAGTGCAACATTCTCATCGAGATCTCCTTTGAATATGATGATTTGAACTTAGTCGAGGGCTTCCTTTTTCATTTCTCTTTGAGTTTTGCTAGGTTACTTCTTAGAGAAGAGAGGATATTTCGCAACCTTGCACATCATCGTATAAATCTTGAACAGTTGACACGGGAAAGGCACTTAGAAAGTTTCATTGCATTCTCGACTAGCATAGGTCAAGTTTGGCCTATGCAATACACGTTCACCATGCACGAAGTTGACCCAAGTCATATGCGCCATGCATGAACCGGAACTTTTCCACCATACTCGATCTAGACATCGCAAATCCCCATTAAATTTTCAGGAGCTGTTCTATTCAACCTTTTGAGTCTTCTCTCGATCTTCTAACAAGTATGATTCTCCTTTCGACATAGCCAATTAGCTAAGTATCAATATCTCTATTCTAAATCAAAATTGCTTGTCCAAAATCAATTAGCTTGCCCTTATTTAGCATGGTTTAGATCTGATTTATTGTTTCATTACTGTATTTTGATTAGGATTTGACGTGTTCATAATTTTGGTTGTTTTAAGTCATTAGATCTAAAATAATGAAAACAACAGTGGTGTCCCCGAGATTTCACCCTAAAATCTGGGACTACCCCTTTTAAATTTTTTGTTATTTTCAAGTGACGGGTCGTTTTGTGCTCAGTATCAATATCTCTATTCTAAATCAAAATTGCTTGTCCACAATCAATTAGCTTGCCCTTATTTAGCATGGTTTAGATCTGATTTATCGTTTCATTACCGTATTTTGATTAGGATTTGACGTGTTCATAATTTTGGTTGTTTTAAGTCATTAGATCTAAAATAATGAAAACAACATGAAGTGGTGTCCCCGAGATTTCACCTGAAATCTGGGACTACCCTTTTAAATTTTTGTTATTTTCAAGTAACGGGTCGTTTTGTGTTTGTTTTGCCTGCAATTGTTTGCATTGCTCTAAGATATCCCTAGAGAGTCATAAAAGCCAAATTCGACAAATACCCACATGTCAAAGCTCACTCAATCCCTTCGCTAGACCTTGTCTGCAAGTGTTTTATTTATTTATTTATTAAATAAATAAAGTTCTTTTAAAATAGATTGAGCTAAAATTGGAGGATTTAGGTTATATAAAGCACTTCACCCCATCATTATTACCACAGAACATTCACCCGAGGGAAGAATTTTTGCAAATCAGCTAATTGGAGAAATTTTTTGAGCAATTGCTCTGCAACTTCTTTTGTTTTGTTTTATTTCTTTTTGTCTGTGTTTTGGTTTGTTTTCTTTGGCAATTCCTGTAGCCTATTCATTCTTCCTGCTAGATCTTTCCCCAGGCATAGGGTTTTGAAAAACTATCCAATATTTTTAATTACTAATTTGTCTACAGGCAATCAAAGCTCAAGATTCTTTCAAAAGATTGCAAGAAGTTGCTTGGTCCAAAAAGGTGCAAAAATGGATTTTATGAAAATAAGAAAAATATTGCCATCAATGCGTAGAGCTTGAGAAAATATGCACTTTTAGAGAAAATAACACCTAAAATGGAGCCACGGAATGAAAGTTATGGCACATGCAAGTTTTTGTTGCTACATCTTCCCTGGATCCTTTCCAAAAATGACAAATTTTATTCTATACTTGTGTTTTCTTCACCAAAATCCAAAAAGGAAAGAAATGTTGTCTTCATGCCACCATTATTTTAAAGGTTGCCTTCCGCGTCCAATTTCCACGCTGCCTTCAAGAAGAATTTTTATGCAACTTTAAACGCAAAAGTCACAATGCAAGTCGCACTTTTGGAAAAGAGCTATCTTTCATGCAAGTCGTACTTTTTGTAAGGAATACTTTAAGCTGCCAGTGGAAATTTTGGCGGTGTAAGGTGCAAAGGGAATTTTTGCTGCATGATAAGAGTTAACTTTTTCCTATAAAGTCAAAGTCACTTAAGTTGCAATGGGAATTTCAAAGGTAGTAGGCAAGTGGGAATTTCTTACCTGCAATGCAGGATGAAAATTCCCATTATAAAATAAAATCACTTAAAGCACCGGCGAGAATTTCTTACCTGCAACGCAGTTGAAAATTCCCATTATTAAAGTCAAATCATTTTAGTGAAAGATGGGATTTTTGGAGCTGTAATGCAGGTTGAAAATTCCCATCAATTTGACTTTCTATTTTTAACAAATACCCTTGCCAAAAAGTGCGACCCACCTTGGCATTAATGCATGTGATTAATGGTATTTATTAATGGTATTTCTAGCTGAGTTTGGCGCCATAAATAGGAAGAAAGTCAATGCAAGTGGATGAGCTAAAGATAAGTCAATGATGCATGCTAAAAATAAATAAAATAAATTCATTAAAACATGCAGAATTGGGCGCCCAAATTGGATGAAGAGGCATGACTTTTAATTAATTAAATTGCCAGAAATAGGAAAGGGCAATTATTAAAAATAGCATGCAGATGGCTATATAAGCATGAGACGCCATAATTGAGAAGCAGTTAATTCTTTTTGATGAAGTTTGCAGCCCAGACATGTTTTGGCACCAAGGGAAGGAGGATTTTGCATTAAAGAGTGTTTTCCATTGCCGAGAAGCTTCTAGTTTTGGCGCATTGGGTTGGAATAGCCTAATTTTTATCATTCTGAGTGTCTGCATGTTGGTATATGTGCCCAGGTATTCATCACAAGTGCTCATATTAGTGAAAGGAAGTTCAAACCAATGTCAGATACATTGAATATATCTTCCGAATCTGAAGAAATTGTCAAATCTGCACAAATTGATCCAATTACAAGGGGTTTCGATAGAATTAAAAGAAAAAGAGCTTAGACAAAGATTGTTCCTTCCATGTTGAAGCATGATGAAAGAGAAGGATTAGCTGAATCATGCATAGCTTCCAGATTTGTTGAAGTCAATGATATAGACATAAGCCCTGAACCTATCACTGATTTAATTGACAGATCCAAATCTCATAATTGCAACGGTTTTCGACAAAAATATTCTCTTGTTTCTAGCGCATCCCATGTAGAAGTCAGTGCATGGAAAACTCCTTCCAGGATCTTGTGCATGTGCTCCCAATCTTCTAGTTGAAGCCTTCATTGAATTTACTTGTATTTGCATTTACCCAGAGTGCTTTCCAGAATTTAAAATTGCTCATATGCAATTGAAAATAAAAGATTATGAGTTTTGTCTGAATTGTTTACGGAAAACATTGCCTTGGTGCACGTACTGAAGAAGAACTACAAAAGCTTCAAGGATAAGAGGGAAGACATGTCAGAGGCAACACCCGTAAGCAAAATCACATTCAACTGCTTCCAGATCTAGTTTGGTGAGAATCAACAACAAAATAGTCAACCGCATGCAGAATATGGAAGAAGAACAAGACTGGGAGTGTTGCAACTTTCTTCTAATTTCTTTTCCTCTTTCTTCTTCTTTCTCTTATTTTCTCCGACAAAGTAATTGAGCAATCTTAAGTGATTGGTTTACAATCCGTTACTTGGAAATAGGTGGCAGACATGCAAAATCGAAGGTTTTATTTTTAGTTATAAATCATACATGTCATGCAAAGAGGAATTCCAGGAGGGAGATTGCCAATTGTTTTCTTTACAACTTCCATATGTGCCAGTTCAGTTATAGTTTCCTATTTGTAACTTCCCTTCCATACACTATAAATGGAGGAAGAGCCTATGGGTTAAAAGAGGAGAATTTGTAATCAACATTCTTGTGTTCCAGACTTTGAGCTAAAACCCTTGATAGCTTTCTGAAAGCGGAGGAATAAAGAGGAGACAGATTTTTGGAGAACTTTGTGTCAACGTTGCATTTGTTTCTTATTTCTTAATAGATCTCTGCATAAACTTTGTGTTGTCTTAGATCTAGATCTAGAACTTTGTTTTGCTTCAAATTTTGCATTTCAAGATCTATTTGTTTCATCTATGTGCATGTGATCAACTCTCAACTATTGGTTAGGTTGCACATCTCCTTTCCTTTCTTCTCGTATTTAATTATTTCCCTTTCCTGCACATATTGCTTACAACTGCTTACTTGCTGCAAAATTGCCTAGTTATGGTTCATGAGCTACGCAATTAAAGTAAAACCAACAGATAGATATTAGGAAATATAATTGACAAAATCTTACATGGGAGCCTCACCGGTAAATGAGGGAGATTTATCTCATGACTGCCTAGGTTTTCAGCTATGCAGAAAATCTAGCCAACAAGCAACAAAGAAAGAAGATGAGCTGGTGCAGAGGATACAATTTAGTCTTGCTTGTCCCGGGTTACCCTTGGATGTGCTTGTCGAAATTTAATTTTGGTCCGTTCCAATTAAGGAGGGCACTAGAAAGATTCTTATCTTGAGGACCTGTTTACTCTTGTGCCATTAACGGGCTATTAGGGCATTAATGTTGATAATATCATCTAAGTGTTATTCTTTTATTATCCTAAGTCCTAACACCTATCTTTAACGCAAAAATAGGAATTTGATTTTAACACCCGTTTAATACAAAAATATTATAACATTTTTACCATAGAAGGGCAATTTTCAATTTTTGTTCAATCATATGAATACTTTTAACAAAATGAACATGGACTGCAATTTATCATTAAAAATATGCTTGCTTGCTGCTTCCAGTAGATATGAACCTTTATTGCTCCATCAAGCTGCCATCTATCTCGTAGAGAGAATTCTGCCAATTGCCACAATTGCCATTCAACATTCTCTATGTTACCAGGGTATGGGTACGGGTACGGGTATGTGTACGGGTTCGATACGCGGATATGTCAATTTAAAAAGACCCTTGGGTACGATACGTCTTGGATGCGTCCGTACACACACACACACACACACACACACTCATTTGACTCATTTTTTAGTCCATAAGAAATACAAAACATTAAAATATCATGTCAAAAATATCATGTCAACACATATGATATACAAATATCATGTCAACACGAACACAAACAAATCTTGAAAAATATACTAGGATCAATGTTCAAATTTTCAAAACATGCAATATACTTAAGATTTTACATTTTTTTCATCTATTAGCTATTAAATTGTGTGTGAAAAGTCTCCAAAGAAAGTGACAGATTTGAAGGAATCTACCAATGACAAAAAAGACAAATGCAGAGGTGAAACAGTTGGACGCATGCAACAAGTGTGTGATCAAGTGAAGAAACAGTTGCATGTAAGTAATCAAATGAATCTAGGATATATCATTTTCCTTTGGAGAACCATTATTGATTCAACTGCGGAAGGATAGATTTACAACTGAGATACATAAAAAAGTGAAATAAAATAGCCCCTTGCAAGATGCTGAGGAAATTATCAGATATTTGATAGACATTTTTAGGCTTGGATACGTGCTGGATATGTAACGGTGCGTCCCGGGTACGTCAAAATGTACCTGGGATGTACCGGTATGTATCTAGCACGTATCCATACCTGTACTCTCACGTATCCATACCAGATACATATCAGGCAGGGTACTTGTGGCAGGGGGCGAACCCTGGTAACATAGAACATTCTATGTCAAGTAATGTTTTTCACTACTTCCTATAGATATGAAACTATTACTGCTCCATCAACTGCCATCACCCTTGTAGGGGTAGAATTATTCCAATTGCCACAAATTCACTTACTTAACCATCTACGTCGAGCAACTGTTTTTTCTGCCTCTAATAGATATGAAACCATTAGAGCTCCATCACCCTCATAGGGTTGGTATTCTGCCAATTACGGTGAATTCACTTACCCAACCTTCCATATCGAGAAACTTACTTTCTGGTGATCCACTTAATCACCTATAGCCAGTCAAAGTAGACATTCATTGGATTCATTATCACAATGATCACTGATGTCATCTTCTCCCCTTCATTAGTGATGTCATCTACATTATCCATCAATGGGAATATTAGGTCAACCTTCTGTCCTTTATTACATCGCCTTTTATAAGATTGATTGCTTTAATCTTGCAATCAAGTTTATACGTCTGAGTTTGCAACAGTAAAGACAATGTGAAATTTCTTCCTTGCTTGACCTTTTTCCTATATTTTTTTATTAGTTGCTTTGCCTCTTAAAAATGTATCCTGTTATGTTTCATGTTCATGTAGTATTTTTAAAGAGCAGAAATCATAGTTTACAAAATTGAAAATTGTGTATGTTCTTTATAACTAATATTGAAGTAAAATGCAGATATGCGTGTGTGGGTGGGTGTGTGTGTGTGTGTGAGAGAGAGAGAGAGAGAGAGAGAGAGAGAGAGAGATTGTGCTATGCTTTGCTCATACTGTAATCTTCTGTACAGGCTGCAGTGGATGCAGATCATAAAACCTTGCAATTTGAAGGTGACATTGATTCCCTCCATTTGATTTTTGTTTATTTGACTGAATCTCTATAACTATGTTGTAATGATCAGATTACTTTGTGCCACTGGATAGTCTAATAATAAGCCTGTGCTGGTAGTTTATTTCAATCTGTTGAAAATGTACTAGCTAGCCAGGATCTCCTTTAACTGTTCAGCTATGAATTTTGAATATTTATTAACAGCTTAGACAGTGGGTAGGATCAGTAGTTTTGTTAGAGACTTGTGATCATAAGATCATCTAATAAGTTCAAATAATTTGGGTATGAGATGAATAATTTGGATTGTTAGCAAAGGTTTGTCAATTCTGGTGTTTGCTTTTTGGGTGACAAATTGACAATAACTAATATGTGAAGCCTTTTATAATGAAGTACCTTACACTGTGCCCTTTGTGCATGTGGATGAACCGCATCTAAAAGAAACTGGTGTATACAATTTGTTCTAATTAATGGGTATCCAACTTATGAATGTTGGGTTTCTTCCTTTCTTATGAGCTTTATAAAATTTGTTCTATATAATTGCTATCTTGAGTCAGAATTGCCAACTTATGAATATTGGGTTTTTTTCTTACGAGCTAAAGTTTTTGTTATTATCTTCAGTAATTATAATTTGTTTTGCTCTTCAGCCATACCTTGCATTGTATTGATGATAGAAGGTCTTGCATGTTTTTGCAGAAGCAAATTTAGAGATATTTCCGCCTAGTAATGGTCAAAGTGGGATGTGGGGATATCGGCCCCAAATGATATTGATGGTATGTGTGGATACTATAAAAATATATGCCCTCACAAAACCTTTATATTTCATCTTTTAGGAGATAGGATACAGTAGGCCATAATAGGCTTCTCGTAAGGATGGAAGTTGTTATCCATTAGTTTTATCCTGGGAATAAATTCAGGATTTTTTTGCGTATACTTCCTAGTTACTTCCATCAGATGTCTGGTTTTAGGTATTTAGTTATAGTTTCCATTCCAAAAAAAGGTAACTATAAATGTCTGTTGTTATGTCCTGATTACAACCCAGAAGAAAGTATACGAGTAACTTTTGTAGGAAGCTTAGTCTATGCATCATCATTTTGAACACAAATAGTTAATGATAAAGTGAGCACGCGAATATTTTATTTTTGCAAATTAGATTTATATACTCAACTTGGTGCAGGAAGTGAAGGTACTGAACAACCACAAAGTGGGTGGAAAGGATTTTTAGTGTTGCATCGTACAGACCTTACTTCAATGTGGATACATATGATGTGCTTGAAAGAACTATGGGGACATTTTTTCCTCATCATGGAGACTTTATCGAAAAGATTCAACATAATCCGGACTTGTAAGTTATGTTGAAAGACTGTTTTTACCAAAAGCAAAAACAGGAGCCATTGATGCTGATCTCTAGTTTGCTAAATGTTCGGGCCTCCCCTTTTTTGATTACAGAAATCCATTGTGTTATGTTCATGTTTTCCATGTTTCTATTTCCTTTGTGAAGAAATTAAGATACCCGTTTTCATTCCTGCAAGGATTCAGAATATGCTAGTCTCTCTTTTGAGTCTAACTTTGATGCAGATAACAGCCTTGTTCTACACGTTTTCCTTCCCTTGGCTCTATTAGTGGTTCTTTTAAGCATGGGAACTTCCTTCCGTATGATTGTTTGTTAACACATAGCTTTGCATATACTGATTTAACTAGCTTCACCCGTTTGCGTTTGCCCGTCTTTTCCAAGGTTCTTTAGCCTCCTAGATCTAGATCTAGAATTAATTTTCAATGTCTTAAACTTTTACTTATGGTTGAAATTTAATGAATCCATAATCGCTTTTAGCATTCATGATTTGCCATCGTAACTTGTATTTTTGAATCTTATTGGCCTAGTTTGGTCATTTGTAAACATTAATATAATATTATGATTTCTAGGAAAAATTGTTGAAGATTTTTGAAGATAGATATTTCCGATCACATCTCGGTCCTTAGTTGGGGACAAGAAAAATAGTAGATTGCAAAAACAAGGGGCTCCTTGTATAGATAACTCCATTACATACATTAGAGGCTATCTGTATCATCTAACAACTAGAAACATTAAATAAGAGATATGCATAGATAATGATAAGCCATTAACTGATTAATTGACCCTCCTAAATTGTTAGATGGTAGGTATCCAAGAATTACTAATCCCAATGCCTCCATCTCTATTCAAGTTTCTTGGTCGCTTTAGCAATCTTCAATGCCTCTTTCTAAGTTATTATCGTGATTGTCCTCAACAACTATAGTGCTTGATGGTTAATAATAATATTATTATTTTATATTTTCGATGTAATAACTATTGGTTACAACTTATAATGTTTTGTTTCTTGACATGAACCCCTACCGACATCTGTATCGCTTCTACATTGTGTTTTATAATCAATAATATGAACACATTATTTTCTCTTTACTTCTCTGTACCAAGAAGCATTAGAGCTCAACATTTTGAAAACCTCAAGACATTACTTTTACGGACAATACCAAATAATTTGTTACCCAAGTGTTCTTGAGTTGTAAAGACAATGTGCTATAGATGCACTATCTTGTAAATACAAAGAAAATGAGTTTTACGCAATTTCAGATGTTCTTATAAAATGCTTTGTAGATATCGAAGCAGAATTTGTCAAAAACATTTGAACAAATAGAAATATCCTTTGTCTAGAAGAATGATGTATTGTGGTCCTTGGGACGAATATACTTGGCCCTAGCCTCAAAATTCAAGATACATATGTTGAAAGAGAATCATGACTCACCAACTTCTACTCATGTTGCTTTCATCTATACCTATTGCAACGGTGAAAAAATGCAATGCATATAAGCAAATTGCATTCTCTATACACTTCCATAGGTCCTACAAACCAAGTTGAGCTAAAGGATGTTAAAAGTCATGTTGCTATCATTCTCATATGTGCAAATCAATTGAGTTGATGATTTGGAGCAAGTAGAGGCTTGTTTACTAGATCTTGTGTTGTGTGCAATTGAAGGACATTGAAAAGATTAGTTGGGTGAGGGATGTGGTGGCACATGCTAGGATGTGGTGACACATAACTACAACTACCGCTCGTCATTGATGTTTTACATGTAGTATGCACAAAAGAAATTCCTCAAACATGTAGATAAATGTATGCAACTTATGCTATTTTGCAAGAGAAGATGCTTGAGGTGCAAGAGACCCTATAATCTATTATTTTTATGTTGTGAACGATCCATGTGGGAAGAATCCAAGGCAACAAAATATTGTCAAGCAAAGTGTCGAAGGATGAGTGGTCTGAAAATGCATTGTAGATAGTATCCTTCATGCAATCTGTTGTATGGGTGATTAAACATATTGACACAAATTATTCTAAGCTAAGTCATCAAGGTCATGTTCGTGTTCGGTGAGGATAAAATTCAAATAGTTTCGTTAGCCAATAAAATTTGGAAAAACAAACCTCAATAAGTTCAAATTATATAAATCTGCATTTTTATTGTTTTATTCTCAAAATAAATAATAAATGTACAATAATGTCAATATACATAAATATTATTAAATAGCCTCGAAAATTGTGAAATAGATGTCCAAACTGAAACATATGCATCATGATAAGCTGATCAAGCTTGAACATTACACTTGTGAAATCACAATTTTAAAGAGGGTTTTTATTTTCAAAAAGTCAATCTAGATTCTAAAGCATCTAAGTTCTATGATAGCTTTCACAATTTTAGATTTCTCCCTACTTTTTATATCAAAAAGCTCAAAATCATCAAGAGCACTTGGCTGGGATGGTTCAATATCATTGCCATTGGATTCACCATTGAAATCATCTTATGAAAAAAATTCAGGATCATTTGCATCTGTTATGTCTTTTGAAATGGGTTGGAGTTGTGAAGACAAAGTAGATGAGTCTTTTGTTGCTTTCTTCATACACAACTGCAAATTGCTGTGAATATAAACAAGATCTCCCAACCAGACAACAACTTGTTCTGCTTCTTTGATTGAATGTGGTCAAAGCAACTCCAATTCCTTTCACAAGCTTATGAACTTGCAAGTATCTGCACCGAAAGTTACTCCACCACTTGCATCCTTAAACATCTACGCACGACATGTCATACTTGGCTACTAGTATTCCAAGCATCTTTTCTTCTAACTTGTATGTCCAACATTAATCCCTAATTTTACTTGCAACTTGTGGATTTGGTTCAAACCTCCCTATGGCTTCATGAGTTCAATCATGATTTCTTTGTCACTCTTTTTGTCCATATGGAAGAGTTTTGGCTCCAAATAACAACCCCTACATGCAAGGGGGTGTGCATCATTTTCCACCTTGAATCAATTGTTTCCCATATCTCAATATAGTTCGCTTCCACATGATTGAATGCTTCTTGAATAGTTTCTTGCAACGTCCATGCTTTCATAAAACATACCGAGGCACGGTTTATCACCATCAACCATACAAAACACTTAAACAATCGGTTCACACATGTAAAACCTTTGTCACACCTTTTGAACAATTGTTGTTTAGAATTATTTGCTCTATGTTATTTCCTTTTGCACCTTTAGAAAGAACTGAATTTTAACAATCAATTGAACAAACAAATGACCCTAACACTACTTTCTCTTCAACCACTCTTTTCAAAGTGATATAAAATGAGGCAAATCTTGTTTCACAAGGTCTCAACAACTCTCTGGATGCATGCTGCATGTAAATGTTCAATGTGAGGTGGCGTTTTTGATGAAATTTGCAATTGCTCTCCCTCTGAATCGCTTTATGCACCCAAAATTTTTAGCCAAGTCATGAAGCAACAAATCAAGGCAATGTGTTGCACATGGACTCCAAAATATATGTGGGTACTTCTCCATAATCAACTTCCTAGTGCCCACACAATTTGCAGCACTATCAGTTACAACTTGAACCACCTTCTCCATACGCATTTCAAGAATGACTCTCTTAAGATTTTGAAATATACTCGGAGGTCTTCTTGTGGTTTATGGCAGCAACTAACTTTAAGAACACTACGCCTAGAGGGCAAGCTACCAAAACATTAATCAATGGCCCCTGACACATGCTTGACCATCCATCACTCAATATGGTGCACCTGTTACAATCCAATAGGATTTTACACTGCACGCTTTCGGTCACCCTTTCTTTAGATTTCTTCAAAAGAGTTATTCTAAGGGCCTCTCGAAATATGAGGTGTGTCTTGTTTGCCAAATTGCTATTTTCTAAATTGCATTATTAAAATGTGGAATTCTAGCAACATTGAATGAAATTGTGCTTGAATAAAACAAATCAACCAATGCATCGACCACATGTTGTTTCTCCACGATTGTTCAAAGTTCCATTCTCTCGATCCCCCTGTTGCATCGCCAGATGTGGGAATGTTCGAAGAGAAAGACAAAATTTGTGGTTAACCTATATATTTCTGCTTGAATTCTCGGCATTTTTGGTCTGATTTATGCTTTCCTGCGAGACGAAGAGGCTCGGTCTTTCTCCAATGTAGCTTTGATCTTTGGAGTTACATTTGGGCATGCACTAACCCCCTCTCCCTCACTAGCCAAGATGCTGAGTAGGTGGTCCATTACCCTTGTGACACTCTCGACAAATGAATGACCACACAAATCACATTTGATATTATTACCGTCGCGTGTTATGTGTTTCCATCCCTCAACTTACGATTTCGGGGTGCCATTGAATTATTTTATGAACCTACATGTTTTAGAGACGATGAGATTATAATACCTACATAACTTTAATACCAAGTTAATATCAAGTTATAACTTTAATACCAAGTAAATATCCAAAAAAATTAGTAATCTAATCAAATTGCTAAAAGCCTTCTAAAAATAATTGTAAATAATTAAATTATAATTTAAGTGCTAATGAAAGACGTCAACTCAACATTTACATTTGATGTAATTTAAAAAACTATTAAAACTATTCATACGAAAAATATATGTATCATATCATAAAATTTAAAAACATTATGTAATTTATATTTTAAACTCAAAGAAATATTAAAAACCTGAAATTAATTAATAATTATGCTTCTAAATTTCTAATTTCCGATCAATCTAATGATTAATTAATTTCTAGCTGTTAATAAATAATAAAAATATATTAATAAACCTAAATTTAAATATTGAGGTCAATATCAAGATCTCGTATCTGTAAATGTTGGATGTAGAAAAAATGTAAATGATGTTGATAACGAATCCGAATGGAAGAAATTTTAAATTTTTAAATAAAAAGGAAAATAGTTACAAATAAGAAAAGTAGGAATTTAGGAGTTAATATTAACTTTTGAAGGTCTTTAATGGGAAAGTGATTTTACATGAACAATACAATACATCTTACCCATAAACATTGCAATAAAATCTAATCAAACATAAAACAATAAAATCAAACGTAATTACATAAAAGAATATTCCTAATGTAAGGATACATGAGAAGATGGGGGTTTAGATTAATATTTGATCTATCACAAATCGGAGACAATTGTCATAAAGAGACACTATAACGAGGGTCCAAATAGTTAAGTGAAACAGACATTGAAAAATTAGGACAAACAAAGAACCTTTGCCAAAACTTTTAGCGTACTCTTCCAATCCAGCTTAATGTATATGGTTTTGGAAAATGTCACATGCGAAATCTAATTTGATGATCTAGTTTGTTAGCTTTAGGGCTTTGAAAACCTCACTTGCTTTTTCAAAATTTTGTGTGATCTATGGGAATTGATCTCTTTCTTCAAAACCCTAATTGTCGAGGAACATCTTCATGAGAACTCAAAATCCAAATAGTGGATGTTTTTGGTGGCATGTGTTATTCCTCCTTAATTATGAAGCCCACTAGGATGTAGTGTTCATCGGTAGTCTAGTGTCTATTCTATATGAATTTTCACTAGAATGAATGCTTGATAAATAAATAAATGCTTCAGATTTGGTAATGCTCTAAATGTTTTGAATTCATAATGAGTTGCTCTTGAATTGCTTTTGTTCCCATGATTTTTAAATGTGCTAATGCACCTATGTATTTATAGACTTCTTGAATTCAAATTAGGACCTTATTAACATGCAACACAACACACAACAAGAGGTAAAAATGACAAAAAGGGCCAAAAGCTTAGGGGGACCCAAAGAAGGGTTGGAAGGGCCCACAAAAAGAAAGCCTCAAAACCATAATCGTATCGTTATGGAGGAAAACCCAAAACACATGGGGAAACATGGGGAAGAGGGAAAACAAGGAGGAACATCACAAGAAATAACTAGAAAGCGTGGAAACGTGCCAATAGGATCCTAATTTGGATTAATAAGCGACAAGCCCATAGATACACCTGAACAATGCACTTTTGCGACTAATAAATACCTCCATACCAAAATTAGGTGTCTATGTAATACCTCACTTTGACGTGTGTGTGCATACGTATCAAAGTAAACCAACATGTGGATACAAAGAAGCATGAATTTTCCCTCTTGGAACATGTAAATACAAAGAAGCATGAATTTTCCCTCTTGGATGATGTGGAAACTTGTAAGAGTGTGACTTGGAATCTAGAAACCTATGCCCCTGCAAACTTGCAAAAACATGTACATGTGGATTATCATACCTATGATTTGCTCAAATATGGAAAGTAGGAACTGGAAAAAATACGCCAATGTTTATTAACAACGGTGAGAATGTCTCTATCAAAATCCAAGTTTTGGAACTTGTGTTGAATTTGAATATATCGCATGTGGGAACAAGTGTTGTGCATTGGATGTCTTCGAAAGCACCATATGATTTCCCCTATCTATAAGAGCAAAATAGTATCGAATGTTGTGTCTTAGAGTTCGAGACAAAATAGGTGGAATATATGTGGAATATATATATCTAAAGAGAGGGATTACACACATCATGTTTAAGATAGGAAATAACTTCATTGATGTGTAGTGTAATAGATATCATCGTGGATGCATGTATGTAACTAAGTAATTCTCTCCATACGGGCATGTGATGTGAACTATAGAAGCACAAGTGTCATATGCCCCTTGGGAAAAATATAAGCAAAACAATCTCAAAAGTGTCATGCCCCTTATAGCAAAATGTAAGCAATTGAGTCATAGGGATAATACATGTCCCAATATAGGCAAGACAAGCAATGTAAATGTAGAAAGAGGATGTCGCCCATAGGAACAAAATAGGTAATAAAACACATGGAATGATATTTTGCCCACATGAGCAAGATATAAGTAGTGTGGCCTCAATCATTGGTAGGTATGACATTGTAAGGCAAAAGTAGGGAACATAGTCGTGCACGATATGGATCATGGCACCACAAGACACATTGAGTACATGATGAAGCTAAGCATAATAGGAACATGTTACATATGTAATCAAACACAAAGCCAACATCTCATAGACGCCAATCATGGAAAACACCGAGATAGTGAATACACTCTAGCCATGTAGAAATACATAGGACAATAATTACACATGAGGAACGAAACAAACACGTCACTTAGGTCATCAAACACATCAAGTAGAAATACATAGGACAATGATCACACATTAGGCACAAATAAACAAGTCACATGTACCCCAAACATAGAGTAAACATGTCGAAGTCATGCCAACACTCAGTGCAAACACGTTGAAGACATGTCAAACAAAACAAACAATATAATCATGAATATAACAAGGACGAGGAAGACATACGCTATAACTGAAGATATATTGGGCACATAGAGATATGAGTAAATATCGAGGATATTAGGCATAATAATCCACAAAGAGTATAGATCATGGATATAAAGCATCAATTGAAGCACAATAGTATAATAAATAATCAATGAAACAAAACTTGAGTGTGACAAGAAGATGCCTCACAATTCCCCTAGATTCCCCACGGGCAAACCTGAGACATACCCTTGTTTGACCGCAAATCCATAAGCACGAGCCAATAATTTGAACAAAAAAAATCCTATACCAATCTCTATGATCACATCTTGTAAATATCAAAACTATGGCTAATCTAATTAAGATATTGCAATATGTTTAAGAATAATTCCAAAACATTAAATACAATAGTCCTAGATTATGTAAGGATACAATTTTTGCTTAAAACAACTTTAAGAAAATAGATAACTAGGGTTTCGGTTTTGATCTATTCACCTCAAATCAGGCAAAGATTGTGTGACACTTGATTTGTAACTGGATGAAAAGGCATGCGGGGTGTCATCAATTTGCTTGTTAAATTTGGGAGATTGAAAACGTGCTCAAGAAAGGTTCGTCCGTCCCTAGGGACATGTTGCCCCCAAATGCATCCTAGGGTTGATAAATGTGTCTTATATTTGTATATTTGTGATGACTCTTTTGTACCTATATGTGTCTTCTCTTGTCTTCAAGTCTTAGCTCTCCTCTTTGACCTAAAAAGGGTTAGTATGATTTGAGTTGGATTGACCTCATTATACCCCACCGATGTGATGAACATTGCACTAAGTATCATACTACACCGAAGTGGGATCAATTCACACATGATTCTCCAAGTCCTATGGTGGAGAGGAGGTTAGAAAATGCAAATAATATGGAGCCCTACTTGGCCCTCAACACTTTGCAATGGCACTTGGCTTGTGTTTAGTGCATAGCTATGATCTAGTGTAGCAATGATAGATGTGTTTGGATTGAGTATTGTTGTTCTGTGAAAGCTCTCCACCTTCCTCTCGCACTAGAGATGCTGATCTTCGTAGGAAAAGGGGCGGTGCACAAGTGCATACAACGATAGGTAGAGTCTCGGGAAAATGGGAGGGGCTATGCCTCTATCGAAAGGAGGTGTGCAATGAATTGTGTGTGTCTCCCAAGGTTGACTCTCATCAAGTCTTGGTGGCCAAAAGGTTTGTTGGGAGTAGCTCAAGAGGTCTAATAGTTGTTGATTACATTTTGAGAGCGATTGTTGTTTTATACCTAATCTAGAAACTATGGCTTGGGAAACAATCAAAGGAATAAGTCTTTATGATTCTCGTGAGTAAAACAAATTGATTAAAACATGCTTCATAGCCTATTGATGCTCACAAGCTTATATCTAGATAAACAAATTGCAAGCTTTAGACCTACACGATTATACTCTAATAGGGGGTGTAAAAACATGCAAAAGATTAGCGGGGTGGGGAGAGGAGAAATAAATTTGTATGCTGCGATGCAAGCTCCAATCCATTTGAATGCCAAGATCCAATATCCATGCTTGCATTTAGACCAGTATGCACCCGATGAAGACATAGATAGGTGCAAGAGTTTGAGGGGATCAATTGCCAAGATGGAGGGAACACAATGTCATTAGATGCGCAAGAAGTCCGCTATAGCTCACATAGTTGTTGAGTTGAAAGATATTGAAAGCAATAAGCATATAGAGGGCCCTTTAGCATTCAGTTGAATTAAAACTAACATAGTTACAAAACTTAGGCCAAAACATAGAAAGATAAGTGAGACAAGGCAAATGCATAAAAATTCTCATAAGCTTCTCTATTCCAAATTCAAGGACCTTTACAAAGTTTTTCAGCTGGGTATTTATAGGAGAACCTAAGTTGAACAGTTATTTGCAAGCATTAATGGCGACAATCTACTGCACAATCCATATTTGACATATAAAATGGAGGGGTGGTTACATTTTCAAATCCAATTGAATGCTAAGAGGGCATCTTGGAAGCTTATGACATGTTTGATTGTTCTTTGTTATCCTAGAAGATCTTCATTGAATGTTGCTAAGGCCTTAGAATAAGCTTGGATCGATCTGATCAGATTGGTGGCATTTAAGGCTTTGTGGCTTGTAGGGGAAGTGTGTGCTCAGAAGTCAAGCTTTTATCAAATTTGCCACCTTCCACCTGGCATGTCGTGTTCAGGAGGCATTTAGCTTTCAAAGTCGGCGAGTAGGCAAGATCTTAAATGTCCTGTCAGAGATGTTATAAATGGTAGCTCCATTGATTATAGGCAACAGTTATTTGTATTTTAACAATCTCGGCACTTTGTCATTTCTGTGTCCAAAGTTATGTGGTGTGCAAATTTCATGGGTTTTGCACAGTGGCTGCTTGTAGTGTATGGCACCTTGGAACTGGTTTATTTGTTGCACACCTTTCTTTCTTTTCGTTCTGCGCAAAGTAGGACCTTTGGGAATCAAGCGACATTTGTAACTTTTGCGCAATAATTTCATTTTCCACTTTAATGCAGCGTTTTGATGCTACAAATGTGTGTACAATACCTGCGCACAAAAAAATTGAAAGACACAGAGTTAGCATTTCATGGGAGGCGTGTGCTCAGAAATTAATTTTTCATCAAATTCACTACCTTCCACTTGACATGGCATGTTCAGGGAGACATTTAGCTTCCAAAGTCGACAAGTAGACAAGATCTTAGATTTCCTCTTAGAAATGGCAGCTCCATTGATTTCCCATAAAATTGCTCAAATTTCATGGGAAGCGTGTGCTCAAAAGTCAAGCTTTCATCAAATTTGCCACCTGACATGGCATGTTAAGAGAGGCATTTTGCTTCCAAAGTCGGCGAGTGGGCAAGATCTTAGATTTCCTATTAGAAATGTTAGAAATGGAAGCTCCATTGATTATGGTCGCAACTATTTGACTTCTAACGATCTTAGCGCTTTGTCGTTTTCTATGTTTGAAGTTATGTGGTGCTGAAATTTCATGGGTTTTGTGCAATGGTTGCTCTCAGAGTATGGCGCCATGGCAGTGGTTTCTTTGTTGCACGACTTCGTTTCTTTTCGTTCCGTGCGAAGCAGGACATTTGGGAATTGTGCGGACTTTGTAACTTTTGTACACTACTTTCATTTTCCACCTTTGCACGACGTTTTGGATGCTGCAAATGCGTGTACAATACCTGCGTGCAAAAATTGAAAGACACAAAGTTAGCATCGTAGACTCGACCAACTGAAACATGGACTGATTACTTATAGTGTGTGGGATGCACGAGCGCATGTTTCTTCATTCTATGTCTAGCATGCAGAGTGTGCATGCTCTTCATTGGTTCATAACTTTACGTGACATGGGGAGTTTGGTTGCACACTAAGTCATGCACAAACTCTTACTTAGAAGCACCCTGAACACTTTCTTTATGTAGTCCTCAAGATATTGCAAATGTGTGTATTATATCTGCGCAACATAAAATTTTAAGAAACCAAGTGTTAAGTGTTAAATTTGCATGAATGAGCGATGAATTACATAAAGTATACTTGTGCCACCAAAGTATAAGGCCGTGCGAGGCCATGGAGTAAGAAGTTTGCCTAGGGCGTCTTTATGAAGGTGTTCGGTTTATGCATTGTGTATGGTGGGATGGCATTGTTTGGGCCGCTTAGCAAGTTTTGGCATAGCGGAGCATTGCGATGCCTCTGGACTCGAGATATGGCCGCACGGTGAAGCACAAGGCTAGGTTGAATGCACGATAGATTGGTAATGCTTGGAGGCTTAATTGAATAATGCGAAGGCAAATGGGAAGGCCATGGGGCAATGTGCAAGGATTTGTTTGGGATGTGGGTTGAAGGATAAGGCCACACAAAACTAGGATGCCATGGAACACTGCGCAATGTCTTGTGCATGCCGCACATCAAATGGAGTATTGTGCAAAGGCCAAGGGGCGTATTTACAAAGGGTGTGGGTGGTGAAATAGCACAATGGGCATGCAAATTGTGTGATGGATTAAAGCCAAGTTGTAAGCGCAAATTCAAATTACCTTGGGAAAGGCCTAGGGGTTACATGATTTTACCCGTGAAATTAGGGGTGTTGTGGATACAACAGGTCATACTGCTGTAATGTGCTCTAAGAGAAGTGTTTCAATGCTTTGCTCAATGTCCTCCTTAGATGTAGTTTTGATATGGGATCCCTAGAGGCCCCTACTAGGTTAAGGTGCATTTCTTTATATAGGTGATTGATTTGAAAGATATCTCGCTCAACCGACCCTATGTTGACTAAGGTAACTGTTACCATAATTCATGCACCAAGGATTTGCGCCAAAGGATGGATAAAGATGGATGTGCATACTAAGATAAATAAGCAAGAAGCTGCTGTTCTATACTTAGCACCATGGAAGAAATTAAAATAGAAAGGATTAAAATTAATGCATGCAACAGTCCAATTTATCTTTGGCGCCAAGCATAGAATGAAATTGGATAAAAATAGCAGCCCCATGCGCCAAAGGGAAATGCATGGAGGAAAAGCATGAATAAAAAATTAATTAAATACAGAGCTGCTGTCCTAAGTTTGGCGCCATGGAGAGATAAGGTTGCATGCATGGAAGAAATTAAAAATAGCACTGTTGTTCTATTTTAGAGGTTGGCACTAAAAATAGAAGTAGAAGGACTTTTTATAAATAAATCAATTGCAGTCCAATTCTATACTTGGCGCCAAAGTATAAGGTAATAAATGGTTAAAAATAGCACTGCTGTTCCAAAAATAGAGTTGGTGCCAAAGATAGAATGAAGTTTTTATAAATAAAAGTCAGTTTCTCCTCCATGTGCAGCAGGGTAGGAGGAATAAATAAATAAAGCAACTGTTGTTCCCAAGGTGGCGCCAAAGGGTAGAGGAAAATAAAACAATTAAAACAACAGTCTATTTATTGCATGCAACAGTCTATTTTTGGAATGGAGGCAGTCTATTCTAGTTTTGATCAGTCTATATGGGCTGATTTGATTGTAGAAATTGATATACTTGAGTGCTGATTTGCTTTGGCATCTTCAGCCTTTGTACTTGCACCTCTAAATAAAATAAAGCTTCGTTTTTGCCCTTTCATACTGCTGTTTTCAGATTGTTCATCGTGTTTGTTGGAGAATATTGTATTTACTTTAGTGTGGAATTCATTACTTTAGTGGAGAATATTGTCTTTTCGTAAACCCTTAAATTTAATTTTGCGGAATAGTTCGAGTTGTGCGGGTGTGTGAATCATTAAATTCTATGTGTGCGAGTTACGTGCAAGTATCAAATTATTGATGTATCACCCTTATTTCCCATTTTCGGCATTCCTCTTCCTTTTTCCTTGTCAAAATTTTCAATTTTTAGGTGATTCACAAGGGAACCAACCCTCTTTGAGGTTTCACCTCGGACATAGGTTACCCACAACCTTGAGGTGTTCCAATTTTGTCAACAAGAGAGAGAGTACACACCATTCTCTATCGTGGCAACTGGGTGACAACAATAACTAACTTCTGCATTTGAAAGATAATTGTTGCTAGTACAAGGGACATGTTTGTCGGCCATGGGACACATTTGTCGGCTGAATTTATCCTAGGCCTACGAACTGTCTAAGCTAAAGTTGGAATCAGATCTGATATATGAAATGGTTTGTAAGGAGTTTAAAGATGTGCTATATATGAGGTGCATTGTTTTTTTAAGTTCTAAGCTGGAGAATAAGTCACTACCTAGTGGACTCTGAGACGTCCCTTGGTTGTCTCGGGGACGTCACAACATCCCCATTGGAGTCCACAAGGTCTCGAAGCACTGGAACGTCCTGTGCATTTCCTTAACTTAGGAATGTCCCCTAGATGTTCCTTCATTTTTGCATTTGGGGATGCACAAGGGGAATGTTTCTTCCCCGTTCGCATGCCCTTGGGACTTCCCAGACATCCAAGGCAGCTTGGGGATGGGGCGTGCATGTCCTCGTGTAACACTAGTTTCAACTTGTAAATCCCCATGAGTCATTGAATGAATAAAGCACAACATTTCCATAGTTGAGAGAAAATGCACAATGATGAGGAGGTTTTAGCATTTTCCATTTTTGAGAGTTGTGTATATTATTCATGCTCCAAGATATAATTTTCTCTCAGTATTTCCATTTTGGAGCAAAGCATAGTGTTTTGCCGGAGATTTATAGACATTAGGTTTGTCTTGCTAGATCTTTGTGTTCTATTATGTGATTGCTATTGGGTGTATTTTTTAAAATGTTTTCTTGCCATTACCATTATTGCATGAAGTGTATGTATAAACATTCTCCTCCAAAGTATCTTCTTCTCTGTATTTCCACCGCTTAACAAAGCATAACATTTTACTAGGGATTTTTTCACATTAGGTCTTTGTGTTCTATTATGTGATTGCTAATACCTTGTGTATTTTTTTATATTGCCATTGCCATTGCCATTGCCATTGCATATAGTGGATGGATAAACAACATTCTTGTATGGAGAATGGAGCATAAAAGCATTGTTTCAATGTTAAAGGCTATGGATATCCATATTCACTAATACAATTAATTTAAATGTATTTATTTGAAAAGTGCCAATAGATTTCAATCTCAAGGTGCATATAGAGGATTTGTGACAATTTCGCCTATTGAAGAGGTCCGTATTGATTAATGAACCCATCACATTCTTCACAAATGTTTTGTTGGCTGATGATAGCTGGCCTCAATTTAGCTGCACCACTACGTCAGGCTCACAAAAACTTCTGGGTAAAACAAATGGGCTTGTGAACTCCACCGTGTTTTAAAGACATTGTGAATTAATCACTCGCCTTCACTAAGCAAGAAGAAAAACTGCCATATGATGGTCAAATAGATGTCAAATTTAAGGGTGGCCATTATCATTAAATCTCACACTATTACACTCCACCGCCAGTCCCTTGGTTACCATTGTAGGTTACGCCTATCGGCATAATAGAAGCTTGAACGTACCTGAGTTTTAATTTTGTAATCATGTGTTTTCACCATGGATGTCAGATTAGTTTGTTAATAACAAGCTTGATATATTTTTAGTCACGTAGATATACCATAAAGCTAAGTTAAGCTTTATAGTTAATGGGTTTGTTAGTTTGCTAAGTTTGCTCTCCTTGATTGTAGCATTGTTTGAGCTATTTAAGTGGCTCCTATTTCTAATGAACATTACAGCTTTTGGTTTCTCTAATAAATCTTTTTTGGTAATCAAAGCTTATGGTTGGAAGAGCCTGAGAAAAGAATCTGTAAGGCAAGAAAGATTTCGGAGAAAGGGAGGAAGCGTGTAAAGTGACACGTACCCTAAGAAATCAGCTGGCGTTAAGGATTTATTTTTGGAAAGAAGAGAGAAGCATTTGGAGGGGCGTAAAAGGAGGAGAGATGTCCCAAAAGGAGAATTTTTGGGTATTGCAGCCTGATAAGAGACGTGGTTGGAGAAGTAGAAGATTGAAAGAGGAGCAACCAAGAAGGACGTGCATCCCAAAAGCACAACCCAATTTGGAAGAACGTGCTTTTTCTATTTTCTGTTGAAAATAAAATGTGGTAATGAAGTTGGGCAATAGTTTTTTCTCACCAAGTTTTGGTTATGCATTTATGATCCGATGAAGGCAATGGAGGTGAGGCATTGCACCGAGCCTGAAATAAAAGCTATTGGAAGCTTGGTGCAATAGATATCTGTTTGGAGAGGGACATGATATCCTTGAAGAGGTGTTGGAAGCAGTACATGCTAATAATTCCATTTTGTTCTTGAGATCAAATATACAAAATGGAACCTAGAGGAGAAGTAAACAATTTTGAAGTGCCATACAAAGCCCATTGCCTAACGCACAAGTCCTTTCTCATTGGAGGATTAACGTTTTGTGTTTTAGGCAAACTTTTTAGATCTCATGAATGTTTAGGGAAAAAATGATTTAAGTTTATTATATTCCTTAAATGAGTTTATTAATTGAAACTTTAGAAAAAGAGTATTTTTTCAAAAATAAATAAATAAAAAATATTTGCCCTAGAACTTGCATGGAGGAGAATGAATTATGTATTTGGAGAATGGAAAGGAGTAGAACCTTGAAAATTTGCCACATTGTCTGGTTGGAGGTCTACAACCACATGCAAACAAAAATTTTGGTCAAAGAATTTGTAAATTTTGAGATTTTAGTTTATTTTAGTCATTTTTAGGCAATATTTTTATAAAACGGTAATTTAAATTCTCATAAACGGTAAAGAGTTTGTTGCTGAAAATTGGCAGCGTTGTTCAATTTTAGTGGAGGATCAATGTGCAAAAGATTTTTTTGTAAAAGCCTTTCTAGTTTTTCCGATTTAATTGTTTTACTGAAAAACTAGGTCAGAATGGCTAGTTTACAACACCTATTGTTGCCAGATTCTCAAAAGCTAACAGGGAAAAACTTTAGTTTATGGAGTCACAAGATAATCATCATATGTGAGTATCGCAATCTTGATCAAATAGTACTTGCTAAGGAAACACGACCTGATGATGATGTTATTAATGACTATGACAGATGTCATTGTGAAGCTTTAATGTTGCTTAAACTCTCTATTGTTGACCATTTAATTCTAGAAGTTAGAAATGCAATGGTAGCTTCAGAATTGTGGAAAAGTTTGACTTCAAAGTACCAGGCTTCAGAAGTCGGTAGGGTATTGTATTTGAAGAATATGTTATTTTCCACTAAAATGCAGGAAGGTGGGTTGGTTTCTGACTTTTTGTTGCAGCTAAAGGATATCTGTGATCAATTGAAAGCAATTGAGAAACCTGTAGATGAGCAGGATTTGATTGCTCTGGTACTATAGAACTTGCCGCCATCTTTTGACTCATTTGTTGAGTCATTGCACATGATCGCGGAGACATGGAAATCAATTATGAGAAGTTGTCTACACTTCTCATGTAGAAAGAAAGGAGGTTAGATCAGTCGTTGCCTCTACATTAATTGCTACAAAAATGCTTTCTTCACAAGGTCAAAAGACAAGGGAAAACAATGGAATGCAAACAAGGACACCTCCAAAAGCAACAAAAGCAATGTAAGTACTTCCAAGAAAACAAAATGGAAATGCTTTTATTGTAAACAACTTGGTCATTTTAAGAAATATTGTCATAAGCGACAAGAAGATACGGCTAATAGAAACAAAAATTTAGACATGCTAATGTTGCAGAGAGAAGTCAAGAGGAAGAATCTAATGATTTTTCCCCATAGCGTTACCTAACCACTCAAGAGTCATGCATTTAGAACATGGACTTGGGTGCATCACAATACGAAATGTATCACAAAGATTGGTATGTAAATCTCATTGAGGATGATAGTAGTAAAGAAACTGTTTCCTTAGGTGATGGATGGACACATTATGTTAGGGGATGTGGTGATGTTCAAATCACATTAAATAATGATTACAAATATACATTTTGCAATGTTAGATATGTACCAGATATGAACAAGAATCTCCTTTCCATAAGTGAAATCACCAAAAATAAAAGTCTGGTAGTGAAATTTGAAGGAAACAAATAGAAAGTATTTACTCATTGATATGATAATTGTTATTGATATTAGAGAAGTTTATACAAGCTTGTAGATCCTAAATCAATAAAACACCATGCGTTAACATCAATTGAGCATACTAGTACTCTTTGGCATGAAGATACTATCATCTTAGTTACCAATATTTGAACATGTTGAGTAAAAATAGAGTGATGAATAAACTTCATCAATTCAAGAGAATCAAAATGTTTGTACAGGATGTCAGATGGGTAAACAAATTAGGCATCCTTTTCCTACTGGTAAAGCATGGAGGGAAGAGAATGTATTGGAATTGGTTCATGCAAATCTACATGGTCCAATGAAAACTTGTACGGTGTCTGGAACACTTTATTTCTTGTTGATTGTTGATGATTTTTCTAGGAAAATGTGGGTGTATTTCCTAAATAAGAAATTAGAATGTTTTTCTAACTTTGTTGCATGGAAAGTATTGTTTGAAAACAATTAGGTAAACAAGTTAAAACACTCTTCTTTCACAAAAAAAACATAAAAAAAGCCATTTACCTATTTTTTATTGTAAAGTAATTATAACCTAAAACTAACATTCTAAACTAACCCTAACCCTAAAAGTGTCATTCTATGTTATAAAATGACTCTATGGGCTCATTCCATATTCACACTAAGCAAGAGCAAGAGGTATTTATAATTTTATTAAATTATTTGCTTCTAATGCTTGTTAAAGTTTCTGGTTTTTTAAAATTTAGATTCTATTTGCATGTTTTATGCTTTTTTTTTAGCTTTTGTATCTACATACACAATGTAATTATGTTTATAGTTTGTAGAAATTTTTGAAATGCATATTGCATAGAGTTTGGTTAATCGATTCGGTTTTTTTTTAATTATCGTTGTTTCAAATAACTCCCCTAGTTATTTGGACAACTTATATTTATGTTCTAACTCTGATGTTTCACATTTTAGGTTGCGCGCACTCAAGCTTGTTTCCTTGGCATATTTCACTTGGTCATAGCTTCTTCCGCGCGCCTTGCTTTTTTCTCGCTTCCCCTTCCCTTCGTTTTTCCTTGTGCTTGCTTCGTGCGCTCCGCTTTCCCTTCTATTTTGTCACGCACTCCTAGCGCGCATACTCTTGACTTGCCCTCCAATTTGGTTAAGTCCCCCACATGCTTTTCCTTTGCGCATGCCCCTTCCTTTCTTCCCTTCCCGCCTTTTCCTTTCTTCCTTGCTTCGCGCCTTCCTCAAATGAATGCCCGCCTGTCTTACCTCGCTACTTCTTCCGCGCCTCTTCCTTTCGCGTGCGCCTTCGCACCTTCTTCTGCGCTAGTCAACACCGAGCCACGTGGCATTTGTTGGACTTGAGTGTGCTACACGCAACCTATCAAAGCGTCTTGTAGGGGCGCCAAATCTTGACAACAAACTAGTACATGACACGCGGCGTAAATGGCAAAACAAATCAATAGTTGGTGACTCTTTCAATCAATCGGCGTACCACGTGTCATTGCTCGTCGGCGACCCAGTAGACTTCTAATAGCTATAACTTCACTTCCAGAGCTCGATACATGCGTGCCCGGTCTCATTTGAAAGTTGCTAACATCGTCTACAATGCAGGATATTCAAATCCAAATTTCAACGGATTTGGTAGGTGAGAAATGGAAAACGTCTTTCTGGCCATTAATGAGCAGATCTGATTGCTCCAACCACCAGATTTGATATGGGTCTTGCGTTCTCCTTCACGCCATACAGAGTTGGAGATGCACATTTGACGGATTGTAGGTGGATTTCTAGGCATTCATTGTTGGTGGTTGAGTTTTCAAATTGGATTTTCCCTCTCTTTCTCCTCCTCGTCACTCCTTCATTCTTCTATAAATGTAAGAGCATTGCTCATTAAGAAATATCCTTCTTTGTTGTAACGACATCATGCCAAAATGGTGGCCGACTTCTCACGAGCTTCAAACCTTGACTTGGTCTCTGTAATGTGTTCTCACCTCCTGCCATGAATGTATATGACTGTGCGTCCCTTGAGAATTAAAATTGTGTTTTGTGGAACTCTTGTTTTCTCTTTCTCATTTTATTTGCACCTCGCCTCTCTGTTCACATCTCTTGGTATCTTGTGCGTCTCCTTTGCTTGCGCAGTCCCGTGTTCATGTTCATGTGTTGCACGCGCTGGAAGATCGAGTCTGCGTGGTTCTTGTTTGTGGCGCGCGCCTGTTTGCCCTTTCTCCCGCTCTTTCTCCCTTTCTTGCCCCTTGTGGAGAGTGATCGACCCTTTCCCTGGCGCTATCGCCTTCCTTTTAGCCTAGGATTTCCCCTTTATGCACATCCTTCTATCCCTGGTCCCTTGGCTTGATTAGTTTAGGATTTGCTTTCTACATTAGGAGTAGTGTTAGTGTTAGAGATAGGTGGAGGAACCATCCTTCTCTAGAGGTTCGTCTCCGCGTGTAGGGTCCCACAACCCGGGAGACGGTCCCATGTTACCTAGAAACACCGATTGCCTTGTCCACGCATGGTAGCAAATCGAGAGGGTGTTGTTTTTGGATATAACAATTACATTTTAAAATTTAGATTCTATTTGCATTTTGTAGGGGCTGTTTTTTAATTTTTGTATCTACATTTTTACAATGTAATCATGTTTATACTTTATAGTTTGTAGGATTTTACAAAATGCATATTACATAGGGTTTGGTTGTAAATCAAGGTTAGGTTTTTATTTATTTTTTAATTATGTTTTTAATTCCATTTTAACATTTAGATGTTATTTGTATTTTTTAGGAGTTGTTTTTTAGTTTTTGTATGCACATTCACAATGTAATCATGGTTATAGTTTGTAGGATTTTACAAAATGCACGTCGGTTAGGTTTTTTTTTTTTTTGAATTACATATAGTTATGGTTATTTTTTTTTTAATTCATTGCAGCAATCATCACCATGAGTTTTTTGAGTATTACTATGAATCGGAGCAGGGAGAGGTTGAACGGAATTTGAGATAGGTGGAAGTGTTGGTGATGCCACAATGGGGGAAAGTGGAGAAGGGAGACAAAATGTAGTGGCAACGACAACTGGTAGTTCAACTGGTAGTGCTACCAATTGCCCCTCTCAAATGTTGTCCAAATTTGCCATTGGACCATTTGATAAGAAGAAGCCATTGCAACAATTTGCCCAGATAGTTGACAACCCCAGGTCTGGAGGGGGGAGTAAACTATGGAAGTGCAACATATGTGCACTGACTTGACATTACAGCATCATCGGGACCAATGCACATTTGTTGCTCCTTATAGGAAGGGGGTTGGCGATTGTAAGGGCCTTTCAGTAGAGCAGAGCGAGAGATGGTGAGAATTTTTAATGGAAATACCACGGACAATGTTCCAGAAGTTAATGGTACTAACGCTATAGCCAACACTCCTTTGAGCTCTCATAGGATTGGAAAACATAGTAATACTTTGGCTGGTTCTAGGTTTGGAATGTCAAAAGTGGAAAGCAAAGGGAAGAGAAAGTGTTAGGAAATAAGGGATAAAATATGCGGAACAATCCCTCACGAATCGCAATGAGAAACTAATATGCAAGAAATATTACATATCTCAAATAAAAGTGCGTAATAAAATAACACAACACAAAGAGACAAAAGTATCTAGCGTGGTTCATCCAATTTGGGCTACATCCACCAAGAATCACATGCTCGCATTTTATTACAAGCCATTGCTCTCTCAATACAATACTCGATCTGTTTGGAGCTATGCTCAACAAATTCTCTGAAATTCACACCCGAATTCTGACACATCCGCAATGTTACATAATACATACCATATGCACAAAACCACATAAGTAGACAAATCGCTTAAGCAATTTTACAAAACTGTGGGTATCAAAACTATGGGTCAAAATTGTCCCATAAACTTATGGGTCAAAATCCCGCCCATATGGGAAAAGCATGTTTCCAATATATTGGGCATGTACTCTTAGTGTATAGTCTTTAACACTCTAACATATGAAAACATGCTCCACAACCTAACATAAAGGCCGTGGGGCAACCCCAATCGATTGTAGACATGTTTGATTCAAAGGCAAGGGAAGAGGCAGATGATGTTATTGGGAAATTTTTTTATGTTGCTAGGATTCCATTTAATGTTGCTCACTCTCCTTATTACAAGGAGGCTATTCTAAGGTTGCAAAAGCAGTATGTTATGTGCCTCTTGGAGACACAAAATCGAGGACAACAATCTTGGATAGAAACTATTCCAAGGTTAATCATTGATGGAGGAGATAAAGGGCACATGGATGTAGCATTATCATGGATTGGTGGATGGATATTAGACACGTTCTCTCATCAATATCATTGTCTCTTGCAAAGATGGACCGTAATTCTTGAGAGCAATTGATTGTTCTTGAAGCGCAAAGATGCTTTGAGTTCCAGTATTAGATTTTGAAGGATGCTTATTGAGGAGGTTGAACTTTCAAACGTTACAGACAGGTTGTCTGCAGATGCAACTTATGTGTGCGAGAAAGCGTGACGCAAGCTAGTGGAGCGGGAGTATAGACATATTTATTGGACTCCATGTTGTGTGCATGTCATGAACAATGCACTCGAAGACACGGGGAGATTCGGTGGGTCAACCAAAAGTGATCGAGGCCAAGGACATGCAGAAGTTCATATGCAATCACCACACATCATTGACACTTTTTTCGAAGAAGGAATTTTGAAACCAATTGACACTCGCTTTGCATCCTATTTTATTTTGTTGGAGAGGATGTCTGAGTTGTAGGAGCCCCTGCAAATTATGATTATGACACAAGATTGGACTAGGTGGTGTGAGTCCAAGATAGAGCAAGGGAAAAGAGTGAAGTGGTGTTGAGGGAAACATTTTGGGTTGATATGAAATACATCATATCAATCATAGCTCCAGTTTTTAGTGTCATCAAATATGGGGATTCTAACAACCCCAATCTTGGTGAGATCTATGAGTGCATTGACAACATGCTTGGGCAAATGAAGGCAACTATTCGGGTGAGGGACCCCACTTTGGAGTTCTATAATGAACATATACAACCCATTATTCAACAGAGATGGGAGAAGTTGAACACCCCTCTTCATATGGTGTGTATGCACTGAATCCCAAATGGTATGTGGAGAGGCCAGGTAGAGTTATCCCTTTGGATGATGATGAGGTGAAAAAGGGCCTTATGAAGGCCTTTAAAAAAGTAGAGTCCACAAGAGGCTTCAAAGATCAGGTTGGAGTGGCTCGACTTCATTGAACTTGATGGGTACAAAACATCAACAAAGTCGGACAGGCACAAAGGGTACAAGAGAAGCCAATGAGTTCTTTGGCAGTGACCGTATGGGCTTCCAGGATCATTGCGACCACTTGCCATTTGCCTTCTTTCCTGTGTTTTTAGCTTCTCTTTGAGAGGAATTGGTCTACATATGGTTGGATCCACTCTGTTAAGAGGAATAGGCTTACCTTTGCGAGAGCGGAGAAGCTTGTAGTTATACATAGTGCTTTGCGTCTTATGGATCACAAGACATCTGAGTAAAAACACCCCAACATTACGGTGGGATGTAGATCCCGAGGAGCCGAGGCAGGTTGAAGAGGACAATATTGTGCAGCAGGAGGATTGATTGGGCTTACCTTTGAGGACGAGGATGCTAGTTCCAGCAAGGAGTTCATGGATATTGCTTCGATGTTAATTTTGAATTTTAGGCTGATACTTGTAGTTGTCCTCTTTTTTTGTAATATTGACAATAGACAATTGTTGGTGTATTTGGATATGAGATTAATGATATGAATATCAGCTATTGTCACTTGATCAATCATAATTTAGAATGGTTTTATAATTTATTTCAGCTTGTCTCAAATTCAAAATTCAAATATGACATATGTAACTTACATTAACATATTGATATTATGGTATTAAGGAATGTATTTGATGTTTATGAGTTCAAGTTTCACCTTATTTAAATCTCAAATGGTTTTATTTCAGCTTATTTATATAGTTTAGTCACTATATCTTTATATTTTTTAATTAGCCGTCCCCTCGCCGTCCCCAAAATTTAGAAAGTTTTTGCCGTCCCGAAACCCCGTCCCACCGTCTCGGAGTCTTAGGTAACTATGGACTCTTAAATTATGCTCTCAATTTAGTTGTACCACAAATTTTGAACCCTATAGTTTTGGCGAAACCAAATGAAAGCCAACATGAGAATTTGCCATGGCGGAGTATGATGCATTAATGAAAAATGGCTCTTGGGTTTTGTCTGATCTACCTCAAGGCAAGAAATCCATTGGCTGTAAATGGATTTATAAGTTAAAATGTAAGTTTCTTTAGATAAGTACAAAGTTCATCTTGTTGCTAAAGAATATTCACAGGAAGGAGTAGACTATGAAGAAACTTTTGTTCCTAAGTAAAAATGGTAACATTCAAGTTGGTTATTGCTATTGCCGCTCAGTTTGGTTGGCAGGTATATCAGATGGATGTCAAAAGTGTTTTCCTTAACGGAGACTTGGAAGAAGAGGTGTACATGGTTCAACCATAGGGATTTGAGATTCTGAAAAAGAACATTTGGTTTGCAGGTTAGTGAAGTCCTTGTATGGACTTAAGCAGGCTCCTCAAGCTTGGTATGTTAAAATTGATAAATATCTTAGAATTAGATTTTAAAAGAAGTAATTCAAAATCTACTCTCTATATTAAGTTGGATGGTGATGACATAGTGGTTCTAGTTGTCTATGTTGATGATCTTGCCATCACTAGAAGCAGTAATGATTTGAATAAACATGCGAAAATTGACATTTGTTTTGTATTTGAAATGACTGATCTAGGACTGCTTCAATATTGTCTAGGTGTAGAATTTTGGCAGTGTTACAATTTTGGTTATACTTTTTTTATATCTCAAACAAAATATGCCAAATCCTTGCTAGACAAATTTAGAATGTATGATTGTAATCCGGCAGCTACAACTATGGAAGTTGGGTTTGTGTTTTGTAGTAAGTTATCTTTCTCACTTCATGTTCCAACTGCATGAAAAACATTGGCAAACTGTGAAACAAGTTCTTAGATATGTCAAAGGAACTCTTGCCTTTGGCATTCTATACCCAAAATCTGTTGATTTTAAGCTCACAGAGTATATTGATTTAGATTGGGCAGGATCATTTGATTCTGTAAAGTCTAAAACAAGTTATGTTTTCACTCTTGGTTAAAGAGTATTTTCATAGCAAAGTAAGCTTCAGAGTACAATTGCCTTGTCTTCTATTAAAGCTAAGTACAAAGCAGTTGAGAGTGCGGCTGGTGAGTTGACGTGGATTCAAACAGTAATAATGGATTTCCAACTTGAATCATCTACACTCATACCAATCTTCTGTGACAACCAAAGTGTTCTAAAGTTGGTGAAGAATCCAGTTTTTCATGCTAGAACAAAACACATTAAAGTTTATCACTGCTACATCTGACAGTTGGTTAATAATGAAGACATGTCTTTATTATTGTCCTACCTTAGAACAACCAGCTGATATAATGACTAAGCTTCTGAGTAAAGATAAATTTGTAAAATTTAGAGATAAACCCAGAATTGTTTCCAATTTAGTCACTAAGGGAGGGTGTGAGATTAGTTTGTTAATAACAAGCTTATAACAAGCTTGATATATTGTTAGTCACGTAGATTTACCATCAAACTAAGTTAAGCTTATGGTTATTGGGTTTGCTATCTTGCTAAGTTTACTCTCCTTGATTCTAGCATTGTTTGAGCTATTTAAGTGGCTCATGTTTCTAATGAACATAACAGCTTTTGGCTTCTCTAATAAATCTTATAGTGAACACATTAGGATCAACATTAAGGATTTAGACAACAGCATAGTGTCTTAGAAACCATAGAATATGGTACAACCGTACAAGTATTATGTTGAATTTCATTATCTTATTGAATCAGCAACATAATCTATTGAAAGGTATTTTAGTCTGGCTATTGGTTTGCTCACTGTGCCATGTCATTTATATTCAATGTCTGTAAATAATCGTATTTAAATATAATATGGTAATGAAAGGAAAGAGACTTCCAGTAGTAGAGGTATGAAATAAATGTATGTATACCTGAAACAGGTATAAATAGAATACGTGCCCATCTGATTTGGCTTTGAAAGAGATGACCATCTTGTATTGTATGCTATAGATGAGTTGTAAGATGTGTGAATCCAGTTTTCCAGTGGATTTATTAAGTGTACATGTCTATATATGGCATTATATAATGTGCAGTATCGGTTGGGATTGTTTGATAGATATGGCTTTGAGGTGGGTTGGGATTGGCTGAAGGATATGGTGTTGAGGGGGATTCATATCTGAGCTGCCTCTTAGGGAAAGGGCTCAAGGAATCACTCCTAGGGAAAAAAAACACATCAAATTGGGAGGGTGATCATCCTAGTGAACCAACCATACCCAAACGAATATAGGTGCATTACCATTGCACATGCTTCCTATTTAGATTGCTGTATGTATTTTAGGTCAGTGCTTTCTGGGCTGTGGTCATATAGCTTTGAAATTCATTTTGTTGTGTCAAATGTTTTAACAATTTTCATTTGTACAATGGATACCTTATATATGTAACGTGCTTCTCCAAATCCTGTACTATTTTTATGTCACTCTATCATTCTTATCTTGTCGCTACAGAAAACTTATAAAGGTGTATCAGGTGATGCAGGTATGGGCCTGTTTGGATTTCCACAACCCTAGTGTTTAGGGTAACAACACTGTCAAATTATGCCTCCTATTTATCTTTCACAAAGAGCAAGGATTCTACTAAATGGTACTATGACATTAATTATGTTAGTTGGGCTGCTTGCATTATATATGGATACATCTGTTTGGTGCCCCTTGGATATTATTTCCTTCTTCGGTACTTGGGTATACCTACAACCTTCGTCCAGCTCTGCTGTCTTTGTGGATACTCTCTGTTTCTCTTCATTCCATCTTCGGTATGTATCTGCTTATTTATGCTAGACCCTCAAAAACGTATCATACCATTTCATGTCCTTTTAAGGGATTATTAATTATCTAATTGCTGTTGCAGTTCCTGTTAATATTTCCAACTGAATTTTTAAGGTGGACTGTCATTATCCTTGCTGGCATAGCATCAGCATGCTTTCTGGCATTTAATCTGCGATCATACATAATGAGTATGAGTGATAAGTGGACAACTGCCGTGGCAAGCGCATTTACAATACAATTGTGTTTGGCCCTTTTGATTAAGGTTTGTTTCTTCGCATAAACAGAATGGATTTAGACAAGGAGTCTAGGTTAACTTGCATGTTTTTTTAGAGTTTCTTCAGGAGAGTCTAGTCATTTTAACTCTTAACTTGAGCTCACGAATACTAAATATCAAAATGATTATTGAAGATAGAAAGTAACACTGAACTAAACACATGGTCATGGCTGCTGAATTTCTTTGCACATGGTACTGCACTAAGGATCCTCTTTCTCATGTATCTAACAAACGTGGATTTGGGTAACTTCTAAGTCACTCATTGCTGTAATTGTAAGGGTATATTTTGTGCCACTCTTTTCACTAACAATAAGCAAAACCCTTTATATTGTCACAAGGCATTGTAAAATAGTTCATTTTGTTTTCTACATTAATTATGTTTTCCCTTTGGAAATATACTCTACAAGTTTGGCACTTTTACTACCGGTCAATTTTGTTGACCCTGCACGGTTCAGGGGCTGAGGAAGACACTTTAGGTTTCGAGATAAGTGACACCGATTTCATTTTAGTGTATACTTTCAATTAACGTCAACCTCCTTACTAGTGCCCGGTGCATTTTCTTTGGAATTCCCAAGATTAATAATCCATGAATAATTGAAAGCTCATGCAATCTGTATTCTATTGAGGTAGTATTTTTTTCTACAACTTTTGCATGAAATATTTAAAAAATTATTTGTACATAACCAAAATTATATTCCTTCAATTTTTGTTCAGCTTTGTGTGACATTGATTTTTGTTTTTTTATTGAAGGTTGGAAACACCCATAGCCTTGTAGGAGAAATTTGCATCCATTTGTATAATCAACCTTCTCTAGCAAAGTGTCAAGGACTCGAGGGGTATCCATTACGTCAAATTCACTTGGGATTTATCTCACAGCTAGGATTTATACCTTGGTGGACAATGAGGCAATGCCCTTTATACACCATCCATACCATTGAATAACAATCCATTTGATATGCTAGGTAAGTTTAACTTTACAACAATTAAAAAAATGACTTTGAGACTAGCCAATACAAAAATCACTAAGAGACAAGTCACGAGTTTCAAAAGTGGCAACTTAGCTCTACTCTCAAGTGTAAGAGTTTTGCTATAGGTGTAGAGTTTCAAAAGTGGCAACATAGCTCTACTCTCGAGAGCAAAGGCAAATTAAGGCCCGGGCAAAGTAGGGAGCTGCCTAGGGTGCCAACATTTAGAGGGTGCTTTTATACTAGGAAAAAAACCTTACATGTTAACAAGCTAGGGGTTACCTTTATATACCTATTCAATTCTCATCCTTGGAAATAAAATAAATTATATACAAGTCCATTAAGAATATAATGTTTAGCATTCCTTGTACCTACAAGTGCAAACTTCTAATAATATAATTGTCCTTGTGTATATTTCATATTGTATTTGTTTTAAAATCTTGGGAATTTTTGTTTTGGGGAGGAAAAATGAAGCAACTTAAAGATGTAAGCAATTTGAAGAAATTTGAGTTGGAGAAAATAATAAGAAAAAAGGATTACAATAGATAGGGTGTTAGATAAATGGAATGGGGAATTTGGGTAGTGGTTGCTAAGGCATTTTTATATGAAATTTTTGCTAGGATGTTGGTGGCGTTGCATACCAAGTAATCCATTTTTTCACATGGTTAATTATTTTGTTCACAATATAATTTGTATATAAAATGAAGGAGATGTTGGCTCCAAATGATGCCTAGGGTGTTCATAATCTTTAATTCGGCCATATTCAAGTTATTATAACAATTTTGCTATTGGAACGGGATGTAGTCATTGGGTGCTTTATAATGATGAAGCAACTAAATATTGCCATGCCTTAATCCATCCAACCCTTGATTTTTAACTATAGTGTCTTTTGTGCTATCTTGATATGAAATTCATGTCAAAAATGTTGTTCTAAATAAGAATCTAAACCAAGTTTTAAAAAATAGCTATGGCATTCAACAAAATATGCCTGTGAAATGATGTATATCTTGAGGGAAGAATTTTTGTGCCAAGTGGAAATGTTAAAATGTTCTTGTCTATCAATGCAACACTCATTAAACATGTAACAAAATAAAACACATCCAAAAATAATTCATTTTTGAAAGCAATGTCTTACTCTATCCTCATTGAAGTCGATCGACATGTCACCAATTGAAATTAAAACCTTAAAACAACATATGTTATACAAATACAAATTGAGCAGTTTATAACGAGATATATTACCTATTATTGCGCAACAATTGTATAATGCATCTACATCTAATGATATGTTGAAAAAGGTTGCGATAAATAGTAATTTTTTTGCCATGCACATTGAAATAACCTTCTAATATGATGAGCATGTAAAGTTAAAAATTGACTTACGTTTGAAAACCTTTATAATGATGTAGATATGAAAGATAAAAATGAAGTTTCCTTGTTACAACGAGATCATCAATACAAAAATTAAACATCCATTATATACATATAAGGTTGACAACTTGAAGAATAATATATAATTTAGATCTAAATTGATCAATTAGACACAATTGTAGACAAGAGGCTCATCTACAATATATCATGATATGGGATATTCATGAAATAATAATAACACTTGAAAAGGCTAGATAATTAGGGTTTCATATGATAATATTCAATTTTTCATAAGTATGGAGATAAATACCAATGACAAACCACAAAAGATAAAGTCCAAATAAAGTAAATTAAACCTAAGAAACTCAAATTGCATGGCCAACCCAACCAATTTTGAACAAAATATAGAAATGGTTCATGTAGTTGATCATGGAAAGAAATTTGTGGTCACAATAACCTAGGTTTGGCTTTTGAAAATCTTGCCCATTTTTTCCTAATTTTGATGTGGATCATTAAGAAACTATCCTTACAACAAAACCGAACCCAATTTCAACGTTTTGTAAGAGCCATAAAACACACTACGCTAATTGGGGTTAGTAGTATCCCTCCTCTAGTATCGAGCCCCCCTAGACAAATTGATAATCAACACTTGATGCAAGTCAAAAAAATAATTTGGTGTAAGTGTACCAATAGTTAGATTATTACTTCAAAATGGATACCAAACAATTAATAAATGCTAGAATGCTCTTTAAATACTTGGATTCTACATTTGGCACTGAGATGCTCCTGGAAACAATAAATTGTTCTCTTACAACTTCAATATTAAGCTTGTATTAAAAATCTTTTGTTTTGTATTGGTCTCCTAAATGTATTAATAAATTCCCGTATCTATATACTTCATGAATTCTAATCAAATGAGTTGTGGTCTAACAATGCATATGATGGTGTAAAAGGTGTTGCCTAGCCATCCACCAAGGTTCCAATCCCAAGAAATACCAATAAATAAGGGATGAGGCCAGGATCGTGCCTCTAGTGAATTTGGTGGAATGCAAACACCTTAATCCTTGGTAGCTAAGCCTAAGAATTTTGTGCAACTAATCCCTGTAATTTCAAATTCAATAAAAAGAAAAATGATTCTATTGGTGAACACAATAGATGAGAAAGCCAACATAAAAGCACACTCTTGTGAATTCAAGATCAAGGAGCAAAAAAGCCCACAAAAGTGGTGACCAATTTTGTAGTATAAGCCCGACATGGCCAATTTTGTAGAATACATAATTGACAACTTCCTAGGACCAAAGGAAAAACATGGGATAAGAGAGAAATGTGGATCGATAGGAACAAAGAGAGAGTAAAGTTGAAAGGAATAAAGCAAGGTCAAAAATGTAAAAAGTTGAAGAGTGGAACAAGATAAGGAACACGTGTCAATAAGAGCTTAACTTGGACCAATAATCAATAAATAGAAATACACTAACATTAAAACAGCTTAGCTAGTATTATACTAACATTACATGTCTACTCGATGCACCACATTGATGTGTGTACTTAAATACATTTTCAAAATAAAACAAAAACATGTTTACCTTAGAATGTTTTGTTCGAGTTATTGTGATTCCATATTTTTTGACAAATCCACCATATACGCTTTGAAAAATTCATAATTTTTTTGAGTTATTTACATTTTAGGAAACCTCGTGAAATTTTAGGTAGGGTCCATTATTTTTGTTTTCATAATTAGGGTACTCTGTATTATGAAAATTTCAGGTCAAAGTTAGTCAATGGTGGAACATCTGATTCTGAGATAACACATATTTTGACGATTTATGGTTATTCCCCTCAGATTGATAATAAATCAAGAACTAGAAAAAATAGTCACATCAATAGCCATGCATTTTGAAATAGATATGTTTTCATCAACCATTGATCCCAATGACACTCTTTATTGTCCACCACCTAAAATTGAGGGCGACATTCTTGCAAGATGTGAAATAGTGGTAACTTTTATACAAGAGAATTTATTTTCCCCATTTGCAACATCTTTGAATGAGGGTTTAGATAGGCTTATTAAACATACAATTTTTATTTGAAAACCTTAATTAATCTACATCATACAACCACTCACAAACAAACAAAACATACATGAGTGTAAAATAGGCCAAATATAGGACAACCATTCCAAGGGTCAAAATTGAACCTACCAAAGATGAACATCCGTAAGTTCGATGGTACATATGTAACTTCATGGATAAGTCTCATGGAACAATACTTTAAGTTGCACAATATACTGGATGATGTAATGAATGCCATAACTTCACTTCACTTGGAATCAACCATATCAGTGGTACTAATGAATGATGAGTGACAAAAAAGGAAGGATTATTAGTTGGGAGGAATTTATTAATGACTTATTTGCCCACTAAGAGCAGCAATGGAAGGGAAGTTACTTCACCCAATTAACAAATCTTAAACAAACATGATCCGTAGCCGAATATAATGTTGAGCATATGAGATTGGCAATTTGAACTCTAGAAGCAACACCTTACTAGAGACTACAATTTTACATCAATGGACTAAATGATCAAGTTAAGCATGACATTTATTTGTTGGAACCATGTATAGTTAGGAAAGCTATGCAACAAGCACTACACATTGAGCAATGAAACTCGGCTACTAAGAGATTCACACAAGGTCAAACTATGGAATGGAGAGATAAAAATGTGACTAATAATATTAATATAAATGTGGTAAACTCTTTTAATTGAAGTCAAATTACCAAGCTCTCTCCTCAAAAGAGGCAGAAAAAAGAGAAAAAGGCCTATGTTGGCATTGTGATAGTAAATGGTCTAGAGGTCATAAGTGTGCTAGTGGAGAGAAAAGAATCATGGTTATTGAAAATGAGGCGTTGGATGAGGAAAAAATTGATAATACAAAACCAATTGTAGCACATGAGCATGCTAACTTGGAGGAGGAAGAAAATCATACTATCTCACTACATGCATTAAATGGGATAAGCACACCAAAAACACTCAAAGTTGTTGGTTATATTAAAAAGAAAAAGGTGACAGTTTTGATCAATACAGGGAGTACCCATAACTTCATCGATAGAAAATTAGCTAATGCACTCAACTGCTTTGTGTTCCCTGTCTCCAATTTTCAAGTCATGATTGTTGATGGGAAACAATTATCTTGTGGTGGTAAATGCCATCATATCAAACTATCAATGGGGGACTATCTTCTCGATTCTGAAATGTTTTCCATCCCAATTAGGGGAGCCAATGTAGTTTTGGGAGTGCAATGGCTTAAATAATTGGGAACAATGTCTTTCAATTTTCAAGACTTATTCATGACTTTTAGTATGAATGGGAAAAATTACAAACTTCATGGGATGTAGTCACCACCAAGCCAAATTATTATCTCTCATAGGATGGAGAAACTGCTTAAGAAGGGAGCTTATGGTGTGGTGGCACAACTACATTTCTTAGAAGCACACGATGTAGAAAACCAAGCTCCATCAACTCTTCAAGAGATTATTCAAAACCATCAACAGGTATTTCAAGAACCAAAGAGCCTACCTACAATCCGAGATCATGATCACACAATTGAGTTGATTCTAGGAAGTATCCCTCATAATATTAGACCTTATCGCTATCCCTATCAACAAAAGTCATAAATTGAAAAGTGGGTCAAGGAAATGCTCGACTCAGACATTGTTGTCCTAGTAAAAGTGCATATTCATCTCCAGTGATTATGGTTTAAAAAAGACGAGTCATGGAGAATGTGCCCAGACTACAAGGAACTCAATAAGATCACTCTTAAAGATAAGTTTCCCATCCCTGTCATTGATGAATTGAATGGTTATGTTTTCTTTACTAAGATTTGCATTCAAGGTACCATCAAATTTGAGTAAAGGAGGAGGATGTACATAAAACAACATTTCAAACACATGATGGTCACTATGAGTTCTTAGTGATGCCATTTGGTCTCACTAATGCTCCTACTTTTTAGAGCCTCATGAATTCAATTTTCTACCCATTTCTTCGAGCAATTACATAATTTCTCATCAAATGGAAGAATCTACCAGTTGAAGATGTGACATGAGAAGATGAACAGTTCATGCTACAACATCCCGAGTTGCTAAGCATTGAGGGCAACGCTTCTCTGAAGGGGAAGGGCATGTTATATCCTTAACATTATATATTCATATGATTACTAAGGCTATGTGGTGGAGTGCATAACCTTAACTTTTCATTTATTAGTTCTTAATAAATAAGTTAGGTGACCTAATTAGGATGAAAGGGTGTGACCCTTCATATTTATGTATATAAATATGGATGGGTGTGATTCTCCCAAAGGCATCACATATCATATCATTCAGTTTATTTAATCATTTATTTTGATTTCGGAGGTTTCCCCCTCGAAGTGGACTATATTCGAGTAATTTGATAAAGAAATATCATAACAATCGGTGTCTATGCAAATGTATATTCAAGAACCTATTAAAATCTAGAAAAACACAAAAATGGAAACACTTGATTGTGCCGAGTTTTTAAAAGATGCCTCTATGAACTCATGTCTCAAAGTATGCGCTGAATTTGAATCTAAGCTAAGCATTCCTTGTGGTGAGACAAAATGGAAAATGCTAAGTAATGTCATCGATTGCTTTCACATAAGGAAATTACCGAGATAATGTGTAACATCTTGTGGTTTCTTCTATATCGAAGTGAAGAAATGTACTTAGGTGTGGAGATTGCGAGATGAATTTTTCAATCACATATATCAAAAGAAAAGGATTTGTTATTTCTTAATGATAATGGAAGAAACACTGAAATATAATTTTATTTCAAGGGGGAAATTTCAAGAGATCATAATAAATAAGGAAATGGATTCAATAATATGATTGTGATGATTTGAGAGGGTTTTGATCATCCACATTTATATACATAATTACGAAATGTCATGCCCTTTCATCCTAATTAGGTTGGCCTAACTAAATATTAAGAATTAATAAATGAAAGATAAAGGTTTTAAAATCCATTCACTAACCTTAGTTCTCATAAAAATTATAATGTTAGGGCGTAACATGTCCTTCCGCTTTAAAAAGCATTGCCCTCAACACTCAAAGAACTTAGTATGTTTTTTTATGAACAATTCATCTTGCGAGGTCAGCATCTTCAACTTGTAGATTCTTCCATTTGATGAGAAATTCAAGAATCACTCAATTTCACAATTGCTTTACTCTTTTCTCAATGATTTCCTTTGGTTATGCAACGAGCTTCCCCTCTTTATCTAACTCGAGCAACTCAAACTCAGACTCTTTGAAGCTTGGTACTCATAACTTTCTTCAAGATTGAGACATGAAATGTTAGATGAGTCTTGGAAGAGTGAGGAACTTCTAACTTATTAGCCACACTTTTGATCCTCGATTGCATAAGATTTGGAATGAAACTACAAATTAGATGTAGTAGAAGGTGGGGTAAGCCATAAAGATCCTCAAATGGAGTCATCCGAAATGGTGTGTTATACCACCTTTCTTCATGTGAAATCCATTTGGACCACTTTGCTTTATTTCCTATGACAAAACAACAAAGATATTCTTATAGACATTAATTAATTATTTCACGTTATGCCATCCGATTGTGGATGATAAGATGAACCATATACATATTTTGTGTCCCACACTATAAATAGTTAATGTTAGGCATGTTTTAACTTTTCATAAGTTTACACAAGGTGTATGGTGTAGTGGATATTGTTACACAATGAAAGCTTACACAAAGGCATATGTGTAGGTATATGGTCACATGGGCATTATGTGGGACATGCACAATGTGGTTTAGAATGTTTTACGCACCATTGTTTGGTTTACAAGATTGTGCACAAGAATACATGCACAATGGGAGTTGTGTTATGGTGTGTAGTAGTTTTGTCAACATTGGAATGTAATGGTAATGCATTATCAACACTTATTTGACTACGCATGAAGACCGGAGGTGTAGAGTATCATGTTGGAGAATATTCTAACATGGTTGGTGGAAGAATATCTTGTATTAATGACTGATGGCGCTTAAAGAAAATATCAAGATTTTCTACGTGTCAAGTCATAAGATGCTTTAAAGCATGCACCAACTTTTGAAGCATGTAAATTTCTAGCATAAAACAAGGAAAGAAACGGTTGTAATAATTATTGTGGGTTATTGGTTTTGATGAGTCAACTAAGTCTTAGTATGTTACATATTGGTCAATCATACCTAAGGATGTATATACTTGAGAAGTTGGATAATTGAGTAGTTTTGTTGAATTTTGTTTTATGCATGGACTACTAAAGTACTATGTTATAGTTTTATGAATATATCTTGTTGTATTTGTAAGCTAAGTTCAAAGTTGATATAATAAGAGACTATTTTTCACTCGAAAGGATTTTCCAAGTAACCTCGTGTACAACTTGTTTGACGTTTTTATATGCTATTTAGATTTATTGTGATTCTTTTAGTTCACTTATTACTTATAGATCTAGTTTATTCCCTAGTTTCCAACATATGATATCGTAGCTTGGTTCGAAGCCCCACAAGATATTTTGGGTAGGTCCATAATAAGTGTTTAGGTTGAGAGAGTCCATTTACTATTGTAATTGTTGTCTATGAAGATATGTCAATAAGCACAAGAATAAAGATTGACAAGTTCTACTTTGGCCTAAGGAGAAGAAGGGACACTTTGAGCCTCCTCTTTCTTGTTCTATTTTGGCCTTGGGTGGCTTTATTTTTGGCGTTCCTCTAGAGTATAGGTAGATTGGGCTTTGTTTCGTTGTTCTCCTAGGCTTGGACTAGTTTGTTGGTATTTTTGGGGCGTGCTCTCATACTACCCGCTTTTTGTTGGAAAGTTATCTTGTATAATGTTGCATTTAATATTACATAGGATCCTTTTTCATAAAAAAAATATCGACAATGGTCAAAACTTTGAGTTATTGAAACTGGAAATGGATGATCTATTAATATATAGAGATTAGTGAGTTGGTGTGACACAAACAAGACTTGCATGGGTTAAAATAGGAAGAGTGGGATAAAAATCAATAAAAAGTGTTAAAATCTCCATCAAAGTTTGTCTATTAGATTAAATTTTATTGATATTTTTGCTTTGAAAAGATGGCAAAAGGCTTATGGGATAAGTTAGGAATGTTGCACCATAAAATATTTAGTCAATAAAGTATTCCTAAGAAGGAAGTTATATTCATTGAGAATGAATGATGGTGACTTAAATACATAGCACTTGAATGCCTTCAAATCCTTAGTAAATTATTATTTGTGGGCATAAAAATGGATGTTGAAGACATGTGCATTACACTTATATGCTAGAATCTTGGGATAATTTAGTGATGGCTATCGCTAAGACCTCATATCTATGTGTGCACGTGTGTGTGCATGTGTGTGTGCATGCATGCATATGCATGCGCGCATGTGTGCGTGCGTGCAAGTTTTCTAAAGATCACCAATGTGATGCATTGTTGGTGCATATGAGAACACATGAAAAAGGAAAGCAAAGATCAAGGGAGAAACATACAACATCTAGAGGTATATCTAAGACCATTGAAAGAATGTATTTGAAAAAATCTTGGAATTGTGGCAAAACATGACATCTTAAGAAGGATTATAGAATGAAGTTAGATACGAGCAAGCCACCATATGCTTCATCTTCAGGTGAAAAGGAATCCATTGATAAAAATGAAGATGCACACTTGGAAACTTTGAGTGCGTGTGTATGCATTGAAGCATGGTTAGTTTAGTTTGGAACGTCCTATCATATGATGTGCCATAGGGAGTGGTTATGTGAATATGAGGAATATGATGGTTAGAATGTCTTTTTATGAGATGATTTCACTCACCAGATTGTGGGTTGAGGAAGAGTGAAGTTAAATTTCTCGAGATGAGAGGATTAAGACTCTCCTTGAGTTATGCACACACCAAGTCTTGTGAAAATGTAGTTTCGCATAAATAAGATGTGTGATGTTGGAGTGCGATTGTTATTTGTAAAGGATGGATACAAAATGGTGCATGGTGCACTACTAATATCAAGAGGAGAGCACAATGGAATCTTGTTCAAACTAGATACAAGCACGATCATTGGTGGTTACAACAACAATGTTGTTCTCAAGGCCAATGAAGTACACAAGAAAACCATCATGCTTCTAGTAGAGAAGACTATGCTTTGGCATGAAATATGGTCATATGTAAAGAAAGGGTTATGCTCACCGTAATTCAAAGGAATGCCAAAAGGGATTGATGATGGTCATTTAGACTTTGAATTCTATGTATGACAAGCAAACAAAGTCAAGATTCCCACAACTATCAGGTGCATGCAAAATGATCTTGTAGGTTATACATAGTTATGTGTTAGGGCTAATGAAGGTACCATCACTTGGGAAATTTGTGTACTATGTATCTTTGTATATTACTTTTCTAGGAATACCTGAATATAGTTTCTTCATAAGAAACTCTAAAACTTTCAAGAAATTAAAGGAGTTTAAAGCCCTTAAGGAGAATTCAAAATAAGAAGAAGAAAAAGTATTACACATGGATAACAAGGAAAATTCTTCTCAAAGGAATTTTAGGAATTCTACAAGTAACATAGAATTGAAAGAAAAAGGAAAACTCAATACACCTTGAAAAAAAAGTTGCACAACATATGAACATAACACCGATGGATAAATCTTTGAGTATGGTCAATAGTGCACATTAGGGAGTGGAAGTTTTGGGTGGAATCAATTATCACCGCTTGGTATTTAGTGAGTCACTCACCATCATCGATGTTGGAAGAAATGAATTCATAGGAAGCTTGGACTTAATCCATCCCTAAAACACATGAGAATTTTTGTTGCGATGTATATGACATGTTCCAAAGGAAAGATGAAAAATATTGACTACAAGTATGATGAAATGTATCTTCATTGGATATGGGAATGACAAAGAAAAGGTACAAATTTTGGAATCTTAAAATAGAGAAGGTGGCTTATGGGTGGAATGTGGTATTTAAATAATTGAATATGATTCTTGTGCAAAAGGATGTGCATAACATTTAAGCTGATTTGGAACATCCGAAGGAAAAACCAAAAGAAGAATAAAAAAGGCACAATTTGGCTTGGAGTATGAAGAGTTTGTATTTGAGTAAGATATTACTAAAGAAGAATGGGCATCGAGAAGGAAGAAGAACTTGAAACCAAAACATAAAGAAGATCATAAAGGGTGCACAAAGTACCAATAACATCTCCCATCAAAATTTTATTTTGCGTTCTTACTTTTAGGAACTGATGGTGATGGTCCTAAGACAATGAACAAAGCTCTAGAAATTCAAGAAGAGCATTATTTGGAAGAAAACCATGGAGGAGATAATGTCTCTAGATAAGAATAAAATTTGGGATATGTTAAATTAACCTATAGGTTACAAGTGGGTTTTCAAGAAGAAGTGCAACCACAAGGTAAATTGGGGAACTATAAAGCTTTCTTTGTTGTGAAAGGATTTTGTACGGTTGAGGGAATTGACTTCATTGAGGCATTATCTCTTGCTAGAAAATTGACTCAATTAAATATATTTTAGCTATTTATGTTACATATGATTAGGAGATCAATCAAATGAATGTTAGAATAATGTTTTTACATGGATAACTTGAAGAAGAAATCTATAGCTTGAAAGTTTGGTAGTCAAGGGAAAGAAGAATTGGTATGCCACATGAAGAAATCCTTTTATAGATTGAAACAATCGCCAATGATGTGGAGCCAAAATTTTCATAGCTATGTGTTGAAACTTGGCCTTGCATGCAATAAAATCATTACATGTATTTCAAAGAAGAAAATAACATTGTTATCATAGTTTTGTATGTGGATGACATGCTATTGATTAGAAATCGCAAAACAATGATAAAGTCTCATTTATGTGTGCACTTGACATGAAAGATAATGATGGTGCAAATCTCATACTATGTATGGAAATTAAGCTATCATGCAAACATGAAGCTTTAACTAGGCTAAATGAAATATGTTGAGATGTTATTGAAAGGTTCAAGATACATGACAACAAACTTGTGAGCACACATTTCCTAATTGGTCAAAAACTCTTGACCGCACACATTTTAATGAGACAAGAGGATATGGAGTACGTGGCTCATGCTTTATGTACAAGTGTTGTCGGAAGCTTGATGTACGTATTTGTCTACACAAGCCCCAGACGACATTGCACACGCAATGGGAGTAGTTAGCATATATATGTCCAATTTGTGAAAGGAACATTAGATTGTGGTGTAGAGGATCTTACATGTATTTTTGCGAACTTATGATCATACTATTTGTATCAACAAAGTCTCGGTGAAAGCACAAAAGTGATTTTACATGTTTTTGTGGACTCTGGTTGGGGTGGAGGTCTTGATATATAGAGGCCTACCATTGGGTATGTTTTCAACCTTTTCATTGGAGCTATAAGTTGGATGATTAAATGTTAAGCAAGTGTTACGATATCCATTCTTTGATGAAAATATGGCGCTTACTCACAAAAGAAAGGAAATAATTTGTATTCAAATATTATAATATGTAGTTGGATTCATATAGAGAATAGTGAGGATAGATCGTGACTCTCATAGTGCGATTTTTGGCAAAGAAATCTAAATATCATTTTGGCACCAAACACATTGATTTGCAATATAATTTTCTAAGGGAAACGGTGGAGGAAAGTAAAGTGTGTATGGAAAGGTAATGTAGAGAAAACTGTATACATTCATATAGGTATCAACAAGTTAGAAGATGAAAACAATCCATGATACTCACCTCTACATTTTGGGGATCATTCTTAGTCTAATAATGGCTTATTTCTACCTATCTCGATCAATTTTCCTAAAAGAGCTTCAATCTACATTATATCTTGCTTCACACCATGCCCATAATGTACTTGAAGCCTCCAATAACCCACTTTTCATCCACAATTACTTGGCACATACCTTACTCACTCTTCCCTTCAAGCTTTTCAACCGACCTCCTTCTTCAATATCCAAACTTGGGTTTTGGCTTCTTTTCTTATTCCCTCTGTCAAGTTACCTGTTCACACACCTTGAAGCATAGTTAGTTGATTACCAAAATGATTCAAAATCACTAAAACCACAATGCTAATCTCTTTTAACAAAAATGTCCTCCTCCTTGAGACAATGTGTGTTTATACTATATAGGGGTATAGACTTCTAGGACCACCCTCAAGGTTCTCTCATCTCTTTCCAAGCCTCTTAGTCATGCTTGATATGTACCCCAAATTTTATCTCTTGGTTCCCTAGGCTCCTCTTGTAAAACTACTTTTCTTACTTATGGCTCATTAGCTCCAACTAGCCCTATAACAGGATATTGTCATTCATATCTTCTTATATAAGAGGTATCCAGCCACAAAATAGATGTTTTAGAACACCCTTTAAGCTCTTTGCGCTCTCTTACAAATTTCAAGGCTTAGCTCTAGGTATAAAGCTTAGTTTCTTTGTAAAATGGCTTCTATAATCCGGTTCTTTATTTGTATCTCCTTGCCTCGGAGGGAATTATCATGAAAACATACAAATTCCACCATGAGAATTCTAAATTTATTATTTAATAAGCTCGAGGGTTATATCATCATCCTTCCTAGTGATTCTAAGGGCTTAGTTTCATGTCTAGGGTAATTTTAGCACACCTTTTCTTATCAAACCCTAGCCAATCTACAAAGTGGAACCCGAGAAGGGTTAATTGGTTATGAAATTCATTAGGCTTCGATTCAAGGTCCTAAAACTTGCAAGAGGAACTATTTCCACAAGGTGAAAGTAATTTCCTTACTAGCATGACTTCAAGGACCTCCAAGTTGCAACCACATGTGAGTTTCACCTTTTAGGGTAGTAGGAACCAGGGTTTAGTTCTTCAATACAATCAAGGAGCAACTTCCGGGTTTAGTTCACATACCATCCTTCCAATATGACTTTGATTTCACCTTTAATGAGAAGATTCATCCACCCAAAGGAAGTAATCTAAATGCATCAGTTTAGTAAAGGACAATCACAATATTGACCGATACCACACACAAAATCATACCTATTGCATGCTAAGAATCCTTACTCACCTTTAACATGAGATGTTGATGTCTCCAAACCTCCTAATTGAGCCCCAACACAATCACATTAGATGATAGAGCACACAGTTATGCTAACAAAAATAGGGGATTAGATTTTCCATAATAACTCGGAATAAGGCACAATCAAAGATCATTGATAATTACTCGGGAACTCACACATATGTCTTGAAGGGAGAAGGTCACATGTCCCCGATACAAACCTGAAATATACTTGCAAGATCTGCTTCAAAGATCACAATTCCTCCAACATGCATTACTCGTAAATAGGGAAATCAACCAAGACTTACCAACTATACCCCTTCAAAGCTTCAAACTCTCTCATGCCATTACATGCACAATATTTCCATTACTTTATCACCATACATATGATGCTCTACAATCACAAAGAGTAGTACTATACAAGTAACATCCAAATCAATTCAAATTTTCATTCACAAGCTTAAGGCCACCTTACATGGCAGCTCTGAGATCAAGAAAGCATGTTAATAAACACAACAATCCGACAAGAACTATTACCACACCGAGTTTAACACATAAATCCTGCAAGAAACCAAAATAAATTGATTTTTATCCTTCAAAGTTGCTTGAAAATTTCACATTTGATTCCTATCTAGATGGAATGAGGAGATTTAGTTACATTTTACAATATATAGTCATCTCATCCAATTCTAACCGAATAAGCTCTTAGTTTTCTTGGTCACATGAGTGACTTCTAGACTTAACACTAGGTTTCTTAGCTTAAAGAATCAAGTCCTTAATTATTGACTCATATTATGACTTCTAAACCCTAAGAAGACCTAAGACACTCATTTTGACCTCTTTTCATCCTTTTACAAGTTTACAAGCCCCAATAATTTATGAAAACAACAATAACAATCCAAAAATGGCCTTCACATTCAAATTTTACATTTTGGAGGGAAATGTTCCATTTGAATTTTGAAGAACCTATGCACCAACTAGTACCTCTAAATTACTTCAATGGACTCATATGACCTATAACCACACCTGCAAGCCAAAACTGATGTCTTCATGACTTATTCATATACACGGAGTGATGCTCCTACATCAAAAGCAAGAGGTGGATCTAAATGTTGTGGATTTATTAAGGAACCGGCTGCGCAAAAGTGTTGGTCATTGTGTCTTAGGTTGTCATTTATGTCAAAGGTATTTGATGGTAAAGGGTGTTTTGGAGTCTTCATGAGGTATCATTCATGGTCAAATTTGAAGATTAATTGGTGGTGTCTTGGTTTGGTGAAGTTGTTATGGTGTCTTGGAGCATGGTCTAGTGTGTATAATCATATTATGATATCTCCAATGGTTTTTGAAGGATTTCATGAGGTCAAGGATATTATGATGTGTCAAAGGTGTATAAGAGTCCTGTAAGTGGTCTCCATGGTCGGGCCAGCGAGGTGGTTATCTTGAGTCGAGGTCATTCTAGGGCCTATTCCTAGACCCAGGTGCATGGTGGATGGTATGATGGCATGAGAGATGGAGCAAGAAATCCTAGTTGAAGCATGTTTAGAGCATTGAGATGGTTCATAACATGTGTACTAGGAGTTTAGACTCAATACTTAGTTGTTTAGTGCATGTTCACGGTCCTTGTGGAGCGGGAAGGTGAAGACTAGTCGGAAAGCACGGGTAAGTCTCAATGGCTGGAGATATTTAGAAGTACTTGAGCATAGATGAGAATTGGGTTAGTTATATGAGGTAGCTATGATGCTTGAAGCCAAATTTCAGGCCGAGTTTGAACAAATTTTCTCAAGATATGATGTTTTAGAAAAACCGAGTTCTAAAGAAGGAGAAAACAACTCGATATGTCAACTTGTTTTGCTCACCTACTCACACACATTATGCATGGGACATTGTGGATTTCAAAGATGATTTTACATTGATCTAAGACCATTTTAAAAAAATAATGAGGTGATTTTATCCTCAGACATTTATGAACAATCGTCAAGAAGTTAGATAGGTCAAAACCTTAGCTAAAACCTTCCTAGCATAGCGACTTGGAAGAAGTGAATTGTTTGGGATCTATATTGTCTTGGAAAGAAAAAGTGATGTAACAAGGTTGTAGAGGATTATCCAGAGCTCATTTTGGTCGTGGTTTGATGTTCCAGCTAATTCATGAAGTGAGATAAAAACCGTAGTTTTGTGGAGATTTGTAGTTTTAGTCTTGAGATGGAAGCTTCAAGATGAAAAGTGAACTATTATAGAATCCTTGGGAGATGTGATAGATGGACATGAAAATTTTCATGCATGTAAAATGAGGAAATTTGAAGATACAGGTCTCCAAAGTTGCCCTACCAATTTTGGCCTTAAGGGCTAACAGCTAGTCATGGAGGTTTGAGATGAGTTCGATGATTTTGCTTGTTGTAGCTACATTTGATGGTCATGGATAGTCGATAGGATCATAACATGATGTGTTAGAGTGCTTTATTTGATCTGGAGTGATGGTTTTCAGTTGAATACCTAATGGCCTAGATATCCCTATTAGGCCTCTCAAGAAGGCTTGAAGGAACAAGTGTGTTGGATTAGTTTTCTCCACATGAGCTATGTACGATAATGCTTGAAGGTGTTTTCTAGGTATCCCTTGATGTGTTCCAGGTTTTGGTTGAGATTGGAAGTGATTTTGAAGGTGATGGAGCATGTTTCTCTTAAGATTGGTTTTTGAGTCATGTTTTACAATTTTGATCGGCTTTGAAAGATTGGCTTGATTGGAGGTCTTACACTATGAGTTGGATCTTAAAGTGAGTTGTTACTGAAAAGTAGATTCAAATACATTTCCAATGGTATATTTATTGAGCCTTGATGATGAGTTTTGATATGAGAAGTTGGTTGTTCTTCATGATTGTTTTCTAGCTGGTTGAAGACCTTGTAGGGGATTCCTTGCTTCTTAGAGTGTGTCATGGAGAATTTTGATGTTTCATTGTTCTGAGCTACTTGATGATGCTTTGAGAGGATGTTCCCGAGTTATGTGGAGCTTCTTGAGTCATGGTAAAGATGTTTGATGCCCTTGGAAGTCCTTGTGCATTCGTTAGAGGTTGGAGAGTGTGTTTTGAGCTTGTTTGGATGCGTAGTGCTTGTTGGAGTTATCTTGAATCTTTCTGACTTACATGGGTATTTTGAGATGTTTTATATGATGCTATTGTAAGCTATGAAAAATACACTACTAACAAGGAAGTAAAATACCAATAATCATACCTCCTCCTTCGCGTTCTGTAGCAAACCTCAGAATGGGCTAGGAAACTTGGATTGAGCCTTGATTTTGTGATATGTAGGTGTTTTTCTTCAAGATGGAGCAAGACCTTCGTGCAACAACGATCCTCTTACTTTGCACTGGATGGGAAAAAGGATTATGAGGCTATTTTGGCATTAGGACGAGGCAAAAGGATGTTCTTTGCTCAAAGGATGCAGGAACTTAGATATGGCATGAAAGCTTATTCTCCGTGTGTTTAGAGGGGAGGGGTAAGGTTGTATTTATAAATTTGAGGGAGTGATTAGCTTAGATTAATTTAAGTAATCATGGTTTGAAAATGTGGGCAAGATTAAGTGAGTGGTTTGAAAATGTGGGCAAGATTAAGTGGGTGGTTTGAAAATGTGGGCAAGATTAGGTGAGTGGTTTGAAAATGTGGGCAAGATTAGATGAGTGGGTACCACGAAGAATGGGTGAGGATTTAAATTATATTTTTAATTCATAAGTGGAGGATTTTAGGTGAGTGGGGACCATGAATGGTGGGTGAGGATTTGAATTTGAATTTTTAATTCAATAGTAGAAAAACATGGAGAATAATGACATGTGGTGAGGATTAGGTTATTTTTTGGATTTTGAAATAGATAATTAATCAAATTATATTTGATTAATTCGAAGTGTATTTTTGTGGGAAATGAGGAAGGGGAATTAATTGATTTAGGATAGATGTGAAATTGGGGTGTCTACACTATTGATACGTTTTTGAGTTGGAATGACCAAACTATATGTTCATGGCCGACCTAGGAGTGTTTTGAGCTAGTGTCATGTATATAAGCTAGTGTTTTGGTCATTTGTGACTAGTTGAGGTGATGAGGGCTTGAGCAAGCTAGAGGAGGTGTAGGAAGAGTGATTAGGGGTCAAGAATAAAGATGAGAAAATGTGTGAAGTTCTAAGAAATATTGAAGACTAGGTGTGCAAGAGTATTGACCTAATTAGCCTATGAAGAAAAAAATTTGAACGAGTTAAGAGAGAGAGAGAAGTTTGAAGAGGGTTTAGTGTGTTTGGATCACTATCAGTTGTGTGAGAAACATATCTTCAGTGGTCATCCATTTCGGTAGTTGAGTTGGTGTTTGATCACCTTAGGGGTTATAGCCTCCTTGTAGGATTGGTGTCCTACTAAACTAGGGGTTGGTGCCTCACTAAATAAATCTTGTGTGATGTGTAATATTCACATGAGTCCTTTGTTATGAGTAATATTAGTAGAGGTTTCAGTGGGTTTTCTTCCCCTTGAGGGTTTTCCACTTATATCTGGTGTCTTGTGTTCTCTCTCTTGTTGCATGCACTTGTGAATGTTTAATACACACCTAATAAGCTCATATGGTTTATGGATGTTGAATGGTTAATTTGAATGATGAATGTAAGCATTGAGAAATTAAGTTAAAATTGTTGTATGATTGATTCAACCCCCTCTCATTCACTATGTTTCCAACAAAAAGATCTCTTGGTGCTAGAAAACTGAGAAAACATGGGCCTAGATGCTCGTAGTTGTTAAAGAATGGGTTAGAGCTCCTTTGTGAAAAGTATTCAACATGAGGGAGAATGTTGGGAATGTTTCAAATTTTCATAAGTTTATAATATGTATTGTGCAATGCATGTTTTGCGCAAACTTGAGTAACACTATTGTGCAAAGAAAGCTTATGCGTAATTATATGTGCACATGGGCCTGTGTGGGATGTGCACAATGTAGTTTATAATGTTGTGCACAACATTGTGTTGTGTACAAGACTATTCCTAAGAATAAATGTAAAGTGGGAGTTACATTATGGTGTGTGGTGGCCTTACACAACATTAGAATGTAACGATGATGCATTTTCAAAACTTTTCTAACCAGGAAGGAAGACCGAAGGTGTAAAGAAACATGTTAGATAATATTTTGATACATTTTGTGGAACAATGTCTTATATTAGTGTCTAGATGGCGATTAGAGAGAATCTCATTATTTTCTGCTTGTAACGACATGAGATGGTTTAAAGTGTGTAACTTACTTTTAAAGCATATATATTGTCGAGATAAAACAAGTAAGAAACAATTGTAATAATTATTGTGCTTGTTGGCTTTTGTTGAGTTTGCCAAGTCTTAACATGTTATATATAGATTAATCATACATAGGGATATTTATACCGAGAAGCTAAAAATTGAGTATTATAGTTGCACTTTATTTCGTACATGTATAAAGTACTTGTTCAATGTTTTGAAGATATCTAGTATTTTTAATTTGGTTTTAACATTAATGCAATAAGAAAGACTATTGTATTGGGTTTTTTTAGCCAAAAGGGTTTTCCAAGATAAACATGTTTCTATATCTTGTAACTCTCATAGTGTAATTTTTTTGGTAAAGAACTCGAGTATCATTTTAGCACATAACACATTGATTAGCAATATCATTTTCTAAGTGAAGTGGTGGAGGAAAATAAAGTTTGTATGGAAAGGAGGAGGTTGATCTAAATGGCGTGGCTTTATTAAGGCGATATAACTACTTTGAAAAGTTCTCTTGGTGCTAGAAAAACATGGGCTAGATGCCGATAGCTATTGAAGAATGGGTTCATTCTCCTTTTATGGAAAGAGTTCAACAAGAGGGAGAATGTTGAGGATGTTTCAAATTTTCATAATTTTATGCAGGTGTATTGTGCAATGCATGTTGTTACGTAAACTAGAGCAACACTATTGCATGGAAATAAGGCTTGTGCATAACTATATGGGCACATGGGAACTATGTGGGATGTTGGAAATTTAGTTTATAATGTTGTGTGTAACATTGTGTTGTGTACAAGACTATTCCTAGGAATACATGCATAGTGGGAGTTGCATTATGGTGCACGATGACTTTACGCAACATAAGAATGTAACAGTGATGAATTTTCAACACTTTTTGTCTACAAAGGAATACTAAAGGTGTAAAGCAACATGTTGGATAATATCTTGATACATTTTTTGGAATAATATCTTGTATTAATGACTGGATAGCGATTAGAGAGAATTTCAAGATTTTTTGCTTGTAACGACATGAGATGCTTTAAAGCTTGTAGCTACTTTTGAAGCATGCATATTATCGGGCATAAAACAAGGAAGAAACAATTATAACAATGATTGTGCTTGTGGGATTTTGCTGAGTTTGATATGTCTTAACATGTTTTATATATATATATATATATATATATATATATATATATATATATATATATATATATATATATATATAAACTATACCTAGAGATATTTATACCTAAGAAGTTGAATAACAAAGTATTGTAGTTGGACAGCTTTTATTCCGTATACATGGACTATTGAATTACTTTATTCAATGTTTTGAAGATATATTGTGTTTTTAATTTGGTTTCAACATTAATGCAATAAGAATGAATATTGTATTGGGTTTTTTTAGCCAAAATAATTTTACTGAAGATAAACACGTGTCTATATTTTGTCTGGCATTATTATGCATTATTTAGATTTATTGTTCTATAGTTTCTCTCAATTCACTTATTGTTAGAATATTTTATTAATTTCCAAATTTCCCAAATTTTAATCCAAAATATGCTAGTGAATATAGGATCACGATTACTCGGAATAATTTTTCGAATTCTATCTAGGTTTTGTAGCTTTTCCGTGAATATTTTTGCCACTTTGTGGTAGCTTGAAATGGATGGGAAAGTCAACATAAACGTGCATAATTAGTGATTCTATCCAAAACCACCAATATCACATCCATGTTATCCAACTTAAGAAGAAATTTAATAAATTCCATTAATATTTCCTCTCATTATTGTGTAAAAATGGTTAATATTTGTAACATCCTTAGAGTCTTAATTGTTTTTCTTTTACATTGTCGACATATCAAACATCCTATTATACATTTTTGTATGTAGCCCCCGAGGCCTTGCCATAAAAATTCCTTCTTTATATGGTGATATGTCTTTAAGATCTTAGAATGACTTCCTATGGGTGAGTCATGCATTTAAGACACGATGCTAACATTTAACTCTAAATTTTTGTGCAAAAGGCATATCTTTATACCATAAGGAGTCTCACTTCCAAACATACTTATGTAAAGAACGATTTTGTTAAATTTACTATACGAGTTTCCTTAATGGAGTGTCTTATCGCCACTTTACTCATGTTGCTTCTACCCATTATAGTTATAATAAAAAAATAACACAATTTTTTGCTTCATTTGCTTCTTGTAGCGTTGGCAAAATATGGAGCCAACACAACCAACACATGAGAAAACACAACTAGAACACAATAAAACACACACAAAAATATATATTATATTCGATTTAAAAACTTCTTACAAACTTAAAGTTACGGCTCTGCATATTCTTATTGTTTCTCTTTTCAATATTCTTTGAGCTATCTTTGCTCTATATTCTTCTCCGAATATTTCGTCTTTCTTCTTTTTTTCTATGTGTTGTTGCATGTGGTTTCCTCTTCTATATAAGAATTTGAGCCGTATAGACCCTTCTCTACCTTCTATGTATTATGCTACTACATAAATCTATCTCTTTGATCTATTCTGTTATATTTTGTCGAAGCCATTTATATAGCTTTGTGTGTTTTCATACAATGTTGACTTGTGACACGAACCCAAACATATATTAGATATAGCTCAATCTGGGCTTGAAATCCACCGAGTGCATCGCCAAAAGGTGTGATAGAATGCTGCCATGTGTTGGTGTTGCACTAGTTGTGGTGTCTGGATTTATAAATCCTCCATTCTCTCGATGCGAAGCTCGACCAATGAGAGAGCTTCACAAATGTCGTAATTGTCGGTCTTCACATATAGATCTTGTCGAATGCGAAGCTCGAACCAATGAAAGTGCTCCATTTACTTTGAAATTGTCATCGGTTTGACTTCGTGCTTGTCTATAATTGGTTGTGGTTTTGCATCGTAATTTCTAGCGAGGCTTACTTAAACCGATGGCTCCATTAAGATGTAGCCATGTGAACTATCTTAATCGGTCGGTATATGACCGACTGACACTGCTTGACTTAAATGAACTCGAATGATATATAAGTTGTGGCTTATTCTCAGGAATTCACGTCCGTCAGAAGGATCTACCAAAAGAAATTTTAGAAAGACGACACGTGTTGCTCCTCACCCATTGGAACTTCGCCAAGTGGTCCGTCTCTCGAGCTTGTTATGAGTCATCCGACTTTTCAACCTTTCTTGATTGTTTCATGGACTGACAAAAATATAGATTGTGGCTCATTTCGAGCCTTTACGTCCGCCGATACCAAAAACATTTAAGGGAGCTGAAATCTTGCCACGTGTCCCTTCCAATGGTCATGACTAAGGCGGGTCATTCTAAATTTGATGATCATAATAAAATTAATATTGTCAACAAGGTAGATAGAATGAGAGGGAAAACAAAATTGAAATCCTGCGAGTAGCTCAAGATTAAAAACTCCATTAATTTTGACACTCCCCCTTAATCTTGAACCAACTACCAACAAATTATTCAAAACTAATTTAAATTTCTGGAGCTAGGTGGTCCTTCATCCATGACACCTAGACTTGTTCTCAAACATTCAAACCTTTCTTTCGACAGAGGTTTGGTAAAAATGTATGTTAAACTTTTTACTCGATATGCAAAACTTAAGTTCAATCTATCCTTTCTCAACCAGGTTCACGGATGAAGTGATATCCGATTACAATATGCTTGCTTGTTCATGGAAGATTGGATTCTTTGACAATGTAATCGGAGACATATTATCACAAAAATCATAGAACCTCCTTGTTGCTCTTCATGCAAATCTGAGATGATTCTCCTTAACCATATCATCTGACAAGTAGTTGAGTTTGTTGTAATATACTCTACTTTAGTTGTAGACAATGAAACAACTAATTGTTTCTTTGAAGCCCATGAAATGAATCTTGATCCAACATTGAACACATATCTAGATGTGCTCTTTCTATCATCAAGGCTACCTGCCCAATCACTATTTGTATATCCAACTAACTAAAAATCATTATCAACAACATATAAAATTCCATAATTTCTTGTGTCATTCACATACCTCAAAATATGCTTGCTTGTTTGCCAGTGTGTCTCCTTTGGTGTCTCCATGAATTTATAAATCGACTAACTCGCATACATTATATCAATTCTAGTTGCGATAAAGTAAATAAAGCTTTCCACCATGCTTTTGTACCTTGAGGGATCCACATTGCTGCTATAATCATCTTTGGTCAATTTCGCTTACTTCAGCTTGGTGTAGATGTTGGTTTGTTGTCCAAAATTATGAATCTTTTCAAAATTTCTTTTACATACTTTGCTTGAGAAACAAATATGCCCTGCTCTGTTTTCTTGACTTCAATTCCAAGAAATTACTTCAACAATCCCAAATCAATCATCTCAAATTATTTCTTCATGATTGATTTAAATTCATATATTATCTTGTTTGAATTTTTAGAAAAGATTAAATCATCTACATACAAAACAACAATCAAAATCTCACCATCCTTGCTTTCTTTGATGTAGAGTGTAGGCTCACTACTACTTTTGCTAAAGCCATTGCTTGTCAAATAGGAATCTATCCTCTTTGTACAATGCCCTTGGTGATTGTTTGAGTCCATACAATTCTTTCTTGAAATTGTATACTTTCCTCTCATTCCCTAGGATTTCATAACTAGGTGGTTGTCCCACATACACCTCTTCTTCTAACACTCCATTCAAGAAAGCTGATTTAACATCCATTTGATGAAGTTTCCATTTATGTTGAGCAGCTATGACAATAATTGTTCTCACAGTTTCTAGTCTTTCTACTGGAGCAAATGTTTCATTATAATCATGTCCAGGCCTTTGTTTGTATCCTTTGGCAACTAACCTTGCCTTATGTATTTCAATCTTTCCTTCGGGAGTAGTCTTGGTTTTATAAACCCACTTGAATCCAATGACTTCCTTTCCTACTGGAAGATCTACTAACTCCCATGTTCCATTCTTCTCTATTGCATGCATTTCTTCATCCATTGCTTCACACCATTTATGGTCCTTAATTGCTTCCTCATAATAAATAGGATCAACTTTTGAAAATAAAGAAAAATTAATCATTTCATCTTCATTTTCTTCATACCTTGATTGCTCATAAATCTCTTGAACACTCCTCATTCGACCTTGGTGCTGATTTGAGTCAGATGATGATGAAGATGCTTCATTTGTTGGTCCTTACATGCTTTGTTGGCTGCTTCCATTTGAAGATACACTCTTTTGTGAAATTGGTCTCCAACTTGGTACATTGTTTACTCTACCATCTGCTGGTTTAACATCGCGTGATAGGTTCATTTTCCTTTTCTTGTGGCTTCTCCATTTCTTATGCATCTCCTTAAGATGCTTCCTCAATGAATTGAACATCTTAGTTGATTATGAGTTCCTTTGTGATTGGATTCTACAATTTATAAGATTTAGATTGCTCACCGTTAAAATATAACACTTTATATAACATGTAAAAAAATTATGTAGTTGTTCGATTTGTAAGAATCGTTCAACAACCTCTTCACATATAAATAAACCTCTACCCGTGTCATTCCAACAAAGTGTAGTTTTCTCTCTCTTTATTTCTTTCTTCTCTTTACATGTTCCAACATTGGTATCAAAGCATCCAAGATTGCGGTTAGAGGAAGCCTCCAAGAGGTACAAACTATAAATTTGAGGAATCCCTAACAAGGCAGTATTTGATAAATTCCTCCATTCGAGGCCAAGAAAACGTGGTACGAGGGCCTAAAGTCGTGATAGAAAAATACGCTTGATTTTTTTATGAAAAATGTGAAGCAATACAAGTTGATTTTGCATAAAAATGTGACTCGATTCAAGACAATACAATCGTTTTTGTAAAATTGTGAAGGAGGGCATAATCAAGAATCATCGTTGAACGAGGGCACAAAAATCATGGTGAAAATCATTTTACACAATAATTTTTACACAAAAATCGTGGTTTGAATCCACAGAGACTACAGAGAGTAGTGGAAGAGAAAAACGTCAAGGCTAGCACCAATAAAATCGTGGACGGAAAATAACAAAATTGTGGGCAAACGGAAAAATCGTGGGCACTTGTAAAAATTGTGGCACATTACAACATCCATTTTGAAAAATTGTGGCGGGTACTTGCAAAAGTTGTGGTTCGAAGGTGAAGTCATAAGAAAAGTTGTAAGGATTAATATTATTTTCGTGCTTCAACAATAAAAAGGTATTCATTCAATTTATCGGGAGTAATTAATTAATTTTAATATTATTTGGAGGAATAAGTAATAATATTTTTACAAGCAACTATAGTTGGGTGATTTGCATATTTTTAATATTACTTATTGGAATAAGTAATACTTGGTGGAATAAGTATTATTTTATTGAGTGAGGCAAAATTATTATTTTATTATTTTCCATTACTTTGGAATAATAAAATGGCAAACATATCACACTTAACTTTGTCGGAGACACAAAAATTAACGGGCACTAATTTCAATGTATGGAGCCATAAGATTTTAAAATAATCAAGGGTGAGGAAAATCGACTAGCGATAAACTTCGAGGATTATGAAAATGTCATAAGGAAGCATTATTGCTTCTCGAAGTTATGGGTGTCGATGATTTGATATCGGAAGTGCGGAATGCCACTGTGGCAAGCATGTTGTGGGCGATCAAAGGATAAATATCAGACGTCAAAAAGAGTCGGGTTTTATACCTGAAAAATATGCTCTTTTCCATAAAGTTACAAGAAGGTGGATCGTTGTTTGAGCACCTACTTCGGATGAAAGACCTCCGAGACCAGTTATCTTCCATCAACAAAAAGGTGGACGACGATGATATGGTGGCTCTAGTTTTGAACAACTTACCTTCTTCATATGAGTCATTTGTGGAGGCACTCCATTTAATGGCTGAAAGTCAAACACTCATGTTTGACAAGGTGAGTTCCTACCTATTGCAAAAGGAGTGGAGACAACTTTAGGCAGAATCTAATTGTGACCATTCAGAGAGTGCTCTTGTCACCCAGTCAAAGGGAAAGTGGAAACGTCAATCTGGTGAGTCTTCCACTCGGTATCAAGTCACATGCTATTATTCTGTGACAAGGTTGGGAACCTCAAGAAGGATTGCTAGGAAATAGATGTATGATCTTTTGAAGAAGAACAAAAAACCATGTAATGAGGAACATATGGCAGCGATTCAATGGAAGAACGGGATTTGGATGACGGACATGCTCTTTATTGTCTTACGACATCATGCTCGAATGAAAGTAGTACCATTCTTTGGATCATTGACTCAAAAGGCGTCGCACACTTTTTTATGTCGTAGGAACTAGTATGTTTCATTTATGCAAATATATGTTTAGAATCGGTAGTACTAGGTGATGGACAAACACTTGCATGAGAGAAGGGATAGGAGATATATGCATTGTATTGAATAATGCTCATAAATTGTTGGTACGGAATGTTAGATATGTACCTTCTTTACAACATAATCTTCTATCTATTTTTCAATTGATTGAAAATGCCAATATTTCTATGGTTTTCTGTGGAAAGAAGTTTGTTGTCTCTGATGTGAAACAAAGACAAATAATTTCGCTTTGTATTGGGCAAGGTGGTTAGTATCAACTTGTTGATCCGGTTGTAATCAACATGAATGCACATGTGGAGGATAACTCCACCATTCAAGATGTGCAGGAGGCTACAATGCCTTGGGAGGAAGTCATTCCTCACAAATCTGTTGACTTGGATACAGTCAACCTACATGCACCTATTGTGGAGGGAATATCCACTATACTAGGTGTACAAGAGTCGGACATGCCTTGGGAGGATGGATTTCCTCATTCTGAAGAACAATTTGTTGTGGACGGAGACTCCACTATTCCAAATGCACTGACGATGCATGGTGAGATGGCATGCCCAGCCACTCACTTAGAGGTCCTTGCTCAAAGGACAATAGAGCATGAACAGTTTGCTCATTGTGTTGTGAACAATAATTCCCAACATAGGTGGATAGATGAGAAAATAGATGAGGACTTGATTCTCACTCCTACCATTGTTGAGACGGAGACCATTGTTGAGATGGAGATGGTTATTTCTCCTACTATTACGGAGCTGGTTCTAACTCCTACTGCACAAATGGTCACATTTCTCTTCTTGAAAAAGTTGGATGAGCACTACATGGTGGTGCAAGGACATGATCGTGGTGACTTCGATTACACAGATGATTGAGTCTTTGTATAAACTCCAAAGCAGCTACACAAGCTTGGAATAGATTTTTCAATCCACATCTTCGAGGTTATGATTTCAACACTCTTGAGATGGGGTGACACTCTCGACCATTGGTGATTCATCACCGTAAATGAATCACATAACGAGAGAACTAGTGGACCACTTGCCATATCCTTTGTTCATGGGACCAGCTTTTTTGTTTTGCGGTTCTTCTTCATTCGACAACCGCAACACAGTCATGAACTGATGATTTTGAAGTATAACCTATGACACAATGTGTGATGTAATGACTAAACATATGGGCTTTAGGAAATTTGTAAAATTTAGGAACAAACTTTGTCTTGTTTCCAATTTAGTCATTAAGAGGGGGTGTTAAAATATAACAATTTATATAACATGTAAAACAATTATGTAGTTGTTCGGTTTGTAATCTGTTCAACCACATCTTCACATATAAATAAACCTCTGCTGTGTCATTCCAACAAAGTGCGGTTTGCTCTCTCTCTATTTCTTTCTTCTCTTTGCATGTTCTAACACTCACTATATCCAATAAAAATGCATTTCTCTCCTTTGTTATCCGACTTTGATCTTATTTTCTTGGGCACTTGTGCATATGCTACACATCCAAAAAATCTCAAGTTTTTAACACTTGGGATTTCTTCCACTCCATGCTTCTTGAGGTATCTTGTTCCTCACACTCTTTGTAGGACATCTATTCAACAAATATATTGTTTTTCTAAATTGCTTCAACCCAAAATTCTTCAAACAAACCTCTAGATTTGATCATACTTCTTTCCATTTCTTTAATGGTTATATTCTTTCTTTCCGTTACACCATTCAGTTGCGGTGTACAACTTGTTGTAAATCACTTCTTGATCCCATGCTCCTTGCAGAATTTTAAGAACTCATTTGATATATACTCTCCCCCTCTATCTGTTCTCAATGTCTTTATATAATGGTCATTGTGCTTCTCAACCATGGCCTTGAATTGTTTGAATACTTCAAATGTTTTTGATTTATTTTTCAAGAAATAAACCCATGTCCTTCTGTTGAAGTCATCTATAAAAGTAATGAAATAATCACTTTTAGATAAGGAGGAAGTCTTCATGGGACCACAAAAATTTGAATGTATCAACTCAAGATGTGAGCTTGTTCTCCAAGATTTTGTTGATGGAAAAACATTTCTATGTTGCTTCCTTAATATGCAACCCTCACATATTTTATCTGGTTTTTCAATAGGAAGCAATCCCCTAACTATTTCCTTACTATAGAGAACATGCAATCCACCAAAACTCAAATTTCCATACCTGAGGTGTCATAACGTAGATTGATCAATAGCTATTATTTTGAATGTTGTTGTGCCTTCACTTTGCATCCTCAAAGGAAACATTCTATTTTGTGTCATATTCACTGTTACAATCAGCTTGTTGCTTCCACTTCTATCATATATAATGCATTCTCCATTTTCAAACTTCACCTTATATCCTTTTTGGACAAGTTGTCTAATGCTTAAAATATTATACTTCAATCCTAGGACATAAAAGACATCATTAATCTAGCCTCTTGTCTCCTTGCTTGGTGATAATGGATATATTGCCTTTGCCCATCACTGGAGCTTTTTCATTTGTTCCCATATTCACTTCAGATTTGATTGCTTCATCTATGTTATTAAACATTTCCTTGTTTCCACATATATTATCATATTACCTCATTAGAGTGTCTTCACCCTTTTCTTGGTGTTATCACCTCCCCTTAGTGTAAGATTTCATTTTATGCATCTCCTTCTCACCCTGGTCCCTTGGAATTATAGAGTAGAGCTAGATAAATACATTTCCCTTCTTAGGAGTAGTTTAACAATAAGATTAGGTAGAGGAACCAACCTTCTCTGGAGGTTGATCTCACTTTACAAGTCCCACACTTGTGAGATCATCCCATGTTAGAAAAAAGTAGGGATCTGTAACAAGAAAATCCTAGGTGCTACTTTTTTTCCACGCTAACAATTACTTTTCACGAACTCATTAATCAATGTGTCCTTGTCTATTTGGATGATATCATGGTCTTCTCAAAGTAGGGCCAACATCACATAGAGCATTTGGAGAATTTTTTTGATAGATGCAAAGAATTTAGAGTGTCCTTAAACCCCAAGAAATGCACTTTTATAGTTTTGATGGGATTAATCGGACCAATTACCTTGATGTTGAGGAAGGATGCAACTTTCAAATGGACTGTAGAAGGAAGAAAGCTTTGTCAAAATCAAAGCTATGATTTCTCAAACACCAACACTCATCAATCAAGATTTTACAAAGGACTTCATACTTTTTTCTTATGGTGCTAACCTTAGTATTGCCATGATTCTCACCCAAAAGAATGATGAAGACTTGGGTAGCTTGTGGCCTTTTTCAACAAAACATTGAAATATTTCGAGCTTAGGTATAGTCATTTAGAAAAGTAGGTTTTTGCTATCTTGCGGGCTCTTAAAAATTCAAGCCCATGTTAGCCTCCAACCACATAAAAAATATAGTTTCGTATCCTAATGTGAGAAACTTTATAATGGGAGCGAAAATCAGTGAAAAGAGCATCGAGTGGGTAATCAAAATCATGGAGTTTGATGTGACCATCAAGGCTAAAAAGTTGGTGAGAGGATGAGCATTATGTGAGCAAATTTTTCTAGATGCTCAAGATTGTTAAGAAGTTTTTATCTTCATGAAGGAAGAGCTAGAAAAAGCCATGTAGGATCTAGAAGACTTGGGAGGTCCTCAACAGGAAAACCCACGAGTGTTATAAAGCCCCATAATTTTGAATTTTCATGCAATATAGAAAAACCACGAGACAAAGGAATTCAACCTAACCATGACAATCGGATAAACTACATGACAATATTTCTAGCAATCGGTAGCTTACCCTCTTGATTTGAGAAAATCAAAGAGAAGGAATTTGAGGTTATAATCGATCCTTGTGTGTTAATCGTCGTGATTCTCTTCAAAAGGAATATGGATGGTTTCTTACTAATGTGTATTCATGAAGAAAAAGTAGGTAAATTCTTCGTGGAATTCCATGATGGTTTTTTCCAAAGTGGACATTTCTCATCCAAGGCTACAATAATGGAAATTATTAGAGCATGTTACTTTTGTCCCACATTGATCATGGATGGACATCAACGGGTCAGGAAATGCAAATTTTGTGCCTTCTTCATTGGTAAGAGAAAGATGGCGGCCCTTCCCCTTCATCCTATTCAGGCGGATGAACCCTTTTCTTAGTGGGGACTTGATTTCATTGGCATGATTAATCCTCCATCAAGTGTGGGTCATGATGGGTCTAGACAACAATATATTACTTTACCAGGTGGACAAAAGCCATACCGCTCAAGGAGGCTATTGAGTCAGTCATCTTTGACTTCCTAGAGGATATTATGTCAAGGTTTGGGGTTCCTCAAACTATCATTTATGATAATGCCAAGTCATTATTAGGTTCCAAGATCTCTGATTGGGTGTTAGGCATGAATTTTATTTGAATACCTTTTCCAATTACTACCCGCAGGTAAGGCTTGATAGAATCGACTAACAAGAACCTAGTTAGGATCATGAAGAGGAATATGGAGGCTAATCAAAGGTAGTGGCATACTAAATTAAAGAATGCTCTTTGGGATGATAGAATCACTGCAAAAAGAGTAATTAGAAATTCCCCATTTGTTATAGTATATGGTAGAGAAGCTAGGCTCCCATTGGCACTTGAATTACCTTCATTTGAGCTAGCTCAACAATTGGAATTTGAAGGTGTAGATCAAAGAGAAATTATAATTATGGAACTGATTGAACTAGAAGAAATAAGACAATCCACCATGAGAAAATTAGAGAAGCACCAATTGCCAACCAAATTGTGGTTTAACAAGATAATTAAGCGACATTATTTCAAAGCAGGTGATCTAGTCCTTAAATGGGATGCAAATAGAGCTAAAACATGGTGACATTCTATTTGATGCACTTTGGAGTGGGACATACATCATCAATACTTGCAAGGAGGCCAACTCCTTTGAGTTGTCTAACCTTGATGGAGAGGTATTAGAAAACACTCCCATTGAGTTGTACCATTGCATTTTGTAAATATTGTATGTGTTTGTTTGGTCCCCTCCTTTTTTTGTGTGTTGATAATTGATTGAGTGCCTTCTCCTCAATCCTTGTGATTGTTTTATTTGTAATAAGTGCTTACGCACTCTTTGCATGTTTCACTTGAAGTATCCCCTCTCTTTGATATGACTAGTCTACTTTTTCCTAAAACCCAAAAAGAGGATAAAATCCTTGAGTATTAAATACCATCAATATGATCAATCGAGCCTGATGATCAAAGACTTGATCATTGATTCCAACGAATGGGGTATCGAGTCTACGATCTCCACTCTTATATATAATTTTTGGAGACCCTTGCGGTCATATACACGGGTCATCTCGAGTAGATCCCATGGAAAAAATTTAAAGTTGGAGTAGTTTCTAAGTTTTGTCTTCCAGCTCCTGACAAATAAGCTTCATTTAGTGTTAAGTTCATATGGATTCGGGAGATAGGTTTTGAAGTTTGAGTTCAATTTTCTTCAATATTATGCTTGACTCCATGCCCAATGGATGCTTCAAGGCAATTGGTCTTCATCATCTAGCAGAAGATGTCCCTTGGAGGTCACCAAATTGTTTTCCAAAGTGACACCCCATGAACAACTCATCATTTGGACTTCATATTTTTGCTCGAGAAAAATATATGGGATACTTGATTTAGTCTACCGTGGAATGCATGAGCTTAGCGTTCCCATGAGTTCTCCCAACTCGTGAAACAAAGAAATGAGAAGTTCAGGGGACTTAGGAAAATTTTGGCAATGATAGTGTTCCACGAAAGTTATTGGACCTTCGAACACTAAAGATTTTAATCCTCGCAAATCAAAATAGAATTAGAATACCACGAGTTGTATATCCATGAAGATTTAGAGAATGTGGCTAATTTCAAAGGACGTAGAACACCTGATTTAGTGTCCCATGGATTTTCTAATATTGTAGTGTTCTACATACCTCAAAAGCCACATAATGAAGGAAAGGGGTCACCTGGAAAATTTTTGTGGATAAAATAATTTAACCTTCACGAGTGTTGCGAAGAATTTATGACCAACAAAGTAATCATGGAGAAGTCATGAAAGGTCCGTAGAAGGAAAGAAATTTGAAGATTCGTGGTGAAAGTCGCGGACAAAGCAATAGTCTTCCACATATTTTGAGCTTAATGTAAATGCCGCAGAAAGCCTCAAAGGCTGAGCTAGTTTATGAATAAGAGGAACGACCACCCAAACAACCAAAAATTAATGAATTATGGCGTCCTTATGCGAAGTCAAAACTATGCAAGAAATCATGGCGCTCATGCATATTCAACATGTTGTCAGGGGGTTGTGTTCTAACTCACAAGTCCTTTCTTCCTTCTCTCACTCTTACTCTATTCCACAAGTTGTATAAACACAAAATATTGGTGCCTTTGTAATGGTACTTGTCCCATTTTTTTCCCTTATAAAATTTTGGGCTCATCTCTGTGAAACTTGAACCTTTATGCTTCCGACGTTTGTAACTTACAAAATGGATTTTTTTAACCTCATCTCTGCATGTGAATTGTAAAGGATTGATTAATGCAAGTGTGGTTTCCTCTTTCCTTCAAATACTTTGTGTTTGATGTGAATATTCTTCCCTCTTGCATATTTTGTGTTCTTCCCTTATTTGCATTGGAAATGTGTGCATCCTTATAATCCCATTTTTATGAACTTGCATCTATGTCATTTGAAATTAGGGAAGTTCCACCTTCTTTTGGTGTTATCACCGCCATGTTAACTTAGATTTTTATTCCTTACGTCTCTCCCTCTCCTTGGTTCCTTGGATGTGTTAGTGTAGATTAGTTGTAGTATTGGTTTTAACATTAGAATAGGTTGTGTTTGAAAAGTTTTCCTAATCTGCAACGGAGGAATCCAAACTTATCCTGAGGTCTATCTCAAACCGCAAGCCCCACACTTGGAGACAGTCCCATGTTGCCTCAAAATTATGGATCTTTCATGATTCAGAGCAGGGTGCAATTTTGAGCTCCAACAGATTGGTTGTCTTCTTGGCTTATCCTCTCTCCCCACCGATGATCTTGTAGTGATATGTATGGTAGAAGCATTAAATATGTGAGAAGAATACTCTAAGAAAGTTGTGAGTTCTATCTTCCCCACCAACTACCTGACACTTTACCGTGATGGAGCCAAGTGTCGATACAACACAGTGCACAAGTGATCTTAACCTCTCCTAAAGGTAAGATCATGCCCTTTGGTTTTGAATTGGACTTTGAGTGCACTAGTAATGGGAATAATATGAAGCTTTGCTTCTTGACCTCATTGTCACCAAAAGGATGGAAGCCTAAGAACATTAGGGTCTTAAGATATTCACAATTAGAAGTCAATCAAGTCTCCAAATTTTATGAGACCAGAGCGGAACACCTCCAACTTTACAAGGATATTGTATGTGAGATAAGAAAAGACTTTGACTTTATCTCCATTGAAGCTATCCCTAGGGAAACAAATCAACTGGCCGAATCTATGGCTTCTTCCTCTTCTCAATTTTTCCCAAACGTGGGTTTAATGAAAACTGGATTTTTTGTATCCATGAGATTTGAATCCTTAGAGAAAAAATGCCAAACACAATAATAATCCCTTATGTAGAAAACAAGAATGAGCTTATCACCATGGATTATGCTTTGAAAATGATGAGACAATTTTGGGTTTCTTGCGTATATGTACAATGATCTTCCCATGACTCACCAAAGGAGGGAATTTTATCTCATCCCCCATTCTTCATCTTACTTTGGAGCCAAAGACTGCCCTATTTCTTACTCCCAAGATTTTGTAATCTATGAAGTAGAAGAGTAACCAATTGAACTTCCCTTAGCTCCTCGAGAATTCAAATAGGGATATGCTTCTGTAATAGAAGACACAATCGATATAAACATCAAAACTAACACAAACCCCAATATTTTGAAGCTCGGTTCTTCACTATCCATCGAGGAAGTGGAGCACACCAATATTCTCAAGGATCATTCTTGGGCCTTTGCATTCACCTATAAGAACATGTTTAGGGTTAACCCTAATGTATTAATTCATAACTTGGTATGATAGGTTTTAGCCCATAATGAATGCAATATCCGAAGGCTCAAAGTGCACATAGAAAAAAATCTCGAGTCAATCATATTCAATAATTATTAATTGTGAACACTACAATATATAATGAATGGTCATATAGCCATTTACACTAATAATAGGTTAGTTATTTTAACAACTGACAACTAACCTCTTTATTACACATTTAGCTAGTTGTTATAAAAACTTATATTATTTGGTTCTAATACAATATGCATGATTTGCTTATCAAATCACATGTAATAATATATTGTATTTATACACACCTATTTATTTTCACACTAACTATAGGTTCAAACTAGATGTTCTCAACATGGTAACCAAACGTGATGCCAACCCCATGAAGAAAAATTTAAGACCGATGAAGCTAAAGGTCACTCTAATGGTCAAAGAGGAGGTAACAAAAATCCTACATGTAGGGTTTATAAAGCCATGGATTATTCCGTGGTTTTCCAACACCATCCTAGTCCTCAAGAAAATGGAAAAATGGAAATTTATATTGACTTCGTGGATATTAATAAAGCTTGTCCAAAAGATGATTTCTCATTACCATTCATAGATGTCATTATTGACAAAATTGCTGGATATGAGTTGTTGTCTCTTATGGATGGGTTATCGAACTACAATCAAATAACAATCTACGATGAGGATCAAACAAAGACAACCTTCACCACCCCTCGGGAATCTCATGTTACACGGTGATACCCTTGATTGAAAAATGTTGGTGCCACTTACCAAACTCATTGATTCATCACATTTCAACATTTTGTACACATTTCTACATAAGGTTATTTATTTTACTTTGTCCTAAATAATTATAAGACACCATGGTATTCAAGAGGAGGCATGGAAGGAGGAAGTCATGAATGGACCCTAAAAAAGGGGTGTTAAACTTGATTATATACCTGACTCAAAGGAAGAGTTAGTTGAAGCTAATAAAAACAACAATTTCAGCCCAATCCAAATCACAAAACAGAGTTAAAACCAACACCACAACTAGAGGTAACTACTAATGTTAGCAGACAACACACAACATCTAAAAAGTTTGTTTCAAAATTGATTGACAATCGATGACATCATTGGAGCAACAAAAGATGTTGAAGAGAACAAGTATTCAATTTGAGATGTTGCATAAAAGTGGGGTGTCTCAACGGGTTCATTATTTAACTGGTTGAATGGTATCACAACTACAAAACATAAAGGACCCCTAACCATTTTAACGTCTCAAGAAGAGTATGAAATTGTACAATATTGTAAACATGTGATATGGGTCATGGTCTACAAATTAAATCATTAAAATCTCACATGGCACACATATGTGAGATAAGGAATACTCCTTTTACTAATGGTATGCTTGACAGATCTTGGTGGGAAGGGTTTAGAAAGAGGCACAAAGATTTGTCTTTAAGGACCGCATAAGGCCTTGATCGTGACAAGGCAGTTATGCTTAGGCCTAACATAGTTGTTGCTTTTTATGATAACTTGGATCAAATGTATAAAACAGTAAATATGGACCACAAAAGATATGGAACTACGATGAAACTAGTGTGCAAGTTGGTATGAATTGTGGGATTAGGCGATTGCAAAGATGGTCGAGAAGTGTACCCCACATACTCCTAAAGAGTAAAGAGTGGATCGCAATACTTTCTTTGTGTTAATGCATCAAGGAAGAGTATACCACATTTCTATCTTTTTAAAACACAATGACAATTAGCTAACTATTTCCAATTGTGAGTCTGGTGCATGTACGGCAACCCAACCACATGTATGGATGACAAAGGAATTATTTTTGAATTGGTTGCACCACTTTGCTAGATCAATTCCAGGTTGTGTTTCACCATCAAATAGACATCAACTCATTTTTATGGCCATGACATCCACATGGCATACTTTGGAAAATCCAAGAGGCAAGAACATTGGGCATTGATCTAATCACTTTTTCTGTGCACACCACCCACCGCTCTGAACCTTTAGATGTTAATATCTATTTAAAACCTACTTCAAGGATGAAAGACCCAAATGGATGGTCAAACATCACAAATTAGATGTGAGAATATCTGAATTGGAAGCTCTTAGAAGTAAGGATTTTAAGAGAGCATTAACTTCATCGAATATAAAAGTTAGTTTTATGAGGACTGGAATATGGCCTCTAAACAAAGATGCATTGGTCAATGACATGTGCCCTAGTAATGCATTCAAGGTTGAGCTAACAAAGGAGGAAACAATTGTGGAGAGCATTATGGAGATGGTTGGTTATAATAGAGATGAAATCGAACAATTTATTAGAGATAATGGAGAAGCAATCCAACAGTACTATCAATGAAACCAACAAAAAAATGTAGACAACCAACAACAAGCTAATATAATTCAAAATTCAAAGGTGGAGGTGACAGAGTTAAATCAACAAGACACAACAACATGTTTAACTCATATTGGGCAAGGTTGTCAAAACCCAACCGTGTTGAAGTTGAAGAAATCACACCAACTCATGTGAGTCAGACACAAGAACCCGTCACAACCGAATACGAGATGAGTATGCCAACACTAGTTAGCCACTGAATGGTTGAAAGAAGCTGCTATGAACTTGGGGATTCCAATAGACCTTTCCAATGAGGAGATTACTCTTTCCATGCCATCCCCTCCTCCTAGCATGCCAAGTGGAGTAGCCCACTTTATGTAGATTATAACGCATGAGAAAATGAAAATGATAGTCAATTGATGCTCATATATTTGGGGTGTTCAAAAACATTTGTACAAGACACAACATAACAACCATGCAATGCAGAAACAAGAAACCAGGTTAGCGGTTCATTGCATAAAAATCTTAATCTTCCAATTGAAAGGATTAAGGAGAGATCGAATGTGCAAATAGAGGGACTCTAAGGTTGAGCAGTAATAAAAAATTCTCACTTCGACCAACTACTTGAACTTGTTTGACGAACAAGAAGCGCGGGGAATGAATTAGAGGAGTTGAAAGCAAGAAATAAAGAGCAACTTGAGGAGAGGAAGGCAAATAGAACCATTACACAAGAAGAAAAATGAAGCAAATAAACTCGAACGACAACTTAAAAGGCAAGAGGAGGGAACATGAAAAAATAAAACAACATGAAAAGGACAAAAGAAGGGAACGTGAGAAGCTACAATGGGAAATAGAGAGGATAGAAAAAGAAATGCAAAGGCAAAGACGATTGAAAGCGATTCGAAAATATTATTCCTTCTGTCAAGATCCAATTATGATGGATTTCTACAACATTTACACTCTGAATTTTTCAAATGTGGCCAATTACCAAGTGAGCAACACATCTACTTCTACAAATCAAATGTTGTTTCCTTCAACATCAACAATGCAATTTCGATAACACAGCCTTCCTTCAACTGCAACAATGCAATTTCTGACAACACTAATGAATTTTGCTCACACAAGTTATATGCAATTTTCTACAAGTACAACGCACATACAATTTCTTACATCCAGTCCCATGCATGTGAATTCAATTAGCCAAACGCAATCATGTCATGCAAGCAATCCACAACTCCCATTGCCAATCACAATCAACATGTCAATGACACCCCAAATGGAGAACAAAACAGTACAAAACAACATAAGAAATGACGCAACTGATAAAATTGAAGAATAATTCAGTTTTGGAACAATTTAGATGTTACCTTATTATGTGATTGGTATGCATAATTATAATATTATTATGTGTAAGTTATAACCTTCATACAAAAAATATGAACTTGGTTATGTAATTTTTTTGTGAAATCATGCAAGCAATATTTAGTTGTTTACATCCAATCATTCACATAAGTATATGTAGTATATTCCATCATATCAATATATAAAGAGTTTTCGTAATGCGTAAAAACATGAATCTTCTTATAAGAGTTCACAATTTTTATTATTCGTTGTTTTATAGAATAATGACATAAAAGGAAAACAATTCATTGCCTATGTGAGGTCCTTAATGACCTTACCTGTAGAATGAAGCATTATGATTTCATGATGATTAAAGGTGTCAAAAGACATAGTTAGGATATTCTCATCTCCCCTCCGATACAACATTCTTTTGTGAACCAAATTTTGATAAGGGATTTACAAAAAATGGACCCGGGAGCAATGAGCACATTTGCAAGCAACACCAATATCAACACCCATATATTCAATCTATGTTCAGTAATTCCAATGTATATTCAAACATATATTAAAATAAGAACTATGTTCACCTTATGTTTTTCTTTGCATATCGATTATGTTTTTTTTGCATATTAACAAATTGAAATTACTAAATAGACATTGAAAATACTTATCTAATCCTAGTGTTGTATGCGAATGTGCTCGGTGCATGGAGAACATGAAGATGAATTGACCTTACGCAAGTCGGAAGGGATCAACAAGTGTTATGCAAAGATGTTAGCAGGTAATGGTTGCTTTGAATATGGAATTGACACGCAATTAGAAATGACAGAGGAGGAATGCAAAGTGATAGGAACAAACTATGAACTAATGGCATGGGGCCAAAAATATTAACTGCATAAACAAAGACAACACTTATTTATATTCAGATATTCCTCAAATGTTAAGGTAAGTGATTCACATATTCATTGCATATGTAGACATTCTCCATGTAAAAGCAAATTGTCATTTACCACCTGAATATGTGGCCTCCCTAGAAATATAAGTATTTATTCATTAATAACAATGTAATAAGAACATGCAATGAACTAATAACATATTCAATGTATATTCAATAATTTCAGTGCACATTAAAGGTTTTAATGTGTAGTAGAAAATAACAAAGTTACAAGTGTATATTCAATGCATGCTTAATATTTTCGATATATATTCAAATTTTAGCTTAATATAAAGTTAACAATGGATATTCAAATATTAACTACACAAACAACATTGTATTTCCAATAAATGAACAAAATGCACTAAGATAAAGGAATATACACTGAAAACAATGTAGCTCTTTGTGCTTGGTTGGAAAAGCAACATGTCGAATGAAACCCATTACTTAATAACAAGAGTGTATGTCAATAACAACACTATATTTTGAAACTGTAAGACACATTGGTGAAAAACCATGTTCTTTTGGACAAATCTTTGCGCTATATTAGAAGACTTCGTGGTAAACAAAGGAATAAACAAATTGTCTTGAAATAAATGAATATACACTGAAAAACCATAGTTCAACGTGTTTGGTTGGAAAAACAACAAGTTATAACGAAACCCATTACTCAATAACAACAAGTGTATGGTTGATAACAATATTGTATTTTGAAATCAGTAAGACGCATGGGTGAAAACCCTATTTTTTAGACAATCACTACGTTGTCTTAGAAGAGTTCCGCGAACAAAGGAATAAACAAAATGCACTAAAATAAATAAATATACATTGAAAAAACAATAGTTCAACATGCATGGTTGAAAAAACACAAAGTCAAAACAAAACCATTACTCAATAACAACAAGAAAGTATGATCAATAACAACCATGTATTTTGAAATTGTAAGATGCATGGGTGAAAATCCCATTTTTGGAAAGCACTACGTTGTAGTAGAAAAGTTCATGTTGAATGGACGAATAAACAAACTGCACTGAAATAACTAAATATACACTGCAAAAACAATAGTTAAGGTTTAAAAAACAACGGGTCAAAATGAAACCCATTAAAAAATAAGATTGCACAAAACGTCGAAATGCAATGAATCAACAAAGTTTGTGTTGAACAATAGATTAAACAAGACCATGCATAGAAACAACTCAATAATAAATGAATATATATTTGTAAAACTAGTAATGTTTGATTAAACAAGAACATGCACAAAAACAACTTAATATAAAATGGGTATACAATTGTAAAACCGGTATTGTTTGTGAATGTGCTCATTACATGAAACCCAAAAATGGGCTCACCTCGTCTTCGATTCCGTTGTAGGGCATAAAGAGTGTTCCACTCCATTGCGCAAGGAAAACAGAGGGTGTTCAACTCCATTGTAGGGTTGGAAAGGTAGGGAATGTTTAGCTCCCCCCGCCTCCGCATGCGCCTCGCGAAATGCAATTCCATGCAATAACTCAAGGAATTGAATGTTGAAATGGTGCGCACGGAAAAAACAAATCACAGAGGGTCGACAGAGTGGTAGGGGACGATGTGAAGTGAATAAAATGTGGATTTTTTGGGAAAAGATGCCAACTTATCTACTTGTCACGTGGGTACAAACGATTTTTGGCGTGGGAAAGTTGATTTTTCGGTTCACTATGTACATTTAATTTTTATTTAATGTTTGGTATAGTGGGCCCGCCACGTAGCAATTGACGTAGCGCCACAATGACTTTGCCTTTTTTGACATTACGACAAAATTTGTGATGTGTAGGAAAATTTTTAGAGCCCCTCATCGTCATGGTATTACTCAACAAGTCATTAAACATATGGTGCTTAGCGACTGGTGCCTTTCCCCTAATACACTTGCTTGGATCCTCGCTATATTTTTGTACATCAAGAGAACAATATTAATAATCACCTAGGTTCATATCTACCTCTCCGGCTTTGAAATCTTTTTCACTTTGGATTATCAATAAAACAAAAATATAATCTTTTAAGTTAGCAATGAACTCAAGATTGGTAGTTTTCATCCATCGCTCATTTTTCTTCTTTTAGAATGCGACCCAACCAACCAAGACGATATTGATGGTCCTTCGAACTACAAATTGATGCATAAAGCTCTCCCATTAATGAACGCTGATAGTCGTTCCTTATTGCGGACGGCGACCTGCAGTGTTTGGATCAACATCACCAAAGCCTTCCGTGCGAATGCAAGACCATGGAAATGGATGAGGTCGTTGATCCTCTGTGTACTGTGCATGTTTTGTTGCGTTGTGGAGGAGATCCTGCTCCTGTGGATCGAGAAAGGGGCACGCAAGTCTTTTCACACAGTCAACTGTTTGTAGTAGGTTGGCTGTACCATGCTCATCCCTCTGTTTATTACACTGTCTGCATTTAACATTGGTCGATTGTAGTTGGGCGTCATTCATTTTAGAGGTATACAGATATCTCCATTTTCTGCACATTATTGGGTATACAGATGTCGTTCATGGTACCAATAAGAAAATATGTTAGATATAGAAGTTGAAATGAACTCTTCGGCTTTATCACCTGCTAACTGTTATAAACCCTCTTAAATCCATGAAGGCTTACGCATTCAGAAGGTTTCATTTCCATGTAAGTACAATCAAAGATCAGGACATTTCGATTTTATCAACATCTGATAAGCCACGAGATAGCCCGACTTTCCCCTGTTTTTCGTCTTGCTTCTTTCGAACCCCGTTTTGGTTTGCTTGCCTGCCGCTTGGGTATGCTGCTCTCATGGACGATGTTGTTTCTAATACCTGGCAGTGACATCTGTCTTAGTAACTGCCATGGTAGGTTGGTTGGTTGGTTGCCAGCCGGTGGTGGTTAGAATGGAGAAGGCAACTACAACTTTTCAATGCAAGACCCCAACACTGACTCTATCCACCGGTCACCCTTCTGGTGCAATTGCTGGTTTCAACATTTTCCCCCTACCTAATGCTTTGTCTTGTATACGATAATAGGATTCCCCGTCAATTAAAAAGATTTTATAGTGACCTGTACTCGTACAAAAATAAGCCCTTTTAGGTCTCATATAAACACGCATTAGAGTAGCATTTTTGAGAAAATCAATAACTTACATACCTTTAAGGTTTTCAATAAAATCAGAAGTTATACAATTAATTTGACAATCCGAATACAAATAAAAAATATTTAATAAAATAACATCAAAATATTTACAACTTCTTACATCTAATTTTAGAATGTTTAATAATCCTGAAAATTTTATAAACTAAACAAAAAAATCAGGATACTTACATGCAGGAGCGATTCGTTTTGCAAATGCCTTCGCTTCTGCATGTGCCTCACATCTCACTTATAGCATTCTTCTAGAAATCTCTAACTATTACAGACCTCCATTTCTAAGAAAGCATAAGTGCCCAAAATATAATAATTACACCTTTAATTTCTCACCATGCTTGCTGCAACATCTTTTGTTACTGAAGCACCACTGTCAACCTTTAACGTTCTCACAACGCCAAAAATACCCTCTTGATCAAATTTTGCAGCTACAACCTATTGACAGCTTCCTCATTAATAAGTTTGATTTTATATTGCTTGTACGATTTATTGTTGGGGAGAACTATTAGTGCAAACTTTACATAGCTATTTCCACACCCTTTTGTTTAACAGTTACAATCTATTGACATCCTCCTCATTAATAAGTTTTTTCTTGTTTTGCTTGCGTGATTTTTCTGTTTGACAAAAACTATTCGTGCAATTTTGCATACATAGCTATTTCCTAACCCTTTTATACCAGAATTGAATAAGTTACAATAAATTGAGGCAACCAAAATCAAAGTGGTGCTGCCCCTTGAGCATCTTTAAACCTCCAAATAGCCTCCTATCAGAAATTTGGTTTGACCTTACCTGCTCTGGTACCAAATGAAAACTTTGGTCGGAAATTAAACAATACAAAACAGAGGTTTAAAAACACGCTGTTTAATTTAAGTAGACTAAATGCAGATATTTATACAATTTCAAAATCTGTTGTACATCCTCTTCATAGGATACAAACCTCGTCATTCTTCTGCTCATCCCTCGTTCTATTCTTTGTAACTCTGTTCTATGAGTGTTGTTACAACCCAATAACATACGAACCAAGTTAGATAATTATTGTAGATTGGTTGAATACCAATAGTTAATTAATATCATATGTAACATAAACCAAGTGTAATACTAATCTATTCTTAAGGCAACAAGCATATATAAACCGTGCTAATATCCTTGGCCACAAGGAGTGAGAAATCAATTATGAACTTCAAAGGTCTTAGGACCAGTTATATACTGAACTTACTTGGCCTGCATTGGTCATTTTACTATCTCCATGGGAAAATGATCATCAGCCTCTTTCCTGGAGCATAGTCTTCAATAAGCAAAGCAAAAAATCACACAAACAGAAGACAATCACATTGAGGGAAAAAACATGAATCGCAGTGCAGAAAATCACATGTACCGAAGACAATTCTAAATGAAGGCCAAAACATGGATTGAATGACAGGATGACAGAATCAAGTTAGTTAATCATCTCTTAAAGCTAATACACAGAATTCTGCAGCTAAATCCTGCTACAACACCCTTACCTTTGATTTTAGAAAGGATCAAAATACAGATACAATAAATTTTCTTATTTACCTGTACTGCCATCTAAACTAGAAAGAGTATATAATTGCATATTTTTTCCCCACTCCATTTCATTATTTCTTGGAAAACATTTCCAGATGCTCGAACAGTTACCAACAATAGACGAGAGTTTAGATATTCTCATCTCTACACGATCAGAGATTTGTCGGCATTCACATTAGATGATGGCACTTGTGTTATCTTGAATATATTACACGATCAACTAACCTCGCCACAAACAAGATTACATATTCATCTTAGTCAATCTGAGTTGACAGAAATAAAAGCAGTGACATGATGCTTTAGATATCGTTTGTGAGAGATTTAAAAGAAAGAAAAAAACTTTAATTGAAACCCTTTATTCAAAATTGAATTACAAATATTTATGTTTGTCAAAGCCACTCCCATTTACGGGACATATATATACAAAACAATGTCCATGACAATAATTATCATATATATGACAAAGCTCAGCTCCAAATTCCAATTACACAGAATAATCATAAACCAAGAAACTTGGATATGATAAAACAATAGAAAATACCAGGGATACTCCTTGAATAAATATCTTGAGGAAGTTCCACCAAGACTATTGATGGTTACTCTGTGCTTATAAGCTATGTACTTTTGCCTCGATAAAATACCATACTAACAAAAAAAGGTTGAAGAAATTATGCTATTCTAGGCTTTCTAATTTTTCAGAAGCCGTTGGCTAGCCTATGGTCTCCATTCTGCCAAGGAACATGAACACCATTGCTTGCATTTTTACTGCCCTTCGAGTTCTCCAATTTAACCTCAAAAGGAAGCTTCTTGTGACTGAAGGTTACACCATGATCACCATCCACAACATGGCCATGGCCTCTCAGGAGCCTGGAAAACAGGAGTCAGTAACAGGATACCACTAAATTGGACAATGTGCATTCTCGTGGAGCTTCAAAAAACCAAACGTCTTTAAAAAGCCATGGCCAATATCAAGCTTGCAACAAAGTAATAGTTTATACCAGTAAATTACACAGATTTTTATTCTGATGCAACAATGCCCAACAAATAATATTTACTTCAGAGCTAAGTGCTTTACCATCGTGTTGTTAGCATCCCTTCTACTCCAACAGGTCCCCGAGCATGGATTCTACTGGTACTTATTCCAACCTGCTCAAATTTTAATGCACAAACATATAAATTTATTTACAAGAAATATTAGCTTTTACTAAAGACAAAATTATTCTCTACTGTAAAGTGGGAAATGTTGTCCACTTTACCTCAGCGCCAAGACCAAACCGAGCTCCGTCACAGAATCGTGTACTTGCATTATGAAACACAGCAGCGCTGTCGAAAGGAAAGGTGGTCAATAATAGATAGGCAAACCAATATCTACTCCTCTTCCCACACTAACATTGACAATTGGCTCATTATGGAATATAAAATTGCCATGTAAAGCTTGAGAATGAGTCTCTTGCAAAAACTTTCAGAAATCTTTGATGTTCCAAAAGATATTCACAGAAAAACTTTAATATAATAGCAAACCTATCTAGCCGATGCAGGAAGACTTCTGCAACATCAATATCTTCAGTAACAATGCAATCCGTGTGGGCACTAGAAAACACAATTATTTAGATATTTATTAGTTCGAATTAGCTTGGAGATAATTACAACCTCAAAATACATGTCACTATTTGCTTCACTTGGGAAACCGATACACACATCATACGTAGCCAAGTGGATTTTTAATAGGATGTATTTACCAGAAAGCACTATTTGATGCATAAAAGTAATCACATTAGTGGACATTCATTGCAACTATCAGTCCATGAATATACCTTCCATGATCATGAATATGATCTATGGCTGCATAGACATCCTTTACTATTTCCAAAGTACAAGCCATCGAGCTGTATTCGTGATGAAGGGAAGTAGCTCTTGGAATATGCAAAAGATGATTAGCTTTTGAACCACTATATAGTTTTACACCTGCAGAGAGTTTAGATATTACGATGATGCTAAAAGAAGCTAGAATGAACACGTTATACTCTACATTCTCAAATGCCATAATGCTTCTTCCAATCACCTGTGCTTTCAGGTTAACCACAATGCATGAAAGAAAAGCAAATAACCACGTTCTTTAACTAACCCTTTAAAACCCCTGCCAAAAAGATTGATGATGTAAAACATGCATCCCAACAAAAATACCACAATCAATACATTGAAACTTCTCAACCATTTTCAAATTTCTTTGTAAGTCTACTTCGTAGATTCGACAAGTTTTCCATACGTCTGATAATTCCAGCTAACTATTTATGAAATCAATTGAATTAAACACTATTTCATCCTTGGACATGGATTGTATCACAAACAATGTAGACTAGTACAAATATCTTAAATACATCTATTTGAAAAATTCCAAATATCACATTAATTAATAATTCTATTACATTGTGTTCATATTTCCCAGAAAATAATGAAAAAAATCTGACCAAGAAAAAAGGGGCCTCAAACTTTATAGTAGAACTAAGATATTATTATTTTGTGATTGACTTTTTAAAAGTTGAAAAGAAAAAAGTGACAATCAAGTAGACATAGAATTTATGGTCAAAATTACCTCGTGACAGTCAAATGGACGTCAAATTTAATATCACAAATAAAACCTTACATGGTCACACCATCACACACCACCCCTTGCTGGCATTGTAGACTACCTATCAGCATAATGACGGTCAAATGGACATCAAATTTAATATAAAAAAATAAAACCTTGCACGGTCACACCGTCACACCTCATCCCTTGCTGCCATTGTAGAATACCTATCAGCATAATTAAGACTAGCTTATTTACTTTCTTGCCCTTACGTCAGGCTTGCCAGCAAAATCAATGAAAAGAGAAAATCCAAGATGGACAATATAAACCTTTGCTTGCGTCTAATCGTTTGTTTCCAAAAAAAAGTGCTTCGAGAAGGCATAAAAACCAAAATCAAATCATTTGCTTCAAGTTAAAAATTATACTCAATGATGCACCTCTTCTACCAGAATCCATCTTACCTTTTTTACTTGGGAGGCTTATTTCTTAATAATTGCTGAGGGGCTTTCTTTAGCCATTCCTACAATCAATTTTTTTTTTTGATTTTGCTGGACCCAAGATGATTATCAACCCGATAGCTCAAGGCCAGACAATAAGATTTCTATATTTCAATTACTATCAAGCTTAGTGTATGATAATCAGCTTTGTCATTCCAAAGACAGAAACACACCCTCATATTTGAAAATCCAATGCCATGATGATTTCCAGATGGACGATCTTGACCATTGAGGAGTTTTCTGTGATGAGTTGTTTACTACTCTCTTTCTACCCTCATGCACAACTACCTATGTTTTCTAGCATGTCCAAAAACACTTGTACATTCAAAGGCATTTTGTTTTTCCCCGACATGTTTTAAAATAAGCTCATTGAGTCTCTGTGAACAAATATTCCTCCACCTTCATATCTGCAATAGTTAAAACGTTTAGAAAGCCTCCATTATCCAGATGAAGCATAGAGATGAGAATTTACCTGCCGTTTGTAATGCTAAAATAAGCTCATCAAGGCCCCCAGTTTTCAATAACTCCTCATGTACAAGAAGCGTTTCCTGAAAACGGCCCAGAGCATCATTTAGATCGCAGAGATGGAACAACTAAATCTCATGTTAACTCTACATGCACTTAGTTTAGGGAAAACTTCAAAAACATCCTCACCATGGCATTACAAGCAGCAGGATAGTCTGTCTTTGCATCCAAAATAATGTTTTTGCCATATCCAAGTTCGCTGCTTTATCAACATACACATGACAAACACCATCTGGAAGCAATCGAAGTCATCAATTTTTAGCAAGCTTCGTTGAATTACGAAGAGAATGTACCATCTCCACTAGTTCAGGCACAGTTGCCATGTGTGTAAAAATTTAAAAGTAGCGCAAGAAATTTAATACCAGCATGACCAAGCACAGGAATTTTTGTTGAGTCCTTGATTTGTGAAACCAGCTTATTGCTGCCTCTTGGAATAACAAGATCTATAACATCATCCAGCTGAAAATGAAAACTTAAAGGTGTTGGTCCAAACTTAGTTAAGAAGCCTTAATTGGAAATTATGTAAAATACAAGAGCAAACCACACCTTGAGCAGATCTGGAACTTCATCTCTCGAAGTTACAAGGCCAATAAGACTATTTCCCACATATTCAGGAAGTGCTTCAGTAATAACCTGTTTGAGATGGAACCAAGTTATTTTTATTTCACCATGCATTTGTCTGGGGATTACTAAATTTATAAATGGAGTTGAAAGTCTATTATCTTTGCCGCCAAAGCTTAATCAGCTCTATTATATTTACATATACCCTCTGTTACCAGGAAACGCCTAGGGGCCCCCGTTTCCGTTTCCGAAACGTTTCGGAAATGGAAACTCCTTCGAAACGTCCTAGTCTCCTAGAGATAAGTATATATGATAATAATGTATAATTTCAATGAATACAAAATATTTTGAGTGTTTTATCAGTTATTCTTATCACTTATGGTGTATGGAGTACAATTTTAAAATGAGTACTATGCACACACACACACACACACACACACACACATATATATATATATATATATATATATATATATATATATATTGTACAAACGTTTCGTATGCAAGGTTTTTTGAAAATTGTCGCTTCCGTGTTTCGTACACGCTTTCCGCTTCCGCTTCCTGGCAACATAGAATATACCTTATGCAAAATGGCATTTGTTCGAACTGCTTCTTTGCCACCCTTCAAAAGAAGACCATTTCCACTTCGGATTGCCAATGAAGCTATCTATAAATATTCAACAACCAATTATTGCACAAGTGGATCAACAAATTAGAGCAAATATAGTAATAATCATATAAGCCAAAAAATTGTGAATGATTTTACCCAACTAACAAAATTTTAAATGGTCTCATTCTAAAAATAATCACTTTCAAACCAATGATACCTGAACTAAAGCATCAGGTCGAGCCTCAAAAATAATAAGTAGCACACCCAAGGGGCTGGTAGTTTTCTCCAAAATAAGCCCATCTGCCAGCTACATTCAAATTTTAAGTTGTCAGTTGAGCAGAAAAATAGTGTATCAGACGCAGCACCCATGAAAATTAGATCAATTTCATAAATCACGACTGTCAAAGAAATTGCCCAAAAATACAGCTTAACAATAATTATCACTAAAACTAGGGTGCATCATTCAAAACATTTCAATGCAACCCAATCTAGCTTTCTAAGGCTATTCTGACAACCCTTCATTGCAATGAATATCAAAGTTAAAAATGGGTTATTTTAAGCACTGAATTCTAGTGTACCTCTGTTCTTTTCTGAACCTGTCCAATTGGCTCATCCATATTTGCTAGAACTCGTATGGACTTGGCTAAAGAAGAAATCTGGAATACAAATACATTATTAGAAATTCTGTTTGGAGGAGGTGCAAGTGTGAATCAACTCCAAAACCATAAAGAGGAAAGCAACTCAAACATATGTTTAACTTAATGAAACTTGGAGGGCATGAGGGCATGAACAGTTAAACACGAGTTGACATAGAAGTCCACTGGATCAAAGGATGGAGAAATGAGGGAACAAGTTTCTGGAACAGCTGCACAACCCCAAATCTCAAAGGACATCATAGGAATCCATTTAACTGCTATAAACATTTACCATCTTGCATCATAACTTAATGAAACTTACAGGGCACAATGGCATGAATAGTAAAACACGAGTTGATATGGAAGTCCAGTGGATCAAAGGATGGAGAAATGAAAAAACAAGTTTCTGGGACAACAGCACACCCCCAAATCTCAAAGGACATCATAGGAATCCAGTTAAAATGCTACAAACATTTACCACCTGACATCACTATAGAAAAGCAAATACTTATAAATACACAAAATCCAAATATACTCAAATGAACGACAATCATAAAATCATTAATGATGACTATAAGTTTATTGGCCTATTGTAGGCACTACATTTCCTTTGTGATTTGTATTTGTGAAATTATATTACAACACACTTATTCTTGCTTAGGTGGCTTCCAAAGGTCTTAAAGTAACTTCTTTTATGGGGCTTTTTCACAAGCATAAGGATCCTTTCCACTCAACCATGCTCTTATTGGCAATTTCAAAGCAATTTGAGTGCCTATGTGGTACTTTATGGCTGTTAGACATCCCCTGTGGAATTTGTGGTACTTTATGGCTGTTAGACATTCCCTGTGGAATTTGCGTCTTAGACATCACAGGCATGCACTCCCCAATCCAGGGACAGCATCTGCAAATCCATATAGGCAGAGGAAAAACCAGGAAGACATTTCCTAGGTATCCCCCATTCTCACTTATTCAGAGAAGCAGAAACACATTGTAAAACAGCTCAAAAGAAAGCAGTCCAGAATTAAGAGTTTAAATACCTTTCCAGGCTTTAGTGTTAAACGAGAAATTAAGGAATCTGGAATGCCAATTTGATGTGCCACAGATATATCAGCTTCATTTTCTATCCCAATCAAACCTTCGTTTGCTTCCAAAGCATCAGATACATCTTGTAGAATCTTTTTCGTTCATCAGGGGGAAGACCCTGCAATTGCTACAAATCTTTAATGATGGTGACACCCATAGTAATCATCAAAAATTCTTATAAATAAGAAAATCCAGCAAAAAGATGTAAACAAAGAAAACAGAAAGTAACATTTAGACAAAGAATACAATTCTAAAATCTTGTAATGCCGTAAGTAATCTATTCTTTGATTTATGGAGAAAATATCAAAAATCAGATTTAATAATGCAAAAGGAGACCTAAAAATCAGATTTAATAATAGGCAAACCTGCAAACGCCTGCTAGCATCTCTCGCAGCAACTGCCATTTGGCGGGCACTGTCATCCTTTTTGGCAACCATAAATGAGCATCCTTATGGAAAAGAGTTCCTATACGATCACCTCGTAGAACTCCTATAATACCATCAGTAGAGTACCCACTGCATACATACAAAAATGTAAGTCTTTACAAATGCAAATGAAGGCATATTCAATAAAATAATTAAGTCTGCCATATACACACCATTTTCATATGTCAATAGAAAGACACTTGATTTAAGGGAATTAAGAACAGTTTCATGGCTTTGAAATTTTGAATTATAACACCCATGATCTGCAATTGGGTAATCAATGCATTAGTGAATTTCCCCAGGCACAGGATTAATGAATATTCTTGTCTACATTAACATAAAAGTGTGATTCATAACCAGTTTGATCATGAGGCCTAGTGCTGGTCCAAACAAACAATTGGAGACGAAATCCTCAAAGTCTAGAATTTTCACAACATAATTGCATTGCTATCATACATGATATTCGGTCAATTAGATTTGGGAGTATTTGAAAGTAACATTCACTAAATGATAAAACTAGAATACATAAACCCTATTATAGGTTACAAGATTATATAAAAATTATATTACAGATAATAAATTGAAACCTAACATTAGTAATGTTAGAATGGTTAATATTATGATCATCAATGTATGTCGAATGTTTTTGATATAAATGTACATTGACATGGAAAATAAATGCCCAATATTAAAACATAACAATGTAATTTACAGAAGCTAGTAAGGGGAGTAGCATAGATTTACCTTGTAATTTAGATTTAGTTAACAATCGGTTGGTTATCTCTCCCACTTTATGTATTTATTATTTAACCATTTTCATTTTCTGAGATAACTGAAGAATAGCACAGCAAACCTTTATATCTTTACTCTTAAGTGGCAAAAAGAATTCAAATTTGTAATGTAATACATATGTTACTGATTCAGTCCCCTCCTCCACCTGCTACAAGTCAGGCGCAATTCACCTGCAGACTCATCCCAACTACTTCCGGGATGATCCACGTACAGCCAGGTGCTTTCGCACCCAGACCCTTGCAGCTGAACCCAGGTGAAGCTGTTTTTAATAATGATGTTGATGTCGATTTGCTCAATGAAGAGCGATATGATGATGAACACTAATTTTGATTAAGTAGCTAATATTTATCATGACATTTGGCATTCAGCTAGCATTATCAATTCATCAATACTGTTCTTGCAACTAATTAAATTATGCTATGTAGTATACCACGTCATTAACTCCTGTTTATTAGGCTAGATTTTTTTTTAAATATATATTTTTGGGATAACCGTACCCAAGCCATAGCCGGGTAAAAATAAAATCACTATACCCGAACCCATAACCCAAAACAAACTGGTAACTTGGTGTAATAATGATACTACCAACTCTACTAGTATAATCCACAGTTACGAACAATTTAAATTCAATTAAAAGCTCTGAAGTAGATTTTATGATGTCATATAATGAGCCACTCCACGATGAATAGTCCTAGCAGGACTATAATAAAGACTAATAATTATGCCTTCCTTCCATTTTTCTACAAAATTTCATTGGCAACATGTCAGTGGCTCCAATAAATATTTTCTCCTCTTACATGTTTTCAATAACTTGGGTCTAAAACTATACAAAGGCAATATTACAACCATGATAGGGTTACATTATGAACATTTAGAGTATCTTCTAAATGTCTCCTACCTCTAATTACAGAAGTTCTCTAAAAATTAAGTTCTAACACTTCCAGCCTGCAAGCCTGATCATTCTAGCACATGAGATCTTTCATTGAATCGAGAGGTGCTTTCTAAGAAAAAAATAATATTGGTTGTGTGGATCTAACAAATGAACAAGAAAGGAGCAACAAGAGACAAAATGAAAACACCAAATCATTTATGCAAATAATTCACTGTAAATAATGCATAAACACAGATTGTTAGAAATGCGGCACTATTATTTGAGGGAGGCATACCTAGTAATTACAACAGGGATCCCAGCACATGCTGCAGAATCAGCAGCTTTCACCTTTGCTGTCATACCACCTCGTCCCACCCTGGACTTTTCACCAAAGGTAATTTCCTCATTATGTTTTTCTCTTATGTATGTATGAATAAGCTTTGAACGAGGATCACTTGGAGGTCCACTGTAAAGCCCATCAACATCACTCAGAAGAATCAAAAGATCAGCATCTAACTCAAGAGCTAAGAGAGCAGCCAAACTGTCATTATCCCAGAAAATCCCAGAAGAATCCTGAAAACATGAAAGAAGGAAAAGGGACAAAATAAATTACCATTCTATGAAAGAAATCCTGGATAAATTGACAAACAGAAGAAAGGCATTGCAAACCAGGTAAAACATAATGTAAATATTTTATAACAGTAGAAAGAAATTCATTATAGATAACTATCACCCAAGAAACCAGTAGACTGTTCAGATAGCCAAAAACGGAAGAAGACATAAAAACAACAGTTTCATACTGAAGTTCCTACTTCGTAATGCTAGAGATACCTTGCAAGATAGTCTGCATTGTGTACCATGCATACTATGTTCAAATTGAGTGCCTGACCTTTGCCAAGAAAGGTCCAGGAAAGTTCAAATTATTGAAAAGGTTTGAGATATATGCAGAATACATCTCAATACAAATTCATTCAATTTCAAAGACGAGTTGAGGCTAAATGGTCAAGTGTCGTCCATATACTAGTATTTATCAATCCAAAATGATACAAGATGTAATGTCCCTTTTTCAAAATTACTTAATTTTGGATACCCGAGGCCTATTCTTATTTTCCATACGCAAAGAGAAAATTAAAGAGGGAAATAAATTAATTTAAGTTGTCCAAGGGTACTTTTATATTTTAATTGGAAAAAGGACACTTAAACTATATTAATCCAAAAAAAGCAGAAATAGAATAAAATAATAATAGAATGATTAACTTCTATAATGGGGTGCTAAAGATAGATTAATAATTAAATAAAGCATTCTATTATGGGGCGCCAAAGATAGAAGGGGCTGCATGCGCATCAAGATCCGATTTTTAGGATGGAGAGAGAATAAAGCAGTTTTATATTGTTTAATCCTATTTTTAGGATGGGGTGCCAACATGAGAGAGAGGATAAAGCAATTTTATATTGTTATTCCCATTTTTAGGAGGTGGTGCCAACTTTGGAGAGGGCCTTGGAAGTTATAAAGGCAGATTTGGGGTTTATTATTCATACATCTTGGAAATTTATCAATTATTTTCTGTCTGCAAGTAGCTTCCGCTTCTGCTTCCATAATAGAGGACGAAAACCCTCCTTTACACACAAATTTGAGGACGGAATCCCTCACTTCTCAGCTGGGCAATTCCATTTCAAGGGTTGCAGTGACAATTCAGGTGCAAGTGTTCCACCAGTTCAGCTCCAAACAATTGTATTCAGACACTGGTATTTTTATTGTAGCCGGTTGGTATTCAATAAATAAAAGACTGATTTTAAGCATTATGATTCATTGTTTTTATAAAGAAAAATCAGATTATTGCTACTGTTATAAAAGTTAATTTTTATATTGTTTCCCTAGGGTTTTAACAAAGTATCCACATCTATTAGAAATTATTTTCAGGGATATTACAGTGGTATCAGAGAAAATTTCCTCCCAACTTGTGGAAGGGAATTAAGAAAAAAAGAAACAAAAAAAGTAAAATAAAAACTCTGTAGCTTTAAACTTCATGCAAGGTAGTGACAGAGAAGTTAGGTACCTCCAAAGGGAGAAAAAGAAAGCTTTAGAACAACCATAAGTCATGGGTAACAAGGATCCGAAGGAGGCAATCTTTGATAGGTTTGTTCAGGGACAAGACAAGTTAGCTAATATGATGGGTCAGTTAATCCAAGTTATGCAAGGCACGAATGTGCAAAGGGCTCCAAACGGTGAGGGAAGCTCTTTAGGAGTGAACCATAACCAGCCCTATCAAAGGACAACCATTGGTTCTATTATTAGGCCCTTCCAGCCTAACTTCCTACGTAGAGAGGAAGCAATTCAGAGACAAAAATTCAGCCTACCATAGCAGATGATATTGTTGCTAGCTATGAGGAGTACAAGGTACTTCCCAATGAGATTAGAGATGCCATATCCCTCACCAATTTTATTAATCGAAGAAAAGTAGGGGTGGACCAAGAGTTGAACCTAGGCCACAAACTAATCAGAGAGACCTGTAATAGGCTTTAAGGAAGTTATCACTCCCTACTTTTGATAGATCTAATAAGAGTTCTCCCTTAGTGATGAGGAGAGAGGAAGAAATCATGGGGCATGAACCGAAGAAAGAAAAATCAAATTTGCAAGAAGGTTTTGGGGTGGAGTTCCAAGAAGATCATGTTGAGGGGCATGAATATGAAAAAAGGGTTTTACCGGTTGCTAATGTTGATTTTCAATTTGTTGGAATTTTCATAACAGAAATTTATGAGAAGCAAATTGACTATGTTCATGACTTTAGCAAGAATCATAAAAATGTTTTATTGACTTCTAATGTTTGCATGTGTCAACAAGATTTACTTGTTGAATGTGAAGAGTTCAAGGTGAAGAAGAAAACCGATCCTAACCCAGAAGTTCTGAGTCACAAGGTTGAGGATGCTGAAGATATCTCAACCAAGCTTCATTCGGTAAAGGAAGGTGAATAAGTTGAGGACTGCCAAAGGTATGAAAGTGTTGTGGATTTGTTGCTTACTACTAAGTCATTTCAAATGTGTGGTCATCACGGACAACATAGTTAAAATGGTGATAGAGTGAAGAACACTTTGAGCGGTAAAGGGCACATAGATCTGTTCATACAAGTTCCAAATTGTGTGAACATGAGAGTTTGGGATCCTAATATTTGCATAAGGGACTTGCAATTGCTTGAGAACAAGCAATTCTGGGAAGGGTGGACTGTAATGTCCCTTTTTGAAAATTAATTAATTTTGGATACTGAGGCCTATTCCTATTTTCCATGGGCAAATAGGAAATTAAAGACAGAAATAAATTAATTTAAGTTGTCCAAGGGCACTTTTATATTTTAATTGGAAAAAGAACACTTAAATTATATTAATAAAAAAAAGCAGAAATAAAATAAAATAATAATAGAATGACGAACTTATATTATGGGGTGCTAAAGATAGAATAATAATTAAATAAAGCATTCTATTATAGGGCACCAAAGATAGAATGGGTTACATGAGCATCAAGATCCTATTTTTAGGATGGAGAGAGGATAAAACAATTTTATATTGTTTATTCCTATTTTTAGGATGGGGTGCCAACATGGGAGAGAGGATAAAACAATTTTATATTGTTATTCCTATTTTTAGGAGGGGACGCCAACTTTGGAGAGGGCCTTGGAAATTTATCAATTATTTTCTGTCTACAAGTAGCTTCCACTTCTACTTCTGTAATAGAGGACGAAAGCCCCCTTTACACACAGAATTGAGGACGGAATCCCTCACTTCTCCTCTAGCCAATTTCATTTTAGGGGTTGGAGTGACAATTCAGGGTGCAAGTGTTCCACCAGTTCAACTCCAAACAATTGTATTAAGATATTGGTATTTTTATTGTAGTTGGTTTGTATTCAGTAAATAAAAGTCTGATTTTTATGCGTTATGGTTCGCTGTTTTTATATAGAAAAATCAGATTATTGCTGCTGTTAGAAAAATTAAGTTTAATAAAATATCCAGATCTGTTAGAAATTATTTTCAGGTATATTACACAAGACCATAAATGAAACCCCAAATATATGAAATGCAGTATTATAATAAATTTAGCACAATGATCACTACAATATAGCAAGCTAGATGTGCACCATCAGACAAGCAAAGTGTCGCAAACTACACTTGATAGCTAGAAACAAACAAGATTATAAGCCCCTTGAGAGAACAATATGTCATCAGCGAATATAATGTACCTAGAAATATAGTCAAACTTCAATCAAAAACAATTACCACCTTCTTATGAAAATGCGACCTACCCAGCAGATGAGGTGTAGGTGGGTTGGTTAGTGGGTTGGTTGTGCCCAGCTCCACCCAAGTTCAGATCTTGTTGGGCTCTTGTTCGTTACTTATGGATGGTTGAGTTGGTTGATTATGTTGGCTAAGTAGTTTCCAAGGATTGAGCCCCTGTTGTGACCCAGATTCAGTTTGTAGCTCCAATCTCTAAAAAAGCTATAATCATCTGGTTCAAAGCTTCAGCCAAAAGCATTTACCCCTAATTAAAAAAAAAGAACCTACTCTGATAAAAGCCAATCTACACCAACTGTTTATAGGAATTGTAGGTTGCAAAATCAATAGTAATGATAAACCTCCTTCAAATATTTTGTCTTTATGAGGCGGCCATGTTCTTGTCAGCATACAATATAAGCAGTCTAGCCAATCAATAAAGATTCATGTTCAAAATCAGACATCGTGGTAATGCAACAGTGTGTATATTTCAGAAAGGAAAACCCAGATAGCTACCTGTAAGGGCTATTTAACTAATCAAGTTCATCCTGAAGCTTCTGCAAATTTGAGGATTTTCTTTAAATTGTTTCCAAATACAAAAACATTTTTGAAGCAGGTTAAGGATTCCCCCATAGAAATTTGAATTTATGTCAGCATTGTCTTCTTGCACAAGACGGGACTCTAAATACATAGATAATAAAGACGATATCATTTGCACATCTTCAGAATGATATACTGGGAAAACTCTTTTCTTTAGTATTTACTTAGCCATACAAGCATTAATTTTCATCCTTTCTACAAAATTTTCTTATCGTGGACATCACTCTACTGCTTAGTAGTGCTATAGATTTGTAGCAGTGTTTCAGAAATCTGTGGACCTGGTGGTTTAACATAAATACTTTTACTTTAGAACAAAGTGTTTCCATCTGCACCCAGAAAAAATGTATCGCACTAGTACAAAATAGACTGGCAGTTCGCCTTGCATAAGATGAGAAATACCTATTATGGAAAAGTTTTGTTCTACGCTTGCCTTATCTTTCATTGTTTTCACAAAACACTGTTTCAAATTACATATAGATCTTGGTAAAAGAATACAGACAATTATAATGGAAAGGTAATTATTCTCGCACATTATAAGATGGGTAACTATTTGATAAATTTAACAGAGACAGAAATCATGTTAATATTACCTCATATGGAGCTTTTCTTGTGCTGATTGCATCATTTTCGTTGAAAATAGGAACTACATGAAGCTCTAGCAATGAGTTTACTGTTTCACTGAGTTGAGTCCGTAGGTCGGCGTCTTTAAAGTCGTTATCAGTTACAAGCAGTTGGGAAGATGCCACGTCCAGCTGCAAAATCCAATCAAATCTAATTCTCACTCTTGAATGTTCAATATAGTATCATCTTAATTAATTGTCATTATAGAGATACTCGTGCAAAATGGTTATCTATCATAAATAGATGGCATTTCCCAGCAGTGGCAGCAATAACATCTTGTGCACCTGGCTAAACATATTATCATAGAGAGCCATGAGGCCACTCTGACCAACAGCAGCGCATGGCTTTCCGTCTAGTTCATCCTGAGGCTTCTGCAAATCTGCAAAGCTGCCAAACAGAAGAGATGTCAAAAAAAATTGTATAAACCTATCAAGTAAGCTTAATCATATAAAGCATAAACGATGGAATTTTGGTTGTCTTGGTGCTCGAATACCTAAAAACATGCATGCTAGAAAGGGATTGCTTCAGAATCTAATAGCAAGAGTACAACTTTTTGGGCATGATTGTAAGGTAAAAAGTAGCAAGCACAAAATAAACTTTACATGCAAATCACCATTAAAATACCAATAGGTAAGATTAGAAAACATCAGCAACTAAAGACCTGATGAAATTAAAACCTGCTATTGATCAGTTGTCGATACCGAAGTCTTTGCCTTCCAACTCCAACTGCACCAGAGGTGACAAGAACAACTTCAAAGCCCTCAGATATCATTTCTTTGACCTGCAGAGAATTGACTAAATTAGCATAACAGTCTGCATGTCAAATTGTTGAAATCAGATTGCATTGTGGTAATCTTACCTGCTCACACAAGCAGCCAAGACGGCCAAGCGCAAGTCTTCCATCTGATCGGGAGACAACAGCTGTTCCAACCTGCAAATCCAGTGAAGTGAGTATTTACATTTTACCAATTTTGCGCCTTCTATTTTATTTAGACGAAGCAAGCCAAGCACATACTAACTATTAAGAACATGAAGAGACCATTAAGCTAAAATCCAACATAATGTAAGCCAACAAAACAACTTCTGTAGAAAAGTTAACTGTCCAGCATTTCTGGCCTATCCACGGTACATTAGATTTTCCGCCTTATTAAACAAATATTGGAGTCTAAATGAAAAGCCAAAACTAAAATTTATCAAGGAAAATAAAAGGAAAAGGTTTTTACGTGCAGATGCCATATGAAAATTACATAAGTTCAAAAAACTCCCAAATGTGTCCCTAAAACACTCAACCTCCCTAAAGGTCCCACGGAGGGCAGCTTTCAAGATTTTCTCAGAAGGTACTGCTGATAAAATTTAGGCATATCATGCATATAAACTGGTCCCATGGAGGCATTAGATTTTCCGCTTCGGTCAGAAATTTTGGAGGCAAAATGAAAAGACAACTAAAACTGATCCAGGAAAACGAAAAATAAAAGTTTTTTCATGCAGTTTTCATTTGAGAACAAAAACTCCAAAAATCACTCAAGTGCATCCTCTGCCATTTAATAAGAAAAATGCCCCAAAAACCTCTCAGGTGTGTGCAGCATACTCTCAGGCTTCCCTATCCAGCACCCACTCAAAATCACCAAAAACAATGACCACTATAAGACCACCACAATTTTTAGGCGAAGATATTGTCTTTTCCTACAGCCCTCACAACTCCATTTTCATGGAATTGCCATTACAGTTTTAATAGCAAATGTAGTCCCTATTGTCCAAAATTGCACCCCATGCAGTTTTAAACTCATTTAAATTGGGACTTGGGAACTTTTTGTTCAGGAAAGCCGTGGCACACTAAGTCAGTCTTTAGCGGGATGCATGAATGTAGTGTTCTGTGGGTTCTCCTAACCCACAGAACAAAGGAATTGGCGCCCAAGACTTAAGTGGACTTTTGATGGAGTTAGTGTTTTGCAGAGGTTGAAGTTAGATGTTAGACCTTCACGGCATTAAGGAACTCAATCTTCCACGGACATCAAAATTAGTCTTTTGTGAGTTGAAGGCAGAGCACCACAGAGTTTACATGCCCACAAAAAGCAGGTTCAAATTGGAAGCCATGGAACAAGAACTATGTATTCCACAAGTTCTCAAAGTGTAGTGTTCTGCACACTTCAAACGCCGCATGACAAAGGGATATTGTCGTAGAGATCCGAAGGCCGCGATATGGCCTGCAAAGCACAGTGAATGCCACAGGACAAGAATAGAGGGCCGCGGGTGGTATAATGCACTGTGGAGTTTGATTGTTGCTCACAGATTTTGGTGTAGATCGGAACAAAGCTCTAGAGATGGGAAAGCAAACGAAGGATGCGAGGGATAAAAACAAAGGTGAAAGCCACGAGATCAAAGCAAAATCATCTAAAACCCACAAAGCATGAAAACACCGCGTTTGTTTTGAACCAAACACTCAACCACCTTAACGACTAGAATTTAATGAAGTATGGGCATCGTTCTCCTGCATTAGCGATCTGAAGGCGTGTAGTTGAGCCAATGTCGGCACTTCTTCTCTCCTCCCCTCTCTTCTCTCTCCTATGTTCTATAAATGCAACTCAAAAAATCATTGAAAAGGATCCTCTCCCAACTATAAAGTCACCATGTCAAAATGGTGACCAAACTTTCACAAGTTGTAGGCATCGGACTTGAACTGTAATGCATCCGGTATCCTCCATCATTAATGTAATGGACTATGCATCCTTTAAGCAATAAAATCTTGTCGTTGTGGCTCATTTTTGCCATATGCTTGTGTTTATTGTGTTCTTTCCTCTCCATTCGTTTTTGGTATGTTGTGTGTGGATTATATTTGCAAGTTTCCATTTTTGTGTGTCTATAATGCGTGGAATGGAAGGGTCAATGTAGGGTTGGTCTGTGGCACATGTTTGCCCTCTCCTCTCTATGTTTCCTTCTATTCTTCCCCTCATGGAGAGCGATCCCCTTCTTTCTAGTGCTATCACCTCCTTCCTTAGCTTAGGTTTCATTTCTTGCATTCTCTCTAACCCTTGGTCCCTTGGATGCTTAGATTAGGATTAGTTAGTTGTTAGCTTAGTTTAGGGGTAGTGTTAGCTCTAGGTTAGATAGGTAGAGGAAGCCAACCTTCTCTAGAGGGTGATCTCATACAATCAAGTCCCACATTGAGAGATCATCCCATGTTTCATTGAGGTGTTGAACCTAGTTTCAGTAGGCGCAACTTCAGGAGTTAACAGTCCCATCCATGAAACCTCGTCCTTGAAGAGAAATTTTGGCAGCTTCATAATTTCGTTTCCTTGAAAAATGCAAAAATATTTCTAAATAGTATCTGCTAAGAAAACCATGGTAGCCAGTGCCCATTGGACCACAATACAATTCTTTAAACAAGAGAGGGAAACTCCTTACTTCAAAGATAATAAGACCATCCTCTAAAAAGCAGTAATATGGTCACAAATAACAGTTTGTTTGTAGTCGAATGGGATAAGCCTAAACATTACATTACCAGGGATTGCATAATGGAGCCCAAGGTTCAAATCACCTATAGCCATGCAAAAAGTTTCAATTTTCAAATCACCTATACCCCATGTTAAACAGTTTCAAATCACCAGCGCATGTTCTAAAGTGCTCACAAATAGTCAAATGGAGCGAGCTTAGATGCTAAATAGCACGAGGATATGTTGAATATTGAATTTGAGAAAACATTACATCCAACTCTAGATGCTGTGTACTCCAACTAGTGAGCCGAGCTGATTCAGACACACGATTCTACATATATTTCAGACTTATCTGGAAAAAAAAAAACCTAGTTCTGAATGAGGATGCCAGACTCGGACTCTATCAAAAACTGCACCTTTCCTTTTTCTACACACTAAGGCAGATCTGGTACACATTGTCTATTCTGAATAATCTATGACAACACTGTCATAACTCCCAATTGTCGATCCGCTCTCCAAGCCAAAAAGGAACCTGGGAGGAGTCGATGGTTCGATTATAGAGCACCCAACATACCCATATGGGGCCCTAGCTTTGAGTCTTAGCTGTTCCAAAAGTGATTTAGGATATGAATGTTCTTTCTGTTAGTCAATTAATAAATACTACCAGTAGCACTTTCTACCATAAATCAAGTCCAAATTGTTAATGCGTAATGATTGATGGGGTATACCCAATTTATATTACCACACCCCACTACTGCAGTCCACATCCCAGAAGATACTCTAAAAGCGCGTGAGAGATGGAGTCAGTCGCCTTGGAGAACTAGGGCAGTCTATCTTGATAAATAAAATAATTAATTGTAATATTATCATTAGATAACATAAATCAAATCCAAAGAATTGGTTTAATGAGACGCAGATATTCAAATCCCCACACCCTCTAACACGCAATCAAATCCAAAGGATTGTGCTGCAACATTTAATGAGCTACACCAAAGTTTAAATCCCAACACTGCATATAGGTTGTTTACATTTCAGGGAACTCCCTCAAAAAAAAAAATCGCAATAGGACTGAACATCCATAGTAGAAGATCCAGCATCATAAAAGAACTGAAAATTCACCAAGAACAGATAGTCAGCCCTGTATCAGACAGCCGTGGGTATTATTATAATCTTTTATTATTCCATTTCAATAATCTAAACTACCCCAGGAACGTGGGCCCTGGCCTGTGTCCCCATATCCCGCTGGCCGAGTGATTTGAAATGTTTTATATTATTAGCATCCAGAAAACCAAACACAGTTGTCAAACTCTCCTTTTACTCGAGTCTTTTCGGTTCAAACATTCCCCAGTATTTTTCGATATCTTATGTTCTTTCTATTTATTGATTTTTTAAAATATCTTCCTCTAAATGACCTAACCTAGAATAATAAGAGGACTGTAATTTTGAGGGATAGATAGCACTTCCAGGCGAATGGTAATATCCATACGAGTCATCTATAGGTCCACAAACAGTATATTAATTATTTTGCATACACCTGTATTGACCGAGACATAAGCTAACAGCAATGAATTGAAATGGTCTTAATTCCGGCCGTGGGACCACAAGTTGCTGTAACAAGTTGGTCAAGCACCTTCAAACACCTCAAAACACTTTTTCCGGTAGAAAATGTTCCACCTGGCAAAATCATATGACATTCAACAAAGGTATTTCGTGACTTCCATGTCGAACTGGACACAAAACCACAAAAAGGTGAAGGAAATTATGAATACCATTCAAACATAACGGCGTCGATGTTTGACCTACACAAAGATATGATAAATTAAAGGCTAGCAACACGAGACCCAATAAAGAATAAATCACATCGACCGGCCGATCAGGTCATCCATTTTCATGGCGGACCCGGGCCTCCACAATAAATAATTGAAAATATATTCAAAACGTCGGGAAACGGCACCGTTTTTTCACAGAACATCACGTCAGCAAGCAGCATCGATTTTTTACACAAAGTTAACTGCATAAGACAAAAACAGGAAATCTGATTCCTTCAATCAACATCAAAAACAGTGCAACCTCAAAACTGTCAGTACCGGCCGCAGAAAGCAAAAGTGCTCTGCTAACTTTGCAGAAAGCAGAAGTGCTCAACTACTATAAATTATCACGGATTCTTAAAATAAAGATTCCAATATTCCCGTCAATAAACCAAAAGTTAAATGGACCTGAAAAAATAACAAAATGGTTATAATGTTCACATCAGCTGACGGGAAGTTTAATCAGAGCAAATCAAGGGTTAGCATATGGGCGTCAACTGACGCGATAATGAAAATAACATGTGCTATGAAACAAAGGGTGAAATTGTTCCCGCCGTCAACTGATGCGAAAATAGAAATTTGTCAGATGAAACGAAACAAAGGGCGGAAACATTCCCGTCAACCGACGATAGGTTAAATATCATCTCAATATCAGGAAAAGAGAGTATCCAAATTTCCCATCGAGGAATCTAAATTCTAGCTAAATCAAGCAAAATAAAGGGTTGAGGTAGACCCGTCAACTGCTGCATAATTTTTTAAAAACCAAAATAGCTTCTGACGACAAAAACATCGATACGCCATGGCATTACAATTATGCAGAACAAAAATGGTCAGAGTTGATTATTTCTCAAAAAAACTAAAAATAAAAGCTTCAAATTGAACCGAAACAAGAGCTAAAAAAAAACAACAACAATGGAATGCAAACATCTTTACTGCTCTAGAATACCTTTATTACAACGCGCTTGACGTCCTTGATGAAAGCTCGAGTGACATCCATGGCTTCAGCACCTTAGGGTTTCGTCAAAGAAATTTCTCGGAGCCAGTATCGGAATTGCTTTTCTGTTTCTAGTTTCCGATACTCGACGGAGAAATTTATTAATTTGCAGACAGCTCATGAAAATATGCGGCAAAATGTGAGAATGTGAGGGAGATCGTTGGGTTATTTATATTGAGTCGCGGGTATGGTAGAGTCCATATGCCAATGGGAGGGGAACAAATATCAGATTTTTTTAGGGATAACTTTTAGGGAGTTCTGCTTAATTTGTGGAGGAATTCTATTAAAAGCGAAAAAGGTGCTGAGTTTTATAAATGAATGGTTAAGCTTCCGATGGTTATGAATTTTAGGGAATTGCAAATGGCGACACGTGGTGATGAAAATTAATGTGGGGTTTGAAAGGAATTAGTGAGGCAGATTTGTGTTGTCTTTAGCGAGTAGCCAGATTTGCTGCTATAACTAGTTGTGATTGCCCGTAGGATTTTAGGTTTAGATACCAATGGGAATGCCCACCTCCATACAACGTATGTGGACAAAATTTGTGAGTGGTCTATAAGCTTAGATTTTAAGTCCTGTTTCTACCACCTCACCCAAATTTTCCTTTTAAAGAATAGAATATAACTAATGATTTCAAACACTTTCATTATGGAATAATATTTTAGGAAGCTTCTCGACATGAGAGAGTAGAGGAGGTATGTGTTTTGTGGAAAGTGGGTTTACATTACTAATTTATTTTATTGGGTTTACATTACTAATTTATGTATGTCGTCATGTCAATATGATAAACATATTTTTCTATACTTAGATTTATTTATTTTTTATTTTTACATATTTTTCTACATGGATTTTTAATTAAAGTTTGTGATAAACACACTCTTGATAAAGTGTGTTTATCAACATGTGCTAAAAATTATGTGAATCAAACATGGGACCTCTCGTTTATGACCGAAACACCTTACCAATTGCTCGCATCAAATCATTATATACTATAAATGTATTGATATTTGAGAACAACTCACATTTGTAAGTAGAACCCATCAAACCGTATGGTATGCATGATAGTTTCATGTAACATGTATGTAGAGTCATAGTATAGAAGTGCTACATATAGGCAAGATAGCCTCAATCGTAACAATAAGGTGAAGGAGCCTCACAAAATCAACATGAGTAGAGAACTTTGCCTATAACTGTCCCCTTTTCCATAATGATGCCCTTTTAACAAATTGTAACATGTTTCTAGTAATTGTGGTGAAATGTGAAATTTATGTTGATGACCTTGTTTGCTTTCTCCAGAGCTCCAAAACCTTGCTCATTTTCCTTGAATATTATGTAGATCTCGAAAAATGGTTCTCCTTACTTGAAACAATAATGTCATAAGTAACATCTTGATTAACTAAAATTGACTAAACTATGTAGTATGAAGATAGTTAATCTAAGCTATGAACAGATTCTACTAAAGTAAGTAAATGTAGCAAAGGAGTATAATGATGATCTAAACAAATATGTAAAATGACATGCTAACCCTAATGTGCAAAAGAGAGTGATGAAAGAACTCAATTGATAATGATGTCTATCGGAGGATGTCGCAGTGATGAATAGAAAAATCGAAAGCAAGAACGGCTGTGTCGTGACTCCAAAAAGAGAAGAAGAAGTGTAGCTAGAAATGCTCTGTGTCCTCCAAGGTCTAACAACTTCCCTAAACGTGTGTAGAGATCTCTGTATTGTCCTAGTTTTTGGGCGATCTGACGCCATTGGCCAAAGTAGTGTAGAGAGACACACCCACTTTGTAACCTCCAAGCATGTAATTGCTTCCTAGAAATGCTAAGGACACCATGTCCTGTAAAAGTCGCTTGTGTATGGGGTTCGTAGACTGGTCTGAACCCACTCGTTGTATGTAACCCACAATGACAAGGGCGGAAAGTGCACTGAAAAACCGGTGTAAATGCGTTGTGTTAGTATAAACCCCAAATGATGCCCCCCTCTTTGGGGGTGCATGCGACGTCGATGATAGGAGACATTCGACCCCAAAAGAGGACCAATCTTATGTATCTGGAACCACCCGAAAGTGCTTGGCGAAATAAAGGCATGCACAAACAAGAAGGCTAGCCAAAGACAAATGTAAACGCGCATACATGTAGAAACAATGTGTAAGCTACGTAAATAGTGTAAAAGCTACCAAACAAAGTAGTGTAAACATGCAAGAAGACAAGTATGCTGTAAATGTGGGTTGCAAACATGGGACATCACTCACGATGTCGCAAGACATGCAAGGCCATCATGGCCACAAACAACAAACAAGTGTGCACACCAAACATAGGGCAAGCCATGTAAACAATAGCAAACAAAAGTAGATAATGTAACAAACAAGTATGGAAACCAATATCCCTGCATAACAAAATGCTACACATGAAGCACTTGTTAGCATGTTAGAAAGATAACTAGTATGTCAAAAGTGTGTATAAGCAAGTAATGTAAAGTGCTAAGTACAAAATGAAACAATAACACCTGTGAGAGACGAATGTGGATGCCCCCATGACTAGTGTAGGAAGGGTAGAAGGTGAGCATCCTGCTACGTGTAAGAGACTTGTCTTTGCGATCACAACTAGAAAGAGACGTGAATGTGCATGTGTGGATGATATAAATAAATGACATACAAGTAATCAAACTATCATGTGTAATAAAGTGATCATGAACAACAAAAGTAGCAAGAATAAAAGTAACCATAATATGCATCATGTTGTGGGTGGATGTAATGGAATGCAAGATGGAATGATAGGAGCCGTGTGCCCCCAAATGAATGGAAATGTATGTAGTGAGGTTCATTTTGTTTTCTCCCTCAACAATCAAGAATGAACCGTAAACGAGAGTACGTCATCGGGAAATGGTCGAGTAGGATGTGTTGTGTCTAACGCACTTGTGATGAATGTGTATGGGTGTAGTGGTGAGATGCGACCTAGTGATGATGTGTGTGTGTGAACCCTATAGCCAAAGCATATATCATGACAAAATGAAAGTATAAGTGATGATTTAGCCTAAGCGTATATCACTATAAGATGAATGGATGAGTGATGATTTATCCCTAAGCGTATATCACTACAAAATGAATGGATGAGTGATGATTAAACACTAAGCGTATATCACTAAAAAATGTGAGGAGGGTGTGGTGATGTAACCTAAGGTGTAGACCACTAGAACATGATAGAATAGGTGACAATTTAGCCTAAAGTCTATGTCATTACAAGATGAATGCTAGGGATTGGTGATGTAACCTAAGGTGTAGACCACTAGAACGTGATAGAATAGGTGATGATTTAGCCTAAAGCGTATATCACTACAAGATGAATGCTAGGGAGTGGTGATGTAACCTAAGGTGTATACCAGTACAACATTATGGAATAGGTGACACTTTAGCCTAAAGCGTATGTCACTAGCCTAGGAATTTCGCATGGTAAAAGGTCGAGTAGTAAATGTGTAAGGTCCATTTGATTTGTAAACCCTCAATAGTCAAGTATGGACCGATGAACTAAAGTGCGTCATCGGGTAGTGATCGTAGTGCGTAGAAAATAATGTAGTATGTGTAATGAAGACAATCGACCATGTGATGAGTGGAATGTGTATGGACGCGATGTGTAGAATGCAATGCAAAAAGTGTAGAATGTGTAAAGTGATAGTATGTAGGATGTAAGAAGCATAGACAATGGTGTAGATATGGTGGAAAAATGTCAAAATGTCATCGACTAAATGTAGAATATAGGGTGTATAACACACAATGTGTGATAAGATGCAATGCGTAATTCTTATGGTGCGGTGTGTGGGTTCAATGTAATAGTAATCCCTCAACAAGTCAAGTGTGAACCGAAGCACAAGAGTGTGTCATCGGGTAATGACACTAGAATGTATGATGAATATGCCAAATGCGAGGATATGAATGTATAAGGATGTAAAAGATGATGATTGTGACTATGCTAAGACTAGATAGGGGAAAGTGGAGTGTCATGCCCCCAAGTACGTGTGAATGAATGCACTATCCAATGATGGTGAAGGATGAATGTCCTTCATCGATGCACGAGGTGAAGTTATACATCATGTTCTAATAATGGAGGTATAGTAGACAAATGCTATAGTGGTGAATGAAGCCTATGTGCATGTGAGGGATGAATGTATGAAGAAGGTCATGACATCATAAAATGCGTTGGTGATGGAGATCTATGTGATATAGAATGCGAAGGTGAAGAAGACCCACATGGAACAAAACAAGGTGGTGATCTATGTCGAGATGTAGTAATTGTGTGAGGAATAGGCCTATACTTATGTGTAGGGCTAGTGGAGCGATTACGGTCATGGAGATGATACGTGAGTAGGTGAACTAGGAGTAGATTGTGCTTTGAGTAACATAGAGTGTGATGTGGTAGATGAAGTAGGGGATGTGCTAGATACCGTGTGTATGACGGGATGGTGACCACGGAGTAGATGGAGGGACACCATCAATAGAGATGACCTGATTATTGTAAATAAATTTGAGTTGTAGATGATTCATAGAAATGATAGATTGCATGCGACGAATCCAATTAAGACCAAGGAGCATGTCACATCCCTCAACTATGTTTCCAACGAGGAAAGGCACAAGCATTATAAGAGGGCCAACCATGACATGTAGTTGAACAACGCCAAAGGGTTTTTCAAAGGGTATTCAACTTGAGATAGAGGATACCGATAGCCTTAAGGAGTGACATAGAACACACACTAATGGGCCATGATGGGTCAACCTTAGTGTTGTTGATAGAGGTTGAGCCAATAGATGTGCGGATGTGCAAATGGTTAGATGTAAACTTGGCGTGATAATCGATATTGGAAAAATAAATGATTGGTAGCGAAGCTTTAGTGTTAGCGAATAAGAAATCTAGAGCTCGGATCCAAGCGGCAATACCACGTGATACACATGATTAGCAGAAGAGTCTTCTCTTCTTATCAAGTTGTTAAGAGTAATTTTTAAAAAGCTTGAGTTTACCCTTGTCGTTGTTTGTGGTAGGGCTAGTAGATTATGGGAACTCAAGTTTTTGTTGTGAATTAGATCTTGGATGATGGTGCAAAGTTTGAGGCATCAATTTGTAGAATGTCCCACACATCGATGATAATCGCAATAGAAATTTTCACTTGTAGTTCCTACCTTTTGGTTTTGATGGGTCTAACTCAAGGGAGGGGGAAGCATAATAAGGTTTCTATCAAGAAGTTGTCTCAATATAAGATGTGGAGCCATGGGAAGGGTGCTAAATGTGCGCTGAAGTTGTTGTGGGTGAACCTCCTTAGAAGGAGCAACAATGTTGATAGTAACTTTAGCATCGGTTGGTTTTGTTTGTAGATGGTTTAAATGACGTCTTGTTAGGAAAAACAAGTAGAAGATGAAGTCTATTTTTGATACTTAAGCTTTCGATGGATAGGATTTTAGTCTCACGAAGCTTGAGAGTGTGACAAAGTTGATCAAATGAAGGAGAGGATTCAAAGAGAATGCTCTCTTGTAGAGGTGGTAATAGACTCTGTATAAATAAATCCTGAAGCTCAGAGTTGGCAAAAGCACGTTTTCATCTTAGCTAAATTATTCTTATACCTTAAAACATAGTTAGTGAGGTGTTCATTTGAGCCTTGTTTAAGTTGTGCTAGTTGGGCATAAGAAATATTAGAGCCGATGTTGATAGAAAAATGAGTAAGAAATGCATCAACTAGATGTGTAAAGGAGGTTACTTGAGTGAACAGGTAAGTTGTAAAACCAACGCATCACATAATCGTGGAGACTACGAGGAAAAATATTAGCTAAAAGGAGATGATCATCAATGAAGTCAAGACAAGCAACATGAAATGCTCTAAGATGTTCCTATGGGTCCCCATGCCCATTGAAGATGGGAAGCTTAGGAGTGACAAAGTTAGGCGAGGAAGTGGATAAGTAGAAATGGTAGGAGTGAATGGAGTATGCAACAACAAAGTAGAATCCAAGGATGGTGATGCATGGGAGGTGGCCTATTGTAACTTACAAATTTGAGCTTGAAGGTCATGATAAAGAGAAGTTAAGTCTTGGTTGCCAACATATGAGACACTTGTCAGTACATGAGAAACTAGAGGTGGTGTAAAGTGGTTGGTAGGAGTAGGGACAAAAATAAGAACAATATAAATAGGAGGAAGAGTAGAAGCACAATCGGGTGAGTGGTAGCAAAAGTGGGGTATGGCTGCAGAAGCAATGAGTTTGGCCAAGTTAGTAGCTTCCTCACGAGAAACATGTAAAAGTAAATCGAGATCTTATGGATGCTCAGCGAGGTGATCGTTGATGGCCTTAAGGTGAGCTTTAATAAACTCCTCATGAGAGTGAGCCATGGAAAGAGAAGAATAAACCCTAGAATGAAATATGGAAGAAAGAAAAAGTCTAGAAGCATGAATGGTCAAGTTGGGTTCACCAAAATGATTAACTAAAATTGACTAAACTATATAGTATGAAGATAGTTAATCTAAGCTATGAAAACTATACTAAAGTAAGTAAATGTAGCAAAGGAGTATAATAATGATCTAAACAAATATGTAAAATGACATGCTAACCCTAATGTGCAAAAGAGAGTGAGGAAAGAACTCAACTGATAACAGATGCCTGTTGGAGAGTGTCGCAATGATGAATAGAAAATCAAAAAGCAGGAACGATTGTGCAGAGACTATGAAAAGGATAGATCTAGGTGAAATAGTTGGACTGGAGCGCCTGGGAGAGGACTGGGGCACCCATGGGTGCTCTGGTAAGAAAAATAGGCTTCCTAGTTTGGGAAAAGGCCCAGAACTGGTCTTCACAGGTCCTAAAGATGACTGATAACCTTTGTTGCTTATCACATTAATTTTCTTGTCTTCGCGCCAAATGTTTCACATATTCTAAGAGGGAGAAATGACCTGTAAAAGACCAAAAGGAAGTATCAAAACCATTAAAAATGTAAATGAATGGGTCGACCGACCTCATCCGCCATAATAGTGAGCTTACTAATCGAGCGATGCACTACATTTCGACCCGATGTAGTTTTGGTGTGTGTGTGTGCATGTCATGTCGTGCCTAGGTGCTCTTGTGCAATCACACTTTGTGAAATAGTGACAATAGCTAAATGTAGAAAATGTAATAGAATGTGTGCATGGAATAGAATATAATCCCTCCCCCTATGAAGTGTGATGCAAATGTCCTAGCTTGTGCCTTGATGATGGAGCTATGTGGATGCCAATGCAATAGATGGATGCAACTCTAGATGGAGTGATAGTAGTAGATGATGCTAGGTCCCTCATTATGGTCTCATAACTTTATATTTATAGGGTTCTCTTGCTCTAATTTTGTAATTAACCCAAAAAGGTCGACCACAAGAAAGATAAAGATGAAAAATAGCTAGAAGAGGCCCAAAAAGTGGCGGAAAGTGTAAAAGGACCGAGGCACCCCAGGGTGGGACCAGGGCACCCATGGGCGCCCCAAGACTAATCTGATCACCCAGTCGAGGCTAAAATAACGCAGAATGTCAAAAATGGTTGGGCATATGGGTGTAATAGGTCACAAATTATGAAATAAAATAAACAATATGGCCAAAGGATGGGGGTTAATTAGTACTTTCTTCACTCAAGAACCTTCTAAATAGTAGTATGAGACCGAGATAAATAAATGTCTAAAGTGCATGATTTTGTGACTACGCATCTTGCCAAATAGCTCTAAAATGGGGGATGTTTAGAGGGGCTTGTATTAACCCTCTACTATTAGCATGTACCAACAAGATCCTAATTTGGAGTAATGATCGATAAACACACAAATATGTTGTAATAATATAAAATTATATCAAATAACTAGACATATACCATAATTAGGTTTTTATGTAATGCAATGCTTGTTATAATGCGTGTGTGCATACATATCAAAGTAAAATAGAAAAGTGGATATTAAGAAGTGTCTCCATCATTTGGAAACATGTTGAGAGTTTTCAAATTTGATATTAGAATAATAATGAATTGAAATCAAAATGAGAGAGATATGACTTGATTTCCACAATGGAGGGTTGGGAAGATGTTGGAACCAATACCCATGCTCAAGTGTCCTAATGATTTAACATAAATTGGTTCATATATCTAGGGGTAGTTAAATGGTGGTAGAGTATCCTAGTTAATTATTTTCAAAGGCAAATTATAATAATGTTGGGAATAATCATTTGGGGTTAGCACACCAACATGGACAATATATCGATCTAAACATACATGCAAATAAAAGTGGATATTCTACCGTAAGAAATATACAAAACAAGAGACATAAATCAACATTATATTTAACGTGGTTCACCCAAAGGTGGGCTATGTCGAACCAAGAAACAAGTCAATCTATTATCCAAAGCTTTGACAAGATATACAATCTTCCACACCTCTTAGATGTTTAGTACTTTCTTTCCTTCAAGATTTTTCTTCATCACCAAGAATTCTCTCTCACCAACCTTTTTCAAGTTCTTTCTAATTCTTGTTAATTCTCTTCTCTTCTTAAAAACCTAGCTTTTATGCTTATAAAGTCGTTTATAGACTTAGGGCACTTAGCCATATAATTACAATTAATAAATCTATTTCAATGCTAAAAATAGATATAATTCCCGAGAGTTAATTAAAACTTCGTCACACAGTAGCGGCGCCGGTTACGCTAACTGCAGTCGGTTCCTACTTGCCCTTGACCGATGTTGGTCTTCCTTGATCGATGCCGGTGCCCTAACCAATGTCGGTTCTTGTATTTTCCAAAGAGTTCCACCGCATACTAAAAAGAAGTAATTGAGCTCCACAACTCAATAATCTTCCACTTTGAGATTAATTACTACACCATACTTATGACAAAGTGTCATTCTTGGATCCTTAGCTTTTTTCTTCATCTTCAAGTCTCAAACTCAAAGACCAATGAAGTGGAGTGTATCTCCAACTTCTCCTTTGTTAATGGCTTCGTTAGTATATCCACAGGGTTCTTGCTCGTATGAATCTTTTCCAGATTCAACTTGTCCATCCTCCAATACCTGCCGTATGAAGTGATACCTCAACTGAATGTGTTTCGTTCTTGAATGAAATACTGAGTTCTTTTCCAAATGAATTACACTCTGACTATCACTGAACAACTTATAATCACTTTTCTCCTTTCCCAACTCTTCCATGAACCTACTCATCCATATCATCTCCTCATGCAGCCTCTCGTAGGTAACATAGTCCATCTTTGTAGTAGACAAAGCCACAACCTTCTGCATCTTGAAATCCATTAACTATCGTCCCACTACTGTGAAAATATATCCAAAGTAGTGCTCCTTTACCATCCGGATCTTCACCATATCCAAATCAACATAGCCACGTAATGAAATATCTGAACCTCCATAGCATAACTGCATGCTAGATGTCCCTTTCAAATACCTGAGTATCCATTTGATTGCTTTCCAATGCTCTTTACTTGGATTAGCCATATATCTACTCATAACTCTCACTGCTTGTGCAATGTCTAGTCTGGTACAAACCATAACATACATGAGACTTTCAACTGCTGAAGCATATGGCACTCGTGTCATGTATTGAACTCCTTATGTGATGAAGGACACTGATCTTTGCTCAATTTGAAGTGTCCAGCCATAGGCGTGCTAACAGGTTTTACATTCTGCATGTTGAACCTTTCTAGCACCTAGTAGATATAATCCTCCTGAGACAAATACAATTTCTTGTTTTTCATGTCTTTATGTATTTACATGCCAAGGATTCTTTTTACAACTCTTAAATCCTTCATTACAAATGTGTGAGCTAGCTTTCCCTTAAGCTCACCAATATCTTACATACTAGATCCCGTAATAAACATATCATCCACATACGAAGAATAAAATAATATAGCTCCCATTTTCAAGCTTCTTGAAATAAACACAATGGTCGATTCACATCTCAAGTAACCATGCTCATGCATAAAACTACCAAACCTAATGTACCATTTATTTGGAGCTTGTTTGAGCCCATATAGGCTCTTTTTAACTTACACACTAATTTCTCCTTACCCTTGACTTCATGCCCAAGCGTCACTGGATATAAATTTCTTCATCCAAATCACCATGAAGGAAATTTGTCTTCACATCTAGTTGCTCTAAATACAAATCTTCTACTGTAACTAAACTCAATATAGTATGAATAGAAGTCATCTTAACAATAGGAGAAAATATTTCACCAAAGTCAATTTACGCTTTAGACAAATCCCTTTACTACAAGCCTTGCCTTGTACCTTTTCTATCCACCCTCTTTTCCTTATTCCTGTAAATTCACTTGTTCAGTAATGTTCTCTTTATTGCTTTGCAACTTAACCAAATCCTAAGTCTGGTTCTGTTCCAAGGAGTCCATCTCCTCATTCATGTTATGCTCCCACTGAACGTGAGTCTTATCCTGCATTTCTTCTTCAAAGATCTCTGGTTCACCACTATCAGTCAATAATAAATAAAATAAAGGTGTAAATATTTCTAGAAATATACTTACCCTTTGTGACCTTCTCACAGGATTTTGGGGTATCGGAGACTCAATCTAGGCCTCCTGGACATTCCTATCCAAATCTGACAGTGACCGACACCGGTCATCTCTAACCGACACCGGTTCTACTAATTAATGTCGATTCGATCCTCTCAGAATCGCTTCGGCGGTTCATCGACTAATGTCGATCAGGGACTAACTGATCACGATTACTGTGTATTTTTGTAGGTGTTTCTTTAAAACTTGAGAGTTCATTTTCATCAATAAACTTCTCAATTTTCTCATCCTTGGGTACCAAAATTTGATCCTTGTACATTCTCTTTTCATTCCAATCAATATCACGACTCCTAATAATTTTAGAATTCTCTAAACCCCAAAAATGGAAACTGAAATCACTAGATCTATAACCAATGAAAGTGCACTTCTTAGATTTTGCATCCAATTTTTTTCGATTTTCCTTATCAACATGCACAAAAGATTCTGAACTAAAAACTTTAAGAAAAGAAAGATCTACCTTTTTTCTGGTCCAAGCTTCCTTTAGTATTCGTCCATCTATTGAACTTAAAGGCCCATAGTTAATCAAATAAACCATTGTATCAACTGCTTCTGCACAAAACTGCAAAGCCAATCCATAACATATCCTCATACTTTTAGCACGTTCCATGATTATCCTGTTCATTATTTTTGCAACACCATTCTCCTGTGGTGTTCTTGGAACCATTCTTTCTCTATGTATCCCATTCACTGAACAATAATAATTGAAATCCTTGTTACAATATTCACCACCATTGTTAGATCTAAGACACTTTAACTTTGAATTTGATTCATTCTCAAGAAGGGATTTCTATCTTTTAAAAGTATCAAAAACATCATATTTATGTTTAATACAATAAACCCATACCTTTCTTGTAGCATCATCAATGAAAGTAACATAATACTAGGATCCACCATGAGAAGTTACCTGAGCTGGTCCCCACACATTTGAGTGTACAAGCTCTAATTTATGCTCCTTCTTAGTTGCCCCAACTTTGAGAAATCTCACTCTCTTTTTCTTTCCAAAGATACAATGCTCACAAAAATCAAGATCTAAATCTTTCAAATCTAATAACTTACCCTATACCTTTAAGATTTGCATTCCTTTTTGACTCATATGGCCCAACCGGTTATGCCACATGCATGCATCTGAATCTAAAGTAGATAATACAAAAATGAATCAATAATATAAGTAGATAAATATAGTGTTCCTACCTTCTTACCTCTTGCCACAACAAAAGCACCCTTGGTGACTTTTCAAGAGTCTCCTGTAAAAGTAACCATGCAACCAGATTCACCTAGTTGCCTGCCGAAAATAAGATTTCTCCTGAGGCTTGGCACATGCCTCACATCTTTCAATACCCATGTATTTCCATTCTGTAATTTTAGATGAAATTCCCCTTTACTAGTAATACTGCAAGGTTCATCATCACCCAAATAAACATGCCCAAAATTTCCTAGACATAATTTCTGAAATAACCCTTATTAGGGGTTGCATGGAAAGAAGCTCCTGAATCTAAAACCCATGATTCAATTCTACTATCTAAAGAAAGAATAAGAGAATCTTGCATTACCTCTGATGCAACAAGATTTGCTTCTTTACCTTTGTCTAGTTGTTGGTTCTCTTTATCCTTTGACCAACAATCTTTCTTTGCATGTCCTTTCTTTCCACATTTCCAACAAGTAATTCACTTACTTCTGGATTTAGATCTGCTATCCCTTGACTTTAATTTTCCATTACTCTTACTCTTGGATCTCTCCTTCTGCCTACCCCTACTTTCTACATTCAAAGCATTTCCATATGATGATTCCTCTGTACTCTTCCTGCAAATTTCTTCATTCAAGATTATACTAACCACATCATCAAACTTCAAAATATTATTAGCAGATGTTGTATTACTAATAACTATTACCAAGTTGTCCCAACTATCAGGCAAAGAACATAAGAATAAAAGTGCTTTTACTTCATCATCAAATGGTATTGCAACCAATTTTAACTGATTTACAATAGATCGAAATCATTCAAATGACTAGAGGTAGATTCACATTCATGCATCTTAGAATTAAATAGTTTCTTCATCAAATAAACTTTATTTGAAGCACTAGGTTTTTCATATAAATAAGCAAGAGATTTCATTAACTCTATCGTAGAAGCCACTTTTGTAATATTGGAATCCACAGAATCTTGCTGTGCTCAATCTTATAGATCCCAAAGCCTTTCTGTTAAGAATCTTCCATTCTTCGTTATTCATCTTTGTAGGTCTAGACTTCTCATCTAACGGTAAATACAAATCTCTTTGATACATATAATCCTCAATTTGCATCTTCTATAATTGATAATTTTGGCCGTCAAATTTCTCTACTTTTTATTTATTTTCTTCTTGTTGTCCACTCAAAATTCCCTGCTCTTAAGAAAGTGAATTTTCAAAATTTTGAGTTTAAGTGTCTTCTCTGTTGTACTGAAAATGTTAAAAGTCGTGAAATTGAGAAAATCTACGTTTTTGGGTCATTTTGTGTGTTTTTCGGGCCTGTCGGACATTTTTGTCCCGCGTGTCCCAAGTTCAAAAGTGCGCTCTGTTCCCCGATCGGCCGATTTCCCCGAAGTTTGTCTTTTTCGGGCCCGTCGGAACTTTTTGTCCCAAATGTCCCAAGTCAAATTGTGCAAGTTGTTCCATTTTCGCCTAAACACCCGAACCGCGTACTTTCGCACTTTCTTGTCCCAAGTGTCCCGTGTTGAATCGGGCAAGTTGTTCCATTTTTGCGATTCGCCCAACCGCGTACTTCGCACTTTCTTGTCCCAAGTGTCCCAGGTTCAATCGGGCAAGTTGTTCCATTTTTGGCCGATTCGCCCGAACCGCGTACTTCGCGCTTTCGCATCCCAAATGTCCCAAACTCTTCCGGACCCATTGTCACCTTTTCGTCCGATCCGGCCGAGTCGCGTGTTTCACGTCCTTTCATCCCGCATGTCCCAAAAGGCATTTGTGCATCTTTTCCCCGCTTCGCCCGAATCGGCCGAGCCGCGTGTTTCGCGCATTCGCGTCTCACATGTCCCAAATGAACCAAGTGCCATTCGTGCTTATTTTTCCTGCTCTACCCGAATATCATGCTTATTCAAATTGGTAGGTATGTATTAAATGCGCATTCATTGTCTTTCTCTCTCCTAATCGGCTATATAATGAGCATACCCCCTTTGCATTTTTCACATTGCTTCCATGCTATCCTTTGCTCAAACCCTTGCAATCAGAAAACCTGCGCACGTGTATCCCCTCCCTCTGTAATTCCTTCCCGAGTCTAGTTTGTGGCTCTGTCCTCCGAGTTACTATCAATATGAAGATCAAGTTTCAGGGACAGGAACAAATCTTGCCACTTGAGTCTGTTGCTCACAATATTGGGGACAGTGAAGCTCGTCATCTTGACTTCGGTGATTTTGGGCAAGGATGGCGGATCTGAAGCCCTACACCAATGGCGCAGATGATTCACGAGTGGTTTGGCTTTACCGAGATTTCCTATCTCGAGTACAGTGTCTTTGATAAGGTGCTTTCATGCGGAGCTCACTTTGACCCTGATTCGAGCGAATTAACCAATGTACACGGGGAACTCATCGCCAAGCTGGATGTTGCCGCCATTAGCACTACACTGAGGATTCCAGAAACGGATAATGCCATAGTTGTTTCCCGGGATCAAGCACAGGCCCTGTTTAATCAAGACAATGACAAATACAAGGCACGGGTGGCGAAGTCATGGCTTAAAAACCCTAAGAAGGGAGCATCTCGTCTATCTAAGACTCTCTTCCGAGTAGATTTCAATGAAGAGTTGTCAGATTTCATAATCCTACTGGCTCGGGTGATGGGCTTACCTTCTACTAACGAGTTCCATTTCTGGATGTGCCCGCTCATCAGCATGGTGTGCGAGGGAACTCAAAATATCAATCTGGGCGGAATCATCAGCATGAATTTGGCGAAGCAGCTGTCCAATGTACAACAAACGAAGAAGTTCTACATGACTTCGTACCTGATGTATACTCTGGCGGCATCAAGACAATGGTTTGGTTTTTCTTACATTGATGCCCACAAGGATGATCCTATATATGCCTACTGCCCGCAGTTCACCCTAGAGACCAGCAATCGCAATTTCAAAAGAGTAAATGATGCTTTCACCATGTACGTGGTCAGGTTGCTTGAGGGTGACACTGCTAGAAGGTTTTCAGATGAAGCCATGAATCTGATATCGCACTACGGTGCTTATTTTATCCAATTCGAAAATTCTCTTATATCAAAGCTTCTTTGTACATGAGAGCACCCCTTTGAGGCTTCCTGTGTTCTGCAGCGTGATAAGATGGCCTTGATAGAAGTATGCAGGTAGTTAGACAAATTTCACAGAACCTACAGAGACAAGAAGATTTCTGGTTTGCATTTTCCCATCTCTTTGGGAAACTACACTTGTAAAAAAGCAGCCACTGGATGCACATGAAACATGAAAAGAGCCCGATTCTATCATCGCTTCATTTCTTCAAGCCAAGAACTTGCTTTGACTTGAAGAAGTTCATTGAATAGAACATCAAGATAATCTATCATCATAGGGCAGATACAGAAGACTACCGGGCTGACTGTGCAGATGATTTTGAAGCTAGAAGGAGGTACTATGGTAGGTTCTCTCTGCAATTGATCCAAGAACTCGGCTTGTACCAAGTTCCTGAAGGACTCCGGGATGACAATTCTGATCTATACTCATATGAGTATGACAATGTGGTTAAGCACACTCCCTTGGAGGACTTGGATTGGAACAAGAAAGAGAAAGATGATCTAGCCGAGATCCTTGCTCCAGTCTTAGTCAGGACTAAGGTCTGGTTTGACAGGAAAGTTTGAGAGCTCAGAAGGCACTCAGGAGAATCCTCTTCTAAGGATGTTTCAACACCAAGGAGGGAAGCATCGACTCCCATATCGATACACACTGCAAACCCCTCCCCGCCTCATCAACGCAAGGACCGCAGCTTCCACTCCTTCTTCATCCACTCAAGTGTACTAGAAGAAACTCAAAGAGGTTAAGAAGGAGCCTATGGAAAAAGATCTTCAAAGTAAGAAGGTAGAAGTGCCTTTGGGACCGAGAGAACATCATTTTCTCAAAAAAGTGAAGAGAGTGAAATGACAACCCCTGCAAATGCTCCTGAAGATCCAACGGATAGAGATAAGGAAGTCCAGAGCACTGAACTTCCAAGTGCCATTGATTCTTCTGCAGCAATTGTCTCCGCCCCCACTCACATGTCAACTTGAGACCACAACAGGCAAACCTTGAGCGTCATGAGCTCTATGTCTCTTGGTCCTCTTGCCCTCCCTCTTGCTTCCTCTTCCTATTTTGCGTGGGTGCAACCTATTGTTGACAGTAGGAAGAGGAAATCTTCCTCTCGGAGCTCAGGGCCAAATTTTGATGTTGTCGCAGCCTTGTTGGGCACTACTCCTTCTCGTGCCAAGAAAGCCAAAATCATCTCTAGAATAGTGTCTGATGCTCAAGGTCAGCAATTCCGGAGATTGCTAAGCCTACAGTGGACAAATCAGAGCAGGACTTGCAGGCATCTGACTTAGAGCTCTCAAGAATTCCAATGGGAGAGTCTACTCCTGAAGGTGAGATCCACAACCTCCAGGAAATAGTCACAAGAGTCATTGGGAGGGTAGAGAAAGGGCAGAAAACTATTGAACAGTTGGAGGAACAAGCCCAGATTCTCACAAGTTTTATCAAATCTCTTTTGTCTAAGGACAAAGTTTTGGACCCTACCCCATTGACTACTCTTCCACCACCTGTAATTTTGAGCCAAGATGAAGTACAAAGTATCAAAGACATGCACAAGTATTTTGTCTATGGTAGAGCTATGGAGGCCATGGTGGAAGATATGCTTGTTGCAGGATTGAACTTCATCGATGAAGCTTTCAAACTCCACGGAAAGGTGAATAATTTGCAACAGAAGCTCTCCTCCACTATCGGGGTCATAGATAAAGAGCTCAAACTCTGGAGCAGTTGCATAGTAGACCTCCGTCTCATGGGACAGACAGATGAGATGAGAACATTTTATTGGCGAATAAGGTTTTTGATGATGCAAAGGATAATCTATCAAAGTCCTGGGTTTACAGCGTGGAGTGGAAGATCAAAGTCTTGGAGGAGGCTTTGGGAGAGCTGAAGAATAGCTGGCAGAAGGGTGAAGCTTTCAAGACACTGGTTGTATCAGCTTTCAAAGATATACATTGTCATCTTCAGGATGAAACTTCTGGTGTGTCTCTTTCCCTGCAAGAAATCAAAGCTCAATTCAGAGCTTTTGTCAAAGATAATCTATTCAAGGAAAGCTCCATCTCCAAAGAGAAAATGAAGGAGATCTGCTCTCTTCAATCTGCCATTGAAGAAGCAAATAAAGATTATCATACTCATGTCGAGTTTGATAAAGAAATGGAGAAGTGTCTCGGATTTTGGGGTCAGTCTACAACCAACACATCAGTCCCTCGTGGCAGAGACATAGCCGAGGCATTGAAGAGATTCAGGCAGCGAATTTTGAAGTCAGTGGGTCCCTCCCAGTCTTAACCACCTGTCTTCTTCTTCGTTTTCTTCTCTTCTTTTCTAATTCTTTTTCTCGAATTCATTGTAATTAGTTGAGGTATTGCGATTGGCAATCCTTAACTAATCTTTAGTTAAAAGAAGTAGTTACAAAGAGTAACTGATTTGTAAGCTATATAATGGCCTTTCCACGCCATTTTGAAAGGAGGAAGAACTTGGTTTATTTTCTGAAAGTGTAAATAGATCATAAAGAAATCAATACAGAAGGGCTTTCCATTCTTTGTCTATCTGATCTCTGTTATCCCTAAGCTTTCATTTAATTTTTGTGAAGATCATTTGTCTCTAGTTTGTTAGTCTTGCCGATTGCATACTCTCCAACTTTGCAAGCATGGCGATCTTGTATAACCAAGAAGGAACTTTGTGTCCTTGATTAATGAATCTGTAGAACTTTGTGTCTTTAAATTCCATCTTATTTATATGATACAAATGATCTTGTTTCAATTCACTGTAACTTCGCATACATAAAGAATTACTCTGTTATCTATAATTCTGCATGTTGCCTTTCTGCTCATTCTCGAACTCTCATTCCTCAGTCCTTTTGTAATTGATGATCTTTATAGAAAACACTTTCGTAATATCCAAGTTTAACCAGAAAATCATGTTTTGTATATTTGTAAATAGGTTCGTTTCTGAATAAGGGAACCTCTCCCATTAAAGAGGAGGGACCAAACTAGCTAGGTCGGGTTCATAGCATACAAACGTTATGGTCCTCCCTACTGTTATAGTCTTAGGTACATGTGTGTAGTGCCCACCAATTTACTTGATTTATTTCATTGTTGAGTCATCTTATCATATGAGTGACATTGATACAATACTATTTTGGACATTATATGGTTTTGTCGTGGATTAGTTTTGTGACACAGGTTGTGTATGAGGCACACAGTGTCAATCTATTGTTGTAATTTTTATTTCTAGTTTTTAGTGATGTTGTTAGGGATATTATCAGGATGTGATTTAGATGAGTTTTATCTCGTATATGATGGATGCATGTCATTCCTGGATAATTATTTTGATTACTAGCTATGGTGATGATGTTATAGATGTTTTTTTAATTATTGGTAAATAGTTTTTTTGAAAGGGATGATGTTATAGATGTTATCGTGATGTGATTTAGATGGATTCTATTTTTGATCTACTATGGATGTATGTCATTCTGGTTAATTATCTCATTACATATATTAGTTGATTACCTAATTTGGATTTTTAGCATGTAATTGATTGAATTATTGGATGTATGTGGCATCGTTTCACTTGGTTTATTGTATCAAGTGAGTATGATGATGTGCGAATCAAGTGTGCGGTTACATGTTCACGTAAGAAAATGTGGGACTCGGGGTTTGCACCTCCAAGATTACATAATTGGTCATCTAGGTTGAATCCTCACCCCTTTATTTGATCAGTTTTGTTTTGTTTGTCCTTGGTTTTGAGTGGATATGAGAAAACCATTCTCCTTGTGTATGTTTCGTCATTTGATATGGGTACCTTGGGTTGTTGCCTCCTTGGACTCATTTTAGTGCTAATTATTTTAACCTCTTGTTTAAAGTCATTTTTAAGGGTCTAATGATTCATACTTGTATTAGTGGTGTTTTTGTTAATTAATCATGTTTAAGGAGGTGTGGGACCACCTAAGCATGGGTTAGGTGGGCCCCACCACCTCTCAAAGTGTGCCACTTTTCCCAAACCCGAATTTGGGCTAAAAGTGGAATTTGTAAGAGGTGCTTTACTTATTAGGGGTCTCATTTACACTAAAATGGACCCCTTAGACCCTACCTATGGGTAGGAGGACCTTTTTCAGGTTCAAATGGGCCTCTCTCCCATTTGAGCCTCTCTTGTCCACATCCAAATTAATGAACTTGTTTTATGAGCCACTTTGAAATTTGGAGGGGATTTTGTTTTATTTATTTTTTATTTTGTGGGATATTCCTCCATTAATTATTTTTTCTATTATGTGTGATGGGGACATGGGGGTGTCTTGTTTTGAGAAGGAGATGGGTGACACATGTCACCCTCTCATTGGTGAGAATACTTTAGATTCTCCTTCTTATTCCTCCACTTTGGAGGGGGTAAGGACTTCTTGCCTCATTTTTGCACTTGAGATTTTTGGGAGAGCTTGGAGGAGCTAGGAGCTTGGAGATTTTGGCTTGCACTTGGAAGTTGGCTTGTTTAGATTTAGAGGTAGGTCTCTCACCTTTTGTTTTTGCTTTATGATTGTTGTAGAAAATTATGGAATTGCATGTTTGTTTAGTCTTAGAAATTATTCTTATTGTGTTGGGTGATGGATGTTTAATCTTTTCTTCCTTTGTTTTCTCCATCCATCTCACTTGAGATGGATTTTGGAGTGTTGGGGAAGAGGGAGAAACCCCTCTTGCACCCACATGGCTTGATGGGAAAGCCATGATGGGATTTGTATTTATTTTCCTCCCCTCATATGGTTGATGAGGGAGATGATATTTCATATGGATTGAAACTCATCTCCCTTCCTTGTCAAGGAAATCTTCCAAGGTTTGAAAAACCTTGGCAAGGAGGAGGCTTGGAGTGTTGTAATGGTGGAGATATAAGGAGTTATGGGGTATGGTGTTTCTTGTAAGGAGTGATTTTTTTGGAATAAAAATGAATTGCATTGGGCACTCTTTCCCCTCTTCCCCCTTCTTGAAGAAGCTTGGAGTTTCTTACTTGTGTTCTTGGTCTTTGGTTTGTTTGGTTATGGAGTTGTGTGTGTGTGTGTGTGTGTGTGTGTTTACCACCTTTTCCTCCTTTCTTATGCATCTTGGAGGCATGTAATTTCTATCTCTCACATGGACTTGGAGGGAAGATAACATGTCCTCCATTTGTGGAGATAACATGTAATGATGCCAAATGGGTGGGTGGAAAACCAAGCCACCAATCTTGAGTTGTAGAAATCTCACTCAAAGGAGTAATATGATTTAAAAGTTTTGGATGAAGCATTCATTGATAGAGAAAAGGGTGAAAATTATTGTAAATCTTGGTCAACATGTTGTTCGCATTTTCGGAGGATTATTCACTTGTATTTTAAGTGAAGTATTCTTGGATTTTTATGAGGGAATAATGGTTGTAAGAGGGTTTAGAGAAGATTTGTTAATTCCATTGTTATCTTTGTGCAATTTTTGTTTCGAAAGGAAGACACTATTTGTATAAATAAGGATGAGCTCATATATTTTCCATGACATATAAATGTTGAAAAGTAATGTGTTTTAATCTAATTTGAATGAAATATTATTTTAGAGTAACTACTGTAATAAATGATATTCAGGTAATTAAGTACGATGAAGAAGCGCAAGAAATAATCATTCAATAATGTAAAACCCTAAGCAAGTGAAGGAAATAAGAAGACTCGACTAATTCTGTGTAATCAAGGAGTGATCGGGATGGATTATTTTCTTGAATAGGCTAGAAATTTTTTTTAACAAGCTCAATGAGGGTTCTGAACCCTAGGAATGTAAGGGAGATAAGCGGCGCCCATGGGTGTAGACACTAAATCACACACTTTAGGTATATTTCTAGGTCCTGGTCACATACCCCTATTAATACGATTCCTTAGCGAGAAAAGTATTAATTAACAATTATCTTTTGGCCTCTTTGTTTTCTTTCCAGCTTGCCTTCTTGGTCTTACATACCCTACTACCTAGTCGACTTTCGATACTTCAGCTTTCCTGAGTCTAGACACCAGGACTCAGGCCAGACGTCCGAGCCCAAGTGCCCCCATCCCCTATGGGTGCCCTCGACCTCTTTGTATCTTGCGTTCCTCTTTTGAGCCTCTTCTAGCCATTGGGCATCTTATTTTCTTACGGGCCAGCCTTTTAGTTATTAATACAAAATTCAAACAAGGAAATCATATAAATACAAAGCTATGTGATCATAATAAAAGACCAAGCTCTAAGCATCTATTACTATTACCTAAGGTTGCATCCAAAGGCATTTCAAGAGCATCAAAGCATCCATCTAGCTATCATTCAAGGGATAAGGGACTACATTCTTTTTATACACTTCATAGGAGGGGAAGTTCATTTTTACATCCACACATATACTTACATTTCTACATCTAGCTATTGCTCACTATTTAGTGCATCTTGCACAAGAGCCACCTAGGGTACAATTCTACACACACACACAAAACTACATGGATTTTGAGATGTAGTGTAGCGCTCACTCATAAGTTCACTCTATCAGGTGACCGCTAGGGTCGAATGACTCCCCATTTTTCATCTTTTATTTTTAAGAGTTGATATGTTTTGGGGTTTTTCACGATACTATCTATTTTGTAGGTTACTTAAGAAATTCGATGATCAACCAATAACCTACATGAGATCAACAGTGAAGGATATCAAAGCCCTAGTGACACGAGGAAAATTAGGTTCTAACCCTCTACATAGTCACATGCGCCTACTAAAGGTCTATGGCACCCGGGTTCCCTTGCCCCTACTCGGGCACCCTTGTCCAAGCCATTCTGCAAGCTCCAAAATTCATATCGAGCATTTCCAGTTACTTTGTCCAACCTATTCATCGAGTTGTTCCAGTTCGGTATATTTTTAGGATAAGTGAAAATAAGATAAGTGCCCTATCTCTTTCATTTTCTTACATAGTTACATATTTGAAATGCTTAGCATTTGTATTTTATTATAGTGACTCGAAATTAGATTTAATATTTAGGTTTTATTAGATCATTTGGTGAACCCATCTCTTAGAACTCCTTGCCCTAGGATCCACTAAAACTTAATGGATAAAAACAGATCTTCCCCTCCTAGGAAATATATGCATCATAAGAGTTTCAATCCTATCCTTAATGATGTTAAACTTATTGATTTATATCATAATGTTTAATTTGATGATAATGTTCAAAAATTTCTTATTGCTAACGAACACAAAGTTTCTACTAGTTTCTCTCACTCTATTGTCAACATTGTTTCTAAGGACCAAATTTTTTATGGATTTAATCTTTGTTATTCCATTGTCACCAAAGATACTCTACCTACTTCTATTTATGTTGCATCTCTTGATGATGCTATTATCGATTATATGCTTGGTCTTGATTGTGCTACTATAGATAAAAATCATGCTACTTCCAATGATGAAAATGTACATGCACATGATGTTGTTTCTCATACTAGTCAGGATGAATGTAAAGTTGTATCTCATGCTTATTTTATTTCTGAAGATGTTTCTACTAATTGTAAAGATATATCTTATGATAGTGCTTCTCCTACTTCTCTAAATGTTGATGACTCGCTTGATGAAATACTTGCATGTGAAACTTTGTTTGATACTGATTATATTTCGAGCATGAACATGTTAGTGAAGATTCTACTTCTCTTAAGACTCGTTGAATGTGAATTTTCCACTCCGCTTTCATCTACTTCTAAGGTTATTTCTGATGGCATTCATGATGATTCTTCCATTCCTACTAGCTCACCTCTTATGGTTTCTTCTGATACTATTACTAGCATTTTGGTTCATATCCCATGTTCTTCTCTAGATGATATTCATGTTGCTTCTTCTATTTATCCTAGTGTACCACCTCTTATTTCTTCTGCATCTACATCTAGTGTGCCCATAACATCTTCATCTTCTCGCTTCTTCTTCTCACATTCCTATGATCACTCATAACAACAAGCTTTAACCTCTCAATGTGCCTCTCACATCTTCTATGATTCCTCCACATGATATTTTATCACTCATGCATGTTGTTGGCCAATTGCAATCTCAAGTTCAATCTCTCACTCTTGAAAGAAAATCCTATTATGCTTCTATTGATAATAACTCTCTTCATGACAATCCTATTCCAAAGAAAATTCACAATTCAACATTTCCTAAGGATTTCATCATGCCTACATTTTCATGTTTCAATGGCATTGAAATCCATATATGCATCTTAAGCATTATCATTTAGCTATGGATTCTTATTCAAATGATCGAATATTGCTAAAATCCTTTTGTCATAGTCTTATTGATGATGCTCTCCAATGGTACACTCATTTGCCTTTTGGATATATTAGTACATATTGTGAAATGGAAGATGATTTTCTTATCCGCTTTATGCTTAACAATGGTCCTAAAGTCACATATGATCACTTACCTAGCTTGCATCAGGGAAAGAAAGAACCTATTCTAGATATTTTTGCATGTATCATTTAGTATTTCAGCCTATTGATCTAGAGAAGTAATTTATATTTTGTCGTGGCTTGATTCCTTCTTTAAAATAATGATTACAATATGATACATGTGAATCATTTACACTTTTATGTTATAAGGTTATTGATCTAAAACATGATTTAATTATTACACATGTTATAGATCATATTTATACTCCTTTTGTTGTTGCATCATCTTCAAAGTCTTCACCTCTTCCATTTGTGATGTCCTCCAAGATCTCCATCTCCTCTACGCAAACATGTTCCATCCCTCCACCGCATAAGTTTTCTCTCTCTCGCCACCATGTCATTCTCTACCTAAGTCTTCTCCATCTCACACTCGTGAATCATTTCATTTATCACATTTGTTGTAGTCGGAAAATCATACACTTTAGAAATTATTTATCCTAGTCTCATACTACTATTTAGAAGGTTCTTGAGTGAAGAAATTACTAATTAACCCCGTCTTTTGGCCATCTTGTTTTATTTTATTTCGTCATTCTCGATATTTTACATCCACATGCCCGTAAAGATTATGTCATCCCGCATTATTTTAGCCTCAACTGGGTGCCCATGGGTGCCTTGGTCCCACCAGGGGCGCCCTGCACTTTTGCACTTTCCTGCCATCTTTTGGGCTCTTTATAGCCATTTTAGCTTCTCATCTTTTTGGTGGTTGGCCATTTTGGGGTTAATTATGAAATTATATCAAGAGAACCTTGTAAATATAAAGTTATGAGACCATAATGAGGGACCTAACATCATTCACTACTATCACCCATCTAGAGTTGCATCCATCTATTACATTAGATATCACTTGCATTCACATATCTCCATCACAAGGCACAAGGTTAGGACATCTGTATCACACTTCATAGGGGAGGGATTCTATTCTATTCCATGCACACATTCTATTACATTTTCTACATTTAGTTATTGCTTGCTACTTCACAAAGTGCGATTGCACAAGAGCACCTAGGGAACATTATGCACACACTCACTAGAACTAAATTTGGGTCCGAAATGTAGTGCAACACTCAGTTAGTAAGCCCACTGTTGTGGCAACTGAGGTCAATCGACCCATTCATTTGCATCTTTATTTTTTAGGGTTTTGATACTTCTTTTGGTCTTTTGTAGGTCTTTACATCATCTTAGATTATTGGTGACACTCGGTGTTGGACAACCAATTTGATGCGACACATAGCAAGGGTTTCAGACCACCTCCCAACCCCGTGAGATTCAGTTTCAGAGCTTTTACGTAAACCAAGGCACCCAGTTTGCAAACCAAAGTGCATGCAAGCACCCCAGTCCCTCTCCAGGCGCTCTAGTCTAGCTAGATACTCCATATCCATCCTTTTTGGAGCTTCTGCACAGTCGTTATTGCTTCCATATTCTCCATTCATCTCTACGACACAGTCCCATGAGTGTCTCTTTCAACTGAGTTATTTCCTCTTCTCTCTTGCACATCAGGGTTAGCATTTCCTTTTGCATAAATATTTAGCTCATTTAAATCCTTCTTTATTACATTTATTTACTTTATTTTACAAATGTTCATAATGTAGATTAACTAATCCCCATCATATTATATATTAGTTAATTTTAGTTAATAATTTTGGTGAACCCGACCTTCGAATACACTTGTTCCTTGGGCTTCTCCTTCATATGTCCATCACTCGTAGTGGTCATTTTGGGACTTTTCAATATTGTGAGTTTCCCTCATTCACTCGTAGGATTTCCAAACCAATGGCGATATCCCTACTTCTGCAGCTCACATTGACAATCCTTTATATAATTCAAATAATGTCCCTCTTCACGAAATAGAGGCGTTTGATAGTGAGAAGTCCTATGATGAAGACACCAATGTTGACCAAGATCAACTTAACGCTATTATTGATTTCTGAAAGCTTTGCGTGAAAACCCTACTCATCTTCCTCATGTCTTGCATGCTTTAATTTCCGCTAAGCAAACTCGTGATGCTTCCACTTCTGTTGTGGCTTCTTCAGCTCCCATGGTCTCCACTCCACCCATTTATGTTTTTGCTCCTATTATTACAACTACTGCTCCCATCACCCACCCTGGCACTCCTAATATGCAACTTGGATCTTCCTCGAACACTCCTGATTTCACATCTTTATATCAAGATTTGCAAAATCAAATTCACTAGCTCTAATTCACTACTTCTCGAGGATCACCATCTTTAGATTCTACTTCATTACTTGCATACCCCTTTCGCACCGGCTATCTCCGCTTATTCATTTCCACCTAACTTCATCTCTCCCAAGTTGCCCATTTTTAAAGGCCATGGTGACCCACAAGAACATCTTCGAGCTTTCCACGTAGCATGTCTTGACTATGCAAATGATCACACCATCCTCGCTAAGATTTTTCCTCGTAGTTTACAAGACTATGTGATGTGATGGTTCTATGACCTACTTGTTCATTCAGTAGTCTCTTTCATGCATTTGGCCAATGCCTTTCTCACACATTTCTCTATTAACATTGGCTCTAAGATATCATATGCTCAACTAGCATAACTCAAGAAAGGGTCCAACGAACACTTATCCAATTATGTCTTGTGATATAAAAATAATTTAGCTAAGATGACTAATGTACTTGCATGGATTTTGAGATTTAGGACTTATTTATTTAAAGCCTATTACCACCGCTTCAGGAGAGCATTCTCTTTGAGACCTCTTCCTCGTTCAATCAACTTTGTCAAACTCTCAAGCTTCATGAGACTAAACTCCTGACAATAGGAAAAATTAAGTATCAAGAGAAAGCATCATCATCCACACGTTTTCGAACAAGCCCACCTTTAAGCCTTCTACAACTAAACCCATGGAGGGAAAAACCATTGTAAACACAGTCTCTACTCCTAGGGAGCTTCGACCACAACCATACATGCATACTTTTACTAAGTATAGTACACCTCCAAGTGTTTTTCTACCACAACTCATCGATAGTAATCTTATTACCTTACCATCGCCTCTACAACTTGATCCATCTCGACCAAAAGGGCATAATTTCGATGACAATTCTTATTGTGATTATCATCAATGCATAGGGCATTCCATGATTGTTGTTTCCGGTTACAACATCTCATTCAGGATCTGCTTGACAATGGTCAAATTGAGCTTCAGAATCTACAACATCTACACCTATTAATGAAAATCATAAACTTAAGATTTTTAACAACCCCTTACCAAAACATGATACAAAAACGACTGATTCCTCTGCTAATTATGTCTATCATGCAGTACCTTCTCCCCCATCGGGGCTCTCAATTTATTGGTTGCAAACACTGCAACTTTGCCACCAATCATTTCTTTTTCTGACATCGATTATCATGCAAATTTTACATCCAATCATTTACATATCAAGGCATCTGTTGGCTTGACCTCCATCAACAATACTAAGGTTGACCCATCCTGGCCCATTAGTGCATGCTCTATTTCACTTCTTAGGGCTATTGGTTATCCTCCATCACAAATTGAATATCCTTTCAACAAACCCTTTGGTGTTGTCAAACTACATGTTACATTCGGTCCTCTTACTATGTTTATACCTTTCCTCATTGGAAACACGGTTGACGACTACAATATGCTTCTCGGTCTAAATTGGATTTGTCACTCTCAATCTATTATTTCTATGAATCATTTATGACTCAAATTCATTCACAACAATCAAGTCATTTCTATTGATGGCATCCCTCCATCTACTCCATGGTTGTCGTCTCCTCGCACAGTAGCTAACACACAACCTACTTTCTCTAGCACATCACACTCCATGTTACTCAAAGCATAGTATATGCCTATTTCACCTACTCAAGCATCATCTACATGACCACATCATTCCGCTAGTCCTACACATCGACATAGGCCCATTCCTAGGATGGTCACTACCTCAAGACATAGGTCCCCACCTTGGTTTATTCCACATGGTTTATCATCACCTTCATATTCAACATCATGTAGATCTCCATCACTGATGCAATTTACTACGCCATGACCTTCATCATATATTCATCCATCCCATGTGTATAGACTTAATTCACCCATACAACTCTTATCTTTAATGCCACTACTATTAGAACAGGGTCATACGCTTTCATCTCCTACATCAAATGGAGGATCTTCGTCTTTCACCATCATTGGATAGTTCATTCATCCACACGCACTTGGGGGCATAACAATTTACCTTCCCCCACCATGTCTTAGCATAGTCACACTTATCCTTTTCACATTCTCATACATTCATCTCCTCACATTAGGCATATGCATCATGCATTATAACATCACTACTTGATGAAAAACTCTTGTGCTTCGGTTCACACTTGACTATTGAGGGCTTACTACACATGAACCCCACACACTGCACTATCGGAATTACACATTGGGCTTCGTCACACATCACGCATCATACACCATACATTCTACATTTAGTTTACCACATTTTGACATTTGCACATCATATGTCATCCTAGTCTTCATCAAATATGATTCTAGTATTACATTATCCTATATACTACATTTTTGTCTATCTACATACATTACATACCACTCCATGCATTACACTTTACATACTCTACACATCTTGAATTTCTGCTACACATCACATATTTACATATGTTACTCATCACATGGTTGTTTACGTGCTTTGCACTCACTACCCTATGACGCACTTTAGTTCCTCGGTCCATACTCGACTACCAAGGGTTTACTAATCAAATGGACCTTACACTCACCACACATTTTATCATTTAACCTTTCATCATGTGACATTCTTAGGCTAGTGACATACACTTTAGGCTAAATCATCACATATTCTATCATTTTGTAGTGGTATACACCTTAGGTTACATCTCCACTCCATCTTTTCATCTTATAGTGATATACGCTTAATGTTAAATCATCACTCATCCATTCATCTTATAGTGATACACGCTTGGGATAAATCATCACTTATACGTTCATCTGGTTGTGATATATGCTTTAGCTATAGGGTTCATGCACACATCATTTCTAGGTCACATATCATCAATCTATATATACATTCATCACAATGTGCTAGACATAACACACACTTCGACCATTTCCCGATGACACACTCTTGTTTACGGTTCATTCTCGATTGCTGAGGGGGAAAACAAAATAAACCTCACTGCATACATTTCCATGCACTCATGGGGCATGTGGCTCCTATCACTCCATTTTGCATTCCATTCCACCCATCCACAAGATATTGCATATTATGGTTTCTTTTACTCTTGCTTACTTTTATTTGTTCATGGTCACTTTATTACACATGCTAGTTAGCTTACTTGTATGTGTAGACACCTATAATTGGATCAAGAAATTTTAATACCTAAATTGCACTGACTATTCTCTTTCCTTTCATTTGAACAATTGACGACACTTTGTCAAGTGAACAAACTCTTCTTCCTTCATTGGGTCAATTAATGACACCTCGCTAATTGACCGCGATCTTCACTCTCTTTTGGTCAAATGACGACACTTCATCAATAAACCACAATTTCCCTCTATTCCCATTAATTAATTACACTTTGCTAATTAATGAGCCTTCCTATCACTCAGGATGTTGATTAATGACCTTTCGTTAACTAGTTTTCGCTTCTACTTGGGCTAATTAATTATTATTAACGACCTTTCGTTTATTAGTGTTTGCTTATACTTGGGCTAATTAATTATTAATTAATTATGCTTGCTACTCTAAATCAATAAATCACCATTTATTGGATCAAATTCCTCTCTTACATCCCCCAAATCATACTAATTTTCCTCTAATTGCTTCTATAAGCTTACATCTACCTATTAATTAATCACACTTGATTAATTAAAACATCCCCCAACTCCCATGAGTTACTAATGACAAATTAAACTCTTCTAAATCAAACTTACCTTTTCCAAAGCATGCTTATCCATTTCTAATCTTGCTTTACCCTTATCCCACATGCACTAAGATGCAAAGCTCTCTCAAACATGCAAGCTATATAAAGGACCAAGCTCCTACATCTAAAACACACATCATGCTTTGAATAGTGAAAACTATAAGCGTTTGGATTTGAGAATTCTCCATTGCTTGAAATAACTTCTCCATCTTGCATCCATTATCTCAAATCGAAGAGCATGGGAAGATCCAAAAATGGTCTTGTAGCCATTTCTTGGTGAGATCTCATCTTCAATACTTGAGAAAACAAGACCAATTTGATTGTTAGGTGATCTAATTAGGTTCATTCATTAGGTAGTAATATAAAAGAGTAGGAATGAATCGAGCATTTAATGGATTTATCTTTGTTTATGCATGATAGAAGTTGTTTTCCTTTAAGCTCTTATCTTATAGTTCTATAGAGGTTTGATTTTTCTTTGAAGCCACTAGGTGTTAGATTCTTTCAATTAACATGCAAATATATATAAACACAATATGTCATTTATCTATATCATCCACACATTCCCATTCACGTATCTTTCTAGTTGTGATCATAGATACATGTCTCTTACACACATGATGGATGCATGCATTCTACCCTTCCTACACTGGTCATTTAGGGGCATCCACACATTTGTCTCTTCTAGGTGTTATTGTTTCATTTTGTACTTAACACTTTACATTACTTGAATCTACATGCTCTTGGCATACTAGTTATCTTTCTAACATCCTAATAGGTGATTCATGTGTATAATTTTTTTATGTAGGGATATTTGCTTCCATACTTGTTTGTTACATTGTCTATCTTTGTTTGCTCTTGTTTGTGGGAATTGCCCTATGTTTGGTGTGCACACTTGTTTGTGTTTGCGGCCATGATGGCCTTGCATGTCTTATGACATCGTGAGTGATGTCCCATGTTTGCAACCCACTTTGTGTGACTTACTTTTCCTTCTTGCGTGTTTACTACATTGCTTGGTAGCTTTTACACTGTTTGCATAGCTTACACATTGTTTTCTATATGCATGCTTGTTTGCACTAACACTTGTTTTTGGCTAGCCTTCTTGTTCGTGCGTGCCTTGGTTTCTACCAAGCACTTTTCAAAGTACAGATTCATGTGGTTAGTCCTCTTTTAGGGCCGCATTCTCCTATCAGTGACATCACATGCACCCCCAAAGAGGGGGCATCATTTGGGGGTTTTTACATACTATTGACACATAGATTCTACACCGCCCGATTTATTTATATACAACGAGTGGGTTCAGACTAGTCTACGAACCCCATACATAACGGATTTTATAGGACATGGTGTCCTTAACATTTTGGGAAGCAGTTACAGGCTTGGAGGTTACAATGGGTGTGCCTCTCTACACTACTTCGGCCAGTGGCATTGGATTGCCCAAAAAATAGGACAATACAAATATCTCTTCACACACATTCAGGGAAGCAGTTAGAGCTTAGAGGACATAGAGCATTTCCTCCCTACACTTCTATGACTAAGGTGGCATGAGATCGCCCAAAAAACTCACAGTACAAGATATCCTTCTACACTCTCTTTTTTGACATGGATCAGGTGCACATGTTCCATTTACACTTTTCATTTTGCATACTTTACTTTCACATGTGTCTTTTACACCATGTTTTTACACACATATACATACATATTTGACTACTTGATCATTTTCTCCTTGCAGGTTTGGTTGTATGAGAAACAAACAGTCAAATGGGGGAAAAACAAGTAACAACAACAATGATACTTCGTGACATCACACACTATACTAACCATGTAGGTATATCACACACTACATCAGCTACACACATGTTTCCACCCTTGGTTCTTTCTCATACACTTTAGACATTATTTATCCCAGTCTCATACTACTATTTAGAAGGTTCTTGAGTGAAGATAGTAATAATTAACCCTCATCTTTTGTCCATGTTTTATTTTATTTCATCATTCTCGACATTTTACATCCACATGCCCAATCAGATTCTATCATCCCGCATTATTTTAGCCTCGAATGAGGTACCCAGATTAAAACTAGGGCATCCATGGGTGCCCTAGTCCCACCATGGGTGCCTCGGACCCTTTTGCACTTTCCCACCATCTTTTGGGCTCTTTCTAGTCATTTAGCTTCTTATCTTTTTGGTGGTCACCATTTTGGGGTTAATTACGAAATTAGATCAAGAGAAACCTATAAATATAAAGTTATGAGACCATAATGAGGGACCTAACATCATTCACTACTATCACTCATCCAGAGTTGCATCCATTTATTGTATTGGAGATCACTTGCATTCACATAGTTCCATCACAAGGCATAAGGCTAAGACATCTGCATCATACTTCATTGGGGGATTCTATTCTATTCCATGCACACATTCTATTACATTTTCTACATTTAGTTATTTCTTGCTACTTCACAAAGTGTGACTAACACAAGAGCACCTAGGGCACATTATGTACACACTCACCAAAACTACATTTGGGTCTGAAATGTAGTACAAATCTCAATTAGTAAGACCATTGTTATGGTAGTTGAGGTTAGTATGACCCATTCATTTGCATATTTATTTTTTTAGGGTTTCAATACTTTTTTTGGTATTTTGCAAGTCTTTACATCATCTTGGATTATTGGTGAGACTTAGTATAGGAAAGTGAATCCAATGCAACACACAAAGAGGGTTTCAGACCACCTCCCATTTCGTGAGATTTAGTTTCACAAAACAAGACTAGTTTGATTGTTAGGTGATCTAATTAGGTTCATTCATTAGGTAGCAATATAAAAGAGTAGGAATGAATTGAGCATTTAATGGGTTTATCTTTGTTTATGCATGATAGAAGTTGTTTTCCTTTAAGCTCTTATCTTATGGTTCTATAGAGGTTTGATTTTGCCTTGAAGCTACTAGGTGTTAACTTCTTTTAATTAGCATGCAAATATATATATGGACACAATATGGAATTTATCTATATCATCCACACATGCGCATTCATGTCTCTTTCTAGTTGTGATCGCAGATACATGTCTCTTACACATAGGATGGATGCTCACCTTCTACCCTTCCTACACTGGTCACTAGCGGCATCCACACATTCATCTCTTCTAGGTGTTATTGTTTCATTTTGTACTTAACACTTTACATTACTTGAATCTACACACTCTTGACATAATAGTTATCTTTCTAACATCCTAGCAGGTGATTCATGTGTAGCATTTTTTTATGCAAGGATATTTGCTTCCATACTTGTTTGTTACATTGTCTATCTTTGTTTGCTCTTGTTTGTGGGAATTGCCCTATGTTTGGTGTGAACACTTTTTTGTGTTTGCCACCATGATGGCCTTGTGTATCTTGCGACATCGTGAGTGATGTCCCATGTTTGCAACCCACTTTGTGTGGCTTACTTTGTCTTTTTACGTGTTTACTACATTGCTTGGTAGCTTTTACACTGTTTGCGTAGCTTACACATTGTTTTCTATATGCATGTTTATTTACACTAAAACTTGTTTTTGGTTAGCCTTGTTGTCCGTGCGTGCCTTGGTTTCTACCAAGCACTTTCTAGGGTATAGTTCATGTGGTTGGTCCTCTTTTGGGGCTGCATTCTCCTATCAGTGACGTAACATACACCCTTAAAGAGGGGGCATCATTCGAAGGTTTTTACGCACCGATATAGAGATTCTACACCGGTTCGGTTTACTTATATACAACGAGTGGGTTCAAACTAGTATACAAACCCCATACACAACAGATTTTATAGGATATGGTGTCCTTAACATTATGAGAAGAAGTTATATGTTTTGAGGTTACAATGGGTGTGCCTCTCTACACTACTTCACCAAAGTGGCATCGATTGCCCAAAAAACCAGGACAAGATGAGATATCTTTTCACACACATTCAGGGAAGTAGTTAGAGCTTGGAGGACATAGATCATTTCCTCCCTACACTTCTACGACTAGGGTGAGATGAGATCACCCAAAAACTTACAATACAGATATATCCTTCTACAATCATTTTTTTGACATGGATTAGGTGCACATGTTCCATTTACACTTTTCATTTTGCATACTTTACTTTCACATGTGTCTTTTACATTGTGTTTTTACACACATACATATACATATTTGACTACTTGGTCATTTTCTCCTTGCAGGTCTGGTCGTATGAGAAACAAACATTCAAATGGGGGAAAAAACAAGTAACAAACAATGATGTCAACAATGATACTTCGTGACATCACACACTATACTAACCATGTAGGTACATCACACAATACATCAGCTACACACACATTTTTGCCCTAGGTTCTTTCTCATCACTTTTTCTTTGCACATTTTTCATCTTTAGTTTCCACGATCCTCCATATTTTTGTCATTCCACGCTTTGTCTAGTCCATCGGTGTGCTTTCTACTACAATATTCATGGACATCAGGTACACATCTCTATCTAATTTATGTTACCGAGCTTTCCGCTCACCAACATAAAGTGGGGGAAAATGTAGTCAAAAATCATACACTTTAGACATTATTTATCCTGGTCTCATACTACTATTTAGAAGGTTCTTGAGTGAAGAAAGTACTAATTAACCCCCATCTTTTGGCCATGTTTTATTTTATTTCATCATTCTCAATATTTTACATCCACATGCCCAACCAAATTTTGTCATCCCGTGTTATTTTAGCCTCGAATGAGGTACCCAAATTAAAGCGGGGTGCCCCGGTCCCTTTTGCACTTTCCCGCCATCTTTTGGGCTCTTTCTAGCCATTTTAGCTTCTTATCTTTTTGGTGGTCAGCCATTTTGGGGTTAATTATGAAATTAGATCAAGAGAACCCTATAAATATAAAGTTATGAGACCATAATGAGGTACCTAACATCATTCACTACTATCACTCATCTAGAGTTGCATCCATTTATTACATTGGAGATCACTTGCATCCACATAGCTCCATCACAAGGCACAAGCCTAAGACATCTGCATCATACTTCGTTGGGGGATTCTATTATATTCCATGCACACTTTTTATTACATTTTCTACATTTAGTTATTTCTCGCTACTTCACAAAGTGTGATTGACACAAGAACACCTAGGGCACATTATGCACACACTCACCAGAACTACATTTGGGTCTGAAATGTAGTACAAAGCTCAATTAGTAAGACCATTGTTATGGTAGTTGAGGTCATTCTGACCCATTCATTTGCATATTTATTTTTTTAGGGTTTTGGTATTTTTTTTGGTATTCTTGCAAGTCTTTACATCATCTTGGATTATTGGTGACACTTAGTGCGGAAAGTGAATCCGATGCGACACACAAAGAGGGTTTCAGACCACCTCCCACCTACCGTGAGATTTATTTTTAGAGCTTTTACATAGATGAGGGAGCCTAGTTTGTAGACTAGAGTGCCCACAAGCACCCCAAAGATGCCTCTCCGGTGTTCCACTCCAGGCTAAAACTCCAGATCCATCCTTTTTGGAGCTTCTGCACAATCGCTTTTCTTCTTAGATTATTCATCGGTTTTGTGACATAGTCCTACAAGTATCTCGTTAGTCAGCTGAGTTCTTTCCTCTTCTCTCTTGCACATTAGGGTTAACATTTCCTTTTACATAGTTGTTTAGCTCATTTACATACTTCTTTACTACATTTATTTACTCTATTTTACAATTTTTCATATCTTAGATGAACTAATCCCCATCATACTATATATTAGTTAATTTTAGTTAATCAAATGCTAGGCTTCATGATGTGTTGCATTCTTTTCTTTATAAGTGCTTAATTTTCTTGCCTTCTAATCAACATCCTCCTCCTCATCACTTGCATCACTAGTGTGATCATCCTTATTGTAATTTTCACTGCATCAATGGTCATAGTGACAATGAAGGTTTCACCCTTCATGAAAAACTACAACAATTAGAAGAGAGGGGTGTCATTTTCTTTAGCTCTCACTTTCGTGAGTGGTCCTGTTTATCCCATTTTGCACAAACATGCTGCTACTTCGGTTCACTTGTCTCCTCCTCCCACTTCTAAGGTCATCATTCGTCCACCACCTAAAGTCATTATTCATGCACGACCTCCACCTCATTCATCCACCATTGCATCATCTCATATACCTCATAGTGTTCCTACTTCACATTGGCTTCCTAAGTCATCGGCATCTGTGCTTCCTACCACTACATCTCCCATCATTGGCACCATCTCATCCGACATTTAGTTTGGCTCTTACACTCATGTTATTACTACTTCACATGCTTCTAATGCTCCTCATCAAATCTTCATCATTAGTAGGTGAATTTTCTGATCTCACTACCCAATGATGCACTCGTGTTCTTATGTTTCTTACATGATTGTTGAGGGGTTTTTTACAATAAGCACCTCACTCCATATTTTGTGTTATGTACCTCATTGATCTATCTATCTAGCGTACACTATCAAACCATTTCCCAAGGATGTAATCTTGTTCTATGGTTCATTCTCAAATGTTAATGGGGAATTTATAAATGAGCCTCATCTCATTCATACACATTTGCTCTGGGGGCACACTAATCCTATCACACTCATATTACATATCATTCCATCTTGCTCATTTACAACATACTACATATCTTGGTTCCACATACTCTTGTTTGTTTATACTTGTTATATGTATATTTTGTTTTCATGCTAGATGAATATTTTGTATGTCATTATCTTTTCTATATACAAATGCATGTTCACTTTCCTTCTAGTTGTGAATACAAACTCTACATAGATTGTTACATGTAGCATGGATTCTTGGCATTGTACCTCTTATTGGTCCCACAGTGGCTCTTGGGGGCATCTATTTTCATACACATCACATGTGCTATTGTTTCATTATATATTACTTCCTATTCTTACTAGCACACTACTTTATATCGGATCATACACATTTTGACATATTTTGTATCTTTCTAACATGCTAAGGGTGCTTCATGTGCAATATTTGTCTTGTAGGAACTATTTTCTACCATGTTTGTCTGTTACTCTTTGCTTGTCACTATTTTTCATTGTTTGCCATTATTTGTGGGCTATGCCCTTTGTTTGTGTGTACATTGTATGTTTTTGGCAGCTTCGACCCTGATTGTCTTGTGACATTGTGAGTGATGTCCCATGTTTGAAACCTACTTTTTTTGGTCTACATTGTTTTCATGCTTGCTAGCATAGACTTTGTCTTCTATATGCATATTTGTATTTTTTGTACTAACAAATGTTTTCCAACCACTTTTTTTGTGTGTGCCTAGATTTTTACCAAGGACATTCCCTCCCCATGTAGGGTATCGGTTTCGAGATGAGTGTTCGGTCCTCTCCTTTGGGCCGCATCCTTCTAGCGATGCCGAATGCACCCCAAATGAGGGGGCATACATTGGGTGAATCAGCCACCGCATTCAACAGTTCACGATTCTGATACAAAATCAACACAATTTACGGTCTCAAACAACCTAGAATATGACTTAGTTCGCATCACAACGCAGATGCCGCACCCAAACACAGACATGAGCACTGGTGCTCCCACCCTTCCTGGGTGCCTATGACTAGGGGAAGTTACAATTTTTTCTCAAATCAACATTATTCATAACAGTCTACACGACGCTTTTCACAGAACATGCACAATCCTCCAACAATCAACATGCATGTTATCTTATTTTTTATATTTAGGTTGGAGCAAACTAGATTAAACTTGAACAAAGCATGATCATGCCATCTACAATGGTGTATAATTTTTCAGAAGTAGTTAAAGGTTGTAGAATAACACTAGACCTTTCTCCTATGCTCTTCGTCGTGGCATGAAATCGCCCAAAAAACTCGCACTTGGCGTGAGATCACCCGAAAAAATCATTCTTGCCATGAGATCACCCAAAAACTTGTTCTTCTACAACATTTTTAGGATCCTTTCTATCCTTCCACTCATTATGGATCAAGAGCACATGTTCCTTTTTTGCATTTTTACAAAATTTTTACATGTTTCGATCGAATTTTTCATATACATGACTTTGAATACTCTTTTTCTCTTCTCTTTTGTAGGTCCTCCCTTATGGGAAGTGGTAGTCACATCATCAAGAATAAAAAAACATTGATAATAGGTACAACACGACATATACACATGATTTTTACCCCTAGGGTCACTTCTTCTTCTTTAGCTTCCATGCTTCATTTTATCACTCCGCACTTTTTCTTGTCTCCTTGGAATGCTTTCACCATCGATCTACATGGTTATCATGTATGCATCTCTTATCTACTTTATGTTATCGGGTATTCACTCAAAAAAATAAAGTCGGGCAAATCTAGACACTAAATAATGTAATTTGGGTATATTTCTAGATCATGATCACATACCACTATTCATATGATTGCTTAGCGATAAAAGTACTAATTGACCACTGTCTTTTGGCCTCTTTGCTTTCTTTATGGTTTCCTTCTTGGTCTTACACACCCTACTACCTAGTCTAACTTTTGATACTTCAACTTTCTTGAGTCCTGGGCACCGGTGCCCACCTAGACGCCTTGATCTTGAGGTGTCCCCATCCCCATGGGTGCCCCAACCTCTTTGTATCTTACTCGCCACTTTTGAGATTCTTTTATCCATTGGGCATCTTGTTTTCTTATGGGTTGACATTTTAGTGGTTAATTAAAAAATTCAAATAAGGGAATCATATAAATACAAATCTATGTGATCATAATAAAGGACCAAACTCTAAGCATCTATTACTATCACCTAAGGTTGCATCCAAAGCAATTTCAAGAGCATCAAAGCATCCATCTAGCTATCACTCAAGGGACAAGGGATTGCATTCTTCTACATACAATTCATAGGAGGGTAACTTCATTTTGACATACACACATCCACTTACATTGCTACATCTAGCTATTTATTCCTATTCAAAGGCATCTTACATACACACACAAAAAACTACATGGAGTCTGAGATGTAGTGCAACACTCGGTCATAAGTTCACTCTATTGGGTGATCACCGGGGTCATTCCAACTCGCCATTTTTTTATCTTTTCTTTTTAAGAGTTGATGTGTTTTGGGGTTTTATAGGATATTATCTGTTTTTTAGGTTACCAGTGAATTCGGTGATCATCCAATGACTTATAAGAAATCAACATCGAAGGATAGTGAAGCCCTAGTGATGCCAAAAAAATCAGGTTCCAACCCTTTATGCAGATCAAAGATGCCTACAAAATGTCTCTCGCGCTCATGCACTTCCTTTCTGTGGACATTCTACAAGCTCCATAATTCATATTGAGTATTTCCAATACTCTTCCGAGCTTGCTCATCGGTTTTTCTAGTTTGGGTATATTTCAAGATAAGCAAAAATCAAATAAGTTCCCTATCTCTCTCATTTGCTTGCATAGTTACATATTTGAAATTCTTAGCATTTGTATTTTACTATAGTGAATCTAAAATTAGATTTAATATTCATATTTTATTAAATCCATGGGAGCTCAAGAGCATCCCAAGTGCTAGTGATGATTTGGGTGCATATGTCTCGCTCAAATGCTTGGAGTCTAGTCTTTTATGGGTCAAAAGAGCTTTGATGTTGATCTCTCTTTGTTGCTCTAGTTTCCTTGTTATATTGTCGGTTGTACTGTAACTCCGCAAAATAAATGTCTACCTATACATTCCCACAAACCACATCAAATATAATAAATAAAAGACAGAACAAGGAGTTGGAATGACCCCGACGGTCACCTGAAGAGTGAACTTACAACCGAGAGCCATACTACATCTCGGACTCCATGTATTTTTTCATGTTTGTGTGTGTAATGATGCCCTATGTTTCCATTGTGCAAGCTACACGATGATAGTGGGCTAGATATAGATATTTCCAAGTATGTAGAATGTGTGTGATGGAATAGAATGAACTTCCCTCCTATGTTGTGTATGCAGATAAATGCAACCCTTGTCCCTTGTGTGGATGTGCTAGATGTATGCCTTTTTGCAAGTGTAGGTGATGATAGATAATGCTTATGATGCTTGACCCTTTATTTGAGAGCAATAACTAAGTATATATATGATTCCCTTGTTTTACTTTCGTAATTAACAAATCCGAAAGGATGACCCAAAGTATTAAAAGGTGACTTATGTTCCAACCAATATAAACTATTTCAATTCCATTCCAACAAGTATCAATATTTCTCCCAGATGACCTAACTTGGGAGCCAATCAAGTCAATCACTTTTTCCATTTGACCAAGTTTACACCCTTATAATCGTAAAGTGGGGGAAATGAGACATCATTTCTTTTCTGAATTGCTTTATAAGGGTTTTGTTGTGCATAGTAGACAAGTTTCAATTGGTTCATTTCTGTCTGTAGCGGTGGAACCTATTTTAAGGAAGCATCATGGTGAAGAGAAAATATGACTGCTCTCCCAACACTCTTTCTCTAGTGATAGGACACTCAAATATGTAGAGTTTTAGTGATAGGATCCTAAAATCAAGAGTTTTTACATCGGTTTGGGAATTGATCACTCCTAACCATTCCTTCAATCTCCAAGTTTCAAAGTATCTTATATCTCCTTAGCACTTTTTCTATCCAACGGATCCTCTTGTGACAATACAATCACCTTGCATGGATCAAAGCGACAATCCATGGTTCACTACACTGTGATTCTTACTATAGACATGCTTTGGCTACAACTCTTTCGGTTCCTCTTTAGGTATGTTTTTATTATATCCTTTATATTATTGAATTTCATCCAAATAACATAAAATGGGGAAAATGTAGACACAAAAATATGCACTTATTACCATTACATCACACCTATAGTATGTTGTTATATGCATGATTTCTAAGTGTGAAGATTAGACACTAGTGACACCTTTTCTTAGTCCTCTTTACTAGTTTTGACTAAATTTGATTGTGACTTTGCCTCTTACTGCTTGCATGTATATCTTTTGGTCATGTCACAGGGATCCCTATCCCCATTCTTAGTGTTGTTTCTGTTTCTTGGATTTGGGACAATACCACCTAGTTAGGACACTTGCCTAAGTGCTAGTGTCCCTTCTAGGTGTTTTTGTCCATCTTACTTTATTTTCCAACTTGTCAGTTTCTTCTTTATTTTGGGTCTTTTCTTATCTTTATCTCATGACCTAGGTTGGATTTTGGTGTCACTAAGTGTCAAATTTCAAACAAGGAAGTCATATATATACACAACCTACTAACTATTATTAGGGGTTGGAAAATTTGGGTTATCACTCTCTATCTACCATTTATAAGAGAAACACTCAAGGACTACATTTTGGGCTGCATTATTCATTAGATATGAGGAATTATTTTGAATTCCATCTCACACATTCATCTTGGGGGAAAATTAGTTATATCCCGCTCTCTTGGCGTGACTGGCATAAGGGAAACCTAGCTTCAAAGGACATGATTCAATTCACACACTCACAAGAACTACATAGAGTTTGAAATGTAGTACAACACTTTATGACGATAAAATTGGGGTGACCTCCGAGGTCATTCCGACTCAAATTTGTTTCATCTAATGTTTGCTTGAGAATTTTGTAGGTAGCTAAGGTTTTTTTTGCAAGAACAAGTGTGATAGATAAATCCTACAATAGATCCAAATTTAAAAATAACGGAAGGAAGGAGCCAAGTTTAGACTCTAAAAAGACCAGAAGTAGAGATTCTACAAGGACACGAGCACCCAGATCAGACACTAGCACTTGGGTGGTCCTGTCCTCCTGTAGATGCTCCTGTCCAAAGAAGTCTCAGATCTCATTTTAAAAAAGAGCCCTCACAACACACACACATACACACAACCTATTTCAATCAATCTCCATCCCAAAATCAACCTAGATTTCCCGATACAAGCAAATTCACTCTTATCTCCTATCTTGTACACTTGCTCGTTTCTTGAATGCTAGATATTTCTTCTTACTATTATATTCATTTGATCTTAGTCCTTTGATAAAGATTTAAATGTTATTAAATCACAATATGAAGTATAGAAGATGTGAAATAAGCATGGAAATCTACATCAATGATGACAATCGGTTGTGGTAGAGTAGTAGTAGTACCAACAAGAAATTGTATAGGATTATTGGTAGGGTGTGGAGGTGAGATTGTGTGGTAAGCATGATTAACGATTGCTTTATATGTAGCATTGTCGTATTTATGAAGTGGGCAATTGAATATCTTAAGATTATAATTACCATTAGTAGGCTTAGTATGGGAGGATCATCCTATTCAATTACATAAAATTTGACTAAGTCTTAGATCACATTTTTAAGCTTAAAGCATTGGTCAGTGGAGTTTTCATTGCATTAGTGATAGTCACAATATTTTTTTTCATCAATTTTTTTGCCTTTAGGATGATTATAATCCAAATCAAGAGGTGGAGGAAGAGAGATAGGTTATTGTCAAGTATTTGTTGCAACACCACTCGAGGTGGGATTGTAATTTTAGTGAAATGTTATCTAGGAGGTTGGGTTTAGAGCTTCTTTGGCTGGGATACTACATTAACAATGGTTTTAGCCTCATCTTAGGGCGCAGTGATGGGATTACTATTGAAAATAGTTTTACCTTGGAATTTAGTATGAGATTGATTGGAAGCTTAATCACCATATTTAAGTTTTCCCATGGAAAATAGATTTCGTTCACAATATTTGAGGATATGGAACAAGTGATCAAATTAGTGAGAGGTGTCAAAGATGATTGAATTTTGGATAGGATATAAAAGGATTTATAGAAATAGATCTTGTAATTCGAATCATCTAATATTATTTCATTTAAGTAAGATTAGTCTTGTAATGCATACGATAGAGTCACTAAGGTGATCATTAGGTCATTTTTTCATTTTATCCATTTGTGCATAAGATATTTTAGTTCCAATATTAATAGAAAAATGTGCTAAAAACTGATTTTCTAAAGGAGTAAAATATCATACAAAATAAATAGGAAAATCATAAAACCATTGCAATGCATAATCTTGTAAACTTCTAGGAAACAATTTTGTTAACAATGTATCATTGAAAGAATAATATAAGCAAGCAACATGAAATGATCTAAGATGCTCTTGTGGATATTCTTTACTAGTGAAAAGAGGAAGCTTAGGTAAAAAAATAGAGGGAAGAGGATAACAAAACAACCTTAGGTGCAAGAGGACTATGTATATTTTGTAATTGAAGAACTTGGGCTTGTAGATCACACACAAAGGATTCTAAGGTATGGATACCAAAATAATAACTAGGTTGAATATTAGAGATAAGAGGAGAAAAAAAGAGTGGTAGACATAGGAATGGAAACATTGAGACTATATTCCCCCATGGAGGTGTGGGGAGAAGAAACAAGAATGGAAGATGTAGGTACCATGGAGGTGACAAGATCAAAAACAAGAATAGTATAATCCTAGAGTGATTTTGATTCCTTATGAGTGGCATACAAGAAGAGATCTAGACTTTGAGGGTTGGAAATGAGGTATTCATTTAGATTATTTGAATGTTCAGTAGTAAATGTCTTAGGAGGATCTTTAGTCATGATGAGGGTTTGCTTTATAAACCTTAGGAATATAAGTTTTGATGTGTAACACATAATACTTCGGTTCACCAAATGATTTAACCTAAATTGGTTAATATCTCTAGGGGTAGTCAACCGATGGTAGATTATCCTAATCAATTAGTTTCCAAGGCTAATTACAAAAATATCAAGAATAACCATTAAAAATGATACAAAATGATAAACATTGATAAATAAAAATAGATAAAGCACTTGTAATGAGAGAGAGAAGATGACTTCATTGATCTTCTACTCTATGTGATGATCTAGGTTGGTTTGATGACCGAGAGATTTTCTAGAAATGATCGATAGAGCTTTACTTGTTGAAAATGTGTCCTAAACTCTTTGCACGGTCCAAAGTGTACACAAGTTATGACCCTTCTTGTACACCCTTGTCCTTCATGGTTTCTATTCCTCAACTTCTCGTGTACATGTAGACAATTTTTTTCGCACTCTAATTCCTTTGCTACACCCTCACACCTCACCCAATGCACCCATTTCCATCTTATTTTCAAATAATCCCACATTCCCTCCGAAATCCTATTTTCTCCATATCCCATTTTATTTACCATTATCCTATCTATTTATCATTATTCTTATCATCCCCATTTATCCTTGTGTTTTAATCCCCATAAAATTTCTATAACCCCTAATCTACCATTAACCCCTTAATTATCCTAGCCCTTACCTTAAACCCCTCATTTAATACCCTCATGGGATTCTCATCCCATCTCATCATCACACCTCATTAACTCCTTCCCTAGGATCCCCCACTCATCTCATACCCTCATAAGATTGTCCAAGATTTTTAGCACCTCTTACAGAGTGCAAGACTAAAAATAGCCCAATATTCATTTCTTAGCATATTCTCGCCATCCCATTATCACTCTAATGTCTCTTGGTAGACTACACATCTCAATCACCAACAATGGACCCAAGTCACCATCGACCCTACCTTGTCCTATTTAAACACACTCACCCCTCTTCTCAAAGGGTTGGAAATTTTTGAATCATTCGAGTGCTTTGTGATTTCTACTTTTACATCCCATTCTTAGAGCTCTTGCTCTTTATCAATTTGAATCACGTGATTATCCCTTTGCATGCCATTGAGAGAGCTTGGAGTTTAGAGAATATTATTGTGGAGATATTTTTCGTGCATGTTGTTGTTTAGTCTTACAGGTTTACACAGGTATTCAACAAGCTCTATGTCATCCTTCACCTCGTCTTCAACCATCCCTAGGTCTAGTTATCCATCCCATCTCTTTTGCAAATATCCTATCCTCGTTCCATCCACCGTCGATCACATTTGGTCACCTTGACCAATACCCTCTATCTATTATATTCAGCATACCCATTATACTTTTGCATTTTATCCACTCCGTTCGCATCCTATTCACCCCTCTACCTTCCAACCATCTTGTCTAATGCCCTGTCACCTATTTCAGCCAATCAAAATCAATATTTACCTACTTTTTGCATTCTTCTACACACTTTGCATAGGTCACCGTCAACCCTCCCTACATCCACTTCATATTTTTTTCTATCCACACCTAGTTTGTTCTTTTGTGTTCTAGTTTTCATTTCGTAGCCCTGCGCATCAAATTTTTAGTGTTGTTCTTGCACATTCTTGAACCAGGGCTGTTAGGTCACTTTATCATTTATCTTGTCTACTTTTGGGTCACCATTGAATTGATCTATTTTGGATTTACTTCTAGTGTTTCTTTTATTAGTTATCATTCTATTTTATCTTAACTTATAAGATATATTTCGATTCTATCATCTGCATATTTCCATTTTGTTATTGATCATCTACATTTGTTATCAAAATATGGGCTAACATCCTTCCCGGGAAGCCTTCACTTCTCGATTCAACTTTGTTGGGCAGCTCACCATATCCATTACTAATCCTTTTTCTTGTTTAGCCTTCATTGTTGTACATGTTGTCAATTTACAGTAAGTAATATCTACTTCTGCGTTCCTATATCAACTTCATCGCCACCCATAATTAGGAGGTCCCTAAACCCTCCCATTTTTTGAGGTTTTCTTGATTTCTAATTTAGTCTTCACTAATTTGAATTAGGAAGCACAAAATATTGACAAACATTGTGGCACGCCCGGTGGGACCCTACCCCTCTTTGGTGAGGTCTCTTGCATTTTCATTTCTTTTGTCTCATATTTTCTTCCATATCTCTTTTCTACTAACCTTGCGGTAGGAGTTACTTTTGCTTGCCCAAGTTGCATCATGGATTGCATAGGACTTCTTTTTGCTCAACCACTTGCTTTGAATATCGAATAAAAGAAAATAGAATACCGTATTCTTTTTTTTTTCCCCATTCCTTTTCTTTATCACATCGCATACTCTGGTTGTTTGTCCTCATCTAATCTCCACACTTCATTTTCATATCTTAAAAGAACACCCTCATTGTTTTCTTGTTCACATATTATAACTAGGAGGTTAGTCCTTTGCATCCACTCTTTACACATGACCAAACAACACAAATTAATTAACACATTCAAAACATTCCTCCTAGGTGGAATTGTTCGGATTTCATCACCCAATAGTAAAGCCATCGCATGTGTTCTATTTGTGTTATAAATTTTATCACATAATGAAGCCTCACGTACCTTTGGGTATATCAAGGAATCCATCCCTAAATTTCCTAAAGCCAACCTTAAATTGGTCGTTTCTTTGGTCCCCTATGAGCCTTTTAATTTTTTTTTACACCTCTTCTAAATAATCAAGATAAATAAAATTGTGTTGCGTGCATTGTTTGTTGTAGTAATTAATTAGTATAGGCTTTAGGATTCTTGGTTCATGCTTGCTCTTACTTGATCATAAATTAGAAAAATAGAACAAGCTTCTTCATCTAATATTCCCACCTCTACCTCTCTTCCTATGCAGACATTAGTCCCTCATGTTGTCTCTTCCTCTATGGTTACCCACCCTATCACCTCTACCATCCCTTCTAGTGAACCACCCCCGGTTCAAACCCATTCTCACATTGAGACCAACCCCTCCTTCTATCACCATTTGATTCCCTTCGGACCAGCTACTTCCATGTCGGTCACTTCCATTGAAGCCTTTGGACCCCCAGTGATCCACCGCTTTGCAGATGTGTGGAGTTAAGAACTTGTGGATGCTAACCCTATTGCCCTCCATGATTACCTCATCCGTAAATCCATTCACCTTCATATTGATGGACCTCCCTTTCAACAGATTTATGCTTACCAATCCTAGCCTTGAGTCCACCTGGTTTAATGTCTTAGCTTTCTATATTTTCCCTTGAGAAATAAATGAGTTGGTCATTGCCCAACGTGAACATGCCCTATTTGATTCGTCCACTCACTTGTCTACTCAATTAGTGGTCCCCATCCCAACTGGTTTACCTCGTATCAATACAATCTCTTCCTCCTCTATGCCCATCACATCCTCATCTACTGCAGTCACTGATGTCCTCACTCAGTCCTTTCCTAAACCCACCTCTCTTCCCCTTTCAATTGAGCACCCCCTTCAAAACTCGGGTGCCCATTCCTACCTCCCAAGTTCATGCTAATGTTTTCTCTTCACAACCACTCCCTTCAGAATATACTTAAACACATCAACCCCCTCCTCATACTAATTTCTAGCACATACTCTATCATCAACCCATCCATACATGTCAACCCCCTCATCATGCTCACCTCGGTCCGAACCCCTTGTAAAACATAGATTAAAAATCCCTCAATCTTGTCCTTCTACTTACATTCATTTTTAGTAGCCCATCTCTCAACCTGTTCAATCCCAACCTATCACTTATCATATCCCTTATCAACCACCTCCTTAGGCTCCTACCCATCCTCAACATCACTAGGCCCAACCTAAATCTACCTCACCCACTTCCTACATCCAACAACCTCATCCTTCAACATCTCTTCCACCTACTTCTAACGACCCCATGCAAAAATGTTGAGTAGACTGGCCAATCTGGAATCCACTACTTTGGTTACCAAGAGCTCATTCATGTATGAATAAATTTGTAATGAGCCCATCCATCCTTTTGTCCCATTTAATATGTATCCTCCTCCTCATTGGGAACTTTCTAAATTCTCTAAATTCAATAGCAAGGAGGATCCCAACAACACCTATGAGCTTTTAGACATGCATGCTATCTCATAGCCCATGATCAAGACCTCATGCTTAGAACCTTCCCTGTGTCATTATCCAGCCCCACATTAGAATGGTATAATGACATCCACAATCACTCTGTCTTATCCTTTACACAACTTTCCCAACTCTTTCTAGATCAATTTTCCATCAACATTTCTCACAAAATCACTATCACTAGTCTATACACAATTTAACAGTTTGAGGACGAATCCATCTCAGATTTTATTACAAGGTGGCGTGGCATCATCAACCAGCTTATCCTTTTCTCTTCCTTAGACCGAGCTCATCGATATATTTTCTTGATCTTGTGCTAAGCACATTTCTTCCACCCTTCAGATTCAATCCTTTCAAATCTTTGAAGAATATTTTACCATGGCTCGTAAGTTATAACTCCATGCCCTTGAGCAAGGCCATGTTAAACTCAGATCTAATAAACCTAAGATGGAGTTCACCAAATCCTCCTCTTCTTCTCATCAAGATAAATCCAAGGGTGTGGCAAGTGCTATTGTTGTTAAGTCCTCTTCTTGCTTCTACCTCCCATACCAAGCCTTCACAACGAGCTCCTCACCCTACCCCTGAACTATACCCCACTTGGGGAGTCTTATGGCTATATTTTTAATAATCTTATGCCTTCCAAACCTCATCTAGCTACCTCAAATTTTATCTTTAGATGAATTATGGCCTAAACCTACTTGGTATCATGAAGATTCCTTTTACAAACACCATTGCGTCCATGAACATGAACATTGAATTGAAAAGTATCGTACTTTTAAGGACCTCATTCAACAACTTATCAACCAAGGGGACCTTCACGTGAGTAATCCTAATACCCCTCTCAATCAATCATTTGATGTCTTTAAACAACCCTTTCCCAATCACCCACCTACTAGCCAAGCGGCCCCTTCCACATCTCAAGCACCTAAAGCTCATACCATTAACACCATAAGTCAAGTCCCTACATCATCCTCCTTAACCACTTCATCTATTGCATCCACATCTACCCCAAACCCATCATATCCACATTTGACACCCCTACATATACCACATATGACACCTTGACATCTACCACGTCTCCGAACCTACTTCTCTCACATCCAACATACCTCCTCCTCTTCTACCTATGCCTACTTCCACACCGATACCTCACCCACTTCTTTCTTTACACCTTCCACCGTGCCTACTATATCTACCCCTATCTCGACAACACCATAAAAATACACCCATTTACTTGCATCCGATCCCAAGTGGCTCTTATCTTGAAACCTTCCTTAGACACTCATCCAAATGATGGCCCTATTCTACCCCTCTCTCACCATCTAAAACCTCTCTTATTAGATCTACCTCCCCATCCTCTCCTAGTGAGCCCTCTTTACTTCTAATATTAAACTCCCCATCACCCACCTCTCAAATTATCCCCCCCTATCGAGATTATTGTCATTTGTGCCAAGAGTAAACATCCACAACGTAAACCTAAGAATCTTGGCACACCTATTCAAAAATCACTTACCCATCCACATAAAAACTGAAGTTACCCCCTTTAAAACCCCTCAATCCCAAGCACCTAGTTTCCAAACATCCATCTTAGGGCTCCCTCCTTCACTTTTAGGACCTGGCCCTTCATCCAAAGCACCCATCATCACTCAATCAAAATCCAAATCCACCACACATCCCTCTAAAACTACATCTAAACCATCTACCCTCCTTTATCTAAATCACCTAATCATTCTTCTTCCAATTCATCTTCAAAACCATCCCAATATTGATGACCACCCACCATTCCTTCCACATCAAAATTTAGAGCCAAGAATCCTATCTAGCCTCATAAGAACAAGACCCCTCTTCTACCCCCATCCAATTCTTCTAAATCAAGTCCATCCCAAATCCCTAAGACTTTGTCCTCTAAGACACCCATTGAATCTTATACCGAGGTATTTCATCGTCTTCTCCATGCATCCGCAGTCACCCTTCCACCTATTGGACACTTTCACCCACACGTGCAAAAACCCACATGGTTTGATCCTAATGTTATTTGTACCTACCATCGTGTTCCAAGTCATACTACTGAACATTGTAAAGCCCTCCATGCCCTTATCGATGGTCTCATGGAAGAAGATGATCTTCTCAAAGAAGAAGACACCCTTCCATCCCTCAAACCATCCTCATCTAAATCTAACCTTCCCACCAAGTCCAAGACTTCTAAAGCCACCTTCGTTGCTATTCCACCCTGGCTTCCCTCTCTTCCAAAGACAACCCTCCTATTTACATAGATGTTGTTCATATTACCACTAGGTATTTCCCTTAGGAGGCCCTACCATTCACCTCATCCAAATTTAAAGTGGTCATTGATGCTCCTCCCAAAGTGAGCTTTCCCTCATCCATTATCTTTACCCCTTCTACTTCCAAAGCTAAAGTGTTCATCCTAGCTACGCCCAATCCAACCTCCATCGAGTATACCATCGGAAAGTAGTTACACTAAGAGCCTATTAAGATGTCCCTTTATGATCTCATCTAAAGATATCCTAACCACAAATAGGATTTTATTAAATCTTTACAATGCATCCCTGTATCATCCAATGAGCCTAAGCCCCTTGCGGCCCTTGTTGGAGCTCTCGCAGCTTTCGCCATATCCTTCAAGGATTACAAATCCCTAACCTCATTCTCAAAGACCACGATCTTCCCCTTTTCATCACAGGTTCATATCATTGACACCTTCATCCACCCATACATGATTGACAATTGTACCATTATAAAGATCATTTCTTCCCACACCTTCAATCAACTTAGACTTCTTAACACCATTATTATTGAGTCCCCTATTGTCCTTTGTGCTTTTAATGATGTTGTTTCCTTCTTTGGGTATAGTTATCCTTCCCATCCGTGTTGGCCATAAAATCCTTCATGTAATCTTTTATATTGTAGAAGGGGAGTTTCAGTATAATGTCTTTCTTGGAAGCCCTTGGACTCACGCCATGAGCTATTTCCCATCTACCCTTCACCATTGTATTAAATATGAACACAAAAGGAAGATTCATACTCTCCCTGCTGATTTCCCTCCCTTTAAAGTATGTCACATGAATTACTACTAAAATGACGGGCTTGTCCCTAAACAAGACCCTTATTCCAAAACATCCACCATTTCTTCTTTTCCTCCATCTAAGCTACCCCATGATGGATCTTTGATGATGTGATCTAGTGCCTTACCCTGGGGAGTATCAACTCCTCGATATTAATTCCCTCCCTTCTCTCAACTTCCTTGGTCGTCCTGACAAGGCCCCTATGTATCAATCCAATGTTAGGGATATTATTTCTTTTGGTCCCCCTTTCCTCAAAACCAATCTTGTCTATGGTGGCTTTGATCACCCTTCTTCTCATGTTAATGACCACCCTCACACCAAACCATACACTAATGGTTTTGATTTCCTCTATAAAAAATATTTTTCTTATACCTACCTTTATCATTCTCGCATGAAAGGGATACCGTCTAGGACGTTATAAACAAGGTATCCATGATCTTGTGCTTAACCAATCCCACAAACCATATGAGAAGTTTGGATTGGGATACAAAGATCCCTCTGCTCCTCCTCCATGCACTTATTTTTCTTCTCACATCGACATTGAGTTGCCTCCTTTCTCTCCATCCGACTATCTCATGGACCCAAATGATACTGTGTCTATCCCGCCTAAGTTGTTTTTAGTCTCCATCATTTCTATCGATTGGTCACCTATCAAAGGTTGAAAATGAAACCTATTCCTTTCCTCTTAAGTACCTCGAGATGATAAGGGAAGATTCCCCTACCATTTGTATCATCCAAAGGTAACGATGACAACTCCACCCTTTCTTACGCAGGGGTGAGGATTCTCATATCCAAATGTCCCTTCCTCCTAATACTTCACCCTCCTTAATGAATCCACCATCGACATCAACATAAGGACTCCCAAGATCTTCGCATCTTCAAGGTTGGCTAATCTCTTGATCCGTAGGAACTTAAAGCCTTTACCTCCTTATCTATGTATAGCCAGGCCTTTATATGGTCTTACTCTGACATGTCGGGCCTAGATCCTTCCATCTTCGTCTATAACATCGTCACCATCCCTGATGCTAAACTTGTCAAACGGAAGTTGTGCCACATGCATCCCTATGTTTCCTTTCTTATCTAAGAAGAGCTATAACACCTTCTCTCTAGCTAACTTCATCCAACCTATTGATTATCCATAATGGGTTTCAAACATCGTACCCATTGCCAAATCTTCTAAAGCTCCACATCTGCATTAATTTATGAGACTTGAATCTCACCTTCCCTAAGGATGAATTTCCTCTTCCCAACATTGGCCATCTCATCAACCTCATGACTAGCCATGAGATTCTCTCTCTTATGGATGATTTTTTTGGTTACAATCAGATCCTTATCACCCCAAAATACCAACATAAGACTTCCTTCATCACCCTTTGGGGACCTTATGGTATCACATCATGCCTTTTGGTTTGAAAAATGTTTGGGCCACTTACCAACGCATGATGACCTATATGTTCCATGATCTCATCCATAAAATCAGAAGACTACGTCGATGACCTCTTGGGTAAATCCAAGTGTCGGCACGACCATATTTTTGTCCTTGATATCCTTTTCGAGTGCCTCATCCATTTTATTCTTCGTATTAATCTGGCCAAGTGTGTATTTTGGGTACTAACTGGTAAATTCCTTGGCTTCATCATCTCTATAAGGGGCATTGAAGTTAACCCCATAAAAATTAAGGCCATTCTCGAAATGCCTCCCCCTTCTAACTTCAAGCAACTTCACAACCTTCAAGTTTGGATCTAATTGACTTCATTTCACATCTCTCTAATCACTGTCAAACCTTCATCACCTTCTACGTAAAGACACCATATTCAATTGAGATGCCAACTACCAAAAATCCTTGAATGATCTTAAATAGTATCTTCTCTCCCCACCCGTGCTCATACCTCCACACGAGGGG